>JAREIS010000074.1:0-2400000 GCA_030060385.1 Muscicapa striata striata
TATTTACTGCAGAAGAAATAAATAATTCAGTTGGTATTTCCAAAAATATAATTAGTTGATGAGTCAGAGCAGAATTTCATTTTCATAAATGTTAAGGCTGGAAGACTGGGATTATCATGATCAGTGTGTCTGACCTGTGACTCTGTCATGTCTTAGGAGGCTGCCTGGTAATTCCTGCTTCAGTTTGTAATTAAGATGTATGATTCTTCAGAGAAGACCGAATAAAGGGTCCAAACCACATTCTTGAGATGTACTAAATGCTATTTCACACAAACAAACAAAAGATACACTCCACAGACAAGCCTGAATATGGTGATTCATAATTTTAATTTAAAAATGTAAGACCATTAACATTTACTAATTTCTGATAGCTCAGTGAAATTTTTTACATCATACATAACTGTGTACTGTATGTCTGTGTGTTTGTATATATATAAATATATATATTTATACATACAAGGCAATGGAACATATTTCTATTTATGGGAATCTAAGCCTTACCAAGAACCTGTGTCAGCCATGGGAGATGTGTAAATAGAAAAGGAAGCAGCTGGGATAAAATGAAAAACATAAACTAATCAAACTCAAGAGTGCAATAAATGCTGCCATGAAAGAAAAAATGAAAACCAAAAATTAACACCACATAGAGCAAATGTTCAATATTTTATTGACAGACTGCTATGTACTCATTGGTCAGTCATTATTCATATTGATTTTATGCCACTGCACTTTAGCCCTGGTTTAGCCATGCACAAATGTTCTTTGTTTTTCACTTGTCTACCTAAAGTAATGTCTGTCTTCAATATGAATAAAGGCCAGTCAAGTCAGCCAAATAACTCTATGCACTCAAGGTCAGAGTCTGAAGAAGGATGACTTAAAGACACTCGAGATGAGTCTCAAACTCTGGTGGAGAGTGCAGAACCTGCCATTCCTGACATCAATGCTCCATCCAATGGCCCAGTACACGAACCAGGCCACTGTAACACACACTGTGGAAGAAGGAAGAAGATAGATGACCTTTAATAGTAGACATCTGAGTGCTGGAGCTCAGCAAGCAGATATAAAGGCTAACTACCCAAAAACTAAGGCCCTGTACTCCAAGCAAGAGCTGCCTGGCTGGGAGTGACAATTGCTAATTCTTGACATACTGTTAAAAAATACATGTGGTTAATGGTGAAATGAATCAGGAATTGGTTCTGGAGAGTTTATAGCCTGCTGTCCACATGCAGGAATTTACAAGCACAGGAATGAACTGTGAATCAAAGACCAAGCAGGTAAGCTTAACTTTTAACAAGGCTTCAATTGCTGGCAAAGTGGTTTTGAATGAAGGAAAGCACAAGGTTAAAGGGACCAGTATGAGTTGGTTCTTGTGTCAACTAAAAAAAAAAGCATATTTTAGGCCAGTATTTGAAGGTATAGCAAAGACAGTGGAAACAGAGTCTTAAGACATATTAGTTATGAGAAAGTGTACATCAGCACTATTCAATATTGGGCAGTCCTTACCTCTTGCAGTATCTGAAAATATGGGTTTACTTATGTTTTAGAGCAGCTATGCCTAAAAAATTAAATACAGTGACTCAGTTTTGGGAAAGGTCCTGTGCTGTAGTGTTCTGGGCAACTTCTTTAGGAAGTAATCCAAGTAAAGGAAGGAAAATGACCTTTTTCCATTGAATTGGCCCTTGGAATGAGCCTCTCTGACTCTGTGGTTCTCAGTGTGAAAGCATCTCCTACTCACAATTTCTGCCTGCTTTGTCAGCATCTTTTTTGCACAAAGTATGGAAGAATATAATATTTACAAGGTGTTCTCTTCAATGTTGTGATCCAGTAGAAAAATGCTTGTGCCCAGCTATCCATGCCAAGATCTGCATCTGTGAATCAGTGCTAATGACTCATCATTATTCATATGCCAAGCAGACTTTTCTCCTTCCTCCTTGGTTCAGATGTGATAAAAGATAAATTTTTAAGCTTCTAACAGCAGAGTGCAGTGTGTTACAAGCAAAACAGACTGGAGTTAGGCTTAAAATACATAAAAATCTTTTCTGCATCATTTTATTGACCAGTAATTGGCGGTTGTTTAGTTTTTGTTTATAAGGAGTTGAGAACTATGACAGAGTTAAACTCCTGTTGGAAAATTACTTGAATGACTAAATAACTGTAGTAACTTTTATCTGGTTTTCTTACAGCAGACTGATGAACTACATTGTTACAGAGTGAGAATAATGCTGCTGTACAGCTTTCCCAGAACTATGAAGCAGAGCCACATTTGTGGCAAAGGATGTCATCCTGCCAAGTGAGGAACTCCTGGCCCACCAGGGAGACGGAGCATTTCGAGCAGGTAAAGCATTCCCCATGCCACTGACGCTCCTCAAATGAGATGTATTTGGCACCTCCGAGAGCTGAAAGAAAAAAACAGAAGATCTGAATCCAGTATTTCTGGACACGGTTCAGGAATGCAACAGAGGACTTTCTGATGTGTGATCAGCTTGTCATTCATATAGGGAATGGGAAAATGAAAGAAAAATCTATAGTGTGAAGTATTCTTTAGTAGATGCATTCAAAAATAACTTTGAGGTTTAAGCAGTGGGAAACATTTCAAGCAAAGTCACAAGTTGTTTGCATACCCCATTATGAGATGTGAACGCAATGGGGTTATCAGAATGTCCATTCAGGTTTGCTGATATTCCCACCAAACCCTCACGAAATTTATTTGTAACATGTTGAAACACATAGTTCCTATACAACTCTGAATGAATTTTAATAATTAAGTTTCCTCAAGGTGTATTCTTTTGGAAATTATCAGATAATGGGATTCCTTGAAGAATTATCTGAAAGAAAATCTTGAGGATTGGGGGAATTTGAGTAGTTTTGATGTTGGGTTTTTTGTTGCTGTTTAGTAGTTTGTTTTTTAAAAATCATGCACGTGTGATTGGATATTGAATTCTTTGTCCAATGACATATGCATCAAGCACCTGTAAGAATCAGGCAGCACTTTTCAACAGTTGACTCCACACATAATAGGATTAAAATGCAGAACACCAACAAATGCTCTCAGAAAACTTCAGCTATCATAGACCAGTGACATAAATGTCTAATTATAAATCATCTGTAAGTATACAAGGATGCATGAAATAGAGCCCTGATGCATTTGGCAAGCTTTCTAATTTGACAGGTGTGCCTTACCAGCAGGCAGTTAATCTGTGTTCAGTTTGATCACATTTGCATTTAAAAACAAAACTGAAGAAATCACAGAGTGGCTTGTGTGTACTGTTCTGGGAAGAGCAAGAAAAGCACCTTCTAAAATATTCTTAAGGAGGAATTTTACAATAGGAAACACTACATCAAAAACTCTTCTGGGCACATAAAACAACTCCTCATCAGTTAGGGAATATGTGTGATCAGTATGTCCTAGCAAGATACAGGACACAGAGATAATCTCTCTGATAGTTAACTCCTTCCATCTTTCATTATGGTGGGAGTAATTTTAGTGTTTTTTTTTCTAAAGTGAATGTCTTTGAGAGGAGACTGATGATTCATTTCTGTCTGGTCCCCTCTAGAAGATGAGACTCACCTGTAATAGGTTTCTTGCAAGTAGCACACTTCTTGGCACAAAATTTGCTGAAACAGTCTACACAGTATGGGTACTCATCTTTGGAAATGAATCTTTGGCTAGACAGCTGAGTTTTACACACAGCACATACAAAGCACTCTTTATGCCAAGGCTGGTCATCATAGGTCACTCCTCCAGAAGTTATAACCTAATGTATTGACAAACAAGGGCAGAGCAAAGAAAAAAAGGTGTGAATCATGAAGGATTGTCCAATCCTTTATTAGCACATCCACTTGTTTTCTCCTTTCCAATATGCACAAGAAAAGAGAGGGTGGTCACATCAACTTTTTTTTCATCTGGATTATCCATTTAACTAATCTACAGTTGAACTCCACATGCTACTGGTTTGTTATTCTCAATTTTCTATCACAATATAACCTGTAATTTGTAATAAATACATTATCTTTAAATTAAATTTTTCTATTATACTGTACATAAGTGTTTAGAATCAGGCATGCTCTCAGAAGGGAAATTCTTAGTGATAGGCAGTGGGTGGGAGAACTGATGCTGAGGTAATAGTTAATCTCCAACCAGTATTTTGCTGTCTCTCAACTGCAACTGTATTTTTAATAGGAAGCAAGACAGTAAAGAAACAGAAGTAAAAGAGAAAGGAGATCTACATGGTCAGAAGAGAAAAAAAAATCATGTTTCTCAGTGTTATCAACTTCTCTTTGACAGCAATGTTCTCACAGCTCTGCACTAGTTATTTCTGAAGAGGGAAATTTCCAGTTCTAGTCTCCCATGTGTGTAGTAAAGGCCTGGTTTCACAGAATCTGTGAGAGTGTACAGAGAAATTTCTATAAAAATGAGCTGTAAGATTGTGTTTCTACTATCAAATTACATGCATGACAGGGAGTGAATGAATAAATGAATGAATGAATGAATGAATGAATGAATACTGTTGGAACAGGAGGAGAAAAAGTTGAACAAACTGAAGTAAAAATAGTGGTATCATCAAATTTCCCTGGGGAATACACTTTCAGGAAAATAAAGAATAATATTGGATCATGTCAAGCAATAAAGAGATTTAAATAGTTTCCAATCCCTTTAACATTCCAGTTTTAGGCTACTTTGTGATTACATTTGCTTTTTCATTAAAACTTAAAAATTGCTGGCAAAAATTGAAGATTTTGTTTGGCAATTTAATCACTTTGGGCTCAATTCTCATGTATGGGAATTGAGGCAAGTTTCAGAAGTAAAATGATTTTAGCTATTATGTAGGGGGAATATTTGCATTCTTAGAATTTTTAAGAAGGAAATCCTGATTATTTCATGTAGAAGGTGCTAACATCAATGCCTGTAATAAGCATTGAGCATAATTACTATAATCACCATGTGTTCATTTAATGCAAATTAAAGGCTAGATGTAGGGACATGGGAATATATAAAAATACTTTCTAAAGTTTAACTACTGAAGAAAAAAGTAGGCAGCATATTTTCCTGAAATTAAAAGCTTTTATTAGAGGTAGAGGTTTACAGGTAATCATTACATAACTACAGGAAATTATAAGTTATTTGATGAAGTGGAAAAAAAAAAGCTTCCAGAGTGATGCAGGTACTAAAGAATAAGTAAAATTCTGCCATAAAAAGCAGCTTAAAATATTTCCTAGAGAAAATTATCACACTAGAATAGTATGATGTTTTGAATATTTTCATTAACAAGAGACAATCTTGAAACATGAGAAATCGAGGGATGGAAGAATTAATTTATCTGTACTCGGGGAAAAAAAGAAATCAAATCAAGCTTTCTGGTAACCACAAGGGCATAATCATGTATTGCATCAGTGGGACTCCTGACTAGTGTTATCACAATTAAATGTTACTTGATGTGCTAATTGCCTGATATATTTCAAGAAAAAATAGCCAAGCTTCTGGATTATTTGCTCAGTTCAGGTAGATAATTATGCATATGAATACACCTGAAAAATTATGGAGAGGCATGTTTATCAAGGCAAAATCAGAGATTTCAGGAGAGAAGTGTTTTATATAACTTTCCATTTAATATTTGCAACAAATCACAATCACAAACTAAAAAAGCCCAAAACTTTTTTTTTTTTTTTTAAATAAGTTTATTTCAGATATAATCAGTCTCAGATTAGCAAGAGTGGACAGCAGATTCTGTTGCAGTTGGCTTTCAGTGTCCAATGTCAATGGGAAGACTCTGATCTTACTCTTAGTTCACCACACATTTCACATGATCCAGCCCTTTCTCCCATGAGCAATATAGTCTCATTAGAGCATTTTTTTGCATTGTATGTTTAATTACCTTTTTGCAAGCGTAGCAATGGTGAGCAAATTGCTTCTCAAAACAGGGCACACAGTAATTCTCATTGTCTTTGGTGATTAATGGCTTTGTTCCCAATGGTTGCTGGCAGTACTGGCAAACAAAACAGGACTCATGCCAGGAACTCCCCTTAAATTCCATTTTACGTGAACCTGAAAATTATCAAAGTGAACAATCCTCACAGATTTAGTCTTGTAAGTTTTAAATGTTGGGAATGTTCTTGATTTGAACTTTCTACCTCAGCATTGGATTACCCAAGGAAAAAGTTACCTTCAATTTAATAGAGCTTCTAAGAATGCACTTCAAATTTCAAGAACATATTCAGTACCATATAATCATGTGGCACAAGATGTGCTGAATTGCCTAAGCTATGATTTAAATATGTTCTTATATGAATCTTTTGGGATTTCTTTTTTGTGATTATGCTTGAATTGCTCAGTTTTTCTCTAGCCAGCCAACTCAGTGATAATGTAGGTATGCAGCACTTTTATAAGTCAGAGATTAATTTGTTGGATGTTTAGTCCATTTATTACTGTCCTGTCTTCTGTCTTTCATAAACTAAGGCTCCTTCACCTATAAATGCATTATTTATCTTAATCAGCTTAAATTGGCAACTTTCTAAAAGCAAATGTTTTTTCTGTGATACAGCACATTATGCTGCCTTCTACTATAGCTCACCATTTCTGTCTTGGACCAACAATTCCTTAAACTGGATGCTTTTGATACAGCACAAGGACAGAAAGTTGCTCAGCTAAATGTTTGTCAGAGAAGTTTCAGACTTTTATCTCTGCATAGAGGTGTCCTATCTTGATGTAAAAATAAGGTCTAAGATATGCACATATATCTGGGAGCAATTTTCCAGTGATCTTCATCCATGACTTCCTACCTGTAGGTAGCATCAGACTGCACAGAGAGGTGCAAGGTGCTTTACATCCTTTCCACATGAAGAAGAGGATTGATGCTATAAGTGATTAATCCCACTGTACCTGTTTCCTGAACTGTGGGGCCAGTGGAGAAACTACTGATTGTATTTAGACAAAAAAGGTCTGCAGCTTCATCCCAGTGATCAGAAGGCTAATTTCACTGTGTTTCACTAGGTCTTTTCAACACAGAGCTAGCAAGCTGATGAGAAGGAAATTAATGATATAGAGGCTGGCTGGCATTCCCATGCCACTGTTGCACTGTTTCTCACACTTTCAGGCACTTGCTGCAAGGATTTAGACTCTGTGAGAAAACAAGCAGCATGGATACACACCAGAAAATAATAATGCAAACCTGAGTGTATTCTGGCACTTTTTGATCACATCTAGTGAGGTGTGCCTATTTGACAGCATTTTTGTAAACTATATGCAATTTAAGTAGTTTGTAATCCTTAGAATGAAAACAAGTATATTGTTACAATGTTTGTTTCCACTAATGCAGATTTGACTTGCAATGAAAAGGAAACAAACTGTAAAAATGCAAACTAGTATTCCAGGTTGAATACAACAATCTAGTATCAATAGTAAGACTACAGCCTGGATCTTACTGTTCAGCATTAAGAATACTGAAAAATAAAATTCCAACATCACTGCCAGATTTACTGATGTTCTCTGTTCCAAAAGTTAGGGACACACTTTCCTAAGCAAGCAGCTTTGTTTTGCAACAAACGGTGCTGTGGCTTCTCTCAGATGGCTGTGAAGAGGCAGCTTTTGGGTAGTCACTCTGCTATAGCTTTACTGATGTGGTAGCAATGAAAAGCCTAGAGCATGTCCTGAACAGACACAATCAAACGTTGAGAAGCTGTTTAGTGGAAAGTGCACTAAATTTCAAGGTATTTAATGGCAGGAAGTAAGCCTGTTGTAAACATGGACAATATTGTAAAATGGACTTGTATTCATTACAGCAAAAATGCTGCTAACAATTTGAAGGCAAATTGTCATGTTTTGACAATTTAAACAAAAAATATTTCTGAGTGAAAACACAAGTGTGAAGAACACCAGAACAGGGTCTGGTCAATGTGGAAAACATGCAGATGAATTGTCTAATCTGGCACTCCAGCTCCCAGTAGCTCAGTTTGCCTACCTATGCTCACAGCAGGATATGCTTCCTAAGAGCAGCAACAAAATCAAGGCCATCACATGAACACATTTTACTCTGCATTGAACTCTTAATATTTTTATAAGGATTCATAAGACCTGTCAGTGACAGATCAGAAGTATCTGCCTGCCTTCTCCCCACTGCTGGGTAGGTGCTACCCACAAAGGTGGAGTAGTCACCTCAAAGCTGTTCTGAAAGTCAAGGACCTTGTAGCTTGGTTATTCCAGGAAGTGGTTATTATTAAAAATGTAGTTCCATTTCTCAGCAAAGGGCCCTGTTGTCTTACCAGGCATAATGGTCTTCAGGCAGTGAAAACACTTGGATGAGTACTCCTCAGAGTAGCACTCAGTACACAGCAAGACCTCGTCCTTGGCAGCAAATGGTTTCTCCACAAGTGAGCGACTGCACTTGGCACACCTGAAGCAACCCTCATGCCAGTGGCGGCCTTTGTAGGCCAGATCCTTGGAGAAAGTAAGTTCATGTTAATGCAAACATTTATTTACAGTGTTTTTATCCTTCAGTTCCTTCCAGGACTAAAACGAAGAGCATTGAAGTGGTGGATCCAACCAGAAGTGTGCTGAGGGTAGGTGCAGACACTCAGTGTCACACTGTTGTGTAGATCTCTTGCAGAGGCCATTAAGAGCTGCTTTGGCAGAATGTCCTTCCTTATGCAACACAGAGCTATGTTATATATTAAATTGTCTTTCAAGGGGAAACAAGTGAAAAAGATTTTTAATGTGCACATACCATTGGAGAGGAAGCCCATATTCTATAGAATTTGAAATGAACCTTATGTATTTTTGATGTTACTACTTCTTCCAGCTGACATGACATAATGCTAAGTTATGTCAGAAAACAAGCAATTAAAATCTCATTGAGAACAAAATGATTTTTAGCAAGATTTAAAAAAAAAATCATTGTTTTTGTTTACACCTGATATAAATCCCCCTGAAAACTTGGCAGAAAAAATGTTTATTTAAGACTCAGTGGGCTTAAGGGATGAAAGAGCTAACAGTGTATGTATGATGTCCTAACTAAAAATTCAAAGAAAGACCCAACCACAGATTAAATTTTCCAGTTACAAAAGCAAGGGAAAAATGCACCTCAAAAAACTCTCTCAGCTTAAAAAATAACCCTTCCAGGGCTTCTTTATAAGTAAGAAACATAAAAGGGCATAAATCCAATCTCATTCTCCTTTATCATGTCTCTGCCTTTTAAAGAACTAAAAATGAAAGAAATACTCTGCTTTGTTTCAGGAGGTGCTAAACACTTACAACCTTCATTTGCTTTAGTTAGCACTCTGAATCTTGCAGGAACTAGGCTGTCAGCCCAGAGCAGCCAGAGGCAAAGACTGGGTGAGGAGGAGAGGAAGAAAACCAAGTTCTAGCCCCTTGGCCAAGGTGAGACAATCAGCTGTAGATCTCTGTATGCCTCATTTCTAGATGTCCCTAGCTAGGTGCACTCCTTTCTTACCTCGTTTGCTTTTTTCTCCCATTTTTTCCTTCCACTCAGTCCAAAAACCATGGCTTTTTGTTTATGATCTTTAACTACAGTAATCCTGTCACTTATTTAATTTTTGATTTTAAAGGTGAAATTAAGTGGACTCAAAGCATGTGTGTTTTCCTGGTGAACCTGTCTGGTGCTACGTGTTCAACGTTGTCGTGGCTAAAATGCTGATGAGAGTTTGACGAGTTTCTTTACCCAAATCAACATTTCCTTGGATGATTCCTGTACTCAGACCATGTGCATTGAAGTGCTTGGGGTGGGAAAGCCTTCCAAGAGGTTTATTTTAATAACTTTCTGTCTTTCTATTTCTAAGGAGCATAGGCAAAGAGAGCATGGGGAGAAGGTGACCAATACACACTGAACTTGCAAAACAAATGCTTTTTTATAGGTTTCATTTGACCTTAAAATTCAAAGTCAGGTATACATGCTCTAAACTGAAGTATGGGGTGCTAGAAACCCTGTCAAAGACCACAGAGGAACTTGAATTATTAATTAATATTGTAAAAAATGAAGAGGTGAAAGGAAAGACAAGGTCAGAAACTGTCACTGATACACCATCTGTGGGATGATCAAAGTAAGCATGAATTAAGCAGAAATTAAAAAATACTTCATTCCCAAAAGAGAGAGACAATATGCAAATTATAAACTTGTTTTCTCAGCTTGACATCTGCTTGTCAACACCTACAGTAAAAGTAATTAATTCAGTGCTCAAAACATTTTTTCAGTGAACATCTCCCAGAATTTCCAAGGTGTCAGTCAACCTGATATACTGAATTACACCACCCACCCTGTCACCCCTCTAACACTGTGCAGCCTCTGCAGCCAGTGAGTGACTGGAGGTGAAGGATGGAGCCTAGATGAGGTCCACACATGCACCACAGCCTTGCTGTAATGCATGGAGCATATGCATGTGCAGATTTCCTCATCTTTGATCCCAGAGCTTTCCTATTCAGGGAAAATAGCACTGTTTCACTCTGCTGTGTGTGGATGTACAACAGCTATGCTTATGTCTCTTCAGCTATACAGGGATATGCAAAGGGGTGGATATCAAATCTTCCATCAAAGAAAGTGGATTTGTGTATAGTTTAACAAGGAACAAAAGGGGCAGGCTGAATCTTTACCTTGGAGTTGCACTCAATGGGTTGCTTGCACTCCTCGCAGGGGTTGGCGTACAGGCTGTCATAACACGGAACACAGTAAGCATTCTCTTCTCTTAGTGCATATTTCCTGCCACGGAGAGACTGCAGGCAGAAATGACAGTCTGTGTGGCTGCTGGTCATCCTGCTGGGGCCCTCCACGTGCTCTGCAAAAGAGGGAAAAATCGTGTAATTCAGTGCATGACCATTTGCTGGCTCAAATACTAAGTAATGCTGCATTACCTGTGGAAATTATTTGACCAGGCATTTCCTGGTCATTTGCAGTACCCTGGATTTCTTAATGCTGGGTTGTTCCACAATAAAATGGTAGCCTTTAACAACATATACTGAGAATTGTATTACCTACATGATGGGGAGCAAGAGGGCTGCTTCAGCTAATTCTAACACTGTTTCAGGTCAGACACCTGAAAATGAAGCCATCTTCGCATTCCCTACATACAACTACTGACATTATAAACATTATGTACTGGATTCTGAGATGTGCTTCATCCAGAAATCAGGTAATGGAAATAGAAGCAATAATTCAGAAATGAAACCAACTGCAGAGTTAAAAGCCCAAAGAGAGGAGGCACTTTGTAGTGTGCCCCTGACTTTCTCTTTATTCCTGTCTTTTTGCTCGTTCCTTTCTTCTCAAAATACCCCACCCTCTACCTGACCCAACAGAAGAAAGACAAGGGACTCCAGGATATATGACTGTTTTTTGCATTATCCCAGCTGTGCTGGTAATATTTGGTGGTGGCATTGTAAGGTCACACAAATACCCCTGGAGAGCAGAAGAGTAGAGTATAAAGAAAAATAAACTAAATTATAAGTTTATAAGTCAAACAAAACCAGAACTCAAAGAAAGTTTCCCTTGTTGTTATTGGAAAAAATAGTTTTTTCTTACATATTTCTTTATTGCCGGATTCCTTGTTGGCAGTACCAAAATAATGTGAGATTGTATTTCTGTGCAGACAAGTGCAGGAAATACCACAAATCTATTGAGAGTCAGTTGTATGGATTTCCCATCCTTCAGTTTTTCAGGGATAAGAGGCTTGTACAAGCATCCAAACCTCAGCTGCTTATAGATCTTCAATAGTGAATGTTTTAAGGGTTGTAGAGATGAAGACTTATTTCAGTCTTCTTATTGCTGTTTGAATCATCATCACTTTGCTAAAATTGGGTCTTAATTCTTGGAAATGAAGGAAGAAGAAACCAGAAAGTTCACAGTGAAGCAACCCCAAAAACATCTGCTGGGCTCGTTGGATTGCAGTCTTCATTAAACTCAATGGGTGTAGCTGCAGCCAGCACCAGCAATCATGAATTTCAGAGGAGTTGAAAACAACTCGGAAGGTCTCCTAAAATATTTACATGTCAGTGACTTTGGGCAGCTGAAATTTTTGCACTTTGAATAACAGGGCAAATTGGCTTCTCTTGACCAGATGCAGAGCGTGAGAATAAGGAAGAACATAGAGAAGACAAGATTCCAGGAAGTTCTTATCCATGACAAAGCCTCCATCTAGTCCAGTTAGAGTTACACCCTCATACTTTGTTTTCATACATCCACTGACTGTCTTATACCCACGGTTCGGTTTTAAAAAGGTATAAAATATTTTTCTGGGTTTCTGCTTTGGTAAGCTCTAAACCATAATGGTGGTTTGAGCTGTGAGGAAAAAACAATTACTGCAGATTTCCACTGTCACCAATGCATAAGGTCAGGCGTTTATTAATCTCTTCTGGGAGGCGTAGTAGTAAAACAGTGGAAAGGGGGCAGAGAGAGAGGCTGTCATACTTATTTCAGACTGAAAGTAATGGCTTGAAACTTGTTTCCCCTTTAAGTGGAAAATCTTCAGAGTTGAACTGATATACAGTATTTCCTACTGCCCTTAATATTTGTGTCGGCCAAGACAGGGTGTAGTAAGGAAACAAAATAACCTGGAACTCAGATCAGTGGGAAACATGCTTTCTTAAAAATATTTCTGATGTGTTTTATGTGATGTCCTTGGAAAATATTATAAAAGGGCTTGAATCGGGACTTCCATTTCCTTAAGATCAAACAGAGATTTGAATGTGTAATAAACAAATCCATTTATATGAGAAAATTACATCCATCAGCTTGTACATTTACAGAACATGACATATAAAAACCAGGCAGAGCTCAGTGCATTTAATGCACAATAACAGTCATGACCAAAGTCAAGGTTAAGTTTTGCGCATTTTTCTCTGTACTGGGAAAGAAGAATAAACTGGTGTCTAAGGACACAATCAAGGAGTGCTTGTGGTTAACTGTGCTCCACAGTCAAGGTCCCAGGACAGGCTTGAAACTGGGTTTCAGAGAATTTTTGTTTCTTCTTCTAGTGGGAATTAAAGTGATGAACTGCCTCGTAGGATAACCCTGAGTGAACCACCTTTCTGATCCCCTCCTTGTTGGATCAGTACTCCTGCTTCCTGACAGAGTTTCATCTCAGCCTAAAAGTGGCAGCAGCAAAATCCAAACACAGCATTCATGAAAAGTTTTGTTACTTATACCACATTTTTGTTGCACAAATCTCACCAACAAATAGCTTCCCATATCTGTAGAAACATCTCTGTTTTTCCATTCTAATGAATGTCAATCAGGTTTTTTAAGTTATCAAAAACTCTGCATACCAAGTAATTTTCTTTAAAAAGCAGTTCTCTTGAATTTTGCTTTTTTCCCCAGGAAGTTAGTCTATTCCAAAAAGCCCAGGTAGCATGCACAAAAAAGACCCATTACTGTAATACTTCAGAACTACTGAATTTGTAATATAATTATCCTCCTAAACGCCTATATGGATATGAGAGCAAAGTGCTATTAATCTTGTTCTACAGATGAGAGTTGTTGCTTGAGAACAGAGTGAAAGCCTGAAGGTGTTCTTGTGCTACTCCTCTAGTAAAATGCTCAAGTTGCCCAAAATTTTCTTCAAAAAGTCTCCGGAGTTTGACCATGAATCATCATAAAAACCATGTTTGGGAATGAAGCAGCAATGATATGCAGAAGAATGAAGATTTCTGCAAAACTTCTGGCAAAGGTATGGGTAACCTTTGAGAACTCCTTTTACCATTAGAAAATGCAGCAAAAAAATGTGAATGTCATCTCTCCCAGCACCACTTATCCTTGCTCCAATAAATAAGTAATGGTAGCAGCGCCACATTACATTCTACAGTTAAGTAGAATGTTTTTCTTGTGCTTTGATCCTAATCTCTAGAGAAATATGTTTACTTTAAGTTTGCTGGAAGCTAGACCTTGTGTTTTGAAGGTCAGTTTAGAAATCTCTGGAGATCTGATGTTATTCACTCTCATGGCATGAAACGCTGACTCCAGCATTCCAGCTGCTAACTTGAGTCCTAGGCACAGGGAAAGACTGCCATGTCGCCATTCCTTGGGAAAAGATGATTTTACTATTTAAATTGGAACAGTTTAAATTGGAACCTAAATACTGTTGATTTTTATATACCTGGTAGGCAGGGATACATGGTATCATTTTTAGTGTTACGAATATTCCAAGGAGGTACAAAGAGATGTTGCCAATGATGTGAGGATATTGTAACTGGAGTCCCTGGGGTCAGATTTGAGACTGCAGCAGTTTCATGGACTGAATGATAAAAGAGATGAAAATAAAAAACCAGATACTTCTAGTCAGCCTGCTGTTAAAGCAGATTAAGATAGAATTTAGCTACAACAAATTAAGACAGGGACATTCTGGTCAGTCAAATGATTTCCTCTAAAATGCAGAGCACTAGAAGACTTCAAGTGAAGAAAGCTGTAAGAACATGGTTGTGAAGTGGTGGATCCTGATAAATATGGAATCATAAGGAAAAGAATGCTTGTTTTCTCATTGGAGCTTAAAAGCAGAGCTAGAAGGTTAATATACTTCTCAACAATTTATCTTGATGTTTTCTATAAATATACCTTAATCTCCCTCACATCATACAAGAATAAAAAGCGCAGAAACATTCATACTACTCAGAAAGGAATTAGTAGGTACAAATAGGTAAACATACTCTATCTTTCACTTTGTGGCAATTCTAAAGGACTATTTCCCAATCTAAATATACCTGCCATAGAACTTCATCATCTTTTTGTTTGAGAACATACCATTATTGGAATAAGGCTCTTTCTCAGAGAGACATAAAGAAAGAAAGAAGATAGGGGGGAAATCCTTTGAACAACATGAAGGATAAGAGAAACAATTTGATCTCTTATGAGGAGGACACCCCTGCAAGCTGCCCTAGCCACTTGCTCATTTTCAGGTAAGCTCATGTTTTTATCTTTTAATGTGATTTCCCTTATTTGCATGAATTTGCTGACTTCATTTTCCCTATTTCTATTTTTGTCTCATGCATTTACATACATTAAGGGTTCTGTAATATTTGCTTTTCTAAAAATGGCTAGAACAGCAATAGGAACTAGGGGCATATATTACGGATCAAGTCAAACCAACAACCTACAGGAAAGAAGACACAGATATTAACTCAGAAGTATCTTATCTCTGTGGCACAGTAATACAATATCAGGTTCTGGAAGCATCTGAGTGAGTGCAGAGCCCTCACTGATTAAATTTTCCTTTAACAAGCCATAACAGATGCCAACGGGACACAGCTTTAACAATCCAACTCTCCTGCTTCATGATCCTCAGGTGACACTGCTTTGGTGGTGTGTCAAGGCAAAGAAGATATTTTAGAGTTTGGTCTGGTATTTTGTACTGAATTGTGCTGTGTTTACACACCCCATGACTACAAGCAAAAAGGGCAAGAGCTGTGGCTTAACTAGGGAATCAAGCATCTCAGGAATTTTGTAATTTTTTCCTTAATTGGTATTGCTGTCTGCTTTGTTTACACCATACAAACTCAAATGGTGTAGTCATCTAAATTCTTATCTTTTTTTCCCTGAAATAATTCTTACCCACATTTTTTACAGGTTTTCACATAGTCTGGTAGAGCCAGAGTTTTCTCCTGTGTCTTTATGGAGCTCATTCCTTTCTGACTACTGGCAAATCTATGGAATAAAATGAAGTCATGAAATAATTCAGCTGTGCGCTGTTGTAACTTTTAATGTAAAATCCTGTCAGTATTCTTAGCTCTACTTCCCATATTGGACCATAAAACAGGTTTGAGGATTGCATCTGTTACGAAGGGCTCATCTGATAAAGAACACTCATATTAACTGGTGAGTTAGATGGGACAGAGTGGCACCCACAGCAAACTGGCAGATGACACCCAGTGGGAGGAGGGGCTGATACACCATAGGGATGTGCTGTTGTCCAGAGGAACCTCCCTGTAACTGGAGAAGTGGGGTGAAAGGAGGCTCATGAGGATCAGGAGGGGGAATTGCAAGGTGATTCTCCGATGGACAACAGAAAATGTATCACTGTTGAATGGCAGAAGAGGGAGGGTAAAAGTCTCCACAAACCCACAGTGTTCTCTTAATGTGCATTAGAACAGGAGTGGGAGCATTCTCATAACAATAGAGGTCTCTTGTAGATGCTTGTTTTTTCATTTCTTGCCTTGACACTCACCTACAATCCATGATTAGAAAATAATGAATGATACTTCAAAAAATGTTTAAATAAACAGAAAGTGGAAGTTACAATGAAGACATGCACTGAAACCTGATCTGGGACTTCCATACCTACTGTGCAAATCATAGATTTACAGAATTTTATGGGTGAGAAGGGACCTTAAGGATTATCTGGTTCTAGCTCCAAATGGCAGGGATTCTTCCCACTAGACCAGGTTGCTCAATGCCCCATCCAATCTGGCTGTGAAAACTTCCAGGGTGGGACATCCATAATTTCTCTGTGCAACCTGTTCTGGTGCCTCACCACCCTCACAGTTAAGAATTTCTTCCTAATGTCTATAATTAATTTCCCATCTTTCAGTTTGTACCCATTATTCCTTGTCCTATCACTACAGTGCCTGATGAAAAGTCCCTCTGCAGCTTCCCTCAGGCCCCCTTTGGATACTGGCAGGGAGCAGCATTGGGGGAACACTTTGGAACCATCTCTGCAAGAACAGCATCTGCACAAAGTGCCTGCACAGCTGGGCAGAAGTGCCCCAAGGAAACAGCAGCATCCCAGCCGTACACTGACTCCACCAGGCAGGGGCACACCTCCCTGGAAGTGGCACAAGCCTGCCTTTGAGACTGAAAGCTTTCCTGGGGAAAACAGCAGTAAAAAGAAATGATACCTGTGATACGAGGGTGAGTGAAGTGCCCAGAGGTCTCCAAACAAACAGTCTTGCCACTAACAAGAAGTAAAAGAACTTCAGAAGGGAATATTGATTCTGATAGTAATCTTTAAAGTCTTAATGAAAAAATACATAATTTCTTGTCTTTGCAGACATTTTAGCTGTAGAGATCAAATTTCCCTACCCTTACATTTTCTTTGGAATAGCAAGGTGGATGAAGATTACTCTGTTGTGTGAGAAGGGGTGCATCACAAGAATTACAATCCTTAAAAAAACCAAACCAAACTACAACTGACTATACAGCACAACTTTTTCTGGAAGGGTTATTTAAAAGTCTGTGACCTACTTAGAACTGCTTTAAGAAATAAAATTAGTAAAAATACAAAGATCAGCAGCAGCAGCATTGTTAGCAACAAGCTAAAATTGGAAAGGATTTTCATTACACTGTTTAAAAAAAGAAATACTTGCTTCCCCCAAACCCAAAAGTAAATCTCCCAAGTGATAATCAAGCATCTGCTGCAGTGGCTTTTCCTCTTATCTCCAGCTGTGCTATGCCAACCTGACCTAATTTTCTGAGGAAAAATATAAACTGAGACACAACACTCTTAATAAAAGGATGACACCTTATCAAAATGAACAAAATCTAAAATTTTCTAATGTCAGCCTTATTAAGAGATTATGATGAGCTAGATGGCTTCACAGCTTAGGAAAAGCAAAGGCTGCTGTCAGTAGTACTGTTATTTAAGATCCCTACTTAAATTATCATTGTTCCCAGGTATTTTGATTTGTAGGCCAAATAGGCCAAATAGGACAGTTTTGCTGCTTGCAGTGCTCCATCAGGCTTGGCTGCCACCTTCTTATCAAGCTCATCTCTGAAAATAGGGATGATGTGGCTCTGCAGACAAGCCCTAGGCTGCTTATTACACTGACAAAAATAATTGTTTGTAAAGCCACTGCTGAACAGTCTAAGAAATGCTGGCCACTGCAAATGTAGCACTGCAAATGTCTTCCCATTATGTGAGATATTTGGGGTGACACTGCTGTGTCACTCTCCAATCCTTCCCAAGGGAAAACAGGTTTCAAGATGGGCAGTTCCAAGAGATAGGATCAAGTAAGAATGGTATGGTTTGGGTTGGAAGGAACCTTAAAGATTGCCTATTTCCAGGCCCCCTGCCATGGACAGGGACTCCTCCCAGCAGACCAGGTTGCTCAGAGCCCCATCCAGCCTGGCCTTAAACACTATGAAGGGTGAAACATCCACAGCTTCCCTGGGCAACAAGGAGAGGAGTAAGCAGAAACATTGGAGAGAGCTAGAAACAGCCTGAGCTCTACCTATGGACTCTGGATTTTTAGTGACAACTAACATAGTAGGTATGGGTATGATATTTAGCATTAATGATGCTCTGCAGTTGCACTGGTTTTCGAATATAATAGAGGTATAATAATAACAGCAGAAGCATATTAAAATACATATGCATATATTGCACCTGCTAGGTAAATAGACCATGAAGCATCTAATTTGGTAAAGAAAATCTGAAAGAAGTGTCACTCTGTATTTTACCATTTTTACAGTAATGAGCTGGTTATATGATATAACTGAGACAGATGGTGAGAAAGGTATCTAGGAGAGCTCACAACAAACAACCAACATGAAAATATGCTGTGGGTATTCTTCTACAGAATATTTGCCTTTTTTCTGCTTCCCTCTAAGTATTACATGACCACCTGCTATGTCTTCTCTTAAAATGGATCACTTAGAACACTGGCATCTGTGTGCAAATTAATGTAGCTGAATAATTTATCTCAATTAATGGATGTCAAGTTAGGTGATTTAACAGTTTCTGGATTAGGGTTTAATTCTGCAGTTTAGGGTTGGTATGCTCTTATCTTTTGGGCAGTGCTATGCACAATTCAGTTATGAAGGCTCAGCACCTGCACCCAGGTTACTGCTACAAAATAGTGCAATTCAGCTGTGTGTGCATACAATCAATGATGTGGAATTATTAGCAGGGTGGCCTTTTGCTTTTATTTCCTGCCCTGGGTGCTTTAAACACACTGTGGATGGGAAAACCTTATTAGTTTATCTATGTAGGTGCATCACAAAGAGCCTGCTGGCTTTTGAGCAGGGGAAAAATAAAAGATTAAATATTCAGATATACACATTCTTTTACATAGTGTTCTATATTCACTGTTGATAGTTATCCAGCACATTTCATTCTAGCATAGTCAAAGGATATATATGGATTCCCAATGTAAAAACAGTTTTAGAAGTGATCTCACAAAAGGAATTTTGAAGGCAGTGAACGCTTTTAGAACCCTTTCAGGAGTGGTGCTGGTAGAAAAAAGAGCAGGGAGTCAAGGTCTTTGGCTTTTTGTTTGTCCTCTACCAGGGAGGAAAAGTAACAGCGTCAGTAGGACAAATATAGAAAAAAAATATTGGTGGTTTTCCATTTTTTGCTCCTTAAATATATGACTTCGTGCATCATCCATTAAGCAGGCAAAAAATGTTAATTAAAGACCTCTGAAGTCTTGAGCAGTTGAGTAGATAATGTGCTGTCAAACGAGATATAGGGGATAACATGGCATTGATTCAGTTTTAACTTGAATCCTCACATCCTGTGGCAGCAGCAACAACTACCAGTCCCTACAGAGATTCAGCCCTGGGTTCCTAGTTGAAGACTTTGTGACCCTTACACTACTTGGTCTGCCTGCTTGGCAGATAAAATCTGCAGAACAATTATGTGACTGGGTATCCTAACATTTCCCTTAAGCCTTGAAGTCTCTGCACCACACATTAAACATTTTATATCTATTTAAAATAGTCTAAAAGTGGCTATGATTTAAAATTAGTAGACCATGGCATTCTGTCTTTATTATGATGTAAGGTTATCGACCTTTCAGTAACTGCCCTGCTGGGATTTTTGTAATGTCTTGATATGTGAGAAAGTCCTTGTTGTTTTGTTTTTGGCACCATGAATTTCTTTCTGTGATTATAAATACATGTTATCTAAAAATTGCTTCCAATGTAGGATTGACCTTACCTGATTGAAGGACAATTAAGGCTAAAGTTTATCTGAACTCCCAAGACAGTCAACATTTGCTTCAGACAAATAAAACCCATCACTAAATCTTAGAATGCTGGAGGAAATTTGGTAAGACTGAAGAAATTTCTTTCTAACATTAAGGAACATTTTAAGAACACGTAATTTAACTCAAGGATATTGTGGAACAGTGAGCCCACTGATACTAGTAGAGTCTGGTTGGTGTGAACTTACTCTAGTGATGATGTGAAGAATGTAGCAACAACCATCTTTGCAAACCTTGAATGGATTGGACTGGTTTTGGTAGAGGATGGTGCTCAGAGACCATAATTCTAATCAGCTGTGGTGAAAAAGGTTGGTCAGAGGAGGGGGAGAGTGGAACACAGTGCCAGAAACTGCACCAAGGAACAAATACAAACCAAAGACTTTTTGCTAATTTATGGAAAATTTATTAAAAGTTCTTAGTAGAAAGTCTAAGCAAATGATCAATCAAATTAAGAATTCTGCTACTGCGTTTTAATTAAAAACCCCAACAAACCCAAACTGTTTGAGCTTTTAATTTGAAATATTTCTCATTGCTTTTCAATTTTCAAGCACCAAACTAAACAAAGATTGCCAATTAGAAGATCAGCATGGAATAATTTTTACTCTAAGCATTTCTTCCCATGCAAGTTAGAATTTTGAACGTCAATTATGCCACAGTTTTGCATGTTTAAGTACATAAATGAATAGTGATGTGGCTGAATTTGACATTTTAGGAGCTCACTTGAGAAAGAGTGAGCTCAATAAGCATGTTTAAGCCTAATGTTATGGGCTGTTATGGGCCAGATAAACAGAATTAAAACCTAAACCTCTGAGGTATTTTACAGCCTTCCTATCAAAGGTTTCATAATGCTTTTCTAACAACACTAATAATGTAATCCTAAAGCACATTTGTGAGTTACTTTTCTACAGAAAAGGTTAACAGTTGTCAAAGCAAAGCAATTGACTTGCTCAAGGTCGGAGAGCAAACCTGCTGTAACAGTGGTAGTAAAAGAAGCTGTTCACTGCACCTCTGCCATGAGATGGGTCTGCCCATCAGGCTGTATCACTGGCACTGCCCTGGGACAGTTTAAAGCAATGTACAAAGGTTGCCAACTGGTCAGTTCCCAGTGCTAGAGTTAGAAAACACTTCCAAATTTAGCTGAAGTAATAAAATGTTCCTGTTGTGCATTTTGCAATTGTCCTTTATGACTCTGAGGTTATGATGAATTCTCTTATGCAAAATGTTCTGTCAACAACTACACCATCCTCTGGCACTTGGCCATTCTTGCTATTAATTCTGCTATCTTTGCACAAAGACACATTACAGGAAGATTAATATTTTTCTGACTGATAAAGTCTCTTAAGTCTGAGGCCAGTGACAAGCTAGGGCAGCCTTTTCAGATCCATTACCCACACTACACTGAGATGTGCAAGAATTAACTGGTTCTTTTACATGGGCTTTGAACAAATTCAAAGGCAACTATAGCTGGGAAGAAAAGTAGCATACTAGCATGAATGAAGTAGAATCAAAGAGCACTCTCAAGTCTAAGAAAGGGGAACAGGTAGGGATGATAGCTGACATGTAGTACATGGCAACAGAGAATGGGGATATTCAAAAGAGCTAGCTTAAATCTGCTGAAGCTAATGAGCTAGACACTTTTTTTAGCTAAAGAAAAGATATAAATTCCTCTCCAGGGTGGTTTCTAGAAAAAATTAAATGTAGCCATCATATGAAGGAACTAAGGAAATGTAGCTTTCCTTTGCGAGTCTTGCCCTTCACTTTATCTCTGCTACAGATTTTATGTCATGGGGTTTTATTAACTTGTTTTCTTGCAGTCATGTTTGCATATTTCCACAAAAACGTCCTTACTTGATTCCTCTGACATTTTACAGGAATACACAAATGTATGAAACAAGGCACTCACAGCCTTCTTTCTCATAAGAGCTGCATGCCCCTTTCCCAGAAGAGTGAATTCAGCTGCAGCAGCCCAAGTGGAGCATCAGCAGCATTTCACCATGCCAGCTTCCAAACTTAGGGCTCTAGAGATTTCAATAGAATAGTTGAACTAGAAATGATTAATTTATGAGCATCATTTACCCTAAATTGGCAGGGAAGTGTGGAGAAAATCTCAGCTCACATTTACTCCTCAGGCAATCTAAAAGCCTCGATGGCATCTAGAGCTTGAGTCGGCAGGAGGGCTGCTCCTTCCAACAGGTTTGGAACTTCATCCTCTGATTTTGGGATTGGGTAAAATATTTCTTTCTGTCTCTCCATGGTTAGGCAATATTAAAAGTTTTTAACTGTTACTTTGAGAAATAAAAGTCCAGAAGGGAAAATAAATGAAAAAAACTGGGATCATCGGTACAGAGCTGATGGAACATATGTCTTACCATGTCAACCAAAAAATACATGCTTTATAAATTATGACTGCTGTCAAATAATTTGGAGACACCAAGCAGATTTTGAATTCATTTTTCTCTAACCCTGCAAGTTTGTTAGTATCATCTCTCTATTCTACCAATTAAACACCCTTGAGTCAAAGTAACTTTCCTGATCCTGCAGTAAAATTACACGGGATGACCATCAGCAATTTGTTATAATGTTAATATATCAAATCCACTACAGTTTGTTCTATTACTGTACAAACAACTACTTGTCGCACAAAGAGAAGAAAAACATTAACAGAAAAAAAAAAAGCATCTGAAACTTAATTTCCAAACGTAAATTCCAAACAAAACTATGATTCTAAAAATAAAGATAACACAAAGTATCTTAAGGAGGGAGAATGTGGAGATGATACTTGTTGTTTACAGCAATATTTTGACTTCTTATAAAAATCAGCTTGGAAACTGTTTTACTTCCAAAATCAAAAGCAGTCCACATTAGGTGTTAAAATTACTTATGCTAGAAGTAAGTGACTTAACAGAAGAGATACTATCTAGAATTTTTACTTGCAAAAGCAAATAGCTATGAAAGCTTGCTAGGAGATAAAAATGTAATGGGAAACAGCATACTCATTTTTTGATGGATGGTTCTTTGGAGTAAACAAAACTTATCCTCATCTCTTTACAAAGGAAATCCTAAAAAATCTTTCCACAAATTAGTGGGTGATCCAATTAGTACAATGAAAAGAATTTAAAAAAATTAATTTTAATTATTTATTAAGCGTGGTATCTCTTTAGGTACTCAAAATTAAAACCATAATATATATATGAAAGTCTGCATCTTATTTATTCAGCAGTTTTGTGAGGAAAAACTTCCTGCATACTTGCTCAAAATATTAAACTAAGTACCTCCTATACTAACATGTTTAAAGATTATCACATAAAGGAATAACAGATAAAAGCCTCAATACTCACTTTTAGCTTTAAGCTGCTTCTCTTGGTAACTTGCGCAGCAAAATAAAGGAAGAAATAATTACACGTCTTCGCAGAAACAAGCATTCATGAAGTCCAAAAGAAACAGAACACTTTGCCAGAGCTATTTGAGGGTCCCATCAGAATTTGCCTGGGTGGGGGAAGGCTGAGGGTCAGTTTGTTTCCCTTAGACCTCATGACATGCAAATATCTGGCTGCCTCACCACTGAATCAAATCATTCTTTGACATACTGTGTTAACAAATTGCAAATACATACCATGGAGGAGGTTCTTAAAGGAACATATTTCTGAGAGTTCTCAAAAGGAAAAAGGCATTTCTGTTAAAAAACAAAACTGTTCAGTGCAAGGGAAAAAAGAAAGAAGGAATATTATTCATCCCCAGATATGCACTGGTTCATGCATAATGAATCCAAAAGGCCTTGTGTGGGCTTGTAAATCAGGAAAGAAAAAGAAAAGTTGCAATTACTAAAGTCTGATTGTTGTGTACAGGAAATGGGGAGGCAGGAAAAAAACCTTCTTGTTTCAGGAAAGATGTTCGGGGATACAGCAGAACTCAGAAGTTCTGACATGTCTTAAGCATTTTCTGGGCTGTTACAATTTGCTGCTTTCCAGCAGGTGGGAAGGTGTTCTCACAGGATTACCATCAGCATGGCAGGCAGGAATGGACTCCTCTAGGCTCTCTCTCAGTATTCCCCAGTTGTGGATTTGAGTCACAGTCACCTCCTTTGCTTTCTGCTTGGACCAGTCAGGGGCCAGCTTTCACAGACTCCTGCATGCACAGAGTGCTCAGAGGCCCTTATACTTTGCATACTACTCTATGCCGACAATTTATCAAATGCAGCTGAAAGTAAGGACATTGTGTCCATTTAAAAAAGCAGGCTGAAGTTAGGCAGGGTTAGAAGAAAGTTAGAAGAAAGGATGGCTGCTTGTGGTATGAACCACAGCTGACCTCAAGGCAGATTTTTCCACGACCAAGAGCCAATAGATCTGAATCACTTGGTCTATAACGTCAAGTGGGTGGGAGCTGTTCAGTATCAGAGATAGAATAAAGGAGGAAACGTTTGAATAGTTTAAATATGTATTACGTTATCTGAGTACTTTGGTAAAATTGCCAAATCTGGACATGGTCTGGAGTTCATCTGTGTCTAGATAGTGTCTCACTGTTAAGACTGATCCTCTGACTACTATTGCCAAGACCCGATGATCTCTGCTTGTGGTTTTGTTAAACCTCTCCAGCCACGTAGCCATTACCTAAACAAGACTGATCTCTTTCCTCCTATTTTAATTTGTGCTCTAAGCTTTATTTATACCAAGCACCTTTCATTTCAAGCCTGTGATTTTAGCAGATTGAGGAGAGGACGAGTTAGGTGTGAATTTGAGTCTAGAATGAGGATTGTAAATAGTTTTCTCTTGTCTGTCCGCCCAGAAAGAAAAAAATCCTGATAGTATAGTTCTTAACCAAGCACCTTTTCAAGTTCATAAATCAGATCCAGACAGAAGTAGTTCTCAACCAGATCTGTTGAGAGCTAATGACACTTAGAAATACTAACACAATATGTTCTGGCCATCAAGGACGAGAAGTTCAGGCATCCTACAGCACATCACTTTCCTTATACTTCAAAGACTACCCTCGAATTTGCCTAAACTGTAGAGATAATAACTGTATTAACAAAAGACATGCCCAGAGAAACACCTAAAAGAGAATCAAGGTTTTCCCCAACAGGTACAAATTAAGTACAAATGAGGAGGTCAGAAAAATCCTGCTACTTCTTCAGATTATCGTTTAGATGATGTCTCTTGCTCTTCCCACAGCACTTCTTGAACCTCCTGAAATACAAACCAGCTTATTTTATCAGTCTCCCAACACGACCTGTCTTGACCTGCTTCCTCTTCATGTTGAGGGTTTGAGAAATTCATCAAGCAAATGGTGGTTCTCCTTAAACTATTCAAGTTATTTGTTCCAATTTAGAATACTCATTTTTTAAAGAACAAAACTTCAAAGAGATGGCATTCCTTAACAATTCCTAATGAAAGACTTTGCTTTCCTGACAAAATACCTTTAGCATTTACGAGTATGTTTTGTCATTTGGGCTAGCAGAGAGTATCTACAATGAAGTACAATTGTTGTTCAAAATGTTTGGGCAGCATGGATTTGGAGGCTCAAAAAGCACTCAAAGGAGAAATACTACATCTTGTTCTTATATTCCTCTCTAAGAACCCAATCTCTTTTGGCCTCTGCTGGAGACACAACACTGACCTTCAATCTGATCCACCACAGTCACTCTTCTGTCATCTGCAAGGGCACTAAACTTCCTACTAAACAAGAAACCTTATCAATCCAGATTTGTAAAAATTTCCATTTTCTTGGCCTACTGTTATTTACTAGGAAAAGCATTCAAGGAGTAACTACTGCTTGAGTAGCCTTACACATGAGCCTACAGAGAACAGAACTACTGTAGTTTTATCTGAACAAGCTCTCAGATGGATTCATGCAGACAACAAAACCCAGTGATATCATCCAGAAACCTGTGCCAAATTTTTTTAAGAAGCTATGAAATGACAGTTGAAAGTTCTAACAGAGCAACAATTTGCTTATTTCCAGCAGATCTGCAAGTACCCAACCACAAAAGTCATCTTTTGCCACTTAAGAAGGAAAGGCAAGGCTGTTGCTGAGGCAAGTATTATTCAACCTATGGCTAACGCATCCACTCCAACCTGAGGGCAGCAAACAAGGTTGTGAGAACGTTTGTCAAGTGCTTGTGTATAGACACATACTGCATCTATTCATGTCAGTTTATGAGATTAAAAATAAAATGGTGAAGGTAAGTCTGACACTGACACTTGAAACCAGAGTAAAAGTGTTAATTTGTGTACTTGGTAGTGCCTTTCATTTTCCTAGATGTTCCAAAGGGCATTTTTGTTTTGTGAACTGTACTTTTGATTTTGTAAGACAAGATTACTCTTCCTCCCACAGACATTCCTCCCAGGGAGAGGAAATAACCCCCTGTGAATTAGCAAAATTCTTTTTCTTTCTCTTTCAGAAGATATACTTCTGTATCATAAAGTAAAGGCTGAATTTCCAAATCAAGAAGAAATAACTGTGACAGTTTTCCCAGGTAGACTTAAAATCCAGTCTCCTTGAATTCTGTTAGTAGCCAAAGATATCGCTGAACTGTAGTGCTTCCATTGTATCTTCTTCAAAGAATCCATTTTTTAAATCCTACTTATAACATAGGCTGGAATATAGTAAGTTGAACACATGATAAAGTAAATTCTGTAGTAAGTTCATTATTATACCAGCATAAAACTCTACCAAAACAAAGATACAGGGATACTCAGAACAGTGTGTTAAGTCTAACAGTGCATATTACCTATTGCTGTTTGAAAGCTGCAAGTTGCAAGATGATCAAACACTGGTGAAGTCAACAGAATGCTCTTCAAATACTTCATCATTTAATGTTATTAAAATAATTTCTTATTTGCATACAGAATTTCATATGACATATTATTTACAAAAGAGCTCAATGTAATATAAAATAGTTTACATTCATTAGAGGAACTTATTAATTATTCTGGCTAAATAACACAAAATCAAACCCATTCTCTGTATACAAACTATTTCTTAAACAAACTGCAACAACCTGAATACTCTCCATCTTTTGTTACTCACTGTCTTACTGTCAGCTTTTATAACCACCTGCCAAGGAAAAAGAAACAACTACCTTTGCTTCTGCCTTAAATTCCAAAATGTTCTTGCCTTATGGCTGATAAAAGATCAGCATGGGCATGAACATTGTTAAACATTACTGCATGTGTAAAATTCTATTGTTTACATCACCAAAATTACCTTAACATTTGTTACTCTGTTACTGGGGTTCCATACCTGGCCTCTTCAACTATCAGTTGTTGCAATTTCAGGCTTGAATATGTTTACAATCAAACTCACAGAGTATGAGAATTGTTGGAAAACAGAAAAATTTGAACAGAGCAGAATTTGCACAGAATTTACCCTCTTTGAGCATCAATTTTGACAAGGATGGGTGAATGACATTTTTAGTGAAAAGACCATTTTTCATCTCTTATTACTCAAACTTGACGTTAAGCAAACCCCTTGAAATCACATACGAGAAATCACTGGGTATTACTGAAGTAACAGAACTTAGATATTTCCAGTTTGAAAATTATCCTCTCTTAAAAATAAATTAGAGATATATTTGCTGTACAAGAATTATGGCATTAATATTGATAGAACTTAATTTTTCACATTTTTGCATTTTCCTTAAGACTTAAAGTACTGTTCATGCTGGAAAAAAAATTGAGGGAAGCAGTATTTCTGTCTATGAAGCTTATGTAGAAAGATCATTAACTAAATTATTTTTAAGAAACTCAGGATAAATAGAGCACCACAAGTTCTCTCAAAGGCTGACAGAATGCAAAAAAATGCATCTGCTATGGGAACTGGACTAAGCACTCAACGAGTCTGCCGAATGAACGCCTGGCTTGTACAATATGGCAATTGTAACAGGATCTATCTGCTCTCAAAAGTGCAAGAGAGAGCCACCTCCTCTGAATTACAAGTTTTAAATAAACACCTATTTCAAATGTTAGCAGAATAAATCAGTAGTATGAGTGTGCTGATGTTCATGAACATTCAGTACATTTTGAAACTCACATCAGTAGTGGGTCACTTCCCTTAAGTTTATCAATATCCACTTGTACTCAAAATGTTTTTACAGTTGCAGACCAGTGAACAGAAACTCAAAACACTCACTAATGGCACTAGCATAAAGATGGCCTTCGCTGGTGTGCTGTTAGGTACCAGAATATGTTTCAAAACCAGTATTTGAAATTAAGAGAGGTAGGTTTATGAACACTTATATGCAATCCTTATCTCACTACAATTCCAAATCAGAGAAGTAGAACTATCAGCCTCTGTGTGTATGGAACAAAATATACTGCTATTTGAAGAGTAATTTCTTGAGGTCTTACATGAGGATGCCAATTAAAACCCACTGGTTTCATACCCAAAGCATCCACAGTCGTGTTCTGCCACATCTACATTAATGTGTTAAAAGTACACTGTGGGAGTAAGTAACAAAATTCCATTTGCCACCATCACCCAGAAACTGTGTCCTCTGGCTGTGATTTGCAAACTACTATAGGCCAAATTTTAAGTTTGTCAAGCATTTTGTTGTCCCTTTCTTCAGCATAAAAAAAAAATAAAGTCTGACTCTATCATGGAGGTGGATGCGCTGAGTAACAGTTTTATTCCTCTGTTCCAGAAAATTTCCTAGGTCTGAGAACAAGATCTTTGATAGAGGTAGTGATTTCCTGGAGCTCTTTTCGAATGCTTTCTGCTCCTTCCTCCTCTTCCATGTTATCTTTTGTGTCACTGTTTCCATCTTCAGTTTTCTTAGTCTGGCTGGTCAATTGTTTCACCACTAATCCGTGGTATTTGACTATCAGCGAATGCTGATCCTGAGGGCAAAAAATGAGAACAAACCCAGGGGATGTCAATGTTACAGAGAAGGTAAGCAGACCTATAACTAAAGATGACAGTTTTTCAAAAAGCATTCTCCCATTCTCAGACAAAGAGAGTTAGTGATATAAAAAAACATTTCTAATGCAGTATTTGACAACCTAAATTCCAAGAAACATTCAAAGAGGCAGAAAACTGAAAATGCATCCATGCTGCAAAACCAGGACAATTAACCATTGACTGCATTAATGCAGTTACTAAACAACACCAGTTTTGGCAGTATAAAATACAGAATCTCAATGTATTTGCTCTTGAAGAGGTACATCTTTCTTTAAAACTGCATTAGAAAAGTTTAAAAAGCAACCTTGCCCTAGCTCAGAAGAAAGACAAAAATGTTCAGTTTTAAGAACCATAACATACCTCAAGACAGAGCTATCTCTATGGTTAAGTCAAAGGACTAATAACAGATTGATTTTTAAATTTTATAAAAAAAAATTTGATGACAGATCCCTGAAAAGATAGATTTGCAATTCAGTACAGATCAGAGAAATTGTATATTCTGTACATAAGTAAAGTTTAGACATGAAAAACAGTGTCAGGTTTATGCAGCAAAAATAGTGTAAGGCACAACTTTCATGTTCTGTTGTAGGAAACAGGTAATTTCCCCTTAAAAAGCTGGAAAAGAATACCTCTGGGATCTTGCCACTTAGGAAATTAATGATCTGTGGTACTGATCTTCCCGGTGCATGAAGCATACAATGAGTTGAAAACTGAAATAACAATACTGATGTCAGATGCAGAACAAGAGCTGGGTCTTCTGTGGCTTTCAGCTGTTCAATCAGAGCTTGTCTATGCTGAAACAGGACTTGCCTAAGGAGCAAGAATATATTAAACAAAAATACGATTTCATGATTCTATTACATAGTAGTTGATCACAGATGCTAAAACTTATTTGACATCAATTAATTTAAATTTTCTCCTTTTCACCATTTATTTATGTGGAATTCTAAAACATTAATAATAAAACAAACAATCACTGGCATAGCTCAGATTTTGAAAGACCTCTAGGGAATTTATACACTATACTGCAGAAAGTAGTGAGCTAACAAAATTAGCTAAATGTGAATTCTCCTCTTCTCCTTCTCCCATGGATTTAGGACTGCTTGACTTTCTATTTTTCAGTTAAGCAGTTTGGAAACTCTTACACATTGAGTATGACTGCTCCCATAATAACCATCCAGCATTTGTGCAGCAATATAGCCACATTTCATAGAATAATAAAATTAAGGTACCTTTCCTTCTTTTTGTCTCCTTTTTTCACCATAATACCACAAATATCCACAGCAGAATCAAGGCACGAAAGAAAATCTTCTATACTCTATTAAAAATAATATTAATATTTAATTTGTGTCTGTATATTGTAAAAATCTTTAACTATTGTTCACAATCACATGAAAGATGATTGTGAATACACTTGAAATAAACTATAGGAAAAAAAGAAAGTAAGATGTATTTAGTAGAAATTGCCTTTGTTCATCTTACAACAGTTCATATACTTAAATACTAACCCAAACTGTAATTCATTAGTCTTGGAAATAAAATTAAAAATGAATACATGTTCTACAATTACTTACAGATATATTTTTTTATTAAGAAACACCTCAATAGGGCCTTTTGCATAATAAATAACTCTCCTTGTGCCTACACTGCCATAATCTGAATGTTTGGGGTTTTTTAAAATATATGTAATTTTACTAGTTAACAAATACATGGGAAAACAAACTCTGGGAACAAAATACAAGAAACACCAACCACTTCACACTGGAGAGTCTCGCTCAGTTTTCACTCTTCTCACCTGCCCATGAAAGGCACACTGGATTCCAATGGCAGCAAGGAGCCAAAGGTTACTATTAGTACCAAAATTTAAGATCACTTTTTCATCTCTAAAAATTCACAGATACAAAAATACATTTTCTCTCACTGCCTTATACAAATACAAAATATTATTTTGCCTTCATCCTTCACAGCAGCAGAGGCTATGTACTACAGTATGTGTGACAGCTACTTTCTACCACTGTATCAGCAAAACAGAATATCTGAACTTGATTAACTTTACCTTGCCATTCAGAGAAGTGTGTAGTTTAGTTAAAGGACCTTTGGTATCTTCTGGCAGTTTACCTAAAATCTTGATTCTGCCCTGTTTGGGACAAGAATGGAAATAATCTGTAATATCAATCATCTTTTTAGATGTATGCATATGTCAAGGGAAACAATTACTTATTGAACAAACATCACTGATCTACTTGAAACTTTTAGAAAGGAACTTTTATTTCTGTACCTCACTTGTGATTGTAGAGTAATTTTCTGTTGTCATCATTGACTCAGATGCCAAGAAGTTAAAAACCAGATTTGTAATGTCTGTACACAGAGTCTTCAACAGGTGTTTGGCAAGAGTATCATCTGTTAAAAAAATAAGTGATTAAAGTAACTTATTATAGTTATCTGATTCCTATGATGTTATCACAGCACCTTCCCAACTGTGGACTCTATCAAGCATGAGTAGTATGAAGAAGTTATCTGGATACATGAAGACAACATCCCTCACTTGCTCTGACAAGATTCTTAAATAACTTCGTTCAGTGAAAAACGTGAGCTTTCAGGTCTGTAAGAACATTTTAATGCCTTGCTAGTATTTCAAAGATGTATCTGTAAAAGCAGCAAACTAGTCCCCGTACAATCCTCCCGAACCATTGCTATTGATCAAGTCAGTATATAAAGGAAAATTCTGCCTGACAAGCAGTTAAACAGAATTTACTGGAATACTGGAAATTGGGGAAAAAAAAAAAAAAAAGAGGCTACAGAATACATGTCCAAGAACAAAGGCTAATGGGAACAAAGACTATTCCAAAATACAGGAATATCAAGTTGATTTGCTGGTGTTTCCTTCTGCTGTAAGATTTCCACAGGGAAAATACTAGGAGAAAGCTGAATACAGCAGAGAATCTTAGATATGTCTATAGTATTCTCCTAATGCTAACTTTTCTGTCACACTTTACAGAATAACCCCCTGCAAAACGAATCTGACAGACTATCATCAAGCAACAGCTACTTTCAGTATCAAACTCATAAGTTTAAATCTATAAGGTTTAAACAGCAGCTTCTTAGAATCAGATGGTATTCAATTTTTTCACTAGTAGCACAGCTGACAGAATAAAGTGAGCTTACTAATCTTTTCCTTTTTATTTTTTTTCACCTAGACACTGAAAAATTGGAAGGAATGCAAACACTTGGGAAGGAAAGACAAGAACATAGTTACCTTGACATAAGATATTACAGAACATGGATATGAAATAAAGAGAATGTATTTCAATTCCTGTGCAAAGCAATGCAATTCAGCATAAAGGCAATGTTAGGCATAATAAACACATCTCTAGTATTTCTTTTTAGATTTCCCTTTTTAAACTCTTTCTCCTGTCTAACCTTTAATTTAGATTCTGAAATAAATTTAACATCCTTGAAGGAGCATATTAACTTTTCAAACTATACATTTTGTACCTGTGAAATGCTTTGCTCCCTTTTCAAATAACCGAATGTTGTTGTACAAGTTTGAGAATTCCTCCTGCAAGTCCTTCATAGCCTGTCTTCTGTTGGCTCCAGAGGAAGATGTTGAAGATGTAAAAACTGAACGCACAACCTCCTGGTAAGTTTTTGTCAAAGGTCTTAGAACAGGAAAGAAGAAAGGAGAAAACATTGAGCAAAGTGTGAAACTGTACAAGGTTTTCCCAAATATATCAGCAGTAGAGAAAATGACTTCATTATGTAGTAAAGTACGGGGATATGAATGCAACAGAATGGTGAGATAAACGAAAAGCAAATTATGAAAATCAGGAAAAAAACCCACAAGGAAATTAAAATATATTTAATGGCAGATGTTCTAAGGTTATAGTATGTAAGGTATGTAAGTATGCAAGCATATATAGCATGTACACATAAGATGTGTAACATGGAGTTGTACAGAAAAAGAATATTGTGGTTCATGTCTATCAACAAAGCACACTTTTCTAAGCAAGAAAACACACTGAAGTGTAGATTAATCTGAAGTGAATCACAAATTTTCTAACTCCAGCTGAATTATTGCAATTACCTTCTTAGATGTTCAGCAATTTCCGTAATAAGTTCTTCAGGGCAATCCTGCATGCGGGTCTTTAAAACATCCTCAATTTCCTCTTGTGACATGAAAGGGAACTCTGGCTTCTTGTTCCTCCCTGCAGTGGCCACAAACAACACGCACTGAGAAAACATTCCATTTAGTATTGCTGCAATTACTCTGTGGCATGAGACGCTTGAAAGCCTCAAAGTCCAAACACCATAGAAGAAATGCGTTATCAACAATGGAAAAAAGGGGATGATTATACATGACAGTTGAATTTCATACATATGAAAAACTGACAAAACTTCTCTTTTGATCACTTAGAAGTTTCTGTAAAAGACAACTAAAGTAGTGTATGAGGATATGCATTTTTGGTGACAGTTTTTTTCAGTCTGCTTGGCCCGTTGGTTTAGAAACCATGTCACCAAGACCAAATAGAATTTAAAGTGCTAAAACTGAATAGAGTGTTCCCACTGGAAGGATTTCACAAGGCTGTTGTTTTTATTTTTTTAAACTTCATTTAGTAAGGTACACAATCATGTACACAGTGTCCTTAATCTGAGGTTACAGTATAAAATCTGAAACATGATAAATTAAACCAGACAAGGTGTTCCAGTAATAAAAGCAACTTACATGCATACAATTTAGTGCATCTGTATTTCAGTTTTGCACAAAACATGAACTTTTCTGGGTGCTGTAAAATTTTCACATGTAAGAATGAGATCAGGAAGATAACAGAGAACCAGAGACCTGTTCCAGATGCACCTTAAAATAGGCTTATTGTGCCCATAAGTATGGAGATCATTGATTTATGCCAAGTTATGCCAAGTAAGTAGTAGTAGTAGTAGTAGTAACGAACATACAAGGCTTATAAACAAATGAAAAGGAAGGATAAATCAGGTTTTAAAAAGGATCTTATATACATTTTGATGGTTTCATCTAACTTCGAGATCGGGGTTCAAGTTATTTATTATAATACAGCAATACAAGCAGCAAGAAGGGCAAAACAGAAAGCCTACACCAAAACCCAGAAGTGAGCATTGTTCTACTCAGTAACTGAGTAGGCCTGAAAAATAATTCCATTTGTATGTGAATTACAGTACTCTGTGAGAGCAGTATCAAACAAAATTACTACACTGTATTTCACACTTCAAATATCATGCTTAAAATATTTTTCAGTCAGTATTGAGTCTAAACACTACATATAAAATGAAGTACACATTTCTGGTTCTCCATTATACAAGAGAAAGAACACGATTGCTTCATTTGCAACCAATGTTTGCTCTAAATCTAACAATGTTGGCTTTTACTTAGCAAGCTGTTCACGCTCCTTCTTGTAGTAGTGAATGTAGAGAAATAGACACCAATAAGGAGTGATATTAAAACTACCAAAACATAAGTTTTGACTGTGTATTTTATTCCTGTGAAGAAAAAACCTATTTTGGTTGCTACGATTTGTTAATTTAGGCCATTCATTTTTCATACCCTATGCAGCAGGTGCTACAAAATCAAGTGTAACATCCACCCCAAAATGTACAGCATTTCCTACATAAAATAAAATAATAAATATAAAATGATATTATTTCCTTGACTTAAATTTCTTTTTTAAAGACTAAGTTATACCCTTCAGTGAACATGTAATGTCCTTTTCATTTAAATAGCAACATCAGATCCATTGATATAATTTTAACTACATAGTATTTTCATCTTCTTGACATTTTAGCTGACCTTATCTAAACAGTGGGGGAAGAACAGAAGTAGAAAAAAAAAAAAGTAGTTAAACCATGTTGAATAGATAGTGCCTAAAATAAAATGACAAACCTGTGGCAGTCCCTTGTGACTCTTCATCGCTGTCAGCATCCTTTCTTCCTTTCTTCTTGGTTTTCTTAATCTTTATCTCTCTGGCATTCCCACCACCTCCTCCTCTCACGCTTCCACTGCCCTCTGGTGGGGAATTACTTGCTTAGTACACAGCAAAGTTGGAGCACTTAAACTACCATGGTATTGTAAACTTTTTATCTGTGTCACTTGCTAATGCTGGATTGAAAACCACAGCCTGATTCTAAACATAACCTAGAACACATATTTCAGAATCTTAGGGCCATAACTTTCATCCTTAAGAAAACAAAGCAGCTGAGGCAAAGCTTTGTTTAAGCTGATGTCATTATTAAACACAAACACACTAATATCATATGCATATATAATAATAATAATAATAATAATAATAATAATAATAATAATAATAAAAAAGAGTAGTGTCTTTCTTCAGCTAAAACCACATGAGATAGCAAAGTCCATAATGCAATGGTGGATTTTGTGCTGGCTGAAAACACCATCTTAGTAAGTATTTAGCATTTTTATTCAATGATGCTAAATAACTGAATTTGTAAAAATATGTTAGATAATGTAACTGTGTTAATTTTCAGAGAAAGAGTCCAACACTATAAGCATTTATCCAAAATATTCTTGGAAGCACACATTCAATTAACTAGAGCACTCAATCTTTTTCAACTTTTCCTAGATGACTATAGAGCATGGGATGTTCCAGCTCTGAAACACATAACAAATTACTTTGTTCAGAAGTCCTGCAATCAATGTATGCAACTGCAGCCAGAATCTCAATTTGCTATACAGTCCCTCTCCACAAGGCAAGCTCTTCTGTTCTTCTTTTCACAGCCTCTTCTCTTACTTTTCCACTTGGAAAAAATTGAAATATATTTATGCTTAAACATATATATGTTTATATATTTAAATTTAAACAAATATATGTGCCATACATATATACACTATGCCTTGAGAAAGTATGTGTGTTTTCCTTTTCCATTTAAATATGGTTCAAGGTTTCAAGTAACTACATTATGTAACTACTATTGTTTAAGAAAAGGAAACACAAAGACAAGATGCTATTACTTAAAATGCTAACTGCATCTGTTACATGCCATAGATGATTTTTAAGCATTACTTTGTAGGACAAAAAAACCAGTGTTTTTCACAAGCTTATTTGAAATGTGACTGCATTACAGTAATTACATTACATAAAACTGTTATGTTGGGGTGTTTCTAGGTAATGCACATAACAGTCCATAATAAAACATTTCAGGATAGTGCTTGCTGATGGTGCAGCATGTTACCTGTGGGTATGAATTTGTCTAGACATGCAGTACAGGCTCAGTAGAGTCTCACTCCTCAGAGGGCTGGAAACCAAAGTCATTCTCTTGTAACAGTTCAATTAAAGTTTCAAGCTTCTCTGCCTTAGCTATGGCCTAGAAAAATTTGCCATCTCTTGTGGCAAGAGTAAGTTTAATTTCCACATCAACTCAGGCCTACTTGTGCTTTTCTTTTTAAGAGCAGAATGCTCTATTTTAATGGTAAGTGTATTCAATCAAGACAGATGCATAACTGCTCTGATTTTCTTACTTTCAGTAGCACAGTAACACTCTGTGGGTGAGTTCAACACAGATTGCTCAGATGTGTTGTAGCAACACAAGAGCCACATAAAGTTTTTGGGATTCATAGACTTCAGACTGAATACTGTTTCAAAAATCAGAAAGATTTCAAAGGGTTAAACCCACACATTTTCATTCTTCCTTCAACTGAAATCTATTCCAAAACAGTCACCACATAAATGGAGAAAGGTTTGGGATTAATTTATTTTAATATACCTCAAAGTAAACTGTCTTAATCTCTAAGTAATGGTTATATATGCAAACAACAGAAAATTCTATTGCATGGTTTTCTCAGAAAAGATGACAAATATTCTTCAAAAAAAACCCCCTAAAAACTCATTCTCAATTTAGATAAAGTTATTTTGGAATCAACATCTCAAGACTAATAATAAGAAACATACAAATTTTCCTAGATCCCTGAAAAATGGAGACTAAAATTTTAACTACACTCTGTAATAAAACATAGCACAGAGGTCCCTGACCTAATACTGGTTTTATTCAGTCTTATGTGACCATACTATATAAAATAATAAATGAACACAGAATTCCTTGCTTCTAAAACCAGGTACCTTGTGTTGAACTAACTCAAGAGACCATTATAATACTTCCTCTGCATTTATAAGTCTGAAATTATTTTTCATGGGCATATCTGAGAGTAGCCACATCCACAGTACAACAGTAAGCAGCTGTATTATTTCTTAAATATCTTAAGCAATGTGCTAGAAGCATTTAATGGACTACAAAAGATTGTCCTACTAACTTTATATTTGAGTATTTGAAGATAAAACAAGTTCATTTTGGGTTTTTTCTTGCTTTAGCTGAATATTGATATTTTACCTGTTGCTTTCTTTCTTCTTTCATCCTTTTTGTCTTTTTTATTAGCATATGAGTTCTCTAAAGATGAAGCTTGTTTTAAATCTTCTTCAGTGATTAAATTAACAGGGTTGTTTTTGATTTCCTAAAATGAAGAACATGCACATCATAGCAGAAAGATACACACAGCAATGGAAGAAACATTTAAGCCATTTGGCCATTTTCAAGTACACTAATCAAACATCATGTTTTCAAAGTGCAACACATGAGACTGGGCTTCCTGAGTGCACCAGAATATAAATTACATCCATTAAATATAGCAACCCGTTGTTCATTCTTTTTGCTTCTTCTCTATTTGTACTTCAGATGAGATGTACAGAAATTGTAACAGTGACTAGAAAGTCCCATGAGCTTTACTCCAACATTCAACGTGCACTGTATCTTGACTGATAAAAAATCTACTGTACCTTTTCTGCTTTCTGTTGCATCAGATCAGAAAAGAGGTCAGCACAGCTGCTTAGAAATTTCTCACTGACTGCAATGGTGTCACTGAAGACTAAACCTGAAGAGCTTTTGTTTAAAGATCTCATCACTTGCTGAAGCAAAATCCCAACATCTTCTACTGACAATGAGCTGGGCAGAAGAGTCTAGGGTAAAGATAATTAAAATACAATAGCCTTGTAAGTGAATAAACAGAATAGACACAGGCCATTTGACATCTGGTAACTATTTAGAAAGCACTGCACTTTTCAAATTAAACTATAATTTAAGAGTACCCACTATTTAAATCTTCTAACATGGCAAATCTACATTGCTCTAGAAATACGTGTTACCTCTGGGCAAATGCATGGTAACTTCTTCAAGATGAAGTTCAACAGCTACAGAGCAACAGCAAACACAGAACAGCAGGACTTAAGAGCAACAGAGGTAGTGCTGTAAGGCCTAAAATTAGGACTCAGCCAGGACAAAGTGGCTAAGATCCCTCTGCTCATCAAAACTGTTGCAAGCATTTAGTTGAGACATTTTCTCAAAAAACCAATAGTCTAATAGAAATATACTGCTCTCTAACAGAGAACTTTTGCACTAGCTTTGAAATGAAAGTTAGTCTTGCATATCTATAAACTGAATGCCAGAATGTCCTTCCCCTGTTTTTGTTCAGATCAAATTAAAGGCAAATAATGTCCTTTTACTTGTCACTTTAATTAAACTGAATTTTCTTCTTTGATAACATAGAATTTCATTATACATATGTGTAGTTTCAATAAAGTATAATTTGACACAAAAATAAGAAAAAAGAAATAAATCCAACAACAACAACTGAAAGGACTGCTTACTGCTACATCTATCCAGCTTCCAGAGCTGATGGCTTCTTCCACAGAGGCTTCAACTTGATCCACAATTTCTTGACCAACACAAGCTGCTCTCAGAAATAAGAGTTGTGCGGACTTGTATCTTTTTTTAATGTAGCCTGCTGGGTCAGGGATGCCAAGTCTATACAATGCATCAAATTCTAAAAAATAGTTAAATGTGCGTTAAAATTTAGTTCCTTCATATGCATACAAGATCTTATGGGAAGACTTTATTTTGAAAGAAGGAAATGAAGAGTTACACATTTTTTATACCAGTAAACGCAGTCTTAAGCTAATGTTGACCTGAAACAAGCTACATCCAAATGTTGTTAATAGAAGTATGCAGATTAAATAATGGATGTGACTTAGTGATTTGAGTTTAGAAAAAATTTTTGGGGGATTCTTATACCATTGAGTTTATTCTCACAGTCTTATCTTTTCCAAGTATTCTAATATAGCATGAACAATAGGTACAATACAAACAGTGTCCAAGTGTTTTGTTTTCAACTATTTGGCAGTTTATACTTCAGATGTGGGGAAAACACTCAAAGACTGACAGACCATCAGTCAAGCAGTATTACAGAAACACTTAATACTATCATTTTAAGTTATGGTGAAATTTTTCAATCCGCAAGAATAACTGCTACTTAGGGCCTGACATTTTGGGACTATAAGGAGACATTCCTCTTTATTCAGGTCCACATTTTCCCACAGCTTGTGGTGTTTCAAAACACCATCATCCAGCATCACTCAGCCTGAAGTTACACCGAATGGTCTGGATTCAAATCAGGATACTAGCACTACTCACTCCAGTTCTACAAACATTATTTTGAAAAGAATCCTTCCTGAGCACTGCATGTTTGGACTATTAGCAGCCAAAGTTTAGTTGTCACCTGGACACCTGGCCTCAAACTCCAGACACAATGATCTGAAAAAAATCTACCATGAGCAGGCTAATCAATGTTTTCAGAACAGTAATAAAAACAGCATTTGTAATTGTTTGTGAGAAATAGTTACTATTTAGCAGTATGATCCTCTCTGCTGAAATACAGTTTGTTGTGATAAAGTAACACACATCACTATGAGAATGATGGTCTTTTAGCAAAGCAGTATCAGCCACTGCATTGATTTCCACTCTTCCTTGTGGAGAGAGGCTCCACTCTAAGCACTAGCTATATTAAGGTAAGACCAACTATCTACACTAGTTTTAGAAAGCTATTTTATCTGCAAGAATATAGATTAATTACCTAAGTAACCATTCTGCTTGAAAAAGGAATCCACCCATTTGTTCTGTGTTCTGGAATAGATGTCAGGAACAAACATAGCCTTATCCTGTCTCCCACCAACCACAGTGCCTTTTAGACGACCAGCATTAACAAGTTCTTCTAGCAAAGCTACAAGAGGAAAATAAACGAAGAGACGTTTCCGAAGTTAGTATATCCATTAAACAAAAAATAGCAATTATTTTCCCTGGTTTGTTTCCTCTTTCTTTCCACCAATTAGTTTATGCTTGCTCTAGTGAAACACTGCCAAGCTCTATAGATTATTTTCAACACTTACGAGAGTTTCTTCACAAAAGCTCTGGAAATCAGACAATGTTTCCAAACAGTGAGCCCAGTGAGCCACAATGGCAGGATCAAAATGTTTTTCACTGAACATACACTTGGCAGTTTTAGCTTTTAATTTTAAAAATGCAGACATAGAAGAATCCTTTTCTCTCCAGAAGAGTAAAATATACTAGCATCTTATTAATAATTTCTCTTTGAATTCACTGCTTGCATGTAAACCAAAATGAGAAAAAAAAAAAGATCTGAATACAGAAAATGACATGAAAAGCCATTACTTAAACTGCATGACACAGTTGCCAATAATAACCTCTTGAGAATACAAAAATACTGCTAACAAAGAACACATTTTGGTAACTGGCAGTACCAAAGTATTAAACACTTTTCAATGCTGAATAAAATTCTTTAAATCCATTTAAGTTGCATAGGAATATCTGATTTGCCTCCTATGTTCTGCTACTGCCTTTTTGTAATACAAGAGATATATTTTAAAAAATCAGTGACATCAACTGCTAACTCTGCTAATTTCCAGAGCTTTGCCAGATGGCTTTTTTATACTCAGTTTACATTCATTTCTATTTCATTAGAAGATAAGTTTTGCTCTGGAACAGAACATTTAATGACATAATATGGCAAGGCTTCTTCGTCATTAAATAAAAGCAGCATTCAACAGTACAACATGCTTAGTACAGCACAAAGAGGTTTAGCTCACTTATGCAGGAAAGTTTACCTGAAAGCCCAGTTCCAGAAGAAACAGTGCATAGTAAATCAAGATAGTTTTTGCCATGCTCATGGTATAGATGAGCTTCTATATGCTAGCAGCTATTGGGTGCAACTGCCACTAGCAAAGATGAACAATACTTACATTGAAAAAATGCAGCAGAAAGAGAAACTGATTTAAAGAAGATATAGCTTTATGTAATTTAAAACAAGAGCCAGAAATCATGTTCTGCCACAGTTCAGTTACATCAAATAAAATGGAACTTATAAGACCAATTCTGGAAATAAAATTAGTTTTTTATACTTCCTAATACTTTAGTTGCCCTAGAAAATAGTCAATGTGCCTATTTCACTTAAGCAATTGTCAGAAAATATAGATTGGTTCTCTGTTTGCAATTTCAACTTCTTTTTAGTCAAAGTTTTTAGGAAAAGGTATTAGACTTTCCTAGAGCTCCACAAAATTGGTTAAAAAATCTATTAATGAACCAGTCTTTAGGGAAAGAAAATGACAGAAGAAAAGAAGTCCAATGAAGATATCAATTAAATTAAATTCTGTATTTTATCAAGTGCCAGTTTTAAAACTCCAGGGCAGAGAAGGTTCTCTCAGAGACTTCACAGACCATTGCTACAATTATGTCCAGACAGTATTTTGTTTTAAAACAACAGGATCCCTGTAGAATTACCATAAATTCACATTTATTTTTAAAGGTGACCAAGTAGTTTGTAGCGTGCTATTACGTCTCTGTCAAAGTCTGACAAAGATGGTAAGCATCCCTCTATGTCAGTCCTACAACAGTAACATAATGCTCAGAAATAAATAACATCTGTGATTTCATTAGGCTTTGTAATTAGTGTTTTAACCTGAAGAGTCTCATTTCTAAAATTACTTTTTATGGTAACTTTATGAGAGCTTTAGATGAATAGCAGCACATTTGTGTGAAAGAACCGAAGAATAATACCTATCCTTTCTAAACCCAAGTATTGATTAAATAATTAGCTGTTTTGTAAATGATAGAAATTTTACACTGAACTTACATTTTTATTCTGGAAGAGACAGAAAACTGACAAAGACCACTTTTAAACACACTGCTAACAGTGACAGACACAGAAAGCTAAAAAGTAACATCATTAAAAGGTATTTTTCAAGTTCCAACATTTGTGAAATTGAAATGGTATCTCAGCAAATGGGGACAATAAAATCGGGCAGTGAATAAAAAGATAAAAAGCTCTTTGAAACTTAGAAGCTGCAAAGGCAATGAAAGACAGTAGGAAAAACTAAAGAAAAAGATGAATAAACTCACTAAAAAAACCAAATGGAAGTACTAGAAGTAAGTATTGTGATGATCACTGGTGTCAGGAAAACACCAGAACTTCAATTTACATTAGCACTCTACATCATCAAAGCATGATGATGTATCTGAAGGACTTATCTGAAATAGACTGCAACCAAATACTGAAATTTGCTGGGTATTGAGACATTTTTATAATGCAATTTCACAGATTTTCCCTTTAATCTATGAAAACCTGGATGGTACATAAAAAAAAAAGGTGGAAAATTTAAATTGATTATGTGAGAGTGTTTATATGATTTTATTTAAGTGCCAGGATTTTAATTTGTAATGGATAAGCCTAAGTCGGAGAACAGGATAAGCAGAGACATACTACAGTGGAGCTAAAGTGAGCAATGCCCTGAGGGCAAAAAGACCCAATCAAGAAAAGCATTAAGGTTCATGAGAAGAGATAGAAAACCATTAAAGGATTTTAGAAGACCAGCAGCACTTGGTCAGCCAGCATAGAAGACTAATGATGCTTGAAGCAGCATTTTGAGAGATAGGAGAGGGCATACAAAGTGACAAACAAGTAGAGACTAAAGATTTCAGAAGCTCAATAGGGAATCTTTATGCATTTCTATTTAGAAAAGGAACTGTGGAAAATAAAAGCAAACAGTTTAAGGATATGTTTTATCTCTCAGCATATAAAGTCACTTAACTAAAGGCATAACAAAAGCTTAGCCTCTATTATCACAGAAAAAAGTCAGTAAATAAAATCCTGAGCAATTAATGCCATTTGGCTACATAAAATCTGTCCCCTTTTGTGTGCTTCACTGATAAAACTGCCAGTAGCTAAGGGCAAATAATGAAAGAGATGAATAAATAAGTACTTCTTGCATCATTCTGCCCCAAGAGGCATTTTGTCAACCAGTGTTTTCATTGCTTTGGATATAGAGAACATTCCTTCAGTTATGGATAGCACAAAGGGTTTAATACCTTCTGCACAAAAGAGAAATATATTGTTCTGTATTTCAGAATTAAGGCTATATACAAAAATGTTTCTTTGAAAGCATACTTTTAATAATGAAGAATGGATTTCCTAACAAACACACAAAATATTCTGAATGAAACTCACAGTAAAGTAAATGTTCTTGAAATCCATACCGAGTGATCAAGTTACTTACAGGTGTAGGCCTTGGGGAAAAAAGAAAAACAAAACAATATAAATTAATGATATGAAACTGATGTGGAGAATCCAGAAGTAAGAGAGGTTACTATAGTTGGCAGAACTATGTTGTATCTTAGCCTCAGGGTACTTCACTGACGTTTAGCTTACAAGGAAAATAGCTTTAATTCTGAATTACTGTGAAGTGATAACACAAAAGCTATGATAATTATTGTAAGGAAACTTGTGCTTTGTTTTCCTCTTCCTACAAAGTGACACAAAAATTTATTGATTCAATAAGAAAGACTTATCTATAATCACACATAGTAATCACATCAATATGTAACCCACTAAGGAGTGGCAGAGTGACAAAAGGAGAGATATTCTACAAAGTAACAAAAGAACTACAGATTAACATTTTCTCCAGCTAAACTAAACGTGGTATAGTGTATATTGCTACACTTCCCTTGTTTTCCAAAAGAGCATCCCCACCTCTAACAAGTGAGTCTAACAAAACTGAGAATTGATCCCAGGAACTGAACAACACTTAGGGGAATCTAGCCATAGGTGGTGTTTTCCTTTTCTTTTTCAATTGCAAGTGAATCTGGCCCATAAAGACCTATGGCAAAAATATTTTAATATGTGGCTGCAGGCATTGCAATTTACCGAGTAATCGCAGTGAAGAGCCCACGAATACGTGCTCGATGGCGGGACACAAAGGCTTCTGTAAAAATCACCCCACGGTTTTCCTGGTCTAGCTGTCCATGAATAATTCTGCCCAAACGCCTGGATAATGCCTGCAAATAGAAGAACTGAGCTTTTCAAAGCATGCCTTCTTCCATCAGATATATGGGTATCTAATGACAGAAAACTTTGCAGAAAACAGAAGTATGATTTGCATATGCATCATGAAAACTAAGATTAATTTAGCATTAATTCTGTACAAAACAGTCACTTAAAGCCATGAATATTGCAAAGATAAACAAAGAAGGTGGTCACAACTAATTCTGCATTTGCCAGGTTGGTGGATTTCATCACCTGTATTAGGAAGTCTCCTGGAAGGTCGTATGCCTTGCAGAGCTCTGATATTGTCACCTGGCCAGTTTCCTGTAGTTTATCGTTTATTTCTTCTGCTAATTGATCCAGATAACTCCTTTCATAAAAACCAGAAAAAGAAAAAACAACACATTAAGTGTAACATTCAAAGTCAACCTCAAGATCACATATTGAATAACTGACCTCTTTTAATATATCTCTTTTGGTTACATCTTGGAAAAATAAACTGAAAGTTATTTTAAATGAATAAAGAAGAACAGTGTAAATGAAAATATGTGTTTTTAAAAAAGCCTGCTAAGCAGGTAGCTAGTATTAAGATGGGCCATTTATCTACTTGTACAAAAATTTCAAGCAAGAGGAAAACACTATGTCAATGAAAACTGGAAAACAGCTTTAGTAAGCAAGACAGGCCTTAACTATTTCAAGAGAGCCAGGAACTACATATTCTTTTACAAGAACAGATCCTGGAGCTCAATCAATAAAAAGAACAACCCCATAAGAGTATTACTTCAGTGGCTATTAGTGGGCTGGAAGCCATGAAATAACTAGATCAAACATCTCAGACCTGTGAGATAGAACAAGAGGTAGAAGGTTTGTCAATAGCTGAGGCAGACAGCAAAGCCAGAGAGCAAATGAGATCTGGCTGCTGTACACAAAGATGCTGGGTAAGAAATGAAGCCTCTTAAATGCAGGACACTGAACACAGACATTCAGTAGGCACTTTACACCATGGACATCCAGTAAGGATGCTTTACTGAAATAGGCCTCACCTGCCTAAAGTAGCGCTGATCACCATCAAGCAGCTCTAAGACGAGCCAAGAAAAGTGTATTTCACATCAGAAGTAACTAAGCTTGGACATTATTTTTAGTCTGCATTTTAAGAAATAAATACGGTATGAATTATACATACTGCTCCTGAAGGTACTCACTCATTTATAAGCTGTCCCAGTACAAGCTGAATACCTTTTTCAGACTTAACAATGTCATTAGCTCTGTTTTCAATGTGCAGAAGGTCCACATTTATTACCTAAAAAAAACCACCTCTTATCAGAACTTTAAATTGAAAATCATTCTCAAACATTGAGATATTTGTTACACATTCCTATATCTTGAAGAAAACTGCTTTCATTTTTTTATACTATTGCATACAATACACTTAATCTGTGTTTTGAAATAAACCAGCAGGGCTTTAGGGAAAAACCCTCTCTTTGTAATTGTTAAAAGTTTAAAAGAAACCTATATAATAAAAAAAATACCAGAAAGCAGTAAGAGAAAATAGGAAACTGGCTTTCAGAAAAGTTATCTGTTTCCAAGTAATTTTGCTCAAGCCTGAAGGGAAAATTAGTCACAGAAGATGACTACTGCAGGACAAAGATTAGTGGAGACAAGAGAATAATGAAGGAAGAGGGAAGATTCAAAGAGCCATGCAAAGTTAATTACACATGCTCCTGCAGCTTTAAATTTAAATGGGGAACATATTTCTTTTCTGTCTGCCCTCCTAAGTTTACAAAAAAAGAGTTCATAAACAAAAACTGTATATAGCAGTGGTGATTTCAAAGGTCCTGGATTATCACTAAGGAGAGAGGTTTCAATAAAGCAATAAATTGACAGATTAAGTAATCTGCAGTACCCTGACATGAGCTAGCAGCTCTTCATAAAATTTGTTCTGTTTTAAAAAAATAACTTAGCTTAAGTACAAGTAATGAACTCCATATTCACACTGTGCATGGCAAAGAAAATAAAAAAGTAAAAAGTTTTTATTTTTAAGTTACCTGTTGTAAGTCAACAATGTTAACTCGACCTTCAAGAAAAGTTAAAACACACTTTTAGTACATGAAACATATTTGAACAGATTGAGAATATAGTACAGCTTGTTGTGCATACAGTATTTAATTACCTTTTCTGTAGACCAATTAAACTAGTCCATGAGTATCCAGAGATTGTTAACACTTTCTACCCTAGCATGATGCTACAAACAAAATACCCAGCAAATTTTAATTCAGTCCAAGCTGTCCCACTGGTATAATACACAATGGCAAAACACAAACTGTAGCAAACCTGTGGCAATAGTGGGAAAATGGCTAAACTGTATGGACATAAGAAGAAATTAATTTTTCTAAACATATGAAGCTGTGAAATTCACCCCCAAATATAATTCAAAGTACCATACACTGCCTGCTCATTAAAACCACAGACAAAAAGCTGTCTGAACAGTACTTGCTTCCCTATATATCTAAGTCACATCTTACAATACAGGTGGCTCTTCACATTGCTAAAATAAAAGACCTTTCAATGACAACTGACAAATATTATTATTACAAATGGTGTGATAGAATGACTTTGAAATTCCAAGACAAGGCCAAACACTTTGGCCAGGTGCTAAACTATATTAAAATGCCAAACTTCCCTCAAAACTATTTTTATATAACTTTTATGTCAGAAATTCCACATGGGTGAAAATAAACCAAACAACATATCTTGATATGCCTATCTAAAAGCTTGACACAGATCTGAAGTGAAAATGAAAGAGCAGTAGATGAATTAATGTGTAGATGAAGCAAACCTACTTTTTCTGAAAGATTAAGGGTACTGAAAACTTTCAAATTCTTTCTGTAGCCTTCAAAATTAACTTCAAAATCCAAAGGAAGAAGGAAAATGCCACACTTACCACCAGAAACCTGAAGCTCATCACGGATCTCCTTACTAATTTGTGCTGGAGTGACATACTCCTTGCCATCAAGTGTGTGCACCACTTCCAGCTGCTTTTCTGCGATCAGCTTTGTGACAATTTCTATACAGTTCCGTTCTGACAATCTATCAAAACCAGAAGGAGTCAGAAGTTATTCTAAGGAAGAACTTATTTTAAAAATTGCCTTTAAATTGACGTTTCAAACATATTAAACATAGGAAGTACAACAAAAATTGCTGCAGTTCTTTGTGAATATACTTTTTTAGACAAATTAATGTCCGTATGCTGCTTATCACCCACAAATCATCCATATGGCTTCACTTAGGCGAGTCATCTCTCCAAAACTTTTATTCTCCTGAACGGCTATCAGCCCTGTCAGCTGTGAGAATGCATCTGCTGGGGAATTTAGGAACGCCTGTAATTAATTTAAGAATTCGTGTCTATGACACTTCTGTGCGCGTTTTGGATTCATTTTCCTTTGACAAAAACAAGTTCTGGGCAACGACCTCAACCGGTCAAGCAGACAGAAGGGAGAGACCGAGCGCTGGAGCCGTGACGATTTTAAGCAGCTGGAACTTAGCTGTGATTACACACTGAGTCGCTCCCGCGGGCCTGCCCGTGCTCTGGGGGGTGCCAGAAGGGCCCAGGGGCTCCCAGACCCAGGGAACGGCGGAGGGGCCGTGCCAGGCCGGGCCGGGGGCCGCGGGGGAAGGGGCGCGGCAGGCGGGCTCGCTGTCGGTGCCTGCTCACCTGTGGGCTACCTCGGCGAACTGCGCACGCTGGAAATCGGCCGCCAGCCGCCGGATCTCCTCCCAGGCCGCCGCCATCGCGCCGCGACACGTCAGCCCCGGCCGGGCAGCGAGCGGGGCCGGGCGGCGAGCGGGGCCGGGCAGCGAGCGGGGCCGGCCTCCGCTGGCAGCGCCGCCCCGCGGCACGGAGGCGCCCCTGCGCGGGCTCGGCCACCAAAAACAAGCGGAACAAAAGCGAGCTACGAAAAGGGAACAAATAGCGGCTTCCGCCCTCGGGCTGGCTCCAGCAGCTGGATCACAGCGGGGCGGGCACGGGAGCGGCTGTCCTGTGCTGCCCGCGGCGGCCCGAGAGCGGCTGCTCCGGCCGGGCCAGGGCTATGGCAGCTGGGCCTGGGCTGTGAGCCCGGCTTTCAGCGTCAACAGCGCTAGTACCGCCGCCACTTTCGGTGGTTGCCCACTACCGAAACCTGAAATGAAGCTTAGACCACGAGTTGGGTATGAGGGCAATAGTGTCGCCGCTATGCAGCGAGGGGCAAGCTGAATTCATTTAGCTGTTAGAGCAGAGACGGGCGCGTATGTGGAGCTGACTCCAGAGCCTGTGGCTGTGGCAGAGAGCGCTGCACAGGGAGTGCTCCCGCCCCGGGGCGAGCAGAGGGAGCCTCGGCCACCAGTGCTCGGCACGTCCCGGGCGGGACAGCAGCAGGACAGCAGCAGGACACTGCGAGCTGCCCAGCACCGGGATCGGGGTCTGCGCTGCTCAGGCTCGGCCCTTGTCCTTCCAGATCTCTTGCTGCTTCCTGCATAGCCGCTGTTTTCACTGACCCTAATAGCCGCTCTGTGACTCTGCCTTCCAAAAGTCACAGGAAAATGTCTCTGGCAGGGCTGGTGTCGTGCTGAGTGCAGCTTAAATAGCGTGAACATGAACTTTGCGACTGGCATAGTGAGCTGTTACGGCATTTATAGTGGGATAACTGTGTGGCTTCAGTTTCTCTGGTCGCTCTCTTTGAGATAAAAAAATTAGGGGCAGGATTCATTTTGCTTGGGCATCTGAGGTTTACTGTTGAGGTCTGGTCTTGGAGTTTTTGCAGGCAGCAAGACAAGCTCATCGAAGATCAGCTCTTCCTAAAACTTTGATCTAAACCAAGCTCACTGATTACAGCTGTGTTCCTCTGCAGGGAAAGAAGACACAAAGGGAGATTGCTTAGCCAGGTCCTTGATTTAGGCATATTTCTGTGAATGAATAGTATAGTGGAAGAATAGGGGAAAAATGTGATAGCAATTTTGGGGGCAGTTTTTATGAAGATTGTATAGAAATAGGCCATCATAGGGGACATCAGGAAAAAGGATTAAGGACTTAGAACTGTATTCCTCCTACCTAATCTTAAATGGATTTGAAGTCCTTTAATTATATGTGTACTCTACCAGGCAATAGAGAATAATTTTCAGCTAAAATCTGAATCACTGGACTGGCCAAACTGGGTGTCAAGATCCCAAAGTGATGTGTAATGGCTGGGACTTCACTTGTCTGTGTGTGACTTGAGTTCAAGCCACAGTTCCCAGATTTTTAGAAAGAGTAATCTGTAAATAGAGCTGGGCTATTTTTTTTTTTTTAATTAAGCTTAGAGATATGGTTCAACAGCATGCAAAGAAAGGGCAGATGAATCCTAAATACCCAACAGTTATAAGTATTTGATATTTCCAAATTGCAGGTTTTGAGTCTGCAGTCAAAGAAATTTTATAAGGACCCTTTTCTTTCCAGATGTAGTACACATGCACAATAGATGCATTAATATTTTCTATACCCAGTTGCTATTCAAGTAGCAATTAAGTTTTATTTTTTTCTGTAGAAATCAATTTTATCAGACAGCTTATAACTTAAGTTAAATCTTGTTTTAAAAATAGAGTAACGATTCATTTTACTGTGCTTGCAAAACCTCTTGCTGTTAACTAAGCTCTAATGTTATTAGCATCTATTTTATGCATAGGCATGATGCTGAAAAATGAAGTTGATACCATTTATTTTTCTGCAGTTCTGAGTTCACTGATTCCAGAGCTATAACAGTAGCAGAAATGTTTTTGTTTCGTTGTTGTGGGTATATAAAAGAAGTGTGAAGTATGTTGTATCTGTAGTGATAGCAAAAGTTTAAATAAGCTTTTAAATTAAATGTAATAAATTTTAAAAATTTAATTATTATAATATGGATTGATGGCTATATTCCATTGACACACACAAAAAAATCTTATGATGCACATTATTGCATTGATTCACTCCAGGAATATCAATTACTCTGTCTTAATCAGGGACAATAAAAGCAAATGATGAGGTTCTTACTCCTGTCAAAATGAATCAATGCTGTCTGTAGGACATGAAGTATGTTATGAAGGTTTTTATTCTAGTATTCATGTAATGGTATAGTAGTAATGCAGCAGGTGGGGTTTTTTTACTACATAAGGTATTTTTAGGAGTATATAGAAAATACATAGAAAGAATGAGTAATGCAAAATAGAAAAGAACAAAGTTTCTAAGAGGTGTAGTTTGTCACAAAACTTTCTGCTTGGCATAAAAAATGAATTGGAGGAAATCTGATATGCACAGTATATTTTCCTTTCCCTCAGAAAGAGCGGTGTCACACCTTGGAATCTTACCTGATATTTACAGGGGAATTGGATTGTGTGCAGTCCATGGTTTTGATACAGGGAATTTATTAAGACGAAGACAGAAAATAGCAGTGTAACCACTGTTTGATGAAAAATTAGAAATTATGCAGATGGAAATGAATAAATAATTGTGTAATAGGATGTCTGAAAATTGTTGTAAACTGAATGAAATAGAGTATAAATTGGAATGTTTTAAAATGGATCTTTCCTTCTGCATATGTCGTGATATTATCTTCATAACTTGCTCAACATTTTTTCCTACCAAACAGGTGTTTGTGAATTTGAATGGTTTAGCTGTCCTCATTAATGCTTTCCTCATTAATGTGTTTACTTTGATTTTAGCAATCAAAAAGGTTACTTCTCATCACATTTGTTTTTTATTGTACTGGTATACAAAATATTAGTAACAATTTTGATGTAGTGATTCATAAAGGTTATTCTAATGAAGGACAGGTGCTTAATGACCTATCCTTTACCAGAGAGAGCTGGCAGGATAAAGCACAAGCTTTTTTTGAATGGTAACTGACTATTGGACTTTCATTAGAAGAAGGGTTTTCACCCTGGCTGTTTGTGCCATGGGTAGTTTTGGCTTTTTTCATTTTCACAGTGCTTTTTGAATGCACAGTTATAAATAGAATAATGTTTTCCTTTTCATTGCACTCTTTTCTCTTTTCCTGTCATTTGCACTGTGGATGTGCTAATGGGAGGGTGCTTAGCTCAACCTCAGGCAGCCTTTTCTGCATAATTGGTTCAGTTAGGAAACAACACACTTTTAATTAATTAGTGTGATTACCTACCTAACAGTAGGTAGGGGAAATTTGGCACTCATTTGGTTCTTTCTTTGCAGTGAATATTCATATCAATAATAAAATCTTCCCTGAGCAAAATATTTCTGGACATACAGGGTATTAAACAGCACATGTATGTGGAAAATCTCACAAGTAAGAGTACTAAATGTGTCTGTAGCTGCCTGATTCATACACTTTATTAATGTGGTTCAGACATGTACTCATAAAATTATATTCATATAAGTACCATGGGTTTTTTTACTATTTTAAGTAGCTTTTTCTGTTAATACATGTATAGAGCTAACAAATTTTTCTAAGCTTTGAAGTACTGAGTTCAGTTTATATCCTTGTTTGGAAAGCTAGTTCTCTCTGTTTGGATTAGAAGACTAAATGTACTGAAGCATTCAAATGAGCAAATTCCCACATTGTGTTTGACAAAACTGCCTTTGATATTTTCTGAGGAATGGTTAAACATAATATGCAGAATTTAGAGTAACTATTTCTTTGACCTGATCTATGAACATAATTCAAGGGAAGAGACATGTATTACTGCAGTTTTCAGGCATGCACCCAGTTAAAAATTAAATGTTTGTATAACAAATTGAAAAATACAAAAGCCACTCTAAATACCCACATTTTGCCATTCAGCTGAATATTTTGATTAATGCTAAATAGAGGATCAATTTGTCAGTAATAGCATAGCATGTCATAGTGAGACACTGCAAATATGAAATAAATCTTCCTCTGATATACTGAGCTATCATGGAACAAAGCACTGAAGTAGTATATAAAATTTTTATTCATAGTGTGCTAGATGCCCTTGCAAAGTATTGCAAACAATACAAAATATATGTTCCAGCATAAATAAACAAGCATTTGTACTATCAAAGGCAACAGAAAAAAATTTAAGGAGTTTGTCAATAGAAGGTCTCGAAATCCAATGGCAAGCAAATACTTAAGTAGCACTTAAAACCAGAGAATTAGATTAAAAGCCCTTAAAAATAGAAGGGAAGTACAGATTTATTGTTAATATAATTTAAAAAGGCAATATGGACAAATATGCAAATAAAAAGAAAACCAAACATTTTTTTTATCCCCCAAGTGCTTTTTTTTTCCCCAGTGGTATATTTTCAAATACCTTTATGTGATGCTTCCTTTGTATGAGATTATGTTGTAGCTGAGCTGTCACTAATCTCATCCTGAAGTAGGGAGCTGAAATTTTGCATATTCTTGACAGGCACTGAAATATCAGCTGAGGTGCACAGCATGGCTTCAGGTACTAAAGGTGCTGCAAATCCATTGCCATAAAATGGGAGAGAACTTCATAAAAGCACAGAATTCTGTATTTCACACAGGAGAGGGAATTTTGATGGAAAGGAAGGAACCAGGTTTCAAGCCTACCTGTCTGTCATGTCTTGACCTCTGAAATTGCCCGTTTGAACTGTGTGGTTTCCATCACTTTACAGGAGAGAAGGCTTTTGACTGCAGTTTCTCTTGCTCTCCTATTCTCCTTGGGATATTTTCAGCTCTGAATGAGAATAGAAACTTCAGATCACTGCTTTGCCTTCACTCATACCACTTCACCACATGTGGAGGAGACCACATGTTCCTCATTTCAAAGTACAGGTATTAACTTCCTACTTCTCTCATGCTCTATTCCATTTGGAAAACTGTTTTGGAATCAGTCTATCTAGAAGATTTATTCTAATTTCCAGATTGACTTAATGAGCATTAGTGTTTGTGTCACCATAGCACTTTAGTTGAATTAGTCCACAGAATCAGTGTGGCCTAAAAATGTGTAATATTTGTGAGAAGGATTACTATGATGCAAGGATGCTTGGGGTCAGATATTTCTCGTAAAGATGGGAGTGTTAGTGCCCTGCTGTAAGACAATGCATATCAGAATCATGTGCAATTATAACTGTCCAAGTTAAAAAGAAAAGAACCTGTAAGATGTGTAGGTACAGTTTATGACAAGGGGATGGAGGGTTTGTTTTACAAAAAAGGATCCATCTTTGCTTTTAAAAGCCTGAAATATGATTGAGATTTTAATCAGAAGGTAAAACCTGATCTATAGGGAAAAGCTATAATTAAGCTAGAGACAAATTTGGTTCTACAGTACAATGAGGTTCTGTAACCACTTCAAGGTGTAAGTTATGAGGCAAACAACTGAACTGGTTTTCAGCTGAAATTTTCTAAGGGAGGTGAGACTCAGTTGCATAAAATATCCAGGGTGTGGATCACTGCAGATCTATCCTGTGTGGTAACCTCTCAGGCTGCAGTAGCCTAAATGCTTCTGCTTGTGTTCTTTCATAGTATTTGCTAATTTCCTGAGAGCTCTTATCAAAATTTGTTTACATTTTCAAGTGAAATAAACAACCTTGTGTTTTGGCTTTTCTTTTGTGAACTGAACAATAAAATTATTTGAAAAAGTTAGTTTTAGCATCTTTCTAGAAAACTAATTACACAGGCTCAAAGAAGTAGAACTGTTTTTCAGAGAAAATCTTCAAAGAGTGATTTTTAATTTCTGTTTGTTTCAACTTAGAGCAGCACCAAATCTCTGAAATTATAGGCATACTCAAGCAGAACAACTCAACATATTAATTCTTTCAGTTCTGTGTTATTTTCTTTGAGGGTGCATTTATGTTGCACACACTGCAAATAGATCTTTTGGATGGATCTTTATGAAATGCCAATGCATGCTGAGAAGCAAATTCATCCTTCCACTAGAAGCATCACAGCTTAAAAAAAAAAAAAAGTTAATTCAAACCTTCTTCTAAATATGCATCTGCAAATATTAGGTTTGATGGGGAAAAAAATCTTCCCGTGTACCTGCAAAAATTGAGTAGAATAATCTTTGTAAGTACTTCAATGATAACCAGTGAAACCAAGGAGTTAGTTAGGGGAAAAAAATATGCCTTAGATTTTGGCATTCTGCACAATGAATTTATTATTGCATTTGTTTTTCAGGACCAATGTAAATGTTAAATCTCAGAAAACTGCTTAGTAGTAGCATTGTACAATTGAGATACAATCTACAGTTTAAAAAAACAATCTGTTTAACTCTGTTTCTGAGATTGGATTTTTAAGTTTAATTTCAAATAGTGAAAAAGCTTTTATATCAGTTTGCCACCTATGAACTTTTCATAGAATTTTTTTTCTTACAGAAGTTAACAGATTGCTGGTGTGCAGAGAGCGCTTGACAAGATGTGTCATGGTTTCACTGGTCTCCATCTGCTGTGTCTTGTCTTGTTATTAGACTGCAGGTTCCTAGGGCAGGAATTTGCCCTTTTGTTTGCGATGTATATATATATATATATATATATCACATAATAAAATGGAGGCATGGTTTGTGAAGAGTACCTAAACAGCTGTGACAGTACAAAATAGCAAATGTTCTTAGTTTTTATGATGGGTTTTAGAGGTTTTAGTTGTTAGATTATTATTTAAGGAAGAGCCAGCAATTCATTGATATGTATTTGAAACTCTGTGCATAACGTTGGCTCCATACCACAAATAAAAAATTTAGTCCTATTAGTAACAGAATAGTCTTCTTGATTAATGCCCTCAACTGAAAGTCACTGAGCATTTTATGCTTTTTTTTTTTTTTTTTTTTTTTTTTTTTTTTTTTTAAATCTCTTCTAGCGACCTCCTAGTTAGTGAACTTTAAATATTAGATAAGAAGTCTTGCTTGGCATCCAGTTTGAGATTAACATTTGTCGCATGTGGATCTGATAAGTATAACAAAAGGCCTGAAGGAATCCTTTGCTTTTCTGAAAGTCACATGGAAGACTTTTAAACATTTCAAATGGTATTAGGTTCTTATTCTTGGTCAACTAAAATGAGCATCTAGTCAATATAGTCAGTGGAGCGCAGAGGAAGGTGACCAACTATGAGAAGTGGTTTTACAGATATTGAGTGCTGTTTGAGATATTTAAGAGCTACCCTGCTGGCCTTTAGGCACCACCAGAAGGACACTGGTCTTACCCAAGTCCTGTGTCAAGTTTGGGAGTCATGAATTTTGAGTAGCTTATGACATCAGAAATAATACTAGGTATCTACTGATGGGCAGTGAAATTGAGCTGTCAATATCTAATCAGTAAGATGATGCTTTCTAGGCTCCTTGGATTATGTTGGTTAGATCTTTATTAGTTGTGAGACCCTAAGTAAGCAGCATGATTGTAGGCACCTACCTTTGGGGAGGATTCAGCTGCATGTGTGTAGATCTCTAGTGTCATTTAGTTTTGTGGGACATTTCTTTTGCTCTCTCACTGCCCCTGTAGAAATATGTGTCTTCCTCAAGGATTGTGTCATGTTTACCAGCCCTATGCAGGTGTTTTGAATAAATGAAAGCATTCTGTGTACATTGGATGTCTCTACTTACTCTCCAGTTTTCTTAACCTCATGTGGAATCCCAGCCATGATCTTCAGCTTACAGAAAGAAGAAAAGAAGAAAAGTATTTTCTATGTTAGCCCCAAAATACAGTGATCAGAAGTGGAATTTCCAATTCCTGCAGAGCCAAAATGACTGGGGGAGCGGGGGAGTGGCAGGGGATGGATGGGAAGGCTAACACCAGTTAATTGGCCATGAGAAACGAACAACTTCAGTCTGACGTATTCATGAGCCAACTGCTTCACTATTTCTGTAGCACCTCTGTGCTCTTTTGTTTTGTGATGTGCTTATTCCTTTTCTCATGACACATACTTATAGTATCAGTACTTTTGGCATTTGCTGAATAAGAAAACTGGACAATTACTGTGTCTAATATAGTGTATACAGAATTCCAAGCATGATGATACGAAAAGGAATAATACATTTTAAATAGTAAAACTGCAAATAACTTGGACCCTTTAAATGTCAAGTTTCTGCTTTGTTTAGGTTTTTTAACTACTATAGCCTTGTCAACAGCTCCTCTCCTTGGAAATTTCAGTTTGTTTGTTTCAGATAGCATATTTGAAGTCTATTAGCAGAATTCTGAAAAGTCATGGATCTTTTTATTGAAGGCTCATATATATAATGTAGCGTTTTATCATGTCTATAGATATTAGTAACTGCATGCTATATAATGGCAGTGTTTGAAGCTCTGAAATATTTGCACTCAGTCTGTCATTATGAAACCTATCTTTTCTAGGTGTTTTTGGATATTTCCAAGGAAAATGCCTATGTAGATATCTGATAATAGAGTTCAGATAATGGATGTTTTATGCAACCTTTATCCTTTCTGACTTATAATCTTGGAAGCTGTATAAGTTTAAACACTGAGTTTTGAGTCAGTGAAATGAATTAAGTGTCTGCATGGAGTGATTCATCTTGTCTAAAACACCAGATTTATGGTGAGATGAATTACCCACTGGAGGTGCCTCATTCATTTTCCTCATATGTATAGGGCTTAAGGTTACTCATTTTGAAGTAGTCAACTTTGAGTTGACTGGAGTTGATGATATTAATCTTTCCTTTTGTAATTGGAATGTGCAATTCTATGAATGTGCTAATAAGATCTTGAGCTTTTCATCAAATCTGCACTGACTCTGAACACTCAGATTTAGCTTACAGATGGTAGATGTTTCTACTGGTCATTTGGTGTTGCCTCCAAAACAGTATCAGAGGAAATTGTTCAAGTTTGTCCATTACTCAGCCATGAGAATCCGTAACAAAGCTTCTTAGAATAGTTTAAATGCATTTTGGACATTTAAAGTATGTTATATATTTAATTATTCAGCACTCACTGAGGCTGTCACCCCAGGTAAAATTTACAAATAAATATCTATTTAATTGGTAACCAATATCTAGTTGGGGTTTTACTTGAGTTTGCTGTGAGGTTGGCATGGGCAGAATGAGCATGTGGTTACGGTGTAATGGTGTTAAACACAGCTATGTGAGCTGTGGCCATGAGGTTTGTGGGGGGCATGTTTAGTTGGGGAAAGGCATCTCACAAGAGTTGGAGATGCCTGCACCTGGCTCCTGATTGCTTTTTAACTGGTGTTTCAGGAGACCACTGACCTGGAGTGCTGCAGGCAGGAGCCACAAACAGAGGTCTGGCACTTCTTTGACAAATGAGTGAGCAATAGTTGTCCCTAATGTTCAGCATAACCTGAACTTAACTCCAAAATGAAAAGTTTTACTTTTTCTGTCTGTATTTTAAAATTTATTTTTATTAAAGGAATAGTTTTTTGAGTTCTTTATTTGCCTTCTTGTTTTACGGCTTTTTTGGTTCACTCCTTATGTGTTCTCAGAAGCTATGAAGGTTGAAAATATGGACGGTTGATATTCTATCAAGAAGAGAAATTTAAAATCATGGAACTAAAGTCTGAGTAATATGTCAGTTTTCATGGAAGTTCATAAAGGAATGTTTCCCATGGGAGGACCAATGCTGGAGCAGGGGAGGAGTGTGAGGAATTCCCCCTGGAGGAGAAAGGAGCAGCAGAGACAACTTGTGATGAACTGACCACAGTCCCATCTCTTGTCCTGCCTAGCTGCTGAGGGGAAGGAGAAAGAGAATTTGGGATTAAAGTTAAGCCCAGTAAAAAGGGGTGCATAGGTGGAAGGTGTTTTAGGATTTGTCTTTATTTCTCATTATCCTACTCTGATTTGTTTGGTAATAAATTAAACTCATTGCCCCAAGTCAAGTCTGTCTTGCCCATGCTGGCAATTTCTGAGTGATCTCTTCCTGTCCTTCTCTTGACCTATGAGCCTTTTGTTAAATTTCCCTGTCCTGTTGCAGAGCATTGTGGCAGAGTGGCTCAGTGGGCACTCAGCATCCAGCCAGGGTCAATCCACCATAATATGGAGGAAAAATCATCTTGTGGGAATGGAGTTTTAAAAAATGGAGAAAAACATGAAGTGGATTTCACAGAATCTTAATTGTGTAGTCAGAATCCAATATTTTGATCCAAATGCCATATAATGAACACAAATTATTTCCAGTCTCAGAAATCAGCAACCTTTCCTCCTCTCCTTGCAAACAAATTTATGTCATGAAATGAGGGATCTAGACCTTTCTTAAGGCAGTCATTCTAGTTCTGTATAATAAAAAAACCTCATGGCATGAAGTGCAAAATACCTAATGAAAGAAAACGTGTGCCAAAAATATGCTTTTACCTCTGATTATTCTGCAATGGGCTATGAGGTGTGTAGGTTTCATGACAAAAATTCAGCTTGCAGGTAGCTGAGGCAATAACTTAAAAAAGGCTGGAAAGCAGAGTGCACAGAAATCAAAGTAATGTTTATAACCATTGAGTCAATAACATCTAGGATGATTTACAAATAAATTCCACTACTTTACTCTTGGATTTTGCAGAAGAAATCTATAAAATAAATGCCAATGAATTTGAGTTGCTGAGCTTAATACTGATAGTACAGCTTTTCATTCCCAAGCATTTCAGAAACTCAAAAATTTATCTTATAGAAAATAAATTCACAGTAGTGAAGACTGCTCAGAATTAGAGGAAAATTGGCAAATAACTTACACATTTATAAATTAATTCTGACATCAAAAGAGTTACCCACTTAAACATGTTTCTTTTCTGCATGAAGTAACATCTGCAAATTGGAGTCAAGGCTTGGATTCTCACATTCCATGAATCTGAATTGCATTTCTTATTTATATAAAATGGAAGATCCCTGAGGTAGTGAATCTATTCCCTTCTGGGATTTTGTTTGCTGTTTTTAATTTTATTATGTTCTCCATGACTAACCAGCTGCCTTAGGATGACTCCAGAGGTGAATAGAATAAATGCCAAATCAAATGGACTGACATCGTATAAGAGGAATAGAAAGGAAAATCTGAGACCACAGATGCTGAACAAAATGATACATGAATACAATGGAAAGATGCACATCCCCAGAGAACAGATCTTTTAAAATGCAAGATCTGTCGTAGAAGTTCCTTTGAATCGAAAGTCAGAATTTGTAATTCTTGCAAGTGTCTTTTGCCCATGCTTCCCAGTGGGACTAAACTGTTATGGATCATGCCGTCCACTGTTAGCCAAGAGATGCTCTTCATGCAAGTGCTGTTTGTTCTGTTTGTACTGCATTGTCAGCAGTAGTAAAGCTGTGAGTGTTGAAGAGGCACAGCTGGCCTAGAACACAAAGTTGGTCATCCTTTTTTTATATACTTCAGTTCTTGACAGAGTGCTTACTGGGAATTTTTTACTGATCATCTCAGTTCTCCTTATGGCAAGCCCAGAAGGCACTAACATTGTTCTGCTGTTCTTCAGCTCTCAGTTGAATAAAAAAATGGAAACGGCTATGAATGTAAGGAAAGAATAAATGTGCTAAAATATTGGAAATTTTGCAAGTAGCTGATATGTCAGGTAAAGAGCAACGAAAATGCTTTAATTTGGACATGCTAGGGAAACAGTCCTTTATGGAGTTAGGTTGCGTGTGAGCATGTGTCCATGTTAAGCACAGTCTTACAGGTGTCAGCTTATTGGGGACTAATGGCTCAGTAAACCCAAAGTAGAATTTGCCTCTGTTTTTCCAGCCATTTGGGCATGAAGTCCTTCCTTTGAGGGTAGGGTGGAGAGGTGTATGTCCTCACTATATAGTGAATAGTCTTTCCAAAGAAAACACAGTAATGTTTTCATTGTGTGCCTGCAATCCTGCTGGGATTGCCTTCCCATCCTTTGAAAAATGCTCTCTGCCTCACTCTATTAGCTGAAAGTCAGATGTCTTTCAGCTTCATTGAATCAAGGGTAGGTTGCAAGGGCTGACTGCTGAAAAACCCCAGCCGTGCATCCAGCAAATGCCCCACAGTGGCTGCTGGTTTAGTAGATTTCAGCTGCTGGTGAAAAAAAAATGAGAACACCAGTGGCTTTTAACCACCCAGGGAATTATAGATCAAAACTCTGATCTAGAACTGCACTAAAAAATGATGTGCTGAAATAAATATGAGCTGTCTGAGGTTCCAGTGAACTTCATTATACTGCCACATGGAATACAGCAGCTCTGGCATTGCTCAGTGGAAGCAGACAAGTGTTACTGAGAACACAGACCTGATACTCTTTTCTCTGATTCTGTAAGATAAAGGGAAATTAATATTTCTTCCAATATGCAGTCTTGGAAATACTATTTTCTCTCAACAAGCAAGCAAAAGACCCAAACCCCTAAAGACCTCCCAAAACCTTCACCTAAAACTGGAATGTATTCCAATTTAAAGCATCAAAACTTGTCTGTGTTGTGAAAATAATTAATTACTGCTCATGAGTGCTGGCATTTAATTCTCCCAGGCAGCTACCTTTTGGATTATACATGTTGATCCTATTCCTCTCTGAATCCCACCATATTTATACTTCTCTGTTTATTAGTTTTAACTCTGGAGAAAAGGACTGTTATAAATAGTATTACAATACAAATTTAAAACTTAGGTAATATGGGTTTGTGGGGCTGATGAGAAAATGAAGAGTGAATATGGGCTCCACTGACTCTCATTTTTCCCTGATAGTGTAGCAGTTCTAAGTCAGACAGCTTAGCTGAAATTAAATGGAAGAATCACACAGGCCATTTAAGGCATTCTTTTTCAATCTGCTGGTTGCTTGATTTGCCCTGAACTCATTGGCCATCCTACATATCAGATACACAGTCTTGCTCCTGATCTATGAGTTTCTGACATCCTTCTCCTGTGGGTGACCAGTAGGAAGAAGAGAGCTCTAGGGATGGGTTAGAAAGATGGGCAGAATGGAGGATCTGCAGGTCAGGTTTCAGTTCCAGTGAGAAGGGAAATACCTTCTGAAGGAAATATTTTCAGTGATACTGTCTGTTCTAATAACTCTATATTTAACTAAGACTTGTTTTGCTTATGATCTTTGACAATTGTGTCTAATGTACCTCTAACATCACATGCTTTGTGATCCTGGAAAATGGCATAAAGGTGGGTGCTTTTCAGAAACATATCTATAACTATAAAATTTATTTCCTCTATGGACCGATTTTTGGATAACTTAATCTCAGGTCAGTTCTACTGGTCAGCAGTCTGTCTTCCCATTCTCTCATTTGCTGAAGTAATCAGATATGTCTGTAGGATATTGTCAGCTTCTTTCTGACACAGTTAGTGTAGTTCCTCATGTGAGTCTGCTGTGAGGCTTTGGAATTGTTACCTGCATTTCTCACTTTCTCATGTTCTTTCCTCTGTTGGTTTTCCATTTCTCTATCTATACACTGTCCATGGGTTGGTAATAGTTAACTGGAATACTGGAACTAAGAGGCACCAGATCTTCACTATGCTAAAGGGTATAAATAAAATAGTAACTAGTGAATTGAAAAGTGTGAGTGGAATGAACGAGCAGAATTTGTCATATTTCCTTTTAAATTCATCTGGTCTAGAAGGCAGTTTTCTTTCCCTTGTGGAAGAGAAAGTTGGCCTGAATATTATGGCAGATGCAACAAAATTGCCAATACACTGCCCCATTTGGCAAAATTATAAGTAGTGCATTGCCTGTGAGTCATTTCCATACTGTTTGTGCCAGTGCACAGCAGTATATGCAAACAGGGTTTCCAGTACAGTGCAAACTGATGCAGACTGGTTCTGTAGGCTGGAATAAAATCTGAGCATGCGCAATCCACTGATAGATCATAACACTAACAGGCCAGATGTCTATCTAATAATAGACATCACAAACCATGACAATGGTGGAGATAAGGATAAACGGTAACTCTACCTATTAAGGAAAGATGGGGCAAGATTTACAAGAGTGTGTAGTGAAAGGACAAGGGGGAGTGACTTCAATTGAAAGAAACTAAATTTAGATTAAATATTGGGAAAAAATTCTTTACTGAGAAGGTGATCAGGCACTGGAACAGGTTGCCTAGGGAATGCCCCATCCCTGAAGGTGTTCAAGGGCAGGTTGGATGGGGTTCTGAGCAGCCTGGCCTAGCTGAAGATGTCCCTGCCCATGGCAGGGGGGTTGTAACTAAATGATCTTCAAGGTCCCCTTCCAACCCAAACCATTCTGTGATTCTGTGATTCTATGGGATATTGTATGGGACTGAATAGATTTCCTGGTGGCATGCTTGCAAAACACATTAGAACCTTACTCTCTTACCTATCCTAAGTGATTACTTTTTGTTTCAGTAACAATGCCCTTAGAGGGAGCCTGGGAGAATAACTGCTTTGTCCTGTTTTCACTTTTGCCATTCAGCATAATTATTTTTTCGCAGGAGGATATAGACACTTAAACCGTGGTTAACAAACAGTATTTTGTTGAACTGGCATCTTATTCAGAATCAGTTCCACACCTATTTTCACTGCTGTCTTGAGTTCCTGCTTTCTGAGGACATGAGACTACTCAAGTCCAAGGCACAGATCCAAGTGAAGTCCAGCACTGTTGACTCTCTTTCTAGCATGATTTTAGCCCATGCCAGGTAATAGCTTTTTAGACTTCCAGGATGTAGTCTGGAGAGCAGTACAGGCCATGCAGCATTTTCCATTTTGAATGAGGTCGTCCTGTTTGGTGGAAAGCAAATGCAGGTGCTTGGTTGTAAGTTGCACTTTGTTGTCTCTGTGACAGTAGTCTCTACTGCAGGCAGCAGAAATATGAACCCACTCATTAGAAAACTGACCACAAACCATGTTGTAAACCCTGAATTTTACACAAAGGGGCTGAACCAGCCTTAGCTCCAGTACTTCCTGGAGAAGAGAGAATCCTTGTGTGCCCAGCTCTGCAGTAGGACTCTCAGATGCAGCCTGACAAAGCAGGTGTTAGTGAGGCTTACTCACCTATTGATCAGTAGGTGGTGGGTTTTGGCCCTTTCAGCTGTCACAAGCTGGGAGGATCATGGGGCTCACTGTCTTCTCAAGCCTCTTCTGCACCACGCAGCACAGACACAAGGTGCTGGTTTAGTTCAGTCAAGCTGTACCCCTACCAACATAGAGACAATTGGCTTAACCCTTCTGCGCCAGCAACCAAATACAGTAAAGCTCTATTCACTGTCATTCACTAACAGGCAGAAGAATTGCAGATCAGCCTATTACTGGGACCATGACCATGTTCAGAGCTCAATGGAACTAGAAGCCATCAATTTGACAACTGGCCAGCAAAGAGGAAGGAAAGAAAGGTTACCTGAACTTGAGAAAGAAACAGAGCTAGAGTGTGAACAAGTAGTAACAATGTTGTGAAGGGAAAAAAAAAAGACACCAGAGACTTTTCCATCATAGTCCTATTTCTTGCCCCCATTCTGCTTGCTAAAGTATGCATGACAGAGTATTGCTTTGTGATGGTTGTTACTTACTCCTGATTGAAATCTATAATCCCGTTACAAAAGCATCCAGACCCATTTAATCAAAACATATCCTGTTGAGCAAATTGAGGTTCATAGCTCATTTCTAAACAAATAACACACAGTTGGAGAGTCCAGGCATGGTATTAGGCATCTTGTAGCAAATGCTGCCAGGTCCTTCAGGTTAGCTGAGAAACTGGGTTGCTGCTATTTGCAATTTCTAAAGCATAGCAGGATGGCTCATTTTCCAGGCTGCCTTGGATTTCCAGTTAGGCTGCCTCATGGGGATATTTTGTCTTCTGCAATATTCTACTGATGGAGAGAGAGAAAAGCTTAAATATGCTTTCTCTATGACTTTTTGAGAACTGGCAGGCTTTTTCATCAAAATTGACGGCAAGTTTGCTCAACTAGAACATCTCTTATTCTGCTGGCCATTATTTTTCAGACCTAGAAATTGAACTGGAAATAAATCTATTTTTTAAGTATTCTGATAAATGGACAGAATAGCAGCTCCAGTTTTCTTTCCCATGCACTATTCCACCTTTCAGTGTAAGATCCAGCTTTGACCATCACAGAAGGAAGACACTTACACATTTCAAGGTCTAAAATTGCCTTCTGCTTGCTTGGCTAATCTTTCACCTTTTCCTGTTCCATACTCCCCCAGAAACCAACATCTCCACCTCCACGCAAATGGAATATTCCTGCCTGAAAGTTACTCTATAATCCTTTTTTTCACAATGTCGTAATTCCAGACTCTAGGTGGCAGCATCTGTGAATGAATATTAGATGTTTTTCTAAACTGCTTATCTCAAAACATTATAGGATAGTCTTCCTTAAAGCACTTTTTTTTTTCTTCCTGCTTTTAATTTTCATCCTATAAAACTTAATAATGTACTTAATGTGCAGGTATTGAAAAAAATCATATCAGCATGTTAACAGAGTTTCCATGATAGTTCAGTGCTTTACTGTAGCTTGAGCCACAGATGGAGAGCAGCACAGGGTGCTGAGCCATTACAGTCTGAAAGAGAAAAGACAATGTTTGGGTAGAAAATATGCATTTTTACTGCTGCCATGGAAGGTAAGGTGTCCCTCTGTGTCTTGGCTCTTCATCAGCTGCTTATGCTGTAACAGTTGATGCCTTATCAAGGTTATAAAAGCCCAGGCTGAGGGCATAGCTCTTTAAGTATTTTTCACCACAAAAAATAATATTCAAGCTGGGTAAAACAATGTGCAGAGGGACAGCATTTATTCTAACAAGTAGATGTTACTGCAGTCTAATGATGATCTGAGATACACAAAGCAACAAGCAACCAAGCTAGGGTCAGAGCTGAGCACAAATATACCTGCAGCATAATTCAGGCAGGGAGCTTAACTGCATCTTCTGGACCAATGGGCATGGATGGAGGTCAAGGCAATTAAAACTTATTGATGTGTTGAGGACCATGACATCTAACTCAGACTGTTAGACTAGTAAAACTTTAAATGGAATAAAATATGTTCTTAGCTCCATTTATATGTCATGTTCCCTTTTTCCCATAAAAGGACTTTGAATATAACAGCATCTGTTTTAATCCAGCAGCTACATCTCTAATTATAGCCCCGTTGCCATAGGACAAGTATTGGACAAGCCTGTGCCCTGATACGGAATGAGCTTGACCACTCTGACTACCTGGGCAAATCTCTTTTCAGCTGTTTCCAGCTATACTTTGTAGAGATTAAATAATTTCTTTACATCATTTGTACAGATACTGCCTGAAGCCTGAACAATTGGATCCCCCAGTGCAATGAGCACAGTCCTGAAATAGTTTTATTTTGCAATGATCTGCTGTAACAATACCACACAGCACTATTGTCACTGAGGGAAAATAAAAAACCAAAGATGAGCAGCTAGGTTACCAGGCCAAGCCCTTGCCTGTGTTTGTAAACATACATACAGACATATAATTAAAACAGAGGATTAAATTTACTTTCTGTGTAACAGAATGGGCACTGAGAAGGGGATGAGCTTGATATGTAAGCAAAATCAGTCAATCTTTTTTTGCCCTCAGCTAAAACTCCTGCTCGCCTGTCTCCAAGGCTATGTAAATAGAAAGTTACTCTCTATAACCTACAAAAGATGAAGAATAACAGCTGCTGAAATTCATATTTATCCTTAAAAATTCATCTCAGGAAGTAGCTATACTTCTCTTTAATATCAAACAGACAAGGTCTTGAAAATAATGGTGCAGATACTTTTTTCGAGCTGTTAACATGTGTTTAGAATTTTGATTGTGATATTCTTGCTTCTATGATTAACACATGGCTGAGAATGCATACATTTGCAGAGTAGAATCCTCAGAATTCCTGTGCAGTCAGAACAACAGAATATACCAGAATTATTTTTGCTTGTGTATTTCCTTTATATATGTTCATAGCACTGTAGACTACTCTTCTATAGTTACATAGTTCCTAGCTAACTCCAGTACTTTTCCTCCCCTGATAGGCAGGAAAACTAAATATATCCTGCAGGTGCTCCAAGCCCCTTTCTCTGGAAAGCAAGGATGAACTATTCTCTCCAGATACTTTCTTATAAGCAAAGTAAAGCTACTACCAAGGAGGGCAGGAGGGTTGTCCACAGAAGGGTTTAACCAGGAGGAATTCCCTCATCACCTATGCTTCTAATTGTGAATACTTATCAGTTATGCTAATTTGCTAAACTTATTAAACTGTCCCCCTGTGTGGGCTGGGCATTTTTCCATATCTACCCCTGGAGGTCTCCATTAAAGACCAGCCTTCATATTACATCCTATACTAATATTGTCTTGAAAGTGTATTGTTTTTTTCCTAGGTCTTTAAGGCATCACATATCTACATTTGCCTCAGTCTTATGCTCTAGACAACAAGAAAACAATCTGAAGAACTTTTCAATATCATCTACCTGGATGCTGCTCTGTCATGTTTTCTTTGTCTGTAATAATTTACATTGTAATAATTAGTGATATGACCAGTGATAATGTGCAGTTCTATAGGATTCATTTTATACGTGGAGTGCAGTGCATATGTATTATGCTTTCCTTTGAATATATACAGTACTGAATATAAGAATGTTAAGAACTTTGTATATGCATATATTTAAATAATAATGAAGATAGGTTAAATGGGGAGACTCAAGAAAATAGTGCCATGCGAAACAACAGTAATTTCATGTACAAGCTCCTGTACATTACTCAAAATATGGCTCTGAAGTCCTAAAGATTGTAATGCAGAATGTGAATGAGGATTTTGAGTAATGCCTGATGCAGAAGGCAAAACAGTGGTCTGAATTCTGACTTGATTAATAAATGCTCTACTCATAAAGCAGAAGCAACATGAGTATAAACTGGGTCAGCTTCGTGGAAAGTAGTCTCAAGAAGCAAACCAAATATGAGCTGTCACTGCTATGCTATTAGGATTATTCCGATAACCATTGATGCCATAACCATTCTTATTTATGTGAGAGCCCTTCAGAGAGACTCCTTGTTTCACTTACACTGATTTGCTCATACCTAGACAGGAAGGTGTGGTAGGTCTCAGTCAGGTCCTGGTATGGATGCACTAATCTCTATGGTCATATTTAGATGCTGGTCTCTCTTGCCCTTAGTAAACTAAACTGAAAAACAGAACCTGAGCTCCCTCAAGTTATGAAAATTATATTCTGGTTCTTATTGCAGAGAGCCTAAGGCATAAGCATCTCCCCAAGAAAGAAGAGGTTTATTACAAAAATCTCCCAAACTGGCATGTTCAGGCTAGCATTGTTCAGTCATCTGCAATTTGTTTATGGAAGATTATCCATGCAGCCAGAAGCAACAGAAAAGTAATGTTTATGCTCTCTTAAATATAAGCTATGTTGTGTGCTAGATTTACAATCCTAAAGCTGTTGGTTTGGTGCTTTGCTTTAGCATATAGCAAATATAAATACATATGATACTGTGATGCTGAGCGTAAATGAAATAATACAATTTAAAGATTATGTAGAATAATTATATAAGGTTTTTTGTTCCCTCAAAAGTCACTGAAAATAAATTCAGTTTATTCTAACCACTACTCATGGTTCTAAGGCTTTTCAGTTGTTACAGATCTCAACAGAAAACTCTGGAGCAGACTTATGTGTGAACATGCATGTAATGCAACAGATACTCAAGAAAACAGTATCATACAAAACAAGAACATGTAGGTTTTTCACTGTTGAAAGAATGCTAACAAGATAAGGGTATTTATTTCTGTATGTTGGAAAATGGGCGGGGGGGGAAAGGACATTCTTTTACACAGGACCTTGTAACTTTGTCCTCCACAATTTTTGCACTTAGCCTAAGTGAATATATGCCTACTCTGCAACTCTGTGATTAGCACAAGGAATCCTTACTCATGGTACCAAGCAAGGCACACAAATCTGCCATTATACTGTTGGTTATTTAAGGTGAGTAAAAATGGAAACATCTTACATGTTCAAACAAACACGTTTCTTTCAACAGAAGCCCAATGCAAAGAGCACCTCAGAAAAAAAAAAAAAGCATACCAGCCCAGTCATGACAAAAATTTCCTCATGGAAGAATTTCAGGTTTCTGTTGCTATCCATTATCAGCCCCCTTGCCAGTGGAGCTCTGAAATTTCTTTCTTGCAGCTTTAGCCATAGGCAATAACTATAGTTTGATCTAGGACAGGGCTAATATTTCAATTAAAAAAAAATTTGTATTCATAAAAAAAAAAAAAAAAATGACATGTAAGTATTTACTTGACTGTAAAAGGTATTTCCAAAGTGTCATTTGATTAATTCTCTTTCTCCCAACAGTAACCAAAGCTCTAACACCAAATTCTACATGTCATGTGAGTGTCACAAAAGACCAGATGGACTTTATCTATACTGAAAACTGGCCAAAAGAATACTTTGTTTTGAACTCACGATTGCCCGTGACAGCCCCTTTCCAGAATTAGTCTCCCTGAAGTTCTGAGCACCTCACCAAACCTAACATTAACAGAGTGCCCTAAGCCTAGTCTGGGCACAGGAGAGGAATCCCTCTCCATTCAGATAAACAATTAGATAAATATGATGCAATTCTCTAGTTGTAGTATCAGCTCTTACTTAGCAATGGAGGAATCTCACTATAACTTCATTTCAGATCTCTCTTTGTCTCTAAACCTCCTCTGGCACTAATATTAATGCTTGACTGATGCATAACCAAAAACAGGGTTCCATGCAAAGATTCAGTGTTCTTCCAAGGAGAATATTAGAGTCTGCCCATGGGTTTCTTTATCAGGTGCTGTCCAGATGGGATCAAACTTAGCTGTGGACTTTCAGTCAAAAATAACCTTAACCCAAACCCTGAAATGAACCTCAGAAAAAAAAATGCCAGTGAAGATGAAAAATTCCTAAGGAAACAATTATTTTTGCACCACTCACTTCCTTTTACAACTCTAATGATTGAGAGAAAAAGCCTAGAGCTACAGCTTGAGTGTTGCAGAAGAAGGGCTGTTTGATAAAAAAAACAAGCCAACCCTGTGGGCTTGATCTCCCCCTGGAGTAAATCCTTTCCTGCGTAAAATGAAGGGAAGTGCCTAGACTTATTTTATATTTCAGATTATATTTAGGGATAAAATTACAATGAACTGTGAGATAGCTGTGTTTAGGACTCTGAAAAATCTTCTAAGATAAGGAAGAGCTGAGACTTGAATTTTCCTTTCAGGAATCTGGAGCCTCTGATAGAAGCAGGAACTGGGGCTGGAGCAGTCACCTTATCACTTGGGATCCAGTTGAAGGAGAGCTTCAAAGCAGCTGCCACAAGAAAGATACAGACTGAAGAAAGAAACCTACACCTCTCTGGGCAGCCCCTTTACAATGCCACCCCACTTCCAGTGTAGGTCCCTTTCCTGATCCTAACTCTCTTCCTTTGCTGAGCCTTCTCCTTGGCTGAGCCCTAGCTCAACACCGAGTGCCACAGCAGGGATGAGCACATTTGACAATTCTTTTGTCAGCTTTGTTTTTCAGCCCCTTTGCATTCTGTAAGCACTGCTGTAGATTTTGTCCCTTTCCCAGCCCTTAATACTCGTCCTGGCCTTAGCTGAGCCTTTGTTTGAGATCCAGTGTCCTGGCCAGATCAACATGTTCTCAAGGGACAATTATTTTTACAGCTTTGCCCTCACTTTTTCATCCTGTTTGTAGCCACAGTCCAATGGGTTGTCTATGTTTTCTCTTTTGCTTATTCTAAGGGAATCATAATCCAAATCCTAGGCACATGCATATTTCCAGACAAGACCAAGCTGAGGAAATTTTCTGGGAATTTGCTAATTCTTGCACCACCCCATCCCTGCCCTGCCCTCCCTTGTTTTAGCTTTGCCTTTGTAGCAATATTTCAATCTGAGATTTATGCTTTTTCTCTTCCTTAGACTTTACCCCTACCCATTGCAGGTGCTGCTATCAGCTTTCTCTCAAAAACCTTAAAACCTTACCACATTCTGACCTTTGTGCCACTGTTTCCACTGCCAGAGTTGACTATTTCCATGTAAGAATTGCTGCATCATCCCATCCTTCTTGGTTTGCTGGAACTTTTCCAGAGCCTTCAACACTGTGCCTCTGGGGTTTCCTTTCCTCTCTTTCCTTATGTACAGAGACACTGCCTTGCCTCATGGGTGCTAATATTTAAGGACCATTCTGTCCATCCAGTCTCAGCTCTTTGAAATGTAGGATCTTTTTCTTGTCAATGAAACTTTGAGTTTTATTTTTAACTCTGACCATAACCCTAAGAACAGAGGGAATTTGTAGGCAAGGAAAGTCAAACCTTGTCCAGAAAAAATTTTCTCAGTACTGAGTTCTCTTTGCAATTCACACTTTTCTTTTACAGCCCCTTGAACCTAGAACTCTGTATGTTATATTTGATTTATGTGTACCAGCTTGTTAATCCACCCTACCAACTAGCCAGTGTGTGAACTCTGTCCCAGTATGCAGTGTCTCAAAGTGTGGGCTTTACATGTATTCATATTTCTTTCTCCATCTTTGTCACACATCATCCTAGTGTATTGTCTTTTGGTGTTTTTTTTTTTCTTTCTTTGAAGCTTTTACTTTCATTTTAAATGTTACTTCTGTTGCACTATGACAGTATTGTATGCTGTTACCAAAACTGACTGATAAGGGAACATTTAAGGGAGAAACATAGGTTTCTGTTCAGGTTTGGCATGTTTGCTCTTCAGACAAAACTGTATTTGAATTCCACAATGGGCTGCATTCTATAAAAAACCCAATAATTTTCATGGGAGTTTTGGGAGCCCTTGACAGCTCCAGCCAGCTCCTTAAATTAGTTGGTTTTGTAGCCATCATGTTGCAGCTCTTGGTTATAAGGACCGTCTTTGTGTTGAGTCAAGTGATACTGCTTCTTGGATAATATTAACACTACTTGTTGCATTGATATGTGGATAGACAAGTATGCAAAATATTTTTCCTTTCAAGAAAAATGAAGTTCTTGCTAGTTTTATCATCTGTTTATGAGTAGTTTTCTATTGCTGTTAATAGCACTTTTCATTTAACTCTCAGCAAGTTACATGCACATCCATAGGAAAAGCCAGTCTTGTAGGGTTGTCACTACAGAACCAAATTAAGTATTCATGCATTTGAATTTATGATATTTTCAATTTGACTTGAGGGGAGGAGCTTTTGATGGAGTAAATAACCACAAAAATATTTTTTTCTCTTCTGAATTGCATAGAAATAATGGCATATAAATCTGTCTTCTCTGGGTAGGCCCTTATTGATAGTATTTGATTTTTTTTTTTTTTGCTACATAATGAACTAGAGTATCATATTTTATTTAAATGGCTTGACTACTTTCAAACTTGTAAGAAAATTGTGGGTTGGACTGTGTCTGTTGGCAGTGGCAGATGGCATATTTGAAGAAATTTTCCTTTTAAAAATTAGATAAAGTCATTGGCAGGAATAAAATTCTGTTAAGACTTCGCTGAAGGGAAGATATTGTTTACTTTATGGTTTATCTTTTGTTCGAAACTCTAGCGAATATGGGTAATTAAAATAAAGAATATTTCACCTTTTCCTGCAACTCTTCCTTATTTCTTCCCTATCTCTTCAGATTCCTTCAAAATGCAATCTTGCTGTCTGCAAGTGCAGTATTCTGCTGCCATAGTCATAAGGAAGCCAGCATTTCAGCAATTGTGAGGTGACTTATTAATCAGTTGTCATTTCACTCATGCCTATGCTTGCATAACTTGTTCAGAGTCCTGTATATTTTCATGCATGTTATTCCCCCCAGGTGGTATAAGTTTCCTGACAGAGGTGATTATTTTGAGCAAGAAGGTGTTTTTTTTCTGAATTATGTAGATTTTTGCAAGTACTATACACTGTTCAATTTCCCAGTTATGATAAGACAGTGTTTATTTTTCTTTATGGACAGGTGCAGGAAAAGATGGAAAATTATTTTAATGATTAGCTGAAGAAATCTAGCTCAAGGAATACAAGAGAAGCCTGGACTTTTGTTACTGGAAATCGGGAATGCTATGTATTTTTCCTTGATATCATCTTAGCTAATGATTCTCCAGTGAAAATAAAATCTAACAACAGAAGACACATTTATCTGTGCCCTTTATTGTCTCAAAGATTATATATAAGATGAATTGAGTTTTTGAGAAACAGACAATCTGAAGCTTTCATCAAGAGAATATTTGCTGTGATACTTTCAGTATTAGTTGTGATTTCATCAGAAAATAGATATAACTCAGAGAAAACTTGCTGTGTATTGAGTCATTGTTCAGAGAAGCAAATTACAACTGTATATTGTTACCTCTTGTAAAGTGTTTCAACATTGTAATGAAAGTTCCATATCATCATGGTACATTCATTCACTTGATAGCAAAGATTTATGCTGTGAATTTCACACAGTGCCTGGAGATGAAAACTTAGGCTGCTTTTGATTAGCAGTTGTTTCACTCAGGAAAGATTGCTTCTTTATTTAAACTTACTGAAGAATATTATGAAATACTTTTTACACACATTGCTATTATAATTTTAAGTAAATTGGCAAAAGAGGATTTAGCCTTCTCTACATTTGATTTTGATCCCAAACTTTTCCCAAAGATCAGTGCAACTTCATGTATTTGTATAATTTATATTCTTTCTGGTAATACAAATTCATTAATTATGAAAATTGATGTAAATTCCTAATTTCTATAAGAATATGGAAAACTATAATTGCACTAATTGTGCTCATACAGCAATGTATACTATGCTGTTCCGTTCTCATGGTCTGAAATATTAATTAGATCGTATTTGTAAAAGTTCATATATATGATGACTCCAATTCTTAAAATTTTTGAGAAGATAGATCACAGAATATTCTGAGCTGAAAAGGATCCATTAGAATCATCAAAGTCCAACTCCTGGCTCTGCACAGAACCCTCCCCTAAAGTCACACCCTGTGCCCGAGAGCATTGTCCAAACACTTTTTGAACTCTGTCAGGCTGGTGCTGTGACCACTTCCCTGGGGAGCCTGGTGCAGTGCCCAACCACCCTCTGGGGAAAGAACCTTTTTCGAATGTCAAACCTGCCCTGACTCAGCTCCAGGCCATTCCCTTGGGTCCTGTCACTGGTCACAAGTGGAAAAGAGATCAGTGCCTGCCCCTCCTCTTCCCCTCATGAGGAAATTGTAACTGCAGTGAGGTCTCCCCTCAATCTCCTCCAGGCTGAGCAAACCAAGGGAGCTCAGCTGCTCCTCATATGACTTCTCCTCAAGGCCCTTCACAAGCTCTGTACCCCAGTACAATTGGTTTTGCAGCCATATCATGTTGCCAAGCCCTGTCTCAATCACTTCTAGATTTTGCCCTTAGGACTTCTAGGTTGTTAATCTTAACCACACTTCTCCACCAGACTGAATTATTTTGTATCTTCTTATCTCCTATATCTGGTTTTCATTGGATTTCCCCAGATATATTAGGTAGACTTTTTTTTTTTCCTTTTTTTTCTTTCCATTTTGCTTCTTTTGGTTTTGCCACAGATTTCTAATCTTTCCAGATCTCTTTGTGTCATATCATCAATTTCACTGCTTTTTGCAGCTCCATTCAACAGGACTGTTTCCAAATGACTGTCTTGTTCTCTCTAGCTACTCAATCATCCCTGAAGATCTGAATGGAACCAGCACTAACTGATGTCCAAAGCAGTCAGAAGCCACTGCCTTGCACTCCTTCTTAGCACTTAATTAGTTAACTCACATAATAACCAGTTCAAATGATTCCTCAAAGCAATCTTTTTACCCATATTCAGTCTTCATTTTTAGTGTATGACCACAAGTGATGATGAGATTGCTGGTACTAAAATATATTTTGTGTCTGGAATATCCATAATATGTTTGTAGTTATTAATGGATGATTAAAATATAAATGAGGAGGAAATATTCTGATTTGCATAATAACACGCATGACTACTTGTTGATTTTTGCATATCTGTAAACGGTAATAGTTTTAATTTTTTTTAATTAATTAAAAAAAATAAATTCCTGATATTTAAATGAGATAAAGCTTGAATTCCAAATGTTCCAGCTGAAACACATACAATATAAAGAACTTATTAGAGATAAGAAATATGGAAGATTTGTTCGATTGAATAATTAATATTTTAATCTGATTAATATTAATTACTTATGTAATTTTAAATGGCTTCATAGAAAGAGGTGAATAAAATCAAGTGAAATTTGAAGTAATAAAAGGTGTCAGGTGTAAAGGTGTAAAGTCAAATTTTATTTAATCTGTTAGTGTACCAACTGTTTAATGATTGCATTCTGCACCTTTGGAGTTATTAATTTTATCCTAAAGCAATACAGGTTTTCATCTATAAGTGCCTGAAATCCAAAACATGTCACTTGGACCTAGCATTCTCCCCTTTAATTCCTGCACTGGAATGAAAAGCCACAAAATGTCCTGTTGTGCTATACAATAATGTGAAAATATCAGATGCTCTTAATTTTTTGTTTTGCTTTGTCTCCTCCTTGTCTTCAACAGTATGGTTTAGGTTTTGACCTGCTGCAAGGCTGTGTGATGCCTTGTCATGCAGACAGTGATTGTAGTGATGGGTTGCAATTACATTGAACTAGACTGCCTATATTCACTTTTTGTTATTATCTGCCTGTGGAGTGTATTCATTAACTGTGCACTGGAAACATCCTGAATGACACAAGCATCTTCTGCTGTTTGATTTGTGCCTGTGTATGTGTAGAATGCTGGAATAGCAGGTGGTCAAATGTGAAATTCACCTCAGAGAAACAATGTACTGTCAGAAACATCAGTTTCTACAAAACTTTATAATTGCAAAGAAACCATCAAAACATCCATAGCAACCACTATCAGGGTGGCTGACCAAGTGAAAAAGTCTGCTGTGAGCTCTGTTACTATGGATATATATGAAATGCATGCAGGAGTTTCTAGTTTTTAAAATCCCAGACCTGTGCTATGTGCTTATAGCCAAAGTGAAGAGACAGATCTTTGCTTGCTGCATCTGTCTCCTCCTTCATCAGTTGCACAAAGACAACAAAAATAAAAAACACTGAAAAGGGAGAGAGGCATTCTCAATTAGGAGATGTTTTGGAAATATGGAAGGGAATATGAAGATAATCAAGCCTGTGTAACAGGCAGAATCAGCATGAAGTAAAAAATGGATAGCTGTATGGCATTGCCGGGGGGTTGAGGCGTGTCCCAAGAGGAGTACAAGTGTACCCTTCTCACCCCTGTGGTACCACACCTTAGAATAATTCCTCAGTTCATACTGTGTATGGAGGAGCAAACTGGCCTGCTTTTGATGGCAGGTGGCTTATGAACACTGGAGGATCTGTCCTTTGAGAGCTGAATTTACTAACATTTCTTACTACCACCTGCTGCCTGCTGCAAATAACCTTACATGTGTCTCTCAGCTCTGCAGGTTGTGGAGAGTCTTGCAATTTTTTGTAAGGCACACAGGCTTATTTTTTGTTATGAGATGACTGGAAAACAGTGGATATATTACTGATTTATATTTTCTCATCTCTTAGTTCGATGTGTGAAACACTAATGCATTAACAATATTTATGGATGCTATAAAGAAGATTAATTCACTTGTAATGACCACTGATGATCTGTTTTTCCTTATTGCTTCATTTTTTTCGTAAGAAGATTTAAGTACCTAGCACTTTATATTCCATGGAGAAAATAAAAGGATTTTAATCTCTTCTTACATTTTCCAGTGTTGGCATGGAAGAAAGCTGATGGCATCCTGTGCTGCAGGAGGCTGAAGATTGCCAGCAGGTCAAGGGAGGTGATCCTTGCCTTCACTGAGCACTGGTGAAGCTACATCTATAGTAATGTGTCAGTTCTGGCCTTGCCCCTAGAAGGGAGATATGGGCAGGCTGGACAGTCCAAATATGATTGGGTGTGACAAGAAATAAGGAATTTCCACTAGGTGTGACAAGTCTTGCAGATCCTATTAATTTAGGTAATGTTACCACAGCTATTCATTTATCTTGCATCCTCTCATTAATTTAAACTCTTTTGGTTACTTTCTTCCATTTCAGCAACTAAGGAATGAAAAGTAAAAAATACTGACAACAGGTCACTGGCTCTCTATCAAAAATAGAGTTGGTCATTCACTGTGTACAGCTGATAGAAGTGGCACTCCTCTATGAAGATTTGCCCATTGTTTCTCTTAGCAAATCCTGCCCAGAACTTTACCCTAGTCAGTAACCAGAATAACTTTATCATCATTCATGTGCTGGAAGTTTTACAAAGCTAAAAGGATGCCCAAGTATAGAGGTAGCTCACAATAAGGACACACATAGTGGCCAAAACAAAGCACCAGCTGGCTGGAATCCTGTGTATGCTATCCAGTAGTATATGACAATACAGAAGGAGAGCCAACTGTCTATGGCTCCTTGCTAATCTGCCCTGAGAAGCTTGACATGGCATATAATTTGGTGAAGGTTACTGACATATGTAAAGCTAACTCTGAGGGATGCTACCTATTGTGTTTAAATAAAAAATCCTTTCAATTCAGACAGAAAGAAGATACTCCTTGAGACTTCAGGTTTGCAATCATAGAGCTGTGGGTTCTGACAACCTGAATTCCACTTCAGGCTCATTGTGCAGTGGCTAGGAGCCACTCATCTCTGAGGATCTACCAGCAAGGAACACGAAATGCTGGGCAGGAGAATTTCAGTGTTTCAATGACGCCACCAGGATCTGTGCTAATGAAAAAGTTCTAATGCTTACCATCAGCTTGCAGGAATTGTAAAAAAGACATAAAACCCAAAGTCAACAAAGCAGAAAATCAGTAATGGGAAAAGTGCATGATAGAATCATATTAACCCAGAATAAATACGTGCCACACTTGCTAGAAGATCATTTCTCTTTGGGAGAGAATATCAGACAAAAAGTTTACTTCTGAGGGAAAGAAAGAAAGATAGTAACATCCTCAGTAATCTCGGTCTGTGATTTGTGGGTTGCTGGAGGCAAAACACAATATTTTCAAGGAAAGACACGATTGTGACAATTTTATGATAAAAAATGGAGTAGAGCGAAACAGAACAAACAATAAATCTGATTTTATTCCAAAACCTAAATCTCAGACTCTCTTTCTGTCACCAATGCTAATAATTTGATGGTCCTTGTTGAAGAAAGGTCACTGTTGTTGTTTCACTTGCAGAACAAAAAATATCATTGAGCAAACCTAAGTAGAACAGAGATGAAAAGAAAGGATGGGTTTTTTGCCTTTCCCTCGTTGTCTTGATCTTCAGTCAGGGAAATGTGCAAAGCTCAGATATGGAAAAGAAACTTAGGATTTTTTAACTTCTGGACATGAAAGTGTTTCAGGGCTTCCAGCCACTAGTATGAAAGCAGAGGCACAGAGAAGGACCCTCAGTGGCTTATCCCATCTGGGGAGCTGTTGTGCTGGATTACTATTTTCAAACTTCAGTGAACTGCTTAGAGACTGTATTGCTGTCTCACAGCTGTACAGCCAAATGAACAGCAGACCTGAGAAAGGGTACCAGTGTGATGAAGCTGTAATTTGCACATATGATTGCTTGTTGCACTCAATGAAACATCACTTATCAAATGGGAATTCCGTGTTCCTCCTAACTGTTAGTACCATTTAATGAACTCAAATTAGATCCTACCTGTGAAAAAACCAATGCTGTTCCTGGTTAATTCTTCATATTTTACCTTCTTTCACTTCCCACAGGTACTACTGTGGTTTTGTACTCTTAATAATTTGTGATTATCATTTATTTTCTTCAGGTACCTGAGATACACTTTGTTTTGCCAGCTTGAGACAGAGACTAAGAAAGTACTAAAGATGCTTTACACTCCTTTGTAGTGCCCTGCAGTACTTTTCATTTATTAATTAATGCTATGAATAGTAAAGGTTCAAAGTGTTGATGGTTTCAAACAGTCATATGAGTTTCAAACACTCATAGAATAGCCAATTACCGTACATATGGTGTAATTATAAATCGTTGTATTCTTATATTTCTACTATTTTTGAAATTTAGTTATTTTATGAATTAGTCCATGTTATCTGTGTCCCAAGTACAGAAATAGCAAGAGAAATTGTTGATCCATTAAATGACATCAAGAGACTGATTTGATCCTTGTATCATGATTTTTTTTTTTTGAGATTCACACTTCCAAATGAGTTTTTAACATTTCTAGAAAATTTCAATGACTTTTTTTTCCCTATCAACTGCTATTCACCTGCTGCTACAGAAAAGAAGTAATGTACTGAGAATGTAAAGGGAATTACTAAATTATTGGTCCATAAGGAGAGCTAAAGCTACTGAACACTGGCAGTGCTGCTGCTTGCTTGTTTACCCTCTAGTAAACTTTGCAATAATTACAAATTCTGGAAAGGCATTAGAGGAAGAAAGCATTCATCTTGCAAAAGCAAGCTGTTGGAAAGGGGACTGAGAAGACATGTGTCTAGAATGCTGGCTACTGTTATAGAATCTATCTAAGTCTTAATAAAGAGGCAATGGGCCATAGGAAAAAAGAATCCTCTTATATATTACTTAACAGGTGATGCAAGAAAACCAGTAGCAATATTCAGTTATCTGATGTTTATGCTTAGGAAGACACTGATAAACCACTGCACACTACAGAGGAAAAAAACTCACACAGCTTCAGACTGAACCATAGATACAAATATCTTTGTGTAAAAACAATGGATGAAGACTTGAGTGTGTATACAGAGTTCCCTGTGATAAAGATTTTTAAAAATTGAGATAATGCCTTTTAAATATTTTGATGAGACCAAAAAAAAAGCAAATATGTGGGACAACATTGTTAGAAATGCTGTATGAACACAGGAGAGAGCAATTTGATGAGTTCTGAGACAAAAACTGCAGATAAAAAAATGTTCAAAAAAATGCACAGTTGAGAATTTGTATATTCCTATATGATAGAGAAAGAAATCCCTAATCAAAGGCTGAATCTCTTGTGGACTATGTGAATCCAGTTTGCTAGGGAGATTTATGAGAGGAACATCATTATCTCTATAGAGATATCTCCTATTGAATTTCAGTGAGAGCACTGAAGTAAAACAGCCATCAGTTTGGAACAAGTGTATCAAGCTAAAGGAAGACAAGAAATAGGACAAAGATTGAATAATGGAGAAAATAACCCTCATAGGCTAGCAAGCTGGAAAGAGCATCAAAAAATTCAGGAAGAAAAAGCACTGTGCTTTGGGCTATTGCACAGATGGAAGAAGGAAACAAATCCAAGTCAAATCCTAAACTGCAGGTAGCCCAAGGATAAGAAATTCTCTGTGTACATTAAATGAAAATGTGGAGCTGTATAATGAACAGAAGTGCATGTCTAGCAGATCTATACGTTCTGAGTGCACAGACTTTGCTGTCACCAATTCTTCTGACATATTTAAGACCAGTTCAGTGATCAATTAGGTTCTTCATCAAGCTGCAATAGCCTCTCAGTGATTATGGTAAGTGGTAATATTAGCTTAAAAATATGATGAAGTAGTGTTGATATTTATTAAGCCCTGCTCTCTAGACAAATAAAAATATTTATAATAATCTCATGTAATGAAAAAAAAATTACTAGATTTAGGGAAAACCTTTCTACACAATTTTTCTTACAGTAGAAATTTGTTCCAAAAATTTAAATGTCAGCTAACTTAAAATGCGCTGAAGCTTGTTTTTCAGAGTAAAAAATAAAAGAATAATTAATAATCAAATATTTTATGCTTGCTATGGAAAGAAATATATGGGATCATATGGTACATTCCTGTTTCAGTGCTAATACAGACTTCAGAATTCTGCTCTTCTATTGTAAGTTTTCATACAGCTGCTGCTGATGACTGCCCTTTAACTGAAAACTCACAATGTGTTTATCCTTCCACTCCTGGCAAAGAAGTGTTCTTAAAGCATCTTAAACTCCCTGTACAGTTAAGACAGAGAAGTGGGTTCTTTAGAGATCTCTCTGAAGAGAAATCTTGATGACAGTAGTTTATGCATAGAATTCAGCTAGACAATAACTTCTGAAGGCCTTCAGAAACACCTACTGCTTTCCATTCAGTGGTTATTGTGCTAGAGCATGGGAACAGAATCACTAGTTATCTAAAACTGAGTTCAAATGACAGGTTTCAATTTGCTTGCCTAAACTGCAGGCTAGTTCTCTAGTTTCATGAAAACAGCTGGAAAGTGTAGGAAAAGTACCTTGCATGTGTTAAACCTGAAGAAAAGTCATCCCAAGGAGCACATCCATTGGAGCCACCAGCCAATCCAGATGGGAAGGGGCTTGACTCTCTAGCTGGAGTTAGCTTTTTTTTATTTTTATTTTTTTACCCACAGAAGTCTATGATGTAGCTTAAAAGTTGATGGGAATCCAGGCTTCCCTAGTGCCAGAGACTACATTTCATTTTGTTGGAAGTGTTGAAGGCCAATAACTTGTTCCCATGCTACGGGATTGCAATCAAAGATGAGATTGTTACCAAAAATCGGTAAAAATAAAACTCCTTAATGCCAATGTAACATTAAGAAACAGGCATTCTTTATTTATCTGGATGCACGAGGGGATATATGCTTCAAAATATCATGCAAGCTGAGTACAGAAAAAGCTTCTGTTTTTATACTGTATTTTACATACATTTTCCTCGATCTTCCTGGAATAAACATACATTTGATGATCATTTCCCCAAATTTTCAACATGTATTCCCTCCCCTTTATGCATGTGTTCTTCTCTCCTGAGGGTCTCTTTTGTGATCCCTGGTGGTCAGTGACCCCAAAGTTGTACTTGGCTGTGTGGTGAACTATGAAAATTCGGCATAACCGAGCTGGTTATTTTCCATTCTTCTTCTTGGTTAATGTTTAACATCAGCATTGTGTGAATCCATAGGCCAGTGGTTTTTGAAGAATAAGCATTGTGTTAACCCCGCAGGTGTGTGAACAGTTCTTCATCTGGCAACAAGAACACAGAAGTTCTAACACAATGTTGCTAGGAAAAAATAGAAAATTGTTGGGCTGAAATATTGTTTCTCTTGAAGCTATTAAATGCTCACTTCAAGACAGTGAGGGAAGATGAATTCACTTTTACCCCTCTATTTATATAATTACAAATGTAAGACGTTTTTTCCAATTTGAATGACTCAATTTTTCTGTTCTGTTTGAGAGATTTTTAGTAATTATTATTATTCAGAAACACACTACAGCCTGAAAGAGTCATCTGCAGTCTGAACAGAGCCTGCATCCATCCTCAGCTGAAGCAGTTAACTCAAGTGGGAATCCTAAGCCCTCTTAACAGCTTCTGTGGCCACTGAATAGTCCCTCTTTCTGTACTACACATACTGTGCTTCATACATATTTTAGTGTAATGTATCTTGCCTGAATGGACTCAGTTTACTGAGCAATTTACCAACTATGATGGTGTTTCATCACCGTTATTTAGGCTTCCACTCATCTTTGCATCAGTTGATGCAATTTTATCAGCAGTAGGTTTATGTTATTTCCATATCACTGAAGAAGATGCTGATTAGTGTCAGCTATATTGTCATACTCCACCAAATTTCCATAGAAAATAGTCATAGGCCAGTATTTTTAAAGATATTTCTCACTGGATTATACCAATATGTTGGAATTAAACATCCTTCATATACTGTGTTGATTTTGATAAGTATCACAGATGGGTTTCTTAGATTCAGGAACGTGTAATGAAAACTAAAGATGACAGAATTGCATTCCAGAGTATTGATAAATTCACCTCTCAGGAACTGGGAGAGTCTAAGTGCAGATTTCTCTCTTTTATTCAGGTTAAAAATTGGATTTCAACCAGATTACCCATATCCCAAATGTAAACTCTTACTTTACTGTGGTCATTCTTAAAATGGTCTCAATACCTGTTTCTTGTTTTATGTGTAAATATTCTCTTAGTGAGAAGAACAATATGCTCTGTTGTGAGATGTTAGAATCTTGTAATGGTTTTTGCCACAAAATGCTAATGCTTTGTGCATTTCATTGCATTTGTCATGGACAGAAAAGCCTTTCCTACCTTGTTTCAGTAGAAGTGCTAAGCAATGTTCTCCACTGACTTTTGGAGGTTTATTAGTTGGATGATTAATTCATTGCTCATAAATACAGCTGATTTTTGAATTGGTATTTCAGATGTCAATACTTAGCTATTCAATTATACTTGTGCAGTTACCTTCATCAATCAAATCTGTAATTTCAACAAAAAATGGAATCTTATTTTAATCTATTTTGACAAGGCCTATTTTCATTCTAACCAGTGGACATTAAATATACTCTTATCATTTATTTCTCTCTTACCTGCACCTTGTTCCAACCTTTTCATAACAGCAAAGGCAAGGGGCATGATTAAGAAATGATGAGTTACTTTATTACATCAAATAGGAAACGTGATGCAATAAAGGGTGAAATTGCTCCTAACAGAATGCTCTGAGACATTATTCTTTCATGGTCTCATCCACATTTTCAAAAACAATAGGAAAAAACACCCCAAACAAACAAAGCCCCACAACAAGCCAGAAAAAGATCCTGTAAAGTATATTCTTTTTTAGGAAAGAAATTTGGTGTTCAAAAGCAACTGCATAGGAAATGTATCAAAGAGCATAAAAAGACTTCATTTTTCATCTTCAATTTTCATATTGGACTGATTAGAAGATTATCTTTCTTTCCCTTTGTTGTTAAGTGGTGATAAAGCATAAAGCAGCACCTCAGTGACCCTTGCTTCTCAACATGCCCTCAATTTTATTATGCTTTGATATGTAATAGCTCTTTGCTGAAGTGATTCTGTGTAGCTCACATAGATGGGTTGCTCAGATGAATTAGCTGCTTTCAATCAGTTTGTAATCTAGCCTGAAATAGATGACTCCAGTTACAGAGTTATCAAACATCAGAATACTTCAGTGACATTGCCTGACGTCCTGCCATCTGACTTTTTAAAATAGTCCAGCTATTAATGTCTGTCCTTCCTTTCTGAGGCAGTGCCTTGTCTAAAGTCTCTATACAACCAAAGAATCAAAGGGAAAAAGTTCTATCATTCTTTAGAACTATCTCACATTCTCCTACATTAATCTAAAATCATCAACTTGCACCATAACAGGAGATGGACAAGAAGATTTTGTTTTATTTCTTTTAGCTAGAGGAGGCCAACTTCTACACAACATGCTTTTTCCATAAAACCATGTTTTTATGTTGATGATTTAAATTTTAAAAAACCCATTAGGAATGCTTAAACACTTATTTTTGTCACATTTGGAATAGTAGCTTCAGTTCAGCATTAACCTAGGTCTCCTCCTCTCAGTGAAATTTCATGACATCTGTCCATTAGATGGTTGGAGTCCTGCCTCCAGGCATTCTGTAATCTATGTTGCCCAGATGGATTATAACTCCCATGGTGCCTTATAGTAGCCTTTTGATTAAAACATGTGAAGAATCACGAGTGTCAGTGTGCTGTGAAAGATGAAGTCCTGACACTGAGCTCTGCTTATGAAGTAGATTATGAGCTGGTGATGGTACAGCTCCTATGAGACCATGTGGGATGACAGCTAATCCAATTTAATGTCAAACTGACTCATAACACAATATTTAGCTATTTGTGAATCAGGGATTTTAGGAACTTTTTGATGAGAAAAAATCCTCAATATTTTGACATTGATTTGGAACGAGAAATTGCTTTGCTAAAGGATTAGAAATTCAAACTTTTGCTTATATTATTTTTGCAGTATAATGTGATACTTCACAGGCTACAAAACCCTACTGAAAAGGCAACCTGAGTCACAGACTACCTTAGATGATCTTATTCCTTCCTTCTCCATCATCCCACTAAATATTTTTTTAACATTGTCTTGCTCCTACTACTTAGGAGATGAATTTGCTTCCTTCCTTTCCTTCTTACTTTTACAAAAAAGTATTTGGTCAGTGAAAGTAACACAACGATGTCTGAAATATTGTTAAGGGGAACTACCAGTCTAGTTACCCTATTTCAAAGACAAGATAGTCCAAACTTCACCCATAACTACTACATCCCTCTTACTTCCTAACTAATATCTCAATGGGAAACTAGGCTTCTGTGGTAATTCCCAATTCAAATGATAAATGAGCTACTGCTTACAGAAAAAAAATTAATACAACATGATCACAGAGAAAGGTCCAAAAAAGTCTAAAGAGCCTTGCTGCAAGATAATGACTGTCAAACAGTGATAACTCACGCTGTCAACAAATAACATTAACAGCTCCTGTTTAATGAATAGTAACTTGAGCTGGAGTGTGACATTCTAGAGATTAAAAAGCATGACCCTTGCATAGTCTACAGTTCTGCCTTTATAAGTGGACTGCAATTTGCAGTTTTGACCTCTGGATCAGTACTTAAGCTAGAAGGACAAAGGTTTCTAACAATGGTAGCTTTCTATGGTTTGACATAAGAAACAGAAAACCCTTCCTTTAAAATGAACCTGCCATTGATGCTTCACTCAAAAATTTCAAGTGTTAAATAAAGAAGTTGTATTTTCATAGGGAAATGAGAGCATTTGGATTTTCCCCTAATTTTATTGTAAGAAAGTAGAAATTACATAATTCCATCATCTAGCATATGTAAAGCTTCATGGTTCCTGAGAGTATTAATATTTTTAGAAATTTCTATCCAGATTCCACACAGAAAATGCTTAGTTGTCAGCTCCTTTTGGCTTCCCCCGCAAAAAACCCACATAATCTCTGTGGCCACTTTTAACTAAATTTGACAGAGAGATAAAGATGTGAAACATATACCCTATATTTATTGGGAAACAGAAAGATACGAAGAAAGTGAACAGAGTAATTCTCCAGTAAATGAAAGGGAAAAGTCACAGATGAACTTTATTAAAGACACCGAAGGATCTACATGGGACAAATATGTAGGAATGAACTGCAGGAAAATCCTTTATCAGAATTCATGTTTTCAGAACATGTTGGGTCATGCCAGGACAGGCCATAGACCCCTAGGAAACCACCAGGCTCATATCTCCCCTTTCTGTCTCCAGGTTTGTCGTGACGTGGAAAGACACAGAAATGTTTTATTCAGGCCTCTGGGACAACACTCAGGAATTTTCTGCATGGTTTTCCTAGTTGGTGTTGCAACTCTCCAAGGCCAAGGAGTGAGGCAGGAAGCGCTGTGTGTCCTGGTCAGTGGCTGGGTATTACTGGGGGAAGGAACAAGGGAAGGAGCTGGGGGTCTGGCAAAAGCGCCACTCTGCAAGTGGTCCCGTGGTTAAAAACAACTTTCTGCATGTCTTTAATTTTAAAAGGCTGATTAAACATGAGACTTTTCACACCAAGTGCCTGAGAAGGTGACACTTGCTCAGCAGCTGCAGTCTCAGGCACTGACCATGATCAGTGGACATGAGCAGTGCTTACCATAGTACCTATTAGTGCCCTTCATGTTGGACATCCTTCTCCTCTGTTGCATTTAGCTGTATTTGAACATGCTCGCAAGAGGTGTCTCCACCAGAATTTATATTGGCCATAGTAGGGATGTCAGGCTCCCATGTCCTGACTGCAGTCATGTAGTTCCCATGTTTGCCTCTGGTGCAAATGGTGCTTGGGAAGCTTTAAGAGTTGGGGAGATAACAGGCTGGGGAATCAGGGGTGCTGCAACTTCCTGATTTAAATCAGCTAGAACTACACTTGAATACAGTGCCCTAACCCTTTAAAGTCATGTTCAGTTGTATGTCAGTCTGAACAATAAAATTTGACAGCAATAAAGACTGAGCAGGCAGGAAAACTGACACATGATGTAAAGCCAGTCACAGTCCTTCTTATAAGCTGTCATTGCATGTGGGTATGAGGAATGAACCAAGTCTTGTTTTCCTTCGGCTGCCTCTGACCTCTCCCTGCCTTTCTGTTGAGGCTTTTCCCATCCCTATTTCTCTCACAGCACCTGTATACTTCATAGCTAAGCCATGCTTGCTTATATATAAAAACGAACTGCAATGCAATGCAATATACATTTTTATTTCTAGTCTCTAAGATAAATTGTTCACAGATACTGAGGTATTTTTGCATTGTTTGATTAGTACAAGGAGGAAATGTTAACCCTCAAAATAAGTAAGCAATGAACTCACATGTGTGTCTTCCAGCCATTTTTTTATATTGTAACTTCTGTATCTTCATAAAATAAATCTCACTTTCTCTGGAGCAGGATGAACTTGAATTTTGCTGTAGGTTTTTCATGCTCTGAGATTTGCATGGCAGAAGCAGGCCAAGATAAACAAAGGTTTTATTACCATGAAGAGAAAGGCTATAATCTCTTGTAATTTTTTTATGCACTCAGAACTCAATCATCACAATCCCTGCTTCATAGTATGGGAAATTAGTTATATTTTGCTGGTAATAGAAGTTTCTCTCGTAAGAATAGATTCACGATTTCCTATGGATTTTTTTTCTTTGTTTTGACATCTAACATGGGATGAATTGCATTGCAGTGGAAATGGAAAATGTCTCTTCTACTTACCTTGTCCTCATCCCAACCCTCAAGCATGTCGAAGTGAATATCTTTGAACTTTTGCCTCTTTGTTAAGTTTGGTAGAAGCTGGCCTCTGAATTGAGATTTTTTCAAGGGTAGGTACACAGATGAACACAAAGAGACAGGATCACAGTAGCCTCTTCCTCTGAAAATGAAACTGAGAAATGGATGAACCTTGATGCAAAGGAAAAGCCCACTCCTAGATACTGATCTTTAAGACTGGAATAATCCTAATGGCAATGTGATAATTATCATGAGAGCTTTGAGAGGAAGGAACTCATGGTATCTACCTAAAGAGGAGAAATCTGAGGATGGGCTAGTCCAGGTTGCAAAGCATTCTGTGAGAAAAAGGCAAATGAGAAAGTGGCTGAAATTATTCGCTCATTCTTTGGTAGAATTTCACAGGAAGAAAAAAATGTAGCGAGAGACTTCTGAGGCTGGATCTCTCCCACTCTTTCTTTCTTGTGAAGGAAGTGAAAACAACACTTTATTTACAGTTTTGTCAAACAGGTTACCTCTATATCTGAGTGTATATGGCTTTTGGTGTAAGAGATTCTTTCCCACTCATGTCAATATATACACATGCACAGTCAGTCTTACATATAAGTGTGTGGTAGGTTTTTGTATGCCAGATATTGTCAGTGACAGATTGCCATTAAAGACTGACGAAGCAAAATGAAGAGCAACAAAGAATATGTTGGCTTATTCTCTTTTAAGCTGAATTGTTTTATGTTTTGCAAATTTTCAGTTTGTCTTTTTATTGAATTTTTCATTAGTAATAACACTAAATTCAGTACAGCTTTCAGGTATATATTTAGTGAGATATCCTAGTGATATTCTCACTATAGTGTCAGGACTGGTATGGAAATACAGATCCTTATTTCTTATGATATACCCAACCATGTGAAATTAGCATTGAAAAAACAAATTTGATTTTGTCATTTATGATCACAGGAAACTGAAGGGTGAGATGAATCTGAAGGGTGAGATGAATCCTTATCCATAACATACTCACCTCAAGTTGCCTTCATCTAGATTCTCTTTTAATTTTTCTTAAAAACAGGTCTCCAGATGCTTAAACAGATGAGTATCTCTAATTCCAGGGAGATGAAAGTCAAATTTTAAAGCTTCATAATGTAATAGTTTAATATAAACTAGAAAGATATACTTAACTTCTTCAATTCAAGGTTAACAGGCATTATTCTCCATATGGAATCAGTAACACTACTGGGACACTATATCATGCCTTCTCTGAAGTTGTAATGAAACTGTGGGATAGATCTTGTGAGCTATTCTTGACAGATAACCATCAGCTGGAAATTTGCCAGAGTTTTTAAAGTTTACTTACCTGATGGACTCCAGCTTTCAGTTTCCTTCACTTTGGAGCACAATTCCTCAAAATAATGACATAATGACTAATGGAAGCTGAGGATCTGTTCCTGCTTCCAGAAAATTTTGAATGTTTTTTCCCATAAGGAGAAAGAAGAGTAATTTAAAATACATCTAATTTAATTTTTTTTTTTTTTTTTTTTTTTTTTTTTGTGCGTGCGTGCTTTTGTGGTCTGTTAAGTGTATTGGGTCCTTCTCAGACTGATGTCAGCTTGTACCTTTAAACTTAGAAGTCCTTGTTTTGGGCATATAGTGAAAGAAATCCTGTTCCTGTATTTTGGGTCTGCTTTGCATTGTGAACTGAAACATGGTAAATGGCTACAGTCTGGAGATTTATTTAAAAAACATGCATTCCTGATTTAAACTAAAATGCTAAAGTAGACTACTCAAATCCCTCTTTAGCTTTCTCCCACTGGAGTTTTATCTCTGTCAATTTTCTCATGAAGGAGAATGGATTTGGTTTAGAGCAGATTCTCTAGTTTCTCTTATCTCCAGATTACCTCTCCTTCAAACTTCAGAAATGCCATTGAAATGCTCTCAGAAAACTGATGCTTAAGGTTAATGTGGTCTCTGAGATCTCTTGTGCTGCTCAGACAATGCTATGCTGAAAAGCAGTTCCCTTTGGTGTACATATCTCCAACAAGTAAGCCAATTAGAAACATAGATGGAAGCAGAAATGCTTAACAATGATGCAATCCAGAAAAGTCAGGGAGAGACACAAGTGATGTCAATTCCTTGCTAAAGGTCAGAAATGCTGCTACCTTTGAATGTTTTAGCTGAGACTTCAAACTTAAAAAGTGAAGAGATGTTCACAAAGGCCCTCAGAGGGTTTTAAATTCTGTGAGTCTCCTGAAGCTCATGTTGAACTCCACAGGCAGAGGAAGGCAAGGTGTCATCCTGCTTGCTTGGCACTGCCAGACCTGCAATCCAACAGGGATCCATCTGGGTGGGTGGTTTTCTAGACAGAGTAAATAACTTATCGTTTCCATACTATGCAATATCTCTGAGTCAGAATGAAATTTAACAGCTTGGCCCTGAAACAAAGCAAAGATTTGGGCCAGCTCCTTCCACTGGGGGGGTGGCTCACCTTTACTCATCTGCAACCTATGAGTTTATTAATGGATCCAAATATAACCAGTGGCCTTCTGTGACAGATGGTGAATCATGTCTTACTTCCAGTGCATAAATTAACATTTTAAAAGGCTTTTCAAAACACTGTTGACTTTAGGAAGTGAAACATAATATCAAGGATTTTTCTGAAGTCTGATGCTGTAAGTTTGGATACATTGAAAATTCATTATCTGAGTAAAGATCTAGAATTATTGTGCCATTAACAAGGACATTACAAGCTGCCATTTGTTTCAGAATGATGTATAGTTTGTGATGTTGAAACTGCCACCACAGTGGTCACAACTGAAGATGATTTATGAATCATGACTCTAGAAAAAATAATTTCTCTCGCATAGCTTGTTTAAAGTCAGTTCTCCTGGCATTTGCTTTCACCAGGAAGGGTATTTCTTAGTCTTCAAAACTTTAATCTGGAACCTCCTAAACACTACCCCTTTGATTTAATAATAGATTAAGTATTCCCATTGTTAGTTATGCTGTCTTTCAGCCCATTGTTTTCCACATCATGTTTAAGCAACATTACCAAAACATGGTAATGCACAACGCCCTAGATAAGATGTCAGTCACTGAGGGGAGCTTAAGTTACATATCTAAGCATGAGTGTAAATTAGGGCATCCAGTAGATAATTTTAAGTGCAAATGTAAATGTAAATGCCTTGCAGCATTTTCTCTCCCCCTGACAAAAAGTTGCATTTGCACAATAAGAACAATACACACAGACTGAGCCCATAGCAGATATTCAAACCATAGGGCACAAGTTATATAGAGCTACTATAGTTTTATTATGTCTTTTCTCCATTCATATAATATGTGGGATAATGCTCATCATTGTAATCTCTCATACTGGAACAGCAGCCTGCTAAATTTGAACTCAGTGAGAACAGAGAACAACTGCACATTCTTGCCCTTCCCTCACTTCTTTTCCAGCTGCAGGTGGGAGGATCTTTCTCTGGGACATGGAGAAGTTGCCTGATGAGATTTGGATTCTTTTTCTTGAACTGAACTATTTCTTTGTCTGAGACACTGAGATACTTTCATGAACTGGTGATATGTGAAGTTTGGAAGAAGCACAGAGAACATTAAGTATTGTTGTATATAAATAAAGCAACTCAGGAAAAAAATGTAGTTGAATGGTTACAAAGTTATTCAGCCCCTCTTTTCATCCTACGTCCAAAATAAAAATTCAAATTCTAACAATGATCTTGGAAATCTCATTACATTGCAGAGCAAAAAATCCAGCAGAACCAGAGTACATTGCACATTGTATAGAAGATGTAGAGCACCCAGGAAATCCTCTTGCATTCCTTTACCTCTGTAGAAGAAGTACACCCATGCCACGGTGTCAGGATACTGAAGAGGAAAGGATGAGATCTGACCTAAGGCAGTTGTGTGCTGTTATTAGTAAACAAGAACTAATGAAAGAATATGTACAGACTTTCATGGATTACAGTGTAATTACACTAAGCAGATCTAAAAGTAATTAACTGTAAACTGCCGTGCTGTTTGGAAGACAAAAAAGCCATAAATTTATCTTATAATCACACAGATACCACACAAAAATTAATTGCCATGTAATTATTTGATCAGCATTTGCCATGTTCAGACAATATTTGTGCCCCTTTAATTTGAAAATTTTAAAAATATTTAAATAGTAAACTGACTGTGATCTAGATCTAGAGAAGTAATCGCTGTGTGTGTAAGAAAAAAAGTCACTGAATGCTGAATGACCCAGTTCACTTTCTACATGCAGAAGGAAAAAAATTAATTCTAGCTGATGGAATTTCACAGTGTCTCTCTTTTGGATTATTTTTTTTTTTGTGTGCTCTTTAAAATATTTCTGTTTTGGCAGACCTAGAGGTTTAACCTAGCCTAGCTCAAGACAGCAATTAAGTGTATGCTCAAACCCAGCTAATCTGCTTGAAGACAAGAGGTTTAGAACATACTTTAAGGTCAGGGCAGGATTCAGTGCTGTGTTGCACAGAAGTAAGTTATGGCTCTGAGCTTATGTTTTTTCAGAGGTAGTGCAGTGATTTTTGGCATTATTGGCAAAATTTAATACGCTGCTATAAAAAGACAGTTCAAGTTTTGACTGACCCTGAGTTACTCCTGCCAGAGCAGCATGAGAAAACAGAAGAAAGGGGACAGAGGTGGATGAGGAGTCAAGGGAGAAATCCTGGGGAAACCAGCTTGTTTCAATTGTTTCAATTGAGCTGAGAGGGATGGCAATGGCAGATCATAGGGTTTGAGGGTTTTATGGAGGTCAGAGCACCATAAGCAGTCACCTTCACCTCTCAGCCTCTCCTGGATGGCAGCAGCAAAGCAAGCTGATTTTTTTCAGGGTTCTGGAATAGCTGTGGTGAGCAGTAAGCCATACCCAGCTCAGTCTCAGCAGTGTGCTGCCTGGGACATCTGCCTGCTTGGGGTCTTGGGTCTGCTCTGAGAGATGAGAGATATTTTTTCTTCACATTGGAACAGTGAGGTCCTGGGCCTGTTAGCATTGGAAAGCAGAGGTTGTTTTTGGGATTGAGACAGAAAACTAGGCTCTCTTGTTTTCTGGTGTCACTGTAATCTACTTGCTGTAGGAATGTGTTTATTATAAGAATATCTGCCTTATGGTGGTTTCTCAGACTATCATTCATATTTTCAAGTTGACAATAAATAATCTTTTATTGACACTTTGGGTGATAAGACAGGAAGACTTTTTCTGCCCTCAAAAAAACCTTGGACATTAATAGAAAAGCAGCACAGAGAAAATAATTGACTAGGATCAAATAAAAACTAATGAATTAAAGTGGAAAAGTCTGCAACAATGTTATCTTTGAAACTTTATAGGGCTTCCTTCTGCTCACTGTTTTCATACCTAGTTCAAGTGGCAGGTTCCATTGGTGCTTGTCATTTATGAACATTTGTATTTGAACATCTGTACGGGTGAAAGTTTGATGACTTCACACAATGCAAGGCAGCAGAGAATGAGAAGGGTGCCTTTCCACAATTCTGAAGCACAAATGCAAAAATTCATCTCTGATTATTCCTTCAAGGCAAGGTCATTGCTGACCTCTCTTCAAAATCTGCATCATCCAGAGCTACTGGGGGGCAAGTATAAGATGTCCAGAAAACCCAAACCAGCATCTATATTATATGGTTGGCTACTCCCAAACTCTATTGATCTTTGGGAGCTGAAATTCCAAGTCTTGATCTGAAATCTGCTACTTTCAGTATCTTCAGAATCAAAGGGTAGAGTGGGTTGTCCTTTTCCAGAGCCAGCTAGAAGCAGTATCATCCCTGAAGCTCCATCAGGGTATAGTTCACTTAATATTTTGTTTTTTTTAATTTATATTTTTCTTTATTGTCTCTTTTTCTTGGACACATCTTTTAACCATTTTTTTCTAGTTTTGTTGTAATTATAGAAATGTGAATGGTATTCATCATTCTTTCAGGAACTTATGAAGACATCTATTCAAACACATGGATAGGTCAATTTTTGTGCTCACAGCATGAAAGGAGATACAGTGCTGGGCAAGAAAGCTAAACTTTGAATGGATATTCATGGTTTTATATTTTTTAAAAAGAAAGAATGAAAGACATCTCACACACCACCAAGCAATTCTGAGTATATAAATAGAGTGTCTTTCACCCTCTTCTTTTTTAACTCAGAGTATTGCAATCTCTGCATTTAATGCTCTCCTGTCAAATGAGATTAATTTTTCAAACTAGCAACTAACAAACGTGGAAGATCAAATCCTTAAATAAAATCAATAACTTTACTTGAGTTGGACCAAAATTAATTGATTTTGCTTACTACTTGTGGTCCTAAACTCTCCTAGCTCTCAGTGGGGATTTGTTTAAATAAGGCTTGTTGTGTGTCCTCTCCTTTGCCTTTTCACCATTTAAATTATTCTCTTCTCTGAAATTCTAAGGTAAGAAGCCACTAATTTCTTCTACCTTTCTACATTGGATGAAAGAATACTGTGTTTAAAAAAACAAAATGTCACTCATTAATCATCAATAGACTGAGAAAATGGATTCCAATTAGTTCTAACCATGAGCAATGAGTGGGATAGAAAGAATTCTTTAGAATGACACTGTGGATTTTAAATATAAACACTTGTTTACTCAAAAAGTAGTCTGGGATTTATCAGAATGACAGTTTCTTTAGGTGTTCTTACAGCTGGGAAATTACTTGTTTGCTTTGTTCTATTTCTCACAAGCTGATCAAGGGGTAGAAGCTGTCCACAGTTTTGTTTTCTGAGTGAAGTTTTAGAGGACTGTATAAAATATTCAGTTAGGATGTCCATATTTGTCCTCTATTTGTACTGATAGAAATCCAAAGAGATTGCCAATGAGGAGTTATGGTAGATTTACAGCAGTACAAAGACCAGAATGAGTGTATGATGGTGCATCTGTATTTGTATGTCTGGGGAAAGGCCTTTATTAAAAGGTGTATAGTATGAATCAGAATATTCACATGCTAATAATAATGAACTAAAAGATATGGAGCTACTTTTAAGTATTTTTGCTGTTTATCACAGCTAAGCTCAGTTGCTTTGAATATATAAAAAAATGAATAATTTTGAATCATCTATCCCATTTTCAAAACATCAGTTTGAAATGTGTCATGGTTTAATGCAGCCAAAAACCAAGTCCCACACAGCTGCTCTCTCACTTCTCTGTCAGTGGAATGGGGGCAGAATCAGAAGAGCAAAAGCAAGAGAACTTGGGGGGTGAGATAAAGACAGTTTAACAGCCAAAGCAAAAGCTGCACATTCAAGCAAATCAAAACAGGGAATTCATTCATCACTTTGCATGGGCAGGCAGCTGTTCAGCCATCCCAGGGAAAGCAAGACTCCATCACTTACAACAGTTACTTTGGGAAGACAAATGCCATCACTCTGGAGGTCACACCCTTCTTCCTTTTTCCTTTTTCAGCTTTATGTGCTTTGTGTGACAGCCTATGGTACTCTATGCTACCTTCTATGAAGGAAATTGACTCCAGGCAAAATGAGAACAAAATGAAATTTGATTAAGCATATAGATTGGGATAAGATAAAAGTTAAGAGAGGCATATATTTTGGTATTCTTGATTGATTAAATTCATACTTGTGAAGGTGAAACAATCTGATATGATCTGTTATTCATACATTAAAGTGACCATACTATATGGAATTATGTGGGATGCTGAAAACCCTTGCTGGAACTCAGCCTTATAAAAATTGAACAGCAGGAAGGAGTGTTTTTCCAGGAACTTATACAGGCTTTCTTTGCAAACAACACTTGTTCCCTTGAAGTTCTTCTGCCCAAGTCACTAATACTTGGTAGAAGCACGTACATAAACTGGATTTCCACATGAAGCTGTATTTAAAGGGCAATAACTATTACTGTGTATCTCTGAAACCAGAACATTTAGTCCCAAAATTCTTAATGTTAAGGTTGTTATTAAGTTTGGAAAACTTTGGTTACTGTCTTTTGAAATGCAAAACGAGAATTATATTCCCAATTTTGCTTGGTTTCTATTTTCTTCTCCAGATTTTCTGAGCATAGGATAGGAACTGTGGGTCATAAAAATACCATCTGCTGAGACAAAGACACAGACTACATAATTTCTGAGAAGGTGGTACAGCTGCCAGTACTTCCACTGTGTAATGTGTTGCAATTAAGGATATGTGGTTGAAAATGCTCTATAGCCTTCTGGCGTTTTTTCCACAGAAAGAATAAGAGACAACTTGCACTTACAATTACAGAAAGTTTTTCACTTAAAATTGTTTTGAAGACTTCTGTTTCTGGACCTCAAAGACATCAGAATTCGTATACATTCATGTTGTGTTCCTGACACTGATTTTATGAAACCCTGTTCTGTTGCTTTTTAAAACTCTAAACAAAAACACAGCAACAGAATTACATAAGACAGGAAGGTAATATTAATATTAGGGAAATATGTATATATACAGTGACACTTATGATAATATTGTTACCAAAGATTGTGCTCTAATTTGTAACAGCAGCTCCACATAGTTATTAACTTAATAATCATGTTAAGGACTGTATCTGCAGAGCACTTTGACACTCAAAGCTTTGTCCCTGTGGGACATATGGCTCCACAGAAAGGAAATGTAAGACACTTTTTTGGCACAACGGAAGGAGTCAGGGTGAAACTGAGCCTTTCATCTCCAAATCACTTCATAAACAAAACCAGACACTGTAAATATCACTACCCCCATTTCAATAGATGAGGAGAATATAATTTGCTTTCACACTGTCATGAGTCATTCCAAGCAATTTCAGGACTGCTCAGTTTCAATTTCTTTGCTCTTGACAAAAATAATACAGTGATGAACAGACTACTATTACAGCCTCTTGTCTGTAATTATTTCAAGCTACAGTCTATTTACATTGGACAATGTGTGTGTGTGTACAAAAAATCTGTGAAGGTAGGGCAGCACATATTATGTGGTAGTCATGCACATGTAAAGCTGAGAGAGAATTAATTAGATATATAAATTATTTGTCCTTTGTTGGAAACTTAAACTTTCCTACTCACAATGTTAGCTATTTAATCTGGATGGTTAGTGCTAGGGTTGTACAGACTGGTAATTTTAAGTTCATGTATATTTATTTAATTGTCATAAAATTAATTAACTATCTGAGGCATATGGGATTTTAGATCCGGTGGCAATAGCATAAATGCCATAATAAAAATGCATAGATGATATCACTGCAGAAAAAAGTGACCCATACAAAAGAGGTTAATAGTTTTCTTTATTATTTATTGACACACATATGCATGTTCTTTAACCTCATTGTCTTTCCAGAACACAGTCAATGTATCTTGCACTTCAATGGAGTTCTTATATTATAAATTTGGAAATCAAAACCAAGGAATGTATTTTTGCCATCTTTCTGTATCATAATTATTTCAGCTTTTTGATAATGATTTGTGCTTGCACAATTTGTTGAATAGTAAATATTAGTAAATCTAATACTAAATGAACTCATTGAGCTAGTCAAACATGTAAGAGCTAAATTAAAAAGTTTGATATAGTACAACATCTATTACTGTTTTGGTTTGGGATTTAGTTGTTTATTTGTGGGTGTTTTTAGTCGTTGTTTTGTATGGGGTTTTTTCATGTCAGTAAAAATTACAGTAAAACAAAGTTGCACTTGAAAAATCTGTGACTTTACTTGCTTTATTCCACACCACTTCTATGCCATTATTCATTGGGTAATTTCCAAAAGTTGAGTTGAGGCTATTCTCCTTTATCTGGATTTATTAAGATCAAACTCCTTTTATTTTTTAAAGAATTTGGGTCTATTTGAGAAGAATGTTTATTGCAATAACAAGATGACTTGTGTATTTTGAGTGGAAAGAAAAATGGATGAACAAGCCTGGCATGCCTGTTGAACAGAGTTGAGTATTTTTCTAGGTAAGAGGAGTGCTTCATAAGCGAGAGAGGCTGAGGCTGATTTCATTCAGCATGGTTAGAATTCATGACAGGATCCCTTTAAAACACCAGATCTCTTTTGGCAGTTCTGGTTTCATTCTGGGTCTCAATTTCCTTTTCACAAAGACACCATTTCTGTCATGGCTTGATGAGGAAAGTTTTTGCAACATGACTGCTTGACATGGCAACAAATGATGGGATTTTTATTCTTTGAAAGGGTTTTTCTTACATCTGGATCAGAGCAAAGTGTGTAAGGAGACTGCAAGGTAGCATGATGAGGTCTAAAGGTTTTAGCAACATTAGTGTTTGAATCCCACATGAGCAATCAGACTAAAAGTCAATCACTCAGGTCACATGGAGTTAAAATACACCAGACAGTGAAACAAAAGCTTCAAGGATTTTCAGGTGTTCTAAGAAGACTTATGGTTGCCACTTGTATAGCTATCTTCACACTCAAGCCATACAAAAGAATAAGTCAAAAAGAAACTGCAAAAAGACAAACATGAAATAAAAAAGAAAATATCCAAAAGCAATACTTATACTCTCAGACATATAATAATCTTGGATGTTTCATCAATGACTAAAACTAAAGTAACCTTGCATGTGTATCTTAGAGAGACAGGAAACATGATTCACTGTATCCGATGAAGAATTCACTGAATATTTAGATTTAAACATTTTTTTCCTGCCAGTATAATACAGCTGCTTTTGAATAGGAGGCTTTAAAGGTAAAGTGATATGATAAAATTCCACTAAAATATTGAATCATATCACAAGTATATGCTATGTATATGCTGCATATAAAATATTCCATTAGTATTATATATATAATTAATATAATATATGAAATATTCCATTAATACTGTAGCAGAAGTCTTTTGAGACAGGTTTTCATATCTATAGCAAAATCTCCATAGAGATTTCACTAGAACCATAATTAATGTATAGCTAGTTTTAAGAGAGTCTACAGTAACTCTTCACTCTTTCAGTCTGGAGATATCATAGCAAAACAGAAATTCTCAATAAGAACATTGGATTTACATGTTAACCTACAGTAGAGCACAGAAGCTGACAAAGCTGGCAAGATCATGTGGCAATCTCTCTACCCAATCCACTGGAATAAGTCAGTGAGGTCCAGAGCTTCAAGGTCCACACAGACACTAAATAAATCTGCTCCATATTTCAAAAAGTATTTTGCCTCTTGAGACACCTCCTGCAAAACCACTGCAAGAATGTTTCCCTAGGTAAGCAATATGGATAAATGCAGGTGTGGACATCAACCTGGTAATGTAGAGGCAGCCATTGTACTCAGATAGAAAAAATACAAAGTAGACAGTGATTTTGATTTTGTTTTTGTGAAAAAACTTGTCTGCAATACAAGTTCTGCATTTGCATGTGTGAGACTCTGTATGACAGCCATAGCCTTAAGCTTGAGCTCCAAGTAGGATTTTAAAATATCAGTAAGAGCCTGCAGCCTGACATCCTGGCTAATAGTGTCAGACCATAAATATTTATAAACATATACTTTTGCAGAGATGTTTTTGTGCTTTTACAGAAGCTTGTTTCACCTGTACTGTAAGTCAACAATGTACTTGCCAGCTTTAAACTGAAAGCACCATGCCTGGAGTATCATAGTAAGCCTTGCCCAGAGCAAAGTGCTGCCTAAAGAAGCCATGGGAATTCTGGATGAGACCTTGCTTGCACTCTGCCAGCTCCAAGTACAAACAGAACAAGCTCAGGGCTGTCTGCAAAAGATCTGTCAGATCCTGAAATTAAGCAGATTACAAGCTCTTCACTGAAGATTTAAATAATGGCTAAATCCCCAGTTTTGAGAGTGAGACCAAACTGTATTTGAGGAACAGTGGCATTAAACTAGTATTTTCACTTAACTGTGGAGTGCCTGTGTGTAGGCCCAGCACTGCATCCTAGGGTGTGATTACAGCACAGGTATACTTGGGGATGCTTGTCATGGTTTAGTCTCAGCTGCCAGCTCAGCCCCATGCAGCTGCTCCCTCACTCCCCCCTGGTGAAACACAGAATTGGAAGGGTAAAAGTGAGAAAACTCATGAGCTGAGATAAAGACAGTTTAACAGGTAAAGCAGAAGCTGTGCAAAAAAGCAAAGCAAAACAAGGAATTAATTCATTTTCCATTGACAGGCAGGTGTTCAGCCATCCCCAGGGAAGCAGGGCTCCATCAAGCACATCGGTGACTTGGAAAGACAAACACCATCATTCCAAATCTCCCTTATTCCTTCATTTTCCCCCAGTTTTATAAGCTGAGCATGACACCATATGGTAATGGGTATGTCTGTGGTCAGCTGGGGTCAGCTGTCCCAGCTGTGTCCCCTCCCAACTCCTTGTGCACCCTCAGCTTCCTCACTGGTGGGGTGGGGTGAGAAGCAGAAAATTCTTGACTCTGTGCAAGCACTGCTCAACAATAATGAAAACATTCCTGTCTTATCAACACTGTTTCCAGCACAAACTCAAAATATATGCCCATTCTAGCTGCTATGAAGAAAATTAACTCCATTCCAGTCAAAGCCAGCTCACCACAGTGGTGAAGAGACTTTGGTGTAACAAGCATAATTTTTTCAAACATTTCCAGGTATTTGTCTATCTTAATTTTACTTTAATGTGGAAAGACTTTTGGGGCAGTCACAATATATATCTGTCTTTGTATGCATGTTCAAGGTATATATTTGTTCTTATTCTTAGATGCTTCAGGAGAAAAATAGCAAGGGGGGAAGTCAAACACAGACACTGGAGGCAGAATGCATAATATTTTTAAGAGTGTAAGGTGAAGGTAATACAAAGTTCCTGATCTAAATTCCAATAGTCCATTGTTTGTTTTTCAGTGTCCATACTTGCATCATTCATCAAATATTCTCTTACTGCAGGCAGAAATCATGTGGGAAGAAATCCTGAAATCCTTATTTTTTACCCAAGAAAACTGTGAGAGAAATCAGTTATTCCTGAGTGGATTCGGACCAGCAAACCATGCTTGTTATCTGTTGTTTTCCCCAAATTCCATAGGATATTAGCCTGCTGAATGCAGATTTCAGGCACGATTAGGTCCTGCTGTGCAGAGAAGTGCAGCAGGGGTGTTTGACCCTCATTTCTTCAGGCCTCCCTCCCCTCCACCCTGCCCTAGTGCAGGGCAGTGCGTGGCAGGGCAAGGCAGAGTCTCTGTGTCTGTGGTGCCAGTTTGGTTGTTTTCTCCTAAATCTCCCAAGGATTGAATTCTCATTCCCTGAGTTTGAAGATTCAGACTGCTGTGCAGTACAACTGCACACTGCTGGCTATTCTGGGCTCACAATAAATTGACAGTCCCCCCCTCAAAAATGCTGGATTTTCTCAAGGAGAGAAAAGTACTGCTGGAGAAAAGAGGGACACATTTCAAAGTCCTGTAAATAAATTAGCTCTGTTAAACTTGGAGGAACTTGACTCCTAAGATCAATTCAGGATTTTGATATTTTGGCAGAAATGAGCCTTGAGGTTCAGCCATAGTGAGTTCATTGTCACTGTTATTTTCTCTCCAGGTTTCACAGCAGGGAGAAATGAAATGGCTGTGAAATCTTGTTAGCTATCTGAAGACCATCTGTATTTTCTTAATGAATGCTGCACTCCTCTTGGAACCATGAAATATGCAATATTGTATGTTGACTTTAAACCAAATTGTGCGGAATTGAAACTTTGCATATGCACTGAACTTTCCTTTATTTAACAGATTCCCCTGCAAAATCTACCAACGTGATATTAATCATTTAGCAGCTGCAAAAAGAAGGAGCTCTCAGAAGCTTTGACTTAATGTCTTGCACTGGAGTAATTACTAGGGTACATGCACTTGATTCTATGCAGGGAGGAATTCTGAATTTTGGCTCATTACTTTTTATGATGACTATGTCCTTTAGTGTACTCGCCTTTCATTGGTTGTAAGCAGCCTGTCTATACTACACCTATGAAACACAAGGATGGGGGAGGAAGTATTGCACTTGCAGCCTACCAGAAATCCTTTGAAATCCTTTGAGGAAACCTTCAAATAGTACTAAATGTTAATAAAGAATAGCAGTAAAGTATTCAGCTGAGTTTCACAAAAGAAGATGGATATTTCATAAGTGTCCCAGAAGACCTATGAAATGTCAAAGCTTATAAGCCATTAAATATTAGGCTGCTTTGATTCTGAATTCAGAATTGGTGTGCTTTAATTTTTGCATTATCATTAACACAATTATGCAATACACTGAGGTTTCACAGAACCTTTCAAAAACCAAAATAGCATGAAATGTGGTCAGGGGATAAAAGACAGGCTGTGCCAGAGAATCTGCTCTGCTCTCACCAAAATAGTTCACACTTCATTATATGAATGTTGTGGGATCTGGGGCAGGTTCACAGCTCCTCAGACAGACACACATCCAAGCCACAGCCTCACTCCATGTTGGCAAAGGAGACAGGCATGAACTACATTTATACATCTGCCTGACCCTGGTTTCCATTAAAAGAAGGTTTGTACTGCTGAGGTGAAGACCCATGGCACGTTTTCCCACATTCTCCAGTTTGGACAATGAGGGATTAGGGCTGAGAAAGGTGATGCAAGCATACTAGCACTGTGAGCTAGATGGCCAGGGAAACAAAGAACTTTTTAATTAGTCCAATTAAATTCTTTGCTGTATGTACCTAACACTTGCTTGACCTTGTCCACTCATTACTTGAAGAAATGGGATAGAATAATTTGACTTTATAATCTATAAATTGCTGGGTTTAAAAGAAACCACCAGCTATAAATCATGTATGGGAAAGAAAAACTTATCTAAAATAAGTATTCTAATAAAAACTGTCAGGGACCATTAACTTCAGACATTGTTACTGCTCTGTGAACGTTGCAATTAGGCATCTGCTAAACTTTGAAACATTAAATACTCCCAGATTAAATGAACTAACTGTTTGCATATTCAACACTGATTGTAGTGTGTTTGCAAAACCACCACCACAGTGGAGACTGTAGGCAGCTGCTTTTGACTATTGCTTTTTCTTATATAATTAAATGAAACGTTTCCTATTCATTTGTATTCCTGCACATGGGAACATGTCTTGGAAAAAATGCCACATTTGCATCTACATAAGTGGAAGGTATGGAGATTAGGACCACAGAAGTAACAGGACATTTAATTCTGGAAGAGACCTTACCTTTGAGCTTGAAGAAGCTGAGGTCTAGCTGAGGAAGCTCCACAGGGATGTTCCTGTATTAAAGCATCACAAAGAATGAAAATGAGCCACAGGTTCTTTGCTTAACTACTTGACACTGATGGTCAATAAAGCAGTAAACAAAACCGTGGCAAGAACTCTTTTGCTGCCTAGCAGTTCTCCTCCTTTTCCTTATCCCCACTGTTTAGTCTTGAAGTTCTCCTTCCCAGAAGTCTCTCACAGAGCAAAGTGCATGAAAATCAGACAGAAACCCCTGCCACATAGGACAAAGTCCACAACATTTCAGAACAGAACACAATGGAATGAGCTTTTTTTCCAGGCAATGAACACATTGCTCGATGGGAGGAGTGGGCAAGAGGAATCTGTGAATGTTTTCAGGCTAACAGAAAGGTTATGTGAGAATATGCATTTTAAGGCTAGGATCCTGCCTCATCTCAGTGCCCATTGTGTCTAGGCAGAAGGACTGACAGTGCTCCTGGACCACAAACCTTGAAGCTTGGAGGTCGAATCTCTTGCTGGCTCTAATTCAGTGCAGTGCCTGCCCAGTGCCTCTCCTGCTGCTGACCCACAGTGGCCGCAGAAGAGGAGGTGCCTCAGTGCAGCTTTGGTGGGTGTGTCCACCTCCATGGTGACTTCACCTGTAAAGAAAACTGCTGCATTAGACAGAAATGAATTCTGCTGTTGGGTAGCCCCCGGATTTTCTGATACACAACTTTCCAATTAGCTGTGCTGCTCTTTGCAGAATTGGGAGCTATTTTGCTCTATGTCTCCCTGGAATTTCATGCCAATTCTTAAAAGGAGGACTTGCAAAGAAAACATGAATGTTTTGTGAAACAACTTTCATCACAGACTCCAATATACAAGGATTAACCTCTTTAGTGAAACTCTGTGTAAACAGGAGATCTATTTAGAATTACCCACCATGTTTGTAACACTCTAGTATATATAAGCTGGGGAGCTATGTCTTGGGATGTTGTTAAGACCATACTTTCACTTCTTGTAATGTATGCACTGGTTTTCCAATAATATCAGGTGCTTGAGGGTGGATTGGATTACTTACAGGCTCTGTTTTTGAAAGCAGGAAGCAGTTACTTAGGCTGCTTATGTGTGGGTAATGAAAGTGAAATGCAAAGCAGCAACTGGTAATGACAGTAGTTCAGACTGAACCAGAAAAAATCAAAAGCAAAAATCATTGAAGTTAGAAGCGCCTATAACTACTTCCTTTTAACTAAAATAATTAAATACGGATTATAGTATTATTTATTTTAATGTAGTTGGAATTATCTTTCCTGACATACAGTCTTTCCCCACTGATTACCTTTATTTTAAGTTGAAGAACTAGAAGAAAAAATAAAAGTCAAGTGTCCATCAGGCAGCTTTGCTTTGCATAGACTTCAGAGCACAGAGAATGAAATAGAAACCATCTCTGCAGAAAAATGCTTTATAATTTAAGAATGAAGTACACAAAAATCAACTGCTCTGTGTTTATTGCCTCATATACCATACGAAGGATATTGCCACTCAAACTTTTTAAATAGCTCTTCAAAATGGGATTGTTCTGTATAGCTTGCAGCTGTTTGCATTTTTATAAGTATGGAGGAAATGTACAAATTATGACAGATTTGTACCCATTCAGCTTTGATCTCAAAGAAGTTTTAGAGATCAAGCCAATGTAAAAAAAAAAAAAAAAAATCAACACAGAAGAATAAACTTGGAAAGACTTGACTTTGCCTTACAAAAATGGTGCAGTGAGTCAGCTAGGTTTTCCTTTCATCACCATTAATTTATCTGAATGTAAGTTCTGAAAACTCTGTGGGTTTTTATAAGAATTTAAACAGAACCTGGATAATAACATTAGGTGATCTTTTATCACTGATTATATAGCAGCGGCAGAAATCAGTTCTCTAAAACTCAGTGCAGGTCCTGGAAGAGATACTTAAATTATTTCAGCCACAAGAAGTAGAGTATTTTGGTTTATTATAATGTCTTCTTTCTGCTTTTCTAGTGTCTTTAGTGGTAGTACACATTGATTTTCAAATCCTGCACTGTTTGTCTGAGACCCAAAGCAAAACTCCAACTCCATTTTATTTAGAGAATGTGATGTAGTGCCAAGGTGAAATACAAAAATGTTTCATTTTGTAATAACTTCTTTCAGCTTTCTGTTAAACTTTATAACTGTAATTGTGTATTCTCCTAGTTTCCAAATAGCCCTCGGGTAAAACTAGCCAATTCATGTTTATCTTTCAAAACTAACAAGCAGAAAGCTGTTTGTATCTTGATCTTAGCCCTTGCTCCAGAAAATTAACATTCCCACAGAAAATTTTCCTCTACAATTTACTCTATGTTTTACACCTTTCCCCTCCCTTTACACTCATTAATGCTCTCTGCACACTACACCAGTTCTTTGATCATTCAAGACTGAAAAGTCTGTGCAAATCAAAATGATGTTATTTCATGCTGGACTTCTAAGGTAGTATATACTTCATCTAATTTATCTGCCCAGGATTTATATATTTATATGTATAAATTATTTATATATTTATATGATATACTTTCAGCCATTTACCTAAACTTCATTTGCAGTTAGTGGAGAGAGATAGGCATCTTCAAGTATATATTGATCTTAAGTATCTAAAATACATATTTTGTTAATCATTCCATGGAGATATTTGAAAAAAGAGACCCTAGCTGTCTAGACTTAGATGTTAAAGGTGTTATATGCCCAGCCTTAAGACTTAGGTCCTATAAAGCAACTTTACCAAAAATCTAATTGGTTCCTTTGTTCTTATTCCAGCTGTGAGGCCACTGGTCCCTGTACATTACCAAATTACTTCCTGCTTTTTATTTTTTCTTTTCCCTCAAGCCAAATCAGTTTGTGTAAGCATATTTCCAGCCAATCTTTTGCTGAATGTTGAGGTGAGAGGCAGTCAAATTCACATCAGATGGTATAACTGAGGATGTGCTAGAATAGTTAACTTGCTGTGAAATAACATGGAAAAGTAGTAATGGTTTCAGAAAAAGTGATCTCTTCAGTGTTATTTAGATCTACCCAGCTGTTCCACATTGCTTAGGAACTAGATTTTTTATTTTTGAGGTCTTTGATTTCAGAAATATTTGTCTCAATACCTCTAGAAATTTTGTGTGCAGAACAAATGTATGGAATATCATAACAGACATTCTATTATTTTTTTCCTTGAAAATAAATGGAAATAGATGATAAAAATACAGAAGTCTGGATAGCACGATACAAATCAGTAAACACATTCCTTTTCCCCGCTCCCCTGAAGTATTTTGTTCATGTACTTCATATTTTTTTCCTAGCTGAATCCATAAGTTGACAATAGCAAATTTTGTGGATTGTGTAATTTCTAAGAAATGTCTTATTTGCTTTAGACTTCCCTGAGAGATGCTTCTTTTTGAACCTATCAGGCTTTCAATCATTTTCACTCCCATCTTTTATGTAATAAAATCAAATTTCCCAATGTTACTTCCTTCTTACTTATAGTTCTTCTAGAATATAGCAGTGAAATTCTGTCCCATTTGCTGCTTTGCTGCTCTGACACTGAAATTGTTGTTTTTCCAGACCAAAGTGATGCCTTTTTTTGCCATGCAAGCAGCAGGGAGCTGGTGCTGAGCTGTGGTGCTGCAGGAAGAGATGTCTTTTCTTTAGCTACAGTCAGGCATCACTACCCCACACATGTGGGGGAGGATGTGGCAGGTAGAAGTGTTCCCTCACCTCTTGGTGGGACATTAGGACAGAAAATCCTATGTACCTTACATGGTTGCAGCCATTCCACCTTATTCACATTTCTGCTACCAGTACACTTTTGTAAAGTTCCTGGGCTTTGAGTTTGGGACCATGAGCTTTCCTGGAGCAAACTGACAGTGGTGGGTGACAATTCTTTCACTCCTCCCACCACACAGAATAGATCCTTTGATGAATGTATGTGATGTACAGCAGTCCAGTCCAGCTCCCCTTATTATCAGCCAAATAACTTCAAAGAGAAATCAGAAAGATCAGAATACAATGGCTCTTTATAAATGGAAGAAATCATCTAAAATTGAAAAGGCAAAATTCACTAAATACAAGTTCAGCTATCAGGAAGGCAAAATCAAAGGTGTAAGTACAAAATGGGTAATAACTGAGTTGTCAGACATACTGCACTGAAGGCTGTGAGAGTTGTAGCAGATCACAAATGAAATATGATTTCCTGCTGGGATTTTATAATGAAAGAAAAGCTCTCTCGCATTCTGTGCTGTATTAGCAAGAATGGCGTATAAAGGAACACATTACTTCCTCTGTTAAGGGCTGTTGAGAAACTGGAGCTTGGGCAACAGATTTAAAGAAGAATCTATAAAAACCTAGTGAAAAACCACTGAAATTAAAGAAAAAGCACATGGGAAGCAGTTGGGTTATTTTATTTGATCTAGAAAACAGAACAGGCAGGAAGATGGCAGCAGGTTGTGGCTACCAAAATGCCAGTATAAGGATATTCTCCATAGTGATCAGAGGTAAGAGAAGAGTTACTTTGCAGCAAGTACTTTGCATTCAAGGCAACTACTCAGAGGAAAAACACTTTATTGCTCCTTTGTAGTATGAGAAGGTCCTTCCTGGGTGGTTTCTGGCACCTCATTGGCCAGAGATGATGAAGTTAAAACCAGTTTACCTCCACATTCCATGTTCAATTCTTAAGTTCCCTCCCTGACAAAAATGCTCTTGGTTCTATAACATAATCTCTGAAACCAGTCAGCCTCTAAGAACAGTGGCTTTTTTATTCATTTACTGTGAAAATATTTCAAAAGACATGAATATAAATTGTCCTAACTTGAGAGACAATGCAAGTACAAACAGAAATACATGAAAGCTTATTTATTCTATTCATAATTTACTGTGGAATCTTGCCAAGGTGAATTACTTCCTTCCAAAATATTTAATTGAAGGATGAAACAGATGGGCAGGGATTTTTTCTTGCTATGTGTCTATTAAATTATAATTTATGCCTACCAGACTATGAGCTTTGTCCAGCTGGGAACCCATACATATGCAGATTCAGTTCTACTAACAGATTAGATGCTTACTAGGTAAGTCAGTAGGTATCAATTGAAAAGCAACACAAAAGAACTTAGGAAACAGACTAAAATCAGAAGATATGCTGACATAATTTTTGAACAAATTCCAGTGAAATTAGCTTTATGCAATTTTTGGAGCTAAAATAGATTTTTCTCCAGCAGACTCTTTGTTGAGCCTCATGGATCTAATGTTGTTGCAGAATAATCTAGTGTGTGTTGTCTGCTATACTAGTTATGTTCCTCAGTGAAAAAGGCATTCACCTAAAAAGTCTGCTGGGCCACAATATTTTGATAAAGAATTCTGCTTGTAGGTATTACCTGTGAGTTTAGAAGCAAGCTGCACCTGGAAACTGAGCATGGCAAAATATAAAAAAGGTGTAGAGTACAGTATTTTCCTTGATAGTTCAAGAGAGAGTAAAAAGCAAGCAAACTTTATTACAATAATCAGTCTTGCCTGGAATTGCATGAGGGTTTAATATTGTTCAGAAGTTGATCCAGTAATCATGTACATAAAAACCCCAATAATCCTGTTGCAGTCAATAAGCTCCATTCAGGAAAAAAGGTAAGTAAACATATCTCTATGGTCAAAGTTTATGAGTACCATGGGATCAATTGAGTGTTGCCACCCCAAGAATGAAATAGAAGGGTATTGTCAGCTTATTGAGGTTTCTGCCAGAAACAGGAGGAAGAAAGACAGGATCTGAAGCAGAAACAAAAATAATAAATAACATTTCAAAATATACATCTTTCACTCACGCTCAGCCAAGACATCTGATGGTATTGTCTTGCTGCCATGAGGTTAATTCAGAATAGCTTGGGATATTGGACATAAATTCAGCTCAGCATAACCTGGTGGGTTTTATTTTTTTTTTTGTAAGAAATGTTGTTCATTCAGCTAGTTCTAACTATCTCTCATGTTTATGTGTAAGCTGTGTTGTTATGCAAATTTGTTTTACTGAGTTTTGATGATGAGGTCATAACCCATTACTTTAGAAAAAAATGCTGTGCTAGCCAAGAGTTTTGGATGGAGAATCTTATTTTCTTGTATTGTAGGAAAATTAGAACACAAGAAAATAGTGGTGAGGTTGTAAATTTGCTAGGAATGCTTTATCTTGTCTGCATGACTTTTAGATCTTAAATTGTAGGTCTACTAGATTCCACATTCCTTACTCAAAACCTCAAAAAACTCAAACCAAAACAATGTATTTCAAATTATTCTGTTTTGGGATTATCAGAATGGTATGGAATTTTTGAAGCATGTTGACCTAAATAATGGATTAATATCCTAACTTCCTTTTGAAAAGTGAAATGCAATATGTGTGAATTAGGTGAATTTGGAATATCTATTTAGTTGTAATTGCAAACATTCAAATATTCATTTGATTCATTAAAATTCTTCCATGCCAGGCATCTGATCTGACATGGTGAATTTCTGTTATGTTTCTACAAATATATTCAGTCCCAGTTTGGTAAAAATTTTTGTCCCAAAAATTCAAGGAATTTCAGCAGATGCTTATTTCTTCTGCTTGCTTTGAATTTCTTTTGACTACCAGTTCTTGTTCTGTGCAGCTTGTATTTGGAAATATGTGCAGAATCTTGCCTTCTATTTCAATTATATGGAAGCTATCCTTTTTGCCTGAATAGATATTTTGTGCTGTGGTTTAATGAATGGACTATTTAATCAAAAACTATCAATTCTCCAAATACCTGAAAAAGATTGAGTTCCTCTTACACAGTTGAGGAGAGAAGGCTTTCATAGTAATCAAGGGGAGGGAGGTCATTAAACAGCACAAAATTTAGACATAGATTAGGTTCACATTTTATGTCATACCATGCCATATGTAAAAAAATTTGGTTTCATTAAGAAGGAATGGCCACTAAAAAGGGGCAAATTCACGTTAAATACAGGAGAGTAAATTGTTAGAACTCTGCCAAACTGATCATGCATTGAACTGTAACAGAAAAAGATTTTCCCTAAATTGAGTTTATGACTCTTTTAGCATAATGTGATTACTATTCCCAGAGAATATGACAATGCCTTTTGCAGGTGGTGGGATGCAATACTGTTTTAGTCCATGAGAAAGACTGTTCTTGAATTTAAATAGGTAGCTTGTATGAAATGCTTAAATCTATACCTTAAATTCAGCTGCATTTTTCTAGTGAAATATGTCCATGACCATTCTTTGGGACTAGCTACAGTAGCCACATGTGTCCACACCAGTCAATCTATCCTCCAGAACAGAATAGTCACATGTTAAGTGCCTCTTGGCATGAGATGACTCCTGAAATATGCTAGGGAGGTACTGGGAGGGCAGCAGGTGATCTGAAGCATAAGTGGGAGCAGGGTTCTCTCTAACAATGTGACATACTACATCGGATTACAAAGACTGGGATGTGATGGAAAAAGTGACTTTGAATATCTGATTCCCACTGTCTTTGTCTACATTTGAATATTTGGCCCATAGTTTCACCAAAAGCAGATTTAAGAGTGATTTGTGCATTCCTCAGTCACTTTAGGAGCAGGCTGAGAATTAATTTCTGTGAGGTAAAAAGATGTGGAAGTCTGTAGATGCAAGCAAAGATGAGTCTTCTGACAATTATGAGAGGACTGAGAGAACTGTATCTTTCACTCGTCTGTGACTCCAGGAGGCTAATGCTGGCTCTGGAACTAGTTAACAGAAACAGGCCTACATTTTACAGAAGAAGACCAAGAATTCTGCCAGTGATTCCACCCCCAATGTCGTGATGCTGACAGTAGTAGTGGGGCAGCTCTATCCACACACTGCTGTCTCCAAGGTGTGCAGCTGGTGCAGACAGGTAAGCTTTGACTCAAGAGATTTACTGTTACACAGGTCTGCCACCTGCTTCTGTGTCTGAGGCTGGCCAGGAGAGGTGCATGCTGCTGGGAATGCCCGAGGTGTGAGCACTGTTAAATAGCTAGGACAGGGATTTTACAAGTTGGCCAGTGCAAATGTGCTGGCATTGGTCTCCAGAATGAAAAGCACTGGCCACCTGTGGGCCAGTTTTGAGATGCTGCCATGGAAAGCTCACCATGGCACTTTGTGTGAGGACTTAAGAAGGATGAAACTGGGCAGACTAGGAGTCTGTCCAGCCGGGTGGTCTGTCTCCAAGAACAGACACAAGCAGATGTCCAAATGTGCAATATCGTAGGCTGCTGAAGAATCATTTTTTAATGGCTGTTTGGCTGAATGCTTATTTGTGAGCAGCTTGTGTTTGAGTGAACAGTTGGGAAATGGTTCTCCTTTAGCAAAAATTCTGAGCTGTCATTCTCATGTTTAAAACATTCTAGCTGGACATTTGAGAAGCAGAGTTTTTGTATGTGAGACAAGAAAAATATTGTGTGAAAAAAGCTTTATGTGAAACTTACAAAATCCTGACAGTCTGAAGAAGAAGGAAAAGGTTTGAAATTGGGTTAAAAGTGAAGCAGAAGTTGTTTCAGCGGTGCCTGGCTTTCCTTTCATGTTACATGGAAGGTGAATGGTTGAACCTGCATTTCTCTAGGTGTGTAAAAATGGCACATGTTTATACTGATGTGTGGTAGAAGGAGATATGTATCAGAATTAGACATATTAGATATTCCCTAAGGATATGAGGCCCAAGTGATTACTTTCTCTCCTTCTCTGCCTGTCTTTACCTGTGCATCTCTTTCTGCCATCCTCTTTCACACTTCCTAACTTCCTAATCAGCATATCAGCTGATTTCAAAGTGTTAGTAATGCAAAGATAATATGTTCACATTATTATGTTCATCAAAATGGACAATGGAATAGTCTAAGTAGACCTCTAAAGTCCCCTTTCTGAAAGATAATCTGATTTATGAATGCAGCCCCCCCAGAGACAAGGGAATCCACAGTAGAGAACAATTATGAGTGCCCTAATTGTGAGTAAAGCTTTAATCAGATATCATGACTAATTATGTGCTGTAGAATCCAACTACAAGGCCTGAATTCATAAACTAGGCTTCACTGCTTCCTCTGCTAGAGGATCTTAAAATGAATATATGTCTGTTAAGAGGGTGGGCTGCTGATAAGTTTTGCTGAAAGACTGCTGTGGAGGGACATTGTTATTTTTGGTAAACAGACTAAAGAAGAGTACTATATTGTCTGGGTTAGAAAATAATGGTGAAATGGGATGTTTTGAGAAAGTTTTTAAAACCAGAACACGTTGTGAATGAAAACCCACAGAAGCAATTAACTTCAGAGGAGATAATAAAGCTTATTAAGCATGTATTCTTCTGTCCATGGGGTGTAGTGTCATACAATGGAGATATTAGAACAATGAAATCAACAATACCTTGAAATTAATGTTTCTGGACTTCACAAGCAATTTCAATTATGTTATGCTAATATGTTAAATTGGGAAAACAAAAGCTATGTAAGACTTTTTCGATAACATTAGGGTGCTGAGCTGGTAAGTGAATGAAGGGAATTCTTCTGTAGTGGGAATAAGTGTCTGAGAAACTCTTAAAGGAATGTAATTGGGAAATGCTCTCAAACTAAGAAATCAACCACTGGGAGAACAATAAGAAACCACTACAAGACCCAAGACACCACCAATAAGGGTCTCCCTTGGGGAGGAAGATGGAAAAATTATCAACAATTTTTGAAATTTTGAAGCTGGTATGACCAAGCATCTCAAGTACTGTGTAGATGTTCAGTCACTCAGATTCAGGAAGAATAAATTCCTCCTAGCAGCTAAGAATATCATATCAGGGGATAGCAAACCCGTGCTGTGGAAATCAAATAGAACAAACTAAAAATGGAGAAGTTCTGACTCAAAAAGTGAGATTTCAGAGCAGCAAAGCACCTTCAAAAGTAGTTTTAAGCATAAGTATGAATTGCACACTCAGATTTGCTAAGAATTGCTAGTTCTGGGTGTCCTGGCATAGAGTGTGTCCTTTCCAGTCAAGTCTTAAATCTTCCATGTCATGTTGCCAGCAACTGTATAAAAAAACCAGAAGGCTACTAGAAAACCAATTGGTAGGAAGAAGACAGCTCTCCTTTCAGTAAAGGTTTTCCAGAACCTTAAATGTTTCACTGATGACAGGTTATAATCTTAAAATGACTGTGCTGAGAGTGTAAAAGAAGAATCTTTGAGACATTTTTATTAATGTTGTGGGAACTGTAAAAGTATTCATTAATATCCACCCCAGGGAGGTGCTCCCAGGTGACTTAGTCATGCCCTTCATTATGGATTAAGAAATTTAGAAAAGTGCCTAAGGTCTGTTTGCTGACTAACTTTCATGGAGGATTCTAGAGATTTTCTGAGTTGAAAGGTTTAGCAGGTCCCTTGTAGAAGTGCAATGGTTTGAAGTGAGCTTGCTCAGCTCACTGTACAGCCATGCTGTACAACAGCAGAGCTCCTTCACTCTGCTCATGACTGCAGTGGGCTGTGCAGACAGCTCTGATAGCTCAAGTGTAATATCACTCATTAACTCTGCCTCAGTTCTCTAGAGCAAGGATGAAAAGATGATATTTATATAATAAGTTCTGTATAAAAATAAAATGTATTTATAAAATAAAATATTTATGCAAGGCACCAGTTTTTCTGGAAAGTAAAGGCCATAATTCTGAAAACACTTATGCAGATGCTTTACATAAGTGTGAAAAGAGTCTCAAAGCCATTTGAGCCTACAATTTGCAACATCAAAGAAAAACATTTTTATAGATGCTGAAGGGTCAGATCTATTTCACCAATTCTTTGATCTCCTTGCTTGAATGGGACTGGTAGCTGTGAGAATTTTTATCATTTTGGTACACATTCCTGCATATTTTTGCTGATAAGATAGAGCTCATAAACTATATTTTGATTTACAAATACTTGAGCCTTACAAAAAGGTAAATGGGCTCTGCCTTGCTATGCAATACGTTTATCTGTAAATGCATTTATCTTGAACACAAACTAAAATTCAATGCATCAGAGACATGTAAAATCACTACAAAGATTAAGGTTTTGATTCTGTAATTTTTGTAAGAAGTTTTGAGTGATCATATTAAGTGCCATTGCTTACAGACCTTTTTAATATCAAACAAATGGAAGATAAAAGAATTTTTCAGGCATTCAACATGAAAGACTTGAAAAATAATGGAAACAAAGAAAGCTGCACTTTTGAACACATTCTCTTGTTGACCTAGCTCTTCTATGGCTAATAGGTGGTCTACAGGATTAATCCTGCACAACAGGCAGTGCTATCCAGCTCTCAGGAATGCTTGGAGATGCATCTGCACTTTATTATTTCTGGGAAGCTCGTCCAGGGTGCTGGAGAGTTCCATGGATTCAAAGCACCTGGATTCTAGACTGAGACTCAAGGGCTGTGCTGAGACAGAGCTGATAAACTCTGCTGTACACAAACTGAGCCTGTGAGGGCAGATATCACTGTAGGAAATTATATGGTATGTCTAAATGTATTTTGGTTGGTTTTTTTCTGCTATTAATCAGGGAGTGTTGGGTAACTGCCTAAATGATTATCCTGTAGTATTGGTCTGTCCCTTCAGCATCACTTGCTGTCTTTGAGCTCATGACTGGGACTAGTATGGTATTACCACATGACATCTTGCATCTACATTTCAATAAAAGGTTTCAAGGGTAAAACCACCACTCTGGATGTAATTGTTACATTCAGCTGATTGCAGTGCAATATATTTGTCTGACAAGCAGAACTGATTAAAAATCACCCGATTGCCCATGTACCTTGTCACATTTCATTTCGGTGCGTTAAACTTAAAGTGAATTAAATTTAATTCAGTGACAAGGAAGGGGCAGTGGCATAAGGGTGTAGGGCTCACTACTTCAAGGTTATAGAGCCTTGTATTTGTAGCTGGAAATAGATTTTTTTTAATGTCATAACATGGACAGAGAAATTAAAGATATGCAGTCGGTGTAGAAGGACAGGCCATGATATGTCTGAGGAAACCACACGGATATAAGAAGAACAGAATGTCAACAAATATCAGAAACTGTGGTAATAGGACTGGGCAGCTTAAAAAACAGAGTGAAGTTCATAACTTGACAGTGTGTATGTCTTGAAGCCAGAAATCAGCCATTAAATGATTGCTGCTGTTGCAGGAATAACATAATTGTGGTATGGCAACAGTCTGTGACTCTACAGAAATTATATTGAAACCATTTGCAACTCTTCCATATTGATTAACCATATCCCACTGAGTATGTGTTCTTCACACATGAGAGAATTCAGATGACAGAGGCCAAGAGAAGAATGAAAATGCACTTGACAATATTTTCCTCATTCAAGAATCCCATCATAGAAAAATAGACTCCTTTAGGAAAAAGACCCTTTTCATAAAAAAGTGTTAAAATTAGTATGAAATTTCTCAAAATCATTCTATTTAGCAATTACTAAAATCTTAAGTTTTTGATTGAAGACAGGAATTTTGAAAGTAATTTTGATCTTTCATAAACCATCAATTAGAACATCACATACTATGAATTTTCACTGGAAAATGAAACCTGATAATTTTTCACATTTCATCACAAGCAGTTTTATTTTCTTTCCTTCCTCTGATTCATTGTGCATCAAAATCAATTGTAATACCAATTGTTATTGAACTACAAGACACTAAGTTATTTTTTAATGTGATCTTAGATAGGGTTAAAGCTGAAAGAAACTACTCTGAGTAGGTGTGCTGAGTTACTCTCAGACCCCACTGACTTTTTCAATCTTGTGACTACCTTGTGTATACTGGAAATTTAGGAATTCAATTCTCTATTGTACACCTACCTGTTAAAAACTGTTCTGAGGTATCTTGAACTACCACTAGTCTTTGGTCTAAAGACTTGTTATTCTACTCAAAGGGTTTATCAGAACTAAAATATATGTCAAGATGATACATTTCTTGAAAGGAGGCTTCTGTGTTAGTCTGTGTGAGAATTGACATGTAGCATTTTGTATTTTGAGTGGCACTAGCCTAGTCTCAGGCTCACTGGCAGCACACTTGTTTCAATGAAGTGTTTGGTGCTGAAGTATCAGTCTGTGTAGAGCTTATGAAGAGCTTATTGCTTATTTCACTGCATGAAGTTGGGCCAACAGCAGCTTTATCACCCAGAGATGTAGTTTCAGCATCTGTAATAGCACACTATTGCTGGCAGGGTAAGAAACCTGCACACCTTCTTTGCCTGACCCTTTTCTCTTTCAGGTTTCACTTCAGTGCTGTGCTTTCAGAAGCATATCATTAAGCTGACTGCTTCTGACATTCGGGGCAGAAACCTGCCTTTCCAAACACACGACTTTGCTGGCATATCCAGGTGAGAGGATAGTAGAGGAAGCAGATGGATGTGAGAGGAAGTAGAAATGGATAATTTAAGAAAAAAAGGCCTGTTTTTAAAATACAGAAAATTGTATGTAATTGAATTTGCAAAGTGGAATTTGAATGTAAGAATGTGAAAGGTGTGTGTATGTGAAATGTGGCAGCGACTTCTGTCATACATACTGTAGAAAAGTCAATCTGTCTCTGTACTTGTCAAGGATGAGGTCAAGATGATGGTAAGTTTGCTTTAAGTAAATGGCAAGGGTTAAATAAACTTTTAATGAATGTATCCAAATTAACAAAAGTTTGTTAGCTCAGGAGTAAATTTGCCTGTTCGATAGAAAGGAAAAGAATTTTTGAAGACCCCTATTCTTCAAGCTGCACAGCTGTCAGATGTAATATTATGTCTTGGATAAACTGCAATTGCTGTGACCAGATGATCTTTTCTACAGGAAATACTTGCATTGTTTATTACATTTATTTCAGTGGAAGCTGTTCAAATTGTTTGCATATATATATAGAAATAAAACTGACACTATTGTTTTAACCATTTACTATCCTAGATGTAGTTAATCTCTGCAAATGTAGGTTATTTGTACACTAGATGAAGCAATGAAATATGATCATGTAAATTCCACTCCTCGTAAAAATTTTAAAGTTCATTGTTAAAAACAAGGCAAAGTAACCTCAATTATAGTATCATATTAATTAATCTGTGCTGGTTGCTGTGCATAGCAAACTCATACGACAGTCTGTACAAATTCAGTCTGACCCTGAGCACTTACAGGAATTTCATGTGCAACAGCTGAAAAGGAACCAAAATTCTGTTTGTGAGATCTCTGCCAGACGCCAGGGTTATAAGTATCAACAATGTTGAGATCAGGGTCTTGATGAAGAAGAAAGAAGGGTGACACAAGAAGAAAAAGGGTGACATCAGACCTATAAAATAATGACCAAAGACTATAGCACACTTGGAATGTTCTCTTTTTATTTTAAATATACCTATTACAATATTATGTTAGGCTTATATAGAGCACTATTATTTACATGATTATCCTTTAGGGAGAATTCCAGTGCTCAATAAGTAAGAGTCAATGAGCTGCTCGTTAACCATCAGAATCAGTGTTCTGCAATATTAATTTCACATAAATGGTGAAAGTCTTTGAAATAATTATGGTTACCTGTAGTTTCATTCAGTAGATATCTTCAGTTTGCAATTAAATTATGTTGAAAACTCTGAACATAGCTATAGGTAATCAGAAGAAAGTTCAACGACAACATCATATTAAAAAAAACACCACAAAACATCAGTGGTTGACCTCTACATTTTTTAGATGTATCTCAGGGTGATGGTAGTGTTCAAAGGGAACAAAAACCAGGTTTTTGGTTGACTCCCTGATATAAAAGGTCTAGATCATGGGGCAAAATATACAATCACTAATAAATAAAAAATACAGCTTTTTACAAGATCTTTCAACATGGCATCTTAAAATGTGCCTGCAAGTAAGAATGAATTATATTATTTTTATTAAGATGTACTTTGCCATGTTTACTCTTTTTTACACATGAATTTATGCATTATACATATACTATATAAGACACATAAAAGTTGTCAGTACAAGGAATATCATTAGCTGGGAACATGAAGAAAGGGTTCCTATCAAATCTCACTCAGTGTTTCGTATGTAAGTTCAAATGTACAAGAAAGGGACTTTGGTCCTGATCTTGCACTAACAAAATTAATGAAGTCCCCACGTTTCTGAGTACAGAACTTACTCTCTCTGCTGAGATTATCCCAGTCCCGCCTTGACAACCATCCCATTTTCACGTGACCCATCACAGAAACTGAGTTTGAATCAGGACAAACAACTTGGTTTTTTTTCTCCTAATCCTCATTAATGTACCCCAGAGGTCAAATCCATGGCAAGTTATTTAAGTGACTGAGCATCTATGGCGTTCAGCTATGGCACACAGTTTTGTTTCCTCAACATACACAAAGACAGCAGGGAAATGCAGCTCGTAACTACCAGGCATTTATCCTAGAAAATGTGACATTGTCATCATTTTTGGACTTGAAACTTATGTTTATTGAAAGTGTGCCTATTTTTCAACAAAACATCATTGATTTTAGTAGCATTTCAGTTTGGCAAAGAAGAGTTTCTGAATTATCTCTGTTACAGATTTGAATCTCTGGCACATTTAAGATACTCACCCACCTATTCAAATAATATTTAAAAGCAAAATTAATGTTTGATATAAAATAACAGTTGTGTTGCAAATGTGGAAAAATAGTCTACAAAAAATAAGTATAAAAGTGATCTCAGATTTATGAATATGTTTCATATAAACAAGTCCAGGTGAATAATCTGTGTTAGAAATGGCCCTTCATAGGCTGTGTCACAATAGAACATCACATTTTTCACAGTTTACAATAACACAGTTAGAATCACAATGTAATGACATCTTATATCAGAAAAATAGTATTTTACAAACTATACATTTGGCATCTATTTTTAGACTTTTTTCTGTTTCTTTTTCAGTTCCTTTTTTCTTTTTTTTTTTTTTTTTTAAATTTTTCTTACAAAATAGTGCAAAATTACAGTGCGTTAATAGAAGATTTTGCAAATCCTAATAAAAAGTCACTGTACTTAACTGTTTTGTTCATTCACTGGAAACAGTTTGGCACATTAGGATTTCATATAGATGGAAAAGCTTCTCACTTACTTCTTTCCAGTGTATCCACAGATTCTTTAAAACATTAAATTACACCAAGGGAGTTAACTTTCCAAACTTTTTAATCTCAGCTCTTCTGTGTGTTACAAAGCAGCAAAGAAAATGTAGGTTTTGTAATTAATTTATTTGCCTAACACTGATATCAGGCTGGCTTTTCTTATGATACTATAAAGAAATGGATTGATGGGAACATTTTCCATCTGGTGACTGCCAAAGTGCTTATTTATAGTTTCAAGGTTCTATAGGAAATTTGTCCCAACTTTACATATATGTGTGTTGGTTTACCAAAAATCTTTCAAATTTTGCTATCAAACGTTTCTATATCTGGATCCAACCAGGCTATTACAAGCCAGGGGGATAAAGTTTCATCAAATCCTCTTTTCTACTGGACTAATTCATAATAAAGAACAACAAACAGTTGCCTTTGCTGCCAATTTGCAATAATTAAATAATTTTCCTACTAATTATTTACTTAAGAATGTTAATGAAGAGTTCCCCCAAGAATCAAAAATTCATTTGTACAGACTGGCACCACACCTCAGAAAAGGCTAATTCTCTTATTACTTGGAACAGCAAAGTCTTCTGCATTCTCATAAACTGGCAGGGTATAGGCTACAGGAGTGAGAGTGCCTTAAGCCACCCTGTGAGTGTGCCATGAAATGCACAGAGGGTGTCAGATGAGTCTCAACTCAGTTCTTTGCCTTCCTGGGCTGAAGGCAGCAATGCAAAACCTGAGAGCACAGAATCATCTCCTGGAAGTTGCCAAACAGTGGTCTGGACCAACTGACTCATAATTCAGGCTGTTAACCTGGGGGTGAAAGGCTCTCTGCCACATGAGCAAATCTCTGAACTATTCACAGAGACTGTTGTTTTCAGTCAATTGTGTAGAGAATATGGGGACACAAGACATTGCCAATTAATTACATCTGCACTAGAGTAATGAAGTGACTTCCTCCAGTACGAAAACTGCTGGATGATGCCTCTAGGCCAAGTTATTCCTCATGAGTTGATGGTTTTATCATCTGTATCACCCTGTAGCAACAGTGCCATGAATTAAAATTACCACTGCATGGTTTATTTAATCAATTTATTGGTATTTCTGTACCTTTTGTGAGCATATCTAACCAGCATGCTTTTAACATCGATTCTTTAAATGTAGAATTGGCCATAGCACTAGCTAGATATTAAAATATTAGAAGAGAATCCATTAATAAGACAGGGGTTTTTCACCCAAAGCATTTCACCCTTGGCTCCATCCTTTGTTACTAGCATAGGAAGCTCCCAAATCACTTGCTATGTCTGGTAGAAAATTTGCCCAAGCAAGAAACAAATGATAGAGGTGAAATACCTATTTTGTATGAATCATATTGATTGATTGCTAACATTTTAAAATCAGTTTTATTAAAAACAAACAACAACAACAACAAAAAAAAGCCAAAACAGAACTGTCAGCCAAAATTAATGAAAAAACCCAGCAGCTGGTAGGTAGGTATACAAATACTTCCCCTGAAGTCTCTTCTCAATAACATACTAGTTTTGACCAAGGAAACACTTGAATATTTGTTTAATTTTCACTGCTAGGTTTAAATAGGTCAGAAGCTTCCTTGTCAGCCTACACAGAGGCACCTCTTGTTCCCACTTTGCACACACAGTGATTACTCACAGTCTCACCTAGAATGAACCAAATACTTTCCTCAGAGGAAAACCAGGTGTGGCTGAGGCTGACTCTCTGTAGGACACACTGAGTCCAGATTTTCGGACATGAGCAGGTTTTGTTTTCATCCTTGGACAGTCTTCAAAATATTCAGCATCCTCAGCCACTCTGGCTTTTTTATGTCACATGGAAGTTCAGTGACCCTGAGTAGCATGGGCAGGCTGTAAGCTGGGGTGCTGTGCTGAAGGGATGGCCTGAAGTGGTGGAGGCACATTTAGTATGATGAAGCAGAAGAGTTGGGCCAAGATTTATTGGTTAGACACCAGATCAGAATGAATCCAAGGTTTTTAGTGTGGACTACTCACTTACTACTCAGCCAGTCTTTACTCACTACGTACATGATGCAAAAGAGGCCACACAAATTGGTCTCTGATATCTATAGATCACACTCTTTGGCACAATTCCTAAAGGCAATGAAAACATTCTCTGGAGCCCCAGTGCATTAAAGCATTTAAGATGCTCTTAAAATTAAGTACTTGCTTAATTTTCATGTCATCTGTATACTCTTAAGGTCTTTTTGAATCGTGTCCAGAAAGTGTTGCTGCATGAGGACTTACAAATCAAAAAAGAAAATAAGAATTAAGATCCTTGAATCTAGATAAGAAATATAATTATTTTACTGTTAGACTCCTCTCTTCTCCTGAATGTTATTCTGCATCTAATAAAAAAGGTAATACAAGGCCAACAGGTGTCCCGTTCTTGAATAAATAGGAACAGTTATTGGATATTTAACTGCTTGTTTAGAGATGGGAGTAAGTTATGTGGTTTTTTAAGCCTACTTTAAAGAACAAACATGAGTATCTAGAGAGAGCAAGTAGTTCTTTATTGTGTTCAGTGGTGTCAGTTTCCCATGTCTTGCTCAGCCTACGTGAACTCTACAAATCCCCACATTCATGCTCTCCCAGTCCAACTTTCATTTTATTTGATCTGTTTCTTAAAAGACAAATATGTTGCTAGATGTCTCACACCTTCTGTGGGCCTCACTCAGGTTGCTTGCTTACTGTGGGTATAGACATATGGAAAGAGGCATTCAAATAAATTGACAACAGGATTCATTAAGGAATGGGGATCTCATACTAAGCAAGATCTGCTGTGGACATTGTCTATGAAATGAAATGAAAACTGCTGTAGAAGGATCTGTTGCAAATTTTGTCTCACACCTGCTCATATTCAGTGGGGTAGCATGTGCAGTTAGTATTTTACCTGGTTTGGGACTTATTTTCCACACTGAGAAAAGCAGTAGTGTTGATAGCTCAATGCATGACAAAGAACCTAAAAACATCCAAAGTAAGCCACTGTAAAAGAAAGAATGGTTTTACTGTCTGTCTTCACTGACTGCTTAGTTAACTTGTGATGAGTGTAACTCAAGACTGTTATGGGCTGGTAAACAAAATAAACTGAGTGTCTGAAAGAAATTTATTGAGAAAATTGTTAGAATTGGTGTGATTTCCCAACTTTTAGTTTGTTTTCTTTTTTTTTTTTCTGGTACAATTATCTTCTTTTGACAGTGGTAGCAAAGCACAATATCTCTTTTGTCTAGTCCCATGTAATTTACCCTTCCACTGTTGGTTGAGTTTGTTCATTCTCTTTCACAGTGATTTGTTATTTGAGTCCGTTTGTGCTTGCTGTTCATGTAGAGTAGATCACAAAAGAAGCACAGATCTCCCAAAGCTGAATGTCAGACTGGAAGCAGCTTTAGGTGAGTTAAATGCCTAGGTCTAGGCAGGCAGTCTTTATGCATGCATGGAGCACAGATGTTTTATATCCATTGCTTCACATCATTTACTACATAGGCTGGACATGCCCAAAAATGCTTCATCTTCTGTCAACAAAGATCTTTATATCCTGAACTGCTCAAGGCCTGATACCTGCAGATCACCTTAAAATCTCATAAATTTTGGCTCAATTTTGTTCAAGCCCTTACTCTTCAAGAATGCCAATGAGGCATTAGGGTCATGTATACTTTTCAGAATTTGGTAATGATTCTTATGCATAGTTCTGGATCAGATTTCACTCCTGTTTTATTAATCTTTGAAGCAATTTTAGCAATGTTTCCTGAATTAAATGTATACAAGCCTTGTGTGGAGCTTCTCTTCTTGTGAAGAGAACCACACTCTTTCCAGTTCCATCAAAAGAATTGCACGTTTCTTAAAATTCAGCCCAAGATTTAACCATGCTGACTGTATCCTGTGCTTACAGAGGTGAAGACATTACTTACAGGATTAAAATTCAATGTATATTTTAGTGTGTATACACTGACAAATATTTGTAGTAACAGTACATTTATCTTATACATGCTTGTTTGTTATTAATGTAAGGACTTAGCTGAACTTGCTGCCAAGAAACTGGTCTGATTTGACCTAAGGCTTTCTAACACACAGAACAGCTCTCATGATCTGAAGTGAGGAATGGAATAAAGGATTGCACACATTCACCTTTCACTGAAGTCAATGCAAAGGACTTCCAAATTCCAGCACTGAGGAAATCAGATTATTGAGCCAAGCTAGTGGTATGTTCGGTCACTGAGAATTTCACAGTCCTCCTGAGAACAAAATGGTATGATGCCCTGTAGGACAGACTATAAGCCAGAATCACTTGCCTTCAAAATTATAAAATACTTCTCATAATTCATGCATGCCAGAAGTTTGTTTTTAGAAGACTCAGTTTCCTTGTATTGCATTAATTTTCAAGGTAAGCTTGTCTTGCTGCATACTAGAATGCTGGTGAGTTTAGATGATTCACAGTATATTGAAAGCTAGCTGGCTTTTGAAACCATAGGGAGAGCAAAAGTGATTCTGTAACTTTTCCACGGGGCTTTGAGTTCTAGAAATTTAACTAGTTACTCTTATAGCCTTTTGTGTTTCTATTCCTGCCTGGAATAAAAAGAAAATAAAAATCTGAAAAGTCACATTGTCTTCTGATAAATATTTATCATTTATCTCTCATTTCCTTACTTCAGCAAATGAAATCTTGTCTGAAAATTTAATCTTAGTTACTTGATTGACTACTTTGCTTGATCAGGGTCTTCTTATGCATCTCATAAGCAGAAGTCATTCCAGTCTAACTTTTTTCTTTTTTTTTCCAGTAGCAGGTGTGATTTGCAGCACTTTAACCCAAAAATCCAAGCTGATTTGCTTTCATTTGATACCAACACATACCCATGTCATTAAACTAACCTTGTATATATGAATATATATGGCAATCAGAAATTTGTCTTTGCTGAAAGAAGTAGCAAAATCAAATGATGCATGTTTAAAGCAGACATTTTAAACAGTTATGACAATCATCACAATTTGTGTTTGCTATTAGAGCAAATTTAATACTTAAAAACCTACTTATATTACCAAATATTGATAGCAGTTGTTGCTCTGAAGAATGCATTTTAATACCACTCATACAAATATTTTCAAACCCCCAAATTCATTAACTCAATAAATTGAAAGGTTGTATGTCAGCCTGATAGCTTATTTACTGAATTCAGCCTATTTCTCTCAGAAAATTGACTGCTTAGTAATTTTTTCCCCACATTTATGTGTCATAACATCAAGTTGTCCAGCTACAGTTAAAACTCAACAGATCTTGGCAGAATTTGGGGAAAATTCACCATTATTCAAGAAATTATATGAGATAGGTTTCTAAAGTTTTTCAGTTTCTAAAAATCCATGATTACCAGCTGAATTCAGTGCATGAGGCTGATGTAATCGAACACGTTTGTTAAAATCTGTTTGTCTCAGTGTAACACTACTTAAAGACCTAGTTCAGGTTAAAAATACTTGAGACATATTGAGGGCCAAGGGTGTGCTGCATTTGAATATACTCAAAAATTGGATGAATCTAGGCTTTGGTCACCAGGATTGGTCATTTTCTCTTAATCTGACTTCTATTTTCTTCAGAGGGTAAGAAGAGTTATATTCCTGAAGCAACATAATGGGACCATTTGTTAAGAAATGTTTTTAGAAACAAAGACTATCTATTATTCTAATACATTTAAAAAACCATAATTCTAGGTTCATTACCCTTAAAAAGGGGACAATTAATCACACTTCCATAATGTTAGGTATTGTACTCTACTGTGCTCTTAAATGCAAGATGTACATATGAAACTTTACTGTCTTTTGAAGTATTACACACATTTTGGTTTGGAACAGCAAATTATGTTTTTAAAATTTTCTCTGACATTTAAAAATTGTTTCCTCGTTTTCCAAGCAGGTTAAACAACAAAGATAATGTTAAAAAGAAAAAAAAATTGTTAGAAATGACTACTTCAAGTGTAAGACCAGGACATGTTTCACAGAAAATGTGGAAAATCTTGTTTTAAATTTATAATAAGCAATCAAATACTCTTCAGTGCACATAATTAGTATCTCTATTATAATTTGAAACTGAGTACTGATGACTGCTGCTGCTGATCTTTTAAAATCTCTTAAAAATATAAATAGGATAGCCAAGAGAGAATAACTGATAAACCCTGACATGAGAGTCTCTTTTCCTTACTTTTTTTTCTCTTTTCCTTTCCTCTCCACTTGGACTGAAGTCCTTTCTGGCTTCTTCAAAAAAGTGCACACACAAGCACACGCCCACACCCACACACACCCGCACATACCCCCCACAGATTAATTCCAAAACCATTTTTCTAAATTTCCAATGGACTTGTATTCCTGGTGTCTTTTCACGTGATCACAAGCAAGACATGCATGTGATTCCCAGAACCTAGGAAGATGCACCGAAAAATCTTTCTTCCAGTTGAAATAACTAAGATACATCTTGTTATTTTTGTCAAGCATCAGAAGATAATCTGCCAGCTCTCTGGGGGAGAGAAAATCTTCCACATGTATGAAAGAGTCTGCTGGAATGTAATTCTCATAATTTTCTCTGGAAGGGCCCAGTACAACTGGTACTGATCCAGCCAGAAGAGCATTGTAAAGTTTCTCAGTAATGTAATCTTTGTGGATTGAATTTTCGAAGGAAAGGTAGAATTTGCATGTGGAGATAGTTGGAATCAAGTTTTTGTCGTTGACGTAGTCTCCGAAGGCTTGTCCGTAGGTGTGGATTTCAATGTATTTGCTAAGCTCGTTGTAATACTTGACTCGGGCGTGCTCAGGGTTCCAGTTACTTACAACCCAACAGACCAAGTTCTCCTTGCTTGGTACTTCAAATGTGAAGGAACTCGTACCAACCATCATGAAGCCATAAGGCACCTGGATATCGGAATCACGCCGGTAAGTCAGGGTCAGGTTAAAAAGGTGTTCAATGCCACTCTTTTGTGGAGTATGAGTTGGAGACTCCAAGTTCATCCAAATCCACTTCTGGAATGGCGGCCTGGCTTGCTGAGGTAAATTAGCCAGATCCCAGCTAATGTCTCTGTGATGAATGAGAACAGCGTGGGATCTGTTATATAGGAGCGGTCAATAGTCAGATGGCACCCTGGGATGTTGAACATCGTTTGGCAGGATGTCAGATCGAATGTCTGACCAAATGGCCAAACCCAGATCAAAACAGTAGTTTCATTGAGATTATCAGTTTTGGAAGAAAAGAAGTTCTTCATTTTCAGCATTGAACTGGCTGATTCTATAGGACCAGAAATCCAGCTGTTTGTTGGTTTGATATAAATTAATATAAATGCCATGAAACAACCAAGGATAATGAAGATAATAAAAAATGGCCGGAAAATTCCTTTAGATGTCGATGTCATAATTTGCTCTGAGAAAAAAAAAAAAGAGGAAGAGAAAGAGAGAAAATAATATCAGGTATTAAATTACGTATATATATGTCCTGTTAAAATAATCACAATAGTTAGAACTTCAATAACACTGAACTGCAACCTCAGAAATTTCCTTTGAATGGAGAGGACATGGGTTCTTGCACACTATGACAAAGTGACAATATTTCTCTTCTTCACATTAAAAGCTCACTGACAAATTAAAAGCAGGATTTTAATATGTCTCATACTTGGTGGATCAGTATATATTAGAAGTTTTTTTCTTAGAACCTAGGCCAAGCATTTGGAACACAGAAGACAGACAAAATTACCCTTGAATTCTATCCTTGTGTCTGTGTAAAGGATAACATGCTGCAGATTTGTTGCATTTGTATTTGTGTGAATATGGAGAACATAGGATCAGAGTATTGAAGAAGGAAGGGATTAGAACTTTAATTGTGTAATCAATAAGACTCTTATTAGAAAACTAGTTCAGTGTCCAGTGGGATGTCCATAGGGATGGGCATTCATGCCTTCTCCAGGGGACTCCTAAAGTACCTAGGGAATGAAGCACCAATAGAGGGTTTCCCTATGCAGTCACATATCTCATGTATTTCCCACAAAAAGAAAAATAAAGAAAAATTAATATAAAATGTGTTGTTCATATAAATGTATAAAATGTATAATTCATGATGGTTTTATGTGTTAAAAGTTAGAAAAAGTAGAGATATGCTGCATTGTTGTGAGGCATTCTTTTTTTTCCTTAGGGGAATAAGGCTGAGGAGTTCATATAGCCTCCTTTGTCCTTGCTCTGGTTGTTTCCTCCTGACAGAAGTGATCAATCTCTTTCCATAACTACTCTTCCATATGGTTCTTGCAAAACCTAACAAAGTTAGGGGTAGTTAATTGCTAACCTTTGATTCTGAATGTAGCCCTAGAACTCACAGATGTTCTAAAACTAAGAAAAAGTTAACCGTGCAGCACCATGGCATACAAGGGAAAAGGGGGTGAAAAAAGTGTTCTGAATATACTGACACACTGTAGATTCTACAATGCTTTATAATTACTGTAAATTTTGTCTGACTTTCTTTTTTTCTGCACATCTTTCAATTTTTTGCATTTTGTTATCTTGACTAGGTAGCCCCACAAAAAGTTTTATAAAAACCTCACCCCTTTAAATAGAAAAATATATAATATACAAATGTATGTGCATGTGTGTATATATTATATATTATATATATATATATATATAAATATAAATATTATATAAATGTATGTGCATGTATATATATATATATAATCAAAGTCAAAGAAAGTGAATTTCAGGACTTTTAAACCATTTTCATAGCTCATCTCTTCCTACCTATGAAATAAAATTCAGAATGAAATTCAGAATGAAGACATGGTAGAATGTGATTCAGAGATCCACTAATAATGCATAACTTTGCTGTCTTTATAAGTGTAAAAACTGATGTGTGAGTGTAGCACTACAGTTACAACAGAAATGTTTTCACATTCATTGTTGAGAGAAGGAAAAAGGAGGGAACATCATGCTTAGCTTTACTCTGATACTGTATCTTGAAGAAAAGGGAATTTACCACAATATCTTCCCTGGTTTTGGGAAGATAGATGGTCTTAATTCTGGTTTTAGTTATAGCAGTGGGTTAGCCTTGTCTGGCCAACCACTCTCCCACTATCCTCAACAAAATACAGGAATAAAATAAGAAAAGTTTCTTGGGTTGAAGTTAGGACAGGAAGGTCACTTACCAATTACTGTCATAGGTTAAATAGACTCATCTTGGGCAAAATAATGTAATTTATTGCCATTTAAAATAGATTTGCATAGTGAGAAACAAAGAAAAATACTAAAATAAATTTTCCCCCTCATCTTCTTTCCAGGCTGAGGTTCCTTCTTCCTTTCCAACTCCTATATCTCCTACCTGAGCACCCCTGAGCAATGCAAGGGGATAGAGAATGGAGGTTTGTGATCAGTCCACAGCTATTCCTCTTGGATGCTCTCTCCTCCTCATACATTTCCCTTCCTCCAAAATGAGTCCTTCCTATGGGATACAGTTCCTTCAGGGAAAAAAACAACTTAGCTACTGAGTGGGCTATCCATGGGATGCTGTTTCTACAGAACACATCCTGCTGCTCTGACATGGGATCCTCCCCAGGCCACTGTGGGCTGCAGGGGAATCTTTGCTGTAAGTGCCTGAAGTACCTCCTCCTGCCCCTTTCTGACCTCGGTGCTCACAAGGTTGTTTCTCACATTTTCCCCCTCATTCTCCACTGCTTGTGCCTCCCTTAAATACACTTTCCCAGAGGTGCCACCACCTTGGCTGCAGGGCTTAGCCATGCCTTGTAGCAGGTTTGTTGGGATATGCTGGAATTGGCAGGGGGTGGCACTGGCCACTCTTCAGAGAGGCTGTCTGGCAGTCCCCACTGCCTGTGCCTGGGCACAAACACCTCCTACAACTATATACAATATATGGTATGCTGAGTCTGGTGCCCTTTTTCTGAAAGACACAGTTTAGCAGGCCCTCTCTGCTTTCAGCAAAATGATCATGAGGGGAGTAAAGGACGGCAACTGCACGTCCATGGCTTTTCCATTTGTCCTCATCAGTTTAAATCCCTCTGAAAGAAAAATGAGGCTTTACAGCAACATTACATTGGCTCTTTTTAGCCTATGTTGATTGTTGCTGGAAAATATGTCTAGAAGGAAGGTTATGACCTATGAGAGGCTAAGACTGATTTCTTGCCCTACTATGGGTAAAGTGAGAATGGGACCTCTAAGGAAGAAGGGATTTAGGTTGAACAGCTCTAGGAGATGCATATCAAGGAAAAAGCAAGGAGCTGAGCCAATATTCATGTAAATCTCTTCTTTGTTTCTGTGTTTTTGAAAGCAATACACAGAATAGATATAACTTATCACTGAGCAGATAGTGTGAGCTACATTTGGACAATAGATTTGGAAATGTGTTTATTCACAGGAGTTGATAATTTTCTATGGATTGAAAAGGATGATGAAAAATCAGAAAAGGATTTTAATATTGTGCTTTGTAACATAGTCACCCTCCAGCTAAAAGCCTCAAGGCTCTGACAGGGATTATTTTACACTAAGCTCTTCTGCTAACTAATAACAAACCCCTGCATCATCACATGACAATTCTTACTACATAGGAAATGGCCAGATACTATGTTCTTTACTTCAAATTCCAGTTTGTCCAGACTGTTGCATTTGTGTAGGAAGCTTTTGAACTGTAGAGCCAATGTGAGGATAATAACTTGTTTTTTTGTGCTACCCCAAGTACCAATATTAACATCTGACCATGTTAAACAGATGCAGACTCACAGATCCATTAGATGTATTGGCATCACTGGCATGCTTTGCTCTGCTAGTGGGATGGTGGAAAAGGGTTCTAATAGCAAGATGCATTAAAAAATTGAATGAGAGTCCTGCAAGGAAGCAGAGAACCTTAGCAGACTCCTAAAAGTAGCTATACACTGAAGAGGTGGACAGGATTTTTTAATGGAGTTCTATTTTTGTATTCCATTTTGTGTAATACAGTAATAACTTTTGAGATGTATACTGGGAATATCAGCAATTTTTCATGATGAAGTACTAACAGAATCAATAATTTCTGTGCTTCACAAGATGGAGGAACCTGTGGAATGGACCAGCAAACTCTGCTTTCATGGCTTTTAGGACTGAGTCCTGTGCACAGTCAGGCAGCAGTAAGTACAAGGCATTGAAGGCATGTGTTATGCACTTGTTGACAAATATTATTTGCATAGCATCATAAAATGGTTTTGGTTGGAAAGGATTTTTTTGAGAAGTAGCTTGTGTGTAGCACTAGGACATAAAGATTTTATGGTGCACTAGAATTCATAGATTATTTTTTCCAATAATAATAATCTCCCAAATGGAGAGTCTTTTCCATATTTATTTATGTCCTTCTTTTTTGTGCCCAAGATTACCATTAACATCCCACTGTAATTCTCAATATAAAGGTGACACTGAGGAGACATTTATTACAAGCCATCCAGGCAAGTCACCTCAGTTCACCCTTCCTCTTTCATGGCTTTTCTTCCACCACAGAATCACAAATTTCCTTTCTGTGGATTCCCTCCCCCATGCATGTTGGAGTCTGAAAGGAAAACTTTGTCAAAGAGATTACTGAGAAAGTTTACTGAGTTTTTGCCAGCTGGAAGAATTCTGTACTTCTGATAGTTTTGTTATAAAGTACATTTCAGAGTGTTGTGGTGCATCAAGTATTTTCTAGGTGCTTTTTTCCTCAAGTTAAAAGTATAGTATTTCATCAGTACAAGACTGTTTTTCTCAGTACAAAACTGAGCAAGGCTTCTTTTTAAGTGCAAGTCTTGGCATTCCATCAGCAAGCAACTGCATTTAGCAGCAACACACACACAGGGACACAGTGATGGGGTATCAGCCCTGTTAACCCCAAGTTTACCAGGCAAGTCTTGCAAAAAATATGTCTGTTTTTTTAATGCATTATGTTTATTAAGAAAGAAAATTGAATTTTATGGAAACTGTTTTATTGCATTTAGGACTTCTCAGTCATTCCAGAAGGGATATATATGTTTTGTTTTTTTTTTCTGATTATGCAACAGTGCAGATGGGAGAAAATAGATCCTTTCTCGTCCAGAATATTGATGCTTATTTCTCTGGCATTTTTTGCACCAATTTCTCCAGTTTCTCAATGTTTTGCCAGTTTTCCAGATATATAACTTTTTTTGTAGATGTATAACTTTCATTACTAGTCCAGTACTGATATTTTCCAAAGGAAAAGGACATTATTTTAAAATAAAAATGAAGCAAAGATTCTTAGAAGCATGGACTCTGAATAACAAACAAATTAATCACGTTACTTTTCACACCTTAGAATTCTCAAGAATTCAGAGCTAACTCTTGTCTTCACCACCAGCTGGTCTCAGGATTCCTCAGGTAGAAATACTTGACCTCATGACAGTCTCTGAGGATCACTCCTGGGATCAGAGTGGGTGAAGAGCAGAAGGACTTTGAGGTTAACAGAGGTGTCAGAGGTAGGTACCTCTAGAAGCAGAACAATCTAGGTAGATACTTCTGGGCTATTAAAGTGGGAACTCATAGGAATCACAAGCAAACAATTTGTTAGAAAGAAGGTTCATTTGAGATTCCTCTCCCTGTCCTCTGGCATTTTTTACCAGCCTTGGCCATGGCATATCTGCATTTATGCTAACAGCTGGATTTTTTTAGAGCACACTTTCAATTAGCTGGAGCTTTTTCACCTGCAGTATTAAAGAAAACCTGATAGCCTCAGGACAGCCAGTGTGCAACTTCTTATCTCCAAGTCACTGCTGTATGGACATGCCCCCAAGTGCTTTTACTTTAGCTCTCTGAAACTGAAGAGTGCACCTTTTTATTGGAATTAACTCTCACTGCTCCCAGTTAAGCTTCCTCTGTTGCAACCAGAACAGTGGATTTTTTCCCCCTCCAACAACCATACACAGGCTTGCTTCCACACATTTCCATGCCTGTCCACAGATTTCTGAAAACAGCCCAGCATGAAAAGGCTCAACAGAGCTGCACAGAGTTAAAAGGCTGAAAACTGAATGAGCTGCTGATCTCAGACTGCATATTTTTATTCTACTGTTTACAGCATTCTTTTTCTTCCCCTCTCCACCTCCTTTGTTTTCAAGTTATTTGTTAATTCCAGAGATTTCAGTTTTGTGTATTTGCACTCTGAGAACAGCATAGAATCATTTCATTCCATGGTGGTAAATTTTACTTTTTAACAATTTTAGAAAAATGACCTAAAAGCACCCTGAGGACAGGTAGCCATTAAGATAGATTGCTTAGGGATGATGCAGAACCTATCACTGGAGACTGGTAAAAACAAGGTTAGACAAGCACCACTAAGCAATGAGAGATCAGATTGTGTCCCCAGGTCCTAGGGCTGGGCTAGAATGACCTCACTTGATTCCTTCCAGCCTTGTGCTCATAACATTAAACACAGATTCTTATAAAGTGCACCTAATAAGGACACAAACTGCCAGTCTGAAACTGCATAGAATTGCAGAATAAATGAGTAAAAACATCCCCTGTCTTCAAAGTTGTCTTGCAAACTATGAAATAGCCACACAGTACAGAATGAAAATATGAAGGAAAGTATAAAAATTATGGGGACAACAGCAACTACAAAGTCTCTATTTTCAAAGGCTAAACCTTAATCTTCCTGTCAATTGCTAGATGGGGTACTGCTGCTTATTTTGTGAATATCTGAATCTTGAACCCTCCGGAAGAAAACTCTATTCTCAGCTTCCATCTCCAAGTTGCTGTGCAATGCACAGCATCCTGCATTCCCCCTGACTGTCATCTATCCTCTCCTTCTCTCCATGGCACTCACACTCTGTCACTCTCCAGCTGCTTATGCAACAGCTCAGTGGTTTCTTACTGTGGTCCAACTGTACAGCAAAAGATATTAGCCAGGGACACAGAGTCTCTCAAAACAGCAGGGGAAAATGGCTAAAGCACTGCTGTCCACATTGGAGTGACTCTACATCCACCAGCACACCACATATAAAAAAAATACAGTCTTGTCAGCAAGAAACTTTTCCAGACAATCCAGAGTTAGTGTCAGGACACTCCATATCTCAGCAGAATTGCTTTCCAATAATGAGCTTTTAAGTTTGTCTCAGAGGGCACAGGAGGTACCCTTTCCTTGCCTTAGCACAGCTGGAAAACAAATGCCATGCAAAGTGATGAGAACCTCAGCAACATTGCCAGCCTTGGTAGCATGCAGACAGAACCTTTTTTACCTTAACTTCCACGTTTGCCAACCTGCGAAAGGGGTGGTGGCTTTCCATACTCTGCCAGGTACAGAAACTGGAGCTCTTCACCACTGTAGCTTAATAGCAAATTTTATCTGCCTTGTCAGGAAAGAGCTTTTTATCTTCCTGAATATAAAACTCATTCTAGTTATGCAGCACAAGCCAGTCCATGCCTCTTTCAAAAGCCCTGAAAAGGCTCTGCACAAAATGAAGCTGATCAAAGAAAAGTGCTCCTAAAGCAAGTGGTCTTTTCCTCTCTTCTTTCCATGTGGTTTGGGAACAGCAAACTGCTGTTCTCTCTGATTCTGCCAGAATTGCAGAAAGAGCTCTTCAGCAGCTTTGTGACCGGCTCGTAAAAGTGCAGCCAGCCAGCTGAAATATGAATAACATACCTGCACAAGCCATGTATTTGTGATGGCCACCTGCCCACCAGAAAGCCCTGACTAACATTCAGTGCTGGGAAAGTGATGTGAGAGAAGCCAAACAGAGGGGAGCATGAAGCAGCAGCAGAAGAACCATAGGCATTCCTATGCACATAAGTTAAACTCCCCATCAAAAAATCACAGTTGCTTCTGACTGTTTTCCTAATATGTAGCTCCCTTGTACAGTGGAAAAACACCTCATCTTATGAAGAAGATAAATTTTCATAATCAAGAAAAAGCAGAGGATGCCTACTTATAATACTGAACACTTACTCAAGGGTATATTAGTTCTGTGGCAAAGCAAGGCTTGTGGAGCTCTGAGCACCAGCTGTTTGTGTAGATATGATTAGAAGCTAGGTACAGTAGTTACACTGCTGTATCTTGCTGCATAAGCAAGCTCAAAAAATTTAATTGAGATTTAATGCTGCCTTTTTTGCAGATACAACTTCATAGATCTGAGGATTTTGCCAGTGGCAACACAACTTGTGAGATAGCTCTGTAGCCAGAAAAGAAAGCCTGAGAGGCCTTTAAGAAATACCATAAATCCCCTATAATCTGATTTCTGCTTAGCATTTCACTTCTCTGCTTGCCTAGCACCTTTTCCTTAAGAGACTCCTTATACCTTTAGGTTTGGGATCTGTACTGATATAATTTTTTTTTAGGATGCAGGTCAATGTTCTTGCTTTAATTTGAAAAACCTTCAGTGCTATGGACACTAGCTGCCAGTGAGACAACCACTGCCCTAGAGAGAAAAGAAAGCTGTTGAAGTGCTCAAATCAGTTGCAATCTGCTCTGTGGCTGAGTTGGAGAATGCCATTTTCTGCTACGTTAACAGAGAAGGGATGTGACCATTTATAGGCTTACTTTTTAAAAATTTGCCCATATTCTTTGCAAATGAGGCATTTTACCCCTCACAGAAAGGAAGAATGGGCATTTGTTTTACAAATACAACCAACAGAATTTTTCTTGACTATTCTGAGCTAAGAATTAACTAAATGTTGGTCAAGAGGATTCAGGGTAACCAGGAGTCCTCATCCAGGTTCTGTTAGTTGTCTAAATGCAGAACTTGAGCAGAACTCCTCACTGATCCAGCTTTCTTAAAAGACTATCAGTGACTCAAAGCTCCAGGTAAGATTCAGTACATAGAGAATACAAATCCTTCATACTGTGATATACTGACTGCCAAAAACAATGGCTGCTTATTTTTCATCTGGGAAAAGTGCAATTCAAGTAAGTGATAGATTGTAGAGCATTTGTGTGTGTAAGGACACCAGCACTAATTGGAAGAATGGGAAAACAGCACCAATCATTTTCATTGTGCACCAACAGCTATGTTGCCAAGATTGCTTGTGTTGATAGTACCAAATATTTCAAAAGAATAAGCTCTTAAGTATAAGATTACAAGGTGATTATAAAACAAGACTCTTGAATGAAATACTTGCTGGAGCAAGATTAGTAATTTGCTATAAAGATTATACTACACTGTAAAATTTGGACACTGAAAACAAGAGCAGGAGACTTTTAAGACCTGATAGAAGTGCCTTTTTACTCAAACACAGGGAGAAAGAGCAAGATCCACAAAAAGGAAATTCAGAAACTTTCCTAATAAGAAGTTTAAACATATTCACACACACAATCTGAAACAAAACGTTAATCACCCAAAACCCAATGAGTGATAAAACAAGAATGAAAGCATATTTTAAAAACAATATATATATTTAGATAGTGTATACTATAAAAATGCAAAAACTAACAGTCTCTCAGCCTCTCAAACTGCATACTCTTCTGAGAAAGCAAAATTGTAATTGAGAGAAAGCAGTCGTTAATTTCTTGGAGTGTCTCTTTGTGTGCATAACAAAAGGAAGAGCAGACAGCTGGAACTCTAAGTATAACAAGCTAAGAAATACAAAGCTTAACAAAGTCACTGAAAAGACTTTTTCTGTAGAAAAAGAAAAAAACTGAAATCTGTCAGTGAAAAAATAGCAAATACACAATAGGAATGGGTTGAAGGAACAATTGTCTGAAAAAATCCTCCAGTAGCCACAAACACCAACATGATCTAAGGTGATATTTTCTTTTTACTTCTCACTATCCAGATTAACATAGACACTGATGCCTCTGAGAGCAACTCAATGGCAAAGAATATTCTGCACAGGCTGCTGACAAAACATTGTACAAGGCAGACCAGCAGTTAGTCCAGAGATCATATTTCTTTTGAAAAGGCTCAAGCTATTTGCCATTTCTCAGCCTATTGTATTCCTTTTAAGCATCTTAAAAAGAGAAGTTAAATGTTTGCAGTCTAAGTTTAATTCTAATATTCAATTTGCACTTGATTTTAATGTTCAATTACTGGATTTTAGTGTCATACATTATTCTACTCTGAATAGAGAAAATAATTCCATAATGAATTAATGAATGTTTTGCCACTACAGTAACAATTCAATGTACAATTATTTACTATATTTTATAAATACAATTTGCCCAGTAGTCTTTTTCCCATCTTAAGGTTTGCAGCCCATAGTCTTTCTCTGGTACAACTTTACTGCCTATTAAAACTAGTCATTTAAAAAGTGGAAAGAAAGATATTTCCATTGTTCCTACAGTGCAAGGAAGAGTTTATACAACAATCTTACTCAGAAAGTAACTTTCTAAAGTAAGCCTGCAGAGATAGGTAGGAGGAAACATGAAGAAAGAAAAAGACCAAGAGAAATAAACCATAAAATATTAAAAAAGGGATCTAGATATGAGGTCAGCAGCACTTATTTCTGTATTCCTTTGCTTTAAGGACATTGGTGTAAAAAAACGTGATGGCAAGCAGTTGCATTTTCAAACAGACTAAGAATCTATGCAGTTAATTCAGTTTAGCAAATGTGGGTAGGACTAAATTGGTGACAAAAATGTTAAGAACAACCTAAATCCCTGATTGATTAGGCTATTCCAATCCCTAAGAAGCCCCAAACCAGAAACAGGCTCTACTAGTAGGGATCAGGAGACATGCTGCAACCCTCAAACCCTGAAAACCTCTAATTTGTCTTCTAGTGCTGGTCATGCTTAAACTCTCTCTGACCCTCTGCCTTTCAGATTCCTGTGCTCTTGGCTGCCTGGTGCCAGCACATCCCAGAAGGGGCTCATTCTTCACGAGGAATGGCCACTCAAAATCAATAAACCAGCTATTACCCCAGCTCTCAGCCCTAAGGAAACACATGTGCCTACAAGAGCAGACTCTATCCTAAATGCACTGGTAACAGCTGCTTTTTGTTTGTCTGAATTTAAAGGAAACAGACATAGGATGAAGTCCCTTTAAGCAGAAATTGAAGCTATGACCTATTAGATATGAATCTTTCTTCAGCCTGAAGTGATTCAGATCTCAATATTCCAATTTCCTTAAAGGTTTTCCAGCTCCTAGACAGTGTCTGTTGATTTTACAATTTTGTAAGAGCTTTAGGAATAGAGGTGAGCAATCCTTTTCTCCTCATTGCAGGCCTAGCTGCTAATCAAGACAATACTATTTTCTTTTGACCTCTTTCTGTCTCCTGCCTATTGACTCCCTAATGATTTATGCCCAGGGGCACATCTGCAGCAGTAGAAGGTAGAGTCAGCTTCCTTTCCCATGCAGTTTACAGCCCTGTAAAGAGAAGGTGAAAGAGGAGGTTTAAATCTCCACTGTTGGAAAGACCACAAATGCTGGTCTTTACTTTGGGTGAATAATTTTCTGGCTGTGTTTCAGAAGGTATAATTTCCTAACTTCTTCATAAAAGCAAGGGACAAGATCCCTGCTCTCAAGGGAGGATTCCCAGCTCTGAATCTCAAGAAGGACCCAGTCCTTTAGAGCACTGGGTGCATCTTGGTGAAGGATGGAGGAAGAAGACAGCCCAGTTCAGTCCTGGGCAGCCTCTTTCACTGTTTGAGGTGTGTTGCACTTGTAGGTGCCCAACAGATTGTCTGCATTAGGTGGCTGCTCCAGGGACCCCAATAAAGCTTTTGGGCTAACAACCAGACCTGCTAATGGCCAGCACTGGTGGTTGTTGAGGGCAGCCTTTGATCTCTGTGGTCAGTTGTGGTCAAATGTCACACAAAACAAATGTTAAAGTAACACAAAGACTTCTTCCCAGCCAATTCAAATGGAATTTCTCTAGAATATATGCCTATGTAAGTAGTCTTAAAGGAAGTTTAATCAAAAGCAATAATAATAATGTTAGGAAATCTTTATTTCACTGATGAGCACATTGGTCTGATGGACAGCAAGCACTGTTTTATCAGGGCAATAGAGCCTGCTGATGCCCTGACAAGTCTCATACACAGGACACAGAACTAAGTGGTAGAGAACTTCCTGGCTCTTTTATCAGTTTAACCTGAGCTTGGTTGAGTAGAATTTAATTTGAGTTAGGCATTAATCACTTTCTCTCTTACAGATATAGTGTGAGACTTCTTTAATAAAATACTTTCAAATCTACCAATTAAGAGTACCACAGAAACAAAATAAATGCTGCTGTAGTAATAACAATACATTCACTTTTGAAACTTCCCTAAATAATATTTTTGACTTTTGCAAGCATAAAGTTTTAAACACAGCACAGTCAGAAAATTATTACTGAAACTGCTTTCTGTGGAGTAAAAGAGGGGTGGAAATCAAGCCCAGGAAAGATAGTAATTGTCACAATATAAAGAAAATTTGAGCAACTATGACTTAAATTTGTATCAAAACAGTTGAATCTGTGGGATAGAGTATTTTACTGCAAAAAACTTCACCAGAAAGTAGTCATATCACATTTATTCAGACCAGATATCTTTTTTATGTATCTTTGTTTCAAATCTCTGAAAGCACATCCAAATCTTCTTGATTGAGGTAAATTAGTACAGGGAAATGGAAGATTTAATCAGATTAAAGTCAGTGACCCCTTGATCTTCAAGATAAGAAAAACCACAATCCTTTTGCAGAAGTATAGTCGAAATTTTACCAGCAAAGCTGGATTTGATGAAAGACAAGAAGTATCAGAGATGAAATCTTGCTCACAGAAACACTGGAAAACCTTTTAATTTCAGTTTGGTTAGGGTTTTGTTCTTTCAGTGGATTGCAACAACATGTAAGAAGAGAATAAAAGAGAGCTCAAAAGCTATTCCTTTGTGCTCCTTAAAGTTAACTTAGAAATAAAAACCCTAGGGCAACTCAGGAGACAGCAATAGCGATGTAAGTCAGAGCACAGGGAATCTAAAAGTTGGAACAAGATGCAAATAATAAACACCCTCCCTTATACATGCACATGCAGTGCCACACACCATCTATAACTTAAGAAAAGATTTAATCACCTTTTTGTAGTGTTTCTCAGTTTTCACACTTGCAACATTTTATGAACACATACTTCTATGTATATTTTTATACATATATATTTACACACACTATTTATGTGGTATTTGTAGCACACTTAATTCCTTAGATTGCCTGAAATGTAATTTGTCAATTATGCTTTATATTTCATTGTATCCATGCCTTTACCTCTCTATATGTGTAGTATGCAAACACACACACACACACACACACACACACACACACACACACACACAGACAAAATGAACTTATGAATGTTTAGTCCCCACTGATGTGCTGCAATGTGACAGCCAGTGGGTGCAGAAGGCACTGGAGTCATTACTGCTGCCATCCTGGCAAATAGGAAGGAGGGAAACAGAGCACTGAATTCACTGGGGCACTGAGCCCCAGTGAAAAGGAGGCTGAAAGTAGAGGCAGGTAATATTATTATAGGAGAAATAAAATATTTTTCTTTCTTCTGTGCCTTAACTCTTTTGTTAGAGAGGAAATGAAAATGTATTGCTCTGAAACAATTATCTCAGCAGGAAACACAGCAGCAGGATGAATCCTGCAATCCTGAAGGTTATTTACAGCATGAGATGGACGAAACCTCTGTGTAAATTACTGGAGATGGGAAATCTGCCTTTAGATTTCTGAAAAAAGTCTAGCAAGGAATGGAAAGCAGCTGCTCAGACTAGAATTCTAATGAAATATGTTATGGGAGAATTGGGTAAATTTGCTCCCCATTAAGCAAACAAGCATGTTTATTGATACAGCTGATATGAACAGAAAGCTTTAAAGATAAATGATTCTTAAATTCTAATTTAAGCTTCATTCATATTCTGTCCCTTTTTACATTTTCAGCATCAGCAGTTATTATACACTTCTTTTTTATTACCACTCAGTTTCTTTCAAGTCTTCTGTTCTTTAAGGTTTTGAGTTATGAATAAGACAAAAATAATTGTTTTCAACCAGCTATTTCTAGTGGATTAATTTTACTTGACAATACAGATGCCTAGGATTTATGAGCATGTTTAAAAAGTAATAAAAAATCCTAATAACATGTTAGAATAAAGCCTTTTAAAGGCTTTTCCTATATGTCTTCTGTTTATTTTTTTGAGTTATTCAGGATCCTATGTCACGTTCAACACCTTAGCATCTGGTTTTGCTATTTATTGTTTTGAAATTATGCTCTGCAGTGCCAAAAGGGAAGATCAAAATGTGAGTAGGATTTGGTACAACAAATGAAAAGAAAGATTCTGAAGATCAGAGAATTTTAAAAAATTGAGTTATTTTGGATTTTTAGAGGTGTAACTACATGTGCAGAATACTTTTTTATGGATTCCAAATAATTTAATATTAACTGGAAAAAAGAATTTTCAGATACCCATCAAATACTTAGAAAATTCTGTACAATTTAAAGGCAGGTTTTTTTGCTTTAAGGTGTTTGTTTGAATTCCAAGCAAACATTTATTCAATGTTTATGGTACAAGCATTTAAATAGAAAGTAAACGATTACTTAACAGCACTTGTGTGCAATTGACAGATATTGGAATTTGAATGCACTCTGTGCTACCTAAAATGATAACAAATAAAATGTGTGCATCCAGAAAAGCTGGTTTTGGATGGATGAACTTGACTTGCTGATGAAAGTAAAATGAAATAAATTACACTTCAAGCTCTCTGAAACTGGCATATAATGCTGAACTGAACTGTAAGTATTTCACTAGGAGACTTCAAATAGGTTGTCTAAGATTTTTTAAAATCCTAAATAAAGAATAAAATACCGTAACCTCCATGAGACTTCTGGAAAGATACTTTAAATTGTCATTTTATGCAAGGAAGCACGACAGAGTCTTGCAGAGCTGATGTTTTGATGATATGATTACTCTAACTAGATTTATTTTCCCTTTAAGATTTTACATCACTGTTTTATTTACCTGCCTCATATAATGAAAATTAGGTAAAAATAAATGCATGCAGGAAAATGTGGATCAGAATTTAGCTGTGGAATAGATTGATTTACAAAATTTAAGAACAATAGAAACCTTTCCACTGCTATAATTATTTGAAGTGAAGAGTAAACTTTTAAAATTTATTTTCCAAAATCCTTCAGTGTATAACCTGTTCTCTGCCAGTGGAGGACAAACTCAGATTTACTGGACAGAAGCTATAAACTATGGTGGAAATGACTTTCTTATTTTCATTGGACAAGATGAATTGTGTCCTGTTGTTACTCCCTGAATAATAAGCCCCTTTTTCTCTGTAAAGGGTGGCAGATGATTGCTATCCTGCCTCCTAAGTCTGAAGGTGTATTTCGGTGGTAAATACAGAGCATGAAATCCACCACTTGAATGTCACTCCTATGTTAGCTCAGCAAGCATTCTGTCCCTGTCATTTTAGCATCCTAATTACATCAACATTGTCCTTTGTGGCTCTCACTGCATATTTCCAACCAAAATGTCTGCGATGAGGGAAGTAGCAGTATGGCAACCAAACAGCTGAACAACATCTCTAAATAATCCTAGCTTGTTCAACTTCCCAGACACACTATAGAACATATAGAACTATAGATCTGGACAGTTAAACATGGCAGGAAAGTACACCTATTCTGTGAACTGCTCTGGCTTAGACAGCTGCTGAGGAGCAGCTAAACATGGATGGGAATTGTCAGACTTCAGTGCATCACACTCCTGGGACCCTGTAACATTGAGGGACGGTAAAGAAAGATCATAACCAATATAATTTCTGTATTTTAGTATCTTTCCTGTATGCTTGCATACATGCATATGCATTCACATAAAAAAATCCCACACCATATAATTATTAAAAATGTTTTCACCATTGGTTTTGATTCAATTTAATGGTAAACCTAAATCCAGGAAGCCTGAGGTTTCTGGGCTCTGCAGCACTGTGAATATATAGATCTTCCATTTTCCCAAGGAGATACATTTCTGGGAATCACAGCTGTACTGCAGAGCTTGAAAAAGTAATATGCTCTACCCCAAAAACTAAGATGAAAAAATACAGTACTGATTGAAAAAAATCCTATTAGGATACTGTAGGAAAGCAGCTCCTGAGTTTCACTGCTATTTCCAGCAGAGTATAAAGAACTCACTGCTTGTTCTCTCAAGGCAGAGAGCTCTTAACATGGAAGGTTTGAAATAGTCTTGAACAAATGCTCTTTTTTACCTTTTCTAATTTTTTTTTTCTTCTTTTGATGCCACATGGGTCTGAAACATTTATTGCAGACAATTTTGTGCCGGGAGCAAAAGTTGCACTGGATATACTTGGCTGCAATGCTTCATTAGGAGCTGGTTTAGCAATTGAGTAGACCCAGAGTAGAAAAATATTTGAGTGGTACTTTCTGTGATTTGGAGCTCATCAGAGATGTGGAATGGATATGGTCTGAACAGATGTAGCTCTATTACTGTTACAGAATAACTGCTCTAATTTGGAGAAATTTGCCACTGATTAGATCTCCTGTCCTGTTTTACTGCATGTTAGGGTGATGTTAGTTAGCATGTGAGGTGAGGTATTTTCTGCACATTGTGTTTTATTTTTTTTCATTTGTTTTTCTCCTAAAATGATCCATAAATTTGCACTCCTATCCTCTGTTAACTTCTCTACCAGTGAGAACACTAATGAAACAAAAACTTTCCCCTTTTCCCCTAGAATGGTATACACATTGCTGTCTGCATATTTGGTGAAGAAAGCACTGTCCTAGCTCTTAAAATTTGAAGAAATATGAAGAATACATTTACTTTGTGCAAAAAATACATGAAACTTCTATTCTGCTGGGGAAAGATATACTGAAGTCTAAAAATAGGTTTCAGAGCTACTTATGCTATAAATAGCTAAAAGTGTCTCTTTCCTTACTCTGTTATTAAAAAAAGGAAAAAAAAGAAAAAAGAAGTCAGGATCCTTACAGAGCTCTCAGATCTACAATCTGTTCTTGGGCAAAAATTTCATCTTGAGCCATCAAAGCTGTCTGTTCTGAATAGGACATTGATCTGCAGCAGGTCTTCCCAAATGCACGTGGAGTTCCCATTCACATTTTAGTCTCTTCCACAGTTTTTTCCTCAGATTGTCAATCTTGCTACATAATCAAGGAATCAGTTTTCAGCATTGTTCCCAAAGGATTGCTGACATAGCAATTGCCTGGGTTTGGAGCCAGATAGATTACCTGTAAACAAACTTGTTTTTTTTGAGAAACTGTGGAAAGCATAATGACTGGTCTGGTATTAAATTTTGCTATAAATGAAAGATCTATGTTACATAAAAAAATCTCCCTGTACACCAAAAGAAAGAGGTTTATTTCACTGTAAACTTCCTTACATTTTAAAAATATAATTTAATTCTTTTACATATACAACTGTACTTTAGACTGCCATAAAAGAGAAGCTGTGATGGCACTTTTGGCAGAAATTAGAAATGAGAGCAACCTATTATTAGTTTGAGTGTTGATGACATTTTACCTGGTCTGCTTGAATGTTAAAAGAGCTGATGGGGACACTGGCAAGTCATATCTTATGCCTTGATTTTGTGCCCTCAAACAAAAAATGGAATTAAAGAGACTCACCTTCTTTGTACAACATTCTGAAAGTAGGTACAGAAATTATCATGTAACTAATGTCATGTAACTTTCTCTTGTACTGACTGAATGCTCTGTTAAGTGAGTGGTTGGGATCTGTGACAGCTTTGGGCTTGCAAATCAGCATGGATGAGATTCAGCACATTGGAAAAGCAAAAGTCAAGAAGTGATTTATCAGATTACTTCTTAATCTCAGTGTCATGTCAAGTGCACAAAGTAGGTTGTAATGATTGCAGAAGAAACTCTGATTTGCATCTCTGGTAGGTCCAGATCACCAGATCATAGCCTCAAGGTGTTTGTTTTCCAAGTAAGACCAAAATAAATTGTTTTAGTTCAGATATCATGGGACCACCGGCTGCAATTTACCTGAGCTGATGTATCCAACCTTTCATCATGGCTTTGAGGGAAGCTGACTGCACTGATGCCCTGAAAAACAACATGGAGCAGAGCTGGCAATGGGGTCAGAACTTTGCTCACAGCAGGCATGTACAGGTGATAGTAATACACTGCACAGGTCTTGTGTGTAAAGGATTTCCTGTTTGAAAAATTGTCATGCACTTTCTTTTATTGACACCAAGTTTTAAAGTAGAGAAAACAAACTTTCTATTCTAGTGGAACTTCAAAGCCAAGAAAAAGCAGTTTTTAGTCTCAAGGTAATATGAAGAAGAATAAAAGTGATGGTGACAAAGGAAAAGCAGATTAGGCAAATACACCCCAAGTTGATATGCAGTACAGCTATTATTATCATTATTATCACATTTTCTCTCCCTTTCTATAATGTATGTTTAAAAACTTGGTGGTAAAGTAGAATTAGCAGTCTCTGTTCATCTATTCCTTACTTTCGAAGATATTTCAAATGCTTTTTTAGCTGGCATGGATCTAAACTCAAAAAAATCAATAAGAAAAAGTAGAATACAGCAGTTACACATTAGAAAAAAGAAAAAAAATGTATTTATGGAGTTCTATTCCATGTTAACTTCTTTCTTACTGCATTATCAGCATTGTTATGCCATTGTAGCATGTTGCTATTAAAATTCATTAACAAAGGGTATTTTTGAGAGGGTTTAAAAGTTTTCAGCTGTGGTGTGCCTCATTGTCTCTGAGGCAAAAGTTACACCAAAAAATTACTTCTTCAGTTTTCTTCTCTCAGCTACTTCAGATTATTTCCCCAAAACACAATTTCCAATTCAAAGCCATCTTTTTAATGACATATGACATACAGGAGTGATCACAGATAATACTTTTTTTTTCTGTATTATAACTTTATTATGCTCTTCGTAAGCTCACAATATTGTTGTATAAACTAAGTTATAAGGATGAATGAAGACTCTTATTTCTATTTTCTTTCAAATCCCTTCTCTGTGGGAGCTAAAAAAAGGTGTTGTGACAACAAGAATATTAAATATTAAGCGTCAGCATTTCCATTTCTCTGCAAAGACCTATATATAAAATTAGCTTTTTAAAGCTTCTTACAGAGTATTTTATAACTGTTTTACATGGAGTATAAATAAATCACTTAATTTTAGACTAGCAATCTAATAAAGAATCGCAATGAAACTAACCCTTTTACAGAGAAAAAAAAGTTAACTCTTACCATGTGAGTCTAATGATGATGGCCAATTAAGTTCCTTGTTTAGTACATACTAATGGGATTGAGAACAAGTGTCATTTAAACTTGAGCTATATGTTGCAGAATTCTACAAAGTCCAGAGGCAAAACAGTAAGTTTGGTGAAATGCACTTGCATCCTATTCATGGAAGGGAAAAGGTGACACTTTTGAAAATCACCTGACATCCTTATGCTTTAGAAATCCATCACTGTTTTCAAAACTAAGACATTTCAACTGGGATTTCAATCTTTTAAAGGTTAGGCATATTTTCCAAATTGCTTGTATATTCCATTTTCATATTAAAGGAGAGAGGCTACTCAGTAAGTAATCTACAAAATAGCTGTTTTTTAGGGAGACTAGGTTCTTATTTCCTCTAGGGATGTAGAGTTTCTAAATCTCTTTTGGAGTCATGTGAATGAAAGCAGGGTCAGTTCTTGCTGGATTGGCAGGTGGGGAATGTAAGAAGCATGTCTTAAATGCCATTCTAGAAAATAGGAGAATCAAGCTCAAATACCTTCTGTGTTTGGTTTGGGTTCCTATCTTCCAGGAAAGAAACCTAACAACTAAGCTGTAAGGAAGAATTCAGAAATTAAGGTCTTTGTGCATCACAGGTGAGACTTAAATACTTAACTACTGTAATAGAATGTGATTCTCACCAGAACATTGTGGCTGTGGAGACAAAATCTTCCATCTGTGATGCATCCTAGAATACAGCAGCTTCATGTGACAGATTGCAGAATGGGTAAATATCTGTTTTAAAATGAAACAAAACACATTTTAAGGACATCTTGTGACATCATAAGTCATTGCTTTCAGCTACAGGTCACTTAGGTATCCTTCTTCTCTCTCTCCATCCTGACTTATGTGAAGTTCAGTCATGCTCTAAAAATCATGAAGGGGTGAGACATACTGGAGGGAGAACATGTTTTGATTTGAGAATCCTAGGAGGGTAATGAAATGTCCCCAGACTTTTGGTAGCTCAGTCACAGCAGAAAGGTCTGTGGTTTCCTCAGAGCCATGGAGCCAATGTGTGGATTTTTATGCTGAAGATTTCACCAACAATTCATATGAAGAGGTCTCCAGAGACAGAAAGCCTACACAGCAGCTGAGAGGGTAGAATGTCCCACAGGTACCTAAACATTTGAACTTAAGAACGTGAAGCTGTTGCCTAAGTCCTCTTCAATGAGATTTTGACTCTCTAGGCTCTACATGAAATATTTCCATAAGTGCCTGCAGGTCAAATGTTTTACTTTTCTGTCAGGACCTAAAAATTTGAATACACCAGGGGGAATTTACTAAAGATTCTAGGTATTATATTAAGCAATTAACATTCCTACCTTCAAATTTTGCCCTCTCCATGCTTTGTACTTGCTTTTGAAAATGAGATTTTAGAAATTCTTTTATAACATACTGTGAAAAACTACCCTCCCATCTCACTAGAAAAGTGCAGAAGGTTTGTTGGTTCAAACACTGACTTAATGTTCATAACATCAGGTTTGCCTATAAAGAAGAAATAAAGGAGAGTGTAAATACTAGTCTTTTAGGGATTTGATATGTTTGAAAACAGAATGCAATTAAACCTCTATATTTGCTAATCTTTGCCTTTAAAAAGTTGCTGTGGGTATTATTGGCTGTTTAGACCATGGAAACATGGAGAAGCATCATTATTATCTCCATATTTGTGTTTAGATATTTTACCATTCATGCATGAGAAAACCTGCTTAAATCTATTTAATATAGAAATCAGCAAATAGCTTTAAAAAGGAGAGAATGTAATTAACTTCACTTCTTAATGGTACTCCTAATTTAAACTATGCAAGAGATGCTTAATGAGTGAACGAAATGTTGCAGAAAAAACTGTTCTTAGGTTAAAAAACCAAAATGAGAATCAGCAGATTTTGAATCTATCTTCAGCAGACTTACTCTGTGACCTTAATCAAAGTATTTAATTTTTGTGTCCTGCAGTTTTTCTATAAAACAGAAATAATGACAGTCAACTAGATGAGAGGTTGTGGGCCTTTAATTTTTTAGTATTTATATCTTCCAAGACAATGTGGATAGGATTGCAGAATGTGATGAATGATTAACATTCTTCTGCTATTACCAAGCTCTGATATTTTTGGCCAGCTATTTTATCATACAAAAATCTTTACTTTTTATAGCCCTGCATCCAACAACTACCATGACTGCATCGAGCAACAAATGTAAAGTCCTTCTCATGTCTCTTAAATGTAGTTAATGCCCAAATTTCTCTCAAAAGCAGTAGACAACAATGATGTTCAAGTCTCCCTCCAATGCTTGTACCTGCCAGTTCCACAGAAAGATGAGTAAGGAGGGTCTTCCAGGTAAAATATATTTACAAAGTTAAGTTAAACCAAGTTAATGGTTTTAAACCCCCCAAATCAGCGCAGAACTCATTGTCTTCAGGCTTAGCATGCAGGTCCTGGAGAATGGAAAAGCCCCACAACTTTCTGCTTCTGATTGAGCTGGTGAATACACTTGTGGGCAACAGACAAGATTTGTTTTGCAAGTGCTAAGCTCCTGAACCACAGGTCTGGCCCACACAGCTGCTGGGTCTGGGTACCCCTGGCAGAATATTAAGCAAACCTCTCAAGCAGTAGTTACAAGAAAAAGGCAACATAGGTACCAAATGCACTCTAATCGATGCTGATGAATTGTTCAGAGAAATTACAGAGTAATACTTGTGATGAACAAGTATTTTGAATCAACCACTAATCGCCAACAAAAATATGTTCAAAAATTTCCTGCATAGTTCAACAGAAAGAGGTTAATGGTCTTTTTAATGAAGACATTTTCTTATCATTATTGGCTTTACTTCGTGTATTGTTACCTTGGATTGGGGTGTGCTGACTAAGATCTTCAACTTTAAATATCTGTTGCAGCTAAGCAAGTGAAACTTCTCACCTGTTTGTCAGCATAAAGTAGGAGAGGTGATGTATCCTTTCTGGTTATAAAAAATAATTTTATTTTGCATGTAGAAAATTCTAATGCTTTCACACAAAATATGTAACATGACTACAAAACCAGGGGATTAGTACACTTTCCTATCTACATTTAATCCTGCTCTGTGGAGTTTGCATGAATGTATTCTTGTGAACAGTAGCATAAAATGCAATGACATCAGAAATATTCTATACCTTGACTATAGACAAAGTTTAACTATAGATCCTGAACTATTATAAACAGGGTGCAAAACAGTGTAAAGAGAACTCTTGTCTGTACATGTCTTTTCTACCTTCTTCCAAAATAAAAATCTAAAGGTCAGTGTCACTACCTAGGATGTTGCAGGTGCTGTGAAGAGCTTTTTATTTGAAAACTGCAAGCACCAGCTCAGGATATAAATTCCACCTTTATACATATGAAATGAAACAATCAAACAAAACCCACCCCCCAACCAAAAAAAAAAAAAAAAAAAAAAAAAAAAAAAAAAAAAAAAAAAAAAAAAAAAAAAAAAAAAAAAAACCAAAAAAACCAGGAGGAAATAAAATCTGTCCACAATAAACACAGATCCAAAAATGGCTTATGAAAGTGTTGTGATAAAGAAAATAACATAATAAAATAATTAGAAAATATGGAATAAAGAGTGCTAGTATTTACTTATTTATTTTATTTATTATTTGAAATTATAATTTAATCTTTGTAATTTATTATGGTATTAGTAACATGCAAAAACATAAATAAGTTTTACTGTGATGAAGAAAAACAACCTTTTCAGGACAGAATCATAATCTCTTCTATCAGGCTTGAAGAGAATTTGTCAGCATGACTGGTCTTAAATTCACAGAAAATAATACAAGGATGCAAAAAGTACAATTTCATATTTTTTAATGCTATGGACATCCCAGCCAGGGGGCGTGACAAGTTTAAATGGCAGATATAAACTGTGTAGCAAGTATGTTAAATAATGTTTTGAACAAAGTAAGAGTTCAAACTAAACACCTTCTCTATTTATGGCTTTCTGGTAAAAAAAATTTGAATGCCCTTAGAAGGACAAGATGCACATATTTTTGACCCACATGATTATACTTTTAATGTGCCAAATACATTTGCAACCCTGGAATACATCTGCAATCTATCAGATTAATCTAACTATATAAGTGTCAGCTGTGATTTGAAGAAGCAGAAGGAAGAAATGCAATTAGAATATCAAAAAGGCACAATATGTTTATTCTTTTTTAAATTCCTTTTGTCCAATTTTCCCATGTGTTTGTCACACCTCTCCAGTCTGACCTTCAGGGTAAACAACCAAACATACAAAACATGAGGTTTCTTATTTTGTACTCATAGCCTTTTCCCCCATCTCCTTTCTATTTCAAATCCATTATGTATTTCAGTTGTAGTTTGGGTATATTCAGACCTAAATAGAAGAGTTTCTTGGTTTTTAAAGGTAAAAAATGTGAAAAACAAATTGATTTTTATCTGGTTCATCCACAAAATGTCACTGTCATCGACTTTCTCAGTAAAATGCCTCTTGATTAGCTTCTGGTTTTCTCTGGAGTATGCCAAATTCTCCTTCAAAGCTGGGTCAAAGCCTTTTAAGTATTCCCAGCTTGCTGGTGTGTAGGGTGAGGATTTCAGCTGAGTGTGGTAGCTTGCATTAGAACTGTCTGGTGTGCTAAGGATACAAGTGGGGCTGTGCCAAACACACTGCAGGAGCACAGCTCCAGGGGATCACCACCATGCTGCACAGCCTTACCTTCAGGTGGCTGAAGAACACTTGGCTTAAAGCATTCCTTAGATGTGCTCTTAAAAGGCCAAAGTTGTACTTCAGGAACACATACTAATTTAAAATGGAATTGGCAGCTACTTGATACAGTGAGATTTCCCAGTGAGTGACTCTCCTGGATGCCCTGAGCAGTTTTTTTACACAGAATATTGAAAATGAATTGCAGCACAAACCTCTTTACTTCTTATACCTACCAAGGGCATTTTTTCCCACTCCCTCTCTTCCAATAGACTGTTTTTTTCAGTATTTCTGTTTACCCCCTCAGGGAAATCAAAAGTGAATGTGTGTCTTTGTTCTTTTTTTTGCTCTATCTGATATCACATTAGCTCTGAGTCACCTGCATTGTCCCGAGCTCTCAGTCTGATCTTGTCTTGGAATTGTACTCATTAACTCAGCTGAAACTTCCATTTACAAAGACATCACTAGCATAGTGTACAGAGTACAGAGTCAAGGTCAGGTTGCTTAACATATGCATTTGTTCAGCTGTTTTTGAATTTCCTCCTACAAATGTGAGCTTGGGGACTGAGTGAGCAAGTTCAATGCTCTCAGCGATCAAAAATAGAATAATTAGATGTAAGGTTCTATCATCTGCAAAACTGGGTTTTCGGTTTTAAGATTTTTTTGCTGTCATTTTAAAGACTTTTTTTTTAAATGTTAGCTACTACAAACAGAAAAGATAGAATGTATTACATTATCTGAGAAATACTTAAATACATGTAAATGGTAGCTGTACTATAAAACGTGTGGAAAACAAAAAAGTTAAGACTGCAAATGAAAGTTGTTATTTCTTGATGGCTCTAAATTATGATATATATCATAAGAAAAATTGTCACTTTTGCTCAAACTGAAAATCTGAATTACTTTTTTGGTATACAATACATTTTATTATTCAGTGGAATTTGACTGCACTTTTGTGTTAGGAGTGATGTTTTGCTTAATAGATGATGGACGGAGGCTGTCTCAAACTGAGTTGAATTTGGCCATCAGGCAGTTCAAAATTTTAAATATTTTGTAAACTATATGACCACAGAACTTGCTTCTTTATGAAGATGTAGTTTAACAGGTTGATGTAACACTTGTAGTTTCTAAAATATTATAGTAATGACATATCTTTTGTCAAGTTCCTGGAGGGCTTCATCAAAACAAAAATTTTATTGTGTTTGCATTTTGAACATTCCCTTGCAGGTGGAAAACTCACCACAAGAAATATTTTGCGTGAGCCAAGATACCGTAAGGGATGGCAAGGAGCCTGGTTAAAAACCTAAAAAAGCAGATGAGCCCTTTAGCAGCAATAAAAGAAAACACTGCAAGGAACCACACAGCCTTATCATGGCAGTAAGGCAATGGAAAAGGAGGAACTGAAAATTTTCTCTTGCAAGTTAAGGCATCATTGGCTTTTTAATGTTTGGATTATCTGAACAATCTGCAAGCATTGCTTCATGGCAATCCAGTGTAATGGTGAGAAGGGATGGAACATCTGGGTAAGAAAAGCACAGAGCAGTCCTGTGTCCACACACTAAGACAATGTTTTTATGGCTCATCCTCCATTTTATTTCCTTTCTTTCTAGTGTACTTTACAATTTTTCTATACAGCAAATATTTTCCAGCATGGTCTTCAGTCTCTCTAGGCTGATTTCTGTTCGCTTGGTGCTTGCTGAATACTCTGAATGAATAATCTGAACTCTTTAAATCTAATTGCATTATTTATTATCTTTTTGAGTAGACAACTAACTTTGTACTTAGCCTCTGAGATGCAGAACTCGAGTGGATGCTGTCTTGGCCTCCACAGAAGCCAACATTGTCTTCTCTTTCTCCTTTTGCAGTGTGACTACCACAATGAAAGTTCTGTCCCCTTAATCCCTTTAAAGAAGACACCTTTTCTACAGGATGTGTCCTCTTGAAACACGGGTGAGGAGGGAGGTTTATAAAGTGCAGTTATATACCACAAGTAAAAGACAAAATGCACGTACAGGCAATAACAGGGATGCTGTTTGTATGAATTATGTCTCAATAATTGCATCACTTCTCAGTTAAATAATTTTCTTACCCATTTTTTATCATCTTTTTTCCCATCAAATTACAAGTATGATATATGAGTGCAAAATAGCCCTAAGATTGCCCTGGTATACTACAATTCTTTCCCCAACTGAAAGATTCCATCCTGGATAACACTCACAAATTGTCTTTCCATCTTGCACCCACTCACTTCACTTTAACATAAATCTCCAAGGTAAAATCATCTTAAACACTCTTTGAAATACAGCCTGCACAGGTGTTAGAAGTAATTTCCTCTGCTCTGAACTCATATGCATCTTCTACTCCTTTATCCAGGCAGCAGAGTGGCCACTTTTTTCTGGTTTTTCTACCTTATAATCCAAATCTCGTGGCAATTTTTGTAACTTTTTTTAGTGAAAAGAAATTGGAGAATGGGAGAATACAATGCTCAGAGTCACTTGTCTCAAGAATCTAAAGAACTAGAAAAGAGTTCAGGCAGATACAGTTTAATGCTGCAATGCCTTAAACTTCCACACTTGGAGCCAAGTGGAATATTTGTGCTGAGGAGTGCACTGTGTTACTGAGAAGGGGAGAATTTGGAGATGGGTTTGCAATATAAAATCAGGTGCCCCTGCTCCTTTGAATGAATTGGACATCTAGATGTGTACAAGAGGGATTTACACTTAGCAGCAACTGAAACAATTTGGTGCTTAAGCCAGTCCAGAGCAGGGTCAATCTACAACTCCATTTTTCTTACAAGTAGGCATTTTCAGATGATAGGTGTCATGTCTTTTATATTGGAATATGGATCCTGAAGCCTAGCCCCTGACTTTGGCCACCAAAGAAAGTGTTAAGTGACCTTTCCTTCCTAGGATGTGAAGGATACATAACTGTAGACAACAGCACTCAGAATTGTTAAGGCTGGAAACAACCTTTGAGAACATCAAATCCAAGTAGGAGCAAGTATTTTCAGAAGAGTGACCATGCTGATAAACCAACAAACTCATTGTGGAAAGATGCTGGTGAAACAACTTCTCTTTTTTCCCGTTGCATTTTGTCAACCAAGAACATGAAAGAAATGGAGGCTGAAGGCTTGTGTTTTTTCCACATCTTGCCAGTGCAGAGCTTTGTTGTTACAACACTCACCTAAGAAAGAGTGTTCTAGAGGTATTCTGCCAACATGCTAAATTTTAGGTACTCAGTAAGTATAATGTTTGACCTGGACTTAATTGAAAAGATAACAAGTGAATTCTTCCTGTATTGAGGAGGCATAAAGCCAGAATAGTTGTAGTTGCCTTAAAACACCCATTTTCAAAACAGAATCTTCACCTGTGAAGCTTGGATGCTACCTTGAATTTAGACACAGAAATTATTATTTTTTCCATTTGAGCCTCCTGAATGTTCACACTTAAACTAAGCAGACCTCATGACCTTAGCATTGAACACAAACAAGTATTTGGATGGTCATGGACACGAAGTAAGATATATCCAGAGTTCATGTCTGCGTTAGTACAAACTTGTCTCCCTTATCTGCCAACTCATATACACAAACAGCATGGCTACTTTGGTTTCAAATTACAAGGTCCCTAACTGCTTCTTATCTGTTGAGAAAGCTCTCTTATCTTTGGGAAAGAACTTTGCAAATCTCACAAACCTTTTTAAACTTTCTCCAGCTTCATCCAAGAAAGCCTATTTGTTATGGATGCTTGCACAAGGTAAGTTGATCTCATGAGGACCAGGCAGCATGATACTTTCTAGAATGGAACTAGTCTCTTGAGACATCAAAGCCTTCCTACATTAAAGTGCTGATGTTGATCATTTCCTTCTGAGTTAATGCACAAGAATACCAGTAAGTATCAAAATAGAATTGGAAAATGGATTAAGATTTACTGGTGTTCTATTACAAAAAACTACATAATTCTCTTTACTAAGAACTAAAATGCTTCACAACTATTTAACATTTTATCTCCTTTTGCTGACTGTAAATTCAGCTCATATATAAAATTAGGTAATTAAGAATATTATTAAAGCAAATGTCTAGTCTTTTTATAATAAAAATCTGCTGCTTCAACCTCAAGTAGTTTCTCTTCCTGCATTGTTAAGTTGATTGACAGCTCATCCACTTTGTTCATCAAAAGAGTTGAGAAAGCTCTTTCCAACACAAGTTCTTCTCTGTTACTTTTAAAACATCAGATAACTTCCTTTATCTTTTGAGATGAAATGGCATTCACTGTATCTCAGATTTGGGTTTTTTTGTGTTTGTTATCCATGAGTTATCTTAATTTGACTTTTTTGTCAGTTTTCTGCCTCTTTTTCATTGTCCCAATTCAATATGATCCTGATGATGCTTTTTTTTCCCCTAGAAGTGATTTTTTGCTATTTCTTAGTTGACAGTATAATTTTTCTTGAACGATTTCTTATGCTTTTATCTAACTAGCTATGATATAAATCTATTCCACTCACAAAAATGGCAGTTAATACTTTATTAACTGATCTATTTAAAGACACAAACCAGACACTAATATAATTTGCAATATAAGCAAAACATTTTGTATTAAACTAGAATTACTCTGTGTTTCTCCAAAATTCAAAACATTCTAAGGATATTGGTATTCCTTATTTTACTAACTTTTTAAAGGAGCTACAAAAGTCGTTTACATTAATGTGTGTTGATAATTCTACTGAGCTGTTACTCACAGGTAAAGAATTAAGCACATGCAAAAGCATTTCACAGGAATAATTTTAAGATTATGATCATCTCTGGGTAGTTATTTAGAGAATATTGTAATGAAGCAATTTTTATTCAAGTGCCCCATTTTTTATTTGAAAAAGGCAAGACTAAGACACATGCACATGACTCATCATGCATACATATGAGTGCAAAATTTTTGGTACCTCAATCAAAAAAAAGTGAAAATCGACAGCTGTAATGTGGGATAATAACACAGTAGCTTGGCCAATTAAAAAAAAAAAAAAAAAAAAAAAAAAAAAAAAAAAAAGTTATTTTCTTCTGGAAGCTCTGCTGATTGGAAAGTCCATGATCAATTCCCAAATCAAGACTTCTATTTTCCCCAGCATTTATGTCTGTATCTTGTGTCCTTTGGAGACAGAGTAGCTATGTGTAGGTAAATATGAGAGAGCAGAACAGGCTTAATAAAAATCAACAACAGATTTGTTTGAATAAGGACTGCATGATCAGTTTTTTTTACTAGCAGGCTGGTAAGTGTCCAAGGTTACAGGTCCTTAGAGGGAAAGAATACACAAAGAGGAAAGACAAGCTGAGATTTAGGGTAAAAATATTTTACAATTTGAGAACTCTTGTCTTGGGAATATATAGCAACTTTATATTTTACTGTATTTCTGCAGTGCTAGATAGTACAAGTCTGACCTGTGCTGGCCCTAGAATTTCCATCTGTATGTATTAGGGTAAACTATATATATACCTTGGAGCTATTCCCTGCTCACTCTTTCCAGTTGTTATTCCTAAAACTGACACACGAGTTGGCAATATTAGAACTAGCACAAGATAAGTGACTTTTTGCTGCATTCCCCCTCATCCACTTAAGAAGATTAAGTGATGTAGCATAGATTTTATGTGCAGAAGACTTCCTTTCCAGAGAATTATGAAATATTTTAATCCATTTGTATAGAATTTTTCTCTGAAGTGAAATGTCCTTAATGTTGCAAATGGGCAGCTCTAACAGGCTCATTTTTGTCCTTTTGTTGGTGTGTCCTTCACACAGCAGCAATTTATGCCACCAAAAGAGTGTTACAGCTAGTGCAGAATTTAACATTTATCTAATCAAAATAGTTGCATTGTAAAAATTGATTTTTTTTCTCTGCACAGGAATTAGAATATCCAGCCACTATAAAAACTGGAAAATAATCTGTTAAGCTTCCTACCAATGCTACTGCACTACCAAAGAAGGCACTATTGCCTTATAGAAGAATCCAAATTCAAATACAGGAATAGAATGGGTAAGGGAGATTTTCCACAATTAAAACAGAAACCAAACCATCAAAAAAACCCCACACGAAAGGACTTGTGTTTCATTTACCATCCTCTGGTAACAGAGGATGGGAAAAGAAATAGTGAAAGAAATCAAATAAATATATAAACCACTTTGCATTTAAGTTAATTTTTTTTTAAATCATTGACTCTCTTTTAAATAACGCAAAACAATGAAGATTAGTTACAAGAAATAGAAGTAAACGTCCCTACGATTCAGGTCTGCAATTCCACCAATGAACAGCACTCCTCTGTGTCTACCAACTCTTTCTGAGACAGAATGCTTGGTTTTAAATAAAATAATGAAATATATTTTTAAAAAATGTAGTTAGTTTGTTATAGATAATCTCTTCTGTTGTTTATAGTTAATCTGCTAGATTATGGTTAGCTAGTTTATAGATAATCTCTTGGTTTATAGATAATCTCTTCATAGCTTTTAGCTCACCAGTATTCATGGTATACTGTTAAGCTGCAAATTAACCATCTAAAGTGTTCAGCAGATGCATGAAATGTTAGTTTGGACCTCTTTGTAGTCATAGTCACTCAAGTCTCATTATCTTCATAAACCAAGATTATCCATTTACACTTGAGCCAGAAGTTAAGAGAAAGTTAAAAACTAAAATAAAACCTATTTTCACTAGTATCAGTGTGTATTTTCCTACAGACTTGAGTGGGAAAATCTTTTGTCATATCTACTAAACCATCAGCTACTTTTAAGCTACTGAGAATTGATCAGATGGAAAGAAATCACCCCAGAGACTAAGCATGGTCAGAATCAACCCTGTGACAACAATTGCCCTATTTTCACTGAAGTTCTTAACAACATAAAAGGCTTATTTTCTTGGAAGTGGGCCTGTTAATTTTTTTCTCAATGATCCAAAGCTTGTAAGGCAAAATCGTTTGCCTTTAAATTAGTTTTGCATGAATTTCTTTGCAATGATAACGGCTGAAAAAAAGAAAAAGATCAAAAGCCATATTATGGTGAGTAATTCTTTTGTGGAAGCACATCATGAAGGTGATTTTCTCTTTAATATCTTATTCCTTCTCTTTAGTACCATATTCTTTTTTTTTTTCTTCAGACTGAGTCTTTTTTTTATCTTTAGCAAATACAATATAAGTCAAGAACAATATGGAGTTCAGATTAACATAATTTCCATTGCTTTCTCTAAAAACTGTTAAACAATGAGACTCTGGGCTTTCATGCATACTTTTGATTATTGGCACATCTATGCTTTGGTACTAGAAAGATGGATGCACTCTTTTGCATTGCAAAGAGCCCCCTTGATTTTAGTGAGTTAACCCAAGCCTCTGAGCATGCCTTTGCAGGATCAAAGTTTAGGTGCTTCAAACGTCAAGCTTCAGTAAAAAAATGACATACCTAGGTCAAATTTATTTTCTGTTTTAATAATCTGTTTCTGTAATTGCTTTGTTAAGTGCTCTGTTCTTCATCCTACCTTCTGTAATTCAATGTGTTGCTCAAATCTATACTTATTTAACAATTTATCAAAATAAAACTGAAGCTAGCTATGCTTTTGACCAAAAAGCCCCATAGAATAAATAGAACAGGTAAAACTTTTTTTCAGGAAAAAAAAGTCAAACCAACAGGTCAGGGAGAAATTCACAAAAAACTGAGACATATTTAAACATACACACATAAGTAATCTTACAATGAGACTGGAAAGGCAGAAATAAAATTGTTTTCTTGCAGATTAGGTGCCAATGAATTGCACAAAAAAAGATTACCCCCATATTTCAATTTAAAGCATAAAATAGCTATTAGTCAAAGCCTGAAATATGCTGGACATACCTGGACATAAAATAAGTAATGAGAAAATAAGACATGCAGGGAAAAAGTTACTGTGTTTCTCTGACAGAGTATAAAAGTGTGGGCAATTCAATGAGACTTATGTGCTTTATATTTCAAATTATTTGCATGACTCTCACCACATGACTGTCTTACCTCTGAAGATTTTTCTTCCTTTCATTTAGATCTACTTTGTGCATTCATACCATACTGGTTTGCTAGGTGGAAAAGTAAGGTAAATGTCTTTAAAACTGATTTTCTGACTTGGGGGTTTTGTTTTATAGATAGAAGGCAAAGTAGTTGGATTTTATGTTAGGCACCCATTAATCAATTTGACCAGGCCTGTCTGTGGTGGAGGTTAAGCTGCTGATTAGCTACAGATAGAAGTGAGCTTTATTGTATGACATAGCATCTAACATCTTAGAAATCACCAGATTATGGAATGGCTACAACAATAGTAGGTGAATTAATCTTGTCTTTGTTTATTCTTATCTGCCTTCAACTTGATTATTTATCTAGAAAACATTATGCACAAGAGAGACGGTCGTTGTGCTTTTTACTCAGGCTATCATAAATTTCATGGGCTTGAGCAACTGGAAGTTGACTTTTAGGCCACTGCTTTACTTCTTACTTTTGTCTTCAGAATATGGTCAGAAATCCTGACTAATGGTACTGATTGCTTTTGATTTATTTAACTTTTCTTCTGGAGCATGTGAGCTAAGTACTTTATATCCTTCCTCAGGTCTTGTTTGTTGTCCCCTGGTTTTGGTCAGCTAAGGACTCTTCCAGATGGTGAATAATCATAAGGAAAGACAATAAATTATAGTCAGAGAAAAAAACTGCTGACTGAGGCTGAGTGGGAGCAGTGTGGTTTCGTGTCTCTAATGATCTTCCAGCTATGCTCCAAATGCTGGAACTACCTGATCATCCACAATATTCTTATCCTTCTGTTGTTATCTTCCTGGTACTGAAATTAGCATTACTTTTTTTCCTCCAGTAGTTCAACTGACTAGCAATTAAATACAACTAAAGACATTTGCTTACTTTATAATTTATCTGTGCAACTGGGCTGTCTTATCACTTGTTTCATACTGTGCATTATAATCTCTTTTATAAAATGTAATGTGGAGGAAAGCTTGTGCTGCTGATGAAGAATTCAGCTGGGCAGCTACTATTAATGTAAGAAGTCGAACAGCTTGATCCTTTTAAAGTTTGTTAGCATTTAAATACTTAAATATTCTAAAAATCTTGTAAGAAAACAGGATACCTCCAATTGACTTCCATGTCAGAAACTTACCAGTATTTAGACACTTTGATGCCAACCCTATATGTTCACCTGCTTCACCTCTATAAAGTGAAAATAATTTTTTATCAGATTTGTTCTATTGGCAAAAAAGTCTTAATCTTTCCTTTACTATAGCAGTGTCTTTTGAATGGCTGAGCCTTTATTTTTGCCATTCACTGGCAATTTTCCAACTTTTGTGATGAGTGAGGCAAGGTGCTTTGGGAAAACCATTATGGGGCCACACAATTAAAGGTATAACACACACATTCACACAAGGGTAGACTGATAGTGACAAACCTTGATTCTGACACTACCCAGCTCTGTGTTTTGGCTTTCCAACCCAAGTAACATTCTTCAGTCCATTTTCTGCGGGTGAAGAATTGGTTTGCGTGAATTAACATTTGTAGGAAATGTGGCTCAAATAAAGGAAGGAATAGTCTGAACTGAATTCAAGTATTGCGCAACTTTCCAAAGAATGGGAATTCATTGTACATAAAGGAGATAAATAACTTTTCCTACTTTGCTTTCAGAAAGCGTTGACTTGACGTTGTCATGTTATTTTCTATTCTTTCATGCCTCTGAGGAAGATCCTCTGCTCTTTACCATAGCATGTAATTATCTGTCTTCCTCCAAGGTAAGTTTATCTACAGCTATCTATATCTTCAGTTTGCAGGTAAAGGAAAGAGGCTTAATTGGATTTCCGAGTTAGTCTACAGTGGAACAGTATTTGAACATTGTAGTATAAAAACAGGCCAATAGCATCTTTGGGGGGATTCTTATATGCTTTTACTCAGCTACACTAGTTTCTCATAGAAAAGGGACTGTTTGCTTAAAATTTTCTGAAGAAAAAAATGTACTCTTAAAAATATTTTTGAAAACTAGATCCTAGGAATCATATAATCTCCCATTTCTTTTTCGGTTCTGTCAATGTATCTATCCTGCCTTGAGGAAGCTGAGACCTCAACTCTTGCTCAGTTCTCACAACACAGCCCCAGCTTGATGGATATGAGCTTGATATGAGTTCATCAGCTAAGAACAGAATGAATAGCATGGGGTTTTTTGACTGCTACAATTCTGAAATTACATTTGAGCCCGCAATTTTCTTATTAAAATGAAGTAGGAAAACAAAGGCCCACAGGCAATTGAACATATAAACCCAATTTACTGAGTCATAAAAAGATGACATATTTACCATAATTTTAACATAGTATGAAACAAGCAGCAGACATTGGTCTCAGTGAACAAAGCTCCATCTTTTTCTTAGCATCTAGACCTGTAAATTTCTAAAGCAACAATGCCATGCTGAAGACAAAGGTGCTTGCCATCTGTTCTGTTTTATGAAGATTATTTGTTGCCCTTGTGATTTTGGAATGTTTCCAGTAAATACTCCAGCAAATTTGAGCATAGATATAGTCAGGTATGAGGCATATGACCATTATTGTGTCTGATGTGCTATAAAACATGAAGCAATGAGGAAACACAAAGGAGAAAATAAAAATAGAGCACCAAACATGAGGAAACATTCTAAAGGATATTTGATTTAAAAAAATCACTAAAATTTAACAATTTGATGCATAAAAAAGGAGCAATATTAAGGCTGTGATTTCAAACACTTAAAAGTAGTAAATATGTTGTTGAACTCATCATCAACCGCATACAGGTCCCTTGTGGCCTTATAAGAAACTATCCTGGCTGAGAGGAACTCAGGTGACTGTGAGGCGTGGAGCTTGTGACAAAGATGAAAAGATATCAATGGCAAATGTAAAATGGATAGCAGCAAACAGACCTAAATGAGGAGTATAAGGAGGACACTTTAAACTAGGAAGAAATTATTGTAAAATCATTATGCTTGGTAGAAGAATTGACAAGTTAACACATGGCATTTCTTTTTCCTTTTGTGAGGCACTGCATACAATTTATCTTTACTGTATTCATTTGAGTGCCTAAGAATATCATGTTGTCACTATGAACTAATAAGGAGCACTTTCTGTCATCTGCTTAAAGCTGCAGCAGAAACAGTCTCAGACTTTCCTATACAATGTCTCTGGACATAAAAAAAATATATGAACAAAGTACAAGTAGGAAAACATTGCTGTGACCAGGAGATTCCTATTAAGAGGAATGGTGTTTTGAATAAAATAGAGAACTAGCTGTTCTGATTTCTATTCAGAACCTTGACCTTTTTTGATCACAGAGAAAACTTAAATGAAGCTGGATCATCTAAAGATGATAAACACCCTTGAAATTTTTCACTTTAACTTTTATTTAATTTTTTTAGTTTGATTATATAAAAAATTAATTGTAAATCTATTAAATGAAAAAAAACAAAAAGGAAAATTCCAACCACTCCTCCAAACCTGAATGGAAAAAATCACAGGTTTTTTTTTCAGTTTGTTTGTGACTTAGCATTAGAGGTTTGTCTAGGGTCTCTACAATCTAGTATAGAGTTATTGCAAAATTCAGGTTCGAATGTTCAAGGCAAAATCAACTCTGCTATCTCAGCTCTTGAACTGTATAACTTTGCTTGCTGTTGCAATGTTCTCCTGAGTTGCTATTAACATGTTTAACCAGTCAACAAACAAATAAAGCAAAAAAAGTATTTACTTTGAAAAGAAAATTACAAGGCTGCAATCCATAGTGAAGAGAATACAAGCTGCCAGGGTTACCAGAGAACTAAAGAAATATGTTCCAGTTCAGTATTTGTTTAGAGTTTTCTCTTTTCAGACTAAGGTAGTCACAAATAAACTAAACTAAAGTAAAATAGCATGGACTGTTTTTGTAAAGGCATCATCAGATAGAAAAGAAAATTACAATGCCTCTTTGTACCGGTTGTGGGAGGACACAGTCCTGGACAGGAAGGCTTCAGAGGATATTGATGAAAACAGAGCAAGACCATGAAATAAATGGAAACAAAGTGAAAAAGAGTCCTGGAGGCATTGATTTATGAGAAAGATCAAAAAGCTAAAAGAAATCTGTAGCTAATCAGTGACTGAGGATGAAAGATGGCAATGGATATGGGCATGCTTTATAGTCATGCAGGGAAATGTTGCTGGAATAATAGGGGGTTTTGGGGATTGGTAGCCCAGTGATCTCATTCCAAGATGATCTGGTGAAAGAGCTCAATAGGCTGACTAACATTTGAAGGCAATGGTAATAGAAAAGGCAGCAATTGAAAACAGGTGATAGAGACAACACAGCTAGATTTTTAATTTCAAATTCAGTAGCATATTAATGTCAAACTGGAGCTGGGAGAAAAGAATTGGCCATGCTGACTGCTATTAGTGACTGTCCTCAGCCTATATCCTTTTCTCTTTTTCTACGGTTATCTCTATCACACTGGGCAAGGAAAATGTAAGGATCATGTATGTCTAGGGTGCTAAGCAGCTTATGGGGCAGGATATACACAAGATATTAATTCAGTCTAAATTCAGTCCATGGGGCTGTGGAAAGTATTGAACCTTGCTTGCTCTGGGTTGTCACTGACTCATCTGCCGTGGTGTGAGGACAGATGAATGACCTCTCACCCTAGTGACCACAGACACACTGCCATCCAATTGGAAAGAAAACCTTTTGTTGACCCGAAATGAAATATATTCATCTTCACATATGAATATATAAATGAAATACTGAAGAAACTATCTGGTGTGTGATTTGATGGAAAAGTTTTAATACCAGCCTCCAAAAGGACCTCCTGAGTTTACCATATGAATTACAGAGTTTGATTGGTACATTTGGAAGAGAAGAAAGCCAGGAGAGATGTTTACATTTTTCTCTTTTTGATGAGACAAAAATGTCTATATACTCTAGCGAAGAAAAAAAGCACAGCATGTCCATGAATGGACCTGTCTGATAAAGATAATCCTGGCCCCAGGATTTCTGGCACTTAAAGACCAATCAGTGATATTTAGCATATCAGGAAAGAGTGAAAAGGTATTATTTGAAGATTTGAACAAGCTTGGTACTGCTTTTAACAAAGGTGGTTTAGACCACATGTTCTTCTGAAGAAGCACTATTCAGAAGCAAAGAAAATGCTGAAATTGCACTAAATGAGCAGTGAAGGTCACGAGGGCATAAAAAAATGACCATTTCAATAGAAATTTGTGTTAGTTTGGACTAAGAATGGCTTAGCTTTCATGAACTCTCCAGTGCTCACTGTTAGGTTGACTTGTGAATGACCATCTCACATAAGTTTTAGTCTTTAGATAACTAAAATGTGTCTTGGTGATAAGTTTTTTGGTAAGAATTTTTTTGCCTTGGTGACCAAGTAAGTAGGTAAGGGCTAATGGCCAGGACTATGATTCAAAGTGATTAAAGCAGGCTGGAGGAATGGGACAGAAGAAAGGTGGCAAATTTCAACAACAAATGCCAAGTCCTGCACCTGGGAAGAAGACCCCTTTTGATGACTGGGGAACAGGTCTGCTGTAAAGGAACTGAAGATCTTGGCAGACAGGAAGCTGAATCTGAGCCATCACTGTGCCCTGGCAGGAAAGACCAGCATCATCTGAGGATTCAGACTGTGGATCAAGAGAATTTATTAACCCTCACTATTCAGAGCTCAGATCACACCTAAGCCCTGTCCCCCAGTACAAGACTGATATACTGGAGTCAGTTCAGTGAAGGAAGCACGACCTGGGAGAAGCTGAGGCACTGGTGCTTTTGAGACTGGAGAAGATATGGCTTTGGGGACACTTATCAGCTCTTCAAACCTACAAGGTGGTCCCTAAGAAAACTAAGCCATGATCCTCTCTAGTGGTAGATGGAGAGAGAACAAGACATGATTGACATAAATTTGAAAAAACAAATAAAGAAAATCTTTCATTCTCAAGACAGCCAAGCTGCTCAGAGATTTCAAGTGGTTTCTGTCTTTGGAGGGTTACAAGACTCAGCTGTGCACAAACCTGAGCACCTGGTCTGACCTCACATCTGAGACTACTTTGAGCAGGACATTGGACTAGAAATGTTGTAAGGACCATTCCTACCTCAATTACTCTTGGATTCTTACTGAATTACACTGCCAGTCCATTTGGGTGATCTTGCATGGTCTAGGCAACTGTAAGCTGTAAGGCTTTAAATGAGAGTATTACACTGAACTGAAATCAGAGAAGACTCCAGCTAACAAAACTTACTGGAGTACAAGGTTTAATACCCAAATCTGTTTAAATGTGTCACAGACTTTGGAAATACTTCAGTACCACCTACTTAAAAGAAAAAAAAAGAGTAAGCCAGTTTCTGCTCACAGTTGCTGTGACTTAAGTGTTTGATTTTTCACATTTTTTCATGTGAAAGGATGAGTACATTCACTGATGTCCTATAATACTAACAAAAAAAAAAAAAAAAAAGATTCAGTTCTCAACCAAGGGAAAATGAACTGCACATGGAATTCATATAGTTCTCTTTTTGATTACCTGTATAATTTATAAAATCTATAAAAATCCCCAAACAAAAAATCTTTGCAGAAAGAAAAAAAACCAAAACAAAACCACAAAAACTTTCTAATGGATTGAGCCCCAGAACAAGATGAATTCCATTATTCAATTTATTATTTAATAAAGGAATATAGAATTCTGGATATGCTACCAAAACATTTTTGAAAGCAAGTTAATAATGCTCAAGTGACTGACAAAACAGCAGCACTATCCTTAGGCTCCATTTTGAGTCTGATTTATTTTAATGCAACATGCAAGGTAGTCTTTTCGAGTTTAAATAAAGATTTGGAGTTAAAGAAGCTACATACTAAAGAAATATAAATGTTCACTTTTTTTCTTGATTTGCCATTCAAAAATTATTTAAAACAGAAAGACATCAATTTTGGCCTATAATTACCTTTGTCAAGGTCACCAATTCTGTACCTAATGGACTGATTTTTTTCTGACTCTGTTCTCTGCCAAAAAAATATTATATGTGAAATTAAAGGCACTTATGATATACCTGGAAAATTTACTTTTAAAATCTGTACACACTATATATAATATAACATAATATAATATAATATAATATAATATAATATAATATAATATAATATAATATAATATAATATAATATAATATAATATAATATAATATAATATAATATAATATAATATAATATAATATAATATAATATAATATAATGTAATGTAATATCATATCATATCATTATTATATTATATTATATTATATTATATTATATTATATTATATTATATTATATTATATTATATTATTATCTATATTAGTATTATTATAAAAAAGCTTATAAAGTTTTCATGAACTGTATTAACTTGGAGTGGATGCATGTTTCTGTTTATGTTTGAGGTGCTGGGTCATGAGTATCCATACTACTAATAAATATAGTTTAAAATTAACTTTTTTGCCTATTAATTTTCCTTTTACCTTGTGAACACTTCCCTTCTGTCTTCTTTCCTCATTCTACCTTTTGGAATTTCTCCAAGTTGTCTGTATGTTTGAGGTGCATATTTCTTCTCTAATTGCTCTCTAACTCTCTGTTTCCTTCCCCTTCCTTGTTACACATTTGTCTCCTTTTTTATTCCAATCCATGACTTGACATTTGTTACACTTGAAAGAAGATCTCATGGAACCTGTAAGAGCTCATGAGACATAATAGCATGGGGCAGAAGCATGCAATGTGTTGGAAGAGGAATGGAAAAAATTCATTATGGGAGGGTGGCAGTCCTCACTGTCCCTTAGATATCAGGAGTCTAAGAGTGATAGATGAAAGAGCTGTACAATTAAACATCATCAGCAAAGAGCAGCTGTTGTGGTGGCCATGTTCAAGACAAGGAGGAGAAAGGCAATGCCATATAATAACAAAAGAGATTACATATATATACACATATACATGCTCTATCATTGCTGCTATATTTCCCTTCTTTGTGTTTCTTATTTCAGAACTGGAAATTTTTTATTATTCCTTTCAATGTATTTTGATATTAGAATTGATCTCTTTTTAAACACTGTCTCCATTAACCGCTGCATGCTTTCACCATAGTCTGCATAATTAAGAAACTACTGTGATTATCCTAAAGTAATGAGAAACGTGCAAATTAAATTGGTTGTGGAAGATGTTTAGAATTGCTAATTGAGGAATGCATCCCATTGGAATATGAAATCATAAAAATACACAAATCAGAGCACTGCTTAGTTCCATTTTAAGAAAAGAGTGTAATTCTTTGCAAGTTACACAAAAATATCGATTGATCGATAACTATCTCCAGAAGTCACACTAAAACTGTGATTCTGGAGTGATATTCATATATAACAGCATATATGTTTTATCAGAAGAGTTTTATATACATATACATATATATACATATATATATATGTATATATAATTACAGCAGAAGAGTAATCTCCTCGGCTGTAAAATGACAAAAGGCATCACTTTTCTGAGACTGAAATTCGTTTTGTATCACATTAAAGAGTTCAAATAGTGACATCTATATTTTTAAAGTTGGGGAGTTTTTCCCAACTATATACATTGAGATTTAAAAAAAAAAAAAAAAAAATTCATCAAGCAATTAAGGATAATGTGCATAAATGTCACAACTAATGAAGATATTTTGACAGAAAATGATAAAAATTTACTAAGATTTAGTCAGTATAGGAAGAAGTGATTTTTTTCTAGGAAGTGTAAAGAAAAAGATACTTCTTATGAGGACTTAAAGTGCTTATACACTTATACAGAAATTATACAGTGCTTTTACAGAAATACTGTATGCTTTCTGTTGAAAGCATATTTCTTATTAAAATAAACCAAGTTAGAGAAATACAGACTTTATTGGTCTTCATTAGATTTGTCTCAGATTGGTGTTTTCTAAAATAGTGACCTCCTGTAATTTTAAAACATGATTTATCTTCTTCCAAGTTTGATGTTCAGACAAAAAAAAAAGAATCTTCATGCCAGTTGACTAGAATAGGTGGTCATGCCCTGCTGCCATGGGTGTAATGTAAACCCTTATGTCTGATGGTCTTGTATTAGCCCAGCTCCCCAGGAGAATTTGGGATCATGCTTCAACAAAAATAAAGTGACAGGCACATATCTGAAAGAAAGAAATACTGCCCAATAGAGGTACACCGTTTAGGCCATATGATACTGAAATTTCACAACAGGAATATAACTTGGTTTTAAAAGAAGAACAGCATGAGAAAGTGTGGGATAATATACTGTGAACAGAAAGCTTTTTAAACATAAAATTCTCAGAATAATCAGAAAGTTACAGCTCAGAATGGAGGAACACAATACAGCTCCACAGAGACATTTGCAAACAACTGCCCTGCACAGAAGACCTCCATCATATTGCTTTTTTCTTTACTACCTATTCTCTAGACTGAAAATATTAGATGCTACTTTCTCCAAGTACTCAATAAGTATTATTAAACTATTTAATGAGTAAAAATATTTGAAATACATCCTTAGTATGAGATCTATAATTAGAGGAATTCAAATAAGTGAAAATACATTTTTGCCTTTGCAAGCTAAAATATGTCTGTTTCCAATTGCAAAAACTTAATTAGTATTGTAATTTCATTCTAAATAATGATAAAATATTTGTGCTGAACCACAAAGATCCTCACCCAAAGAAAATATACCAAATTTTGCTACATATAACATAATGAATATAAGACTGAGCAATGAAGGCAGAAGGACAGTGCAGTAAAAGTAGAAGAGTTCCCTGCACAACAGGGTCATATTTTATCACAACTATGTTAATATTTGGAAGGATAGATACAAGTCAGGTTTATTTATTATGCTATCTAGATAAATAGATACAACATATCTAAGTAGATAAATGACTGATGAGATTCTTGCAGCCATCACAGAAGAATAGGCTGATCAGAAGGGATTTAAAGGAAAGAGTAGGAGCCCTGTAGGTGTGTTTAGAATGATGTAAAAGGAGATCATAAAGGAAAAAAAAGGTCATGGGAGAAATGAGAAGAACTTGAGGATAAAATACACACCTTGAAGCAGTTGAGGTGCCTGCAGAGTGTGCCAACAGAAATACCATTACAATGTGCACCTGAAGGATTGGCTAGTAAAATGGACAGAGTGCACATCTGCATACTCCTAATAGCAGTGAAAATGAGCAAATGGAATGGCATAGAGGAATTAGAACTGAAGGAGTAACAATAAAAACAGTGACAAGCACTTACAGATTTTTAATGTAAGACAAAACCAAAAAGAAATAGTGCAAAGAAAGGCACAGTATTATTTAATTTTCATGTTTTAAGAAGAAAGCTGTGTCAAGGAAAATAGTTCCTGGAGAAGATGCAGTTTATTTCCAAACATATTGCTCTCTGTAGTTAAAGAGAGCTGTCAGATAGATACTCTGTACAGCTCTATGTAGTGACTTGGAGCTGTGCTTCACTTTCAGACTGATTATTGAGATTTTTCACAGAAATAGTTTACTAGGAAAGTAATAAAATTGAAACAAGTGACAGCCTGTAGGGTGAAGACGAAATAGTGCCTGATACAATGTTTGATTTGAGGATTCTTATTCAAAAGCAAAGCATTACAAGAATACACAAATCTTGCAATGTAGTTATTCTGGCATGTATGAGTAGTTTTCACTGTATGGAATCTTTACAACTATAATATTTAATTTCAAATAATTTAGTTTTTTTTTTTTTTTTTGTTTTTGGTTTTTTTTTTGTTTTTTGTTTGTTTTTTTTTTTTTTTTTTAAACAGAAGGTCAGTAACTAAAAAGGTACACAAAGAAAAGACTTTATCTAGGCCAGTCCTATTTCCTAAAAGAATAAGGGTCTGTGTTCTTTCAGGTCAAAATCTTGAGCTTATGAAGGCAAACAAGCATTTTCATACCCATCAAGACTCTGCAAATAACTCTGCTTTGCTGCTATAAGGAGGATGAATTTATTCACCTCATCAGTGAATGAGTCCCAGGTGTGCAGTGAATGCCTGGTCTCTGTCCCAGCCCTTCTGTGCACCTGCCCCAAAACTTTGATTCCAGCAAGTAAGACCTATTAATTGAAATAGCACTGTTCAATAATTCAAGAGCAGATTTTCATTTTTTATAAAAGCTCTAAAATTCTATTTCCTCTTTAAGTCAAATTCTGGACCATAACATTTCACAGAGCAAGTCTGAGCAAGTTACTGAGCACTTAATTATTGAGTGTAAATTCTCTCAAGTGCCTCAATTATGAGTTTAGTAAAAACAAGTAAAGGTATATCTAGAAAGATGTTCAATTTAAGATGAGTTTTACAAATTTGATATGGTCTCTTGGCAAATTTGCATGTGGGTAATTCCTGTCTATATTGCTTTTGTAATTGAACTGGAAAAGATAGGTTTCCTTTTTCATCTCTTAACATCTCTATTTTGCTGCCATGTGTCATCGATCTGTTGCTGCATTTTGACTCCAAAATGATCTTCTTTTATTTTTTGTGGCTTCATTTAACTTAGTCCTCATTAAATAAGGGCCCAGTCCTTCATCTTCAATTCACATCTGTACTTTTATTCACATTTATATCCTTTACTTATTCAGGCTATTCATTCATAAGAGGAAAGTTACAAAAATAACCTTTGTAATTTAAAATACTTTCAGATGAAGCAGGAATTAATGTTCTATAGTAGATTTCTAGGAACTGTGCTAGGAAATCTCTTCCCTCTTTTTAACCAGTATTTTAGGTGTGCTGGAGCCACATGGAGCAGGGAGGGGGATTGTGGCCCATCCCCCATGGAAGCCACTTGGAAAGCACATGGCTAAACCAGGACAATAGGGCTTAGAGAAAGATACTAGGAATTCCCTTTTTATTTTTTTTTTTTTTTTTTAAGCAATATATGTGATTTTCTGAGTTAGGTGTTTTCTCCAAATCACACGGAGACTTGTTTGAGCCTCAAAACATGAAAACATGAAGCCTCAAGACTTTTCATGATGTTTCTAAGTAGCAATGATAATAATTATGGCAGGTCTTATTTTGTATTCCATTTTTATTGTATAACACAGGATATAATGCCAATGTGGTAGTCTCAGGATTGTTCTCACTATATCTCATGCAATCACTCACAAGTCTGCTAAGTCAGTATAACAACATCAGAGCCATGCTGGTTTATGTCCCTTTTTTTTTCTCTCTTTGCAGTGGTAAACATTTGGTAATAATGGTGAGGGGTGAAGAAGACCTTCCCTTTAGACAGTTTAATTTTGTGTCAAAACTGAAGTTCTATAGGTTAAATGCCTAATATCCACTAAGCTAAATGCCTACTAAATTCTGTGGCTGAAATATCAGAAATGAATTCCATTTGGCTTAGAATGCAAAATAAAACTTAAAAGAAACAGAGTTAATGTATAATGTGTATTATTGGGAATTATTTTATACTTCCTGTCAGACAGCTCACTTAACTATTCAAAAAGCCCTTGCAGTTTTCATTCTGCATCAGGAGAAAAAGCTTGAACAGTGAAAGGGTCAAGAAGAGAAGGAAGTGCATTAGTTGAACATGCCAAAGGCTAACCAACAGAGAGAAACTACTCAGCCTTTAAAATTAAATCACTCTGTGTGTGTGTGTGCTGTGTATTCTATATTTAGTGCTGTTCTTTTTACTGCTATTGAAGTTCTTTTTCATTTCAGAGCCAACAGCTAGAGATGTAATCGATCTGGATTAATTTACACTGCATTTTGTAACATTTATTTTGACAAATAAATTTTTTATTAAAATAATCCGTTTCAACATATAATTATCAGCCAAAACTTTCTCCTGCAATATTATCAGCAAATTTCAAATAAACTAGTTGCACGAGAAATAAATAGAATTAAATTCTAAATAGGTATAATATAAGCTCTACATCTGTAAAACTTAGAGATCAATATTTCTGAGGCTGTGGAATGCTCTAGTTGTAGGAATATGATGTGAATGAAGTTACTGCCATGACTGATGCATTAAAATGCATTATTTATTATTTCATCTGAGTCTCATTGAAATCTTTGGCTTGTTCTGCTGTTTAAGTTGAATTCTCCTTTTCCCCCAGTTACTAACTGACACAGCCTACAGAATTGCTTTTAGGATACTCTAAGGCAAATCCTCTTTTACTTCAGTAGGCATGGTGAATTTCTAGCAGTGTTAAAATAATAAATTTGTTTAAGAACTTCAATTTCTGAACTGATCTCTTTTATGCTTGAGATATACTCTTTCTAACTATGTGTACTGATAAAAGACATAAATATGAAACCAAAGTACCATTTCAATAGAAGATGAGATTTTAGTTTGAATGTGAGATACTAGGATGTGTCCATAATTCTCCACTTTGGGGTATTTTCTGAGTCCTTGAGCCCTGTATAAATTCCACAGTATTTGGATTGGGAAGTGTAAGAGCTAAAGGAAATATGGAAGTTAATAAAGTTCTGTTCCTATGCTGTGTTCTGCCATGCTGCACTATGCTGAATGCACTGCTTTGTTTTGGATGCTGTCTGTTGCTAGTACTGGTAGATAAACATACTGTCCTGACACACTATCTCAGCACCAGGGAAATCTAGATGAATGAGCTCTAAATTTAGTATAGGAGATTAATGAACACAGCTAATGGACTGGACTAGTATTTCTTATGTTAGGGTAATATTTGGCACTGCACATGTAAACATATATTTATGGCTTCACCAAAGTCTTACGTTAGGATATGGTAGTGCTGCAGCAACTTTGAAAGTCAGCATCTGACTACTGGGTGTATATAAATGCTAAGTCTTAAAATAACATTAGTCAAGACTTTATGTATTTTATCAATTTTTCAAAAATTGTAAGCTGCAACTGATCAGTAATACTTAGAATTTTGTAATTCAAGACTGAAAAATCAAAACAGTGTAAAATAAATTTTTATTTCCTGTTCACAATAAAACTGGTGTAAATATGTACAGAGAGAGGAAAAAAACTAGAATTCCAAGGTGAAAATGTTTTGCTCTTTAAACGAAAGAGGAAGCTCTTTGTAGCAGATTTGGATTCAATGTTTTTATATAAGAAAATAATGAATTTTCAGAAGCAAAATTGATGAAACAATGCATTCAGTGTTGGTTTTTTTTTCCAAGAAGTACTCTTCAGTCTGTAATGAAACTTCTGGTCAGAGCCATGAGCATGACAAGATTCCTCCTGTATAAATTACCTTTAACCCAGGATTGGAGAGAGCCAAAGTCAGAAGGCCCAGTTCAAGTATTTAATTAAAAAATGATGGCTGATGGCAATGAATTTAAGGTCATACTTACAGATCAAAACCCAAGTCAGAGCCTGAGAATGACTTATGCCACACGGCCACGGACAGATCTATTTCTCCTGAAGTGGGGCAGCTTTATCAATACTGCTGGCTGAATTGACTCTGTGTGTTTTGCCAGACTCCAAACCATGTTTCAACATTTCTTAGCTCCAGAGAAAATTAAGGCAGGGGACATGTTGAAAACTAACTAGTGTAAGATGATGATAATTACTTGCTTGTTTTGCTAATGCTGATGTAGCCTTAGTGTCCTACATTCCAGTCTTCCCTTCATTTTCAGGGCTATAATTTTTAGAAGTTCAGCAAAATGTAGATATTTCTGCTCAATAGAAAAGGGCATGAGAAGATCAGCCCAACCTTTCAGCACAATCACTCTGAATCCCTGAGTACAAAGGCACCGGCAACAAAGCATCTGAAGCAGGTGAGAGGAATTGTTATGTTCATTTTGACCAAAGTAAGGTCAGTACTGAGAAAGGCCTCAGCTTAGTTTTTGACAGAAGTTATAGAGGAATCTGTGGCATGTCATCAAACATCAGCGTGACTCACCTCTCTCCTTTATTTAGTGGTCTTGCTATGATGCTTTAAATAGCAGGGAATACCCCAAAGTGTTTTTCCTTTCCTGATTTGCAGTGATGGATACTCAGGCACTTGGCTAACACAGATGCTGCCTCTCTGATGCTTCCCATTCCAGAGCTTGCTTGTAGGAACAGAGAACCTCTGCAGATGGCCACCCTACAGCACTAGGGTACATATGCTGTTTTCTTCTTTGAGTACCAGGGATCTTCATGACCAACACTCAGGATTGGAATCACTTTAAGTTTTAAGTTTAGAAGGCTTTTAAGGTTTAAAGTGATCTTGAATTGTAAGTTTTAAGCTTTTTTATCTATACATAAAATTATATAATAATATTTTATTAAGCTTTTGTATATAATAAAAGTTTTAAATGTAATAAATAATAAGGTTTAAGCTGATGCTACTGCTGATTTTAGTGCTCTTGCTCATAGTGAGACAGTGTTTTCTAATCAGGCTTTAGGTACTACTTCTAGACATATGACCACATCTGAAGTTTCTTCTCAAAACTGGGTATCAAAATATATTCAAATTATTGAATTGTGTGTGCATTTTGGTAGTACAACTTTTAAATATTTCCTTATTACTAAGTGTTGTTATCTGTGAGGATGTTTTCTTAATTTATTTTTTCTTCCAAGAAGAATTTGTTTTGATCTTTTCTACACATTCAGCAAGTTGCACAAATTGCAAGTTTTAAATTTCTTTATACATTTGATAGCAACAGATCTCAGAAGATATCTCTTTGATTCTATTTTTTTTCCCAAATCATTATTACAGATGCTAAGTAGCATTACAATTGTCAAAGAAACTTAGAGGAAATTCAGAATAATTAATCAGATAATATTCACAAGTTTATTTTTTTTAATTTAGTCCTTCAGAATTTGAACTATACAGGTTCATAATGAACCAGAATAAAGTAAAAAAATTATGTTGATTTTTTTTTTTTTAGTACATATTGTGGAATTTACAATTAAATGAAAGCAAAAGGATGCTGTTCAACTTTTCATGAAAAGATGAGATACATCTTACTCTGGCAGTTTAAAGGCATATCACTCTACATAGACAGTAACAGCACAGAGTGATACAATGCTTTGTAATCCTTAGAAGAAAACCTGTCATCTTGTACTATAGCAAAGTATATTATCAAGAATCATTTAATCTTCACATTGCTGATACAATGACGCAGAATAAGGCTGTAGCATTTTATATACATGTCTATAAATTGTGGCTGAATTGTCAGTTTTTTTAAGATGGATAGGATTTTGGTGGGATTGCTATAACTGTACATCATGATAAGAAATTAATCCCTTTCACATAATTCCCATGCATGTACAAGATCCTTTTACTCAGCTGTTTGAGAAACTTTTTTGTAAGGAACAAAACATGAAAAGGCATCAACTTAGGTGTGCAGCCCAGGCACTAAATTTTTGAAACAAAATATTTAATGAGATTGGGGTAGGAAGAGCCTTCCCCATTCAACAACATTATGTCACAGACACTTATGAGATATTCCTTCCATCCTTCTGTCTCCTTTTATCTCAGGATCATGGAACTATTTGTATATCCATATCTATATATCTGTATCTATCTGTACATAATCCATCTTCCACTAGCATCTTGTCACAGTGCTCTGCACTCTATTGGATAAATTGATTTTCATCATGAAGACAAAATGAAGGCTCCTCATAAGTAGTATCCAGAATTTATTCATATTTTTAAAACACATACTTTCCTTGAACCCCATGTAATGCATATTTCTGACAAGAAAAATTGTTTTGTAATAAATGTCTCAAAGAAATTTCAGTCATTTCTCACTACACAGCCTACTGTACACAGAATTGCTAAAGAAGACATGAGAATTCATTAGTATTCTAGTGACCTTCTAGACAGACTGCACAGGAATCCTGAAGGTTAATTTAGAGCTAAATTAATTAAGATAGCACATAATTAATAGCACAAAAGAATTAAGACAGCACTTTTTCAGGACAGTGACAGGACAAGGGACAATAGGCACAAATTGAGACACAGGAACTTCCATCTGAATATGACAAAAAATGTCTTTATTTTGATGTTGAGAGAGTCACTGAAAGAAGTTGTAAAGTCTCCTTCTCTGGAGTTCTTCAAAACCTATCTGGACTTGATCCTGTGCAATTTACTTTAGCAGATGCATTGGACCAGATGATCTTCAGAAGTGCCCTCCAGTCCTAACCATTCTACAGTTTTCTGACTCTGTGATAATATGCAAGGTCAGACTGTGGTCTTTGCAGAATTTTTCTGTCTGAACTAGTTCTTAATTTTGTTAAAAAAAAAAAAAAAAAAAAAAAAAGTACTTATCTGGGTCACAATATATACAAAATTTTTAGGAAAGCAAAGAATAATGATTTTCTAATGCTCTTTCATTCCTGCTGAGTTGTGTCATTCAATCATCAGTCTATATTTTTCCTATTTTTTTCAGCCACCTTTTCCTTAATCATAAATAAATGCAAAAGTGTAAATGATTCATTAGTCCAAAGCTGGGCATGGGAAACAGGGAGAAAACATGAGAAATGGTATTAAAATGGAAAGGAGGTATTCAGGTCAGAAAAGGGTAAAATAGACCAGTGATGAGAATTACAGGAAGGAAGGACATCAATTGTTTATATAGATTAGAACACCACTTTCATTTGAGTATTTGCATCTTTCCATGAAATGAAATGACATCTTAACAGAGCCCATGACATGCTTTGCAGGAGAGCAAAAATGATAAATTACTGAGTTTTTATAAAGCAGAAAGCACAGCTCAGATATATTTGATTGCTTTTTGCCTTAGGAGTATCGGGAGTCTCCATAGGTTGGAATTGACTGAATAGGCCTATCATGTCACATGGTGTCTCCTTTTCCTTTCAGCCATAAGTAATAATTGCTTTTTGCCATGGAATTAGCCCTGAAACAGCCATTGATCACTTCATAGCTTTTAAGGCCAGAGGAGAACACTGCCTTCATTTAGTCTGACCCATAATATGACATAGGCAGTAACACCCCACCCAATGACAACCACATGAAATCCAATAATTTATGGTTTAATACAGTATATGTCTGGAAAGAAACCCATTATTGATTTAAAAATGTTGTATGATGGACAGAAAATCTACTACTTTCCTTCATAAAGTGACCCAATGGCTATTTTCTCTCACTGGTAGAAACATGTCTCATATTTCTGCTTTGGATGTGCCTATCTATAAACTATAGGCAGCAAATTTTGTCGTAGCTATAAATAACATGCCATCCATTAGCCCTCTCCTACTGCATACTCCTAGCTTATTATTATGTTATAGGTCAGTCTCTTTATTTCCTCCCAATGGATAGATTGCCTTCTTGAGTATTTGCCTGTGAGGGGGTCTTTGAGTCCCATCATTCATTCTGAGTGACAGCTAGAAGTTGGGTTTTCAGACTACTACTTGAAACTGGGAACTAGAAGCCATTCATGTATAGAGGCAATATAAGGTTTTGAGTCTTGCTAACCACTTAGCTGTATATGTACAAATGATTTAAAAGAATATCAAACAATCTTATGAAGATGACGGTGGATCTTGCAATTATGTGTCTTAATATGGAAACAGCCCCAGCAGACTGGCAAATGGGACAGCACTTAGAGCTGGCTGGATAAGAAAACAAACTGTATTAAAGTCATATAGTCTGAAGGGGCTTCCTTGCCAGTCTGAGAAGAAAGGGGTGCCAAAATACATAATGTTTTCTTGACCATAATACCTACTGCACTAGCAATATGTGTATGTAACATTCTTAGAAATGCAAAGTATATATATTTTTTTATTTAGGGGGCACTTTAAATTTAAAAGTGTAGTTTGCTCGTCTGTTTGTTTGTTGGGGTTGTTGAGATTTTTTTATTAAGTGCTACAAATTAGGTCTGAGCTTGAAATATTCTTAGGAACTCCTCAGATTCATGCACTGGCTAATTTTCTGTCCTTTTATGTTCCTCAAATGTATTGTAGAAGTCCTATTTGACTAGGGCCAGTGAAGTATTCTACGTTTGGAAATTAGTGTCTAGATTCTGAACATTCTTTTTCTAAGCAAATTTTTCTCTCTTCTTTCAGAACAAACTAATTCCCCATATAAGCTGCTCTTCTCCAGCATCTCAAAACCAAATGAGACAAGTTGGATTTTCTGGATTGTTCTCATGGCATAACATAGTTTCCACAAAGGGCAGTGGAAGATTTATGAATTGTTTTAATGGGAGATTAAATGGCAAACTTGACAAAAACATCTAACCATAACTAATCAGCTTTTGTGTCAATGTTGAGCTGTAATGAGGGGCCAGCCTAAAATGGCAAGATACCTGATATTGCAATTATCATCCTGTCTGTCAAAAAAAGAAACCCTTCTTTTTTGACAGCAATGCCATGATTTTGTCACTTGAAACCTCTTTAATTTGCTGTAAGAACTCATAGACAGTGTTCCAACTGCTGGTGATGGAAACAGTTCTGTGTTTACAATGGACATCATAAGTAAAAAATTCCTAAAACTATGAAAGACTAATTTTAGGATTTTTTAAATCTTATTTTTGTAGTATAGAAGCATCTAATGTGGGCAGTTCACACTTCTAGTCCATGGAAGCAGGTGGTAAACCAAGCAACTGACCTTATTGCTTTCTAGAGTAAAGTGAAAGGATCTGTGGACAAGGATAGAGCAGTGGATGTCATTAGCATGGGTTTTAGCAAGGCTTTCGACTGGCTCTCACAATGTTATTGTGTGCAAGTAAGAACATTATGACTGAGTAGAAAATTTAAGGATGGAAAGATGACTTAAGGGTTAGACTAAGGGGATGGGATTTAATTGGTCATACTCTACATGAAGGTTAGTAACAAGTGATTATCACAGGGTCTAAATGGGGACTTGTTCTCCTCAACCCTTCTGTCTGTGACCTGGAGGAAGAAATTCTCATCCCTCAACGTCCAGGAAAGGCATCAATATCGAATCAAATGTGGAGACAGCACAGCAAGGACAACCAAGATGCTCAGTGAGCTGGAGCATTTGTCTTCTGAGGAGAGGTTGAGAGAGTTCAGCAGAAGAGGAGGAGCTTTGGGGAGACTGAATAGCAGCCCACACACAGTTAGCTACTCGTGGTCTCTTAGAAAGTGGAGCTGGCACTCACAGTTGTGAACAATGAAGGGGTGAGAGATAGTGGGCATAGCTTGAATCACAAAATGTTCAGGCTAGATAGAACTGGAAACAGTGGAATGGGTTCTGTGGAGAGGTTGTGCTGTCTTCCATCCTGGGAGGTTTCCCAGGTCCAGCTGGGTAAAGCCCTGGGAAACAGTGAGTTGGATGAGAAATGTGCTGAGGACTCTTCCATCCTTGATCCTGTGATTTTAACTCTTCATAATAGCTAAGTGCCCCGCAGGGTGCCTAAACTGCTATGGAAGGAGCCTTTCTTGGGTTAAGATACATGGTTTTTAAGGTCCCAGTATTAAACAGGGATATCATCCTATCAGGGAATGTAAATAATGCTAATCATAGCACAGGACTCTTAAATGCCAAGACACTTCTTTAATCTCATCCCTCTAGTATTGACCAAGTCTTTCCCCCTGTAGAAGCCATTTTCTGTAAATTCCTATCCTAGGTATTTAGATATTTTTCTCCTTCTCCCACACATTCACACACACACTAACCATGCAGCCAGCCTCATTCCAACTAGTTTCTGAGCTGTATTTATGCCAATTTTACTTATCTCAAAGAGCAGAAGGTTACTCTAAGTCCCTGTTTATGCTTGGGGATGTGAGATCCAGAAGGACATTGCTGTCCTGTTTTACAAAAACACTGGACTTCATGTTTGTCATAGAGTCTTCCTTGAAGATTGTCCTCCTACATCTGATTATAGTTGGAATAAATAGTTAAGAACGTGGTTCTGCTGGTCATACTTTATTCAAGCAGTGCCTCTATCTGGTATGGCTATGCTTGCTTCCAAAGCAGTACTTGGCTTCAGATCCAGTACTCTGTTAGATGTCTCTGACGAGCATTTGGCTTTTAGCTGCTAACAGCTATACCCTATTCAATAATTAGTAGAAAAGTAGCTAAATTACAAATGCAACGGCCTTTGGTATCATGAAAGAAAAGTGTCTTAAGCAACAGCAAAGTCAATAATAGTTTAAAGGTATGTAAAGTTGTCATCTGGAGTATGGATGTGAGATGATGGGAAGGACACAAGGGGAACTGATAGTCTGAAGGGTAAACTTGATAGACTAGGATAAATTATACATGCCTAATTATTAGATAACTATTTTCCTATCTCTATTAAAATGTAGGGTAAAGAGACATAAAATAGAAATAACCTTGAAGATCTCTGTAGAGAGGCTGGCAGGAGCTGGCAGGAGCTGGCAGGAGCAGACATGCAGCCTGCCTGATCTTCTTCACACTCTGAAATGACTAGGGGGAGCCTGAAGAACAAGAAATGTCTATGAACAATACAAAATTTTTTAAAGAAAATATCTGGGCCTTTTATTCATATTAATAGGAAATATTGTATGTGTCTTAAGCCTCTTATCTCCATTCAATTCTTCATTAATTATAAAATTTGTTAATTTAATCTGTAAATAATCAGTGAATCTTTCATTTACATTATTCTAGTTGCATACATTAACAAATTTACACAACTCTGTCCTTTCTTGTTTTTAACCTCCCAGTCATGCCATCTGCTTCTGTGCAATAGCTGCTGAAAGAGTTATTTTCCTTTTTAAGGTGACCTTGGGTTGACTTCACATTTCACATAACTGATTAAACTTAGTGGCAATTATTTTCAGATATTTTAACATACTCTGAATCCTTTCTCATGTACTTGCCAGAATTCTAATTTTAAAATAAATTTGCACATGTAACATTTTTGCTATTTGCTTTAAGTGTATAATTATACTGGCACCACTGTGAAGACACCTTCAGAGTATCCAAAATGGGTGTAAAGACCTATCAGAAAATGTATTTAAGATGATAGTTTGGGCATCATTCAAAGGTACAGGTGATGATGAAACAAGTCCAAGAGCACGTTCTTTAGAGTTAGACCTGTAGTAATACATAGGTTCCAAAGATAAATGTCTTGAGTACTCTAATGTACAAAGTGCCATCCTGGTCATTTATTCTGTGTTGGAAATTTCTTGAATCTTTGCCATATGATGAGGCAATCTCAATCCAGTAGGCCTGTTGAATTACTGAATAAAATTCAAATGTCATTCAGGCATTTTGTTTCAATGATTTGATTTTGTATTGTCATTTATACTCAGAAATTATTATAAATTAATTAAACTGCCATCTGAAACCCCTCAGGTATTTTTCAAACACAATGAGAATTTCCCTCATACTGATACTGCTGTCCCTGTCAGTCTGTGAAGATATTTTAATCAGATACATTAATTTTTCTCCACTAAAATGGAAGGGTGAAATATATGATTATGGTCTGTCCCTACTGACAGCAACACATAAATCTACTGGAATAAGTAGGATGCATGAAGTGTAAGTCAATGGCACAAATCCAGTATATTATTTCACTTGAAGTATAGCAGGCTATAACAAAGCAGAAACGCATTCTGTGTAGGCTGTCGTGTGTAAGAAAGCCAAGATGCAGAAAGATTTATTTAACACCTTTGACAATTAATATACATATGTGTTATGATAGCTCATGGAACAGTTGGTAACAGCACTCTCTAAAATAGCAGTTCAGCTGAGATGCTCAAGGATACAGGAAACCCACTGGTGACAAAGGGTGTCTGTCTGAAAGCTGCTTCTTTCTCCACATTTCTCTGTTAGTACTACTTGAGTTGTCTGTTTAATGGCTTTGTGAAAGTGAGACACATACCACTTCTCCTTTTTTAGGTAATTTTTGTCTTAGATTCCCAATACCTTCTGCTTATCAGTAATGGGAAGGGTCTTTTACTGCTTTGCTGCTCATGCTGACTACTCTCTATTAATAATGAGCCATTGTAACAGGTGAATGAGCTTTATTTTAATTTCATTTACCAGTATGGAGTCAAGGCTCTAACTGGTCAACAGTAGCTTTTTAAGATATTACTGTCTTCCTATAGGTATTGGCTTACTGCTAGCTGATAACAAAAGTGAAAGGGCACTGTCCTCTGAGCTGCCTCTGTGCACAACCTATGATACTCACATAGAAACCACACATTTGTTTTTTGAACGATATGCTGAGCCACAGGGTACCATGACCAAGAAGACAATAGACATTCACTTCTGCTACTAAGGCAGAAAAATTCTGGAGCAAATAAGAAAGGATTATCATTTCTGAAAATATGTCACCAGAAATCAGAAGACCTCACTAATCACTCCTATTTGAATTTTTCCTTCTGATACTATTCCATTTTCCATAGGTTTGGCCAGAAGAAGTAATTTTTTAAGAGTGGTTTTTCTACAATGAAGAAATGTCAAGGAATCTCTAGCAGCTTGCAAACTAAGCTGGAAAGAAGTAAGATGTATTTTCCTTAGAGCTGGTCTGCGGTTTGGGGGAAGCGCTTAATATCTTTGCAGAAAGATATTTTTTAAGTAATGTTTTTTGATGTATTCCCGGTAAATTATAATACTTATTGTTGAATCCTGATTCCCTGCTATGAGTGTTGGAATTTATAATCTTGATAAGGGAGATAAAAGTTGAGAAAAAAATAAATCTCAGTTTGCTTACATGTTTTGCAGTTTTGTATTCTTATCTTCAAAATATTTTTTTTTTTAGCACAGCAATCCCAGTGTCTCCTGTTACCCACACTAAAATGTACATGGTGGTGTTAGTGGGATACTCTATAGAAGTGTCACTACTGACTTGGGCTTTTTTATCATCTTTTTTTTTTTCTGTTACTGTACTGAAACTGCAGAAGCTGAGTAGAGAAGAGAGGAAAATAGAAGTGGGCTCACTTTCTGAGAGGTGATCACACAAACTAACACAATCTAGTGTTTAAAGGAAGAATGATTGCAGTTCAGGTTCTAGGCTCTCATATTATTTTTAAGATAGGCTTAAATATTTCTAAGATCAAAGTATTGCAGATAACAAGCTATTTCAGGACAGTTCCTGTGGCTGAATTCCATGCTCACTCAAAATTAAAAATACTGTAGTATATGCCAGACATCAAGATCACGACATTTTTGCTTCAATTACCCTTTAACCACTGGCTTTTAAAATTCAGAATATCATTATCCAACACTGGCTTTGTAATCCATGTGTTTAAAATTCATCTTGGGAGAAGTCTCTTAAAGAATCAAAAATAAAGTAAAATAAAGCAAATATCCCATATCTAGATATCTACAAATTAAATCATTGACTAATATATTGTTTTTAATTTTTATCCTCTTTAATTTTTAAAAAAACATTTCTTAAAGTTCGGCATAACATCTTGTTCTAGTTCCTGTCTCAACACCCACAATAAATCTTCTCATTGGAGTCTTATAGCCCAATTTGAGACCACAGGATTTTTGATCAAACACAGTTATAACCTGTGGAATATACAGTGGTTTCTATTAAAGATAAGGTAAAGACCTACAAGATGCAATCAATCCACCATAAAAGGAAGAAAAAATAAATCTCTCTTAACACACAAGAGTGCTTTAAAACAGGTCTGATCTGCCAAAATCTCAAGCTTCTTGTTAACTGTCATTTGGTTTTCCTCAAATAAGCAGGAAATTGATACTTTAAAAACACCAGCTAGAACTGCTATAATGAAATACAACCACTTATGTGATCATGGACAAGAGGATTTCCATATATGTCTGTCAAGCTTATAGCAAAATTAGCTGGAGAAGTCTGAATTATACTGCTAATACATATTCCCACTAGACACCCTGGAGAGAAACAAAGAAAAAAAACAAAGAACAGAGAAAACCACATATGAAGAGAAAAGGAAAAAAGAGGACACATAAGAGCACAAAATTAGAGGTGGATTTGAAAAGGGAAACAGAAAAGGGAGGGGAATGGAATGATAATGAATAAATGCTAGAAACAGGGAAGCTTTTGATAACACCATACCATGAGCTTGCATTTGTTCTTTCTTTTTCCTCATAGGATATTTAAAAGTATGACCTATGGAATTGCAGATGAAAATACAGAGATAAATGATAGATGCAGAAAAACATACTTAAACCCACAATTAATTGACGTCATTATGGGGCTCACAAGCAATTCAGAGGGATACCAACCTGCAGACAGTGAAGAAATGAAAAAAGGAAATTGCTCAAACTAGGAATTCAGTTAATTATATCTTGCAGAAGTCCAACAGATGAGAACGCTTTAAAAAAAAAAAAAAAAAACTCAAATAGTTTTTTTATTATTTACTCACAAAAAGCAGCACTGGAAGAAGGGAATACTTCCAGGCTGAATCAATTAAAATACAGTTTATTCTTTTAGAGACCAGGGATGCTTTTATTATTAGCAAGAGAAATTCATTTTTAAGAGGCAGTTTAACAATTTTAATTACTCAGAGGAATTCATAGTATAATAAGGAGCTGGTAGAATATAACTCCTGTAAAGGATAAGTTACTTTCAAAGCATAATGGCATATCATTTACAATAAATTTATTTTCTTGACTGTAGCTCAAAGTCAGAATGTGCTAAACTCTCCCAATTCTCAGACTAAAAAATATACTAATTCACATTTTTTCCCTGGCCTTGAGATTTCTCCATCACTTTACTCCTTTGGTCCATATGCTCTAATGTGACACGCTGGAAAAGCTACAATAATGAATCATAATACCTATTGCAAAACTTAAAATACAGTCTCAGGTTATAATCATAAGCAAGCAAGTATTGGATCATTCGAAAAGTAGTTTTTATTGCTCTTTTGGAATGAGATATTAAAACAAAAAAAAATGGCAACAAAGTTTTTTCATTCTTAAAATGTACTTTCTGGCAGGGAAAGCCTCCAACTGAAAAAGAGTTTATTTCTATCTTTGGAACAATTCAAGTGTCTACACTAAAGTGTAGTGAGTGGGTTAATGTCCCTCCATTTGAACCTCAATTGCATACACTTCAGTTCTTGCATTTAGATCATTGTTATTTTTAACAAATCAACTTGATTTGTATTTGTATGCTGTATTCCTAGGGAATACAGTATCAGAGCAAAATTCAGTGGACTTTGAGATAGGTTTGAACTTTGTAAATAACACTGGTGCTAATGAGATCACCTTGCAGTTTCAGTGGCATCACTTACTTTGCCAGTACAAACCATTTTCTCATAATTTAAGTTTTCTCAGCTGTTTATTTTGGGTAAAAAAAAAAAATGAAATGGTATCACTCAATTTTTTCAGCTTGAGTGAAAGCTTTTTTACTTTGCAGCAGTCACTTACAAATTTTTTTCACAACACATCCTAAAGTACACTGAGTAGTAAAAAAGAGACCTTCTCAGGGCTGTGAAAGAATTGTGTACCTGACTGTCCCTGCCTGGCTACCCTAAACCTACCCACAGCCCAGCATCCCAGTTAAGCATCCTCTAGAGATGCTGTGGGGTCTCCAGCCTGGTTCTTGAGCAATTGTTTTGATTTCCTGGCTTGTCCTTGGCCCTGAATTGTTACTCACTTTTGTTACTCACCTGGTGCTCATCAGGCTGTCCCCAGGGCCTGTTGCCATCCCCACCCTGGCACTGAAGCCCTGCACTATGGCTGCCCTTGGCCCCCAGCACTCTGGGGAAGGAAGCTGCTGACCTGTACATCACCCTGACAGTGAGCTCAGACATTTTGGGCCCTGAGCTGGGCACCCAGAAGGCAAAAGTTCCCATAGCTCCTGCTGCCCCCCAAGACTTCAGCTCTGCACCCAGAGCATCCCTTGCCTCACACCCCCCCAACCCTTCCACACCCACCGAGCAATGGTACAGTGGTTTGTCCATCTGATGCAGTTCACACTGCCTGCCTTTACCCAGGGCACAGCAGGTATCTGCCTCTTCCAGCACCATTCCCTCCTGGCTCTCAGGAAAAGCTCTAAACTGGATTAACTCCTGTATGGAGTCAATGGCTGCCTGTGACTGAGTCGTAGACATTTACAATGGAAGCATGCTCAGAAGAGATGGCTATGGATGATGTACTTGCAGTGCTTGGAGCTGAGGGTGAAAAGTCATAACTGCTATGGTGAAGGGAAGTTGAGCAAAGGAATTGGACAGCGTGTTCTCAAGAGGTCCCTTCCCATCTAAAGGAGTCAGGGATTCTGTACAAGAAGCTGTTCAAAGTTCGCTGCGAAGCCAAAAAGAGAAATAAAACCAGAATTGACCAAGTTGCAAGAGAAGTCAAAGGTTGTTTACTTTAGCCTGCAGTTTTGTACAAAACCTCGCTCTGCAAATTGCACCTTTGATATAAATAACGTATACAGATAAATAGTGATTTAACTAATGGAAGGGTAAACTTAAGTCCAAAATTTGTGCCTCAATCCATGCATTGAAAGTGAGAGGTATAACATTTTACCTACTTAAAGCTTGATTTGCTGCTTTTTGAAGAGAAGCATTAATTTTGTGGTGCTTGAGATGACTTGATTAAATCCTGGAACCACTGAAGCCTGTGTAAGGTTAGATACTGTCTGGCAGAGTTTTGCATAATTTACTCCCTGTAAGAGACTAAATAATTTACTCTGTAGGAGTCATTACACATAGCTGTTGAAATTGCTATAGTGCATTGGCAAGTGTTTTGATGAATCAAATCCTTCCATTCTCCTCCACTTTCAAGTAGTCTTATCCGTGTGTGCATCTTACCTGGCTGACAGTGTACTTCCTGATCTACACTTTCTTTTCCAGAGCTTCAGAAAAGTTTGGGCCCAGCCTGTGCACACTCCTGTGCCACCACTGTAGCACCATTAGCACCACAATTCTGATTAATTAACTGGACACACAGCTTACAGAAGTCAGAAGTGAAAAGTGTCAGCTACATGATACATCCAGATTCTTCCTCATCAATGGCAACTCTGCCAGGTTTCCTCAACTACTCAGTGAAGCCAAATGAACTGAATCAAATGGGCATTGGAGACCCCATGACCTAGGAAACAGAGGTGGGACCCTAAACTCTGCAGTCAAGAGTAGGTCTGTATTCCCAGCTTGCTGCAGAGTGTGCAGAAATGCTCAGAGAAGCACACTTAACTGCACACTTTGGACCTGTTCACACAGAACTGCTGTCCAGCTCTACCCACAGCTCATGGTCTCAGTTATTCCTGCATAGTATGACAATAAGATACTGAACAACTTGCAGTGACTGCAGTGGAACCCATATTAGAAGTTAAATTCTATTCAAGATGACAAAGCATCAAGTGACAGGAAAAGTAGAAAACTAGGACAGTTTGGATTCACCCTTGGTAAGATGTGATATGCTTCACCTTTCACCACTGACTGGTATGAAGGAAAAATTATGACAGAGCTGACTTCCATCTAATGCAGCTTGAAAATCCCATGCCAGGGGGTAAGACATGAAAAATGAGAGAAATATTCCATGTAACAAAATAAATAGACAAAAACATGAATAACAATCCTCCCTCATCAAAATCAAAGTGTTTAGAAAACAGTTTCTATTTAAAATCTACTGCAAACCTGCTGTTTTCATTAAAATTTATCATTATGTCAGAAAATTTAATTCTGGCAGCAGAACACAGTTATAGATCACTTAGTGTATCTCTGACTGTTGATGAATTTTCAATATGCTTGTCATGAATATTCCATACCTGAGACCATCAGTTGTCTTGGTGTGGACAACTCAGGATAGTGGCATTTTTTTTTTTTTACCCTCTCCAGTTCGCATGTGCATAGAACCAATTTGTGCTTCCAGCTGAAATGTCCATTCTGTTCTAAAAAATAGTTCTTATAAACTATAGACTGGAAGTGACTGACTGTAAATATGAACTTGCCACCAGAGATAGAAGTTTCACCGATGTATAGAATAATAGAATCATGGAATATTTTAAGATAGAAGGGACCTCCGAGTATTTCCAAAAACTTTCTGCTGAACACAGTGGTAATTTCGATTTCCTTCTGTTCGACTTCCACTAACTGCTCTCTGTTCCTAGGCTGTATCTACATGCTGTGGTTAACTGCTGCTGTCTCAGTCCCTATGGAAATGGAAATAAACTGAGATGATACTGAAAGGTTGCTAGGAAACAGTCAGATGATGGTGATGAGAAGGACAGTATCCTCTTATTCAGGATATTTCTTTACAATTTGTCAATCTAGATGGCCTTTGACAATTTACCAACTATGGATGCTACTAAAGAATTACATTTTTAAAAAATCAGGAATGTTTTTCATACCTGCACTTAGGAAGTCAAATGCAAAAAAAATTTGTTTTACAAGATTTTGATGCTTTTCTCAACTGTACATGGAACAACTCTTAAAATTTATTCTAACTCTGGCTGATCCAAAGTGCAGTAAATTATCTGACAAGTTGTATAGCACAATTATTATACTTCATATATCTCTTTATAGCATACTCACAATGAATATTTGAGTGCTTTCCAGTAGTGCATTAAGCAATGTGACTAATGCTTGTTACATGTTTATTCTTTCATTCTTCTCCCCAGGGGAAAATGTGTCTACTGTGTAATGTTTTGTTTTACAACATATAATGCTCGTCTGACTGTTTGTCTAAATGTTTATGTTGCAGAAGGAAAGGTTAAGAAAATCTAATTTCCACTTGAAAAGAAGGATAACACCCAACCTGTTCTGGACCTTGCCTCCTGGATGAGTCAATTTCTCAATCTCAGACTGGCCCCAGCCAAAACACTGTTTTCTGTTTAATAAGATTTACTGTCCTTGGAAAGGTTTCCCTTTGCCAGCAGAACAAAATCGTCAATCACTCTTTTCATTCTGGGCCTTCAGTTTAGATACCCTGGATCCTGGTCACAAAAAACACAGTGCAACTTAGAATCCCATTCAGTAGCTGGTGAGACTGGAAAAGATCCTCTCTAAACCACAGCAGCTGTTTGTTGGCTGGAGAGTTTAAAATCCCCCACAGCTGACTAGGCTACTACTGCAAAGATGGTTTCTCTTGACACATACTGTTGCTGTGACCTGCAGGGGTGGCCAGGATTGACTTTTAGCAAAAGCTGTTTCTGTGTTTTAGGAGTAATGCTTGCTTGTACAGGAAATTTCAGAATAGGGAAAATACAAGGATTAGCAGCATAATGGTCCCAATTTATATTATATTTATATTATATTATATTTTATTATATTATTCTTATTTGTCTTCTTTTTCAGATGGCAAATAGCTTCTCATGGTTTTCGTTTTGTTTTTTGATTTTTTTTTCTCTTTGCTACTTTCAAATATCTTTAAAACACAAAGGAGAGGGTAATGGCTCAATCAAGTTTTTACAACTATTTTTCAGGAAAAAAGTTCTGACTGCTCAAAGGCATTAACTTTTTTTTTCTTCTCTGCTCTCCCTTTATATTTTAATAGATATTTATGATAGTTTGTCAAAACTGTATCTGGAACACCTGCTCTTCTAAAAGGATATAAAATTAAACCCTTTTGTGTTATAGTAGGCTAAAGAAAGAAAAAACATTCTCTTTTTATGTCCTGTGTTAAAAAAATATATATTCAATGAGATATATAAAGTCAAATTAAGATTTTTTTGTGCACCTTCTTGTACTGTGAAATACATTTTTATGTTGGCAAATGTTTTTCTCTAAGATTGAAGTTTTTCTCATCTCATCAGTAAGTTACAAGTTAATCAAATGATGACAGTGAAGGACCTATAATTTCCTAGAGTATAGCAGATGGGTGTCATGGTTTAATTAAATAATGTTGCTGTGGGCACTATGATTGAACAGAGGTGTTGAAAACTTCAGTGCTACAGAATTCACTGCCAAAGAACAAATGCAAAAATGGCTACTTGGGAAAATATGTAAGAGGAAAAGTCAAAACTACTCTACCTTCCCAAAAAAAAAAAAAAAAAAAAAAAAAAAAAAAAAAAAAGAGGAAATATACTGCTGTTCCTCTCCTTACCTGGCTATCCTCTTTTCTGATCTTCCTTTACACTTAGCTGGATTTTCAGTTGAATGAATGAAAACAAGTTTGTTTCAGTTTCCTGTTTCTCAGCTGATTTATACTAGTTGTAAGAACATGAGTCTCAAAGGACTAATCCCAGAAAAATCTATCTGCACTGGGGTGTGTTTTATAACATGCACCTTCAAAATCTTCCTGTAACAGCATCTTCTGCAATGTCTGTATAACATCTGTCACCATCTAAATCTCATATGTTTACTTTTCTATCATCTTTGGGTTAGATTCTTTCATCAGGAAATTTGCTATCATATTTGTCCTAATTTAAAAAACAATTAATGATTTTTTTCCTGTTTCTATCATAAAATCTTTCTATCTCAGGAAATAAAATTCTCCCTTGTAAGTTTTCATTAACAGAAATTTTCATTCCTTCAGTTTAGGTAAAATTTATTCATTCAGAAAAATTGTGTAAAAAGGCCCACTATGATGATCTGAAGGAGGTTATTTCTTTTTTAAGAAAAGTTAAGAGGCCTAATAAAGATGAGAATAAGAGGGTTTGTGATAATTTTTTACAAATATATCATAGTAAAAATGGGAGATTAAAAAAATAATTAAACTGAAATGCAAAAGCCACTGATAATTTAACCAATAAATTCCTCTAAGAAGCTATCATATAAATAATTCAATAATAAAAAACTTTTCTGTTATTTGAGGTTCCAGGTTTTTTATCAGTGCAGCTGAGAACTAGGCTTTAACTTTGGACCTGACTCATGACCTCTTGCTACATAAACACCCCTGCAAGAACTCAGTCAAATATTATTAATGATAATATATTTTGTGTTTTGTTATTACATTTATAAATAAAGAATTGTCTAACTAGTCCTGTATATGTGCCTTCTGTCTTCCTCCTACTCATTTCTCAGTGTTAAAATGAGATTCTGTCTTTCTAAAAGAGGTTATAGATTTATATTATTTATTCAGAAAATTAAAATCTATGCCACAATCTAGTAACATGTAAGTGTTTTTTAAATCAAGTGGAAATCACATAGCATGGTTCAGACCACAGTATGCTACAAAAAAAAAAACCTCCTGTGAACCCTAGCAGCATCCAAACTCCTAGAATGACAATAGCTGTGAAAAGTACTAAATTAAACAACAGGCAGTCTATTATTTTTCTAAGCTATCCAGTTTTTACACAATTTAATGGCAATTCATGCATACAATTACATTCATGATTGCATGTGGAGACAGTGTAAATAATTGGGATGTTAGTGGAACATCTACTCATCACCTCATAATGTCTCAAATTAAAACCTGCACACAAACTGAGTGGGACAATCACTGTGAAGTATTATAACAATGGGGACTAAATATGTAACTGCTACTACCTATGAAGTGGGTCATCAGCACTGTCACCATACATACTTACTGCATCCCAATTTAATATTTTTTCAGCAAATCTCCTATTCTGTGCATGGGTTTTGGTTTCAATAAGAAAGGGTGCAAACACAATTTTAGGTTGCTGGCTAACAGACAGGTATACCTTTTTTGGGTTCAGCTTCATCAAATTATTGTTTGTCCCTGCAAAATTCTACAGAAAGTACTTTACCCATGCAGCCCAGAAATGGAGGCAGAACCTGCAGTCACTGCTTCTATATTGCCACTATCTTTTACCTTGTGAGGATGTTACTAGTCACCAGTGTTCTAGGATTGGCTATAATTTCTGGTTTTGGACTTACCAGGGTTCAATGACCTGGATAAATTGGGAATAGTGTTGACAGAAATAGGAAGTCAATATGAAGATGATCTGAGAAATTAGAAGAAATATGAAAGAGCAGGGAAGAGACAGAAAACAGGACAGAGAAGAATTAATTAATTTAGTAAATGGAAGGAGGGAATGGAAGGATATGGGATTCCAGAAAGTAAGAGCAAAGTGAAGTTAGCATCAGAATAAAAATTAGCTGGTTTTGGAAGATGCTGATGAGTTCAATGGAGACTAAGCAAATATATTTTATTGATGAAAAGAGAATCCTGAAAACTTGAATATGTGAACCACTTAGGCTTGTTTTCTGCTCTGGGTGAAGGAAAATATGGAAGAAAACAACCTTGAACTTGAATTTTGAAAAAGAATAATGACAAGTAGTCAAGTATATTCTCAAAACCACTTTGTGCAGAAGACAGCTCAGACAAAGCTCAATCTGAACAGCTCAAACCTAAATTTAAAACAACACAAGAGAAAGCAGTGAATTATCTGCCAAGTGTCATTCCATATATACATATTGTTCCTGCTTTTTTGTTATTATATTTTGTGCGAAAGGCAGATGGAGGAAATACATATCATTTCTAACAACCAGTTCTGGGTGTAGGGTCTTGTCAAAGCTATGTAAAATGAAATGCATTGAAGGATCATTGATTAGAGCCTGGGAAGCTGGGAAGCAGAACAAGTATCAAGTTTCTAAATATTGCCATTAAGTAGGAAATACATATGCAACTAGACCATCTAAATTTATGTACCAATTACAAGCAGATATTTGCATGCTTAGCTGGCTTTCCTCAAAGGCTTACCCACCTCTTTTTATGCTCCCAATTACACAGACAATTGCTATTATTAGGCAAGCAGTGCAGAGGAATGTCAGAAAATTCATCTTGAAAAAGGAAGGAGAAAAAGATTGTTGGCAAGTGTTAGGTTTTCTTATTCTATCTCAAACAATAGCTCCCCCAGGTTTTGAAGAGTACATACCCTTCCTTTTGTCACGTATCTAACATGGAATTCAGGCTCTTCTAAAAGTGAAATCCTGAGCTATTCAAATACATGGAAGTTACCATGCTTGCTCCCTGTCTGTCCTTGCAGTAGCAAAACAGGATCTTTGGGAGCATTCTGATGGAGAAGATGCTGAAAAGTTAGTAATAAATATGCCATTTCTGTGATAGTTTTCATTTATCTTTATGCTATAATGAAACAAGACTATAATTTATTAACCTAAAAATATGTGCTCACCAAAAGTTTGGCAATGTAGTACCGAGATATTTATGAATGGGAATATGTCTTATAATATTCTGTATAAGATGTGATTGCTTCCAAGTGAATTGGGGATGACTTCTATAAAGTTTGGGAAAAGAAAATTTTAGGGCATTTTGGAGTAGATTTGTATTTGCTTGTTAAACAGTTTTCTTTGATCTATTTGCATGTTTTAGACTATCTATGTATTTTTGTTGGTTTATTTGAGGAGCTTCTCTTCCCAAAAAGATGATCTTCAGTGCCATCACATGGCATTTGGGGGATGACCAGGGGATCAGGTCCAACCAGCATGTTGTGCCAGGGGAAACAGACTGGTAACATGAAAAGTTTATTCATGGAAGGGGTTGTTATGCATTAAAACAGGCTTCCTGGGGAAATGGTAGAGTCAGTCTCTGAAGGTATTTGAAAGACATGCAAACGTGGAATTTTGGGACATTAGTGTTGGAGTTGGCAGGACTGGGTTTATGGCTGGACTTGATGAACCTAGAGGTTTTCCAACCTACGCAATTCTATGATTTTATTACATACAGCAGTGTTTTTTTTCTCAGAGAAATTGTGCAATTGTACTTTAGGTCAAAGATGATGCATTCAGCTCATACTGCACTTGGTAACCAAAAGAGTGTGCTGCCATACAGACTAAAGCAGAATGCCACCATGTGTTAGCTTGAAACTTATGAGCACTTGAGAAGCAATATTAAAAGTTAAAAAGTGGAAATAATTTGTGGTATTTTCATACTTTATTCTTTGGAAAAGAGCAAGCAAAGTGGAACTTCTTTGAGGGATTGTGGTGGTTTCTGGGCCACTTCAATCAACGTGAGGTTTTTATTCAATAGCAGTGGATAAGACAGATATCAGCTCTGGCTAATTTTCCCTGTTTATTCTTGTGTTTATGCTAGTTTGACTTGTTCAATTTCTCATTGCCAACATCTCTTCAATCAATTTTTATGCCATACATTCTTCTGTGCTTTGTTTCTTGCTGTATTGTGAACTTTGCAGTGAAAACAAATTATAATACAAGAGATGGAGAAAGCAGCCAAAGAAAGCAGCCAAGACAATAATACAAAAAATCGATATTAAGCCAGCTGTTATGTTTGACTTCCTCATGCAGAAAGCCCTGGAGGAAGAAGTGAGAAGGCTTAGCTGGGAACAATGAATTTGGTATTCTTGGTATATGTGCCTTTCCATGACATCCCAAATCTTTCCCCTGATAAATCCCCTGCTAAATAACCCTTCAACACTCCTGTCTTATTCTTGCTATAAAAGCCTAATCAGTAGCAGAGACATCTCTGCCTCCTGGGCAACATAAACACAAATTCCCATTTTGGTGCTGACCACCCCTTGAAATGTGTTTTGATCTTGTTGTTCTCAAATCTAGCCATCACACAGGCTTCCAATATTTGGGATCACACAGCTATGCCAGGCCTGCTCAAAAAAGGGAAAGAAAAACCATGTCTCAGAACAAGACAAATATTACCAGTCACTTGACAGTCACTTCTACCTATCGTAAGCACAAACCCCTGGCCCAGGAGACATGCCTCACATTAATCACCCTACATTATCCAGCCACTGGATACAAAGATGATGAAAGTTGTGCCCTTTGCAAGGTTGCTATTGACAAGTTTCACTGTGCTTCTGAGATGAACAGCTCTTATTTTTCTTGCCTCCTACACATGTTTCTAGGCATACAAAACAATATTTAGCCTTTGTGGGATGTCATAGATTCAACTATGATTCTCTGTTAATTAGACACTATTAGTATTTTTCAGAATGCCCCTTTTTATTTGGTCTGAATATCTTTGCTTAAGTATGCCTTATGCAGCAATTATTGGTGTTCTCTTCAAACCACCTATAATTCAGTTTCTTTCCTTTCTGTGCTTACGTAAAATACTATAAAGAATCTTCTTTAGGTAAACAGAAAAATTTGCAATATGTATCATTAGCTGGGATATAAAAAAATGAAATGCTCCTGCAGAGTAACTAGGTTTGATTATGCCTGTTTTTCCCCGCATTTTTCAATCTATTTTCAGCTCTTTTCTCATAGGCACGAGGGATTTTACACTGTAATAGCTTCTTTGCTATCCTCAAAGGAAATAAAACTGATAACAGACTTTTCTATTAAGCAAGCAGTAAAGTCAGTGTGCTGACAAGATGTTAATTTTTTTAAAGTTTCCTCATTTCTTTTTTCTGATGCTACTTCATTGAAGATAACTTGCCTCATAGTTTTAAACTCAGATGGCAATTGTGTTGTCGTTTGTTTTCATTTAAAATATTTTAAATTCATCCATTGATACTTCAAACATTTATGCATTTTTCACAGAATACACTTAGGTTTTATTCATTTAAAAAGGATATGCTGTATTACTTCTTCAAAGTAATGCCAAATCATTCAATTATGTCCTTAAATGTAGCTTTTTTCTCATTTTGGAAGAAAGCCAGCTTCCCAACCTTTGCTCTCTCCCTCACTGTCCCTGCCCTCTAATTCCAGTGGTCATGAAAAAATGTTTTCTTTCACGACTGCTTCAACATTGAGTGCTCCTCTCTTATTGAAAAAGTAAAGCATTTCCTACTAGAACTTAAACTGATTTTTTTTATTACACCACTGATTCTGCTGAATGAGAAGACCTTAGACAAAAGGCGCTTTTATAAGGGAACTATTCACAGGAGGCTCTGCGCTTCTCAGGAATGGAAAAAGCTTTACCTAGCGACAACTAAGGGCAGCAAAACAGAACAAATCTGAATGCTGTAACAGCAGCAATTCCCAAGCTGAAAGACCAGTTACAGGCTGCAGCATTGACCCTTTAAAGGTAGGAGGTAATGAAGCTGAATATCAAACAATAAAAAAGGTGGGTCCAGAGAGATGATGCGATATTTCCCGTTTTTAAGATTATGTCATTAAAAAAGATACAGAACAAGGAAGACTGAAAATGTCATAACTGCAGAAGAGACATTAAGCAGACCATTCTGATAGTAAGAAGACCAGCAAGAATCAAATGAGGATGAAAAATTTGTCTTTGCTAATAATTTAAAAGTTAAAAATCCCTATTATGCTCAATTCAGTACCCAAATACAGCTCCCACCTAGAGCTAATTTGGCTGCTCATTTAGGATTTAAAAGAAACAATTCTCCACCTGTCATATTTGACTTTAAATAGACCTAGAGGAAATTGTTTTTATTATTCATTAATTTTGGACATCTTTACTCATATGGAGTTATGTGCTGTTGCAAGGAGTTCAAGGCTAAAAACTCACAGGGTCAAATATAATCCCTTGTTTGGACATTTCCCTCTGGCTCTGCTTTCTTCTTACAGCCACTGTAACATTTTCCTCATGCTCAAGAGCAGGACATAAGAATTACAGCGTTCAGTATACCTGCTTCACAAGGATGATGATCACCATCATAAAAACCAGATTTATTTAAATATATTTGAAGAGACAATATTTATTAAATTTTCTGGAGCAATGAAAATTGTTTGGATTCCTGAATTTGGAAGATCTTTTAAGGCCCATGACTGGACTCCACACACTGCAGGTCCCCACAGATTTTTTTTTAGCTAATCAAACTCTGTGCATGGCAAGAGAACAGACTTAATTTTAAACTGGCAGTAGTCCATATCTACAGACATGAAAGAGGGGTATTGCAGTGGGAATTACACGTAGTTCTATCACCTGACAGTGCCCACTTCCATATTTTCTTAAAGATGAACAACCCACTCTTAGCATAAAACTTATTCAACTTTTCCCTTTGAAATAAGGAATACATACAAAGCCAGGTAGCTAGCAAACATTCATTTCTTAATATTCCAAATAAGTGTCATATCATGCATGTTTTGGGGGAAGGGGTGGGGGGAGGGAATGGGATTATCATGCAGGTTATGATCCTGTTCCCAGCAGTGGGAAGGGCCAAAGGAAAGTGATTTTCCTTGCAGAATGAGGTGGCGTGGGTGATACTGCCATAAACGTCATGGATTTGGACATGACCACTTTTGCTGCCAGTCACACCAGTCTTTTTTTTTATTATTTTTAGCAAAGTCCAGCTCAGTCTCTTCAAGTACTTAATATGTGACTACCCTCATAAGGAGGCTTTGGATGGAATTTGAGGGAAATTTGCATCTTGATAATTCAAAAATTGGGCTGCATAAACAACGCATTTTGCACTTGCCTTAGTAAATCACTGGTCCCTTAGAATTTATATTAAAATCTTTAATTTTTACAGATATGCTTCCCTTTGTTGCTAATTTCAAAGGTAATTTCTATTTCTCTAACTGGAAACACACTGAGAAATAATTTTTGTAATGCAGCCATTGTGTTTTCAATGTTATCATTCATTAACAAAGTATGTCTCAATCTTGTTAAAAAACACATAAACCAACCCAAAACTTCATGAGGCTGAGTTCACATGGAAATGCTCTCTCCTTGAGGAAATGGCAATGCAAGTGTGTTCATAATCATTCAACTACAGTAAAATTTGAGGAGTCCAGGGTTAACTACAGAGATCTGAAAAGTCACATCTTAAACTTGTTTGTATTCACTACAAATTCTGTGCCTTGAAAAAAAAGCCAAGTTAACACGTATTTACTCTCTCAAATCTCAGATAAAGAGTTAGAAAATGTTCATTCTTTTAAACTTTGAAACTATATTTACTCTTTTTTGCATCAATCAATGGAGTCTAAATGTTTTTAGAAAAACTGCCTGTGTGAACAGCAGAATAAGTTTTCTCCACTCCAAAGAAACTTGTTAAGAAACTATTTTGGGGTTTTTTTTGGTGATGCTATTGGTATAGATAATAAAGTTCTAAATGTGGAATTAAAAAAATAGATTCTTAATCATTAGAGCAATAATTTTACCCAGAAGGAAGATGTATCACATTTTGTATCACAGCAAGAGCTTTTTATACTGCCTCCAAAAATATATGCTGAACTATGTTTAATTACTTTCTTAAAATTAAAAAAAGATTATTGCTGTAAAGAGAAAGCAAGAATCAAAACCAGAATAAATTTGAAGTGCTGATAAAAAATAGATTATGCTGACCATACTGAAGCAATTTTCTAAAATTAGCATTAAAGATCTAATGATATGCATGCAGTTTCACATTATTTAAAATAAATATATGTATAATCAGCATAATTCAATTTCATTTAGTGTCACTATGAATCTATATAAAGAAAACCTATTTTTTAAATCCAATTTACTCATCTTGACACAGTCGTAAAAATAAAGTTCATTTCCAAAGACTGAAATTTATTGCTTTTTTGAAGAACTGGCAAGTTCTGGAGAATGGACTGATAGCACTACAGTGGCCTTAATAGACACAAATCAAATTACATTGAATTTAACACCAGAGCTCTTTTAAACATCCTTTTAAACAAGCATGAAAAATGCCAATGGTGAAATATTTTGGGATAGTTTTCTTTTATTTGGGAAAAAAAATACACTTCTTTAAATAGAAAAGTGTTTTGAAAACAATTTTATTCAGCAGGTGTTGAAAAGTGTGTGTTCAGGATTTCTCAGAGGACAGGTGTTACAGAACTCCTTTCATTTCCTTTGAAAGCAGGGTTTGTTCTGTGGTCTCTATGAAGAAGATCTGTTTTTCCAGATCTTCCAATACTATTTTGGAAGCCTTCCACGATGTTAGTGAAGACTGTGAGGTTAAAACGTTTCCCTTTATCCCTGCAGTAAGTTCCCTGTGACAGCTCCCCAGCTGATGAGAGTTTGCAGACAAGCCTGGAGGGTACCCAGGGAGCTGTGCTAGCTGCTGCAGTCCAGCATTTCCAGCAGCAGGGAGGAGCAAACCCTCAGAATACCATGGATTGTTGATTTCTCTGGATGCTCCTACACATCTGTGATGTTCTGACCTTGCACAAGGCAGCAGGGTCATACAGAGCACTGGGAGTGAGGCTGTGAAGGTGTTCCTGGAGGCTTGATACTTGTGCTAGGTGTTTGTGAGGCTCCCTAAATGGGAGACTACTAATCTGAAACAGCAGGAAGAGAAAGAGTTTCCTTTAATACTACATGTCAATGCCTAGAGCAAAATTATGCTCACTGCAAACCTCAACTAGCAATACAGATGATAAAACTTTCCAAAATACATATCCAAACTGAGTATTTGCTGAAGCCTGTGCTCCAGTATTAGTCTTCTCCATCTCATCCAGTGATGTAAGAACTGGCTCTTAAGGGTTGCAACCCAATGCTCAAAATTCTCCAAGGACTTTCTCAGTCTTGTACCAGAAGTAAGAGAGTGAAATCTATCTAGAAATCAATATTCATCTGCATAGGACAAGAGGACTATGATCCCTAAATCATGTAGAGGATACACTGTTGGTTTACAAAGTGGTTACATATTACATTAAACGAATTGAATTGAGGGTTTCCATTTCCAAAATCCATTTGCCAAAAAGGAAAAAAAGAAGAAAGTTTGTGAAGTAGACCCCTTTTTAATATGAATGTAAGAAAAACAAAAAACAAAACTGAAAACAAAAACCAAAATCAAACACAGTGTGACCTAAAATTCGATAACATAAACCTAATCAAAACCTGAAAATTTTAGAAACAAAATGTTATGTATTTCATATGGCCATTAAATCACTGATATTATATTTCTTCAAAATACCATGGTCCAGAATGTAGTGTGGGATTAAAATTCAAAATGAAAATTATAATTGTTTGTGAATTTTACCAAGGAAAATAAGAAAATGCATTAATTCCTAAAATTATAAAGTAGATAATATATATAATCTGTTACAGAATGATGTTGATAATACATGAAGAAAATTCAGATGCTTATGGAGTTACCAGTTCCTAAAACATAAAAAATTCAGATACAATCTTTTTTGATTAATGATAAAATAAATTACTTAGTAAACATGAAGTGTAAGTGATAGAATTACTACTACCTTTTTTCTCTGACAAAACTCAAACAAGAACCTTTCCTGTGAAAGTGGATAAGCATCAGATACAGAGATATTAAACAATGCCTTCTCTGTTCATATGCAGGGTTCAGCATGAATGTTGGCAGCACACAGCCAAGGACCTGAGTATTTTCCAAGGGAAAGTGATAGTCAGAGGAACAGTTTCCAAGAAGTGGCATGTGCCCATGGTGAAGCAGACCTTCAGCTCTTCCTAAAACTGATTTTGTTCTCAAAACTGCAGTAGAAAATTGTACATCCCTAGTATTCTGCCCCCACCCAGCTATTTTTGTTACAGTCACACCTTTCTCCCACTGTTTTCTTGAGGTATAATTTAAACCTGCATTCACTTATGCTTATAAAACTTTGAGCAATTTCTGCTAGAGAAAAATAGAAAACAAAGATGAAAATACTTGACCATCTTGGCACATAAAATAGAATAAGTGAGATGAATGAAACAGTAATATATAAAGAGCAAAGCCTAATGAGCAAGTCAAATATGCAGAAAATCAAAGGCCTAGTGTAGAGCATTATGTTTATCAGAAAAAGCAGCTGCTCTGGGAAAGCTGCAGCTCATGGCATCAAATCATAATGAGTCATCATCACCAATTCCCCACATCCTACCTCATAACCAAAAAACACACAGACTAACCAAAGGTTAGAGTATAAGGCTTGTCTTCAGTGATGAAGCAAGAGGAACAGTCAAGGGGATTACTACTTTGTGAAATATTATAATCATGGTATTAGATATTTCCATGCTGATTACTCACCCTGATGTAAATTCCTATTGGTGAATAGGCACACTGATGTCAATAGTACTACCTGCTTAAGTATATGATCAGCCAAGGATCAGAGATAAATTTGGATAAGAATTCACCAAAGTTCACATAGTTCAAATTATATATTAAAAAAGATAATTTCATAACAGGTTGCCTATGAATACTATTCTGTGTAGAAGTGGACTGATTTTATTCCTGCTGTCCTTCTTTTTGTTACAAGAAGTAAAACTTCTATAAGCCAAAAAATTGCCTTTATTTCTGCACAACTTCATAGTTCTAAAAAGGTCAAGAAAAATAAAATTAGTAAAAAAATTGTCAAATTACATAAAGAGTATGTGTAAAGTAGACAAAAATTCCATCTTATTTTTGAAGCACAATTTTATTCAACTTCAGTTCAAATTCATTATCGCTCTCCAGGGTCCACCTGAATTACCTCATTAGTATAGATTTTTTTGTAGAACTGAAAAAAGAGCTCAAAAATGGTAGCTCAAACCATATAAGGCTATGATATATGCCCAAAATTATGTAAACCAAAAGAAAGACACATGAATGCTTTTAAAATACACTTTACTTTTTTTGTTTTAGTTCCATTTGTTTGTTTTTTTTATCTTATGGGATACCTTTTGAAGATATTGTCTACATTCATGATATCTAGAAAGTAAGGATTCAGAAATAAATCATCCTTCATCATCCTCTACTTACAGATATGATTACCTTGATTAACTTCTACCTACCCTCATCCTGTCACCTGAAAGTTATAACATCTCTGAGAAGCTCAATTTCTCACATTAGTACATGCTCATAATTTGTTTCAGGCTAAAACATCTAGTGTAACCTAAATACTCTAAATAGATATGTGTTTGCCATCAGAACTGAGAAGACAATAATATGCTTGGCTGCTGGATTTTGCATAAAAAGTGTACTATTAGTGTGTGTATATTTTTAGCTTTCTCTCTTTTTTCTCTCGTCTCTAATGGTATTTGAGAGTTTCATGCAATGTTATAATTTTCTAAGTTGGAGCATTAAGAGGAAAAAAAATCATAGCATATATCACAGACTAATGAGATTAGGTATCACCAGCCCTCTCATGTGCCCATGAGTGGTAGCAAAATGATGCAGTGAATTTTTAGGAATAGAATTAATGTAAAGATATTGCTGTTATAAAACTAGGTTTAGTTCCCTTATTTTGTGCACCTTGTTACTTTTAAATCAAAAGTCCTATAAGAAACCAATGTGTATGTGAAAGAATTAAAGTCAACTTTCTGCTCCAAGAAGACAGAGCTGGATCTCAAACCTGCTGTCTCCCTGCTTTTCTCCTGGTGCAGAGGCAGCTTAGGGAAGTAGAACTAGTTCTAGTGCTCATGCTGCCCTGACAGTTCACAGGGAGGGGCACCAGCAATTCCCTCCAAGCAGATCAGCTTCTGCTCATGTCTGCTGAGAATGACAGTCATCAATCTAGCTGAGCCCTGTGTTTATTGGTTTAGGATTTCCTTGCACACAGATTGCTATTACCCAACCTAGAAGTACTTTTAGGTGAAACAACACAGTTGTACATGTGACAAAGAGTAGTAAGCCAAAATGGAAACCAGTCTCTATTCCAATGTAAAGACATTTTTCTCAGCAAACACAAATTTGATTCTATCCCGTCAAAAGACTTGCTCTTGCAAAACCCTATGTAGCACTAATATTACAGGGTCTAACTTCAGTGACATCTATTCAGCTAGTAAAATGATAATAACTGTACAGAAAGCCAGACTTCCTCTTGGGCTTTCAGAAAAATCGCAGTTTTATCCTCTATAGTCTTGCAGTTCTAAAAGAAGTACTGATATATCATGAAAAGCTGCAGAAAATCTTATTTGGAAGGGAACTGTGAATATTTATGGCAAAATTTGTTGTGTATCCATTTGGTTTAGGAGTAATTAATGACATTCACTCATCTACTAGCATTCAGCTTGAATTCATTAACAAAAATAACAAAAGAACTTTTCTGTAATTTACTTAAGTTGAATTATTCCTCCAGAACTGAATACCGTGATGTTCTCACTTTTTTCCTGCTTAACATATTCTTTAATATAGATGTGCATACATGTAGAAATTGGAGTGTGAAGGAATGATTGCATTGCTTCTCAGGAGAGCATGTACTCTGTAGCAGCAAATGGCTTGTATGAGATGTCTCTAAGATGTCTCTGAAGGTTTATGATGGTATGTCCAAATCCAAGTTAGAAACTGAAAGAATGCGTTAATCTGGAAGAAACTTGCTAAATATGTGGCCTTTTCTAGTTTGTTTGCCATTAAAAAAATTCATATGAATTTTTGTGTTCTGCCAGTGAGTTAGGCTGGTTTCAGCAGCGTTTCTTTACACAGTGTGCAGTGCTGCATGAACACAGCTGTGCTGCTCCACAATGGCTTCTGTGCTGGCAGCTCAAATATCTGTGTGTCACAGCCCTCTGCTTTCCCAACTGCAGGGGTAGCACAGCAAGCTCATCTGGTTCCTTTCCTGCTCTACATATAACCCACATCCACCACATTGGAAACTGAAAGTCTCATAGAAACATAATGTATGGTCTTAAATAATGACATAATATTTTACAAAGAAGTCTCCGTGGTACATATTCTCCATGGTACTCACTGAAGCCCCTCTGTAGTACTGTATAGCCTCTCTCCTTTACAGAGGGAAAGACTCTGAAAGATAGGCCCAGAAAGTGCAGTGAATTGTCCTCTTGGGATGGCTTTCCCTCTCCTAACTACAGAATAACTCTTGAAGGTTAGCTGATTTCTTGGTGGCTAAAGTTACCTGGGGGAAAACCACTCATGAGTGCATTTTTAACCTCTCCGAGCTCACAACTGGGTCAATCATATTTAATATTACAAGGAAGATCATGACCCTGAGTAATAAAATACTGCTAGAAAAGATGGGAAGGTACAGAACATGAGAAACAAAGGTGCAGATTACTAGTTACAAAGAGTGAAAAAAAAGGGGATCAAAATATTTAAACCTAAAATTTAGGTGGCTTCACATGGAAGATTAGGCAGTCCTTCAAGTTAATTAAATACTTAACTGTCAGAGGCACACCTCTATCTTAACTCATTGACTGTAATAAAAACTGAGGGATTTCGAAATGCAAATATTGAAAGTTGGCTTTCCCACACGTATTATTGTGCACCCAACCCACAGCTGAGGATTTGACTCTAGCAGGAAACAATGATCATTCTGGCATATCTGTGCTTCAGAAATAAAGATAGACTTTGCAGAACTCACAGAGAGACATCAAACCAAGAAGAATTTGAAAGATTAATATATTGTGGAATAGATATATCCTAGTCACTGGACTGTAAGTCCAGGAAGAAAGTAAGTCAAAATTGGTCTATCCCAGAACTGCAGGATACTTATCCAAAAGGAATTACACACCTAATAAAGAAGCTAAACATTGTAATTAGAAAAATAACATTTCCCAACCTGTTAAAGCTTTGATTTTTTTTTTTTTTTTTTTTTCATGAAAACACATTGCTTTGGGTTAGAGGAAGTTGTAAAAGGTTAATAGGTGAAGGCAGCTTACAGCCTGCTTACCACCAACAGATTGCAGATATTTTTGCAGACATTGACAAAATAAATATTTGGGAAATTCTAATGGTCTTCTCAGCTTAATCCTGCTTCATGAAGTTTTCACTCTAAATGGAGAATAATAAATGTCAAGGGTTTGTTTTCTTCCATTTTCCATATCAGGCAAGACTTACCACAAACATTAGAGTTTTCTCTGGAAAACTCTCTCTGTGTTATATTTATGTGTTTATATCTATGATTTGAAAATTGTTCAAGGAGCATTAGGAAGTATGAATGCCTAGCTGAACTTGAATAAATTATATTTTTAAGGACATAAATAAATTATTTTAGTGCTACCAAAACCTATGTAAAATAAAATGTAAAAGCTATGCTAGATTAAATTGAACTAATGTGTTAATGCAGAGATGCTTTCAAGGACACAGGACCCATGAAGACTGAAAAGTCTTCAATAGGAAGAGCAACGGGTAAAGGACTAGTAAAGATTTTTTTTTTAGTAAATAGCCTGTCAAAACTGACTATTTATGGGAAGTGATATTAACTTGCACCTGAAGCCTAATTTCCTGAACTAAAACATTTTTCTACTCCTTTGAATATTAACTTATTTTATGCTTTTGCCACTCAGATACCTTCTGACAATACATGGAGAGAAAGTGATGAAGTAATGATGGAAAGCTATATTATCACTCACTACACTGTATCTCCTATGTGAAAGGAGAGAGATCTTTAGTTCCCCAAACTGGATACCAAGATTTTGCTCTAAAATGTTGAATTTATGAAATGTGTCCATTATTAGTACTTGCATGTACTTCTGTGTTGCTTTTTAATGCCCTAAAATGGATTACCAACTCTATCAAGGGGTTCAGTTGCCATTTTGCACAATACCAAGTTGAGCATTCAGACACCACCAACACCTTCCAGCCTCCAGACAACAGCAGCATAGTCAAAGCTCATGGTGCTCATGCACCAGCTCCCTCCAGCCCTGACCCTGCCAAGGTTCTTGGACCCCGAACTTGTTTTCAAGAGGCATCAGTCTCAAAGTCTCACCCTCCAGAGAGAACCACTATGTTTTCTGGGAACATGCTTGTCAGAGCATGCACGGTAGGAAAACAAAAAACCCCACACAAACAAAACAAACAAACAAAACAACACAAAACAAAACAAAACAAAACAAAACAAAACAAAACAACAGCAACAACAACAACAAAAAAGATAGAAGCAAGACTTAAGACTTTCTGAAACTGCAGAAAATTAAATTCCCTCTTGGGAAACAGACAAACCAAACCCACTTAATCTGATCTACAGAGAGTATGAGACTTAAGACTGTCTGCCTCCCAGGAGGTTCCCATTAACCAGAAAGTTTTTGTTATTTGACAAGACAACTTTTTAATTTTCCCCTCTTAGAACTATTTAGTTTGCTTTTAAATATTTATTCAGCCAAATAGCAAGCAATTCACTCCACAGACCAATGTTAGTCTGCTCTTTGTGAAGAAAGGAGGTCAGGTTTAAGTTCCTGCTCCATTCGCTATTTAATCAATTATCTAAATTGGCAAGGTTTCAAGGGGAGAAAGTCACTAACTTCATCCCAAAATAACCATTCAGTGAGTAGCTAGGGCACATTTCTGACCTGAAAGTGCCTATGAGTGAAATTTTTTCTCAACTCAGGAGAGTGTTTATGTGTTTAAAAGGTCATCCACCTCAGTGGTAAGTGCTCTAATTACTGGATATTTGAGCATCAATTAGCAGCATGTTCTAATAATTTTGGAGAAAAGGCAGATTTGTCTTATGTGTTTATTTTCAGGGGACAGTAGAGACCTCCCCACTGAAAGGAGATACCTTAGAAGAGTAGGCTTTAAGAGTATTACTGTCCCATCATATTTTCTTGAAGCTATTCTTTCTTCTGCTTGATGATTTCTCTGGTTGCCCCTCTTAGCCATCTATCTCCTGTTCTTGGTGCAAGAAGCCTAACTCAGGCTAGAGAAAGTCCTTATAAACCATGTACCTGTCAGTTAGACATTGCAATGCTTGATGGCTGCATCCAAAAATTGTTAGGGTGCTAAAAGCACACCAATTCACTACATCACATTTGGTGTCTTGTCCCCATGAACCATCCATATTTTAGTGTTTATTAGGTCAGGAAGGTAAGCAGTACAGACTGGGTAGTGGGAAATCCAGAGAACTATGTAATGTCATGGCACTGAAAAGGTACTTTGATACAGAGGAGAGAGTTAATCATAAAGTCTGCTTAAAATTTTACCCAGACAAAAGTTAAGCACCCTGTATAAAATTAAAAAGAGATCCACCTATCTGTTCAGGTTCAGATTTTGTTAGCAAAGTAAACTTATTTTTAGAAACTGGAGGGAGGGGTAAAAGAAATGGAATAAAGCTTTCTTTTAAAATAATAAAGCTTTCTTTTGAAATAAAGCATAAGAGCTGTGCTGGTGTTTCCCTAATGATGTGATTAGATTTCCTTGGCAAAATATTGGCAGTCTGAGTTCAATTCTGCTGATTCCTTTCTGTAGTTGTGGCACTGCAACCTACTAATCCCAGAGACTGTCCCAAGATAAAATGTTGGCCACACCTGCAGGAACCATGATCAGAATGAGGGAAATAAGTATTTATTTACCCACACAGCAGTGGTGAATGGCTCTTTAGCCTAGTGCCTGACAGCTGCCCAAGAAATGAGTAACTGATTGCAATACTTGGTCCATGAGCCAGAACAATGAAATATTTACAGTTCTCAGACTTGTTCACTCTTCAGAAGACTTAGGGTTCTTCTGGGGACAGAAGCAAATACAAATTTTAAGGCTAAGAAGTGAGTTAGGAATGTGCAATTTTATGAGAAGGTGGTGGAGTTTTTTGTTGGGAACCTAGGAGACAGCCACCTGACTGGGACACACGGTGCTGGTTTGCAGTGAATCCCAATTGCCATGCATTGGTTAGCTTTGGAAGCAGCCTTGGTGTGCATGGATTACATTTCTCTTGAAGCAAAGTAAGCTGGAAGCTCTGCTTACTGTCTGTACCAAATGTACTGTAACCTGCAGTGGGGACACAAAGAACTAATGAAGTAATTAGTCCTTTGAATAGCCTCAAACTACTTTCAGGATAGTAGCATTTTTTCTGAGCCAACAAACTGGATCTAGTCAGTGGTAAAACATATTGATCATGCTTAAATATAAGGACATCCACACCAGATACTTTGATCTACTGCTCTGCTCCTATTCTGCTGAATTGGTTGCTAATACTGACAAAAACATCCAAGTCACATTTTCTGCTGCCTAGAAACCTTTACAGAGCTGTAAGTCTTTGTGTGGATTTTGCATTCATTCATCACAGATAATTGTTAGTGAAAGCTTCAAATTTCCCCCTTTTTTTTCCTCCCTATGGCAAAAAAACCAACTTTTCAATAATTAAGTAAGAAGGAATAACTGGGGAAATGATACAAATAACAAGATGAAAATTAAGAACTGCGATAGAACAAACAAGAAGAAAGTTTCACAGAAGTTAAGGAAATGTTAAGTAATGACTAAGAGGGAACAAACTAGAAAGGAAAACAGGTGGTAATGAATCAGGAGGAAAATATTATTTTGAAGCAATGATTTACAGAAAGCTTAAAAAATATACATACCATATATATATAGATCATTTTGTATACATTCAAATGCATATATACCAGTAGATAGCTATCTAGACTGATCAGAGACTATCTTCTCAAGACTATACTCATTGCTGGTAAAATAGCTTATGATTACTGCATATTACATCCCCTTCATGGCATCAAAATTGATGCCCATATTTTGAGGAAAATCTGTGCTAAACTAATTTTGTATACAAGGAGGCATGGCTGGAGCTGGGGATTGGGAACCTAGAGCTTTGGCTTCCATTTGTAGATGTGCTTCTATGACCTCCAGGGAGGGATAATTTTGGAGTTATTTTTTTCTGCTTACCTGAAAACCATAGATAATCCATAACCATTACACAGCATTAAGCACTTACAAAAACAGGACACATGCATCAGAATTGTTTGTTCTATAACAACCCAGTGAAAGGAACAAATATCTGTATAGTAATGTGAGCAAAAAGAATTATAAATTAAGCCAATCCAAAACAGTTCAAGAAAAAAAAAAATCACTTCATAAATCCTCCACAGCACATTGCTCTATTGGGAAAAGAACCACAGAACTGCTGAGTTTCAGGGAGGAGGATTTTAACCAGGTAGGGTGCCTGAGGAGATCAACTGCTCTTGCAGACCAGGGAGAACAGAAGTATATATTTGTGTGTATGTACATATACTTTTATATACATGCATATTCCTTTATATGTGCATGTATATGTATATGTATATGTATATATTCATATATACACTAAAGAATTATATATGTGCATATATATGTGTATACACACACACACATATTTGTATATATGTATACAGGCTAATTATTTGCTTAAGGCAGTGTGATTCTGTTCATCAGATTAAACTACTGCTGTTATACACCTTAACACAGAAAGTTGCAGTAACAACTAGTAGGACACAATATAATTCCTTTAGATCTACAGCTGCATTAATTTATTTTTTTTCTGGGAAGAATGGAATTTTTACACAAAAAAAAAAAATCTTGGAATTTTGAAAATTTCAAGAGAAAATAGTTTTGAAAGAGGTATATTTGTAAGGTCTCTCTTCTGAAATACCTTTCCACTGCAGTGTCTTTTGCCTTATAAAGAAGTAACCAATTGGTTTGATTTTAAAATAATCAATCTTTTAAATTTATCTACCACAGTGTTGGCCTAAAGCAGAATTACTGACCGAAAAAAAGGTCTACTTCTTAAACACTCAATTTATGTTTTTGTTTTTTTGGAGAACTGGTTAAACTATACAATTTCCATAAATGAAACCATGTTTTGAAATGGCTGAGCGCTTCATTGGTTTCAAAACAGACTCTAGTTATGCACTTTTACTAAATTCAGTTGGTTCATTCATACTGTAGTTTGCAGGTACACACACATAGCAGCCATCTTCCTATTTATTTCATTGATTGAATGAAATTAAATTATTTTCAAGCTCATGAAGTTTTATCTACTGTATAAAAATTCTCAGCATTGAGTTTCATAGAGTGCTGCTGTGTTTCACTTCATTGCAAGCAGTTTGGAGTTTCTTCCCATTGAATATTGGTACCACTTGCCACGCAATAGTCTGGAAATATGTGTAAACCAGATGCAATTATTGGGTTTTTGTTTTGTTTTGTTTGGGTTTTTTGTTTTGGGTTTGGTTTTTTTTTATGTTGTTGTGATTGCTTTTAACATACAGATTCTCTCATCTATTTGCAATTGCCTTCCCTAGCATGTCTGTGGAAAGAAGACTTTTCATCTCAATGGGGCCTTAAGGAAACACACTTTTTACTGCCAAAATATTTTAAACATCATTTTAAAATTTCTCATAGTTTTCTCCCTAAGTATTCTTTAGTTTGAATCTCAAATATTGTCAGCTTGCTGCAGTTGGGCATGCAGGCCAGTGCTGGAGGTCCAGCAGGTCAGGAAGGGATGTACACAGTATTGGGGCTCATGAGGTGAAATAATTGGAAATGTTGTCTGTGTTCCCCAGGAAGATGTGCTGGGGAGGCAGCTGGTCATTCCTTTGCTCACCAGGCATGCTGCCCAGAAAGGGTGGCTGGTGAGCATCTGTAGGGAAGCCATGGAGACCATCCAAGCAGTGAAGTTCAATCCCTTCCCTGAGCTCCTACCTTCCAACTCTGATACCAGTCCTAGTACTGAATGTAGGACAGCATCTGTCTCAGTGTAACTGGTCGAGGTGAATGTTGTTTGAGGCAAATATTAGGAGACTGGAAAGTCTCCTAATTATTGCAAGTTCTAGAATTAGCAAGCTTGTTATGTTCCCAAAAGCCATTTGTTGGATACTACTGCATTTTCTGTCTCCATTCATCTAAATGAGGTTGCTTAAAAACTCTTTTTTAAGTCGGGTAGTTGCAAGAAACTAATTAGCATTTGTGTCGGAGCAATCTTACTTCATTGTGCTTAAACATTGGCCTTTAAACTACGGGTATTTAAAACTGCTGAATAACAGTCTTAAGCAGCTAGTTAGTGAAAATCTTCTATTGTCAGCCTAAATAAATAATAAAATCAATATAATCTAGGTTGATAGCCTTGGCTGATAAATTTTATTCCAAACATAACATATAGGCAAGAATTTGATTGTTTTCTAAATGTAGTTGGGTCTCCTCTCATTCCATTTAAATGCAATACTCAGCAGTAGAGGCTGTAAAACATTTCCCATTTAAAATTCTAAATTGCAAAACTTTCTGTTTTTCTGTTTTTCAAGTTAAATTAGTGGTCTTCTATTACTGACCCACACTAATGCCAATTCTAATTTTAAAGCATGAACTATTTCCATTGAAAAATAATCTTGATGGAGAATTCCAGATCAATTTCTACCGAAAGTTCTACCCTTTCCCTCTAAGACAAGACTTTCACTGCTTTGCCAAACAGCAAGGACTCAATCCTGATAAATACAAAGTACTTGTTGCATTAGTAACTTGATGTACATGATCAGTTAATTTATTGGAATACACACATTCCCTGTGCTCTGCATCTACACAAATAATTTTAGGATTGATGCCTTCATTCACCACAACCTTAATTTTAAAGAAGGTGTTTCTTCTCTAGTTTAAGCCATGGAAGAAACTTTACTGAAATCCTGTCAGAATATGAGTTCCACTCATTTTGCTTCCCATAACTGAAATAATTTTGATGGTTTTAACTTTAAAAAAAAAAAAAAACCACAACAAAAAGAAATATTTAAATTGTTTCTGATATGCTGGTATGTGTATTACAATACACATACAATATCTTTTATTCTATCCAAAACATTTTAGTGGAGATCCTGTTTTTTGAGGACTTCTGAATCTATGTCTTTTATTTCAAAAGGAGGTATTTGAAATGTTGTGCTGATAAAATTTGTTTTGTTGCTTTGTGAGCCTGTTTCACCCCGTGGTGCTGGCATGGCCTCCTTGCCACCTGCGTCCATCTGTCTTTGGTTAGTAATCTGCTCTGGGTACTGCTGCTGGTACCTGACTTCACAAGAAGTGGTGACTCATTTGAAGAAAGTCTTTGAACACATAGGGAGTTAATGCTGCTTAATTTTAAAAATAAAGGCTCTTGACAAATAGAAAATTGTGCACCCCACTGCCCACAACCCCCCCCCACCCAATATTCCATATTTTAAAAAGCCCATACTTGTTGCCTCAATGAGAAAAAGAATTTTGAAGGAAGCATATGCTTTATTGTCATCGTGACCTTCAAAGTTTATACCTTATGGATCCCTGCCTCTCACCTCTATACTAACACTGGAATGGGAAAACAGGCTTTCCTGCAATTTCAGCTCTAACACACTTTCTCAGTTTGAAATTCCTGTAGTAGCTGTCCTGGATAAACTAAGAGGAAGAAGACATCTGTAGAGAAGATAAGAGACCATTGAACAGATGGATTATTAATTAAATATTCATTTTCAGTATTGGTGGCTTTTCTTAATTCAGTCGCATTATTTACATAGAAGGTTTGGAGTGTAGCATAAAATGATTACAATAGTTATAAGCTGATTTTTTTCCCAAAAGAGTACTAGGCTTAAATTAGACAAAATAAGCCATTTTACATAAAAATCCATGATAAATAACAGATGTTTATTTACTCTACACTTGTTTTTACATTTATGTATTTATTTGATCTTTTAGTGGCAGATATGAGGGGAAACCCAACACTCCAAACATTAGTATTAGAATGTTTCAATTTAGCCAGATATGGGAGTGTATGGCTAAATATTTTTCTACTGCCAGATCAAAAATGCAGCATTATGTGGTAAAGAAGAACAAACCTATGAGAGTATTTGCTCACAGATTATGTATGTATTCCAGAATCAAATATCTGACACTTACAATCTCTCTACAAAATAAAACAAAACAAAAAAAAAAAAAAAAAAAAAAAAGTGGAAGCACTTTTTAGAACAAAATAAAAATATTTTGTGTTTTAAATGCATTTCTTTCTACTCCAGTTTCTGAAATACAACTAAGTATTTCCAGTAAGCTATCCTTGAAGAGCTAAATGTCCCAGGGGACTGGTAATCACATTTTTGGAGCCTTTCACCTCTAGTTCACTGATTCAAATACAGCCAACATGCAGTAGTGACGGAAAATCATTGAGATTTGAAAGCTGGTTTGTGGCCTGTGTGAAATGAACTGGTATTTCACTGCATTTCTTAGAGGATCCTGAGCAGGCACTTGGCACTTCTGAAAGCACTGGTGCTGAGCTCCTTGCAGGACCCAGTCAGGACCCACAGGGTCACAACAAGGGCTGGTTTCTTTGAGGAGGACAGGGGCTGAGATTGTCAACTAAAAGCCCATTTCAGACAAATTTCCTCAGTACACTGATCACTTGGAGCAAATTGGTCCTTAGCCACCTGGAAGATCTCAGCGAGCAAACGTTTTCTCCATGTCAAGAAGCTAGAGTGAAATCAGGCTGAAATAGATGATCATTCTGGGCTCACCACACTGCACTGTTGCTTCCTGTGCTCCACAAAGGCTGGGTGAAAACAGTTTGATTTTCCACTTCTGCTAATTTGGTACTTTGCACTTTTCATTGGCATTAAATATACTTAATTTAGGAAGAAATACAGCAGAAAAATGCTTCTTTCTGCAGAAAGAAATTACTATATTTTTTGAGGGCAAGGGTGACCTTATCTCTTTCTTTAGACAGAAGTTCATCAGTAGTTAGGACAGTTAATAAAATATTCTTTGCTGAGATATTACCTGCCATATTCTAGAAAATTTGTCTGACAGTAATTTTTTCTCATAAGCCACAAATTATCTCAGTTCTGTTTCCCAGTGAAGGCTTTACATTATCTCTTAAATGATTGCATCTCCTTCATGTTCAGGGCTTATCTTCACAAAACTTGCATATGTTTTTATGAAAATAAGGTAGGTTTTTTTCTGAACATTTAATATGTTGTATTAAGAGTTTCCTCAAAGGAAAGAAAGAAAAGTCTATCTTCATTAAACACTAAATATAACATGGGGAAATTAAAACATTAGGATGTCATGTCAGCTATATACATTGTCTTCTATGATGTCACATTTGATTTTCTTTTTTTATGACTTTGACAGCATCATATTAAAAATTTGATTGCACTATGACAGTACAGGCTTTGAATTATTCAGCTTATGAGTGCAGTCTTGCAAGAAAACTGTTTTGTATTTCTTGCCATTTCTGAAAAACTGACATTTAAAAAAATATAAAACAAAAGGAAAACTGTTACTAATAACTAATTAATAACTTGAGCTTGGCAAAAGTGGCATTATTTTAATAGAATATCACATCAATTAAAACCAGACTAACTATAAAGTGCCACATTTTTCAAAAGTTACTTGAAACATTATTCTCAGGTTGACATTTTGGCCCCGAAAAATAGATAGCAAGCCTATTCATTTTCAGTGAAATCAGGACTTCTTTCTAACTGAAGAAAGCCCATATATTTCTAATCTGATTTCAGAAACTATTACTGAATTCTCATGGTACTTGGTTGAATTACTTTTCTCTTAGCATACACTCATGCTGTTAATGTTTACTGAAGTCAATTGGGCTTTTCCCATTTGACTTCCATAGGGGAGTCAAACAGTTAATGTTGGAGTCACTTGGGCAATTTTGCAAGTCTTTCAGGATTTATACTGTGCTTTTTTCCCATGATGACTAGGTTTTGCCAGCTCTCCCTATTGTTCCATTTTACCTCTGTCTGGTGTTAAATAAGTGCAATCTGTTGGTTCATTTATATCAAATAACTTTATTTGGAACCCTCTTCAGAATGTCCAAATTTATCTTTTCTTCATTATGACTTAAAGTTATTTTTAAATCACTAAGGATATTTTTAATCACCAAAGATAGAAACATCTACCCTCCATCTTGATTAAATTAATCTAGTCCGTTTCGCACCAGAACCTTACAGCAAATAATGCCATTTTAAGAAACATGTTATTCCCACTCCCTAACATGAAAATTCAGTGGTATCAGATATGAAAATATCATTCAAAGTCAAACCTTTTTCCAGTAAACATGACTATTATTTGATCACAATAAAGCTGCCCCTAGCAAAACATGTATTATCCTTTCTCACAAGAATTATCTCAGCTGAGCTGCCTGGTCAGGTAAGAATTGTAGGCCTGACTACTCCTTAGGAGGGTAAAGTGTGGAATATTCCATATGAGATACAAAATAAACCCTACTAGCTATGATAATGGGGAAAAATACAAATGATCTTTTCATGTCCCCATTCCTCAAAAATGGATAGCAGGGTTGTCTTTGATTCTGCTCACAGCAGTGCCTGGGGAGAATCTTATACTGATTTAGCTGGGATCAGAATCATGACCAAAGTTATAGTAAGAAATGTGCTTACATTCCCTCAGAAATATCTGATCTTTATTAATGAGTTTCATCTGTCATTAAAGATATGTATTTTGCTGTTCTTCATCTCCCTTCCAGCATCTCTAAATTCCAACTCGAAGATAAGAGTGCCTGTTTTCATTATAAACAGTGAAAATTAGTTACGGATCACTTACACTACATTATTTTAGTTCACTTATTTAACCTGAATCTAGCCTGTTTCTACACATTAATCACCCTGGGACAGCATTTTTTCATCCTTAAATAAACATTTACACGTTTGTGTTGCTTTCCTACTAATAAACCAAACATTTCAAAATGTACAATTGGAAACAAGATATCACAATTCAATAACATTTCATTCTGCAATATCAATATCAGTCTTCAAATATTCTGGTGAAAATAAAAATGCAGGAGCTACCAGGACAAAATCCTCTGTCCTTATCATTTACTGCTCATTCTCTACCCAAGCAAACTCTGGTCAAAGACAACAAATGGTGTCTACAAAACTGCAGAGTAAAAATGTCCAAATAGTATAGCCTGCTACCAATTTTACGTGCTTTTAACATCCATCCCCCTCAACGGTTTCAGGGTTTGAACACTGTGTTCCAAAAACTGACTAAACTGAAACCAGAATCAGAGTGATTCCCTTAGAACTATATGTATTTTGACTGAGAATAGGCTGACCATTAAAGGTGATAGAGAAACTTACTTCCACAATAACCTTTAAATTATATTGTTTCAGACTGCCACCAGCTGAAACCATTCAGATGAGTCTCATAGAGATTCCTCTCTGCATTACAAGGAGAAAACTATCATCCTGTGGCTTGTACAGAAAAGTAAAAACTACAGAATTACAAGATTTTGCAAATTATGTGCTCTACTTGTATGCAAGACTACTTGAATCCCTTTATCCAGTGAAACACAGGACTAAGGAATCCTCTGGAAGTAAGAAACAACAATATGAAAAAGTGTCAGTGAAACACATGAAGAAGCACAAAGCACAATCAAGGAAAAATTTCAACAAAATTTAGCAAAAAGCAGGAATTAGGTGCGGAGGGAAAGACGTTTTCCCCCAGCCTCCTCCAGTCATTAACGTTATCACAGCACCAGCTTCTGGAGAAGGGAGTGAAGATTGAGTGTGAATCTTATTTTTCTACTTGTCTATTTGGCAAAGAGGCAAGAGGCTGTTTTATTTATATATATATATTTTTTTTTTCCTTCCCTCCCCCCCCTTTAATTAAGGCAATTTCCAGGTCGTTAACATTACCCTGTGCCAGAGACAAAAAAAAAAAAAAAAAAAAAGAAAGAAGCGGGGAGCGCTGCTGCCATAACAACCCTTCGACAGGGAACTATTGGGATACAGATAGTTACTATACTAGCTACCACCAGCCGTGTGCATCATGACACATAAAAACCAGAAAACCCTTTTCAGAGGCAGCATCCCGTCGTTCGCACTCGCGGCTCTGGGCGGCGAAAGCAGAGCAAGCACAGACTTCTAGCCACCCCCCTCTCCCCCCCCCCGGCACTTTATTTATTTAATAATGGTGGAGGGAGTGTTAGCAAAGTCCATCTGAGCGCTGAGCCCTGCCCGAAGCCCCCCGAACCCGGCGGGAAGGGCCGCGCTCGGCGGCTCCGGGAGGGGACCGGGACCCTCCGCCACCTCCCTCCGGGCGGCTCCGGGCAAGCCGCCAGTCCTGCTGGGCTGGGTCCTGCCTCTCCACCTCCAAATGGACCCTTGCAGAAAGTTAAGGCGCTGCCCCCTGCCCGTGTGCCCGGGGTGCGGCAGAAGGGGGCTCCGGGGTGTCCTGGCCCCGGCTGGCAGCGCTCTCGGGGTGACCGTACGCGCTTGTGCGAGATCCCGTGGGAACGGGCAGCGGTGCCGGGGAGGGCAGCGGCGCGGGAGCCCCTTTCCTCACACCCCGGAGACATCCCTGCTGCCCGCGGAGCTCCCGCACGGGCGGGGGTGCGATGGCAGGCCGGGACCCTCGGTGCCCCGGGCCGGGGCAGGGAGGGAGCGCGGAGCCTCCCCGGGGCCCCCAGCGCTCATCCCCGGAGTCGCTCCGGGAACGGGGGGATGCAGGGCAGGTGTTTCTGGGGCGAAGGCGCAGGGCCCGGTGACTCACCCGTCCGAGGAGGGGCTGCGGCGGGCGCGGCGGCGGCGCTGCCCCGGGGCGCGGGGGCTGCGGGGCAGGAGCGGCGGCGGGCGGGGAGCAGGGGCGAGCGGCGGGGCCCGGGCTGCTCCTGGGCGCGCTCTCGCTGCCCATCCCCGGCGCTGCCGCCGCCGCCGGAGGAGGATGCGAGGGAGAGTCAGCCCCGGGCGCGGGCACGCGCAGCGGCGAGCGGGGAGGGGGGACCGGGAGCGGCGCGGGGGCGCGCAGCGCAGGGGGAGCAGCTGGGAAGCTCGGGCGCTCTCTCTGGCAGCCCTCTGTCCTTCAGCGCTTCCATCCCTTCGGCCCCAGCCTGTATTTTCCTATTCTTCTACCCCTTCTCCTTCTTCATCCCTGCATCCCGCATCCTCCCATCCATCCGTCCCTCATCCCTCCATCCCTCCATCCGTTATCCTCCTTCATCCTCCATCCATCCATCCATCCATCCATCCATCCATCCATCCATCCATCCATCCATCCATCCATCCATCCATCCATCCCGCCATTCCTCAGCCCCTCCGCTCCCCCGGCCGCGGAGCCTCCGTCCCCCTGCCCTCCCTCCCCGCGCTCTCCGCTGCAGGGTGTCCCCGGAGCTCCCCGGGGCCCCGGCAGCCGTGATGCTGCCCCCGCGGGGCATTCACACAATTCCCCCTTCCCTCCTTCCCCCCCTCCCTGCTCCCAGGAAGGGCGACCTGTCCCTCTGAAGGGCGGCAGGTTCCCAGCTCCTCTCCCTCTCCCACTCTCCCCACAACCCCTAAAGAGCTTTCCTATCCTTCTCTTCCTTTCTTCTGCTTTTTTTTTTGTTTGGTTTGGTTTGGTTCCCCCCCCCCCCCCTTACCCCCCTCGCATACACACGGCAGGAGGAAAAAACAGACCTGTGGTAGGGGGAAAAAGGGGTAAACAAGAGGAAAACATAGAATACAACAAGCATTGACTGTATGAGAAATAAACCCCATGCTGGATTAGTTCTTAAAAAGCAGTCTTTTAAGTCTGCTCCTGAAACCTAAAGGATTTCTTGGATATTTATTTAGGATCAAGAGTAATACTGATCATTAAAAATAAAGGAAAAAACAGCTCAAAGTACATTGTGTAAAGAGGAGACCTATGAATCAAGTGAGTCAAATAAACAAGCACACCAAAAGCTGGCTATCAACTCTTTATCCTTGCCCTGAACTCTCCCTGCATTATATAATGTTGATAAACTGCTGCAAGTACGTTTGGGGAAAAGATACTGCAATGATGAGAACACACTGCTTTTTATCAGAGCACATTAGTATCCTTACCTGACAAGTAGTTGCTTCAGAGGTTCATTTGCACGTTTCTCATCAACCCTGCAAGTAAACAATTTACTAGATGTTCAGTGCAGACATATGATTCCCTGGTGTCACTGTCTCTGTCCTAGACGTTCCTGAATGGCTTGCGGATTAACTTACTGCTCTCTTCTGCTCTGCCTTGTACCAGGAGCCGTGCAGGTATCAACAGCTCCCACTTGTGAAGCCAGCAAAGAGAGAGATTGGGTAGATTTCCACGTAGCTCCACAAACTGCTGATTTGCTGTAAGGGCTAGAGTCACTTAGAGAGTAGGTCTGGTCTTCTAGCAGGTTTATTCAGAAAGAGAGGCCTGACCCAAAATTCACTGTAGACAATATTAATATTTCTATAACCATGATGGGAATTGGTTCAAACCACTGTGAGCTTACTGTTAGTGTGAAGGTATTTTGGAGTGCAGCTATTCTAGTGCAAACTCCCTGGGAACAAGAAAAATTACTCCCAAGGAACAGGAAAAGGTACTAAAATATGCGTCTTTTTCATAAGATTATTCAGAGAAGGTCAGGGACCTCTCTCTGTTTCCCTGCAGCTGTTGGCAAAAATATGTACTAGAAGGCAGGTTACAGACCCTGGCTAGAGGATGTCTTCTGTCCCTGTAGGCTCAACCAAGCTAACAAATACAAAAAGAAGGGGAAGGGAAATTACAGATCCAGTTTGAGGCATCACTAAAGTCAGTAGGAGAAGAACTTAATGCTTTATTTTGAACCATTGCTGCCTGCAGAAAAACTAAACAAATTAATCTTTCAGTGTTTTTTTCTTCTCTGGTCTCAGTCCTGGGATTAGATCTAAGCACCCCTCTAACATGCAGATTTTTGTATTTTACCTGTGTTTTTCCCTCCCCCTCTTCCTTTTTGCCTTCTCCAGCACAGGATCCAGGCTATCAAGAGAAATGGAGGTAGTCAGAAAAGGGAAATTGGGCAGTGGGAAAGATTTGGCCTCTGTATTGATAATGACATCATCTTATCTAGCATGAGTGGCAAATTGGCTTATATTTTTTAACAGAGTTAATATAGGAGTTTAGTACATTTCATGTAGTTTTTAATATAGTTAATTTTTTTTTTGTTGTTGTTGTTTCTCACTTGCTCTCTAGTTGCTGATGAATGACTTCAGTAGGGACAATGTAATAGTAGCCTGGTAGTTAGAGTCATTCCTGAGAAATGAGAGACTGAGTGTAAACAATTTTTTTCACTGAGATTCAGAATAGGAAATGAACCATTGAGGTCCTGCCTTTCCTCAGATGAATGGCTTCAGCTCTCCTATCTTTGACTGCAAATTCAGTTTGCATTAAAGCAAGCTCATATATGCCCACAGAAATTTTTTTCACCAAAATTATTTTGTTGGAAATCAGTCAGTTCTTCAGGAAATTACAGGTTTTGCTTGAGATTCTTGCATGTTCTTTATATATTTGTGCAAGTGCGTTTATGTACAAGGATTTAGCTCTTTTTAAATTATAGCAGCATCTTGCTTATGAAGAATACAAATATTGACCTTTACATTTCAAAGTCATTGTAGTGAATTTATTCTCAGATACGAGCTTTCATCTCTTCTATAACACATTTGTAATTGCAGTAAATATTTTTTTTCTCATTGAAGATAAAATGTAAGCCCTTTGTGATTATACTGTTGCTATATAAATTGCCTTTGCAAATGCTGGCTGCTGAGCTTGCCACCTTACACTGGAAATACGCTTATGCTGTCTTCTGTCTGAAGGTTCCAAAATATTTTCTGAGAGCACAGTAATAGGTTTTACCCACATAATGGAAAATGTGGATATTAATAGATATTTTAAAAGTTAAAAAGCATGATACTGTCAGGGTCAAAAGAAATAGAACAATAATGCAAAAATAAAACAAAAGAAATAATTCCATTCTCAATCAGTTCCCCCACTGCAAAAGTTGATATTTATCAAAATCATGTAAAAAGAAAAAAAAAAATTATCTAACATAATCTGAATATTTATATTTAAGAGCTTACTGAAATTCTTACATGCTATACATAAATGTGTGCTCTTCTACTGGTGTTGTTTCCAAAAAGTTAGTCCCACCAGTGTTTGCAAGGATAGGACTCCTCTTTTTGTCCATGCATTTTAAAGGACCCAGAACCCAATGTTTGTGGGCGTCCCATGTGCATTTAACAATTTGTAATTGATTGTTGGCTTGGGGGTTAAGTGAATCATTTAAAAATCTATCATCCTTTGGCTTGCTGTTCTTGACCCTCATTAGTTGTGGCTTGCCTTAGACTTGGCCCTGTTTCTCAGCTGGATTGCCAAATGTCAGTACCTGGAGCTGGGCAATCACCCTTAATGACCTTGATAAGCACAGGGACTGGATGCAGTTTGCAAAGTTGTGGACCAGGCATAGGATTCTAGACTGGGACAAGAACTGTGTTGGACGGTGAGAACTGAACCCAGGCTGAGGCTTTGGGTTTGATTAAGTTAAACAAACAGCACAAAAAATTGTTAATATTTGAATCTGAGAAAGAACTGTATGCTGTCAGAACACACTCTGACATCTGGTTTAAGTCTCTCTTTTTAGGCACTTTTATACTGCTGATGTCTTTATTTTAGAGAAAATAAAATAAATCACTTATTAAAATATTTTCTATATGGAAAAGTAGATAATAAGAGATATTAAAACTTTCTGTAATTCACAGATTTTTTTTTGCCATATGTTTTTCAAGAATAAAAAAAGATTAAGTAAGAATGAGTAAGCTGTTGTGAAGCTTTGGGGTTTGGGTTTGGGCTTGGGTTTTTTGGGAGTGTATGTGCATAGTTCCATTTTTGTTAAGTAAAGCTGTTTGCTAAACAGCAGTTTCACATTATACAGGATAATCAGATTTAAAATTTAAAATTAAATGCTTTTTCACTATGACTCATAGGACTGATCCTGAAAAAGTGTTTTGCTCTAACTGGCCAAGACAAAGCAAGGACTTAATTCTTGAATCCAGACTGGTATGAGGTAGCACTGCATCTAAGACTCAAACTCCACTGAGCTCAAAGGATGGCTCTGAAAACTACAATTATTCTAGTTAAGACTTTCTGTCATGAATTTCTTAGCAAATTTAGTAGTCTTCTATTACCAAACACAAAGAACTTTACAAGCAAGCTTATTTCAGCTGGTGAAAAAAGTGTGAGAGAATAAATGAAATCCAGTTACTCCTTTTCTATTACAGGAACAACTTAGGAGAGGGAAGATATAATCAGAAACCAAACATACAGACACTGGTACAACTTTCTTCCCATTTTAATCAAGTGTAAAAGGGACAAATAATTGAACTAAGGAACTTCAATATACTTACAGATTCTCATAATATGCAGTAAATCTTTACAGTTCTGCTCTCCAAGGAGATTCTTGAGTAAATAATAATGACTTTGGCCTCTTGGATAAATGAAGATGGATGCACTGAGAAAAATTTAATTATCGATTTCTCCTGCCTCTTTCCTGCCTTGACTCTTATCTTGTGCACCAGTATTATACTGTTGATACTTCATATATATATATTTTTCAGTAGTGGTACACTAAAAGGAAGCTCAGTACAAGAAAAAAGGAGCACAAAAACCTCAACAGATTTGTTTCCATATTAGTTCAGTGTTAAATCTGGTGGCTTTGGAAACAAAGAATCTACCAATTTCTTTGAAAATTATCCAGCGCTACCAAGTCAATACAACTAGGCTGCAAACTCTGTCTGTTCTGTATTTCATCAACAGAAGTGTTCACTAAGGGCCATGTCTTCACTAGGAATGGTTTGAAATTGTTCCTACAGTGATGTGTCATAGCAGTAAATCTTTCTAAAAAAGGATGCAGCTTCTCTTGTGAAAGTTATGTATTGCATACTTTACTTGATTACCTTTGAATTAAACAAGCTAAGCAGCTCAACAAATTTAACAGCTAAAAGCTCTGGGTTTTTTTGTGGGTTGTTTGTTTAGCTCTTCTTTTTTAACTCTGAGTATGCTTATAACAATAGCTTCTGTAAGATATTTTCATATTGCTGGATCACAGGGCTATGCCCACAGAAGTCTACAATGTAGGCATAGCTGTATTTCAAGTTGGAACTGGCAGCAGAATATAGAAACTACTATTGGGTGCATTACTGGAAGAAAATAAGGACCCAGCTGGACTGGGCATTTTTGCTGCTAACACTGAGGGGAATAGAAATACAGCCTTTTCATGTGAAAGCCCAGCCTGGCTGGGCAGAGCCTACAGTTAGAAAAATGGACATGTTTTCTATTTGAAACATAGCATCAATTAGAAAATGGTTTGAGCTGGGAAGGACCTTACAGATCTGTTGCAACCCTCCCTGTGTTGGGCAGGGACATCTTCCACTAGAACAGGCTGATCTGTATATGTGTGACAAAACTAATGGAGAGAAGTACAAACATTTAACTCCACAGTAACTCATTTTACAGTGCCCTTGAAGGGACATATTAAACTTTAAAAGCCTTCTTGCCCATGTGAGGGTTAATCCTCTATTCTCTCACAGTGTTTCTCTTCAGTATCAGTTACAACTGTTAAAGATTAATTATAGACCTGGCGCTTTTTTTTTTTTTTTTTTTTTTTTTTTTTTTTCTTTTTTTTTTTTTTTTTTTCCACTGCTCTCTTAGATTCCTGGCTTCTCTCATTTGTCTGGATGGACTATAAGGTGTGTGGAATCACAAACCATCATTTGTTCTCACATTTTACAATATGTAGGACAATAGGATCGTGGTCCACCAATATGGTTCCAGCTAGTAGCTAGTAATAACAACAATGCATCAACTCCAAGTCCTATAATCACGTGGGCTAGACAGCTGGGACATATGGAAAGCCTCAAAATTCTTTGATGTTGGCAAAATATGCAATGGAGTGGGAAACAGCCATGAAAAGATTGTGTATGTAGACAAGCCAAAGTTAGTAACCCACAGAAGGATTTGAATAGTTGCCTTTGTGCTGACCACAGGGGATGCAGGAGATGTGGTGAAAAAGAACACTTGGAGCTTAGAAAACCTCCACTTCAAGTATATATAAGGTCAAAGGTTTTCATGACAGATAATGGTGAATTATTGTTTAAATATAGTTTGAAAATTTACAGAGAAAGTAGGACAATATTTTGAACTGTTTATATTGGTTTAGGTTAAGTACATAAATCACTTGTATACTTTATGAACCATTAGAGAAAGAATAGGGACAAAATCTACTTGCATATAACAATTGAAACTTATAAGAAAGTACATTTGGAAAACTTCCACTTCTTTTGAGTTTGTAAGATTGAAAAACAAGTTGAACGGTGATTAAATATTTTTCACCAAGATCAACTTCAATGAAGTCCATACAGTAATTAATGTATTTTGATCATTGACAAACTGCAGAACTCCATTTGTGCATTCAAAACATGATCAGTTACACTGAATATCAATATTCCAGCTTAATTCACTCTCCTGAGGAAACATGTTCCAAAAACCTAGGATGTCCTACTAAACCTCAAACCACAAGATGAGTCAGAGTATTAATTTGTAGAATTACTGTTGTAGTTGTGATAATCTAGGGATGTAAGAGAGGCAAGGTCTCTGAAGAAAGGAAATGTCTCTTGCAAAACTAAGTGATAGAGCTGGAAAAGCAGCAGTACTCCCATTTCACCTTCTCTTCCCCTTTTTTCAGTTGCTACCATCTTAACTATGACCACTCTTAACTGACTAAAATATCCCTGAGGGAGTGTCCAAGATAAAGTGACTTGTTCTCTATCAACGTTTCCTGGCTATCTTTTAGGCTTCATTGAATTTTAGGGATGTCATGGACTTAGCCTAGTTGTGTGCATATCACAGGACAGAAAATATCTCCCTCAGGAAGTTATTTTCCTTTTTGCTATCTAGCACCAAAATTTGTTGTTTGCCTCCCATCCTTTGGAAAGTCATTCAATCTTGAATTAAAGACTCAGTTATGGTAAATTTGCCACTTAACTTGGCAAGCTGCAACAATGATTAATTGCTGCTCTTCCTAAAATCTGTCTCTTCTTCCTAATTTTTACTTTTCTATCTTCAACTTACCCAGAAACTGAATCTTTTTATGATGTTGCCTGTCAGATTAAAGTGTCTCAAATATCTGAAGTCTTTTCCTCTGGGTTCTTATGAACTGTGATCAAGTTGTCTTTTAAACTTCTTTTGATACACCTAAGTAGGTTGTGGATCAGGATAGAAAACCTGGAAATAAGTTTCACAAGGTGTTGAAGTCACTCTGGCTGAGAAAATTGTGTGACATTTGGAAGAGTTTCTTAAGGATATCAGTATATTTGTTCATTATCTTTTTTTAGTTGTACTTAACAGGTTCTTAAAAAAAAATAAAAGAAGAAGAAAAACAACTATCCTGTCCCTTAACACAGGCTTGATTTACCTGACTAGGTATAGCTTGAGCTGTGTTTCTTCCGCATTGTCCATTCTGCTGTGGGGTAAACCTGCCCATCATCAGGTGCTAAGATGTTTCTATAGCTTTCCCACCCTTTTTCTGACAGCCCTGTCAAAAATATAAATTCAAGCTGCTAATTTTCACATACTTGGAGACAGATTTTTTAAAACCTTAAAAGTGTAGGTAAGCAAATTAGTTTGAGGATATCATTAGCCTAAGGGTATGCTAACTCTGACTCATGGGTGTCAGGGATCTAATTTCTCATGTCTTCTGAGAAAATCCTTATAGGCATGATTTTTGGTGCCTAAATATATTTTTAAAAATCTCCTTTGTAGCCTTAGGATCACAATACTTAGGTTTGCTAGAGAACTTTGTATGTATACAACACTGGTCAAGTATATTTTGCTTTTGGATGTGAGCACTCGCACTGTTATAAATCGGTGTCCATATGTCTTGGGTTGAATATTTACAAAAATTCTTTCAAGTTATGTTTTACTCATTAACTCTTCCCCCTTTCTCCTCCCCCCTACACCACATTGTTTTTCTGGATCCATAGATGTTTTATTCTACTCAGACTAACTGCCAGAACAGCTACCTCTGACCAATATCTGTTATTTACAGGACATATATCAACATTATAACAGCAAAAGGTGCTGTAGCACGAAATTATGCAAAGCTGAGAAAGGCTAAAATAAATTAGGTGATGTTCTCCTGGTTATTAGGCAATTGCAGTTTCAGCTGTGTAAACTGGAATAAACCTTTTCCCTGGCAAAGGCAAGAGCAGACAGGAAGAGTCAGGAAAACCTCATCCTGAGTCCTTGCAGTTATTAAAAACCTGTAACTGTTCACTAGTCATGGGGACACTGCATGTACTTTACTACTATTTATCTCATTTGAGAATCTAAAATTAGAAAATTAGTTTAGGTGAATCTAGTTTTTCGAGAATAGGCTACAGCTAGGCTAGGGTTAGTCTGCTACCAGTGGTGAGGAACAAAATGTGTGTTCCTGAGCCTGACATACTAATCATAGTAAAGATACAGTTTCAGCTCTTTGGGTTGTACCAGTCATGAAACCAAATATAGCTGGTAATCTTAAAAGTGTAATGAGCTCTACAACATTTTAATTTCTAATGTTTAATAATTTTCTATGATTTTCCAAGAATGAATCTCCTACTGCAGTAGTTGCAAGGGGGAATTTACATCACACCAACTAGATTGGCTTTTTAATTTCCTTTTTTTCTTCCTAAATTTATGACTCTAAGGAATGATTCATTTAATCGGATAACGTTGGCCCAAACTTCGCTATAAATTTTTAGATAAATGCAGACTGGACCATGAAACCAAGAGAAGGAGGATCTTTGCTGGGTCACTTGCAGCAAAAAGTATAAGCCATGCTGGCACATCTGTGTGGTTTCCTGTTTATCACAGAGTGGGCAGACTCTGGCGCCACATTTTCATGTCAACCACAGTGTTTAAGAGTTTATAGTGACCTACACCAGCATTGCAACATTTTAGAAGATGAAAACTGAGCAACATGTGCAGTGTTCTGGTGTGTTGCCCCTGTGAAGACCTCGATTTGGAGGATCAGCAGCAGCAGTCTTCTCACTTTAGCCTTGTCCAGGCTGCATGTGGAATGTAATAGTTTTCTTTTTTGATGCTGCCCTTTCAGTACGCTGAGGTTATTCCAGTATGTGAAAACACCTGCATTTGGGGGATAAGACCATGAGGATGCTGATAGAGAGTTTTGATAAAGTAGTTTTGCTGGAGCCATAAACAGGTACCTGAAAACATGGTCTAGGTCCTTGGACTAGCAGTGAAACCACTAAGCAATAGAGTAAGACCAAAAACTACATAGAATTAGATCCTAAACTCAGATTAGTACTTCTTTTTAAAATCACTGGCAGTTGCTCATTCATATCCAGAAGAAGAAAGTGGTCTTTAACAGTAATTAAATGAGTCTTGTTTACTGTCATCAGTTTATTAGTGTGGTGAATTGATGCAACCTGCAGAAAACCACTCAGCAGGCACCACAGAGCACTGTGTAAAATGTCTCTGCATTTCAAATCTGGCGAGCCTCTAAAATCCCTGAGGATTGCACAATCCCTAGCAAACCTTTGAGCAGGGATCAAACACTTTCCAGCTGATGGCACTGACTGTAAACCATCTTATACTGTAACAATATACAGCATATGCAACATTTGCTGCTCTTGTGTAATGAATGGGCATTGCAGAAGGCCCACAGGAACATTAAGAAGTACATTTTACACATTTCACAGGAATAGCAGGAGGTTATCTTCTGTAAAGCAATCTTTTGGTATGAATGATAGTAATAAAACATTATTTGAAGGAGGCAGTGATTACTGAGGAGAAAAAGTATTGCAAGTCCTTATGTTGTCAATCTAAGTGGAGACTGGGAAGTCTGAGGACAACTATTCAGCAGGCATCTCTTCAATCTCTTCACAGGAGGGACGAGGCATAGCTTTGTGATTTCTTGAGGTTTTTTGAGGACTGAAAATAACATATGCTTCTCCTCATTTAATATATTTTAACAAAAACCAAATGAAGCCTTAATGAAAATAGCTTAGGTTCCTGGCTTCTGATAGTTGCAGAATGCTTTTTGGCACATTTCAGAAATGCAAACTGGAGTTTTGGTCAAAGAAAGAAGGCTGTTATCCACATTCATTGAACATTATCTGTTCTTTGTGAGCTCTCCTCCACATCTTCTGCTCATTGTACTGTTTTCTGTTACCAATCAAATCCAGAAGATTTCCATTTTACCACAGAACAATGATGCACTAAATGAAGGTTCACCTTAGAACTGCATTACTTCACACTGGAACAATTAAGCTCTGCTTTACTCTGCTTGACAGCCAAATCAGGAAGCATTTTAATACAAAAATATCATCGGGTTTAATTTTTTTCAAGATTGTCTAAAGTTTGACATTCCTTCCTTTGCATTTTCTACTAGCTGATTGGATATCCTTCTACTCAGGATACAGCCATACAAAGGACTTTTTACTTGGTTTGAAATTACCAGAAATACATGCAATGACAGCTTTTGAGCTACCATTGTTAATAATGACATCTCAAAAGCCAAGGATGGTGATGGGGAAGGATGGCAGTTTTGCTTATCAAGCCTCAAACATTTGTAGTTCCAACCTCTCCATGAATAGGGTAATCGAAGATAAGTGGCTCTGTGGCTAGCATCAGTTATTTTTTCTTCTGTATTAAATTATTTGTGCTGGACTGAAGCAAAAATGACAGAGGAGTTACTCAGTAGAAGCTTTCTTATATCTTACCTCAAAATATTGATGAGGGGGGTTGCACAGGGTAGCTGGGATTATATCCTTAAGTTTTGGTAACGGGTCAACAGTTTCTTGAGTGTAATTAGAATTTCTTAAGTAATCTCTGAGTTTTTGATACTCCACTCATTCTCAATTTATTGAAACAAATTCCAGGAGGGAGTAAAATGACCTTGGCAATTTTCTGTGACAGTTATTTTGGTTCCTTTGGACATGTAACCTCATATCACATTGGTGTGATAGACCAAATTCTCATCTGAAACTGTCTCTGGACTGTCTCTTTGTGATAGAGACCTATGTGCTGGACCTTCTGAGAGGTAAAGTGCTAAGATAAAATTCACTCCATTATTCTTTCATATTCAGCTACTGTATGTATTGCATATACATATATTTGCAATATGATTTTGATCCATTTTATGGTCACCCTTTGATTATCTGAACATTTTCTTTTCTTTACTTATCAATTTTAGTATAAGTGTCAGTAGAATAAAACTTCTTTTTGGCAAAGTTATGTATCATATACTGAGGTGAAGATTTTTCCTTTCTTTTTTATAGGACATAAATTGAATTTCAAGATGTTACCTTTAATACTTAGTTATTGGCAAGTGTAATAGTGGTCATTAAAAGTTCACCTTATGGTGCATTGTTTGGGTCAGTATATTAGAGCATGTTTTAGACATTGAGTTAGCTAAAAGACTAAGACAGTGAAAGATATCTATTAGTTGCCACGGTTTTGGAATATGTCCAAAGTTATGTTGTTGTGAATCACTAGAAAAACCCTTTCAACCTCCAGAATTAACCTACTTTAAAATCTCAGTGATGTATAGAGGAATAAAGGAAATGAAAAAAGAAATATGTATTTGGCTGATACTGGACTCATACAGACTCTTGTGCAACTCACAATTTTTATTAATTGAAAATTATTAAAATAATAATTGAAAATTATTATTATTAGAAAACTACCATTCTTGTTTCTTTACTTTCTAACTAGTAGCAATGTGAACACTTCTATTTTAATATCTATGTATTTTAATTGCAAAATATGAGGGTTATTCAAGCTGGAAATGTTTAAGTGTTGGATGTTTTCTTAAGGGCTACATTCTCTTTCAGCTAACTTGTTAACCATAGAAACAATACCTTGCACCATAGGAAAGAATATTTTTGTTCATTGCAGGAACTATTGCTGCACTGGGCAGCAGGTCTGACTGGATGACCTCAGTGGTTCCTACTGGCCCTAAAACAGAAGTCCATATCTCGCTTCTAGTTGCCATTTAATTGGTTATCACCATTACTTTGAGTAGCTCATAATTATCAGAAATAGTTCCATCAGTCTGAAATTATTGCATGCAATACTGTTTTAAAGAGGATTTTTTTTTTCTGCTTAATGATAATCTCTTGGACCTGGACTCACACAGGGAACTTTGGTTCAATGCAGCAGTGAGGCAAACTGCCTCTTCAGTTCTACTTATCAGCATCCCCAGCCACAAGTTAGGTAAGTACAACTTCCACACAATGATTAGAGAAATACTTTAATGACCAGAGAGGTAGTTTAAAACAGGATTCACAAAACTTCAAAGGTAATTAGGAGGAGTTGCTGAAGTGAACAACTTGGCTTCAAGCCCTCTTTTGATACAAAGATGCCTAAATCCAATCTGGATAGATACACCTTTGTGCACTCATTAATGCTTTCCCAGGTTTACATCCTGAAGTTTGTGTGAAGGGCTAAACCGCCCACAGAGCAGGCAGAAGTTTCAACCCCCATTTGCCATCCCACCTTTGCTATGAATCTGCAGGATATGATGTGATTGTGTTATTATTTCTGTACTTATTTCTGTAAGTACTTTATATATTTACTCCAAACGAATGCTCAAATTTATGGTCTATTAATTTAAGCATAGTCTTTCTGGCTCAAGGTCAGTGCAAAGTGAATATACTAACTTTTGAGTGGTCAGGGGTATCTTCTCCTGTGGCTTTATGCCATGTGGTTGGAGCATATGCTCTAGAGCAGAATGCCACAGTTAAGGAAAAATACTTGGGAGTCACACTGTGTTTTAGGCACAAAAGAGACACTGAACTGTTAATTGTGGCCAAGAATCAGGCAATTAAACACCATAGGGGTTTTGTTGACAAAAAGGAGGGTCTTTATGTGATTATCATGAGGCAATTTCAAAATTAAGTGCCTGAAGAAGCAGTTGTTTGACCAAAACCCCTGTTCTTGATTCTTGAATTTATTTTTTCCCACAGAAATTCTCTTTTAGGATCAGCATTTAAAACATGAGATAAAACACTGCCTGTAGCAGCTCAGTTCTGATGAGGGCCCAGAGTGCTGCAGGTATAAAAAGGAAATAATTGTGCTAGAAACAATTCCCAGACACATCCTTCCAGATGAAAGAAGTTAAAGAAAAAACTCTGGAGTCACATGTGGAGAAATTATTCACGGGTCTTGTTGTTGAAGATGTAACGTGTTCTCTCTTTACAATGCCCAATTTGAGAGAGTGGCTTGCCAAACAAAAGGCTTTCTGCTGTGAGACATGCCTTTTGGGAATATTTAGTCCTGCTAGTTGTGGACCAAATCTCCCTCATCTGAGAACAAATATAATTCTGACTGCTTATGGGGATGGAGGTCTTCTCAAAGACAACGAGCAACAGGACAAGAGGAGATGGTCTCAAGATGTACCAGGGGAGATTCAGGCTGGACATCAGGAAGAATTTTTTCCCTGAAAGGGTGATTAAGCATTGGAATGGACAGCACAGAGTTACTATCCCTGCAGGTGTTCAAGAAACAACTGGACATGGTACGTAGTGCTATGGTTTAGTTGTGTGGTGCTGGACAAAGGTTGAAAACCTTTCTGGTTTTATTTCCCGGCAAAAAAAATGAAAAAAAACCAAAACAAAAACAGGAACAAGAAAAACAAAAGTAATTTAATATTAAGGATTTACTCTTTTTAAAATGTTATTATGAGAAACACAGGCCATTCTCTCAGTCAGCGTGTACTGGCCCCAGTCTTTATCTGCAAAAAATGAAAATAGAGTGACTTTTAGCAGTGAAGACTCTGATCTGTCATGCTTCCTTTTAATCAGAATTCTGACTGTGGCAAATAATCAGAATTCTTACTGTAGAAAGTACAAATGACAGTCTTACTATAAAATGAGTATATGTATAAACATATGTTAGTGTATCTGATAAACAGAAAACGAAAAAATCTTTTAAGAACCAATTACTTCTAAACTAAACAGAATATGCTTCTAGCTCTTTTTCTGGCACAGGCATCTATCAAACAATAACGGGGCATCTGTTGAATAGACGTGCACATGCAATGCAAGCAGGATTAATTTTTATTTGTTGATCATAAAAGATGTTGCCACAGTTTTGGATATTCAATTTTGTATAAACATTTAAGTGAATAAATGAATAAAGTACAGTTACAATGAATAAATGCCAATAACGACTGTGATTAAATACAAAGCAACGCAGCAGGAATTTCAATAGGTTGAAAATGTAGTCACATCTACTCAAGAGGGTGTTAACAGTGTGCTTCAGACTCCCTGCTGTCGTTTTGAAGCAACAAGAATGCCTGTTGCCCAAACATTTCCCAAAGCAAATAACTTTAAATACTGACTTTCTTCCTCAGGGAATGTCAGATATTGATGATTATCATTAACATACAGCTCTGCTAAAAGGCTTATTTAAATGATTTATTCATTATTGGTCTTCTACCAATTTGTAGGGGAAAAGTTTTGTGCATTAATAAAGAATGAAGGCATGTAGAAGGGATAGAAATATGGCCCTACTAACACTTTGGACATTACATGGTTTTCATTATAGATTTATTGAGCTGGAGAGTAGACATTAAATCCTAAACTTTTGGGAGACATTGCCATGTAAATTAATGTTGCAAGACCATGTTTTTCAGCAAAACAAAACATGATTTTTTACATACAAAATATATAACAATCTATTTTTGCTTCATAATTTAAATTTATTCTTCCAAGAATTATTCTATATACATTTTACTACTTTAAAATTCTTTGATGCATTAGTTATCAGATTAACTGAGTCTTTAATAGGTAAAAAAAACCAGTCACAATTGGATCTTAGCTATCCCAATCATGCATCCTAATTCTCCCAGTCCAGGGGGAAAAAACAGGCTGGACCATACTAGAGGAACAGATAGGTCCTCTGAGCTCATACAGAAAAATATGCATTTGATCTCTTTGTTGTGCTAATATACTCCTAAATCTTATGTCCTCTTTGGCAATTACATGCTACTTTGACTTTAAGATGTTGGTCTTCTGTCATTTTAATCAGCTGCTGCCAGGTTCTCAAAAAGAAAAATCTGGTAAGTGTTGGCAAATACTTACTGAGATGTTGAGAATCCAGTAAGTGTAGCACAGCCAGACCATCCACATGACCATCCCCTCTGCAGAGTAAGCTGGGTAAGTGACACCCACAGGATTTAGTTTATTCTTTTAAGCTTTTCCTCAGGAAACTGTTTCAATATTCTCTTTGCTTCTGCTTAAGTGCCTAGATGGTCAAGTGTAAGGGGTTTTTTTGTGTTAGATGTCCTATGAACTCTTTCCCATCAATTGGGTCAATTGCAGGACATCATATCTGCTCTTTGCAAGAATTATGGGATGTTTCTAAAGGAGTAATGACAGCTGATTGATTTTCTCCACATCCTCTGTTCATGCTAAATTTGCATCTGCCAGAGCATAACTCTGGGGTCTTCCCATCACAACCTTCCTAGGTAGCAAGTGTTTCAGTTAGTGCAGGTTTAAATCACTTCTAAAAGGAGATTAAAGGTTATTATTTTTTTGATAGGAAAGGTAGTAGTACTGACTGGCAAATGCTCCAGTTAACTCTTTAGTGGAGGAATCACTAAGTGCAGACAGAACAGGAAAACTGTCAAGATGAATTTGCTAAATGTTACATTTCTCACTCAAAAAAAGTGCAGTTGAAAAATACCTCTAACAATAAAAGGAATTTCTAGAAAGTTAATGTCTTTAGTGTGAAAAGTGCAAAAGATAGTCTTCCTTCTCCAAAATCTCACAAAACCCAAAACCCAAAGAAAACAATTTGAAGAACTGTTCTTGCTGCCAGGAAAGCCACAACATTTCATACTTTTTTCAGCCACCAAATTTTAGGGAACTTTGCAAACACAAGTAAAAATTCTTTCCTTAATACCTGTATCTCTACAAAAGAGTCACAATATTATACTCAAAGGTTTGCACAACTTGCAGCAGTAGAACATAAAGATCATTTAATTCTGACAGCATAAAACATGTTGTTATTAAAATCAACATATTTTAAGTCCTTAGCTGATCAGAAGGACAAAACCTTTTCCTGTTAATAGAGTAAATGCTAGTGGAACACTTCCTAAAGTTTAGTTTCATCTTGATGTTATTGTGATAACTTAAGGAGTAATTACTTAGGGAGGAGCTGCCCATACCTCTTTACTGCACTACTGCACAAGGTTCTTTGGCGTGACAATATTTCTGTGTACGTCTAATGCAAAACAGCAGAAGAACAGAGGAAAGAGAGGCACAAAACCACATCCTGACCCCTCTGGCAAACATGATTCTCAAGGAAACTCATCACTACTACGCTCAGGACTACAAATCTCCAGAGAAACTTACCTGTGTATTTTTAAGTGGCAATATGAGAAGGATCTGTAGCTGGGATAAAAAAGGACCTGTTAGACCAGACAGGTGCTGGACATAGGAATTCCTTCCCTGACATTGTTGCATTTACTTTTAATGCTTCTGGAAGTTGACAATCTGTGCATGCCTGCTGGAATTTGTTTTGAAATAAAGCTCTGGAGACATTACTGAGTCAATAGTGAAGCTGAAAGGTCCCAGTAGTCCTGGAGCAGAGACTCCTGTAAAATCTTCAAGATGCAGTTGAGAGATATCTCAATGCAATTGAAAGTCACCAGAAAAATATATAAATAGGTAAATAAATAAAAGTCGTGTACCTGATTATCTCCCTTTGAGCTTTTAATAAAAATGCAAAGATTATTGATCCTCACATTTGGATTTCACACACATAGTATAGCAAAAAATAACGTACAGTGAAAACAACACAGGACTAAGATGTTGCAAGGCCTGATAAATGAAAGTTAAAAACGTGGCACTGCCTCAGCAAGGCAGTGAAGGACTCAGATCAGAAAAGTAGGTGATGAACACTAGTAGAGCAGGACAGCATGTTTAAAGCTGTAGTGGGGTAAAAAAGAGGGTTTCACTACAATCAAGTAAAATTTTAAGAAACTTCAGAGTCATGGAAACTGTATTTATCCTAACAGAATGAGCTATGAGGGGAAAATGGAGAGAAGATGTGCAGTACATCTAGGTTGTTCACAGAGGAGTCATCACTGTGCCTGTCTCCTCTATGTGTTTATTCCAAAATTGAGTATGAATTACTTCTAATAGGAGTAAAAGCCCAGAAGACCAATTTGACACAGCTCAATTAGTTTATTGATCAGAGCTATGAAACCACAGCCCATCAAACCCATAAAATATGTGTTACCAACCTTTGCATGCTGGGCTCTTCCAGCGGTTCAGTTGAAACAAAACGTATTTTTCTTGTGGTGAGTTACATTAATAGGTTTGTTGTTATGAAGAAAATCTGCAGAAAAAGAATTATTGCCCTTCTGACACTTATTAAAGAATGAAGTATTGTTGGCAAATGTTGTACACAATTTAAAGATACATCAATATTTTATTATTTGTAATTTTTTGTAATTTGGACCATACAAAGCCCTATTGAAAACTTTTTTTTTTTTTTTTTTTTTTGCTAGAGCTTGAGAATCATCAGAGTAATAGACAATTTACCATCAACGGCAGAAATGTCTCTATCCATCAATATTTAAAAACTGCTTAGCTAACAAAAAATGTTATTTTTACTTGTGCAGGTGCAGATTAGGCAATTTCCTGCAGGACCTGCAGGACAGGCAGATATTACAGACAGATTTTTTTGTAATTTTTGCATGTTTTAGTACTGGGTCATTTCCCTCTTCAACACTATTGACAAGGTAATGCACCTGCTAATGATAAAAGTTTCCCATTAACTTCTAGCCTGTGACTCCTTCTAGTTGCTGAAAATATCATCAAACTTTTTAAATATTTGTGTTCATGTTATTCATGCATGGTTTGTATGTTTGTTTATTTGGGAGGGTTTTAGCTGAAATAATCCAGAAATTTTCAGAGGACAGGACTAATAATTATTTTACACTTTTTGAAAGTCTTCTTAAAGGTATCTCATTAGGTCTCTGTTCTATGGAGCAAGAACTTGACTTTTTTCAGGTTGATTTCTGAGGTAAAAAGAATGAGAATCAGTTTTTTGATTTTTTTTTTTTTCTGATGTTATGAAAACTTCTCCAAGTTTGAATAAAATGTCAAGCTTTCGAAGTATTATTAACTTGATTATGGATGATGTGATAAAGCTCAACTTTTCTCTCCTCTGAAGATGTTGTTGTTTCTGCTTCTTAGTTGCCTCCTGAGCTATGTCCCTGTCCCTGCCTCCCCAAATGTCCAGGCATGTTCCAACCCAGGGATTTAAATGTTTAAGAGGATATTCCTGATTACAAGAATATTCCTATGTCTGTTGTTGCTCCTGCGTTTTCAGGGGTGTTGTGGCTCCAGACTCTGCAACTGAGTTCCCATGTTTACAATCAGCTCTGACTAATGAGGAAAAATTCTAGAAAAAAAGTTTAACTGACTGGTCACAAGGAAGGAAGGGAGGGATAGGATAGATTATTAAAAAGTGAAAAGAGGCGAATAGAAAAGGAGCAGGAAAGGGACAGACAGAAGAAACATGAGACGGGAATAAAGATAAGCTAAAGAGAAGATGAGAATAGTTCAAAATCACCCAGCTTCAGAAGCTAAGCAGTTCTTGGATCACATTGCTAGAATTTCCTTGCCACATAACAAACTGCTGCCAAGCTGCCAGCTATGTGGTTCTGTCCCTCTCTGAGTGGTGACCCATCCAGAAGAGAACAACTTTCTCCAGGGATGGCCTAATCTTTCCTTTTAAGCCTTAGGTTGTGCTTTGCTGTATCTCTGAATCCCTCCTTGATCCTGTGAAGAGGAGAGGAGGCTTATGAGACAGGTTCCTGCAGGAAAACACTTTGAATAATATACACACAGGTTTCCACAGGAAACCTTATTTCAACCACTTCCTGACTTCTGAAAAACTCGGATTCACAATTTTATTACTTTTAGCAACAATTTTGGTGAGAATATATGTATATCTGTGCAACTTTATTCTCCCTGAAGTTAGCCTTAGCTAATTTTTGCAAATATATGAATTTTAAGCTCCTCCGTTAATTAAACTAATTCTGTACTCTTTTGAGTTTCTCTGTCAAAATACTTTGAAAAAGTATGTTTTTCATTGACCTATTTTGTCATTGAAATATTATTCTTTGCAAGAATGCTTGGCTACACTACTGCATTCACTTCTAATAAGCACAGCCTCCCAAATTCACAATTTTTCTGCTGAACTGCTTTCAGCTTCTTGTGTGAATGCACAAGCAGCCATCCCGCTGTACCAGTTAGATATACATTTTCAGGGAAACTGACATTGAAGAGAGCTAATTGTGTTTAAGTTCATCTTAGGAAAGTCTATTGTAAAAACTGGAACATAATCAGGACACAATTAGGAGAGCAACTTGCTAAATTTCTTCCATTAAAAAAGCAATAAGGAAGCATCACATGGAAATCCATTATTAATGAACAAATGCATAAACTACAGAAGAGTAATTTGCAAATTGATTTTAAAATTTAAGTATTTTCATACAATGGGACAACCATCCAGATTACTTTTTAAAACAAATACTTTAAAATTTAAACAAAAAGGAAAAAAACAAGATTTCTTTACAACAGATGATGTCAGCTAAGTGGATTTTTCACTCTTTAGTAGACTTTCAAGGATGCAACAGACAAATGATGAAGGTAGAATGAATTATAAAACTTTAAAATAGTTACAGTACGTATCTTTTCTGTATTATTAAAGACAGAGTTATTATTGCCGTGACATAATAATAGACAAGGAAAAAAGAATGGTAGAATATCAGGAATGCTAGGGACAGATGATGTCATTCAATTATCTCTGTAAGGCCTATGGGATTGTCTTTTCCCTGTTTTGTTGTCAATGTCTGGTCCCTCCAGCTGTTCCTTTACAACTTTGCCTCACTGTAGCACTTTTAGATATTTTTCTGCATGCCTCTCCTAGGGATCAGCAGTCTCAGAACAATCATAATCCCTGGCATAATGTGGGAGTCTCAGAATGAGGACAGAATCACTGCATACAAATCAGGATGGCTGGTAAGCTTGCACAGCATCCTTCTATCACACTGTGCTTCCACAGGGCTGCACCATATATCTCACACTAACCACATTCAGGGGGCTTTGTCAGCTGTAATTTAGTATTTTGCCTATAATTTTTAAAATAAAAAGGGTGAATGTTAGTCTAAATGGCAAAGCTCTTAAAAAAAAAAGCAGATTGAAGGGACTAACTAGAGGTTTAGGCAGCAAAATATGAGCTATGACTTCTGAAGCAAAGATGATACTCCAAGGTTCTGTAGTGTTGTGCAATTTTCTTCCCCAGTATTTATGAGAGAAAAAGGCTCCTTCTTTTTAGCTAGACAGTTTTTAATGCCAGCATTTTGTGATACTTGAAATTTTTCTGTTGGTCCCTATTTTGTTCTCTGACTCCTTAAGATCTCCAGTAGGGAGATCTTCTAAAATGAGAATGAGGAAACATTCCAATATAAAAATCTATCCATTTTTATGAAGATTGGAGAAGGCTGCTGAGGTGAATTAGAACTCGTTAACTTCAGTGCCACCTGCTGGGAAGCAGTCATTTTTATTGCTTTTGTTGATTTATAATATTAAGTAGTTATAAGTATTTCACTCAGGCGTGTCCTGCTCTTGTCAGATAATTATTCCTGCTTGGACAGAAATCTTACTAATCTGTGCATTTTTAAGATGCATTCTTTATGCTTGACAAAATGTTCTGCATTTTTCAGGGCAGTCTTGGGTCTGCACTTCAGACCCAAGTGTGATGCTTGCCCATTATTCTGGATTACTGTTCCTCACTGATTCACTCCATCTAGCAGTGTAATTTTTAGCTATATTTGCATGTCTATTTCTTACTTTGCTTGACACATGCCATTCTTATAAGATGCTTCTAATGAAAGAAAATAATTCATTATGTATATTTCCCCAGCTTAAACTGTGTAAAAACCTAATATACAATTTCCTTTTCACGTATAGCTTGGTTTTTGAGTTTTCTGTTTCCTCCAAATTTATTTTATCTACTATTTTTTTATTGTTTTTGTTTTGTTGTTTTGCTTTTTTCCCCTGCAGTTCTTTTAATTTCCCCATGTGAAGCAGGGTTTTGGCACCTCTTTGAAACCAAAGCATTGAATTAGGTATCAGAGGGACATATGTCTTTCCTAATGGTCCCTGAATGCTACAATGTAATTGACTACTATAATATACCGCACTACGAGGAGGAATAATTTTTTTGTGTAGATGGTGCCCTATGGAAGTGCTTATAGTGTAACATACAGATTCTGTTGTCAAAGGACAAAGGGGAAAGTTGATGAAAGGCACCAGGAGACACTAGGAACCTGGAAAAAATCTTGCAGCAATTCATCATGCTGTTCAGAGTCTGGAGCCACATCTGACTTTGGTGTAGAAGGAGTTTCCAAAATTACTAATCCTAGGCATTGCATCCCATCCCAGGTGGGAGCTCTGCCAGTCTGGCACAGTGAGCGCAGTGCATTGGGCAGCTGGCCACAAACCAAGCTGCCTCAGAGGCTGGATTGCATGACCCTGGCAGCAATAATAAAGACAGATCAGATCAGATCAGATCAGATCAGCCCAAGGAAAACACAGTCTAGCTGTATTGCTTGTAATACCTGCTTTGCCCCAAAGCATGTTTTAAGGGAGAGCACAATCAGAAACAGTGAACTAGAACAAAAATGGAAGATTTTCCAACTGAATACATGCCTCAATGAGTGCTGCACGGCTATGACAGCAGACATCTGGTGTGGATCCTCTGTCAGCAAGTGATTACCATGTTTTTCATCCTTAGTGACAGTGAGACTCCTCATATCTTTAAATTGATGCAATTAAATCTCAGGTGTGATTGGTACAAACAACTTCTTACAAGCATGTCATCATCCTACCACCCTGATGTTCTATTGATTACTTCAGTGCATCACCATTTCTAGGGGAAGACCATTCCTTTTACTGTTAATCACATCTGAACTCAGAAATTCAAGGGGGAGTGGCTATACTCATAGAGGTTATTGGGTTTTTTTCTGATTAATGAGCTCCTGGACCATAGAAAGATTTATAACATAGCTGGAAACAGGAAGGGAATATTCCTGTTGTAAAGTGACTGTATTTATTCTCCTTATTCACAGAAATCTGCATACATTCAAATGCTATTTTTCAAATAAATCCTTTGATACTCTGTCCATCAACTACTGGCCCTCAGAATTGCAAATAAACCCTACTTAACCTGAGGAAATGATGGTGGTTTGCTGTGCTTGGAATGCTAGTTGAAATACTTACAATGCTTATGGATTCATACATGAGAATATTTTAAAGTTACATTAGGCATTTCAGAATCTGAAAAACATTTTGTATCAGCTATTAAAAACAGAGGTCTAATATTTCCTTCTCATTCACAGTTTTGGGGACAGCAGGCACAATCTTTCCTGGATGCCTCTAGATTATGAGAAGATAAACTGGATGAATCTTGTGACCCAGCAATTTATGCTGATAGACTGTTCTAAGGAAAAGAAGATCAAAAATAGATACTTCCTGCAAATATTATGAATTTGAAATGCATTATTTTCCAAAGCTGCTACCACAACTTCTGAATGTCTGTAAGTTTCTAAGATTTAGCATTCTCTTTGTCCCATTGTACAGAATCAAGCTGTTACAGAATTACACAGTTTTTAGCATTGCTCCAGTGCTAACAAGATGGAAATGCTTCATACTAAAGGGCAGTCTTGTGCCTCAGACACCTGGGGCCAATTACACTGAACAATCACAGCTTACTGTGATTTAAAACAGGAATCAATGTCACTGAACATTTTAAGGGATCAGGGTTTATGCTGATAATTCATTCAGTCTAAAAGTGTTTGGTATTTTCCCCTCCACTGGTTCTTCTGAATTCAGGAGACCTGAGCTGGCTCTAAATACAATTAAAATGGTCTCAGAAAATGCAAAAATAATCATTTGCCCTGATTGTTCAGAAGAAGAAAGCACTAAAAGTTTCACTTGAATGCCTTTAATATTGGCTTCTGTCAGGGTTTCCCATGTGTCAAGAAACCTAACTTTTAGTAACTCAAACAGGAACAATCTGAAATCTTTGAATGCAAGAGAAACCAGCTATCTTTCATCTATCATTTTCTAAGGGGATTTGCATGCAATACATTTTTCCTATTAGAAATTATGCTTGTCTGATAAGATGTAATACAACCTGCAAAAGACTGCAACCATAGCTTACAATACTATCCTCATAATTTTCTAACTTTTCCAGTCAGCTTGTTCTGTGTGTTTTCTCTATACATCAAAGAATATCCTTTGATTATAGATTGTGCATTTTCTTGAATGTAGGTACCTTAAAAGCCTGACTGACAGCTGTAGAGTCAGCACAGAACACTTGAGAATAAACAAAGTTTTAATTAATTACCAGTCACTGTATGCTGATTTTTTCACCATATGTTTGCTATTTTCTACAAAAACTGCTCTAATTTAGCAGTACAAACCTCAGTGGGCTACCAAAGATCAGGTTCAGGTTGTGAACAGTGACACTCAGCAGGTTTTGCATTAGTCCTTTGGACTTGTTAGGAATTAATTTCTGTACTGTTAATATGGGCTTGAAAATATTAGTTATGTTTGTGATAGAGTGGACCTGTGATAGAGTGAGACTTCAGCCTGGTTTCTTGTCTTAAGCTGTATGTCCTTTTTATTATGAACAATGGAAATGACAGGTGTATATTTTAACAGATTTGGGCCTAGATATGCTGCCTCCAACTTTTTTGGTTACTTATAATATCTTCAAGCTTGCTAACCCAGAAAATCTTAAAATCTGAAAAGAAATATTAAATTATAAATTTTCACTTTTTTCTTTTTTCCTTGGCCACAAGAGGAAAAACCCTGTGATCTCCTAGGTAAGATGAAGCACTTGACATCAGCACAAGAAGAAGTCTTATATGCTACCCTTTCTCTAATGGTGGACTCCAGTCTTGGATCTGTAGTGCACAGTCTGAGCAGCTAATTTTGGCAGCTTTCTAGTTGTAACCAAGTCATTTAAGCAATACCACTGTCCTGTGAGGAATCACATCTCCAGCCCTGCTGCACTGCACAGAGAAATTTGGCTGAGAGAGATGATAGGATTACTGTTCTCCACTCCAGCTGTCCTTAAACAGTGGTGCCACCCTTAAAACAGCATAACTAAGTGGGAGGAATATCTGCCTTTTTGCTCTTGCAATTGCAGCCTATGGTTTCAGCATGAACAGCTACAGTCAGGAGTGTGGAATAAAAAGGCAGCCTGAACACTTCAGAGGCAGAAGCACACCTAATGCAGCTATGCTTGATTCTTTCCAGGAGAGCAGCCACACTGAACCCTAATTTGACTCAGACCACTATTTAAAACTGCTGCCAGCAGCACAACCAAAATAGAGTTGCCATGATTTAAAAATAAAAACTTAAGAACATATTTGATTACAGTTTAAGTAATGAATAATGGCTAAACCAGATAATTATATAAGCATTTTTGGAAGAAAGGGAGGAAATAAATGTCTGCTTGGCATCAGCCCAACCCAAGGCTGCTTCTAATTCTCAGCCCAGGGATAGGGTTAAAAATATGGTAAGGGTTTGGAAAACCACAAAGCCCAGAGCACCAGGCACACTGCAGCTACAAAAGGTATGCCCAAGGGGAACACAGTGCTGCCACAACATGCCTCCCTCCACAACTATTTTCTTGGCACTAGACTCAGACCAATGCAGCTTTAACTGCTCTGCCTTGGGTTAGGGTTATGCCTAGGGTTAGTTAGGCTTCAGAAAACCACAAAGCCCTGAGATCCAATGACTCTGCAGCTACAAAAGGCATGCCAATGGGAACAAAGACTGACACAACATGGCTCCCTCCACACCTTTCTTCTTGGTATCTGCTTCAATTGCTTAAATTGCTCTTTCTAGGCTTAGGGTTACATCTAGGGTTAGGATTACACCTAGGTTTAGGTAGGGTTCAGTAAATCAGAAAGCCCAGAGGTCCAAAGGCTCTGCAGCTACAAAAGGCATGCCAAGGGGAGCACAGGAGTGTGACAACATGACTCCCTCCACACCTTTCTTCTTGGGTCCTGCTTCAGTGCAATCTTGCTTTAACTGTTATACCTAGGGTTAGCATTACACCTAGGATTAGGCTTATGCCTAGGGTTAGGTTTCAGAGAACCAGAAAGCCCAGAGATTCATTGAATCTGCAGCTACAAAAGGCATGCCAAGGAGAACATAAGACTTCCACAACTTGTCTTCCTCCTCACCTTTCTGCTTGGCTCCTGCTCCAACCCATTGCAGTATTAACTGTTCTGCCTAGGGTTAGGGTGACACCTAGGGTTCGTTAGGTTTCAGAAAACAACAAAGCCGAGATATCCGATGACTCTGCAGCAGAAAAAGGCATGCCAAGGGGAAAACAGAGCAGCCCAATCATGTCTCCATCCAGGCCTTTCTGGTTGGCTAGAGCTTCATCTCATGAGGCTTTAACTGCTCTGCCTAGGGTTAGGGTTTTGCCTAGGGTAATGGTCCAGGAAAACAAAAAGCCCAGATCACCAGGCACACTGTAGGTACAAAAGTCATGTGAAAGGGAACAAGAGACTTACACAACATGTCTCCCTCCACTCCTTTCTGCTTGGCACTAGAGTCAGCCTAAGTCTTGTTTCTTGCTCCTCCTAGGTTTAGCATTTTGTTTAGGGTTACGCCCAGTGTTAGGGTTCAGAAAACCACCAAGCACAGAGATCCAGTGACTTAGAGGTTGCAAAAAGTATGCCAAGGGAGTCACAACATGGCTCCCTCCATTCTTTTTGGCTTAGTACCACCTCCCCTCCCTGTGACTTTTAATGCTTTGCAGAGTTAGGTATGTACTTGGGGTTAGGGTTCAAAATACCACAACACCTAGAGCTCCAACCATGCTTCATCTACAAAAAATCATGCCAAGGAGATCACAGGACTGCCATAACATGGCTCCCTCCATACCTTTCTACTTGCACCAGCCTCTGCCCAAGGCTGGTTTCTTGGTTATCTCTACTTTATGGGTAGAGTTAGGCATCAGAAAACCACAAATCCCAGAGATCCAATGACTCTGCAGCTACAAAAGTGCATGCCAAGGGGATCACTGGACTGCCACAACACGGCTTCAGAAAACCACAAAGCCTAGAGATCCAGGAATGCTGCAGATTCAAAAGGCATCCCAAGGGGAACAGAGAACTGCCACAGTATTGCTCTCTCCACAACTTTCTTCTTGGCTCCAACCTCACCCCTAAGCTTTTTCTCCTGTTCAGCCTAGGGTTAGGATTACACCTGGAGTTAGGGTTATTTTTAGGGTTAGGTTTCAGAAAACCACAAAACCCAGAGTACCAAGCACACTGCAGCTACAAAGACATTCCAAATGGAGCATAGAAATCAGTTCTGCATTGTACTGAACCACTGATGGGGCAAAAATCAGCTACTTGGGTTGACTTTTTTTGAAAACATGAGGATGTGAGGGCTAGAGCACCTTTCTTTTGAAGATAGATTAATGCAGTTTGAGCTGCACAACCTGGGCCTACAAAGAAGCTGGAGAGGGACTTTTTACAAGTGAAATCAGTGACAAGTCAAAGTTGTAATAACTTTAAACAGAAGGAGGGTAGATTTAGATTAGATATGAATAAGAATTTCTTTACCTTTGCAGTGGTGAGGCATGGCAACAGATTGCCCAGTGAAGCTTTGGATGCCCCATCCATGGAAATGTTGAAGAGCAAGCTGGATGGTGCTCTGAGCAACCTGCTCTAGTAGAAGGTTCCCTGCCCATGGCTGTGGAGTTGGATCTAGCCAATCTTTAAAGCTCTGTCCAACTCAAGCCATTCTTTGATTCTACAATCATAATTCCAAGTAAAGGGAGAGCTCCAATCTGATTTATTTTTCTTTCTATTTTCAGTCTTGCAAAAACGCTTCAATTTTACAGTGTTTTGCAGTTAGTCTAGTTCTACTTATGACTGGTCTTTTATAAATAAATTGGTGTTTAACTGAGCTGGAAAATATTTGCAAATTCTCCAAGTGCACTAAAGGCCCTGTTTTGGTGACAGCTGCAAAACAAGCAACTGTGTCTTATAATCATAATTACTCCAATTTGGTTCTATCAGCCTACTTGGGGAACCTTTGGACAGCTCCATCTGTTATTTGATCAAGACATTATTTGAATGAGGTCACGATTTCATCCATAGTGGCTGCTCTCTTCTGCATTCCCTAACCAAAAACCAAAAGCTACTAGAAATTTCCTGGAGGAAAGAGAGCAGCTGATTTGCTCCTGTGTTTGACTTCTTGCTGATTCAAAGTATTTTTAAGTGTTCAGGCTGGTAAGTTTTCAGGAAAGTTCACGCTGCCAAACCTCTTTGCAAATATTTAGCAATTCGTTGCATATTCATGAAACACTAAATATATTTTAGGTCCTGATGCTTCATTAACAAAACAAGAAAACAGGCTGCATAATTCACCCAATATTTAAAAGAGACCCATCAAGGCATTTTAAAGTGCTCTTTTTTTTTTTCCCCCTCACTCATTTTTAAAATAATCTCATCTCAGCTTTGCATATCATTGTATTTTTTTACTCTTTTGCATATTTTAACTTGTTTTGAGGTTCTGAGTGAATCCCTTTTTTCTGCCAAGAAACAAATTAAAAATCCTTGGATAAAAACATATTAAGAATTCTATGCATAGATATCCTCCTTACCAATATCAAAGTTCATGTTCTCAGAATTGACAGTAAACTGAAAATCTTACTTGCTTTTATGTTCCTTGGAAAGGGAGGTTTAGGTTTAAAAAAATGCAAAACTAATCTTTTTTTTTCCTTCTCAGTTAAATTTCTAGGAGCTCAGACATTTGGCTCTGCTGTCTGCCATTCTTCTCTTTGGATAACATGGTCCTCTTTCTGTATCCCTCACTCACACTGAAATCAATGATCTACCTCTCTAAGCTTGACCAACTATTATCAGCTCTCACTGAAGAGACTGCAGACAGTGTCAGAATGTTTGAGAAGTCTTTAACTGTATGCACTCCTTTGTTATTCACTCCTCTCCTCTTGACAGTATCAAGGCAGTATAGTTGTATTGGGGTACAAGGCATGAAGTTTTCATGGGTAGTATGAAATACTGCAAATTATTTTTTGTACTATTAAAGGCTTCCGTGAGCAACTCATAGCTGTCATGTGGACTGTAACAGCTTTTATTTCATGCTAGATCTCTGTCTAATTTTGAAGAGTTTTGGTGAAAAGTTCTTTTGTTGCCAAATTACCTAAATGGCCATCATGGAATATCAGGGTAAGACCACGGTCTATAAGCATGCTTCTTCAACACTTTGCTCTAGGGACAAAATTTTTCTATGTGAAGGACAAAAATCTGTATGGTTGGTCTGAGACATTGGATTTAGGTACTCAGGGACTATCCACAATCATCAACCTGCTCACCATTTCATTCAAATGGAAAAATTAAGACAGCAATTAAAAAATATGCAGGGACACATACCACAGAGATAAGGGTGGAAAATAAAGTGCTACTAGAGACTGACACATCTCTGGACACATTCCTCCTCCTGGGAAAAGACTCAGAAAATGAACAGAATGAACAAACAGCATATGACAAATGTATAATACATTGAGTGCATTAGTAATCACAAGATGACTGTGAGTCATTGATGTGGTGTGGTCAGGAAAAAAAGAAAAAGACAACCAAAGTTGAAAGATGCAGCAATTCAGGGCAGATAGGTAATATGCCAATAGAGGCAGCAGTAGCATACCCAGTTCTGGTCCCCTTGTTTAACAAAGGTTATGTAGAAGTACAGGCAACACAGGCTGTGAGACAATCAGGGAAATTAATTTATTTCTTCCAAGAAGACAAATATGGATTATTTAGGTAAGCAAAATCCTACCAGATATGATTGCTCTGGACAAGTACATAAGAAGGTCCACCACAAACCTAAAGCTAAAAGCTTTTTCAGCTGTGCTGCCACACGACTAATGACCAATCAATCAGTTTGAGGAAGAATTTAGGAACAAATTTCCAATATTTGGGGCAATGCATTTTTAAACAACACAGTTGTGATTGGAAAAGGGGAAGCAAGGAGAGTAATCAGTTTTAAGCAGAATACATTTAAGAAAGGGTTTTCCTGACAAAATGATGACTGGACCTGGTGACCTGAACTAATCTACTTCCATGCCTCTGTATTGTAGTCATATTTCTTGACAAACTAAACCCCAGTTTCATTATATCACAAAAATGAGTACTGTGTAAGTGAGGAGAATATACAAGAACAGACTATAAATAAACTATTTTAGTTTTGTTTTTAAAAAAATTAATTTCATCTTAGTAATTTTTGTTATTTTTATAGCTTTCTATTTTTTTTCTCTCTTTTTTTTTTTTTTAACAGTCATTCAAAAATGTTTATTTTAAGGTATTTTGAACCCCAAATACATAACTTTTTTACAACATTGCATTAATTATTTTGATAGAAAATACTGCTTCTCCTTTTACACCTTGTCTCTCTTGTGACCTTTGACTCCTGTAAAAGCACTACTACTCAATAACTTAGGAACATAATTCAATTTTCTGGAGACCCATCTGCTTAGGTTATGTCTGTTCTAGTGAAGCTTGCTCAGAGGCTATCTGTGACCACAGAAAAAATTTAATTTCTTTTGCCACAGAAAAAATTAAAACACTTTGACAAGGATAAATTTGGTGTCAGCAAAAACATGCACCTTATTGTCCTTTAACAAGAGAGTCATGAATTTCTGGAAAGTCAGTGTCTATTATTATGGCAAAGAGAATGTTGAAATGTATATTTTAATTTGACTGAAATAAAAATTCTCAATATAAAATATTTTACAAGAGACTTATCTGTAAGACAGTAATTCTCACACAAATGGGATAACAGTTTGATGAGGGCGTTCCAAATGAATGGAATCAAACAAATTCCAAATTTGCCTTGGATTTTAATGAAAGAAGTTAAGTTCTTCACCAGGTTCATCCAGGAGAAACACCCATTCCTTCAGCAATGCACAAGGGCATCTCTGTTAATCCTTCCTTTTCACACTTGCTGCTTTTGCAGATCCTGATGAAGCCATTCTTTTCTGAATAGAAATTTAAGTAATTCTGAGTGAGGGTAAAAACGTTTCTTTCATCTCACTCACTGATGGATTTTAGCATCAATATCATTGATATATGTGTGAGACTTAAGATATAGGCAGCTTGAATAATGAAATGTCAGTGGCCTAATACCACATGTTCATGACCAGCTGATCAACATCTTCTGCAAGGGATTTAACACCATAAGACTTGCTCTTCTACAATTGGGCATCAGGTTACATCTCCCTCCCCTAAAACTGAACCCACATTCTCATTTTGCATTTTTCATAATGGAACCTCATTTTCTTTCACAAAGCCAAACTTTGCATCAAACCCTTCCATTTATCACCTGCTACATCTTCAAATGCCCCATTCCATCCACAGATTTGCTATGAAGTTTTGCACTATTCACTTGTCCAGCAGCAGTTTTGGCATAACTGTTAAACATAATGATATGATGACACAAGATTTCACATTGTTACATCTTTATCAGAATTTCATCAGGCTGATAAATTTAAACAATGCTTTTATTGTATAAAGCAATCTTAGCTCTTGATTTTTAGGTTTCTTAAGTGAACAATTGTGTGTAAAACATGCAAGTGTAGTCAACATCTAATTTGCATGTGAAATGACCACTGTGGCCTCTGAAACCTTCACCTCTAGATGGTATATGTGAAATGGATAATTGCACATGCAAATAGATGATGACCATTTTCACATTCAGAAACACAACATACACATCAGTAATTATAACTGCAGGCTTAGCTTGCTTAAAATCACGTAGGTGGTGTTTCACACAGACTTGAACTTACTGCACGGAAATGATCAGCAACAGATGAATGCAGATGAAAATGCAATTTTTAAAATTAATTGGACTCCTGGGCAGCAAATGAGGTGTGATGCACATAAATGTCAGAGTAGAAAATAAAAGGTAAGTGTTTAAGGAAAGTTATTGCAGCCCAGTAATCAGAAGTGAGGCCAAAAATGAAAAGTTCTCCATCCAGTAGGTTACCACAATGAGCAATGACAGAGTGCTCAGGTCAATAGAAAACACTGAAAAATAAAAAAGAGAGTTTTGAAAAAATAAAATAAATAATAAAGACAAACAAACAAACAAACAAACTGAACTATTGGATGTTAAAGTTCAATTTATAGGCTAGTACCCAACTACTGGCTCAAACTACCTCTGTTGAACTTGCTCTGAATACGGTGGGAATCTCTTCATTTTTGCAGCTAGGTGCCTGGAAAGGGCTGAGGTTTTTCACCTGCTGGTAGAGATACCAACGTCATAATTTATGCCAACTACAAACACTGAAATAATTACAGACTGTGTATATGCAGGCTTGATAGATCAGAAAATTCCTTTTCTTTAAGCAAAACTAAAGACAATGTGGTATTTTGGGGTTTTTTAAAAATATTTTAAGAAATTTTTAGGTCAAGATATTTGAATACCGATCATACAGTTTTTTATATTACAGTATATGTTTAAAACTGTGAGGAAAACCTAAAAATGAAATACAAACCAAATCAACCAAACAAAACCAAAAAGCCAAACACTATTTACTGAAGATGAGGTAAGATTTCTGTTGATATATAAGATTATGATATTAAACCTATGAAGATATCCATATAGCAAAACTGTGAAAAGTTAAAGAAGCAAAAGCAAGCACTTATGGCTTTTTATAAAAGTGGTAATTAAGACTGGGCAAAATATAACTGTGTATGAAATAAATATATCAATACAATACCACCCAAGAAGTAGATGCATGAAAGCTTTAGTTTTTAAAAATGGATGCTATGTCAAAAAAATAAAGAGTCTGATAAAGTTCCAGTAAGACAACAGAAAGGAAGAAAACTTTTGGGCAAACATTGTGAAGCTATTTTTTTACTCCTCCTCAAACAGGAGGAAATGGATGCTCTCCTTGTGAAAATATTTTCAATAACTTTTTTCTGTTCTGAATCTGTATGGATATCAGTATTATCCTCAGGGGGCCATTTGGCCAGCAAAGTCTGGACTACCCGAGGCTCAGGGGCTTTTCAAAATTTATACCTTTACTCAGCTCCCTCTGGTGTTAGGAATGGAGTTTGGCAAGGTACAGTATTGCAACTCAGCAAACTACTTGTTTTAAACCAGATATTCTACTTCCTTTTTCATCTTCACTGCTCGCTTGTGGTGTAACCTCCTACTCTCAGAGAAATATGGATGATTTTAAAAATCCAATTAATACCCCAAACCTCAAATTTTTACAGATAGTTAATAGAAGCAATAAAAGATGTTGGCAACATCAACACACTGAGGAGGCTGGAACAGCCTGACAGTTTGGTTGAGATGAAGTAGAGACACAGAAGTATTAGATGTTCAAACTCAACAAACTATAATTCAAAATACCAGACCTGAAAATTTTAATCCTCAACCCCCCCACATAAATGGCTTCCTACAGAAGATGGACATAAAATCTGCCTTAGTTTTGACAGCTCTGGACTTAGCTGTGTCTTGTTGACCAGAACCACCTTACCTGCAGAACTTTTCTCCTTCCATGTTTTGCCAGGTGGGGAACTGTGGGAGAATAGATTGTGGGAGAATGGGAATGGGGCTGCAACCCTCATCCCTAATGGGGTGCAGCTGTATCAGACAGGTGAGCAGCACTGAAGGAGAAGAAGCCTTGAATGCTCATGTGTATTGACCAATCACAAAAGAGTAAAAGGACACACAGGTGTCATGCATGTGAGAACAAAGGTATTAAAGGTTGTACCAGGGAATAATAAAGGGCTGATGCTTGCCACCATTTTTGGTGTCAGTTGTGTGTCCACTGTCAGGAAACCTGATTTGGCAGCATTTGTGCAGCATGGTTAACCAATTTAAGTAGTGTGGCAAACATGGACAGCAGAGGGGATGGGTGTGCCAGCTCACTTTTTCTCAATAAATCAGATACCTGAGCCTGTGTCATGCATGGATTTTAATTTCTTTGTCTTCGTACAATGCTCTCAAAGGAAAATTCTAATTAGTATGGGATAAAGGATGATATGGTCAGAGTTGATGGTGTAGTTGGTGTGTTCATGAACCTCACTGATAAGTCTAGTCCAGGTTCAATACCAAGTTACAATGAGACAATCCTCTCCCATTAGATATTTAAATGTACAGACTGAGGTGTTCAAGTCTTTCAGCCTGAAACATTCCTGTCCCACCAAGAGGTGTACCAAATCCTTCAGGGGGTGATTAATGACAACACTGAAACATCTCTAAAGACACTGAAGACACTTAAGTGCATTCTACCTTTCATTCCTTTTGTTGTACCTATGAGTCTATGACCTGTAACTCTTAAACTGTTTTTGAGCTGGAAAAAAGGTCTTTTCTCAAAGGTGAAGGGTTAATGAGAAATGCACCATGGTAGTAACAAAATGCCCTTTGCACAATTGCACATGCCCACACTCTCAAACCAATGTAGAGGGATACTTTAAAGTGTTGAGCAGTAGGAAAGCCTTGTTTTAAAGATATGGACAAAAATAGAGACATAAAAATAAGGATCTTTTGTTCTAATTCTCTCTAAGCCAGAAGAGATTCAGTAGGTTGAATGTGATCTCTGATGGAATAAAACAATTTTTTTTTTTTTTCCATTCTTAGGAAGGAGTGCTGGCATGGTAACATTTCTAATAGATAAGGCAAATTAAATGTGAGATTAAAGGGTGAAAAGAAAGGGTGAGATTCTGGAGTGATAGATGATGAATTAGGTAGCTGGGTGAAATGTTGGCTCTGATTGTGAAGGTCACAGGGAAGAAGGAAAGAATGCATGAGGGGAAACATTGCTTCCTTCCATTATCCTCTTTGAAGTCCATTATTTCTGTTTTCCATCCTGAGGTGGAGAGAGGGCTGTTTCTTTCTCTCATTTTGGAGCAAACTTCTTTCAAAATGCTTTCAGTAACAAAACCCCAGATTTCTATTTCAAAATGATGTGATTAGCCAGAAGGTGACTCCAGGATCTTTGGGGAAGAATTTAGAGAAATTTGTAGATGCCTCTGCTCTCCCATTCAAGGTTTCTGTCAGATATCCTAGGGTAACAGTTAATGAGGGAGATGCACTGCACTAGTCAAAAATGGTTTTGGTAGTTAGGTATGTGCATGACATATAAGTATGGTTATATTTCAAGATTTCCAATCTATGTTGACTGCTACCTGAAAATATAGTACTCATAATGAAAAAGGGTATGGGAGTGTATACTGAAAGGAAGGATGGCAGGAGTCACAGAATAATTCATGTACAAATAACTCATGCTAGACCCAGATTTTAGTTCCTTAAAATAGTGACTTTCAAAAAAATCACTTTGAATGTATTTCTGTTGCTTCAAATTTTGCTTCCATACACAACTGTAAGTAATGTTTTTAAAAGACTCTGCCTGCTATGAATTTTTCAAGTACAAATAACCCTACCCAGTCAAAACCAATTACTTCACAGAAAGAAAGGTAGACTGTTATTCACTGAAAATATTTCCAGTGAATAATTTGAGTTTTAACATACACATTTTTGTCTCAAAAAGTAGAGTTATTCTGTTAGGTTTTTTGGTTTGATTTTTATTTTTTTCTGAAATGGCAAAAATAATGATAAGGGAGGAGAAAGTGGTTTTTTTTTGGTTTTTTTTGTTTTTTTTTTAACTTAAACATTAGTACTGTGTTTCTGTGTGGAATAACATAGCAGAAATAGTTTTGGGGAAAAAAACCCAATACACTGAACCCCAAGTAAAAATATTATTTGTTTGAAAAATACAAGTTTTGAGGAGCTCTGAATGAGTTATAACAAATAAAAACATATATAAAGATTTATTCATAGCAGATTGTAACTAAACTATGGATAATGATTTAGTGTTTTATCTCCAGTCACAAAGAAAACAAATAGATAAAATAACTTGCCAAGAGTGCTAGTGTCACAGGTAGCTGCCAGTATCAACTCTCTTTTTAATTTCAGATAAAGAAGTCATTTTGTGCTTTCTGCACTTTTGAGATTTTCTTCTATTTGTTTCTTTTGGTTAAACAAGGTTTATCTATGACATAATATAAATCAGTAAATGTGCATGTATGCAGATGCAATGTATATATACTAAATTTAAATATATATTTTAAATAAATGATTCAGAAAATAATTTTTCAACACATTGGTACACAAAATTTAAAATGTAATTCTCTCTACTTTTATGATAAGTAGGTGATTACAAGCTAGGAATGTGAAATATGCCTATAGTTTCTTTTTAAATGCTATTCTAAACATAAATATCTAACAGAGATTTGAATAAAATTTAGGAAATCTTTATTTTCTATTAAAATTTTGCAGAAGCTACTGTTCATTTCTCTGTCATCTTGTGACGTTACACTTATCATAATGATTGTGATAATGTTTGCACTGCTTGAGTAGCATTTACCATTACTGATTCCTCAGTAAATGTTAGTTATATATTTGCATAGATTATTTTCTCATGTTCTTTAAGAGAAGAATAGTCAGCTAATTAATTAAATTAAAGAAGAAAGCTAGGTATACATTGGTATATACAAGTATGTATAAAGTTGCTTCAGTTGCAGTACATCACAGCCCTGAAGGCAGACATGGAATTGTCCTTGAGCAAGAATGAACAAGTAGAAGCAGGTTGGAGGGTGAGCATGGTGGCATGGATGCAGCTCAGAAGAGCAGGAACAATGATGCTCAGAGGGGCAGCTTCTCACAGGGCTGTTTGTTACCATGTAAGGGGGAAGGTCTCTATACTAAACACACCTGTGGAAGAATATCTGTCTTGTCATTGTCATTCAAAGCTGTATTTGAAAAGACAGATTTGGTCAGCTCCAGCCATAGATCACAAAGAAATCTGAGATACAGAGCAATAATGGAAGAAGCTGAAAAACAAAAAGGTAGTGAGAAATGTCAGTAAAACACAAAGGATGTTTTGATATTGATAATGACCAGAGTACTCTGGTCTGGCACTGGTCTAAAGATAGACCTTAATAGGAACATTTCAATTATAACCGAGGAAGATTATTTAGCAGAAGGGGATTATTTATTAAATAAAATACTACAGCTTCTGCTTTGCAAAAAAGCTAGATGATATGGCATATCAGAGTGCAGTGATGACTATGAGAAGGGGCATTTGCACTTCAAGACCACATGTGAGACATTTCCTCTGTCTTGTCATAAGGAAGAGATTGCAATACCATGCAGCCCCGAATCAATATTGCAGCTGTTGAATCAAGTATGGCATAAGGGTAAAAATATTTCAGTTCAAAAAACAGAAGTATGTGTTAAACAAGGACCAATAAAACCGAACATTTTAAATAAGCCAATCCAGGCAATCTTTATCAAATACTTTTAACAGAGCTGTTTAACTGTTAGGCTTCATTTTCAGTGAGAAATTTCAACACTCAAAGCATTTTTCTAGTCCCAAATGTAAATCGTGGATCCTATTCTGTTCTAATGTAAACAAGAAAAAAAAGTATAATTATAGATTTGTCAGCCTGATAATGATCTCAGGCAGAATAATGAAACAGATGATGCTGCAATCCTGTTTTGTTTATAAAGGTAATAAAACTGATGGAACACACTTAGTCTTCTATAAGGAATTTCATTTGGTAGCAGATGACATGTTGATTAAGAAATAAAATCAACATGGCACTTACGGATGTGATTAAAACCTGGGCAAGTGAAAGGTCTTTAAATATTACTGTAAATTAAGAATTATTCTTCAGATGTTTGTCTACGAGTGCCATGGGGACCAGTATTTGACTATTATATTTAACATTCTTTTTCCATGCTTGGAAGAAAATACACGATGCTGATACTGATAGAGTTGCAGAGGTAAAATGTTGAGAGGGTAGTGAATAATAGAAAAGAAAGTCTTTGATGCAAGTTGATCAAGATTGTCTGACAAGTTAGATGCAAACAAACAGCTGAATTTACATACGGCTAAGCTTAAAGTCATAGGCCTAGCATGAAAGAATATAATTTCCAGTAAAGGAGGAAAACTTTCCAATTCCAAGGAGTCAAAGCTCAGATGAGCATGAGCTGTGATGTTATTGCTCTCAGGATTTGTGCAGAAGGAAGTAAGTTATGTCATCTTTAAACATTACTACCTCAGAGCAGTAATATGTTCACATCTGCTGCTACAGAGACACAAATAATTTAGAGAGGCCACATTATAATCCTTGGGATTATCCTATTGGGAAATAAAACCTACAGTACATAACTCTAGCAGCTTAATCTCTTTTAATCTAGCTAAATTTATCAAGTAACTAATTATTAAGATTAACAGAATCAAAGGTTTGCAAGCTAAAGCTTTTACATGGGAAGCAGAAGTTTGAAACTAAATATTATTGATATGGTCTGATAAAATGAGACAAATTCACATAAAAGAATGGATGTTTTCCAAGCAGGAAGAAGTTGAAAAGGTTGTCTATAGCTGGATTTGCTGAATAAGTCATACTGCATCCTGGGCATCCTATGCCCTGTTTTCAATAAGAAGAGAGACTTTGTGTTTGCAGAGGCTGTTTCTGGCCTTGGAATTTATGAATTTTATATATAGTGATAGACATTGAGCAGTGCCATGGTTTGGGGTTAGCCACTGCTGTGATGATGCACTGCTGTACAGTAGGGTATAAGTGCTTCAGTAAGTCTCCTCTTTCCTCTGACACCTGTCCTCTTTTGGTTGAAAAATTTTTAAGTGCTTATCAGTTTTTGCAGTGTATCTGGGAAACCATCCAAAACTTTATAATAATTTATTTTCTTCCATGTGGTGGTTTTCTAAGGGCAAGAGAGCTTACTAATATTTTTTGCCATGTTCAGCTACTAACTCTAAAGATTCATAATTGCATTTGATCTTTTATCCTGCCTGTAGTGTGATACTAAATAGGAAAGGTAGTGAAGAGAAAATCAATGTAGCTGTGTCATACTCTTGTTCCATGATATTGCATCACAGAATGGAACATCTGTGAGTTCTAGAGTTGTGCTGTCTAATTGAAGTAGCCCAGTATAAATTAATTTTTAACCAATCTCACAGTATTACTGTTATGTGTTCCTAGCAGGTAGAATTATTGGTCATAGGAGAATAGTGTCACAAACTAACAGTGAAAATGTGACTTTAATGGTTTTCAGGGGAATTTGATTACTCCTTCTGTCATACATCATTCACAGTCTGGACTTAAGCCATCACAATATAAGTGTTGGTGTGAGTGTGCTGGGAACAGAGAGAATTCCCAGGAAATGAGAAGCATACCAGCCCTCTGTGTTTAAGTAATCAGTAGGTTTTGGAATGGCCCATGCAGGCTGAAACAAATCGGTTCTAATGAGAAAATCCTTAGGTTTATGCTAGATATTTGGGACCATCCTATCTCTCCAGGATGACTTTTATGCAATGCCTCATTAACTGTATTCATGAAGCTCTCTCTAACTGGGAGTAGTCCATGAAAGGTACCCAAGCTTTAAATCTTGTCTCAAATTAGTTCATTTATTTTCACCCCATTATGATGGAATTATTTTTTGTGATCTTCTGCAATAACTATTTAGTATCTAATATTAATTTTGTTTGGAAAAGTTTTGTAATAAATACGTGAGAGACATTGTAGCATGTTCTTTTGATTCTGAAAAGGCCATCTGTAATGTAGTCTTACAGGAGCTTGGGGCTGAATTTTGTCCTAAATTATCTCCTTTGAATTAATTTCATGCAATGTAAGTCAAACAGATTTTGACCTTTATTCAGTTTTGAAAAGGCATTATGGAAAATTGCACCTTCCTATTCAGCAGATCTGCTCTATATTCAGTCACATTTGAATTCAGTGACAAAAAGTAAATGTGTTCTACATCCTGATGATAGAAACAGGGAGATGCAGTTGTGGGAGTGTGGTATGGGTTCCCTTCTGACTCACCATCATTAACATGGCTGCTGCGTAAGGGCTTAATTTGCCAAAGCCTCCAAACTCCCACACCTTCAATTGACTTCAGTTGGAGTAAAATGGATTAATATCTTTGAAATACAGTCTTCCCTCTTTGTATTAAAAGGCAAAAATTCCCTGGGGATTCTAGATGTAAATGAAGAAAGATTTTCTGTAAAATACCATCATATCAGTAACAGCTCGGTTGAAATAAACATTTGAGTTTCATTTTCAAAGACAAAGCTGAAAAATCATTAGCTAGAGGGAAGAAGGAAACGTGTTTAATTGTTAGCAAAGCCAGTTTTATTCAAAGATTTCGAGCAAATAAAAGCTGCTCCTGTTGGCAACTAAAAGAGCATTGCAGAAATTATATTTCTGCTGTTTTTGCTAAGACGAAACACCATCCCCCAGAGCTGTGGTCTGACTTTAGTCTTCACAGTGCAGGACTAGGACTTTCCTGAAGTCCAATGACTCTACAGTGTAAACACTAAAGCCTCTGAGATTTTTTTTTTTTTTTAATCATGTGTACAATCTTATCCTAACCTTATCCTACAATCTTAACCCTGAAGTTTAAGGTTGTTGTTTAAATATTGTACAAGTATAGTGGGGTAAGAAAGCTCTTCCTAGGTCATTGAGTGCAATCTCTTGGTATAGCAATCAATCAAAAGTGGTAATCTTTATACATTTCAGAAGGGTTAGGTTTCTTTTTCCACTGCTTGTTAATGAAAACTGTTTCAGGAGTCTCTCCTTTAGTTTTCCAACCTACATGTAGGCTGAAAATATATGTAATTTTTATATATATGTATTTCTGTCACAACTTTATCTTTTAAAGAATTTCTTTACCACTTTAGCATTTAACATTAAGATTTACTTATCAATATTAGCATACTCCCTTGCAGCCACACTTTTACTATAGTAAAAAAATATAACAACTCTTCTCCCTTTGAATTATAGTCTTTTCATACAGCCCTCTTGGACTTGTTTTAATTTAAATTCATATGTTTTAAATATGGAAGACCAGAGTAAAGTGGTGGAAGTAGAAAGGGTCAAACACTTACTTCATACCTCCTGGAATGACCTTTCTGACTCATTCAAAGATCACATTTGCATATTTTAGTGTTACACTTTATTAATACATCAACAGTCAGGACTTTTCAGTCATTTCCAATTCTTAGTCTATAGTACAAATGCTTATCAGTTCTCATGTTTCTTCCCTTTCCTATTTCTCCATTCCATCACTCAACTCTTTCTGCATGGTGTCCTGAAATTTTCCTTTATTAGTGCACTCCCAGTCTTATATCATCAGCAAACTTCACAACATCATTAATACATATTTAAACAAGATCAGCTTCAAAGAGAAGTTACAGTGAGACTCAGGCTGGCAGAACCTCTTTTGACACAACCAATGCCATGACTACTTGAGCTCATTCCTTAGACCTCTTTACTTTCCCAGGCAGTGGAACAAATCTAAGAATTAACTCTTATATCTATTCTGTAATTCTCCAGAAATCCAATATAGTGACTATTTTGTACCCTGTGCTTTCTACCCCTGGTGACATTGCTGGTGCTGAGCTGCAGTACAGCCAGCAGTGGTCCTTCAGAGTTTGTAGGTGCAGAGGTGTTTCCATTGGTATATCCTGAGAGATTCCAGCTTTAATATGTGTCACCAGTCCATTGTGATCCCTTGAGGTCAGGATGTCCTACTTAAGTACAGTGAAAGAAAGCTATTTTGGGGGATTTTTTACCTGGTAAATCCTAAAATAGCCATAAACTATGACCTAGATTGCCAAGGGTGACTAACCTTAGTGATGAGCTCTTCTGAAGGGTGCCTTGCATGGCTGTGGCTCTGAGCTGGGTGCCATAAACAGGGAGCCAGCCACGAGCCAGACCATGGCTCAGAGGCAAAGGAGAGGTGGAGACAGGCTTTACCATCAGCACTGTTGGTGGTACTCCAGTCTGTCTTGTCTGATCAATTCACTTACTTCCATAGAGCACAAAGAAAATTACTGTTTTCTTAGTATCTCTATCTGTATAATTCTATATAATCTATATCTATCTTCATTGTTATAATCTTTGTAGCATTATTAATTTTTTCATTCTATTATTCATTCCAGTATATTACTGTATAATCATTTATTATTATTTTAATATAAATTATATACAATAGATGCACATGCTCAATACATATAGACAGAAGACAGTAGAAGTGGTCTATACCTGTAAAAATCTGCTATCTTGCCAGTTAATGTTTACCTTCTAGAATGAGGGGATTTCTTAGAAAATGCATTTCTTGGAAACACTGCCCAGAGTAACCACTTCAGCAGTGGCACACACTTAAATAGAATTTTAAATTAATACACTAAAAGATAGAAATAGACTTAGGTGCTTTGTACATATGGTCAAATCAGTTACATTCAGTATAAATGCCAGTGAGATGTACTCATATGTAAAAACATATACTCTATCAATGAGAATAAATAAATAAATACTGTCTTTTTTGAATTTTTTTTTTTATTTCACCATGTGCTGATATTGAATATTTACTGAAGGCAGAACTTCTGTTAGTAAAAATCCATTTTAAAATGTCACTAAATTTTGTCCATAAGAAACAAAATTTTGGGTTTTGCTTCCCAATGTTTTAAAAATTAGTCCATCTTATTTAATTTAAGAAAGTGTAGTAGTTTCTCCTGAAATATAATTCAACCAAAAGAAAATGAAAAATATTCAGAAGATGAACTCTTTTAAGTGAAGCTGAAGGCTTCAGTAGATTTTAATTAGAACTGCATGATAAGTTTTACATTTAAAGCATATCCATTCAAATTTGGCTTTTGGCCAGTTCTGCAAAAACAAAATAACATTGGGAACTCTTTTCAGTGCATATTTTTTTTCCTGAGAAAAAATGTTAACAGTTGATATGAAGTTTGTAAAAGCAAGTCCTATATTCAACTGTGGAATTTAATTTTCTGTATTTTTAATTAGGCTGAAATTATATTGAAGGATGAATATATTCATTAAGAGACCCTATCATTTCTCTTTGTTAACTGTTTTTTTTTGGTAACTGCTCTATCCTTTTTATTTGTAAAGAAATCTTAACCTTAACCCTTTTGTTTGGTAACTGCTGTTATCCCAGTCTAAAATTTGGGTTGGATTTAAAAAAAATCCACAGGTTTATTTTTTCACTGACAATTAGCACTTCATCATCAGGTACACGAAACCACAGAAGACCAGAGTCTCTCAGTTTATTTTTAGATACATTTCTAAGGATTTTTGCAGATAAAAACATATTTCACTTTACATAATGACAAGAATTACCCAAAATGTCAAATTTCACTCAGTTCGACATTCAGATATGGAAAGATGGGCTTCAAATATCATAACCTGGATTATAGAAAAATGTGACTCAGATTAATATATTGGTGTGCTTCAAATGAGTATTTGGTGTCTTGGAAGGGATCATTTTTAACAATCCAGTATGAAAACAAGGTTCTTACTTGAGGACATGAGTTGGAAATTTGGTAGTCTTGGGATAGATTTTGTCTGATCTCCTGTTTTCCCCATGATGTCTAATACCAAACACTACCCATTCCACCAAAATAATTTCATCTCACAAACGATTTCATCCATATACGGGTAGGAAAGCTAACCAGATTCTGTCTGTTTCATCAAAAAAGACTGCTATCATTAAGGGCACAGTATACTTGGTTTATATCTGTCCACCTTTAGGTTCCAGTTCTAAATGTGTTTGAGAAGTGGGTTTTAACATGGGGTTTTGAGAGGTGGGTTTCAACACATATGAGGAAAATTACCAGCTGTCTATTAAGTGAAAATCTAAAGTCCTCCAAAACCTTAGAAGTTGTAATTTCTAGTGCTTTGACTATAAACTCATGTTTTCATGTTTACCATACACATATATTGTAATTTTGTTTAGCAAGACTAATGATTCGGTTCAAGAACACACTTATGCCTTATGGTCCCACCAACTTTTTTCTTGTAGAGTTCAGTAAAATTGCTTGTAGTTAAAGAAGCCTAACCAGTATTAAATAGTGTATAAACACTTGTTCTGTTAAATGTGGATGTCTGTAATTTTCCTTAAATCATGAAATTATTGACTGATAAAACTTCTGTTTATTTGGGTAGGCTAATTGTAGGTCTGTAGTGCTTGGCATTATGAATTGCAATAGAGTGTAGAGATTACATCCTAGTTATCACAAAGGGTCATCCAAGAGTTTTATCTGATAGACCTCTGCTGATTTATATAAAAAGTTAATTTTAAACTTAATTGCTGTAAGAGCCCACTTAATGTATTTCACTTGCCCTGAGGTACCCTAAGCTTTAATGTGAGGGTATTCCTTTCCTCTTTATTCTAATTCTTAAAAGATTTTGTCCATAAAGACACTTGGTATTGCATACTAGAGATGTGATTTCTTTGCTTCCTAATTAAATAGATCAATGGATACTGTGCATGTAAGCTCTTGGCTAGATTTAAAAAACTGCAGAAAATGTGAAACCACCACACACGAACACTCTCTTGGAATTTTTCAAGCATTTTACATTAAAATAATACAATAAAACAAGTCTCTAGAATTATGGAGGCTCATATACACTTATGCAGTTCAATACAAAATAAAGAGATTAAGTATTGCTGGATGTCATTCTTACCTTTATATACAGTATTCTTGACTTTATATGAACTTGATAAGAGCACTATCCTGCCTAGTATGAGTAGCACCAATCAAATCAATGGTACAGTTTTGACATTATCCTAGAGAGTCAAGTTACACAGTTGCTATAAATTTATTCTATCTCTACAAAATTTGTCTTCTTTTTTTTTGTTTACCATAAAACTTTACATACCAATACATTTTTCATCATATTACAAAATAATGTCTGAAATACAGTTTCACATTGGGTTTATTATTCTTCCCTTGGGAACCAACTTTTATTTTATAACACCTTCCTGAAGTTTTTAGCCATTTTCTTTTATTATCCATGAAGTTTACCTGTTGAGATAAAGGATGGAGGATGGAAAAGAGGATAGAAATTATGAAAAAACCCAGCAGCAGAGTGGCCAGATTATCTTCCTGTTCCATCAGATTTTTTCACCTCATAGTTACATCACATTTTGCATACACGTTGCCTGTGGCTTTAGTGATTATAAAAGTGCTAAAATAGAATTTACAGACTTCACAAAGTACGTAGCAGTTGTGGAAATTGTTTTAAAGCAGTTAAAGCAGGTAAAATATAAATTAGTTTTATTGTTCTTCACTGAATTTTTACTTTTCTCCATTAGTACAACAAACATCTGGAAGAAATTAGAGATTACTTCAAGAGAAAAAAAAGCCGACAAAAACAACAACAACAAAAGCCTATTTCCCCAAACACAGTGTAAATAATTCTGTTGTGAGAAACATTCTTTGATGTCTACATTCTGGTATGAGGAATGAAAAATATACATGCTGGAGAGGAATATGTTCATATTTTTCATTATGAATGAGCCAAGAACACAGATGTCATAAATTTGGGGAAAAAAATGAAAATAGGGTGATTTGGAAAAATAATTTCCACCTTTATCCTATCCACTACTACAAATTGTAATACTGAAAGGGAAAGTAAGGTAGGATGATGGCAATTCATTAAACTATCTTTTTGCCCCCAGGCTGGGGATGTCTGTTATATAACTATATATTTTTACGACTGTGTTGCCAGTTTTATCTTTTCAATTAATTCATGACTCACCAAGGCATTTGACTGCAAATACTACATAAGCTTAAATTGCAAGATTATTCTATATGTGAGATATTTGTAATACTATTTTGACCCTTATTTTATAAGCAGCATCTTTAAGAACAGCATCTGGAAGAAGCAATTGTCTTTCCAATTCTTCAGTAGTACAGAGATTTCCCTATATTCCCCTTTCCCTTCCCTTCCTTTTTAATTTTCTCTCTCATAGTCTGCTTAGCCTCAGTGCAGGAAAACCACTGAAATCACAGGAACAAAACTCCTAAATATTTTTAATTCTGCCCTCTCTGTCTTTAATGTGGAGTGAAAAAGTTATGATTAGCATTGTCAATAGCTCTGGAGTTACCAAAGGAAAAAACACAGAATAGACTGCAAGAAGAAAATGCTAATTTCTTTAATAATCGTGGTAAGACATCAGGGCTATATTGTAAAGAAATCTTAATCTTAACCCTATGTTTCTGCATTGCTGTGATGGCCAGGTTTTTTCCAAGTCAACTTTGACAAGCCAGCTGGAGGCTCATCCTACAGCTTCAGTGCATTATGGTCTTGCTAAATTTTCTCCTCTTTCACTGCTAAATGAACACAACTTAAAGTTATAAATTTAGCTGCAAATAAAATAATGATAAGCAGTTCTATGCGGGTATGCAAGGGCTCCTTACTAGAGCATGCTTTAGGAGAACTGGACTGGTAGCTGTGGACAAGTTGCAGAAGATGATTTCATAGCACAGTATGAAGTATTATTTATTTCTAAAGATCCAGCTTAAACTTTTGGTGTTCAAAAGCATATGTTCAGGATTTTTTCAGATATGGGTAAGATAAAGCTTTTGTGATTTGAAAAGAACTGCCGTGGGTAGACATTCAAGTGACACATTATCATCATTTGGGGCATACTCATATGACAAAGCCAAACAGGCTGTTGTTGTCCAGTGCTTTGTCATTCCTAACCCACAGTACTATTCAACACAGCCCATGGTGGTTATGGTTACTTGGTTCTTCTCCTTTAATCTACCAGACTAGCAATTTTATTCTAGTGATCCATTATTTCCTAAAATGTTAAGGACTAATAATTCAAGAGATTAATAATTAAGAGATTAAAGATTTAATCACAGAGGAATCTTGGTTTAAAGGTCTTATTTAAACCTCACATAATCAAAGTGAATATTCAGCGAGTTATTGCAGCCTTAATCTGTGCTGTTATATCTGTGATTCAGCATGACACTACAGCTTTCATTTTTTCTGTTTTCCATCTAAAGCTTTTGAAGGATAGCTTCTGCTATTCAATGCAGTATTTGGACATACTGGGGAGATTTTACGTAGGAATGTCAGAAGGTCTTTTTAAGTTTTGAGATTTCTTCCCTCTGTCAGTGTGAAGACAGACCTTTAGTTTCTCTTTGTGCCTTAATTTATGTACATAGAAGAGCTACACAAAATGAAGGACTATGCAGAAATGTAATGCTATTTTTAGACAAGACATTTATTCTATGCAAGAGGCTCTACACCCTCAAACATCTTCAGATCAGGTGATATTTAATGTGTTAAGCCTCAAAATGAAAGACATCTTAGCAAGTACTGCACTGCAGTCAAAAGCAGATAAGCATCTAAATATAACAGCTCTCCTGGTGTCAAGAGAATCCTCAGAAAACTGATAGACAATGGTGTTCCAGGATACCAGTTCCAAGGACTCTGGTGCACTGAATTAATGCTGTTGTTGGTCTCAAGGAATGCTCCTCTTTGGGGATGCTTTCCTACCTGTAAAGAGCAAATGAATAAAGATTTTGTCTTTCACAGCAAATAAATCAATATGCAAATGTCTTGAATATATTAAAATAATGTAACTATATGGACAAGACATGCAGATAGCTGGAGTGCTGATAGGTTATCTGTAGGAAGAGCTTTCATTAAAAAATATAAAAAGGCCTTAATGCTCTCTGCAGATATCACTATAAATGATGAATAGGAAAAACAGCAAAAGCTTTGTTCAGGTCAGTAAGACTATATTTTATCTAACTTTATTATGTGTGAAGACACATCCATTTCAGAGCTGATAATAAAACTGTTTTATTGGAAAAGAAGCAGTTTAAAATTGGTGTTTCTCATTCCTTTTTTTTTTTTTTTTTTTTGGGTGAGTAAATCAGAATCACTAGCAGAATAGCTGCTAGTGATTTCTTTCTAATAAAGGTTGCTTGCAGTGATGGGAAAAAAAGCTGCCTTTCTGTCATCACACAGCTCAAAAGATGGATTTTCATGTAACATAAGACTAAAGGCAATTACATGGGTCACCAATGAAAGTTGATATGAAAATTCTGCTCACCCTTCTAAAAAAGGCTACCTGGGAAATGAAACAGATAATGGGGAAAGGCTGAATAGTTTTGCTCAAGCTAGACCATCATTCTTAAAGTCTTTATTTTCTGATTTAAAGCATGAAATTCTGTTATAAGATTTTAAGATATTTGAAGCTGCTTAGAAAGTTAATCACACTCTTTTTTTACAGAATAAAAATATATAACTGTTATTTATATCACAGCAATATTTAACTGGTTTTTACTACCCATAATCTGCCAAAAAGAAAATGCTTGGCAATTAACTCTAGAGGACTCCTGAATTCACACAGACATTACAGCCTTTCTATCTACCAGCTTGAGAGATACATGTGCCCAGTTTGCTACTCTCCACTTTTCCTCCATATAGAATTGCAGCTGTGTGACTGGCCAGAAGGTTCAAAACCCCATTCTCATGTAAAATGAGACTGTGTCTTTAATATATGGGTTCTTGTCTAACGATGTATTCTCTTTCCTATGTGGCTTTCAATCTTCATTTTCAATTTTTTTCACTTTTCTTATTTTCTTTTCATTTCTCCTTAAATTTAGTGGATTAAGTTCAAAAGAGGGAGAATTCTGGGATTTTGTCTGACCAAGACAACATCCCTGTCTAGATGTTTGTTGAATAAAGTTTTGCCATAATAAAAAAATTTAAATTAATATAAGCAAGTTAATTGATTTCATGTTTCAGATCCTGACATAACAAAGCTATGATAAGATGCTCTTTTTCTGTTTGCTTTTTGTATATTTTTCAGATACAGTCTTGAGTCCAACTATTCATATGCCAGGCCCTCTTGTTATAAATGATGGTTTATATTTGCTAGTCAAGTATAGTCACTGAGGATGTTCCTATGAACTTTGTTTTGAACCATTGCTTTTGATTATCTTGTATTGATACAAAGTTTTTACTGCAAATTTGACTGTATGTTCAACAACATAGACACCTTCTCCACTGCTTGCAGATTTGTCTTTACATTCTTTGCTATTCCAGACCTTCCCTGCATTATCTTTCATCTCAAATTATTCCTCCATTCCTTGACCTTTTCTCTTGAATCACCTACACTACCTTACCTCACATTTTCTTCTTCCTCTCTCTTTCTGTTTCTCTCCTTACCCTGAAATATTCTTTTCATTCCTATGATAACAATTCATTTTTATTTACACAACTATCATTTAACTTCCCTTAGCTACTGGTTCTATTTTCTTCTGCACAAGTAGACAAAAAAAGAACAATTTTAGTCATTTAGGCTTCCCCCACTAAATTTAAGGGTAATGGAAATTCCTTTGAAAACCTCAGAATATTGCCACACAAGACCATGAGTACTTTTTTAACTTGCATGTCAGCAAGATTTGTGAACATATACCAGGATAACATGGTGATCAACACAGGACAAGAGCACGTGAAAAGAAGAATGACAAGTGGACATGAGTGAGTAATCTAGTCACTTTTTTATTTTCAAACAGGTGTTTTCCATTCCTACCACCAAGTAGATTTTAAATATAGTCAATATGCAGCATAGATAAGCAATGCTACAAGTATGAGGGCATAAATCAGTGCCTCTTTATTTTTATCTGTTACACAGAAGTAAAATAAACTGAAAACAAGGTATGCTATTCTTTTTCTATTTTTTCTCTCTACAGTTTGGTAGAGTTGCACCATAGATGTTACACATTTTTGGATGGGAAAATAAATGCTGCATGTGCTCTACACAATTCCTGTACAGAGAGAAATATGAAAAAATCTGGTGTGGAATTTCTAGCAAATATGCAGCCATGGAAAACTACAGTATCATAAACATCTTTGACTCTTTTCCTTACAAAACAGTCAGCATAGTTTGAGAAAATCAAGTGAAGTATATGCACTGAATTAAAAAAAGCCCCAACTGTTCATATGCCAAGTGAAGAGAAATAATAATGAAAAATATAAATGCAAAAGAACAGAAAGCTAGTATGAGTTTAATGCTCAGGAATTGTCACTCTTGGGCTAATTGAAAGACTAATAGCTTTGATGAATAGAAAAGACAGTGAGAAGTTTTTGCATTTCACAAAAGACATCCTCTCTGTACCTATTCTGTAATCTGTTTATTTGCATCTGAAAAATATATTGGCCCAAAAAAATGTTACTGTGTAACTGGCACTGTATCATGGAGAAATGGCAGACAATGTGAAATAGGGAAAAAAATTTCCCTTGTTAAAATGAATCAAAAAATCATGATTAGAGAGGGCATCAAGAGGACAACTTTGGCACTGTGGTTCCAGAGTAGAAAAATGTTTTAAAAAACCATATTGTTTACTTAAAAAAAAAAAAAAAAAAGTATATGCATATATGGTACTAACTATTGTGTTTCAGAAATGTCTAAGTATCATAATGGAAAATCCCAACTAAGTATTGTTCCCTGAATACCCAGCTGGTCAGAGAAACTAAATTCAAGTGCTCTTAGAGCCTGTATAACAGCTTTCTTCTTCTGTTAGCTCATTTTAATTTTTTTCCTTAATTTCCTTAAAACATCCCAGAAACAAACAAATCATTTTCTTAATGTCACTTTGCTATACAATCAATCAAATCTGTTGTAATAATGCTAAGAAATTATGAAAGAGTGAGTATTCAGTGATAATATGGAAATGTGATAAAGAGAGTCATTGTATGAACATTTCTTATGAAAGAGTCTGACAGGCTTTTGAAAAAAGGATGGAGTTTGTTCCTGATTATTTTTAGAGTAGAGTAATTTCCATAATATGACATGTTTGTCACAGCTTTGTCAGAGCTTTCATAATTGAAATTTCATTTATTTGCCTTGGTAGAAAATGGCATCATGATATCAGAAACATGAAAACATTTTTTAAAGTGGCAGAGGTTAATATTGCAACTGATAACAGAGATGTGATTATATTGTAATTTTTCTATTCATTAGGAAGCACAGAGGATCTGAGAAAAACCCTTAAACTTTTTAAAGCTACACTGATGTGTGAATAGCCAAAGAAATATAATAGGTACCTAATTTAATCTAGCAACTCAACAATAAAAATATTATTATAGGTAATTATTCAAATAGAAAAAAAACCATGCAGACATTATTGTGTCTCTATTTACCTTTCAGTTACATTTAGGATGCTCAAAATATATCACACTTTCCAACTGCCAGCTAACAGCTGTCCTACAGTTATTTTCCCCTGACTTTTAGTCCTTCCTTGCAAACAGCTCAGAAAGGAATGGACCTTCTTAGACTGACTCCCAAGAAGGTCCAAGCCACACTAAGTGTCTGGCCACTGTCCTGGTCCCAGTGTATGACATACCAAGGAAGGGCAACTCACATAGATAGTTCAGGGAAAATCAAGAAGTATCTTAATTATCAGTGTGATCAGTCCATGGAATCAGAGCTATCACAAGGTAAACAAGTTACAGTACTGTTATTCCTTCATCAAAATTCCATCTGAATTTTTTTCAGCTTGTACTGCAAGCAGGAACGTTACTATCAAAGAAAGTCAGAGTCCTGGAGAGGCCTTGGCTGCATCCTCAGGTTAAGGGCAATCAAGTTCTGAATTGAACACATCTGTTACTAATACTAAAATCTAAAATCAAGTTCTACACATTATTTCTGCTATGTATTCACAGAATTATCTGAGATGAGAATTTGTCCTTTATTACTGATGCAGACCCCTTAATGGTCAGATGTCAGCACTGATTTGATATATTTTACAATTTCTCTCTGAATAAAATAAATGAATAAAACAAATGAAAGGAAGTGAATACAATGAATATAATACCCATACTCCTCAAAGGAGTCATAGTGTAGTTCTGCTGTATGATTCAATATTTTTGGTTCTTTTGTGCCTTTTTAAAATGAATGTATCAACTGGTGTTATACCTGTTATGAAGTCATGAACTTGCAATAGCCAGAAGTAGTATAAAATAAATTATTCTTATTTAAATGCTCACTGCATTCAAATAAAGCTTTATAACTATAAAATCTAGTGGTCATACTTCTATGATTATAATTTGTTCTTTTATTGCAGTGAATATATTTATGACTAAATATTTGGGACCTAAGGGAAAACCTTACTGTAAAGGTCCCTCATGATTACTGGAGAAAGCCCTGTCTGCACAAACTGAAACACAAACATAAACTGAATAAAACAATTCCTATTTCAATTCATACAGGTAGGATAAACAAATGCAGTTCTCTAAATATGGACCCCTCATGTCATTGGAACTCTCTGCAGTAGCTGAGCCTTCTGCATGGGATGAAAAACCCTGTGTCCTTTGGAAGAATAAGCAGAAACCAGGGGAATGTTGTAATGCATCAAAACCAATATGAGATTTTTGTGTTTCGGCAATGAAATGTCCTTCTCTGTCAGATACAGCTGAGGCAACAGATTCAGCTGATCAGATGCTAGTGTCTGCTGAAACCTTAGTTGGATCACCCTAAATCCTTTGACTAGAAATCTGCTAGCAGGTGGGACTTGAATGTTTACCTTGTCTGGAAATACACAAAGGTACCATGATGACAGGGTCTGTCTGAAGCTGAATCCCCTCCTGGCACTCAGGTTCAAGTCAGTGACAAAGTGATCCAAAGGGATTGTTGGCTTTTTATATTGTGGTTTTCAATGCAGTTATATACTGACATTTAGATTATTTTTCTTACTGTTATGGAATAATACTCATAAAATAGCAATTTTGCTGCAAGGTGCTTTTATAGCTATGGTTGTGAAAGAGTGTTTTTTCTCTTGTTACATGCCATTACCTTCTTATGTGCATAATTTTCATCACTTTAACTGTAAGTTTTATATTTGAGACATTGACGAGACAATAATTTTGGGGCAATTACCTGATCTTTCTTTTCATGTCCTTGACTCTTATACAATGAGGAACTACAGTGAGAGCTCCCTATTACCTTCTCCACATGTTTCTTGAATTTGAAAAGACATAATTACAAACACTTTGAAGTGAAAGCATGGGCATAATTGTGCAAAATACTGTTCAGCTGTTGGCTACTCATTCTTTATGGTTTATATCCTCTATTTGTATAGAATTAAGACTAAATTGTGCAGGTGTTTTCTTGAAAGAGCCAATGTCTCTGAAGACCAGGTGAGGATACTGTATAATAATAAAAACATTATAAATTTTGTAACATTTTCTTCAACAGCATTAGTGATAAACAATTGGAAATGATAGCATAGAACCCTGTCTGAACTCATAGTAGCTTATCACCTTGAACTAGAAATAGGATATCTGAGATTCAGATAAAAGCATAGATTTTCCTCCACACAGGATGTTCACATCACAAGGCTATAGCCCCAGACTGCAAAGAAAATGGAAGGTGAGATATTGACTTTCCTGTCCTTCTTTAGTGCTGTATATGCATTGTATAATGCTGAGAGAGATATTTTTCTTTTCAAGGTACTGGCTTCATAGTAAATAGAATATTTTCTATATTAAGGCTTTAAAAGGATAAAATAAGTAGATTTACAACAGACTTTGCTGTACAAAAATAAGGCAAATGTTGTATTCCTAAATCCAAAATGTAGAAAATGTACACATTATTTACAATAGTGCATTATCCAGAAGATGCTTAATTTTTTAACCAGAAATTTCCTGCTTATTTGCAATTTGACTTTTTTGGTGTGTCCTTAGGTGTGCCCAGAGTTAACAGCGGAGAAGAACTTGATGCTGGTGTTATCCCTATGCATAAACCCCAGCAAGATTTACACAAACAGGCATGTTTACCTTTATTTTCACTCACTGGAATGAGGATTTGGTGCACCTGGACTCTGGTAGCAGCTGGTTCTGCTGTGTGAGTGAGGAAGTATCTGCCAAAGGCAGGTCTGGCAAGGGTGTGATGTGTGGGCAGGTGTTCCCACAGGTTGTCTGCCTGGAAAATTGCATGAGAATATGCCAGGCTGCAGAAACAATGTGAAGAGTTCCATTACCTCCAGTGTTTAACAGATACATTGGCTAGAGCAAAAACATAGTTCTGCACTGTAAAACTATAAGGTGAAGACATTTCAAAAGGAAATTGAGATCCCAGAAAGTTTGACACTCATCCTTTGACTGCTATCTTTCTCAAAGGCTTCAAACTAATAGCCATTCCCAAAGAAAGTGTGTGAGGACAAATCACAAAATTTGTTAGTTCTGTTCTGGCCTGGCCTATACAACAGGTGAGTTGCTCAAACTGAGGTGGAGTAAACATGTACAAAGTCATATCCAGTGATGTTTGGGACACCTGACAAAGCAGGGCAATATAAAGGATATAGATACATTCAAGGAAAGACATTAATAAATATGTTTCTTTGTGCTTGACTTTATTATATGTTTGTAAATAAGGTTGTAGAATACCATGAAAAACAGTACTAGAAAAATCTAATCTGGAGCTGTCTGTCTTGAAACAAGTACTGTTAATAAACACAGGATGGTTCCATCCCTTTTCCCATTTGATGTATGTCATTCAGCATTAATAGAAGTATTTTTAAAAAATACATTTGTTTCATAATGTAGATTTAATTTATACTAAAACCCACATCTTGCTTATAATATTTAAAAAAATATGATAGATGGTGTTTTACACTTCCACTGGGAATATTCACAAAGCTGACCACTGATGGGATAATATTTTGCATTATTATGGTTGCCAGTAATGTAACAAGAGGAGAAGTCATGGCTAGTGTTTTACTGCTTTGAACATTTACAATGCAGTCCCACTCAGAAACTTTTTGGGTACCTGTCATGGCTTAAGCCCAGCTGGAAATTAAGCTTCAGGCAGCTGCTCCCTCAACACCCCTCTCTCCCTGCCACCCTGGTGGAATGGGGAGGAGAATCAAAGTAACACTTTTAAGCTGATATAAGAACAGTTTAAAAACAGAAAACAAAGTAAAATAGAGTAAAAATGGTTATTGCTAATAATAGTAATAAAATTTATCACTATAATTATTAATAATAGTATAGTGGAAAAAAGCCTCAACAAGGGATGCATAACACATTTCCTCACCACCCACTGACCAGTTCCAGACTCTACATCCTCAGTCCAGCTCAGCCCCCTTCTCAAGTAATTTCCCCCTGTTTATATACTTGTCATGACATTCCATGGTGTGGAATATCCTTTTGGCCTGTCTGGGACACCTGTCCTAGCCATCCTCCCTCACAGCTTTCTTTTGTGCACCCCCTCACTTCCAGAGCACAAGACCACGAGAAAGGTTATTGACTTAGAATAAAGACAATTTAGCAAAATCCAAAACATCAGCGTATTATCGACACTATTCTCATTCCAATACTGAGAAGAAATTAGCTCTATTCCAGATGAAACCAGGACAATATCTTAATAGGATCAAGTAAACTTGAATGAATGATGTAAGATTGATGTACCAACTGCAAGAAATAAATCACCTGCTAAACCCAGATTACAGAAATTCTACAAACTGAAGTGTAGTAATCAAACTTGGAGCTCATAATTATTTTTCAAGAAATGACAAAACCTATGACAAAACCTTCTGAATATGATTTTTTTTTCCTGGGGAAAAAAAGGGAAGAAAACAACTCACATTCCATTTTGATCTGCAATTCAGAACAGACAGATACAGTTTGTCCTATTTATTTGAACTTACCCTACAGATTAAACCAAAAGATAAGTAGAATAAGGATATTTTTGCTATGAATATTTAAAGTATGAGAATGATAATCTAAAATATTGTGTATGATAATTAATATCAAACAGAGACAAACCATTCATGACTATTTGATGGGCTGGATATCTGAAAGGGGTCTAAACTGACAAATAGTTCTCAAATTAGAATATGGATGAAAAGAGAAAAAGTGAAAGAGAATGAGATGACATTGCCATAGTGTGATCAGGAAAAGAATATTAGCAACAATGGATAAGAAAGTGCTAATAGGCATCAGTGAAGAGGGACCCAGCACTGTGAAAGTACAGCTAAAAGGCTCTTTCAAACTCTGGGAACATTTTTGTTCATTGCTGCAGTCATGTCTTTTCTCCACCAAATGTATTTCCTTAATAGAAATATTGTTATCAATATTTATCTGTGAATAAATTATTCACATCTATTTAATATCTGGACTTGTATAGTCCCCAGGGCTTCTTGACCCACCAGCTTGCAGCACCTGATAAGACATGTAGAATAATGGGCTGTAGGAATGTCACAACCTCAACTCTCCTCATTGCAGTGAAGTTCTACATCTCATCAGTTTTGTAATTGACCAAGATCTGTCACTGACAGCTGACTAATTCAAACTCTGTTTCTTTCCCCAAAAAGACTAGGTAAACACTAAGACTCCTTTGATTCTGGTAAGCTATTTCTGTTCCCTGAGATTCCCTGTTAACAGTGTGATCACAGGTATCCCTGTGCTGTCCTGAAAAGTTTTCCTTATTTCATTTTCAATCTCTGTTATCTCTTGGAACCGAGCAAGATTTTATCTTCACCCAAGTTACAGAAAGCAAAGAAAAAGAGCTGTGCATCAGGAAAGAGTTGTTTTCCTAATCTTGTGAAGCCTTTAGCTATAGATTTCACCCTGTACCATATGATGTGAGCTAGACCACATGTAGGCCCTGATTCAGCAAAACACTTAAGAGCATATTTTCAAAGGCACAAATGGCAGTTATGCAATGATTTACAATTGAGGATGAAAATATCAAGTATCTGGCTGACATCTGAGACCTTTAGATTTGGGCCTACAACCTGTGTAGCTCACAGTACCTCTTTCAGGGCCTAACAAATCAGCAAAAGGTAAAAGTGTCTAACTTGTGTTTTAGGACAAATTACCACCCAACCTTGTTGTAGTCACTGTCACCTGTGTGCAGAAAATGCAAAAGCACATCCACTGTAGGACTCAGACAAAAGGGTTTCACTAGATGAATTCTGCACAGAGTAGCTGCCTTGGGAACATCACACCTCTCCCTTGGTAAGATCAGATCTTAAAAGAATAATATTTGAAAAGAAAAAAGGAATTAATATTTAATACAGAACAAGTTGGACACAATTTTATCGTTGCCTTCCCACTTACACTATCACAGAATAGCTGGAGGTTTAATAAACATTTTGTAACTGTCTTGAAATAATGTCACAGCACAGTTGCAAAAGTGTCTGGAAGTGCAGTGAAGTCTGGAGTGACAGTATGAAATGATCATACTGACATTATATATTTTTGATGTCTATTGTTTGCTTCTCTGCCTCAGACTTGTCTGGAAATATTTGCTGTCTTCAAACAGCTTTCCATACTTCTGTAGACAAGAAGAAAGAAAAAATTATATGCTGTATGAAGCAAGAAGAGAAAAAGTCAATAAAATTGATTGCACTGGTTTGCATCTAAAGTCACAAAAGCAGAAGCCAGGAACAAACTTACTAAAATCAGTAAGACAAATTCATCTTTGACTCTTGTAGAAATCAAGAGTAATTTTAATATCAATAACTGTAGTGAGAATAAGTGTAAAGTCTCAAGTTGCTGTTTGGAAAGGCTGTGAATGTAAAGATGTCTCTTTTAGTTCCTGACCAGACAGGAGCAGAAACAATGGAAATATCACAGGAAATGTGATATATCTCTCACACAATGTTTTTCATAATAAAGCAACTTGCAAAACAATATGAATATTTTTTACTTTCAAACAATAACGATTGCCAAATACTCAGTGGTGTTCTCTGGCCTGTTCCTAAGGGTTGTTTTGGTGTAGGGTAAATATCACAGGATGAAGCCATTTAAAACATATGTCTGTTATTCTTTGTGACTAAAAGTTCTAATTACTTGCCCAATTCAAAAGATCTTGAAGCAGATTGTCTCTGAAGAAAAGAAAAAATTATAATTTTGAGACTGATTCAGGGTGTTTGGCAATAATGACAAATCTTTTCAGGAATGTCAGAGCAAATCTGTAATGAGGCTACATATATAAGAAAAGTAAGTAAGATTTGCCATATTAGTTTTCATTAATAAAGACTGATGTTCCCTGGGAAATCTGTAAATCAAAACTTAATTTTGTGCTTGACATGCTTATTTCATTTTGAAAATTTGATATTTTGCAGTGAGGACAAGACATAATTTATATTTGAAAGAGGATGGCATTTTTCATGCTTTTGATTAATTAATGAGCATTATAAAGCTGATGCAGGAAATTCCTGCATATCTCTGTGAGGCACTGATTTTCTCATAAAGCTTAGCAATTTATGTAAAAATTACAATGCAAGTTATCTTACAGATATCATATGTAAGACATAAATAAATGCTGTAAATAAACAAAGCACTACACCACATACCAAGACAATTAAACCTGATGTAAAGGAATTTGCCTTTGTAGAGTCAAGACAGAAAAGAGAGTTTTGATCAACCCATGAGATAGAAGATGATGGTATAATTTAGGAAGAAGATGAATTTAAGTTAAAATAAAGAAATCTTGGGGCTGGCAGGGAAGCTGGCAGGGAAGTAAAATACTAAGGTGAGATGGAATCCAAAGAAATATCAGAAAGGGGAACATGTACAGACTGGACCAGCTTTGTATGTGTTGATAATGTTTCATACTGTTTGTGTGTGAGTAAAAACAGAATTGCTTCCTCATTTGTAGGTCAGGAAGACTTTGTGCTATTGCTAATAACTTCACAAATCCTTGTTGACTGTCTAGTTTTGGGAACCAAATCTTCCAGGGGCTTGGTTCTTCAAAAGCAGGTGACAGTGCTTTACATCTTTTTCTGTTAGCTATTTGTGATCACCATGACCCCAGTGTAATTCTCTGTGAACAGATGAAAAAGTATTTCCTTTAATTTCTCCAAATTAGTAACTTTTTAATCTTTCTCTATTATACACAAAACCTTGGTAATTACCATTATCATTGGTAATTCTGCCATGAATAGTCACTGCAACCTGAAAGAGTCCAATCAATTTGTGATGGTGAATCTATCAGTCAAGTCTCACTATTGATTTTTATAATTCTGAAAACCATGATGGTCATTTATTGAATCATTAGCTTTCATTTCTTTTGTCTTGATATAAAACGTCTCATCAGACTGCTATACACAGGTACTTTGTATTGAAGCAAAATTTTGTAACACCTGAAAGAATTGTGAAAGAGAGGCTTAAGAGATTTAATCTATTTACATCACCTGATATGCAGTGTCTGTCTGTAAAAGAAGGAAGTTCTTTGGTCTTTAAGGATTTTGCAAATTTAGGCTGGGTCTCTGGATGAAGTCTGAAAGACCATTATTTTCAAATCTGTTAGAACAGAGTAGAGGAGCAGTTAGATGAGAGAATCCTGAGACAAGCAGTCATAGGTTTCCAGACAATAAAAGCCTTGTGGATGAAAGACAAAGAAAAAGCCTGCTGATAATAAGAATTGGTGGTGGTTGGAAACAACCCCAGATTCTGTTAAACTTCACACTTTTGCCCCTCAGAATGCTGATGTCTGCCTAGGCTGGCAGTAAGCTCTGTGCAATGAGTCAGCACTGCTCTCACAGCCAGGGTTTGTAGACACACATTATGGATTAAAATAAGTTCTTTTGAATCCTGAACATATCAAAATAAACTAACATTCCCACAACAGGATATATGTTTTACCTAATTTTGTATTAGCTTAGTTAACTTCTCCTTTCAGTAATTTGAATGAAAGGGAATTGGTTTTAAAGATCATTGCCTTAATGGACATTAGTGCCACTGCAGAGAAGCTTTTTTTAATCAATGCTCTTGGCAAAAAAAAAAAAGTACAATTATCTTGATGCAAAAATAGATAATAACTGCAAAACTGTTCCATTTTGCAAGGGTAGATCAGATTAAGACATAATATGAACTGAATTTCTATTCACTCATCTAAAGCTAGTAAATGTTTAAATTAATGATAGTAACCGTAAACTTCTTTTTACCAAGCCTTTCTGGTTTTCTGTCCCCTTCATTTCCCCAGTCTAAATTAACAAGAGCACAGCAGTGAGCTACACTGTAGCAAACAGAGAAGTATCCTTGCAGTATTTCCAGCTGAAACAAGGATATTAAATACTATATGAGCCAGCCAAGCACTCAGAGTCATCTAGGATATTGACCACAATTTTTTGAGAAATAACTCTCCATTCAGTGGTTATTTATTCATTCTAATAAATTTCCCCTGCTTTCCTCATTTGTTCAAGTATTTGAGAATAGATAAGTAATCTGGGAAATTTTCCAGTTTCAACTATAAAGTAATAAATAATTGAGCTCCTTGGCACTTAATGCATGAAATAGGATCCTTGTGGTCTGAAACAAAGACTGAATTCAACAATTTCACTCTGGCAAACTCTATTTTCACAGTGGAGTTACCATTATGAAGTTACAGTTCTGTCTGCAGGAGACAGAGGTTTCTCAGAGGCTGTTCCAGTACTGAAATGAATTAATTTGGAAACCATGAGCTGTTCATGATTGTCTGTAACTTTCACTCAGAGTGAAAAGTATTTTATTTTTACCAGATAGGAGATATTTGATTGCTTATAAATCTGTTTCAGGGAAGAAATGCAGAATAAAAGAACTTTGTAAGGCGAGTTCTAGTCATATCAGCTAATAACCACCTAGAAAGTGATGAGACACAAGAGCAGAGAAAACTGGCATGAAAGAAGACAAAAAAAGGACCCTGTCTTCTTTCATCTTAGTGCATGTGTTCTAAGTGCAGGGAGTCCTGTTTCTCACACTGAACAGTGCTTGCTACAAAACCAGAAAAGCTCTAACCTTGAGATTCCTCTGGTCTTTTTTTTTTTTTTTTTCCTCTGAGGCCCAAGGTGCCAAAGCTCCCATGCAGTCAGATCTGCTCCCAAAAGCTCAGGAAGCCTACAAAAGTGAAGTTCACCCTAAGGCAAGCACCCAGGGACAGGTGAGCTCAGATCCTCTCCAACTCCACTGACAGCAGTGGAAATGTAAGCATTCAATGTACACAGACTTCTATGAATGGACAACTAAGTCTGAGAAACTTAGCCTCAAATGGAGCCTCTCCATGCATTGCTTGCTGCCCAAAATGCTGCTGCTTTTGTGCTGTAAAAATCAGGAGAGACTCAAGGCATGGGCTTGGGGTGTCCTAACCAGATTGTGTTTAGAGGTGTACACATGCTTTATGTAAGCCCCTGAATCCTTTCAGGCTACAGAAGGCACAGATCATCAACAGCTGTGGAAATAACTTGCTGTATACCTGTTACCTCTCATGTCTAAGGAGCAGGATTTCTTCCTAAAAAAAAAAAGAATGCAGCTCTGCTTTGACTCATTGACTCACCTAATGTTTTACCTTGTTCCTAGCCATGAAAGTGTAAGTATACATAAGTAACATAAGCAGCAGCTGCAGGAAACTGAGACCAAAAAAAAAGAGGATTTTTCTGGTGAGGGGAAATGGAGAAAAAGTCTTTAGTTTTAGATTCCAGTGTCTGCAATACACGGAAATGCTCTCTTATTTGGATGTAACTTATAATCTTCATCTATGAGAAGTTTGCATCTAAAAGGAAAATAGTATTTCTGATAGAGATGTGATTATAGAACTGCTTTTGGAGTACCTGGACCAGCATTTTTCCTAGTTTGTTCCCCATAGTAGCCATTCTAAACAGAACAGACAGAAAAGCTTTCTGTGACAAAGGACGGTTAACTGGGCTTTGCTCTCTCCTGGTGGTACAAATGATTTAATAGGTCTTTTAAGCTGTTGTTTATCCTGGTATTTTACAATATATTACTGGGAACAAAGAGATTTTTTTTTCTCCTTTTGAACATGATATATGAATCTCATGAATAGTATCTGTAGGTAACATTTGGCTGTCTCCCAGAGCAATGGGGAAGACAATGCTGCAACCATGCTGCGGTTTTTTTTGATTTTTCTGTGAAGGGGAAAAAGTTCATTGCACTCTGAGTTACTATCACTCTTAAAATCTTTATCCACAAAAAAAAAAAAAAAAGGATGGCCAAAATGTTTGGATACAGCAGAAGAATCATAAAAATGACATCCCAAAAGCATAAAAAGTTACTGATTCTTACTTTGTAATTCAGCCAGTAACAACCTCACTGAGAACAGAATATGTAGGTGCACAGGAAAGAAAGAAAGACAGGGGAAGATATTTCAGCATTTGTTTGTTAAATCAAGACTTTTTCCCCTTTTCCATACCCACAGAGCAACTTTCCTCCTCTCCATCAAGCTCAAAGTTATGGCTAAGATTTTACCTTTCTTTGTCAGTAAGAACTGACAAAAGCAGGAGGCTATTAAAATTGTCCCATTTCCTGCTGTACTACTTGGTTTAAATGTCCCAGGAGCTGACATTTTCCAAGGACAGTACTCAATATTTCTTCCTCTACCTTACCAAAGTTTTACTGAGCTTCACCTACCTACAGGTGAATATCAGGTCTCCCATGCAATGCTTTGCTGCTTCTGAGAACAGACTCCTGTGTAGTTTTGTCTATGATCTGATGAAAGCAACACAATCTGTTTATATGTGCTATACTTTATGTATCACCTTATTTAAGTTCACACCTCCTTGGTCACACCATGAATTTTTGAGAATGGGTGAATTCAAGGAACAAGGCTGGCCACTGTTCTGTCAAATATGACTGCATTCATCTTTAAAGCTGCATTCAAGGAGGAAAAGGCCAAATTCCAGACTCAAGCACTCACTGCAATGTCTTTGTCTCCACTGTTTTTGGCAGCTCTTGATGTCCCTATGTGACATGTCCTGTTCTCTGAGCAAACACAGATGTAAAAATATTCTGTATACTGAGACTGCTTATGACCTCACCGCTCCCTCTTTTGGAGGGAGAAGTCACAGCCCCTTGGATTTCCTACAGCATTTCTTTCCTGCATAACTATTAGTGGTTGTGTCTAGAAGTCCTGACTTTAGGCAGTGATGAATATATTGAAAGCAATAGCCAATTCTTAGAGTATTTTAATGGTGATTTTGAAATAAGGACAATCTTAATATGAAAGGTCAATTTATTCTAAAATGAAATATTTTTGTCCTTATGTACTGAATCATATTTAAATACCTCTGAATATTCTTACTTTTGGAAGTTTGCATTTTCTGTCATGCTTGCATTTTTCCCCTGACACATTGTACAGAACTGCTGTAAAACTATGTAGTTTATATCCATCATTTCCAGTATATAAAATGTCTCCATTTATAAGAAATATTGGCAGGAAACCTATATGGGAAGAAAGAAGCATTTTAAAACATGACTGCTAAAATTATTGCAACACAGAGATTCAAAAGAAATGGGATTTTCTGTAATTAAAATTTATGCTAAAACTGTTCATTACTCTTGATGTGAATGGAGGTTAATAGCCTTTTTTTTCACTTTATAAAGGAGGGTATGCAAATAAGACTGCTGGGCTTGAGGCAGTCTGAAGTTTTAACATGTGCTAATTCTTCAGTGGAAGCTGTTGAGCCTGATTTGTGTCTTTCAGTGGAGATATTTTTTAGGTCGATTTCACAGAGGGAAATGGAGGAACAGGAAATGACTATGGACCAAGCAGGATCATCAACAAGGAAAACTATTTAAAAACATCGCTAGTCCAAAAGAATTGTCTGGAAATTGAAAAATTTACTTTAAATATTCACTTTTATTGCTCATCCTACAATTGCCAAATTGGCAAATATTCTTTACTTTCACAACACCCCTAGAAATCAGCTGATGTTCTTTACATGTCTGGTAAACTATTCTTTGCTATTATTCTCCATTCAGGAGAATTCCTACCAATTTAGAAATGATAAATAATTTATTTAGAAAGAATTTCCTTTTCGTCCCCAAAGAAGTGACTGATTTATTTGAAAGAAAAAAGAATAATATGCTACTGTTACAATTTTGTGTCAATATTTAGTGATAAGCCTTTGTTGCTCAGTGATCAGTTTAATAGTAATGAACAGTAATTTCTAGTAGAAGAAAATGAAACAACATTCTTCAGAACCAAGTCTTTCAACAATATCAACTCTTCTGTACTTTAGTGGTATTGGTTTATTTAATTTGGAACTGTGAAGCATTAATATTCAATTTATTGACGCCTTTTTAAGGATTGAGGCAATGAAGAGAATGGAAAGAAAATCTCAAATTCTTGGGGAGAAAGACATGATCAGGCTGAAATACCTAAACTGCCTCTGAGGAACAGAAGAGCACACATTGGTGAATGCAGGAGTAAACTACACCATCTTTTTTAAGGGTAATTTTCCTAACCATTTTTCAATTTAAGAGCAGGGAGATCTAAGGGAGGACTTATTATTTCTTTTAATCTTTTAACTTTCCACTTGAGGCTTTAAGAGTCTGCTCTTTAGTTTTTTTACTATGTCTTTATGTGTGATGCAGGAATTATTCTATAGGATGCTGGGCATTTGCTCTGTACCTTGGAGGCAAAGGGTAGTCAACATTGATTTTCCTTCCTGGAATCAAAATAACAGGCAGTTAAGATTTTACACTATTTCACAAAGGCAAGGGTTCAAAGTATGGTTAAATAAGAGTTGGGTTTAGAAATGTTCCACTCAAGGAGGGTTCCACTCAAGCTGGATAAATGACCAGCTTGGTTTCATTTCCAGCAATGACTTCTTGGTTTACCTGTGATCAAAGTAAAAATTGATATCTGATGTCCTTACAAGCTGAAAATTCTCTGCTAGGATCAAAAATCTTTATATACTAGAGATTCTTTAAGGGACTCAGACTGACCTGAACCCAAATCTCAGCTGAAGAGCAGCTGCTCTTGGGGTAGGGTTTAGGCTATTTCCTATGACCTACACTCCAGAAGTCTCAAAATTCAGATTTGGTGAGCTAACAAAATTCAAACTGACTACTGGATTCTTTTCCTACCCAAATCACTCATCAAAGACAATTCTGGATGAGGAAGAGCATCTCCACTACAAAGAGGCTTGGAGTGATGCTAATAAGCTCAGCAAAGGGAAATAGGAAATATACACACCTCTCAGCTCCTCGTGTGGGAGGAGTCAGAAGAGGGGGAAAAGGACAATTTGGCAGTTTTTGAGAAGCCACATTACTACAGAGCCTGGGCTGCTCCTGTCCTGCGGGTAGTGGCTGATCTGGCTCCTGGAGCCAGGCAGAGCAGAGCCAGAGGCATTCTGCTTGTGACACACTGCTCCTGAGTTTCCCCTCTAGTTATTGTCTGAGCAAAGCAGCTCTTGCAATGGCTATTGCTGCAGGGAGAAAAGCATCTCAGTTCGTGTGGCTTAATTCAACTCATTCAAAGTTGTTTATTGACTTACTAATGACACCTAATTATCTGACAATCAGTGTTCTTTATATTCAGGGTCAATATCGGCAATCCAACAAATAAATGATGATACCAGACACATACAGAGCATTTATAAACTATTTATTTCCCAGCCCCACTAACTCATCCCAGGAACAGCCTCTCCCCTGCCTCCCCCTCCCCTGAACCTCCCAAGACCTTAGTTATTCCCAGTCTGCCCATGGATCATATGCACTGCCACCTGTCCCTGCAGGTGTCACTGTCAGGGCATGGGCTCCCACCAGCGCAGTTCCCTCTTGTTTGTCCTCCTTTTTGCGGGGGCAGCACACAGGCATCCCCAAAACAACAGAATAACCTCCAGGGAAAACATCAGTACAAACACCTACATATATACACACACACACATACACACTCCAGCATTCACACAGGCTTATGGTTGAACTATTCTCCTTCTGGATTTAGGAACAGAATGAATTTTTATCTCTTGTAATAGGACTGACAGGGATGTAAACACAGTTAATAACCCTTAAAATAGTTCAGTCATGTTAGTTGAAGTGCATTTTCTTTTTAAATGAAAATTTCCTGTTTCTGCCAAACCTACAAAGATAGGAAGGGTTTTTATGTCCCCACTAATTTACAGGCTATGTTAACTGAGAAACAATCAGGCTTTGTAGTTGTCTTCCTCTACTGATATTAACGAAAAATGACGATATTAACTGGATAAAATCAATTTTACTGAACAGTATTCTGATTTAAAGAAAGGGACATAATGGTTTGAGAAAGGGGGGCAAGGAGTAAATTGATGTGCCACCAGTGACTATTCATCACCAATTGACTATAGGAAAGCCAACCAGCAATATGGAACTCACTGACTTTCTGTGAATGTGTTAGGAGGCACTAAGTCTCTTCATTCAAACAGGGTAATCTCTGGTATGTGATCTCAGTGTTACACAGCTTGGTTATTGATCATCAGAACTCTGGGCTAAATGCAACTCCAACAGGCTGTGTAATACCTGCAGAATAGTGGACTTTCAAAACATAAATGATTTTTTTTACATTCACCAGGGGGAAAAAAATCCAAGAACTCTATCCTGCTTCCTTGCTTGTATATAGCTAATTTTAAATTTAAGACCTAAGAGCTTTCAAATGTACAAAGAAAAAGCTGAGTTGCACAAATGTATGTTACTCAAGTAAAGTTATTTTTCCAAACTAGTTTAGGAAACTATGCCAGTTCCTGGTGTAATATCTGGTAATACTTCCATAGAAATATGACAGAGATTGATCTGATTCTGCATGCAGTTGTTTTAATTTTATGCTGACATGCATGACCAATTGATTTCCTCTGCTTTTTACCTGGAAATTGTAATTTCTCTTTTATCAATTCACACACACACTGCCTTTTTTGCTTTATTGATCTTTCCTTGCAAGTACTGTACTATGCCAACCAAAACTGACATAGCAAAATTTACAGACAGTGACATTACAGACATTACTGCACATTTCAGAAGTACAGGGTGTTTCTGGAGAGAGAATGTGCCATTCTCCTTTCTTTTCCTTTCCTTCCAGCTCTGAGTGACAGAGGTGCTGCTTTCCTTTCCCCTCACGTGATGTATGAGACAGATACTATTCATCATTCTGTCAAGTGGTTTCCTTCAAGGTCTGTTATTTTTTTTTTTTTTTTTTTTTTATTATTTTTTTATTTTTTTACCTGAAAAGAGGATATAAGTTCCCGAGTTTAAACACCTCCAGCATGCTCCAGCATGGTGTGCATAATCTTTTGCTATTTTCTTAATTGTGTTAAATGGAGTAAATGAATTTTCAAATTTTCACAGCTTCACTGCAGCTGCCGATACACACAACAGTTGCAGGTACACAGTGCTCTTTATCCTTTTCACCCAAAGATCTTGGTGAAATTAAGGCAGATTATGGGAAATGCAGTGTTCAGAATGCTCCATGTTAACTGGTTTGAAGGAACCTCTAGAGGTCATCTAGTCCAGCCTCTCCTTTGAAATGGGTCCTCAAGAACAGACACTTCTCTGCACAGCCCTAGCAGGTGAGGGAAATGTACATATTACATTTCTAAAGAGAACTGCTAGCCAGGTCTGCAGCTGTGGAACAAATGTCTGACCCAGTATATGCAAGATAATTTTTCAGTGTAAAGAGAAAAATAAGATTCGGGGAAAAAAAAAAAAAAAGATGCAAAAACCCCACTGACAGTTTCAATCAGAAGCAACAACACATCTTTTTTTCCTCTCTTCAGCTACCCTCCATTTAGTTTCCCAAATTGCATGAGATGCTTTTTATACCTAATTTTCAGTTTATATGTTTTGTTTTATCTGATGTAATGTTCTCAATCCTCTCTTCATACTACTTTTTTTCTGCCTGCCTGAATCTCAGTTTGTGCTGAAATAATTGTCTTTATCTATCATATTTCCAAATAGACTTAGAGGTCACTGAGCCTAAGTTCTTAAGTGCATAAATATTTTTTGAGAATGGAATTAAATTCCTAAGCCAAGTAGCTGCTTTTGAAAAGTTTTCCTTTACACTATATGCACAAGCCAGAAAAGGAACTAAGTAAACAGAAATCTCAGTCCCACCATGTGTTATGTGCAAACATAACATATGGGTTACTATGAGTATATGCTTGGAAAATACACATTTTGAATAAATACAAACAGAGAATTAATGAAAAATAGATTTAAGAATATAGAAATACAATATAGGATGTTAGATAATAATGATAATAAAAGGGAAAACAGACTAGAATTTAAATATTATCTCCTGTCAACTAGACTTAAAAGTCTGCAGAAAGTACTTATATGTTTATAAGGATATCCAATCACTCCCACTGAAGCTGATGAAAATTCTCTCAGTTTCTTTTCAGTTATCATAGCTTCAGTTTTTCACATGTATTTCAGAAAGTCTCTCTTTCCCTAGAAATCTCAATATAAAGCAAATAATTCCTTCAGGAGGCCAGGTTATCTATCTGCTAATTAAATGAAACTTTATCATCCCTAGCTTGTACATTAGGATTTTGTTAGGTAATTAGAATAGAAAAAGATAGGAATTTAATATTGCACTACTTTAGAAGTATTTATTTCAGCTGGACCTAAGGGAAATACATTTAGTCCAACTGGACTGGACTTCAAAAACTTCTAACAAGGCTGGTACATTGGACTCACATAACTCCATCAAAATCCATAAAGCTGCAATTATATTACTGAGCAAGATCAATGGGTAAGATTAGGTACCTGGTTCAAAAACTCATTTAAGAAAGCTCTGAATATGAGGTGTCTTTGAGGTAAAGCCTCAGTAGAAGCAGGATTGTCACAGTTAATATTGCTAGTGAGCAGCAGAAAGAGTTTTGCTGTGTTAGGAATAAACTCTCTGTGATAGCTAGCAATGGAAATGACAAATCATTTCTCAGAGTAGTAAATGTAATCTTAAATGGATCTTCAATAACATGCTAATTCAGTCTGGTATCTTGACTGTGGAATTAATTTTTTAATTGCCAATTTCAGCTGGCCATGCAACTGCTTCTCTAAATTTCAAGGTGACCTTTTTAGGGCCATAGGATACATTCTACCTCAGTGAATAACAATGTTGAATAATTTAAAGACCACTGTTTTGATTTTGCAATAAGTTGTCCTCAGTGAGTTTATCAAACATAGGGAATACTAACTGAATGGACTTGTCAAACTTCTCTATTCACTGCCAAAACATAAATGTTCAGATGCTAATGAGAGTTGTTGTTACATTGGAATTATTGTCTCTCATATATAAAAAAAAAATCTTTATTTTATGTAGGAATTACAGACAGACTGTGGAAGAAATCAGAACAGGAAAGTAGGAAGAGGGAAGGCAAAGGGCATTTTTGGTGTAAAGTGCTGGAAAGGAGACCTGGAAGGCTCAGAAAGGTAGTTGCTGGCTGATCTTGCCCATGATCAAAGGCAGGCTTTCTAGTACTCCTTCTAGTGATAGCAAGATGCAGAGCCCAGTATTGGGTAATTCATTGAGCTGAAAATAATATCATCTTGTCTGAGGGAGACTGTTTCAGGAATCACTACATAGCCTTTGTGAGTGTTTTTTAACCTGAAAACTGAAAGAGCAGCTACTCTGACTTGTTCAAGCAAAGCCCAAAGTAAACTAACTCTGTTTAAAATCTGGAAAACCAGTGACAGTTTATCTTTTAGTCTCCTGTGAGGACTCAGTGATGTTTCTGCAAGTAAAGACCTGGCACAGACCATATCAGTGCCAAACGGAGCAGAAACCCATGTTCTTGTGAAAGCTCATTTGGTTGCCATCCTGTAGGAAAGATGCCAGTTAAAGGTCAGAAAAAAGCCTCTATCTCTACCTCTCTATTCCAAGAGAATTGGCTTAACAGTGAAATGAGAATATACTGCAGTCATCTAAAAGTGAGTATAAATTATTTTCCTGTAGTGCAACCAGGCTGCTTTGAGAGATAACTCAGTAATGAAGGAAGCATCTTTCCCAGCCCCATGAGGCAGTGCATCTTCACACAGCTTCCACAACAGGCTGTGCCTGAAGGCACAAATTTGTACCCTGCTGAAATGATCAAATGAACAGTGTAAAACTAAAAATTCTGATAAAAATTATAAGACTGTTTAAATAATTTGGTAGGATAGATTATAAATTCTAAAATAAAATTATTACATCTGAAAGACAAATCAATTAATACATTAACTGAGTCAAAAAAAGCAGGCCTGTGTGCCAAAGTAATACAGCTGCTTCTCTGCTTTAGTTAGGATCCTGTCCTGAAACCACTTTTGATTACCTTAAAAAGAGTTCCCAAAAGCTCCACACATCAGCTCACATCATCTGACAGAACAGAAAAAGCTGGAAAATAGAAAAACAGAAAGCTGCATCAATTTGTGGTATCCTTGAGAAAGGGAGACTTTCCACCAAACTAATTCAGACACAGTGAAGAGCACTGCAGTTGTGTAACATACATAGTCAGTTTCTTAAAAAAAACCCAAAAAACCCAACTAAAACAACCCCAGAGTTTCATATAAAAAGAAACTAGATAGTTTTTAATGTACCTAATATTAAAGTCCTACAGAAGATCTGCACATTTTAAGTGGTTATAGGTATACTTCACATAGAAACCTGCCCTCCTGCCACTTGACATGCTACTCTATGCCCCAAAGGGAGAATACCTTTAAATAATATCCCTTACAGTACTAATACATATATATAGTACTTACAGTACTAATCTTCATCTGGATGATCAGCCCTTTCAGGCAGAGAAAATGTAATAATAAACAGATTGGGCTGAGTTTCTTCAGAGACAAGAAAACCATCCCAAATCTGTCTTCAATTACGTGATAGAATTTATCACAAAGGACTCCTGGCCCTCCTGTAAGTTTCTTCCAGCATGTTATTGTAGCAGAGATTTACCTTCAAATGTCTCTAAAGCCTTTCTTAACACCCCCCTTTTTTTTTAATATATATTTTTTAATTAAGTAAGATTTTTCAAGCTTGAGGGCTGGTTTTTTTTTCAACAATTGCTCTGCAGTCCTGAATGGGGTACTAGGTTAAATCTACTGCTTCAATTTGTTTAATTGATGGAAGCTGAGTGTGGATTTTCTCAGCTGAGTCTAATGAAAGAAGCATTCACTTTATTGTGAATATCTTACACTGTAGAATGTAAGTCTGCAAGCGAGGAGACCGTAATTTTCTTCCTAGCTCCTGAAGTGATCTGTAATGGGATGCCAGCCAGATCATCTCATTTCAGTGTTTCAGGACTCAGGCAAATGACTTCCACTGAATTTTGATGGGGTGATTAAAGAAGTCACCAGCTTCAGCTGGCCATATCCAGCCCTGCAGCAAAGCCTATCACAAAGTATGCCAATACTTCAGCCATGCCAGTGCCTGACTTAGTAGGACAGACTGCAGGGAAGATTGATTAGTGCTGATGCTCAGCTGCACCCAGGAGGGACAGGGGCTCAGAGAGTTCCTCTGCCCTTGCCAGGAGAGCATGTGTCTGGCTGTGAGACCAGGCTCTGCATGGAGAGCTGGGTTTGGTGCAGTCCTGAGTCCTTCTTACAAGATTCAAGAGGAGAAATTTGTCTGTGAATTCATGTTTTGTGTTAATTACTTTGCTTGTACAATGATGGGAGATCTATGAATAGGAAATTGTACATAAAGGATTAACTGCCTATTTTTGTTACATCAATATTTAATTTCCATTGATTTTTTCCTTCTCCTTCATTTAAGGATCAAAGATACTTTTAGTTCTACAGAAAACTTTAGTTTTTACACATTGATATTTTAAACTAATCGCATGTGATTGATTTTTTTTATTTTAGGCTGAACTTTTCAGTGACTTCAGTAGTGATTTCTCCTTCAAATTGAAGATGCAAGCCAGCCATACGTAAAAAATGAATGTTTTGTACATCAGATACATTTGAAAGAAAGATGAGAATTTAGAAAGTATCTATGCAGAAGATTAAATTAAATTAACCAGAGCTAAGAATAGGAAAAGACTCCATAGACTTTTTTTGTGAGTGAAACTATCAAAAGAACCCAAAAGTCAAAACTATCTTTTGGCCAAAACTTTTCTTGTAAGTGAAACTATCAAAAGAACCAAAATAATCTGTGCTAGATTTTATTAGGGAACAAAATAATATAGTCTGGTACATAATAACTCTTTCAAGCAGGGAAATGGTTTACAACCACTGCATGAAACAAAGAACATCCTGGAGAAAAAAAAAAAGAGGAAAAAAGAGCCCCTCCACAACACATCCATGCAAGCTGGGTCATTCCAGACCAAAAGGCTGCACACTGTGGCTCAGAGGCCAGGACCTATATATAAATACACAGTCTTCTTCTCAGCTTCCTGTCCTCATGATATTTTAAACAAAATATTTAGTGTACAGTACCCGTGCTGATACGTGAAAAAGAACACTCTGTGTAGGTTCAGTCACACCCAATCACTGCTTGCAACTAGGCTGCACTTCCAGGATTCCTCAGTGGAGATATTCCAGAACTGTCTGGACACAATCCTGTGCTGTGTGCTGTAGGAGGACCCTGCTGGAGTGGACAAGTGGGACCAGATCACCCCCTGCAGTCCCTTTCAACATGACCCATTCTGTGATTCTGTGATCAATTACCCTTTCAGTTTATTGCCTGAGATGAACTGTGATTTCATGGTATCTCCTAGGGCATGATAGCTTTTTCTCTCTTAGGTTAAGAATTGTACCACAATTAATCAATTTATAGATATTTTCTTTCAGATAAGGTGAATATTTTTTTCTATTTCTGATCTTGTGAGTCAATGCTCAAGAAGATATTGTCATTTTTTCAATGTCATTTTATAATGTTCATGTTTGATTAGGCTGGGTCAAGACTACTAAGGTTTCCTTTGGTAGGCCACCTTTCCACCTGAAGACTGTGCTTCCAGTCTATCTGTATTTCCCAGAAGTAGTTTTATTTGACTACCTACAACACCACTGGAAAAGGTGTCCTATTCTGTAGATCCATTTGAGCATCTTGAAACTCTTGCAAGCAGCACTGTAAAAGTACTGGAAACTCTGTGAAGAGTAGATTTAAAAGTTTTCAGTTAGTCAGTGCCATGCTAAGTAAAATAAATTAGTTCAGCTTCTGCTGCAGAAGTTTCTGCCCTCTGGCATTTGTGGTATGAATATAGACATAGTGTTATCAAATAAATCAAGATGAGGCTGTCATTTTTCTTTTTAACTTGTATTTTCATTGCTCTAGTTGAGATATAAAGAAGCTGAATCATCTGCCTTTCTCTCCAGTAGTAATCCTGATCAGAATTTCTGGATTTCTGTTGAATTTGAAAGTCCTGTCACCTTGCTTGTCTTTCCTTATAGTTTTAAGTATTGATATTAATATTAACATAGACTCAATAGATACGTAATAGATAAACATATATGTATATAAACAGATATTTAGATAGGTGGATCTAGAGCTAGATTTTAATCTGAACTCTGAGAATTTCCTAAGCCAGAAGTAGTCATGGATCATGACTTATTATGTATAGACACTGTAGAGCAAGAAGGTACAGTCCCTCCTTCCAACAGTTTTCTAAGTGTGTATAAGATCAGGGCAAAAGATGAACTAGGCACTAAAAAAAATAGGAGTTAAAAAAATAACTCAGGATACAATAACTTTGTTCTCAAAGTCAAGGATAGCCATTTCAGTATTGTTAAACTTGCAGGCACTGTGATAAAAAGGATAATAAACAGCTTTGTTGATGTTATGAGAAGTAAATCTGAGGTAAGAGTTTGGATAAAAAGATCCAAGTTTGTAGGGTTTTTGTTGGTTTGGGCTTTTTTTCAAAGCCAAATGTTAGTGAAGGTGTGTCCTCAAACTAACTGGAAGTGAAACCTGACGTTTCAGCGATGAGTGAAGCCTTCATAGGTAAAGGGAAAATATCTGCAAAGGGTCTTGATGGTGAAGACCTTCAGTTTATATTAGTTAGAAAAGAGAAAAAGTATGATGTCTCAAGAGGGGTCACAGAGTTGCTGTGGTAGATGGAGAAAATATCCTGTCCATCAGAACACCAAACAATGTGGGAAACAAACAGCTCCTTCTAGGCATCTTCTGGGAAAAAGAAATTTTTATTGTTCTTTTTAACAAAGTGTTCTTCACCAGTGCATCCTGTCCCTATGAAGAATTTTGACATATTTATATTTGTTTTTTCTACCGCTAGTTTCTTACAAACATCCAAGATACCTGAAATAAATCCTAGCAAAACACTGAAAATAATCAGTTTGTTTCTATCGATCCTGTCAAATACAGAAAATGCCTGTGTGAGCTTTTTTCAGCTCAAAATGTCTTCACTGAAATATTCCTTTTTTCTGTCCTGGATGGTTGCAGCCTAACCCGTTTTGACTCTGACAGTTCAATGTTTGACAAAAGCATTTATCTGAGCTGTTTGGATCTCTCTTAGCAAGAGGGTAGTGCACAGACCAGGGGATTGCTTGAGGTCTCAGCAAATCTGTGACTCAAAGTTTCTCTGGAAAATATGTGGGTTGGGGGAGAGATGAGGGAGGGGGTGTAAAAATACAAGAAAGGAAGTTATGGGGAGGCCCCCAAGCCATGCATGAGATCTAAAAGTTAAACTCTGAGTGGTGGAGGAAGAAAAAGCATGAGTTAATAAATGATGCTAAGTGCTCTGCAGAGAATTGTTTTACAAGGCTAAACAGGATAAGGAAACCCAGAAGTAAAGCAGGGGGCAAGGGGTATAATTCATACAAATAAGCTGGATGGTAGTTTCAGGAGAAAGGTAAAACCTTTATAAAATCTAATGATGTGTAAATACCACCTGCATTAATTATGCGGCACTATTAAATGTTAAAAATCTGAAGCCCGGAGCTAGAATAATTAATCTGCCCTTGTGGTTGCCTTGGAAGGCAGAGAAAGTTACTGTTCCAGCAGTGCTAGCTAAAGTTACAAATAAAGAAAGAGGAAAGCTTTTTGTGTTCCAGCGCTACATTTGACAGCAGATAGTTTCTCAGGGTAGTTTGCTGAAAGTTTAGGGAATAGAGATACTGTCCTTTAATTTATTTTTTTTTTCCCAAGGAACCTGATTAATTTCAGCCTGAAATCCCCACCTGAGAGCAAGCAATTTTATTGGTGTTATAGATCTGATGAGCTGGGCTCCACGCTCTCCAGCAAACTTCCCCACAAACAAAACTCAATCCCTGTGTTTACAGTATTCTGTCACATCATGAAGGATGTGCTACATTAACTATATGTGGAAACAACAGTTTTCTTGTTTGTTGCTGGCCTAGAGAGCTTGCTTTCCTGTAATGTAATTTCTTCAAACAGGGTCTTTTAAGCTGTGGATGCCAAAATGACATTTCAACTGAGTCAGTTGTTTTCAGTCTGTCTTCCTGTCCTAAATTTTCAGAAAATCACAACAAGAGGCTTTGGACATGGAGGCACAATTTGATGGAATTAATAAATTCTCACCAAGAGTCAAAGGAAGAATCACTCAATTATTAGAGGCATGTATGAATGAAAGTATCACAACGAGAGAGGTTCTGGTTACTCTACCTTTAATGTGTGAGAGAGAGAAACAAGCCCTGACTGATACATCTGTCATTTCCTAAAACCAACATTCTTTCATGAGATATAATCATATTCTGAATAAAATGTGGCTTGATTTTAAGTAGAAAAACTGTGGTTTAGACTTTTTTTGCTGAATCTAATATTTTTGTTTTCAGGTATAGGTGCTCAGGAAACACAAAAACTAAAATATGGAGATGTGTTAATATAGATATGGAAATGTTCTTTGTCCAGTTTATTTCAAATAAATCATAAAAGATTGCATGCCAGAGAAAAAATCCATCTTCCATCTGCACTGTGTTGATACTTCTGTCTATGGGCAGATTTATAAAATCTGTCTTCTTTGTATGTTTTAAATAACAAGAAAGTTCTAAACTCTTTGGGGAAAAAAATCACATCAAGCATCTAGTGGGAAATTATCTTGCAACTATAGTCTATCTTTGACAGCTTGGAAACATTGTAATTTTTTAGTGTCCTGTTATATGAAGTATACCTGATTTTTTTTTTTTTTTTTAATGGGATTGACATTTTATGATAACATATTTTCCAGTTCTTTTTTTTTATTTTGTGGGAGGAATTGAAAATTAAATATTGATTCCCTGCAAGAATAGATAGAAATAAACAATGGGGCCTAAAATAGGTATCAGGCTGTTATTGCAGGAAGCTAATACAATTACTTTCATTCTGGGGCAAATCTGTAGGGAATAAGGTCTAGCTGTCCAGGTTCAGATTAATAGACACTAATAGTAGTTTTCATGGATTAGTTTTGTAAAAAGTATATTGTTACTCATCATTAGGGGTAGTGTATAGAAACACTAAAGACACCTGGGGTTTTTTTCTGAGTGAAGCCTCTTTAATCATGTACTGCTGAGAGTTTATTTTCCACCTTTATCACTTTGTTGGTATATGCCATTTCCCCCCCCCCTTTTTTTTTTTTTTTTTTAATTTACCTTCTATCTCTAGAAGTATATTTTGAATTAAATAAATTGTGACTATAAGAATTTGTGCACATTTATACTGAAGACAAGTGTTGAAGCTATTCATAACTATAGGATAGTTAATAAATATTCAGCACAAAATCACTTTAAAATATATTTTTATTAATTTTCTTACCCTGAAATGGAAATAATCTCCCTCAAAAATCTCTTGACAGTTATGGAAGTTTCCCTTTGGTTCCATATCCCTTGGTTGTGAGTGGCTATCATCAAGATGTCTTTAATGAGACATTTTATTTTCAAAATACCCATCTGAGTGTGAAATGGTAATTTGTTTAGACAAATAAATTATTGACCTTGAGAATAAAAATTTAGAACAAGACAGGTATGCAATTATTGAGGTAAATATGGACTGAAAGAAGATATTTTATTTCAAGCCTATATTGCAGCAGACTACTTGAAAATGTGAGTTGCCTGGTCTGGCCTCCTCGATCTGTTTGCATGGTCACTATCTAGATAGCTTCCTTTTTTCAAGATTGCATTTCTGTGACCAACCTGCAGTGTGTAGGGCTTTCCCACTCTCTCAAATGATTATTGAATCATTTGAATTCCTATGAGAATTTCTGCTTCATATTTTTATTCTGCAAAAGGAATATGAACCTATCTCTTTTGTGTTATAGGACCTCCAACAAGAGAGACTGAGAGAGTCCTTTGCTCCTTTGCTTATCTCCTAAGCCAGTACTATTAGGTTCTCATAAAAACTGACTGCCTTTGAGCCAAAGTCCTTCTGTGTTTAGAGCTGAGATGCATTTGAAATAAACTATCACATACTAGTGACCAAGCCAAGGCCAATTCATTTCTTATTCATGTACTGTTCCACCTTGCATGGAATAATTGAAGATTAATTCAGTTAGAGAGAAAAAGAATCAGGAGAGCTGTCTGGGATGCTACTCAAGGGATTTAAGTAAAGAGATAGCAAGTGAGAACACTTAGTTTCCAGACACTGATCAAAATAAATTGTAAATATTTTAGAATAAATTGAGCAGCCTGAGAGTAAATGATGGAGAGTAGCCTACCCTGCTCAGTGAGTTCTCTAGCAGCTGAGGCACCCTGCATGGAAAGTTATTTTCCCTGAGGCAGAGGAGAGAAATAAATTTGAGCTACATCTGCTGTAGGTGAGTGCTCTTGAGTAAAATGTGAGGGACTGTTTCTTCTCATGTCTGGTTTTGTGGAGGGTTGCCAAATATATCTCTTCATTTCCATTTCTTTGCTTTACTTAACTTACCTGAGATGAAATTGGAATGTTTGGTCTTAGAATCACTTGGAGACATATTCCAGTTTTAAATTTTTATAGTAATTTTTTTTTCTTTAGTTTTTACTTTAAGGAAAAGAAAAAGCTTATGTGATCAGATTTTTTTCTTTCAGCCAACTCCCCAGAAAAAAGAACTTTCACACAGACCACATTCCTTGCTGTTTTTGTGCCTTCTGCTGTGAAATTTATTTCTCTGTGTTCTTACATAGTCAGGCTTTTACAAAAGTTCTGTAACTCAATCCATGCTACTAAAAAAAAATGATGCATTAAACAATGCTCTTGTTAATTTTTCAACAACTTAGTAAACGGATCAAGTGATTTAAATAATGTTTTTCTTGGATCTCTTCCAAATGAATCATTACTCTAAGACAGCATTAGAAAAAAAATGAACAATTGTGGGAATGAAAAAAACTGATGTGGTGCTTGGGTAGATGAATACTTCAGACAATTAAGATATCAGTTGATAACCTACATCATTAGTGCAATAAATCATTGCACTGATTAAACTTTCTCAGTTAACTCTTTAATATTCAAGGGATTTTTGAAAGCTTCATCCAGAACTAAAAGGCATTACACCACTGGAGATTGTTGAGCAAATGCTGATTCAGGTGAGGATGGTCAAAAATCATCAAGATCAAGGCTGGACTCTGAGCTAGATATTATTTTTATGCCTTCCATGATGTGTCTCTTTTCTTATACATAAGTCACTCCATTCTTCAGCAGGTATATTTGTCTTCTGTTGCAGTCTAGTCCTAAGCAGAAACACCAAGATAACTGGAAATATAATATTAAATTTCCATTAAAAATGCATACTATGATCTTTTGAATAGATACATGAAAATTTAGTGCCAAGTTGCCGCTGAAATTCAGTTCAGAGTAGTTTTTGGGGTTTTTTTCTTAAAACACAGTTATGTATTTTTATTTGTACAGTTAGCACTATAGATCACAGTTCTAGGTGATATCAAGAAACATAACATGTACTGGTAGTTGATGTTTCTATAGTGTGAGAAAAGACATTTAGAATTATTATAAAATAAAGCTGTCTCCACTAAAGAATGGATACTTAGTAAACACCAAACTGATTCCTTTGATACAATGCATCTATTCTACTAAATAAACTGAGTCTCCCTATGAGGAGAGTTTTGCAGATTCATTAACAGGTGCTCAGTCTGATTCTCAATGATTAATACTATCTTCAATAAGTCTGTTTTACACCTGGCATGGAATTTCAACAGGTAACAGGGCTTGACTTACTGCAATTCTTCTTTCCTGGCAAAGCTGGAAAAGGGCTTCAACTTGTTATTCTCACTTGCTAATTCCACCATGTTCAAGAGGTTATGTGCAGATTTTGGGCTTACTAGGGTAGAGCTGATGCTCCCTTTTTGCCTCTGTGGATGAAAGCAAAACCTTCATGGCAAATTAATCCCTTTACTTTTTACACTAAGGTGTTCTGATCTTGGAATAAAATACACACTCTGTAAAACTATAGAAAGGGAATGTACCTCAATGGTTTAAAAAGAAATCCCAAAAATTTATATCACTGTTAAGTGATGATTGCAGTCCAAAATAAAAGTAGAATTGAGGCATCTCCTCACCAAATTCTATGCACCATAAGACAATTGCTCTACAGTTCTCTGAAAACTATGCCAAATTCATTGTTCTAAGATTTTTTTCTTTATTATTGCAATAATTTTCAAACAAGTCATTGTATATTGTGCTATAGACACAAAATAAATCAGATAATAATAATGCCAGTATTTTGTTCCAAATCCTTAAGGCATATACTGCAGTAGGTTTAAACATACTTATAAACAAAACCCTCAGTATAGTGAGCAAAATGGCTTGTGCAATCATACCTTTCAAAAAATTATGAAGTGTTTATTTTAAATTTAACTTGACCAAAAATATATTTTCAGATTCTAATTTTTACGGGATTTCCTGGAATAAACTTACTGGCCAAACTTTGCACAAATTAGCCTTCCTGACTCCAACACAAAATGTCTAAAATTGTTTTGCCATTCCTCTCTGTGTGTGCATACAGCATGCATAACTTTTAAAATATGTTTCATTCAATGCAAATATATCTAAAGATCAGATTTCTTATTTCAAGCATTGCACAAGCTGTGACATTGTGCATGTGTTTATTGGACAACTAAATTCATAGATGGAAAGGAGTCAAAATAAACGCGTAGAAGGACTCATTTGACTTCACAATATGAATGTAGTTAACTCTATTTTACATCCCCTAATAGCATTCTCCTATTTTCTATTTGTTGAACAATGGGTAAAACTTTAACTTTGTTCCTATAGTTACTCATTTGATTACTTTCAGCATGCAAGTGGCCTCAATAATTTCATGAGAATAGTGAAAGACGTATCAGTAGCAACTTGATCCAGGATCTTGCCTTGCATCATGGAAATCTGATTTAATGGAAAGCACCAATGATTTAAAGACTGTCAGCACAAGCTGGTAGAAGCAACATTACAAAGGTAAATAGGCAGCGAGAATAAACAAAATAAGGTCTACTATGTTGGTGTTAAAATAAAAGTGCATGAAAAGAGAGGAAATTCCCTACCTCTACAGGGGAGACATCCCATAAAGGACAGATTTATGCACATAAGGTGTAGATGGAACATTTGGGCCTAATGTGCAGGCTGCAGAAGATGTAATCTGTTTAACTCACTGGTGAGTCACCAAGACATTATATAAAATGTGAGCAGCAGCAGCAGAGGATAACATTGCTCATGAGTGAAGTCATGACTAGTCTGGCTTGTCCCTAGGTGCCTAAAATGTCATGCCTGTCAAAGAAGATTCAGGACTCTATTAGCCATTTATTATTTATCTGTCTTTAAATAATCTCCTTTTTTTTTTTCCTTTATCTGCAACTCTCTGTGTTGAAGAGATGATGTGTTTTTTTTTTTTTGTAGTAGCTTAGATAATTTAAATATTAGGAGCCAGAATTTGGAAATAGGAGATCCAGGTTGCTAGTGATTACAGTGCAGTGATTAGGTTAGCTAGATGAACTAAAGTTTTCTTGTATCACAACAGTCTTCTTGATAGCCTGTGTAGCCTGTGTTAGACTTTCACCTGGCTAGTTTCCTCCCCCTCTCTCAGCAATACGTTTCCATTTTCCCAGCTAACCATATGTACCACACAGAGGGACATTTCTCTCTGATCTACTGTTGGACAAAAATTGTATCCATACAGTCATGCTATCACTGAAATGTTTAAATTTGCAAATCTGGGTTGTCTCTTTAATCACCATGTTAACTTTTGTCCTTGTAATGTAGGAGCTGAAATAGCATGGACTTTGGCACAGGAAATTTACATGTAGAAGCATATTAAATCTGTGGCTAAGGGCATTAGGCCAATTAAATGCCATCTTGTATTTTAGCACTAAGAAATAGATCCTAGAAAGAACATTAAAAAAAAAAAAAAAAAAAAAAAAAGTTTAGGCACAGATGAGCACCTCTAACCTAGCAATATGCATCTCTGCCTGGAACCTGGAACTAAGTAGTTAAAAACAGCCTCATGAGGAATGTTGTTTCTCATTACCCTACTCTGATTTGTTTGATAATAAGTGAAATTAATTTTTTCCCAAGTCAGCTCTCTTTTGCCCAGGATGGAAATTGCTCACTGATCGTTCCCTCTCCTTATCTGGCCCCATGAGCCTTTTGCTATGTTTTTTCTCCCCTGCCTTGTTAAGAGAGTGATAGAGCAGATTTGGTGGGCACCTTTCATCCAGCCAGTTCAAACCACCACAATGAGTTATCCAAAAGAGATAAATGTATGTTGAAACAGAATAGAAAATACTGCATACATTATACATATATATTCATATTCATATATATTCATATATTATAATCTACAGCATGTTCTGCTCTCATTGATTTCACTGCGTTAATGTGTGTGTTTACCTGCATATATATAGCTGGCAGGCAAAGTGAGCTTGAATGCTGAACCACCTGGGGCAATTACATATGAGCCATCTCTTTGTGAAGCTAAAAGTAACATAATCAGACATATATCATTGTCCCTGTAACACTTCAAACTGAGGGATATTCAATTACTTAGTGACAGCTGATGATTAGATATATCCAGCAGAAAACGAAGGGTGAAAGAGGTTTTCATTGAAAGAGAAATGCTCAGAAGCAATTTAATTTCTAATTATTTTTCCAGAATTATTATTTTTTTCTTGTCTAAAAAGAGGGTGCTATGCATTATGGAAGGAATCAGATGATTACCATCATTTATTACCCACTGAGAAATAGTCCCTTCTTTTCCTTGAAAAAAAAAATTATAGAAAAGGCTACTTTCATTCTCTGATGGAAAGAGGAAATCTGAAAAGATTGTCCAGGTGAATGCATGACAACCATAGAAGCTAAATAACAACAGGAAGAAGGCCAATAGCTTTAGTGCTTTGTGGTTTAATGAAAAAACAGCAGCAGGATGTTAAAGCTCTCTATGCTGTATCTCAAAGAGAGCAGTAAATATGAGCCATCTAAACCTTCACTGAAACAGCAGAAAAAGAGAATTTAAAAAGGGTCTGATTTTACTAAATATACCAATTTCCAAAGACCTTCCAAGTTGCCAACTATATAACTGGTTCTAAAGATGAACTGTATTGTAATTTCTAATTTAAGAGTAAACACAAACAATACTTAACAGTTTTCATGTGCTTTCAGACTTTGAGTAGTTTTAGTGAGTGTCTGCCAAAGCAGTCAGGGTGTTTCTACTTCCTCTTGAAGAGGCAGTGACCAGACAGTATGGAAACACTACAGCAGTCTTATTTTCATACTAATTCACTTCCATTCTGATACATTATAGGTAAATATTGCATCTAATGCCTGAGATAATAAGACATAAATATTTCTAAAAGGAGATTTTTATTCATGGATTATAAAACAAATAGTTTCTCCTGGATTGCCTAACTCAGTAAGTGCCAGCTACAGCCAATAAAAAATTATTAAAAAGTTCTCTTGAGATTTCATTTGCATATTTGAAACTCCAATAACTATGATAGGAATAAAAAAGAATGCTGGAAGGAAGCCCAAACAGAATTGTCACTGATACTTTCATGTTTAAACACCTTGACTGAGTAAATAGTTAAAGAAACCTTTGAAGTCCCAGGCCCATGAGCTTCTCTGCAGACTGAGAGAATAGGTTCTTTAGAGAGGTGATCCAATGGCACACAAAAGGAGCAGGGATACTCTTCCAGGATGACCTTTCAGGTCCCCTCCACCCCATATTCTATGATTCTGTGATTCCATGATTCTGTGAAACAAACACAGTGGGACACACAAGATTCAGGCAGACTCCCACCATAAGTGCCTGAACTCCTGTGAATATCCGAGCTTTAGCTGCAGATTAGATGATGAACTGTATAGTATAAGGTGGAGATTGTGTTTCTGTGCAGCAATGTTACCATATCTTACTGGTCAAGGGAATGACTTTATAAAAGTTATGTAGTCAGCAATGCAGGTATTGTATTGCCAGCAAAACTGATACATTGGTATCAGATATCACAATCCTATTTCAACAGACTGATCCTGGTGTTGAATACACGGTTTTTGAATCATGTTCAGGTAAACACTAGTACATCATATCACATTTAGGCATCTTTATTTTTACCTTGCAGTGAGGGATATTCCCTGCCATTGGCATTTATCCACAAACAGGAGTTTTTAATAAATATTTTAAGATTTCTGTTAGCTAATGAAGCTGATTTTCTGTATGCTCTTATGCATTCTTTGATCTCTAGAAGGTGTTCTGTCTTCGGAAAATATATGTCTACTGTGGACAAAAATTAAATTCTGTAAAAATTTTACTTTATATTAAAATATCTCAGAGCACCTTCACAGACACTCAGTGCTCTGCTCCAACCTCACACACAAAACTTGTCATTTGACAATTTCTGTCTCAAAAATTCTTCTCTCATATGGAACCACTGGGGTCTAAGGGTCCATCTTGAATGTTTTTGAAATGAAAATTATTCTTTTCATTTGCTCTGATGAAACAAGATATTTTGTTTTTATTTGAAGCTCACAGTCCACGAAGTATTTGCAATAGTACATATCTGTAGTTGTGACTTCCAAAAGCATTGCTTTATGCACTTGTTCATCAGCCAGTGAGAGTTTTACTGAGGCAATAATGGCAGCAGACTGAGAGCATCAACATATGTTTCCTCCAACTTGTATTTCTTTTGAAAATGCCCAATACATACATAAAGACAGCCTTCTAAAGAATTCTGAGATAACTTATTCTGCAATATTTATATCATTGTGTGACACTGCATTTCTACCTCTAGCCAAATAAAAGAGCTCACATTGTGCTTTAATGATGATGCCAGTTTTCTGTTTGAAATGAGCACCTGTGAACTTCACTCATCAAGGAAAACAACAACATAAAACTTTATTTATTTATCAAGCTGTGTACTTTCCCCAGATGCACAAAAAAATTCAAAAATCTCTCCTGCTACTCAGATGGCATTATTTAAACCATGTAGCCCAGAGGCTGGGAAACCTGTTGATTTTTGTTGTATTGTAATCCACTTTTAGCAAAGGAAATGCTTTGAAGGAATGCCCTATCTGAAGAATCCTGCTACTAATTTTATCAAGCACACTCAGATTAAAAGTTTGCATTTTATATGAAATATACAATTCAGCATCCAGTCCTGGATCCCCAGTACAAGAGAGATGCAGTCTTACTGGACTTAGTCCAGTAAGGCCAGTTAGACTATTATGGGATTGGAGCATCTCACTGTGAGTAAAGTCTGAGAGAGTTGGGACTGCTCAGTATGGAGCAGAGAAAAATCAGGGGATCCCACCCATACACACAAAGACCTGAAGGGGAGGAGCATAAAGGACAGGCCCTTTTTGTTGGTACCCAGTGACAGTGCTAAAGGCAGCAGGCTCAAATGGAAACCCAAGAGGCTCCCTCTGAACATCAGGAAACACTCTTGGCACTACTAGGATGACTGAGAACTGGTACAGGTTGGCTGGAGAAGTTGTGGAGTCTCCATCCTTGGAGATACTAAAAATTTGTAGAGATACTAAAAAATTGTCCAGGCATGGCCATGGGCCACTGACTTAATGTGTCCCTGCCTGTGCAGGGGAGCCCGACCTGGGTGTCTCCAGAGCTTCCTTCCAGCTTAAACCAGTCTGTGATTCTGTGATTCTGTAAAGAAAGCTGGGGAAAATACGCAAGTGCATTTGTTCTTTTCAACCCGGATACTTTTTGTCTGGCTCTGTACATTAGCAGTTTGCTCAGGTAACAGTATTCTCTGTCTCATTTCAAGTTCTCTGGAATCTCTGCACACATCACCTGTAGCTCTGGCAACACTAGTGGTTTGATATTCCCTCAGACATGACCACTCTTCAGCTACATCTGAGCCTTTAGAAACTACAGACGTGTTTCTCTGCTGGCTCCCTTTGTGTCACTAGATCAATGTCCAATATGAGAATAAAAATACTGGTATTTCCATTTTACATAATACTAAAGAAGAAAAAAACATATTTTGTGTATTGATTACTCATCTTTTTCCCCTCAAGATTTCAAATAACTCTTCTAAAGTTGATATTACACAGAATTGCAGTGGAAAGGGATTGATTCTCTTATTAATTAAAAGATAGAGTGTTTCGAGTGTTTCCCAGTAGCTTTTCCTTGTTCAGATTTTCTTTTACTATTTCTGCTGCAGCTGCTCCCAATGTCAATCTTTTTCCCTGACTGAATCTGTCCACAGCCTGTACACTTTCATTTAATACAAGTAATTTAATCTCTAATGTCCATCCCACACAAAAATCTAGCAGTAATTCATTGTTTTTCTGTCTTGCTTTAGGCTTCATGGTAGTAGCAAGATTTATATGCCACAATTTATCACTGACAATTTTTTTCCATTTTATAACTATATTAGAAGATAAAAACTCTGTTGCAAGCAAAAAAATTTCCAAATGTATATTTTATTTTCTCAGTCTTACTCTTAAGGTACCACATAGCAAAAGGATTGTCAAAATTTGCTTGATTGGAGACATGTTATTGAAGACCAAAAGTCAATGGACACATAATCAGGAATGTGTACTGGACAAAATGTTAAAAACAAAACAGAGTCCAAAAAGTTTAGAAAACTTTGAGGCTACCCTTTAAAGTTTTGCCCTCTCTACATAGAAGATACAAGTAGTTTGCTTTCCTTTATGTTTTAACTTTAATACTTGTCATTCATTAATCACTGTGAGGTAGAAGTGTATGGCAGGAAACATTTCCACATTTCTGCCAATAGTTTGCAGAAACACATAGAGAAATACACAGTCCTGATAGCTTTGTTCAGAATGTACACATCCTAACATCAACAAGTTACCCTAAAGCATTTCAAGCAAGGCTTTAATATCTCTATTGGTTTTTATATACCAAGCATCTGAATAAAAATATTTTTCATCTTTCTCTCCTGATTTATATGGAGAATCACATATCAGATACCATGATGATACTGTCTAGCCACCAACAGCTGTAAAATGAATATTCTCATACCTCCCAAAATCTGAGTATCAGTATAAACTGTTTCATAGAAACACTGAGATTCTCACAAAGAGCTTGAATATCCCAGCTAAATTGAGACACACCTATATTTAGGAAATGGAACAGCTGTTATAAGGAACTATTACATTATCACTGGATATGTATTATGCTTAGTGTAATTTACATACAAAATCCAATGTAGCTGAGAGATGCAATAGGGTAATCAGCGTTGTTCTCTCAAGGCTGCTCTAATCCCAGCAAATGTAAGAAGACTAGAACTTGTCAGTAGTTCATGCAATAACAGAAATTCATGCAATTCATGAAAATAAACAACTTTAAATTTCAACATTAACATTTATTTTGCACATGTCATCACTGGTGATGAATTAAAATGCCTTTTCCAAGGCCTGAAATCCATCAACAAGGTAATCATCTTTTAACCAAGGAAAAAATTCTTTCCCTACATCTAGAGATGTGCCCCATGTATGGCTTGATGAAGCCTAACTTCAGCATTGATATATCTACCCACTACCCTTGATTAGATAATTCATCTAGATTCTTAACACAGTTTTCAAAAAGTAACATCTCAGATATGAAATTGCAGATGTTGCACAAGCTATTAATTCTGAGAATGAAGTGTGGAGAATGAAGATATATTCTAGAGGTCTCATGCTATTCCTTCATCGTTGTCTATGTCAAACATCCAGTTGCATTGTGTGGCTTTGTTTCACAGTGGAGAAGGATAAAAGGCATCTTTGCTGCTGGGATACTGAGAGCAGGGAGGTAGTCTGTTCTATCTTGTCTGACTGAGACAACACAAATAGATCAGAATGTAAAATGTAATCCAGCCTGGATTATTTTTGATAGAAGCAAGGAAAGATCTGAACAGATACTTCTTTGATCCATGAACCATAGTTAGGGCATCATCTCCCTCCACTTTCTCCCCACTCTACAGTGCTCTGGTGCAACCCCACCTCAAATACTGTGCATAATTTTTGGTTCTTCAATACAAGGAAAACAGCAAACCATTTGATTGTTTCCAGAGGAGGGCAACAAAGATGGTGAAAGACATTGAAGAGAAGACTTAAGAGGAGTGATGGAGGTAATTTGGTTTATTCGGGCTAGAGAAGAGAAGGTTGAAGGGTGACCTGGTTGCAGTTACTAACTCTCAAACAGGCAAGTGGAGCAGAAGTGTGCTGAGCTCCTCTCTCTGGTGATCAGAGACAGGACAAGAGGTAACAGAGTTGAGTGTCTGGACAGTGCTCTTAGTCATAGGGCTTAGTTTTAGGTGAGAAACAGGGAATTGGTGATCTTTATGGGTCCCTTCTAATTAGTGATATTCTGTGATTCTAGATCTTTCTAGGTCTGTATTGCAAGTGTTACAGACTTTCTGCAGCATTGGAGACTGGTTTGGGAAAAACAAAACTATGATGCTTCTTAATCTCTGCTTAATCTTCATAAAATTAACTAATGGTATTTCAGGCTGCAGTACAATGAATGACACTCTCCTCCATCTCTTTTAGTATTCAATGAACTTCACACTGGCAGTTATTAACTTCTGGATAAATGTCAGATGCTTTCATAGATGACTTTATTCATAAGTGACTGTAGAAGCTCTCATGACAAAATAATATTATCAATTTTCCAGTCCTAGCTAATGAATTTGATTAATCCTTCAGCATGAAAGTTTATTGAGTGCTGATTCAGAAATGAAGGTAGAGAATACCAGAACTTATCTGTACTTTAATGTCAACTCCTGTCTGTAAATCAGCTCCTTATAAAACTGTGTGGGCATTTCTCTTGGTTCCAACTCTTTATTTTGTAGCACTAGATAATCTATGTCAAATTTATCCTGCATAGAAAATAAATTTTCCTGGGCTGGTATGGATAAAATGAAGCATTACTTCAAACTGACCTTCAGTTTGTGAGAGAGGTAGTTCACGCTTGAACATTTTATTTAGCATCTTTTATGGTACTTCCCAGACAGAGCTAGGTTCATTGACTTGTTAGTAAGTGGGACTGGAAAAGAGATTGGTTTTGGTGAATGCAAGTAGTTCAGAGCTTTTAATCTTTTAGAACATTTGGAATCTGGATTCTCTCTCTCATGGTATTATTTGCCTACTTTTTTCTTCTTAATGTTTTGTTGCACAAATGCTAACAACTTTAATGATAATGGACCTCAGCAAGAATGATCTGCTTTTCTGATGCAGTGGAAAACCTGTTTTTCATCTTCTTCACTGAAGCATTTCACATATGTGCATTGTCACGTAGCATATCACATTTAATCAGCACTTTGCAAGACCCTTGTCCTTTCAAGTAATTTTTCTTATGACAGATGATGCTTTCTGCCTCATTTGTTATAGATCTGCTTGGAATCTCTCAGTGAATTTCTAAAACTTGTTTTTCTTTTCAGTGCCATTGCTGTTTCACATCTTTGACATAAAAACCATCCAACAGCTTTTATGATAAACATTCTATAACATTTCCAGTGTTAGTGGATCTGTAGCATCTCACACATACTCACCAACAATCTTCAAATTTAATATTTGTACTTTAAGCTTGAAATAAAAAATAACAATAATGTAAAGAATACCAAGAAAAAAAAGTAAAAAAACCCACCAGCACCATGTGAATGAGAGCAGTGGTAGCAGATATGAAAATGATACTCTGAGATACAATTTTCATTTTAGAGTATATCTTTTTAAACTGCTTATATGGAAAGGTCATTATATAGAAAATATAGTAGACATTTAGGTAAACTGGTATAATACAAATTTTGTTACTTCTAATGGTATGACTTATTTCCTCAGCTAGTTGACCTTTATAACAGACAAAAGTCAAAAGAAAGAACAGGTTGTGAAGTAGAGAAGAATGTGAGTATCAGCTGAAATTTCAAAACCTGTGTACAATATATCATAATGGGTCATCAATTCTACACTAAGAATGGGAAGAAATACATATTTTTTTTCTATTTGTTCTCATCTTAAAAAAAATATTTCATTTTATAATCCAACAGATAAAAATTTAAAGGTGTATTAGGAACACAGACAAAGATTTAATACAGGTAGTTATTTATCTTCATTTCCATTTTTTAGAACTTCAGTTCTGATTAATCTTCATAATTTAGAAGGCCGAAATTATGTAGAAAATAAAGCCTGATGATATAGTCAAATCAAACTTTTAATCAGGAAATAAATAGACAGAACCAAGTCCTTTGAATCACATGATCCTGATGGCCAAAAGAAAGACCAGGCCTTAATCTCTACACATGGCATTTGGAGTAGTTTTTAGGCAGAATAAGCCTAAATGTAATTGATTATGCAATAATTTGATCAGGTTTCTTTGTCCCCAAGAAATACTGCTCTTCACCGAAAGTCCAGTTTTAAACAACTCCCCAGAATTTGGGAATTTCTCAATAAGGTGTTGGTTTTGTCTTCAGGATTTACTTCATGCTTGACTATGTACCAGTATCCAGAATTACCTATAAATTGATGCAAAAATGAATTTGTGTTAAAGAACTTTGTGGAGGCCAGAAATGGTGACAGGCCCAAACTAGGGAAGCCTGGCTAGTTACAATGCAGAAAAATTGTGATTCTGTTTGCTAGTTCTGGACAATTTACTCTTCTGTCATTGAATATGTAACAGAGACTAGATAATTACCAGAAAAGTTCAGAGAAAATGAATTTCAGGCTTTAACTTCCCATTTATTCTGAGGCTGGTATTTAATGGAAGAGAAGTAGCAGAGACTATCACTAATGCAAAGTGGTAGGAAACCTCATTTTAATGAAAGATACAATGGGAAAAAAGTAAGGGATGCAAGAAAAAATGGGAAGATCCTCTCAGACAAACAATAACAAGAAGTTAGAATGTGACTTCTTTGGACTCAAAGCAAGTCTGAGAGCAGGACAAATTCATGCACAACTTGTTGCTTTGTCTAGACATTTTGTGAGGCTATCAGGGCTGAGGGAGAAATGGTTATCTAAACTAAAGAAATATTGGTGCAAGAATAAGGCATATATAAACCATAGACTTAGACTTAAAATGAAAAATATATATTCCTAGTCATTAGAAGGTAGAGATTATGGAATTGCATTCCACTAGAAACAATATGATAAGTTATTGTACATTTATACATTTATTATGATAACTAGATAGATAGATTCTGCTTGATCTCATTTGCAGTATCAGTCAGCCTTCCATCAAACTGCAACAAAATGACACTTAGCAACAGGCTTCACCCAAAAAAAAAAAAAAAAAAAAAAAAAAATTTTAATTTCTTATAGAGGACTGGTTGAAAAACTAATCGCTCTGCCTTGTCAATATGTCATGTGTTGGGTTGTTTTTATTGCAAATCCAGAACAGTTAGAAGTAAAGATCTCAGTAACATTGAATTTATTTGTGGTTTCTGACAGACATGTGCAAGCAAATGTCAAAGGACTCAATCTAAACTCATAAATAATTCACTGAAAAATAATTAATATTATAAATGTTCTGCTGTTTATAACTGGAGTGTAAGCTGAAGCTGTAACTCTTAGATTTCCAATCCAGCACAAAAAGAGAGATGCAGAAGGAAGATAGATTGAAATCCAGAAAATACTAGAATTTAGTAGTTCAGTGGTAGGTTTTGCATTTATCCACTTACAAACAAGAAATACTAAGAGTGAACAAATTTCTAAAATACTTAATTTTGCCTTTTTGTGTTGGGGAGAAAGTAGAGAGGAGTTCATGTTTCTAAGGCTGGTTACTAACCTTAAAATAAAGAGATCTCAATCACACCTTCTACAGGAGCTTATGTAACAGCACAATTGCAGTACATTCTCTGTATTATTTTTATGCCTGTGGGGAGACAAACAGTGCTGCTGGAACGAGAAATGCCACCAAATGTCCAAAAAGCACCCACTCCTACTGGCCTCTTAACTGTAAATTGCAGCAACATCCTAATTGGGCTTCACTGCATTGTGAAGCTGAAAATTTCTGCTGAAAATTTCCCCCAACAGAAGCCTCAGAAAGAGGCAACAGTTGCATGGACTAACAAGGCAAGGAAAACCTTTCCCTTTTCCCAGCTTTCACTCTTGTTCATTGTCCTTTCACAGCATTTACTACTAAATTTCTAGGTGTGGTAGTTCCTCCTGAACAAGGGAAAGAGGGTTCCTCTGCACAGGCAGGGCAGCAGGCCATGCTCTCCTAGTCTGCAACAGAGAGTATTTGCAGAAGTGAATATCTAGGTAGCAGGTTATTGCAGCTAGTGTAATAAAGAGATATTTTTATTCACCATCCTGTGTGATGAGAGGATTTTAAGCACTGATATATGGATATCAATAGACTCATAAATTAATTTAGGCTGGAAAAGATTATCAAATCCAGCCATTAATCTTGGACTTCAAGTCTTCCACTAGAACATACCCCTTAGCATTCTTTAAATACTTCCAGAGATCACTTCCCTGGGCAGCCTGTTCCAGTTTTTTACAACTCTTTTGGTGAAGACATTTTTCCTAATATCCAATCTAAATCTCTCCTGATACCACATGAGGCCGTTCTTTTTTTCTCTCATTGGCTGTGACCATGGAAAAGAGAACAACCTGAGCTCATCACCACATCCTTTCATGTAGCTGTAGAGAGGTGAGGTCCTGCTTGAGCCTCCTCTTCTCTGCTCTTTAAACCCCAGGTCCCTCATCTGCTCCTCATGACACTTGTTCTCTAGACCCCTCACCAGCTCTCCTGCTTTTTAATGGACATCATATAGTGCAGGATAGATGGTATGACAAGAGAAAGGTAACTTGCATGGGACATCTCCTGCTGGAACATGTCCCGTTGTTTAATAAAGTTCCTGTAGGCAACCTATCTGTTCAATGTCTCTGTGCATTGCAATAATAACTAGAGGCAATGCCCTCCCTTGCTCCAATGTTTTGAACAGCCATCTTCCTTGATTTTGATCTACTAAACTGTATCTCAATACAGTTTATTTGCAATTCTAGTAAAAACCTTGTTATATTTTTTCTCTTCACTCTGATTCTGTGAGGCTTTTTATTATCCTTCCAATGCTTCTAATTGAAGCTAAAAAATCTTCTTTATCTTATTTAATTATGAGGCACAATGTGCTCTGCAGGATTCCAGTTAAAATGATTATAATAAGAAAGGTCAGTACTAAAGGAGCTATGTTGCAAGTGTTGTGTGAGATTAAAGGTAAACCATACATGGTAAAAAAATCACTCAAACATTGGATCAAAAAGATGTTAGATGGCCAAGGACAACTTCTTCAAGTGAGTATTTATGCATTGTAGCATAAAACCCAATTAATCTCATCATATCCTCACTGATCTGCTAAGCCTGTAGCCAGAACTACTGACTCCTGCTCCTATGTTCTTGCATTGGATTCTGCAAACAAGACACTGATATGAAAAGTACAGAGAACACAAGGATGACACTAGTTTGATAGGGATGCTGACAAAAGTAGGAATTTTGAGAATGATCATACCATATATACCATTTATATACCATATACCAAATAAGGATCAATAAAAAAGGGCCTTTGGGGAAAGGGTAAACATGGATGGACTGTTTGGAAGGAAAATAGCATGGAAAAGGAAGAGAAGTGGGAGTCAGGGCTGAGTAGAGCGATCTAAGTTCAGTCTGATGGGACATTTATTATGATGCCTCTGGTTATGTGTTGTCAATTTTTTCACTTGTATGATATATGCTGGTTTATGGAAAGCTTGTCTTTGATAAAGTTTGATATACTGTGGAAGAGTACTTGAAAACTCAGGAGAGTAGTGGGGGTGACCGAGGCAGAGAATATTCTGGACGAGTTCTCTTCCAGAATAGACTGTACATATTGAATTATTTGATTACACAGAGTGCAGCACAGAAAAAGCTCAAACCTAGTGTATGCTTCAATTTTAAGCCCAATATACATCGAAATTTGCTTAGCAAATGTTTGGTCTATGCCAAACTGTACAGTCAGTGGGGTCTGCTGGATTTTGTTTAGTTAATATTGTAGCAAGTCATGACAATATTCAGATCTGATTTACTTGCTTAGAAGAGTACCAATTTTTGGTGAGTATCATCTTCAGAATGATGAAGGCGGTCTTGTGACTGCCCTTTGCAGATCAAATACACTGGAGTATCTGTAAATCATTATTTTTGGGGAGCGAGTTTTCTTGAGGCAAGTATGCTGATCTCTGGTTATCTTATTTAATAATGCATAGCAACATAGATCACAGTGTTTGTGCTCCCAGCAAACACCTAAACAAGTATACTCTACACTTTCATGTAGTGCACAAAACAGCATCCTTGAAATTACTTGGATAAAACAACACACCGACTGCGTACTGAAAAGAATTCACACATGCAATCAATGCAGGATGTAAAAATACAGCTACTGCTGGGAAAAACTTTTCCACAGGCCAGCTACTTCATCTTTGACAATTCAGTCTGATATACAGAGGAAACTTATAAAATACTTTCAAAAGATCAACTGGGGAATTAAAACTCATAATTCCATCAGATACTTAAAGTCACAGACCCAATACAGACCCAAAGACATATTGTTTTGTCAATAAAATAAATAGAATTTCTTCCTTCTCTTCTGATGCTGAAGTAATTTCTCAATGTTTCTCATAATTTAGGTGATATTTCTTGCTCTTTTCCTAGACTAATGATCCTATCACCTATTTTCTTGCCAGCTGCATGCTCTGCTCCACTTGTGCTTATCAGATGATAGAAGCTCTTGCTTCCCATCGGGAGGAAAGGCTCAGGCTTTTTACCAGCTCTGTCAGGTGGTCTAAGAAAAGATATTATTTCTTTTTCTCATTCTCAGAATATTCTAATCTTTTCACATTTTTATTTTCTTCTGGCTTGATCCTTGCCCTGGAAGCACCTTTCAGCTTCTTATCATGAAATACCTGTAACAAGAATTCAAGCTAACAAAGCCCATGAGCCTGGTCATGGCAACGTCCTGCAGAAGCTCCAAGTTTTGCTCATACCTGATTTAGTGGTGTGCCTTTTACTCTTGTTTAGAAACCAAATCTTTGAATGGAGTACCAAAAAATACAGTACCTGCCATCATGCAGGATACTTATCATACATATCATCAGCTTATCATGGCATGAACATACCTCAAAGTAGCTAGAGTCCTCTTTTTTCACTCTAAACATGAAAAAATATGTTAGTATCTTTCCTTCCTTGACTGTGGCTCTGAATCCCAGATCACTTAATTTATCATTAGTTCATATTTTCCTGATACCTCCCTATATGGACAGGCCAAAATAATAAATTCTTCACTAGTTCAGGAATCTTTAGACAGTGAGATCATTACAGGATTAGAGCTTTGGACCATGAGTTTTTCAAGGACCTTTTTAGCACAAGCACCTCTGCAAAGACCCACACTGAAGGACAGATTGTCTAGGACAGAACTGCTCAGAGATTTAATGGCTTTTACAGTGACTGCCAGCTTAATGAAAAGATGCTGATTGATACACATCTGCCAAGAAAAGCTTGTAAGACAGAAACACAGCTCTACAAACCTCCAAAAACATTAAGGCAGCAAATGCAAATCGTGTCTGTATTTCATAGTCAGAGGGCATTTTTCAAAGGGAATATTGGATGGAATATTAGTGCTTTGCATCTCTGGTGCTGTCAGCCAGGATGATTAGCACTTTGATCTGTATGCAATTATGACTACACATTTAATCAAGGAGATTTTTGTGCAGCAAGTGTGCTGCTGAAAGTCGATTCTTTCTGTATGGATATGGAAGGTCCTTCTACTAAATCTTTCATGTATTAGGCCTTTACTTAATGATGGTAACTGTTACATAACTCACTCTAAAGTATGAAATACAAAGAATGCTTTGTCGAGACATGGGGTGAGGATATAACACAACCTTTCCTGTCAGAACTCAGGAGAGATGATGTAGGTGGGAAGGCAGCCTGATCTGCTCCCTGTATAACAATGAGCACAACAAAGAAAAGGTAATGGGGAATAGTAGTAGGCAATTCTATTCCCAGAGGTGCAGAGGAGCCCATTTACTGACCTGGTGTGCCCCCCAGAGAGGAGTGCTGCTTACCAGGGGCTTGTGTCAGGGTTGTCCCTGGGATTGAGGTCTCATACAGACCACTGATTATTATGTGCTGCTGTTGTTTCATGTGGGCACCAGGGATACTGCCAGGAGCACCCTGACAAGTACCAAGGATTACAGAGCCCTGAGAGTAGCAGTAAGGGACTCTGGAAATGTGTTTGAGAGGACCAGTTGACCAGGCAGATCAACAAATGGTTGCAGGACAGGTGACACAGCCAGGGGTTTGGCTGCTTAGTTCATGGGACTCATTTTGAGAAACCTGTTCTCTGTGGGGCTGATGGGGTCCATCTGTCAGAGAAGACAAAGCATGATCTTCAGTCACAGACTTGCCAAGCAGGCCAAGAGGGCTCAAAACGAAAGTTACCAAGGAAGCACAACCTCAATTCATCCCAAACCCAACAGTTTGATGCCAGAGCCAGCAATAGATTCCTAGACCATGGAGAGAGATCAGCAGGAGAGCACCTGAAGAGTAGCACAGGAATTCACAGAATCAGAAAATATTCTGTGTTGTAGAAGACCCACAAGGATCAAGTCCAGCTCCTAAGTAAATTGCCCACAAGAGAAATCAAACCCATGCCTTTGGAATTACTAGCACCATGCTCTAACCAAGTGAGATAATCTCAGGGTCATTCCAACCACTGCAGCCAGTAATTTAGCTTCACTGGGGGCATCTGTGGAAACACACACAGGGTGGGAATAAACAACAGGAGTTACAGACATGCACAGGCCTGCCTGTGATCTTACTGGCTCCAGGGAGATGTCCTGGGATAGCTCCTATGACTGGAGTGTTGAAATAAAAGGATACAGGCTCTTTAGGAAGGCCAGGGTGGGAGATAAGGGGCAGGTGTTGCTCTTTATGTCATTGCCCAGCTGGAGTGCAGGGAGCTTCACCTGGGGATGGATGAGGAGTTGACTGAGAGCTGCTGGCCAGGATTAAAGGGAGGGCAGGGAAGGGTGACATCACAGTGGGGATCTGTTACAGGCTGCCTGACCAGGAAAACTGAGTGTATGAGGCCCTCTATGTGGAGACAGAAGCCCTGTATTCATGTTCTCAAGCCCTGATCCTAATGGGGATCAACCACCCCAACATGTGTTGGAGGGACAACACAACCAGGATAAGCAGGACTTTTGAGTCTTTTGACTTGAAGACTTTTGACTTGTACTTTTTTGTCCAGAAATAGATTAGTCATGAGCAGCCTTACTCACTAAGTCAGAAGCCACTTAAAGATCCTTCTTGCTGCTTGCCAAAGGGTTTTGATTATTGCCTCCCAGAAGAGATATTGTCTAGTGAGACTGCATTTCGTGTCACCACTCCCCCAAACAGCCCTTTCACTGGAATGGAAAAAACATGCCTCCATTCCTGAGAACTCAGTAATTCTACTTCATTAACAGACTTCATGACAGTTGTCAGTTCATCCCATATGAAGGCTGATTGTTGCCCTCCATTTGAGTTCACTCAGTGACAATGATTGTCTGTAAAAGAGTGATTTAATTCATTCTACCAAGATAACAAAATTTTTTATTATTATTATTATTATTACTATTACTATTATTATTATAATAATAATAATAATTATAATAATGCAATTAAATTCATTTTACTAAATATTTAGCCACAATTAACTGGTTCAATAAATGGCAGTGGAAAGATGCTTCATTAAACGTTGTTTCTGTCCCTATATTAGCTCTATTCAGTTGTTAGCTCAGTATCTTTCTAGGGTGGTGTTTTTGAACATTTTAAAGCAAAGACAGTGAGTGTCAGCCAGATTCCTCTGCTCTCTAAGCACTTTACCACAGAGAATGCATCTTAGAGAAATGGTCAGAGGTCCTCTGAGCTTGTGAGAATAGTTATTTCAGCAGATTCTCTCCAATGCAACTCTTTGAATATGAGCCTTCTGTAAAGAGTAAGTTCTGTTGTAAGTGCATTAAAAATTTAGGTAGCTGAAAGGCTCTGAAAATGTAGCCAATGCAACCCTGGGACTGGGCTATGAGGAAACATTCTCTGAAAGCAGAATTTTTCTGTTATACAAAATGAGTACTGGAGATAGGGAAGTTTCAATACCCCAATATTCCTTTCTCTTCCAATTGCTGAAAATTGAATGAAAAAAGTCTTCTCAGCACTGGACTTTACTTTCTCTATCTAGGATGAAGACATAATGTAGAACAAATGAAACCTGACACATAACATTCTACAGGAGAACAATGTGCTTATGGGTGCAATATCTACCTAATTTGTATGATTCAAGAGATCCACCAAGAATTGCTCTTAGTGTTTGTAGGCTGGCGAGCCTTACTGGCTCCTTTCTGGAGACCTCCAAGGAGAATGAGCCAGAATATTGTTACTTGGTTTTAGGGAGAATAGTTATTCTTGGAAAGGTGAAGTGCACTTGTATCATGTTACAGATAATGGAAGAGCCTGGACTGCTGATTTCCAAGTGCTTTTCTGGAAAACTGTCAGCAGGAATTTTGGGGAAATCTTCCATGGCACATATAAAGTCCTAGAAAATTAATGGTAAGATCAAGAACAATGTATACAATAGAAAGCTTTTCATGGCACCTTGGTCAAGTGAAGCTGTTCTGCTTTAAGCTAATGATGCCCAGCTCAGATCTATGCTTTTGATAGTCTCCTTCCATGCTAAAACTTTATTTTGAAGTCTGTGCTGGAAATATACTAAGAGAGAGTGCTTTCTCTTATTTGAAATTTATATCCTAACTTAACCTGTACTAGCTAATCCATGCAGGCATAAAGTGTATAAAAGTAGCAAGGTAAGGCAAGGTATTGGGTTCCTAAATTTATTAGCTGATGCTTTTAATTATTATTTGTTTAATGAATATTGGAGATAGAAAAGGCTGCTTGAATGTGTAGTCCGCATCTGTGCCTAAGGTGGAATAATGTGTATTATACTATTATCAGTGTTTTGTTCAGCTTCTGTACTGTTGGAAGGTAAGGATTGTAGCCAGCTAGGGAACACTTACAGCCCTGATGAGAGTGTCTGTGGATGCTCCTGGCTGTGGAGGTGGAAAAAACAATGAAAACCCTGCAACTGGTTTTATCTGCCTTCTCAACTTTATTGTGCTTCCCTGTGATAACAGGGATTATGGGCTCAACCATGAAACTAAAATAATCTCAGCTCATAATCCTTATCATTTCACCCATTTATGCAAAGACAGAACAAAGCAAAGTTGCTAATACTCAGATTTCTTCTAAGTCCTATGCCACTGGAAAAAATATACCTAAGACTAAAAAGGTGACTAATCCAACCTGGGTGGTTTAATGAGTAATGACTTAGTGCTTGTCTGACTGGGAAATAGCTATAAACTTATCTATAAGTATTTCTTCATATGAAAAGAATTTGATAAAATTGACAAGATGTTCAAATAAATTTTTTGCTTTTGTTCTTATTTCTGCTGATGTGAAAGAAAACAAAAAGTTTCTTTTACATAAAACAGTTAAAGATTTTAAATACAAACACCTATTGACAGAAGTTGTACCATTCCTGTGTTTCTGGCAAGGGAATGTCATTGCCACTGGCCAGGCTGTGAAATAGAGAGAAGGCAAAACTACCAAAGCCTCCTTTCCTTTTTAAGCACCTAGATGAAATATCTTGGAAATGTTGAATATCCAGCAATGCTGAAAGTATTTCTATAACAGCCACTACTGCCTAAGTGTATTCATAAATATAGAAGGATTCATGGAAAGGAGAGAAAACTGAATTTTAGCTTTGAAAACATGGAAAAAATGCATAAATGAGCTCTGACTGCTGATGAGATCACATCAACCACACAGAAATCTCTGAAAAATAATATTATAAATGTAAGGAAGGTATAGAGGTATGGAGGAGGAAGGTATGGAGTCAGCAGAAGGTGAATATTTTGAAAACATAACTTGAAATCCCAGATGCCTTCCTCTTGCAGCTGAAGTAGCTTCAGTTGAGGGTAGCAAATACATGACAGAAACAATCTTCCATCATTAATTTCAGGTCTCAGTTATGTTAATCTGTTTGAATAATTATAGTTTAATGAACCGGAATCAAAATTAACTAGATTTGAATTGTGTTAATATACCTTTTCATATGACATATTGTCTACAAATTACATTCAGATAGTATCTGTATTTTACCAAAAACTAACATTAATGATCACTTCACCTTGATAGTTTTATAAATCCCCTTGGTATTTTGGTTCCCAGTTTGTTTTATGGGCTTGAGATTTGTCCTTGGACCTTGTGGAAATAGATGAAATTTAGGCTCTCCAATCTGAAGAAGCCTTTATGAATTTTCAGTGTCTAGCAGAAAGGATAGGTATATAGTTATGATCATTAGGTCAACAGAATCCGAGCTCATATACAACAGATATATTTAGATTGTCCTTGATTTAATTATGTACAAACTAGAACACAGGATTCAGAAAGAAATGACCGGTCCAATCTAAAACTAAAGCTTGTTATTCTTTAAAATTGTGTACAGACACTGCCCTGTAATAAAAATGTTCCTTGACAGAAGAAATTAGTGATGGCTTCATTTCATCTATCAGGAGAAAGAAAACACTGTTTTCCATAAACTTAGGCTTACAAAATTTTTCTTGAATCAATGTCAGCCCCACTTTGAGGGGACATTTCCTCTCTCATGCAGACACTGCCATCATTTCTCAGTGCTGTTGTAAACCACAAAAAACAGTGCTGCCAATACACCCTAAAAAATAGACACCTACAGAACTAGCCAGGTACAAATGCCACCTGTGATTCTGGTTCATATCATGTATCTATCATCCTTGAGAAAGAAAATTAACTATTCTTGGCCCAACCCCACTAACTGCATTCTTGAGAGGTGAAAAACAAGATTCAGTTTGTGAGCTTTTGAGGCTTGTTTGTTTGTTTGTTTGTTTTTTTAATGAAGCTGCTCAGAAGCTGTCTAACCCACAATTGATGGTGACCCTCCATCAATTAGAGCTCCAATTTGCCCATGAAATAAAACAGCAAAACAATACAGCAATGGTAATCTTCCATTAAATTCCTGATATACAAGAAATTATTATTTAATTAGTTCTCACAGAATTGTGACCTCAAAAACTTCACCTGAAGAAATTACTGAAATGAGGAATTTGTTTCAAAAACATGGCTAATGTCTAAGAGTCCTGGGAGATTTAAAGTTTGTGCAAAGCTGTCAGCAAGAAGGTATTCAGGAAATAAGGGGGAAAAAAAAGAAACAAAAAAACAATCAAGCCCCATGCAAATCTTCAGCTTACAAGCCAAGGTAAGTCTGCAGCCTTTAACTCAAAGATATTATTAGAAATTTTCTTAAAATTTTGAAGGAACATCCTCTACTGTCTCCATTGTAATCACGCCACTTTAAAAACAAGGCGATATTTCAGGAAGGTGAAAAAGGACATATAAATTAAAAAATTAAATTACTGTTAGACTTTGACCCTGGCTGGGGGCTGTGCTTAGCATATCTAAGCTCTATGTTGACATCTTATGGAGAAAACACAAGGCAGGTGAAAATACCAATTGACAGGTCTAAAGAACAGGTCTAAATAATGTATTTTCCAGTCAGTTTTGAGGGAATCTCTGTATAAATCTCTGTCATGAAATTCAGCAAATTTTATGATTCTAATCTTGCATGAAAGTCTGAGTCGACTAACAATACCTACAAATAGCTGGGCACTTTAAACACATATTCTCAGAAGAATGCTCATAAAGTAGGTGCTATATGGGCTTTGAACACTCTTGAATCCTGAGGAAGAGTAGACTGTAATTTTATAACACATATGTAGGGGCAAAAAAAAAAACAAACCAACACTCCTCAGCTGCACTCTTCTGGAAAGATGGAAAACATATTATTGATAATTAATTACAAATCTGTTTCTATTTTTAGGAGGTGGTGAAAAGCAGCAGCCTCATTAGCTTCCTGCCAGCTCAGCCATCAAGGAAAGCAGAGCTCCTCATGTCACTTCTGTCCCACCTACTGACAGGAGGTGATATGTGTGAAACAGTTCTCAAAATTATAGATTCAAAGGACAGATTTGAACAAGACCGAGCAGTGAATGAGTAAAGGAAACAGGCTCCTTTCTTGATCTGGGCTGTGTAATTTGAATGGCAATCCTGTAATTCCCTGTTAAAAACCTGAAAAATCTGACTCCAGTTTTGTGAAGTTTCTCTTGTAGCTTTGTCTGTAACCTTCCTACTTCTGCCAGACAACAGAAGCAAGTACTTTCCCCCTCCTTTTTTGTTAAGAGACTACAAACCCTTTACCAAGAAAATTCAAAGATATGTGAATGTTTACTTGAAAGCCTTTGTAAAGCTCTAAAAATTACTTTCATTGTTTCCATTATTACTTGAAGGCCTGTGACTTGAATATTATCTGAGAGTGACCAGGAGACTATGGCACATCCTTGTAGACTGCTTCAGCACTTACATATTCATGTTTTTTGTCATACTGGTTTGACACAAGTGTGTCAGGGGCTAAATTCTAGAAGCAGCCTCTAAATATTGTAGACCAGAACATCTGCTTGATAACCCAGGCAAACATTAAAAGAAAATTTGACCCTATATATTCCACAACACTTAAAATTCTCTACCTAGTTTATCAAAAGTACAAAGGAGGAAGAAAATCTATAAAAATTAAAAATGTAGGATTTTTCCTTTAATTTTTATGTTCCTGCTATTTGATAATACATTATACATATATCTCATAATGACCATCTTTGTGAAGAGGCCAAATTCTCTCTCAAGAAGCTGCAATCAGTATTGAATAGGGCATTGCAATGAAGTTGTCTTCATGTATGCAAGCTCTGCCCTTTTTAGTCTTTCACTTGGAGAACCAGTTTTCATACATCATGAATTTGTGACTTCATATTGATTCTCTAGCTGCTTTTCAGATCTTTTGTTTCTGTGGTTTTGTTTTTGTTTTTCATGCAAACACTTCCTCGTATTTCTACATCATTCCCTATAATAACAATTTTTCTCAATGCATTCAATAAACTAATGATTGTGCAATTCTCTGCTTATTTCCTCCCTTCTCTTAATCAGGAAATTTATGTTGTATGAAACTACAATAAATTATATATATTTATACAAATCTGCCTGTGTAAAAAATATGGACAGACCTTAGTATTGACACAAGATGAAGAATACATTAAAATCAGACTGTAATTTGTATTTGCACAGTCCAACATGGGCAACAATAACAACAAAGTACAGTGCGTGTTTAAATTCTGGTTTTCTAAAAGCAAAGCAACTCAGATAGTCAATGAACTTTTAAAATAACAATCAACATCCAGTCCTAATGTCCCCAACACAGAAAAGATGTGGAGCTACTGTACTGAGTACAGAGGAGGGCCATAGCAATGATCAGGGCTAGAACATTCCTTCTATGGAGACTGGCTGAGAGAGTTCAGCCTGGAGAAGAGAAGGTGCCAGGGAGAACTTATGGAAATCTTCCAGTACTCAAAGGAGTTTTACAGAAAAGCTGGAGAGGGACTGTTTACAAGGACATGTAGTTATAGGTTAAGGCTATAGGTGTCCTTCAGATTGCACTGGCTTGAAAGTGAAAGACAGCAGGTCTTTCAGGTGGATTAGATATTAGGAATTCTTTTCTGTGAGGTTGGTGAGGCACTGAAACAGGTTACCCAGAGAAGTTGTGGATGCTCCATCCCTGAAAGTGTTCAAGGCCAGGCTGGATGGGGCTTTGAGTAATCTGATCCAGTGCAAGATGTCCCTGCCACAGCAGAGGGATTGGAACTAGATGATCTTTAAAGTCCTTCACAACTCAAGCCATTCTGTGATTCTGTGCTTTTATGATTCCATCATTCTATGATTCTATGAAATGTGGTCTTGGAAATAACTATAGACATTCTTAGATCTACATACAGGTAGAGTTTAATGTTATTGGCTTTACAGCCTTATTCAGGAGAAGCTGAAGAGTATGATAGTTCTTTAGTACCCACTCTACTTTCCTGTGGAAACACTGAGGGAATGATTCTGAGATGCTACAAAATGAAGGACCACTCCAGCACTCTATGGCAGCCTCAGCAGTCCTTGTTTCTACTCTTTGCTGGGGCCCTGAGAGCCCCAACAGGCTCTGCAGAGTCTCTGCCCTTCCTGGAGCTCTGGCTGTGGGTGCTCAGACCAGCTCTGGGATGATGTGTGAGCAAGAGCAGTGGGAAGCCAAGGTCCCTCCCCTGAGGAGCTGTGCTGCAGCTGGAGCCTGTGCCCTCAGTGGCACTGAGGACAAACCAAAGACTGTGCCTGGCCATGGACCTTGCTGATGCTTCATTTCTTGTCTTGGTCTTGGAGGTCCCTCAGCACACTGCAGCAGCTGAACAGGAGCAGGGCTGTCTGTGCAGGACCCAGTTCTCCAGGGATGGTCTGACCCACTGGGCACTCCCAGCATTTGGCCCCTCAGGTATGTGTGATGGTACCACCTCTTCTGTTCAATTAAAAACAAATATATTTACAAGGTCTTTACCCCCTGGAATACATCTCTTCTATTTTGAAATACAGTAAATAAACACACATCTTTCTTATTTTAAGTTTATAAGGTGAAGCAATTTTCCCATTATGACAAGGGAATGAAAATAAGCAATATGTAAACTCCTCAAGGACAACATTTTATTATATTGCATGCTAAAGAGGACACTCAATGCTGCTGCATGATAGATGGCAAAGCTGAATGAGCTCATATTAACTCTTATCTCCTAAGCAAATTTAGTGCAACTATTGGCAAAGCCTATTGTGCTGCTGGAAAAGACAGCAGATGAAATAATCTTTGATTTATAAATGAGGCTACACAAATTTTCAAAACAATAGCTCATTGTTATGGCAACTGAAAGATGTATTTGCTTAGCAATTATGACTTAACCAAACAGTGAACAGTAGGTTCTAAAAGAAATGCACATATACAGTAAATTGACAAACAGAAAATGGCCAGGGAACAGAAATTGTAAAAACTATGTTCAATTTAGTCAGTCTCATAATTTAAATGTGAGATAAGAACCTGCTTTCATGTAACCTATTGGTCATTAGGTTTGTGGGTTCACAGGCAGTGCAAGTAAGCAAGGAGGAAGAATTCAGTCCAGAAATAATTTGAAGTTTAGCTTTTCCAAGAGCACTCCTGAGCCATACTTAAGATATTCCAGGGGATATAGTATGAGCCACTGTTTACCCAATTACTGAATTTCAGTTGAATCAATAGTCTAGGAATTTACTTATTCTGAACATATTTTTAGAGAAAAATAAAATCATTCATGTTCAGATCACCCAAATGCAGAGACAAAAAAGGGATTGATGCTAGTCTCACTAGACTCAACTGAAAATTCACTTCTGCATATCTTACTTATTTTAAACAGTATGTGCAATGGAGCTTCAGAGATATTCAAAGATACACACTGACTTGAAGGCTCTGTTATGACAACATATGTTTTCATTAAGATATATTTAATGAACTTTTCACTATATTTGATTGTTCAAACTACTTGATCAAATACTTAACTGCATATAATTTCTGCCAGCTGTTTACAAAACAAGACCCAAATTTCCTGGGAAAATATTGGAGAATGTGAATCCTACTGTTAGTTGGTGTGATTACATTTCCTTTCACAGGTTTTGCAAATTAATACAAAGATCAGATAAAAAAGAAATGCAGGTAGAAGCTTTAAAGCAGCCCTTCAGCTATTTGGATGATGGCTGCTGCAGAAGAACTGATAGAGGGTAGAAGAGAGCAGTTGTTGCAAGTGTGCTTTGTTTCCTTCCTAGGCTACTTGTTTTCATTATGGCATTCTTTTTTTTTTAGTCTAAAAAAATACAGGTTTCATATTTTTAATGAAACATCTGTGATTTTTTTTTTGCCACTCCCTGCAAGAAGGGGCATCTTTCCCTTTTGCGAATGAGAAGACATTAGATTCTACATAATTTGGTTTATATAAGAATCTCTGTGAGGTTGTAGCATTTTAGGAGGCTATGACAGAGACACAAAGATCTATTCATTGTATGTCACATGTAAAAAAGTGACATACATATTCATTACTTTGTGTTTTTTACATAAGAGGAGAAATTCCATCTGTCCCCCTTGCCACAGTTTACTTTCCCTGTTTTATATTCTCTATTTTAAGTGAATAGTGAAACCAACATGCCAACAGTATAACACTGCATAGATTCAAATGAAACTATGCTGCATAAACTAAACAAATGTAAAAGAGAGTGTTTAGAAATAGAAAAACATTGCTGTTCTTTCCTCCCTCCAGCAATTCATGCTGACATGGTAATATCAGCTGAATCCAAGTGCAAGATTTTATGCAGGCTCCTTGGAGCACACTGTTTTTCAATTTTTGAAATGTACAAAAGTCTGACATGGCTGTCCCCTGTGTTTCCTGGTAGCTATGTTCCTACAGAGAAAGTGAGGATTTTACACAAAGTTTAATACAGAGTCCAGAGAACTGCTGTGTGTCTGTGCTATAATTAGAGGAAGGGTTCACTAAAAATTAATACATGCCAGAGCAGCCCTGAAGCACTAGACAGTTTGAAGACCTCCTAAGAATGAACTCTGACTCAGCATAAAGGTAGCACTGGTAATCCCCACAGTGCCAAAACAATTACAGACAAAATACACTTCATGTTCTTGAAAAAGTACTAAAAAAATCCAGCTGTTCCAGCTGTATCTTCCTAGGTTGCCTCAGGACAAGAACCAGGGTGAAAAAAAAAAAAAAAGCCAAAAACTACAAACCACACATCAGTCCATTTAGTTGTATTTGGGTGAAGATTGGTACCTAAGGCAAAAACTACTTTCCTTCCAACTCTGCTTTGCACCTGGAATAATTTAATAGGCCTCTGAAGTTTTATTAATTTATCTTTAAAGTTCACTTCCCTGATCAAAGCATCACTCAATTCCTTCACTTGATCAGATTGTCTGTAACATTTACCCTCCATGCTGTCTTTGACAAAATAACCAGTTAGAGAAGCAAGGACCAGTAAATGGTAGGCTAATATGCTCCCTTGTAAATGTTATTCCTCTCCTCCTCTTAAGTCATTGAATCTTGATGCCTTTTTTCACCATGTTATAACATTAAGAGAGAAATTAGAAAGTATCCTTCATTAATTTAAATAATATGTAGAACAATATTAAGAAAGTTTTTCTAGAAAGATGTATCTTACAGGACAGCAGATCTGATCCTCCCAATTCCTTGCTAAATGTTTAGTAGGCTCTTTTCTAAAAGGGAGAGCAATTTTGCCCTAAACTTGCCCTCAGAAGAAAACAGTTGCCATAACCATGTTTTTGAACCAGGATAATCCCTTTGCTGTGTCTTAGGAATGCTCTGAGAGGACTGAGGGCTCCTGATAGATCCTTGATGAACACCAAGTCAGTCTAGGCACTGAATTACTTAACTATGCCAAGGTTATCTTAATCTGGTCATATAAAAAAGGGAAAACTCTATGTACCAGAGAGACTAGGAGTTAATAAAATGAAATAAAATGTGTTTATTGATTGAAGACAAAGCTGCCCTTTGAGTGGAGAAAGAAGGACTTCAAATTCCAGCTTTGAATCTGGTGCTTACCTTTGATGTAAAAGCATACATCCTGTTCCTAGATTTTTATTCAAAACCTCTGTCCATATGACAAATTTCAGGGTGAAGACCCTGCAACCACAATGACATGAAGAAACCAGGCTCCATCTCCAGCTCACATCCAAATCCAGGAAAATCTCTTCTGCCTTTTTATGCCTCTGACATAAACTAGGAAAATAAACAAACAGAAGTTCACAGGAGCTGTGGGAACAGCATGATGTCAGTTTGGTGGGATGAGCTTTTCACACCCTCAGTCAATACAGCTGTCTGAGCTGGCAGCAGCTCTGTGCTACAGCCTCCCTTTCTGCTCTTGATAGGCAAGATGATCTGAGTAGTGGCTCAGGACATAAAGCAGCAAGAAATTAATAGGCACAAGAAACAGTAGAGAAGGTTTATAAAAATATGAAAGGAAAATAAGGTGAAGGGAAGAACCAGCCATAGTGGGGAGTACTTCAGGTCATGCTTAAGTGGCTACATGTAGTATTGTCCTGAGCACTACCTCAGAGACCCAAGTGGAAAAGGAGAAAACACACTGTCATTGTGCCTCCAGGCAAACAGGATTTAGGAAATCAGTGAAATTCAAATGCAAGAAAAATCCATTTTATGGTGTCTTCTACATGCATCAGAGATTAGGAAGGGCAGAGAGAAAGACAGAAATCAAGACTGACACTTTGAAAATGTATTCGGGCCATGCAGACAGTGTGAGGAGAGCTAAATGTTGCCTTTAGCTATGATGGCTGTGCAAGCTGAGCCTGAGCAGTAATTTCCAAACAGTGATCCACTGCCTGTCCCATCATAACAGACAGACACCTGCACACACACACACACACACTTGACAGTGAACAGGAAAATAACTCATAACAGGGAGCTGGAAACTGCTAGATCATCCTAAATCCTACAGCTGTTCAAGATGCAGTGCAAACAGTGGACTTGTGTGATTGGAACAATGATCATGGCCAGAAGTCCTGACATCTGCATTCTCTCATGTTACAGTGGGAAAAGGAGATACTGCATTTGAGCAGTGGAACTGGGACAAATGAGAAGAGACATGATCTAGAGAATGTATGCATGTATAGACAAGGTCATCAGAGCACTCCTGCTAATCCTTCCTCAGAGCCTTGCCCCCAACAAAATTGGCTGACCCCATATTCAAAAATGGTGAAAGGAATGTGCTTATATACAGCAGCACTGACTTGACTTTGAAGCAGAGCACAATGGCATTTCAAATGCTATTGTAAGACTAAAAAAGAATAACTCAGGAGCCAGCTTAAAATATCTGGTGAATTCAAACCTTGATGCTCCTTTATGCTTTATATATCACTCATTCCTGGGTTTTAAAAGATGCTCCCCTACATATATGTTGTAGCATTGTCATACTGGATTCTTATACTCTTACAATCATACATTATATTGTGATTTCAAATTCATATATTACAAGGAAATTATACATTAGCATCCAGGACAGGCTGGATATGCTACTCACATGAATTTATTTTCCTTTCCCTGCATTTGTTCTGCATTTGACTGTAAACAAGGCAAGATTTTTTACAAAGTAAAAACCAACAGTAGAAAATGAGTAAACAAACAAAAAGAGCTTCTATACTTTAGGTGCAAAAAAATCATTGATTCCTGCATACTAATTTTTTTTTCCTTTTCCTTTTCCTTTTCCTTTTCCTTTTCCTTTTCCTTTTCCTTTTCCTTTTCCTTTTCCTTTTCCTTTTCCTTTTCCTTTTCCTTTTCCTTTTCCTTTTCTTCTTTTTCCTGTCCTTCCCTCCTTTCCCCTCCTCCCTCTCCTCTCTTTTCTCAAACATTTAGCAGATATTGGTAAACTTCAAGGAAAAGCCCAAGTGTCATACTATTATATTTAAATATATTTCAGGATTCATCTCCTATAACGTTCAAATATTACTTTCATACAATGATATTTGCATTTGCAATACCTTTAAATGCCAAAGCTTCATTAAACATGATTCTGCAAATGTTGCTCAGCTTTTCCCAAAGCCAAGAACAAGGCTAGCATATACTTAAAACTAACAAAACTAATGAGGCTATACATAGAAGAGTTAGCCTTCTTTGATGTAAAAGAGCATAGAAGGATAAATAAATGCTATCTGAATATTAACAAATGTATTAGTAATCTCTGGAGAGAATTCCGATTTCTTGCAAAGATAAAGGTTACCCCCAGAAACAAAAGTTTAAGTGAAAAAATTCTGCAATATTGCAGATGTGCTTGGGAAATGCTGAACATGAAGTGTGTGACTTGGTTGAGCCATTTGCTCTCTATCTAATCACATTTCAGAAGGTCAGGGTGCCTTGTACTGCACCTGAAACTGAAAGTATTTGTGGCCACACACTTGTCAATACAACTTTCAAAGGGATTGTGGCTCTCTTTAGTTTGACTTCAACCTCTTACTTCTCAGTGAAAAGTGATTCTCAGGTTTGAAAAATGAAGACTTCCCTGGTTAGAGAAGTTCTCTAGACCATCCAAATGCAACCTTTACAGTCAGGATCCAAACACAGGGCACTACTATCCACTATCATTGCTTGAATTCACAAGACTTAGTTTTAAGTCAAGTGACAAATAGCTTTGCTCTCAACCCAATCCATGTCAATAAGTCAACAATTAGAAAAGCCTCCAAGGAAACATAAGAATGTGTTTGGAAACCAAATGTTTGGAAGACACTAGAGGCTAGGGATCTTTCTTCATGTATGAATGCTGAAATTACAACACATTTAAAAAACAGCTGGTATCACTTCTTCCATCTGTGCTTTGCATTAGAATGGAAAGCTCTTTCAACCAGCAAATAAAATATACTCTCAGTCTTCATCTGTTGCTGCTGCTGGCTGAGAGAGAACATCCTGCAGCCACACTGCTGAATACTCTCACCATCGACAACAGGGGCACATCCAAACTTCCATTTGGAAATTATCTTCTGATGGTGTTGAAGCTTGAACTATACCCAGAAGCTGTTGAAGACATGAAAGGGCCATTAGCATTGCCTAAAACAGTGCCAGGTCCATCCTAAGACATCAACAGCATAGGTTAGCAGCAGCAGCACCCAGAACTGTTCCCTAATATAATTTATTTTACTTACACAGCAAAGCCTTCACTTTGGTCAATTTGGAAATGAGAGATTTTAATATTTCTTCATTGTCTGTAGAGAGGGTGCAACAAAGCAAGGCTTAGTGAGGTGCCTATTATAAAGAATTATGGATCCAGGCCTGGCTGACTACTTTGGGACTGGGGACAGCAGAACAGGACATTACAGTGCACATGGGGCTTCTTAAGATGAAATACTAAAGAAATTTTGCTAGTCCAGACTGAAGATTTTTTACTTCTGCTTATATTTAGAGTGGCCCAAGTCCCAACTGGCCCAACACTTGGATTCAGTTCATGACTGTGCTTTGTCAGATTCAGAAAGTACCTTGTACCAGTGATTGGATTTGGCACATGTTTTCTGAAACTCTGTCACATGCCCAACATCTCAACCCTGTTGGCAGGTGCTGTTTTCCCTCCAGGACAGGTTTTGCAGCCTATGCAAAGCTTTGTGCCAAAGTAGCCAGCCTATAGTCCTGTGAATGCAGCAGAGATACACCTCAGGGGAGCCACAGGTAAGATGCTTTCCTCCCCAGTCTTATCCTTTTATTTTAATCGACAAATGGATTAACTAACTCTGAAGTACTAAAGGTCTCCTTGGGTAGCAAATTGCCCTTAACTTCACTGGTTTCTATGAGAACTGACATTGCTCAGTAATTCCCCAGTTTTTCTCAGCACCTTGCAGTACTATGTCCTAAAGGATTATCATGGATGTGAATTGAATACAAACAAAGCAAGACCTATGACATTATGAAAATTCTATTGCAGATATATCTTCTAAAAGTGCGACAGAGAAAAGGCAATCTATTATAAAATATGAGAGAAAATTAGACACCTTGTCTTGACATTCACTTCTGTCAGAAAGATCACACATGGGAAGAATAAATCTGCAGCTCATACTGGCTAAATTATGAGCATTTTCGTTAATTATAGAGATGACCTTCCTCAGAGCCACACTGTCTGGTCTTGAACACCTCCAGGAATGGGGAGTCCACAAACTCTTTGGGCAAATTATTCTAGTGTTACATCACTCTTATATTACAGATTTTCTTCTTAGTATCTAATCAAAATCCACACCCCTTCTGCTTAGGGCCATTCCTCCTTGTCCTACCACTGCAAGCAAGCCCTTTCCAGCCTGTAAAAGGTCCCTCTCAAGGCTTCCTGCAAGCTCCCTTTAGGTCCCACAAGGCTGCATTGCAAGATTCTCCCAGAAATTTCCCTCTGCCTTTGACTGACAGAGAGTGATCTACATAGCAAGATATTATATATCTGTTTTTATTCCCTTCACAAGGTAAAACAGGACAGTTATTAGTGTAGTCTGAATATTTATAAATAATGTAATGATAGCTTGAGGAAGTTTCCCATTTATTAGATAATAATTTTCAGGCTAATTTCTGAGGCCAAAAGCCACTTAGTATATTAGAGAAGAATAGGATTAGTACGGGTAAATAATCAAGAAGCAACCTCAACCTATTACTAGGATGAAATTTTAATTAAGTAATCAATTTCAAAGACATTAAAAGGACTTGCAAAAATGAGCCATTAGATTAGAAAGGAAAAGCTTAACACTTAGATTAAAATCTAAGCCTGTTTTTGGGCTTATTTTCTGTTACTCTTGTCTGATTTTATTCACATTTTCTGTGTGTTCTTTATTTTCCTTTGCCTTCGTTCTCCTTATTCCATTCTCATTTCTCTACTCCTCAGCTTCAGCCAAGCCCTTTCTGGCTTAGGAAAATGCAATATATTTGGAATTTCTTATTCACTGAATGTACTTTTTTCTAAACCTTCTCCTAAAGCTGTCTGCTTTCATCAGTAATCGTGCAAAGCATCAGGGCAACAAGGTTTTCTCATTTCTTCATAACACCATTTTTAGATATGTAAAATGAAAGTTACATTAATTCATAAATTCATTATTTATCAGCTGAGCTGGGACATAAAGGCTAGAAGATTTCCAAATAAGACAAAATATGGCCAACAAAGGATTCATAAAGCATTTGTCACCTGTAGAGCTCGCACTGCTGTAAAAAGAACAATCAATATTCTTAGTCTCAAATGCCAGGCCAAAGCTGGAAGAACAAAGTGGGAACATGGTTTTTCAAAAGCCATGCAGAAGACTGGTGACGGGGTCAGGAACAGGATACTTGACTAAATTATCAGGCTAATTCCTCATATCCTATATCAAATAGCTTCTCAAAGGCTACTTGCTTGGTAGCAAGGCTTAATAAATATGAGTTTTGTCTTCTAAAAGCAAGTAAAATATTTGAAGAATGTGGCACCAAACATATACACATACATGTATGTTTTGTGTATTATTTATTATTATGTATTTCTCTCTTTCCCAAATATTTTGAGCATTCTAGATGAAAGGAGATGAAAGATCAGGAAATACCTTAACACTGAGAACACTGCTATCAACCAAGTAATGAGAAAAAATTTCAGTATCTCATAGGTATGAGATACTAAGCACTGAGTGCATGCATTACACAAAGGTGGCATTAGAGTGAAACATCAGCCTTTCTCTAATCCTACCTAGTACTGAGTACATGCATTACACAGTGAGACATCACTTTTTCTCTAATGCTCTCCCTCCAGATCCAAACATTACTTCAGGAAAAGCTGGTAGAGGTGTGCAATTGTGTCTGTACAACCTTCTTGCTTTGACTGTCTTGGACAATTCAATTAAATATTCCTGAGGATGCACTTAAACAGAAATAAATACAATTTATTTCTGGAATAGGTTATATTTGTGTTTTGAATTTTTATTTTTTTGCTGATATTCAATTTTTAATCATGTGCAGTGACAGTATTTTGAGAGGTTCTGCTAAACTAAATTTATTTCCTTCTCTTCATTCTATCAAATGAAAAATACTAAGAGAGCTCTTGAAACATTTTATTTGTTAGAAAAAATCAGTATAGTTTGCCTGTGAAGTTATATTAATTAAGGCGCCCAAATATTTTTAATGGTCCAAGTGTTGTCTGAACTCCTATACAGCTCCTATAATTTATATCATGGATACTCTTACTTATTTGGATAAAAAGTTATAAACTAGCTATGTGTTTTAAAATTTTTGTTACATAAATTATTAGGAAAAAGAGAATATAAACAATTTAGTCAATTTTTTCTAAATTATGAGGCAAAAATATAAATTAATGGAGTATTAACAAAACATTACATAAAATGCTCTAGGTATGGCACAATTTTGTAATTAATACGGTTGGTATTCCATTTAACAAGAGCAATTTAATGCAATATATCTATGTTAAGTTCTAAATAGATTGCTGAGATTTGTACAAACTATAGTTTGAGACATTAATTGATTACCAGAAGTAATGAATTAACAAACAAAATTGTTATTGCAGTCACCCTAGGAATGACATTGGAGCATTTGTTCCTGATCACAGCTCCCTTTCAGTTTGCTCTGGTTTCTAGTCCCTTCTGTACCTTCCTGGCCAAAGTCAATCATGCAGCCACTGGTGGTGCTGGCCACATTTTGCCTGAGGGCACCTGCAGGAACTATTTTGAAAGTGGATATAAGAGCACCTAGCTGCCTTTTTGGAGCACTCTCAGGCCTTTCTTCTCTTGCATCCTTGGACCAGCAAAAAACTGGCATGTCCTGGGAGCTCTGGGGCTGCTGAATTTGTAGGGGTTGCTGGGTGCTGCTGGAGTCTGGCTGCTTCCCCACACACCACTCATCCTGGGCACATGCAATGCTCAGCCCTGCACACACACATTGCACTTGGTGCTTCTGGGGTTCACAATGTTTTCTTGCTCCTCTGGTGAACGGCAATTAGCCAATGCTTTCAACATGTGACCAAGTTATTGCTATATAAAGTCCATTGTCCCGTGAGTGTGCCATTTACACCGTGATTAATTGGTACAAAGCCACAGCTGCTCTGAGCTGGAGCAGTGGACTTATACGGAACAAGCTAATCTGCAGTATGCAGTTCTCTCCTCTGTGAGACTGGGAGGTTAAAAAATGAGCCAAAACTCCTGACTAAGTTTCATCTGGACTCAGTTACAAAACTTGCAGAGCTTGTAAACTCTTTGAAATTATTTAAACCCATTTAAAACAAAAGAGAACTGAAGCAGTTGACTATCATTAGGAGGTCAATTAAGGGCTCTAAGGGATGCAAAGAATTAAATGTGTCTCTACATCTACACAAAAAGTCTATGGGAATAAGTATGTATGTGTTCATAAAGCTACTCTATAGTTACATATTAAAAAATCATTAATTTAAGAGCTCAATCAGGAAATCCACTCTGGTTACCCCACATACAACCAATGTCTGCTTACAGTATGGAAAAGAGACCAATGTGCTAAGGATGCCTAAAAACAAGCCATTCATAACCTGTGCTAGGAAAGAAGAAACATACTTGAAACTGCAAGAAAGGCTCCCCATTTCATACAAACTGCTCCTATTCTTATGCAATTGTTCTTGTGTAATCCACAGTGACTCATCCATTTAGCAATTTGAGCAAAGCATAGAAGAAAATGGAAGTCACAAAAAATCATGTTCTTTCCAAAGTCTGTCAACTGCAAACTTCCAAGGAGGTCTTCCCAGTTTTTATCATGGTTTTTCTTTACTCCCCGTGGCACAAATCTTGCCTGAACCCAGCTAACTCTGGATTCCTTAGTGCATGCCCATTGTTATTTTCAGGAAGGGAACACCTAGACAGATAGTAGCAGTACTTCTTGCTGTATTTGTTTTTCTTTCACTTTTCTGACAATTAATGTCTCAACCTTATCCTACTCCTTTTAATCTGCTTCCTTAGATCCTCACTACAGACTTTCTGAATTTCACCGTGCAATTTCTTGTGCACAATATATTTATCTGATTTGTTATCTTGTGAGCAAGTCTTGCTCATGCATTAAATGCCATCTGAGGATGCTGGAAGGACTCATGCTCAGAACTTTACTCTTACTGGCAGGTTAATACCTATTCAGAAATTTAAAACCAGCAAACAATACCTTGGTATTAAGATACTTGCAGTTCAGGGTAATTTTTCATCTCGCCCTTGAAACTGGATTTGTCAGTCAGCAAAGTGTTAAGAGTATAACCTCTTACTTTACATATTGGACCCACAGGATTTAGTTTTGTGGCTAAACACCCAGATGTCATGTTCCAGTCCAGTGCTGAGGTTACACTGCTGAGGTTACACTGCTGAATTTCCCTTTTCCACCAAAGAAAATGAAAGCTATTATTATGAGTTTTTATAAGAAAATCATCTCTTTCACTCCAGCAGTCCCTCCCTTTTGCTTCTCACTGAATCAATCTTAGCTATTAGAAAACTTTGAAAATCTTAAGTGAAGGGTAACTGTGAAGTAAGCAGGAGGGAGCAAGCGTGGGAGTTGGCACAGGGCAGTGAGATAGGAATGCCAACTGCAGGAAGAATAGATGTCATAAATTCTGTGAATTATAGGAGAAGGGCATGAACCAGAAAAGAAAAAGGCAAGGCCTTCGGTCACCTTAAATAGCTGCTGCAGTTCTAGAGGAAGTGATTCTGGGACAATCTTTTCCTCACATAATAAGCACATGCAATTTGCAGCATTCCCTGAGGACCTCAGGGTCCTTCACTTCTTTCTCATCTAAGAGAACTGCAGTATTTACATGTCATCCTCTCAACAGCCCAGATGGTATAATTTATAATAGTATCTGATGATAAAAATTCTTCTGATAATATCTTTTTTCTCCTGCTTTAGGAAAAGAAGGCCAATTCTTGCATAGATGAATCTAAAGCTAAGCTTTAACTGCTCTATGCAGAAAACAGAAACATCAGGCACCTCCAGAAGTAAGCTCTGTCTGAGATTTTAGCTTCTGAAGATAGCTTGTTTTAGCAGCATCTAGATAAGCCTGTGACAGTGATAGGGTACCCTCTGTGCTTTGCACACAAATTGTCGTGAGCAACTGTCTTTGGCTGAAAAAAATACTTTTGACAACTGAATAAATCAGACAGCCAGATCATAATAGATATGGAATACTACTTCTGTTTTACACACTGGGGATTTAGGCAATTGCCTGAGGCCAGAAAGTTACTGTAACACGGCTGGGAACTGAATCTTGTATCTTGAGTCTTGTGCAAATAAAAAAAATACCCTTCCTCTAAGAATCTCACCAAAAGATATTACATAGCTATTTTTCTGCATCTGGGGTGCAATAAAATATGCACCTGTAAGGATGGAGAGAGAGGGGGAAGGGCTTATGGGAAACATTTATGAATAGCATAACATTCCTATAATGTCATGATTTGGGGTTAATAATAAAAACAACCCCAGCATTTCAGAACTACACTCAAAATTTTCCACATACCTTACAGTAACATATCTCTGTAGCATTAGATTCACATTACATATTGATGTTATTAACACTGTATGTTCTATTTATGTTTGTTCTCATTTAAAATGTTTCTTAGCTGTTGCTATCATGCTTTTATGTACACAGCATGTTAAGTATTCGTATCACCCATATTCTGGCTTCTCTTTATTTTAATAGATTTTGGTAAATCTGTTTAGGGCCTAAACCAAAGCTCAAAAATCACAAATAAGCCATATTGTTCTAATGTTCTGTACTTGCTACAGGTTAAAATTTTATGAAATCTCAACAATGAACACATGAATTCTGTATCATATGACAGTCATACTTTGTAGGTTTCAAGCACTGGCAGAAAAAAAAGGAACAACTCCCCTGTATTTTGCATTCTCCGCTTGTTCACTTCTTGTTTTCACTGAAGGCTGAATACTGACATAGGAAAAGCTTTTATAATTGTGCTAAGTATTAAAAATTTGCAAGCTAAGTCTAAGAGGTTTTTTATATAAAAATCAATTAACCTCAGAATTTAAAGGTTTTATGTATTTTTCATCAATACAGAATTGGCACAGAAATACACTCAAGATTTCAAATTATAAAAAGATATCTAAGTGAACACAGAATCATATAATTTGGCAAAAAATGTAGAGGACAACATTAATATAATTGAAAACAGCACATTTTTTCAGCATCATGAATTGTTGATGTGTTTACTGAACAGATTTGGTTTTACAATATTTAGTAGTATATTACTGTGGAGAAAATTTGTTTAAGCATAACATTTGGAGAGAGATAAAAGTATGAACTGATCTGCATAAAATTATCAACCAGCCCTTTTTATCCCCCCTATACTCCTATGTATTACAGATATTCAAGATGCATCTATGAGATGTGCAATCTCTTTCCTTCCTGATATAAATAAAAGAAACAATATAGATCCCTATAACAAAGAAAGAAGTATTTTAACTCAAGAGAACCCATTTGCTAAATAATAAATTGCTAAAATTGATAGCCTAATCATTAGTTTTTGTGGATTAATTAAAAAACCCTTTGGATGAATAATAAATATGTTTGAAAATATTCCACTTATAATTGGCTACTTTACAACATGAATAGTCCCACATTGCTCATGTAATGCTGTGTTACAGTGAAGACCTAACATATTTCTACTCCTACTAAATTAAGTTAATCCAGTTTTTCACCTGAAATACAGCTGAAGATAATTTAAACCATGCTTTATTTTACACTAAAATCTTCTAGAAGTGATTCCACAGCCCCTTACCTGGCTTTACCATAAATAGTAACTAGCAGTGAGCAGTCCAAGAAGTTTGAACATAATGATTAAAGAATTTATTTACTCTCTTAATGAATCAGGATTAATCACAGACCAACTTGCAGAATTGCACAGATTCTGAAAAAAAGACTTTACGAAACTGAATTTTATAATGAAATAAAATTGCAGGTGAAAGTCAATATATAAACTTTAGCGCTTATATAAGGAAGAAGAGTCAATTGTACCAATTTCCCCACTGCTAAACTGAAATTTGTGGGGTTATAAAGCAAATTACAGTCTTCTGTGCTGGATCCCCTGGAAGCCCTATCATTAATCCTCTGGTTCTCTCCTTCTTTACATCTATAATCTATAATCAAAGGACCCTAATGCCACAGAGTTTCTCTGCTTAACTCCAAAACTTGCTGCAACCAAACTGATTATCTGTATTACCAGGCTGAAGAAGCTACACAGAGGTAGTCTGGACTTTTCTGCAATATGTGGGGTCTGTCTCCAGACCCTCTGGGGTTCAGTTTTCATGACACATAAGCAGCAACACCACAATCCTTTAATAGCTTTAAGAATAAATGGCATTAGTTCAGCATAGCATGAGTGGTTACTCCTATGATGGTCCAAATTTTAAAGCCAGCAAGATTCAACCTTACAGAAAGAAAACTAAAATATCAAGTAGTTGCCACTAAATCAGTTTCTTGCTTTCCAATATGAATATCCCTCTTAATTTCAGAAACTGATGAAGACATTTTTGATTTTCACACATAAGTCAAAGTGTCTGACAAAATACCTAAAGCATTACATTAAATAGAACTCATTCATTTCCAAAAATACCTTCTCTTGCTTTCTGAAAATCAGTTGTTTAGAGATTTTTTGAGGCAAAAGTTGCACCTGGACCAACCTGCTTAGGAAGTCTGATCAATGCTATTGTGACTTTGTACCTATTATACTTTCAATTTCTACAATATTCTGTAGCAGTACATTTGATAATTTTACTATATTGAGTGAAAAACTCCCAACTTCTTACTCTATGTTTTAATGCATTATCTGAAAATTTAATTAGACAACCTTTCTTTGGCATAAAAATCAGAAAATTGTTACTCTTCTCTATTGATTTTATATATGACCTTCAATGATCCACAGGCACATTCTGAGGAATAATTTTTCTTGAAGCTGAGTATCTTTAATGTATATTTTCCTTGGATCAAATCTCTTACTCTGATTTCTGCAATCTTTCCATGTATCTTCTCAGTTCTTTTTTTACAAAGGAGATAGATAACTCGTATTCCAGACACAAGCATGATGCACATTCATACAACTGAAAAGTGATGTTTTCAATTGTGTTTCCAAATAATATATTTGTTGTTTACTATCTTTGACCTTATTTTTTTTTATAGTACTAACCAAATGGACAGCCAAATCTGTTTTAAGCAGTAGACCACTATAATATAGTACAGTTTTGTACATGTATAGTATGTACTGACACTATACATGGACATGATACCATGTTTTTCCAGCTCTTTTGTCATCCAATTTGTTACTATTACATAATTAGGTTTTAAATTTTTATTATCTCTAGATACTGGTGCATATATTTTAAAATTACTTTCTGAACAGCACAAACGCCACAACAGATTTCTCTGAGACCTAACAAGTACCTACCTGTTGCTGTGAAAAGTTAGTATTTTTATTATCTGTTTCTTAACTTTTAATGGCAAGTAATGCATTGAAAATTCTTCCTTCTACTTACATAAAAATTTAGTATCTTTTGAAGGCCAAGTTCTTTGCTGGAAGCTTTATTGTCCTTGACCACATTTCTAATTACAATTTCAAAAATGTAATGGATTTTTGGTGCATGACTTTGGAAAACTAAATTGATATTGCCCAATGCATCTAAATTAAATGTCTATTATAATTTTTTTAAATCGAGGATGGATTTCAGACTTGTTTACCATTCCAAGCATCCCTCCAAGAAGTCTTCTGAAATTTGATATCACGTATGTCCCCGTTCCTTCATGGGCCAACCGTTAACTTAAACAACAAAGTATACACTTTTTAAAGAATTTCATATTTGAGTTCCTTGAAAACACCTGAAAAAGTACTATTGTGACACAGTGACTTATTGCTGTTTGTTATATTGATTCATTCACAACACCACTTGTATGACATTTCAGCTTAGGATATTTCTTGATTAATTACCAATGGATACTGGATCCAGCATGAAAATCTCTAACCTCTTCTGTAATAAACATAGATACAAAACACTTTAAACTTCTCTACTATAGTTCTATCAAAGCTTTAAAAGATCCTTTTACTGCTCTGCTATCTGCCAGCACTGTTAGCACACTACCAGCTGTCTGCTTGTGAAATGTTTTAGAAACATGCATTAAAGAAGACTCTAGTATACAGTTCTTAAAAATTGTTGCTTAGGTATTTTTTCCTTAATACTGTATTATGTCTTGCCTACCATGGTTTGCTGTATTTACTTCTGGGGGATGGATGGATGAGAGAAGCTTAATTATTGTTTTATTTATTTTAGGTCTAGGAAGCTGTTCCTTTGAGTCTGGTAGGGGATTTTTTTTTTTTTTTTTAAGCTATGGAATGAATGCCAGAACTTAGCTCTTTTCTGGTTTGATCCTTTGGACAGAATCTGCATTTAAAGTATCTTTTATTTCTAATACATTTCTTTATTCTGTTGTTTAACTACATGAACTTCTTCCAGGCCTCTTAAAAATATTTTGATTGATATAATAATCTCAATATGGTTATGCTGCCTGCATAAAACCTCCAGGCATTTTATAATTTTGGCATCTCTTAACTACTTTCCTCCCTTCTATACACCTTATCTTTTTTCAGTGTCATGTTACTGCAATGGAGTTTTAAAATTCTGCTTTGTACTTGTTCTCCAATGTTTTAATAATAATTAAAAAAAAAAGTACAAATATATGCAAAAAATTGCAAGTGAATTAGTAGATCAACAAGTTAGCCAAAGGCTGGACCTAAATAGCAGAGCATATGTACTTTTGGTATGCTATGAGTATAACTAATAAAATTTACTATTTGTGTTTTCAGAATTTTATTTTTTATAAGTTCTTCACTCACCTGGAATAAAATCTGAGTACTCACCAATAATCATGACACAAAATAAGGACTGCAGAGCTTTTCACAAAGTAAATGGGTGGCTATTTCTTTCTCCCCTGAAAAGTCTTAGTATTTTTTCTCATTGATTAGCATTGTTTTCTGAGGTTAACGGCTTCTTTAGAAGCCCTCTTTAGTTCTTCTTTAGTTTCCCCTTTAAAATAAGTATTCACTGTCATTAAATTATTTTGAATAGTGGCAATGGTATTACAAAATATTGTATTATTGAAATACATATAGTATACTTAAAATCATACTTCTCAAACTTCAACTGGCTATCTGATCTCAATGAACTATCAATCTCAGCTCTATGATAAAAGTATTTTCTACCACAGTGTATTAGAATTTTCCAAGAAACTTCCATTAAAATTGCAACAAATTAACATCCTAATTTTCACAAGTATTCTAAAAATCAACTGAAGTTATGTCTGGTTCTTTGTTGAATCACACTGCAGTTTGAGAAATTAATCTTGAGAGATAGTGCTGTTTCCACAGTAATGACTTCAAGTTATAAAACCAACTCTGAAGACAGGGTCCGGCTGTCAGATACATAGTGCTCATTTTCATGGACTAAAACAAACAAACAAACAAACATACATACATACATACATATCCCCCTCAAAAATAAAGAAACTCCTGTCATTGTGGTGGTTCTATGGAGAGCTAGCAATATACCTTTTCAAGTTTTCAAAAACAGTTATTCTAAATAAATAAATAAATATGTCTTAAATATTCTAAGCAGAGACCAAATGTAAAAACAAAATTGTTTTCTAAAAGTGGGAGATCAGCTCTGGAATACAATAGCAGGCATCAGGATTATCAAATAAAACATTTCTTTTCTCCAACATGGACTTTAGTTTGCTAGTTATACTTTTGCTATATTATAATCTATGTTGAAAACAGTTTCAATTAACCATTTCCAAGATTCTCCAATTTAGAAAAGTTCAGTAGATTTTTACCCATATTTTTAGATAAAAGAACATTGGAAATTAACTTGAATAGTCTGATTATTTCTGACTATCCACATTATTTAACTGCTAGGATCAAGAAGTGAGCCACTCTGGATCACTCCATGAACAATGACAAGATCTGAGAACTGACTAAAACTACTCTAGATTTTTTCTATCCATACAAGGGCAGTAGCATTTTTCACAAAGACATGAAGAAAATATTGTGCGTGCACAAATTTGCATACACATATTCTAAGATCTAAATTAATTTTAAAAAACTTCCTCATTTTTGAATGTAATAAGCCAGCTTTGAATAGTAGCAATAATGGAATATACAAATTAGAAATCGCATCTCTCCATAAGATCATCATACTGTATGATAAGTGTATGTACAGAATACACAATACTCTGTGTGTGAATAGCTTTAATTTCTTTCATACCAGTGCAGTTAGTTTGTTGGAATGACAAAATAAATTTTTTTAAACACCAACTAGGTAATTTCATTCTGTTGTGAAAAATAAAATGGCAACGCTTACCTCCCAAACTTTTTATACCTGAAGGGCAGAACATACTACCAGAATGCAACAAATACTTCATACTCAGAAGACACCTGCAACACCATGCAGTAGTAAACTCAGCAGCTTAATAAGATGTAATAAAATTAGGTCTAAAAACTCCAAGAGTCTTGCCTATTTTAAGAAATTGTGATAAGGTGTTTTCAGTCTAATAAATTCTACATACACATAATAATAGAAAAATAAAAAAATTAACTTTCAAAATTCATATTATGAGAAGAACCCACTATCATGCATTCCTTTAAAAATCACAATTTTCTGGCATATATTTATTGTTCATGAAAACATTCACAAACAAAAAGGTCTTCGGCAAATATTATAGGGAATTAAAACCATTTCTTACTTAAAAGTAGTAGAATCCAGTTTGTAATTTTATTACAATTATGTATTACTTTAAAAATAATGACTTCAGGTATGTGCACATATCTAAATACACACACATTTTTTATTTTTATGTAAGCAAATTCATGCCTGTCACAGCCATGTAGGGTATTAAAAGAAAGGTATTTTTTATTTGTGTTCAATGCATATCAAAGATACACTATCCATTCACAACAAATTCACCTATACAATACCAAATTCACATCAGGCTTTTCTGCTGTACCACTAATCTTGTAGATTCTTTTTACTGAATATTCCAACTAGGAAATATTAGAAATACAGTCACTTTAGAAATTTATAGAACATTTAACATGCTGGTCAAAAGTAAAAAGAAACAAAACATTGACACAATCTTAACAAAGTAGAAAGATGAAGACAAGAACTTGTGTAGGACTTTGAGACAAATTTTCATCTTGTATTCAGTGGCAAATTCATTAAATCTGAAGAATTCTTTATTTCCTCTTTTTATGTTCATGGGATTTGGAAAGAAAAAGTGCCTTAAATCACAGTAAGTCCTTATCCATGTGCCCAGAAATACATTCACTGGCAACACAGAACTAAAAGCACTCCTGAGAGACGTTTTCAATTGGATCTAAGAATCATGTGTGAAATGTGTTAATTCAAACTATGCAGAGCATATACATAAAGTTTCATAACAAAAATGTTTTCACTGAAGAACCTTCTGCTTCAACCTCTTAAGAGACAAATCATTGGCACCTCAAAAGAAATGCACTAGAAAAATATGATGAACATCAGTGCAGAAACTATATTCACTATAATCTACAACTTGCCACTAAAATAGTAACAGCATCAGCACGTGTTTGCCCACAAAATTCAGTACAAGATTATAGATCTGACAAACATGCACTACTATACAAGATTTAATACACATTCTTATTTCAGAGTTGATGCACTAAGCTTCAGTTCTGAGACAGCTCACAGAACTAAAACAATTTACTTGATCATAACTCACAGAAGCAGAAATGAACCTATAGATTTTCTTTTAAAAGTATGTTATGTTCTCTTTTTACCACAAGGACTTGCTACTTGTCTAGAAACCATTTACCCCCTGGTGATACCCAGTCAGTAGTATGTGATTGATTACTCCAGGTATTTCTGTATTTGCAGAGCCCTAACATGGCATGATCTCTTTTAAAACTTCCCATATCACTCTAAGCACTATGAAACAACATAAGATGAGTCAAATGCATTTAATCAGTGTAAAAATATTAAAAATAGTCGTTACAGTACTTTTTTTCCTGTTGGCCAAGAAGTAAAACTGGTGGGACACCAAAGTGAAATGGGATCTGAATATTCTTTAAATCTATTTCATATCTCAAAATCATTACAAATGTTCTTCCCCCTCTCTCAATTTTGGTGCACATTGGAGTCTCCTTTTTTCCCCACTGCAATCTCAAAGCTTGGAGAAACCACCTTCTTAAACACATCCACTTTTCTCCTCCCTTGCCCCAGTAACTGTGCCCTTGTAGTCACCTTATTCCTTTGCATTTGTACAAATCCTTTCCCACAGACCTATTTTTACTCAAATTTCAAATAAGTATCATGACTGCAGCAACAGTCCATAATTAAAACTCTCCACTCCCTATAACAAGAAGTAGCACATTGGTTTAAGTACAGAGAAAGTTTTGGTCAGGCAGGTGGGGTAGTTCTAGTAGGTGCTATTCCATCAGCTTTTCTTAGGATCATCACATTAAATTCTCAACTCTGAAATATTATGTGAGGTTGCATATTTATGTTTTAAAACAGATCTAGGACACAAAAATACAGTAAGTGTTCGGGGATGATGAATTTCTAGGCACTTAATTTTCATTCTTTTCTAGAGAAACTCCGTAAATTCTTCTGAAGGTCCCATTAGACATCCGTCTGCCATGGCCCAAACCACTTCATGGCAAGGGTTAAATGATACCTTTACAGCAATTCCAAGTCTTTCAGAGTACTGAAGATCCATTACATTGTTACCATAAATTGCATTTTAAACAAGACAGATCACCTCAGTTGTACAATACCATACAATAGATTTCAAATGTTTCTATACACAGCAACAAAGGAGTGACTTTCACAGTCACAGAGAAAAGAAACCGCCACTAGGAGAAAGTAAGGGCTGAAAGATCAGTGCAAAGTAGTCAAGACCAGTAAAGTGCTCAGATAACTACAGTGAGAAAAGACCAGTGGGTGACAAAAGTTTAAGCAAAGGGAAAACAGAGACTTGTCCTTTCAAAAGGTTTGACTTCAGAAGATTTTTTAATAACATATGCAAAACGTTTAATTGTTCCCTCATATTTAAAATAAATATATGGACTCTAGGCTGTAAAAGCATAAATATACAACAAATCTTAAAAATGAGTTATGTATAGCTATTTAAAGGATTTATAGTAAAGTAAGTAGTATCAGATTCCTTAAAAAACGGAGTAGTTAACTTGGAAGTGGTAAAAGTCTAACAAGTGCTTTATACACCTAAGACACTATTTTTTGACTGTGGTCATACCTATGTCTATGTCAGTTTACCCACCTGAGTACAGCAAAACAAAATAAGCATTAGTAAACATATCTTTTAGAGGCATTTCAGACCTCGCAGAAATGCAATAAGAAAATGCAAAAAATATGAAGAGTGATTAATAAGACTCCTGTAACTCCAGAGGCACACTTCAGCATGCCAGGTTATATATCTGCCATCCAATTTCTCTATTTTTTCAAGCAGCTGAAGGCATTGGATGACACCTCATCACTTGGAACAACTACAAAGAAACAACAAAAAAACTACACTGAAAATAAGTAGGAGATATAAAAACCGAACCCTTCTCATACCAGAAAGACTACAAATTTATAGTGGTGACTGGTTTATATTCACTTGGAATGACAAAGTTTTCAGGAAAAAAATATACTAGCTTGGTTTCTGTTTTAACAGAAGTCCTTACATTCACCTGACCACTTAATGGACAAACTTCAGCGAGATCTGAGTAAAGAGTGTAATTTTCATGTGTTCTGCTGAATTCAATGGAATTCTAGCTGTTATTAGTGGTCACAACAGTCTGAGCAGATGAACTAAAACACAGCATCAGAACCTTACATGACGATTAAAAAAGAATCCACTTGTGCTAGGATTAAATGCATGCTGCAAATACACAAAATACTGCAATTTCTACTATTCCAAAGTTCACGGCGTTGTTATATGAAAATCCCAAAAAATATATTGCTGAAGAGGTATGTCTGTGTGATTGAACCTTTCAAACCTCACAAAAAATGCCAGTTAATAATCACAGCATTTGAGATTTTAGGACTGAAAACAGTAATTTCCAGCCATACCACAGTCTTACAGGTAGCATTGGTAGGGTGTTTATCTGAGTAACAGTAAGATTTTAGTATCTACAATTCTGAATCCTGGAACAACTAAATGGACTTGATGAAAAAGAGAAATCTCAGATTTCAAATTAAAAAAATGGGTAGCTGCTCTCATTGCTACCAAACTAGGTTGCTCCTAAGTCAGAAACAAAAAAAAAGTATTTCCTACAATTAAGTTATTGTAGGACTAGTAAGATACTGGGTTTAGAAACTTTAAACATTTACAAAAGCACACCAGGTCTGTGTATGCAGTCCATGAGCAGACAATAAGCAACAACTGAAGTTTTAATAAACTTTTTGCATCTTTAGGGATATTTTCCCCCTCATAAATATTTTCTGCTCTAATTAAATAATTTTTTTTTTTTTTTAAATTCAAAGTATAGAGAAAGCAATGTTCCTGGTTGGTATCCAGTAATCTGCAAAAGTCTACACCACGTAGCAAACAGAAAAAATGTAAGTAAACTAGAAATCTTTCAGCAGTTCTTTGGAACTTGCTTTCAAATACTTTGTTTTAAAAACAAAATCCAGTGGTATTGCATCACACATAACTCTTCAGTGCTTTTACAACAAGCTAGTCATATGTCAAGAACTCTGTATGCAAAGCATCAAAAAGCATAAATGTAGATTATTCCACACACTACAGACATGCATTCTGCAAGAAACTATGAGGATTTAGATTACAGCATCAGTTTGATTAGAAACATAACTACAGGAATAAAGGAAGGAAGAAACTGTGCCAGTTTTTTGTTCACTTTGGTCATGTAGCGTTATCCCATGCAGATGTTCTGGAAATTCAGCATGCAAGTTACAAAGTTAAAAAAACCAAAAAACAACTGAAAACAAACAGCTTTCCCTGAATATTTTGGAACTAAAATATCCAGTTAAGACAGAATTGCCAGTATTCTCATAATCTTTTTACTTTTCAAAATTAAAATTCAGTAGTAGTGCATATACATTCAAAAGAGATAATAAAGATTTTTAGTAACAGATTCTTCAGCTCTCAATTTCTTTCTCAGTACAGTATATTAGGAAACAACTGCAGCTGGGACAGCTCACATAAGCCACTGCTCTTGTTCTTTTCTGTACTTCTCAGACCACTTCTGAGTAAGCTCTAGGTAAACATTTGGTTTATGGGGTTTATAATCAAGGTAAACCACCTGTCCAGTCCGTTTAGGGACAGCTTTTTCAATCTGAGTTCCCTCGTGCCATTCATTAAAAGATGTAATGGAAATAATTTCTGGTCGCACCAGAAGGGCTGCACTGAAGGCAGTCTCATAGTACTTCCCATTGACACGGTTCCGAGTGTTGTGGTTGTTCCATGGTCGGATGCTGGTATCAATATAACCTGGCCCCACACTTGGAATAAACATCAAGTTGTTACTATCACAAAAGGCTTTTAAACTTGCCCAATTATGATGAGATGAGCCGTAGGAGAAGCCATTGGTGGCAAAGTACGTGTACATTCCATCAAAACCACTTCTGTGAATGTCATGCTTATGTCTTTCTTCTACAAGAAGTGCAATGAATAATGCATCATAGGGAGTATTTCGAATACTCTGGGATCCAGAGACAGTTAACAGATTTGACCATATTTCAGGAATTGTTACGTAAGAGTCATAAACATAAAACATGGGAAGAAGTCTGCCTGTGCTGGTCTTATGCCTGTAAAAGGCTGGATGGCTTCCATATCTATAAAGCAAACAAGATTGTTAAAACAAATTTGCTATTTGGAAAATACTGTTGTACAATCTGAGCTGAAGACTTTTCCCAAAAATTAATTTAAAAACAGGACATGGACTTTGAAACACAGCACATCATGTCCACTTTCAGTCCAGTCTTTGCTGAATATCAAACAACTCTTCAAAGAACCTTTAAACTATTACAAATTAGTAATTGTCCTGGGTTTGGCAGAGACAGATTTAATGTTCTCAGTAGCTGCTCCAGTGCTGTGTTTTTTTCTTTTTATTTAGCATAAGAATAAAATTGATAGCACATTGATGTTTTGTCTGCTGCTAAGTAGTGCTTACCCTAAGTCAAGGATTTCTCAGTGCGTCGTGCTCTGCCAGTGAGGAGCTGCACAAAAAGCTGGGAGGAAGCAAGGCCAGGGCAGCCAACCTGAGCTGGCCAAAGAGATATGCCACACTCAGAATGTCATGCCCATATATAAACTGAAGGAGCCACTTAGAAGGGGACTGAACATCGCCCAGGGCTGGGCTGGGTACTGCTCTGTATGTGGTGAGCAATTTGTCTTGGGTTCTGTTACTCTCTCTCCTTGTCCTTCCCATTAACATTCCTAACAATACTACTGGTGTACTATTATAATGCTATTTTGTTTCAATCATTAAATTGCTGTTATCTCAACCCACAAAGTCTTCTGATTCACTTGCTCAGTGACGGGGGATAAGAGGGAAAGTAAGGGGCAGCTGGTGATACCTAGTTGCTGGCTGAGGTTAAACTGACTGTAATTTAGCCTTAAACTGCGCTACAGTTATCAGTTTCTCTTGAAGGGCAATTCTCTAATTCGAGATGAATTAAATACAGTCGAAGCAGCACTGATAAGGAAAACAACTAGTAGCTGTACGAATTTGTCAAGACAAATTAAAATCATTAGAGAACAACACAATAAAGCCCTATCTGCTGGTTTGTCACTATCAAAATGTATATTTTATTTAATTTAATTTATGGATCATGCTGCTAATCTGAAGTATCTAAAGTACAACTATCTAAAGCATGTAGAAAGCAATTTAAATTTGATAATCTATGTAAAATTCACAACTTCAGTATTTAAAAAACAGACTGAACTTTTCAGCACTGAAATATGAACAAAGTTCCTTTCAGTTCTCTTCAGTCCCAGCAGGCATTCTTATGTATTTTTATAAGCTTTAGTTCATACACAGAAGTCCCCTAAACCAGCATGTAAGAAACCCCAAGGAAACCGTTCTGAAAAAACTCACTTGTCAATGATGTACTTGACATTGTGGTACATGCTGCGATCATCTCTGTCTTTGTAAGGTTCGATATGAAAAGTGACCTGAAAGATGAAAACGTAAGAGCAACACAAACAAAAAACACTACTGAATATATGGGCACTGGGTATTATATGAAGACAGTACCAATCACAAAAAGTGCAATTCTTTACAGACCAAACATTTCATCAGTCTCTACTGAAAATAATCCAACTCTAGTACAACTCCTGCACTACTGACATTAGAAGCTTCAGAATCTAGGAAGTTTGGCATTAAATACTTAAGATTTTTTACATTAAAACAGAACACTGTTTTTGTTTATCCTAGACTACTGCAAGTGGTAATCATGTTTCAGAAAACTTAAAAAGCTACAAAACCTAAAACTTAAAATAAAATATTATCTATCTGAATGTCCAAGAATGGATAAACTAATGAAACATTTTAATATTTAATTTCTAACTAATGTATTAAAACCTGCTAAATATAATGCTCCAAGAACAGTTTTCAGAATCAAAATACATTTTGAGATATGGGAAATGAAACCTTTAATTTAAAATTTTTTAGATTTACAAACATCAACAAGCTCTTGAAACTAAATCTAATATAATATACTGCTATTGCTCTGAATGTCAAGCTTGGAGCTTATGTGTGAATTCCAACGTAAAAACAAATTTGTTTTCAAACAGACAATCATGGAAGAATACATTACATTAATCAAAACAACAACTTTTTCAGAAGCAATTTTAGAGCAGAATGTATTTAATAAAGTCTTTGACAACTCTGCAACAGTAGAAAATTTCCACTGCAGAGCCAATCTCTCTCTCTATTAAATAGAAACTACAGAAAAATAGCATTAGACTAAATCACTAAGACTGACAGTAGAGGCTGAAGAGCACTATAATTCCATCTTTGATTTCCAATTATCAAAAGGGCATATCTTCTCCCAGACTTCTGTTTAGCAGACATAACAGAAACACATTTTGTATATTGGCTTTGGTCTACTGAGACTCCTAACACTTATTATAATAATTTACTAGCACAAGAATGCTTAAAAACATTACAGTGAAGGTAACATCTCCTGCAATATCTATACTGACTATCAGTATTCCAGTAATTCTTCCAAGTGGTAACAGCAGCTTCATCCATATTGCAATCATTATCATACTATTACACTCTATTATATTTTCAATTGTAGCTTATTTCATTTGGCCTTGACTCCTTTCAGACTTGAATGTTAACAAGTTTTTTTAGATGAGAGAAAACTCTATTTGATAGTCTGAAAATTCTGGGAAAGGATAACATCTTTTTCTGTCTTTTAAGAAATTATTAGATAGAGTGCAACCTATGTCATATAATGCAAGTCACACAGTACTTTTAACAGTTTCAAAATTATTTCTGTACCTGATTTAATCATCCCATTTTACTACTGCTTGCTAAAGAACCTGCAGTTACCCCCAGTGATAAGAAATTTCACTGCAACTTGCATAACCAACTAAAACCCAAGAAGATGAACAGGCTGCATTTTCAGTACACAGTACAGACAGCACACTCCAGAGACGAAACATATGCAGCTACTTAAAAACTCAAATCTATTACCTGGGAGAGGTTAAAATGAAATACACATTTTCATTATCACAAAAGGAAAATACAAGTTTTATTCTAAAAAATAAACAAAACCAAAGCACAATCTAGGAGTCTACTGATTAATTCACGTTATCTTTAACTGACTTGACATTTCACCTATTTTAAAAAGTCAGTAACTTAGCCTTTCTATCTTGTCATGCCCTGAAGTAACCCTAAGGTCTGAGCAGCATGTCTCTGACCTTACAGTCCAAGGCAAGTGTTCCTGGTACCTTCTGGAATAAGGACATTAATTCAAACTAGACATTCCAAATCTGTCTTTATTCCTCATAGATGTTTGTTCCTGACCTTTATGATCAGGTGCTAGCAAGTTATGAAATAATGCAAAATGAAGATAAGTCCTTTTTTCTCAAAGGTCCTTAGCTTATAGCTCACTGTATTTCACAGTATTTTAGAATATGTAACACTTCTCTCAACTCCCAAGACTCACTGGAAAATATAATGTTTTATTCTTGAAACTGCTTCCTGAAAAGAAATTTAAAACAATAAACATCCACAACACAATGCCTTAGGTTCTGCAAACTAAAGCAGATTACAATAACTATTCTGCTTATAAGGGAATATTACTCAGGTCCTAACAAAGTTCAGTGCAATTCAAAGATTTCCATGACCAAAAAGAAGTGAAGTATATTAGCAATATAGTATATTGGTATATTACTTTTCTAATTGGTCCTATTATATGCATCTAGAAATATTTTACCTTTAGGTTATATTTGTGTGCATAGTCCAAAACAATTGGCACTAAATCATCAGTTGGTTCTCCATTTTCATCAGCCATACCTGGTGGGTACCATGAAAGCACTATTACACCTGAAAATACAAAACTTGAATTTTAAATCATGTTGTTTAACATATTACAGGTATACTGTAACATTGCAATGAGTTACAATTACTGATGTAAAATCCACATAAAATAAATCAGAATCTCAAGTTACTTTTTAATCTCAGTACTCTCAGAGTGGATTTTAATTCCTCTCTTTGTAGGACTGCAGAACAAACAGTGGTTAGACAGTGGTTCCTTGTCAAGGGAACAAATCTGTACTCAGTGTCCTAAGCCTAACACTTAAGAGCTGTTTCCTCCCACTTTTCAGCACAGCGTTCCAACCTTCAGGCTGTACAAGAGGAAAAGATTGCTCCTCACTCAGGCATTATAGCTATGCTACAATACAGACAGAGAATATCAACATACACAAGTTATAGAACACTCAAGAGATGAGAGCTGTGCATGTGATGAAGGAGATTCTTATCTTATGAAAGTTTATTCCCCACCACATTTCTTCAATGTACCTCTGGTTGAAACGCAAAACAACCATTTAGTACTAGAAGCAGTGACTTCCATACTACAACCATCTTTCTTGCTGGTACAGTTACTATGGTGTAATCCACCCTTCCAAGCATGTGAAATTAGTTTTTAAACTTACTATCTTCAAAAATGCTTGAGTAACTCTCAATAATTTTAAGGATGTTACCAGTGCTGTAGAAAAAAAAAGACAACAAATAACATGTCTTCATATTGTAAATTTTTCTGATGCTCTCCAAGAAAGCAAAAGAACACACTCTTCACAAAGGCTAAGCCCCTTCCTTCTAAAATAAAATGGTGACATATAAACAGATTAGATATTTTGGATGCCCAGCTGGAAACAATATCAAAAAGAAGCTAAGCCTGAAAGAAATACATAAAATATTGATGTAGAAATATTTTGTTAGAAATGCTATTCAGAACATACACAAGAATATGTCAATATGGTTCTTTTTAACTAGGTAATGATTTCAGTAAATGAATAAATTCACTGAGTTAGGGAAGTATATATTCTAAATTCCACCTACTCTACTAACATTATAACATTTCTGACTAACAATTTTCAACAAAAAAAATCCAAAATTAGGAAAAAGAAACCAAATATTGCAGTGAATACATAATCACACAAATATCCAAACCAGAAATTTGTGCTCAATACACACAGAAGGGAGTTCAACTACCCTTAGGCACATTCTCTCTGCATTTTATCAAAAAGAAAATCACAAATAACAGATAGTCACAAGTGACAGTCTCCTCAAGGAAAGAAAAATGCAATATTTTACTGCATGTTATCAGATTATCTTTTATTTCACACAGAAGAAAATAACTAAATGCAAATGAGTAAGGAGTAAAGGACAAGTGGAAGAGCAGAAAAATCTGGATATCTTGAATACATCTGATAAGATCCTCTTTCACACCTTTAGGAAATACATAAAAGTTCAGGAGACAGAATTGTTGATCAAAGAACCTGAATTCACATTTGCATTGGTCATTTCCTGAGAAAGACTACTACATGTTCTCTTTTCTGTGGTTAAAAAATAAAGTTATGTACCACTTCAAGAAAAAAAACTATGGACTTGACACTAAAAACAGTGTCATAAATGTTTAAAACCAGAAAAGTCACTATAAACAAAAGTGGACTATCATAAAAAAAAAAATGCTGGTGCAAAAAAAAAAATTTCCCCAAGCAATCTCATGAATAAAATTTACTGTATTCATCTGTAAAATATTAGAAAACTAATTCATAAGAATTGTAAAGTATAAGAAGAATACAGGGAAGCACTGCATGAGACTCCTGTTGCCCCATTCTCTTATATGCCTTCAATTATTAGACAGTATTTGCTGAAAGAACCACTTACATTTTTATTTTTTCATAAGATCCTTGACAAAGCTCAAAAATGACTAAAAAAAATGATTATGTGGCTGTAAATAGAGTAATGGATGAGACAATGGCTAAGAGAAAAAAAGAAGAAACTGTAAATAGTCAGCCTAACATCACAGTACACAAAAAATTAACAAAGTATAATTCTAAAAAAAAAAGTTGATGAATAATGTTAGTCAAATCTAGATGGAAGAGAACAAATTAAATTATACTTAAATCCTTAAGTCAGAATAACAGCAGGAAAAAAGTGACTCTTTATAAATATCAGTTATGTTACAAAGATTATCACAGGAAGCCTGAACTACTCATTCATATTGCTGAGTTGTAAATGGAAAATTAACTGAAGTTACGAAAATACTTGATTATCCAAAGCATTTTTCCTAGCAATTGGCACCCTTTCTACCAGCAGGTAAACTTTCTCAGACATCTGTATCAAGAGGATGAGAAACATCACATATTCTTCTAAAGCCGCAAGTGCCTTCCTTGCCTTCATCACATCACCATACATTATTTTGTTTTAGATAGATAAGACTCAAACAGTGCTTACTGGCAACTTATATCTGAGATGTCTCTGCAACAGCCTTGTTACTCCTGTTGATGGAGTTATATTACTGAAGAGAGCAAGAAATTACCTATGTTTGTATTAACCCTTGTACAAAATAAAGGTTAGGTTAAAACCCACAAGATTACAACAACCAAGAAGTAAACACTACACAAATAAACATAACTAATTAAAAAAAACAAAACAAAACAATTACATTAAACCTGAACGATTAGATGAATGAAGGAGATTCAATACAAGGTGATTAGCAGTATCAGTAATGCTATGAGCTTTGGTCATGTTGCTCTAATTACATTTACAGAAGCTGTTCAGAGTTTAATATTAGCCTGTATGACTGCTTATTTTATAAAAGATTAACATAAAAAGGACCATAAAGGCCAACAACTAGGAATGACACCAAAAATATATTGAATATTCTTATGTATACAGTTAATCTTATTTACAAAAAGGGAACATCAATTTATATTGAAAGAAGTTACTTTTGGACATTAATGAATTAATACCTGTTATTGCGCACACAGCATTCAGAGAAAAAAACCCCACTCATATTTGAACAGACTGCTTCTTAACTATGTTAGCATGATTTACTGAAACATCAGTAAACACAGAGTACTCATCTCCAAAAATAAAATACACAGAAATATAATCTAGTCAAGGTTTCTCTATTTTCATTTATGTTATCAGTGTTTAGTAGTAAGTCATGAAAAATGTGTACCTACAGTATTAAAAATACCATTCTTATGCATTCTGTGCATCAGATACAGCTTTGAAGATGTAGGTTTCAGTTGGGGTCAAAACTCAGAGATATAAAGACATTTACTAGTTTCAGACATTTCCTGAATTACACAGAAAAACAGAAGGATAGCTCAGTTGTGCTCATTCATAAATGTAAGGCTGGGTAAATGAACAACATGCTGAAACGCTAACATTCATTACCAGTTGAAGCTGAACGCATTTGTTTCATGTGGGCTTCTATGACAGTAGGGTCTTTGGAACTGTAAGATCCAAGTTCTGGATAAAAGTTGGCCCCAATGTCCTCAGGAGGATTATGCCTTCCCTTTGGATAATTGTTTGCAATTTTGGGATCCCAATGTGGCAACAACGGATGGTTCCAGTGAATATATTTACCATCAAACTGTGGATTCCCATACCAAGTATAGTAGAATATGTGAAAGTTATAATTAGGAGAAGACAGCTCCTCTTCCAGCTTTTTTACAGAAGACATTGATGCTTTCATAGTATTGACAGCAATACTATGCAAATTACTGACACGTGTTACAGTATCTCCTTGAGCCCTATTCAGCAAATTCTGTTTACTGTCTAAGAGCACGGTCCGTTGTTGAAGCTCTGGCAACAAACCAAGTCCAAATGGATCCCCAAAGCCAGCTCTGTCAGGTCTCAGGGTCTTCAAAGCCATCATTATGGAGCAAATAAACAAAATAAAAAGCAACAAAATGATGCATGTTCTTCTGCGAAATCTTGCCATGATGTCATAGTTCAGAATCCCAATGGGATTTTGGCTGTAACTGATCAAAAGACAAATATTTTCAAGTCAGATTTCTTATTACCTAGTATTCAGCAGTATGAAATGCTTCATAAAATTTCTATATAATAAAAATAACACAGAGAGAAATGTGATGCACACACTGACCACAGAACTAACAGACTTTGTGGAGGGTGAGGTACACAAACAAAACCCCATTTCTTTCTTTGAGAGCATGTGTCACATTCTGAGGTTCTACCACCAAGGACTCAAATATTTTTTAAAGTATTTTACTTTTGAACTTAATTTTTATCCTAATCCAGATAAATCCCATGAAATGGAAATGCTGGTTACATTATTTCAGAACTATTATTTTGTAAGTGCTATTTAGGTAGAAATAATTAAGAAAACAAAAGAAAAAGCAGGAGCCATGAAAGGAGAATAATATAGCAGAACAAGAGTAAAAACAAAATGGGGTATGATAGAACTACAGCTTATGTTGAGAATGCAGGTTTCATTCACTAACCTATTTACTGGCTTCAGACCAACCACTTTGTGCTCTGTTAAGCAATATATTAACAAAATACTCCGGCAAATTAAATTTGAAACCATGATGCTTTCAGCATTTTCAACTTTACAGATCTATTTTTTTTTTTCCTGAATCATGTAAGCAAAATAGCATAGCAGAAAGCCTGCAACGTACCTGTTGGCAGTCAGTTAGTACAATGTCACAGCTGCCTGACACTTCATGCAGTGTCCCAGGGCTAAATTCAAAACAAGACCAATGGTACACAGCAAGGTTTGAACCATGAAAGTAGGGGGGAAAATCAGTATAATATAAGGCAAATTTACTCTATTTATAATTTTAATTCCTGTACAGCATTATCACAAGAGAACCAGAGAAAAGGATTAACAAAATTTAGGTTACCACAGAATTATGTGGAACAAGATTATGCATAAAACTGACAACACTAAACTGGAAAATCTAAGAATAAATTTCTGATACAAAGGTCATTAGACATAGCATAGCTTCGATTTGCATTTCTGTCACTGACCTCCAAATTTTAGAATCTTATTTTAATTTGAATAGATATACACAGGTAATTTCAAAATACTTATAAATGATTTGATCTTAGTTTCCTACCAATGTTATCATGCATTAACACAGAGCTCAGTTGTCACAATAGGCTGCTTGCTACTGCTATGATAATTTTAGATAAGCAATTTTAGAATATGCTTTTTAACAATACAGCCTGAATTGGATTAGGACTATTACATTGCCAGAAAGGGAACTTCTGCTTCCATTTTCAATATTAATCCACTCATCCTACTGTCTAGTCTTACTTTTCACAGTAAGGTCATACATTTACATTAAGAGCAAAATCCAGTTAAATATTTCAAAAATAAACAACACGAAAATCCCAATGCACTTTTACCTTGTTAGAGAGTGGATTCAGTTGAATGACTATCACAGCACTAAAGCCAACAAAGAACAGATGGAGCAAGACAAGACTATGAAAATGATGTTGTTCATTTTGCCCAACTAGATTCCGAAACCATACGTTTGGCTACTGTCAGGGAAAATGATTTTACAGCACACACGCTTAGAGGATTTCACATTGCTTTACGTCAACTTACAGGGTTCTTTTTCTATGGCTAACAATCCATCCCATGATTTTGGAATTCTGTCAGAGATTGTATGGAGTACTGAACATCTTACTTTAGTAAGAAATTAACTTTAAATACACTCAAATTTCTCCTGCTATTTTTCATTACCTTTTCAGTCTACTTTCTAGTATATTATGCTACCCCTACCTGGTAATTTAACTCAATTTTCAGATTAGATAAACTGAAGTTTTCTGAAGGGTATTTTTTTAAGGAAACAATATTATGCATCTGACTAATGTAATAATGTATTCCATTTAATTTAACCCAGATGCCACTGATCTTCGTTAAACAAACAGGAATGCCAGAGATAAACTACCACTGCAATTATTATTTTATCTCTTCTATGAAAAAGAATTCATGACTGCAATGTCTATAATTGGAATGCTGACAAGGTTTTTCATTTGGGTTTTCCTACTCCATATCAAAGAAGCTGTTCCTTTTATTCTTGGTTGACCTATCAGCTACTCAATTCCTACTGTCTAGATCAAGATTTCACTACCATTAAGTCATTTGTCTGAAGTCTCAGGAATTGATTTTGGTGCTCCACATTATTATTTCAACAAGTATTTTTTCAATGGAATATTCACCACTGAAGTACAGTAAAAAATGAGCAGCATGCTTACTAGCATTTGACTAGCATTGAGACAGACCTTGGTCTACCATATAATATTATGAACTTCTGCAATGCTTATGCAGAGGCTCAGCATCAAAGTGCAAAATTTCTAGAACAAGTAAGTGATATCTATGGTAAAGGCTTGCGTTTTGGGAGCCATCAGTCTCAATGATGATAACATAATTCAGACCTGGCACAGACACTATATTGTATGCATGAAAGAGCTACAGGTTGGCAGTGCTTCATGTGTCACTTAATCTAGTTCAGATCTACTTTGCAGAGACAGTGACAGATAAATTACCCTCATCAATGCTAGTGCCACAGCAGAACAGCAATATTGGTGAAACAGACTGAGCAAACATACCTGTGAAATACCTGTAGCTGTGAAACAGCTACATGAAGTTATGTCTGTCCTTGGAAGTGGAATAACCTTAAAATGCATTTCTGATTCAACAGTCATTGTTTTGTGATTTTGCGTTCATCGTGGAAATTCACATTTTAGAGTCTGACTGCAGTTTACTGAGGTACATGTCCCTCCTACAGCCTTAGGAAGTATCTTGCCTTGGACTTCTGGGTGCACTTGGATCTAACAGCAGTTGACTTTCTCAGTAGCAAAAACTCCGGCTGAATAACTTCAGCTTTATGAAGGTTTAAGATCTTACATGCAGTTACCCTGATTCAGAAACTTTTGGATTCAAACCCCATGTTTGTTGACACATATAGGCATACCAGACAAAAATGTAAGCAGTTTGGGCTCTTTCTCTTGCCTACTCAATAAAATAAATTTTAAAAGAATAAAAAAAACATCTGTAACAGGTCAAAGTTTCTCCTTTAATGAATACAGATAGTAATTTCCTTCATAACATGAGAAAAATATGAAGCTTTACTGGGAAAAGTTAAAACCGGTATTTCCTAAACATCCAGTTCTCTTCTCAAAAAAAACCCAAAACATATGACACAGCTGTTTTACTTTTTAGTTTGTAAGGTACTATATAGAATTAAAAGCACAAAATACATCTAAGTCTATTCCATTATGATCATCTCTGTTCCAAATTAATTTGGGTTTTTTGGTAATAAATAACATGAAATTCATCACAGTAGGCAGAATTTCCAGCTGTTCTTCTTAAAACGACTTCTCCATGAAGAAAGAAAAGGGTATGTGAAAAAATCTGAATTATTTTCCTAACTGTTCTGCAAATTTAATTGAATGTCTCAAACTCTTACCTGCCAGCGATTTTTTTCCCTTCCTTACTACTTTTATATACTTTTTTATACCCTTAAGTTACTGTGCAGGGAAACCTTCTGTATGTCCTTTCCACTATATGAAGAAAAAAAGCATAGATGTACAGATGATGAGCTTTTTTTCCCCCTTACATGTTTTCCCAAATAAGAGTGCTTCTTTAGTCAGAGAAGAAAAAGCAATAAAAAAAAGAATGGTTAAAAGGGGTGATGGTGCTTAATTACTCGAGATGACTTTGGTCAGGCAACTCAAGTTTCAGTGTCCTGCCCAGTGGGTTGCTTTTTTCAGTTTTACAAATTCCAAAAGAGAAATATACTATGCAAAGAAATTAGGTTCAGATAAAATAGATTTATCTAGCTTAGTAAGAATCAGCAAATACTATAATCTATTTGCTCTGATGTTCCTTAACCATAACAAATGGAAATGCAATGTAGGGGAGAGGTCTGAAAATCTGATTTTATTGATCAAGTGCAAGCTCATTCAAAATACACTGAGGTTTGGTAGCTCATGGATGAGATCAAAGCTTCTCAGCTAGGTTATCGAAGCTTAGTTTCTACTAAGTTTTCCCAGCTCAAGGAAACTGAAAACTCTGAAGTGACAGATCAGCTCTAGACAGAGCTGAAGCTTCTAGGCCTTAAAGCCCCGATTCTGGAGCTACAGTGCAGAAGCACACCTAAAAACTTTAATTCTGTTTCCAAGTGATTAACCAGGTGAGGTTTGCAAAACTGAGGACCAGTAAGAGTGTTTAAAGCATTACATTTGCATAGCACATTCTGACCTGGATATGACAAAAAAATAAAAAGCAAGAGAGGCTGACCATATGTGTGGAAACCTCGTGTTTCTAGTATTACAAAAAAACCAGAGAATTTCTCAAAAACTCTCTCTATATGAAAAGCTTTTTTCTAAAGACTTTTTTTTCTTTAAAAATAGCTTGAATATCATTGAAGATGAAAGAAGACATTAGGTATGGCATGCAGACACTACACCTGTGTTACATGCTAAAAAGACATGTTCCAATAATGGAAGATTTCTTTTTGGTCTACCAATTTAGAAAAAAGCATCTGAAACCTGACAATCAGAAAGCAAAAAATGTGATTTGAATTTAAGACAGCAGCAGTAACAAAACACAATGCTAGGTCCTTTGCTGTAAACGTGGTAAGAGAGTCTCCAGCATTAGTATTTGCCTTCAACACGCCAGCCTTCTCCCGCCTCGGAAGGCCATGGAAACACACCTAACTCCGGGCGGCTGCAGGCCATGTGAATAAAGCGACCTTTAGCCAGCGCTCACCGGGAGCTCCCCGGGGCAGACTGTCAGAGCCAGGCTGCTTGACAGGAGCGGAATACTGCGTTGCTCCCATCCCCTGAGAGAGCCGCCGAGCTCCGGAGCGCTCACACTTCTCTCCCACTCTGCGGAGCCGAGCGCCAGCCCCCGCCACCACAGCAGCACCAGCCGCGGGCGGGAGGCGCGCCGAGGCTTCCGCAGGAGGGACGGCACCGCCGGGGGCCTCTGACAGCGGCTGTGGGCGCCGTCTCCTGCTCTCCCGGCCTCTCCCAGCCCCGAGAGCCCGTCCCCCGTGCCCGAGGCCGGCGGGCTGGGGCCCGGCGCCGTTACTCACCCGCGGGAGGCAGGGCCGCTACTGGCGGGCGCGCGCGCGGGCGCCCCTGACGGAGCCGCGCGCGCCGGGCCGGGGCCGCGCGGGCTGCGCCGGGGAGGGGCGGGGCGGCGGCGGCGCGTGCGCCGGGCGGGGTGCATGCGCGGGGCGGGCGGCGGCCGCCGGGGCCTGTTACCCTGTGGGAGAGCTGCGCCGTGGTCTGGGCTCTGCTGCTGGGGCTGCGACCTGCGCCGCTGCTGGAAGGCCAGGGCAGCAGCCGGGCTTTCAGATTGTGTTTGCTGTTGTGGCTTTTGTGTTTTTTTAATCGAAAGTCATGAAATTGCGTATTGTTGGTTTCAGCTGCGAAATAGTAGTCATAGAATCAATTTAGGATGAGATCACTGGCTCCAAGCTGTGACCGAACTCCTCCCTGCCAACCAGACCGTGGCACTGAATGACACATCCAGTCTCCTTAAACACGTCCAGGGGTGGTGCCTCCACCACCTCTCTGGGCAGTCTGTTCCAATGGCTAATCTACCCTTTCTGTGAAGAAATGCCTCCTAATGTCCAACCTGAATCTCCCTTGGTGCCGCTTAACGCTTATGCCATCTCACCCTATCACTGGCTGCCCTAGAGAAGAAGCTGACCTCCCACATGGGAAGTCACTCTCCTTTCACCCCTGAGCCTTCTCCCGGCTAAACAATCCCAGCTCCCTCAGCTGCTCCTCATGGAACATGTGCTCCAGGCCCTTCACCTTTCACCCTTGTCCCTCTCTAGGCTGGTGCCCGAACTGGGCAAGAAATCAAAGCTCTGTAGTCAAATGGCTAGAGCAGGTAATTGTTTATTCAGTGCTGGGAGTGAGGGTTCTTTCAGCCAAAAACTCAAATCAATCCTCTTTAGCTTTTTACGTTTTAAAAGTCCTTCCCCAAACCGTCACAATTACAACATATCATTAGCATACTCCTATTTGCATAAAGCTGTGTCATGGTTTTATAACAGATTTTAGCTTCTGTGCATGTGTCAATTCCTTCTGTTGTGGTCATCAGTTTTCTGGTGGTCTTTTGATGAAGGCTTCTGTAGTCTTCCTCACGTTTGAATGTTTTACCTCTATTTTCAGCGTATGCCTGGTGCTTCTTTTTCAGTGTAACTTGTTTTTAGCTAATTTTGCAGTGTGCAGATTCCGTTAGAACTGTCTTGCTCTTGATGGCACTTGTTATCTCATTGGCTTTGTTATCTTTCTTGCTTTGCTACCTTGCTTGCTTTACTTGCACATCTGTTGCAATGTTACTTATGGTTACTTTTGTTACCTACCACTTGGGATTCAAGGCAGAGATGGGCAAGTAACAGCTGGGTAAAGCCTGGAGCTTGAATCTGTGTGCCATGTTGTGTATGGCACCTCTTCACCCTAAGAGTGGTTTTTCAATTTTTCATTGGAGTAGGGTGTTCAATACATGATGCATTGAGAAAGTCGGTGTGCTGGGGGAATTGCCCATACTTATACCCTGTCAGCCATATGGGCATAAATAAGAAAAATATATGTGGCTAGAAGTTCAATAAATAATTATTTAATATTAATAAATTATTTGTTATTTATTTATATTAATTTATTATTAATATTATATATTATCCTGTTATGTAGTCATTTTGTAGTTACATATAATTGCAATGCTATAAAAATGGTTTTGCTGATCTTTCCTACACTAGCATTTCATGTGTGCTTTATTCTTTTCTCCTAAGCAGTGAAAATGGGCTGTGAATAGTTGCCATAATGAAATAAATAACCAAATCAATGAAATAAATATATTCTCATTGTCAACTGTAACAACAGAAGTGTGAACAGAAGAACACTTGTGTATGAACACTGCAGATTGACTCAAAGCAAATTGTTGAACTAGGTAAACATCACCATCTTCCCATTGAATCAAAACATTTCTTCCCTCTGCCATATGAAAAATGACTGTAATTAATTGGATTCCTGTGGTGTAGTTTGCCTGTTTTTTTGTTAAGAATCTCTCTAAGCCATGAGAGAGAGTACAAACACTGATCAGAATTGTGGTTTCATTGAAATCAATAGCAAAATCTCATTGATTTCAGCAGAGACTGGATTTCACCTCATATGTGAATGAAAAGACTTGGAATGAGTGTCTCATACTGTAGATATAAACAAGTAAATTAAATAGCTCCCATGGTTCTCCTTGAGTTCTGAGAAAATTGAAGGAATTGTGGTGTGATGTTTTCTTTATGCTGGCTGAGTGATCCAGTGGGGAAAATATTTGCAGTAATTTGCAGTAATTCTAATTTCTAATATTTCTGCTATGTATCTGAATAGTTTCACTAATGGAGTGTGATGTAAGTGATTCAGAAATGTCATGCTTCAATAATAGATTAGTTGGTATATAAATAGTCTGGAGGTGAAACCTTGATATTTGTTATATTTCCTCACAGTATCCCTAGTCTTTTCTTTACTGTTTTCTTTCTTTATTGTCTTTTGCTTTCTGATTTTTTTTCTTTCCTTCTTTGCTTCTCTCTTTCAAAAGAAAAGGTACTGTAGGGGTGGTCTTTGCTTCTATTTTTAGCACATAACTTTAATTTCCACTTTCTCTTTACCATGTGGAAGAACTTCTACTGGAACTAAGAAAATTTGTTTGAAAATAAGATACTTAGAAAGTTAAAGAATGCAAAAAATAAATCTGAAGCATTTGATGATGTTCCATTATGAGTATGTGTTTACTAGGCTGAAAGTATACTAATGTTAGGAAATGAAGTAATTATGTTCAGTTTAAGTTTAGGTGGAACAAAGGATGTTAATATGATTGTGGTAATGTTACTGATTCACTTTCTTTTTTAATGTTTTACATTATATTTATTTTTCCTCCTTGGTCTTGTGATTGCCCATTTTTTTCCTGTGTAAGGTCAAGATGTACTTTTCACTAGACTGCCTTCTGATATTCTTATCTTTTCTGTAGCTTCCATTATTTTCTCCTCCATTATACCTGGTGTCTTCTCACTTGTACTGTATTTATGGATATAATAGCTGTGATACACTGTTCTGGCTTCAGAACAAACACAGAAGAGGGAATACTCTGTGCGTGTAGCCTTTCCTTCTATTCTCAATAGTCCTATCTGTCTCCAAATCATGAATATCTCTATTTTCCTTCCAGTAGTCATTCTTAAGACAGAGCTCCTCCTTCCAAGTTTTGTTAATCTCTGCCACCTTATCTTATACATAGCCATCTCTTTGAATTTTTTTTTCCCAGAGCCTCTTACTGCTGCATCCCATATTTTTCCTGAGCAGAAGCTAAAGACAACCTTTCTTTTATGCTACAAAAAACAGTGGCAAAGTGATGGTCCATTTTTCTCTGGAAGTTTTCAGTAGCAGGAAAAATACAATAATGGGCTCAATTTGGCTAACTATACTCCTCCTTCTTTACAAATATCAAAAGATAATTTTGAAACAGTAAAGTCTGGCTGCACAGACGATTTAAAGCAATGAAAGCTTTGATTATTTGACTTCAGTAATGCACAGATGGATAACCTGGCTGGCATCTTAGGACAGCTATAGATCTTCAAACTGCAAATATAAACAAGCTTTATTAAAGCTCATACTCATTTTCTGTCATGCAACTAATGTCTAGGTTTATCAAAAGGTTTATTGAACTGTATATATGTCATAGTAGCAACTCAGCCCCACATGACCACTCACGTACTCACCCTGGGTGGGAAGGGGGAAAAGATCAGAAAAGCAAAAGTGAAAAAACTCATGGCTTGAGATAAAAGACAGTGTGACAAGTAAAGCAAAAGCCATGCACACAAACAAAGTAAAACAAGGAATTAATTCATCACTTTCATTTGGCTGGCAGGTGTTCAGCCATTGCCAGGAAAATAGGGCTCCATCACATGTAATAGTGACTTAGGAACACAAACACCATCATTCCAGAGATCCCTGCTTCCTTCTACTTTCCCCAGTTTTATATGCTGAGCATGACACCCCATGGTACTGGATATCCCTTTTGTTGGTTGGGGTCAGCTGTCCCAGCTGTGTCCCCTTCCAATTCCCTGTGCACCTTCAGCCTCCTCACTGGTAGAAGCTGAAAGAAAAGCAGAAAAAGCCTTGACTCAGTAAACACTGTTCAGCATTACTGAAATACAGTTACTAACACTGTTTCCAGCACAAATCCATAACCTAGCCCATACTAGGTGCTATTAGAAAATTAACTATGTCCTAGTCCAAACCAGCACAGTGTATTAGAGATTTCTCCCAGCCTTTAGAAAGGAAACTATTCTATATGTGTAGAAGTTATGCCACAGTATATAGAAATTTTGGAATTTAGAAAACAAGGGTTTCACCTTCATAAACAGCGGGGTTTGCATATTTTAAGATATGTGTTGTGAGAGTAAAAGAAAAAAAAAGCCAGCAGGATAAACTAGGAAGAAGAGTTGTAGTTATAACCACTGATAATGTACTGTACTCACATTAGAAAGTTCCATTTTCTTTTATATGTGAAAGTAATGTGTGCAAGTAGAAATTTCCTTTACTTACAAGGAGAAGTAATCTAATGTAGCTAATTGTACAAGGTCAAAATGTTGTATACTATGTTAATATAGGAGTGTCTACCATGCTTATTGAACTGTGCAGTTGTATCTGTTGGATTTGTATGAAGATTATTGATTGGGCAATGAGTACAGAAAATAGATTTCACATCATTTACTTCAGCACAAATTGGGATATGGTTTTTCTTTCTTTCATTTCATACTGTTTTAAGATCTTTTCTGGAAGGGTATGTCTAGATAAAACAGCTCTTTTTAATACTCTTTTGTTAGAAATAAAGTTATGTAGCATCTTGGAGAGTAAGGGGTAACAGTTTTTTCTCTCTGCCCATAAAGAAAATTACGCAAAAGAATTTATGTATTGTTTTTTAAGATTTCCCCTAAAGTACATATCTATCTGTAGATGTATTTTATTTGGATTCTCATCTCCTTCAGAAATTAGAAGCTTCCTCTGAGATTAAATGACCTGTGATGGGACAATGTTGTTTTCTTATTCTTGCAGAAAACATAATTAAGCTCAAGTAGTCTTGTGCACTCATTTTTCTTTTTTCTTTTTCTTTTTCTTTTTCTTTTTCTTTTTCTTTTTCTTTTTCTTTTTCTTTTTCTTTTCTTTTTCTTTTTCTTTTTCTTTTTCTTTTTCTTTTTCTTTTTCTTTTTCTTTTTCTTTTTCTTTTTCTTTTTCTTTTTCTTTTTCTCAGGAATTATAGAAGAAGAAATAGTTCTTCAAAGGAGAAGAGGAATTTTGTGATTAGAGGGTGATGTATGCCTTAAAAATATCTGAGTTGGGTGATACTGATAAAAAAAAGGGGCCAAATCAACGGAGAGCTTAAGAAAATATGACACACATAGCCTGTGGGTAAACATATACATTTCCATTCATAGTGTTTAAGTACCATTTAATCATCTTTAGCTGGATTAGTATTAAATTATCTGAATAAAATTTCATCCCATTTCTAAGACTAACCAAGCATTTCAAACATTTCAGTCTCTAGTCAAGCATTAATGCACACAGACTTTTAGAAGAATTAAGTACTCTATTTGTTGAGGTGCAAGACAATTTACGGGTAAAATGCAAGCACACAAACACAGATTTCCCTTGCTGTGTGTTCTCAGTTCTTCTTGTAATTTTAAGAAGCCACTTTTTAGAGTGCCAATTAAGTTTCTCAGGATACAGCAGCTTAGTGATTTTGTAATGTTGTCAGGATAGCTCCGCAGGGTGAAAAAGAGTTCTTCTAGTCTTGTAAGGGACCCATAACCCTCTCCAGAGCTAAAATAGCTACCACCACTGTTCAAAACTCTGAGGTTTAAAGGGACCATGTACTTAATTACTGCCTTTTCAAATCAATTCTATCATTAATACTGTGACTTTTTTTTTGTTTGGTGGAACAGCAGGATGAAAATGTAAGAATATCAAATAATGTACCACACTTGCACTTCCAACCTTTTACTATCTTTTATTTTAGGAATAAATGAATCATTAATACATTTCACATTGAAACATGTAATATCATACAAAAGGGACTACATTTTCATTTTGACCACTAGGTACAAGATTAATCTATAGGTGAGTGAATGGTAACGAACATGAAGATTGCTAGTAAGCCAAGATATTTATCTTATTTCCAAGTAAACAAGTTTAAATACTTTCATATATTAAATATAAATATTGGCTGAAGATAAGCCAAAGGCATGCAGTTTTTTAAACCACCAAAAGGTATTGCATGAGCTGATAATGGTAGTGCAGCTGCGATGACAGAAGATTACAAAACAGTGTGTATCCTGCCTAATTAGGCTCCACTGTTAAAGATGCTGGCATTGAAGCAGCCACAAAGGAATGGGAGGAAATATGTGGAATCAGACAATGGAATGAGAACTTCCAGTAATGGAAGCACTATGAACCACAGATTTTCCTCATAAAGAAAAGAAAAAAGAAGATATATTTGTGTTAAAGTATTTCTGTCTTCCATTCCAGTTAGTTTGAGCTCATAAGCTAGAATGGGAAATGTTTTACCATTTTTATTACAGTGTTGTTCTATAAAACAACATTTTCTTCCATCTGTATGTCTGTGTGGATATAATTGAGATGCATAAAACATTAGGAGCATATTACAAGCATAGAATCTGTATTGTTCTTTCAGTCATTTTCTATTGCACTTGGAGATGTGTTCTACCTGCAAAAACGTTTTCCTGTATTTGGGATCTTGTTTTGGAACATTGATATAATTTCCAAAGAAAGATCATGGAGACCAGAAATTATTAATGAGTGCATCAGTTCACAAAAAAAAAAAAAAAACAAACCTGTTTGTACAATATAACTAAGCCTTAGTGCCTGAAAAGTTGCCAAGTGAGTGCAGTAATTTCCGTAATTATGCAGTTACAACTGTCTTCATCATGAAGGCATCTGATTAATTTGCAGATCATAATATTTTCTAGGGTGAGAGAGGGTGAACTTCATGCAGCTTGTTAGTAGTTTCCTCAAGTCTGTAGATAAATTCATCTGATTTATCACAAAGAGAAGAGGAACCCTGACAAAGCTGGCAAATTATCAAACATTGCAGCTTTCAGTATTACAAACACTGACAACTTTTGACATTAGATTATTAACAGTGCTTCTTTAATAATAAATATAAGAATTTATTACTGAACCACCTAATTGGATGAAAGTGCTTTTCAAAATAGGTGAAAAGAGACACTGCCTATCCTGAGGGCTCTCAAGCATGATTTAATGTGCTGTTAGAAGTGAGATGTAGTTATGGGCATTGATGGCTTTATCCTGTATAACTGTCATTTGTATATTGGTATTTCCAAAAATGGAATAAGACACTGGTTTTAGTTGGCAAACTTCTTGTAGGATCTGCAAAATAAATTAGTCTGAATTAGAACCTTAGTGGCACTGCAGGTCAGCTCAGAAGAAAATGTATGTAGGATGTTGGAAAATACAGACAATTGCATAGATGAGTGTGGAAGCTGGTAGCAAAACACCAATTGGGAGCACAGATTTTGCCTTTTTGTTGTGGTTGTTCTACTAAAACAAATATAGTAGCCAGAGGTATAGATGTTTATGGTTTACCCTCAGGAAACAATAGTATCAAGAGATGACATGCCAGTTGGTGGTCACTTGGAAATGTTCAGACTTCTTGATTTTTCTGTGGAGTGTCTTTCTTTGGGGAAGCATATGGACTGTTCACTTTTAAGACTTATTTTAGGATTCATTTACTGCCCACTTCTTTAAATTCAGCTTATGTGTGCCAAGAGGTTAATTGAAATACAGTTCACTACATAGATGATGAATTGAAAGTCATTTTGTAGTTACTGATTTTCTATTGTAAAGATAATTATCCCTGCTTAGTGATACAGTGTTATGCTGCAGGCGATATAGATGTTGATTGGCAACTCTGCTGTGGGACTGAATTCCTTCTAGGAAGTCACTGGAGATAAAACAAGCATGTTTTATGAAATAAATATTTCCCTTGATTAAAAACAATTCAGTCCATTTCATAATTTTGCAATTTTCCTACAAATAAGTAGTAGATCATGAGAAATTACACTTTCTATTTTGCTAAGTTAGAAATCATTATAAAAGGCTTTTCATCCACAGGAGTCACCAGAGGGTCAGTTATGCTATGAAAAGCTAACACAGCTGCAAAAGTGTTCAAATAAGTTTTGAGCTGTAGGCATATTTCAGCCTCTACTCTTGGTTCAAGGACATTGCTTTACATGAACTTGTAGTATGAAATCTGCACAGGTGATTAATTCTACTACCTTGAAGGTGTATTAGGGAGTAGAAAGCTTTTTAATGGACATGAATGACCATCATAATATTTATATGGATATTTTCTTTTATGCTTCAAGGGTGTTTTAGTACACACTTTCAAAAAAAAAAAAAAAAAAAAAACCAAACCTGCAAAGCAGGTTTAACTCATTTAACTAGCACAAAAATCACTGAATCAAAGATAATAATTTATAACCTATCTTGCACTATGGTATCATGTGAAGCAAAAACAATGCAGCACAAAGAGGAAGATAAAAGGAATGGTTTGAAGTTAGCACTGATGCATATCAGTTGCTGCCTTCTGAAAGTCAACCTTGAGATTTTTATGGCCTTCTGGAATTCTGTTAATTTGTGAGTAAAAGTAGCAAATGCTTGGAAACAACTGTTTGCCTCAGCCTCCCGTGAAAAATGGATGAGAAGAAGAAAGGCAAAGAGTAATTCACCATATTTGCTTTTCTTAGTGGGGTTGAAGGTGACCTAGTCTCCAGTTGATACTGAAAAAAAAGAAAATAATAAAATATGTAAAAATATATGTGAAATATTATATTGTATACATAGTGATTGATTCTTTGCATGCCTGTTGGAATCACAGGCCAAGTACACATTCTGACCATCTTCTTTTACGAGTGGTTAGCAATGTGCTGGGAACTAAGTTACATAATAGTGCATTAGAAAATAGCACAAAGAAAAAGCCCTTTTATTTTTTTATTTATAATTCATTGTAAATGTTAGAAAAGCCTGACGGACTGTGAGCATTAGAATTTTACAGAGCAGGAATGGTCTTTATGTTCTGTACATGCAAACTATGTAGAATTAGCCAGGTTTAATCCTTGATTATAGCCTGTGCATACCACTGAAATTAAAATAAATATGTTATACAAACATGTATTTTCCTTCATTGTTTTTAGTCTGAAGCAGAAGATATTTATTTCAAGTCCTGAGTCATTCAGTTTTTGGAAAGTGGTTTAGATATTTTCTGTACTAGCTTAATTTACCTCCATCACATCTGTGACAAAAATATCACTAAAAGATTTAAAAAATTAATTATTATCACTCAACCTTGTGATGTTACCTAAACAAAGACATTCAGTGCCATCTTAGATCCACTAAATCATCATAAAACTCCCATACATTTGGAGCTGGAAGTTTCAACACAACTACAGACTTCTTCAGGAGATGACTAAATTCAGACTGAACCTTCAGTGACCTCACTTGGCAGTGGATCCATAATTACTCATTTATTTGTTACTTATTTTTTATCCTTCCTTAAGGAAAAGTTTTTAAGATTTTGGTCCATCACAACAGATTCTCACTGCCTCCTTCTGGTGAAACATGCGTGTCTTAGAATTAGACATACTGAACAAGAAGACATCACGAGGCTGAGTGTGTTTACACAACTGAGTTCCACTTGCATTGCCTCCCTAGTGTTTTCTACCTTCTACATGGACTTCCAGGCTTCAGTCCCCCCTTTCAAGGGTGATGTAGACACTTCTGCATTCTTGAAATCCAGGTGCACTTTCTGGATAAGGTTAACTATACAGTGTGTCACGTTTCTTTCTGTATTCACAGTTCACCAGGTACTTTGAACACTTCAGCATCTCAGCTCTGCCTGCTGGTGTTGCACCTGTGACATTGAATAAAAATTTATACGTCAATAGGTCAATACAAAATTCTTGTTCTGAGTCTAAATTTATAGTTAAACATGAGCATAATTTTCATATCTGTTTTTATAAATGTATATGTCCTGTTATAGTTCTTGGTAAATTCTTTTGATGTTTAATTGTTAAAAATTTGTACTCTTGTTCATTAGCTGTTACAGTGCCTTATATCCTAGTCTCCTGCTTTGAAAATCCCAATACTTTTGAAATTTACATTATTATGGTTATAGAGAGACTAAGTCACTCTTTCTTATTTTGTTTGGTAAGTAAAATTTAATTTATACCTCTAGAATAAATGCCTCACATGGCTTTGATCATTCTTGTGAATCATTCCTAAATCTTCTCTGCTTAGTCTAGTGTGAGCTCTAGGCATAAAAACTAGATACACTGTGTTAACTGAAAACTATTTTTTCCAGTGGCATTTTTTCTCAGGAAAAATAAGTCTTTTAGGGATATATTTACAGGTGCATTTGATCACTGGAGTGACAAATAGCAGTAAAAATTGTTATCTTGTCCTTGGATACATTTTCTGCACGAGGACAGAATATACTATAATTGTATCACTCTTAAAGACTGGTTGTAAGAGATTGCCTGTAACAGATTGCCCAGACTTCCTAAGCAACCTGTTCTTGTACTTCACTGTCCTCACTTTCCAAGATATTTTCATGATTTCTAATTTAAATCTCCTTTTCTAGAATTTTACTTTATTGCTTTTTATTTTGTCTTCAGACTATACAAATACGGATGAATTTTCTTCTCCTCTTATATCTTTAAAAGATTATTGTGTATGTTGTAGATCAAGATATGTATACCAATTATCATTTCTATTTGCTTCTTTTGGACTGTCTCAAATTATTCCATATCCTTCCTAACTTGTATTCCTTCAAAATAATAACAACAACAAACAAACAAACAAACAAATATACAAAACAACCAGGGCCAGCAGATGCTTGAAGAGTACTGACATGACAAGAAGACATATTCTGAACGTTTTTAATGTACCACTCTTGCATTTTAACTTCTTTTCAGAGGCTGTGATCCAGTGTAATATTAAATAATTTTCTTCAGTATTGATGGCTATTTAGTCTAGCCTTGCATTCTTCCTTAACAAACTGTAAAAGTTGCTTTTGTTTTTTGTTATGTGACATGAAACCGTATTAATACCACTTTCATGATGATCAGACTGGAAAATATTTGGTTCTCCAGCAGGCTAATGGTAGTGACAGTTTCTTTTGGGTCCTTCTGTGTTTACTTTAAAGACGAAAACTATAGGTTCAAATATATACTACTTTTAGAGCACTCAATTTTCATTCTTCCATGTGAAAGGCAAAAATGAGTATCACTCTTGTTCTGCATCAGGACTAAGTTTTTACCCAATTTCTCTGTATAATGCTGAGGGCTATGACATCCTTAGAAATATATTTCATACTTTAATAAGGAAAGAGAAATAGTTCTCTCATTTGCCATCAGCAGGGTTGTATTTTTCTGTTCTACTTATTGCTCTGAATTTGATAATCTTCATTCAGTCAGTAGTCCCCCAAAGAACTTGTTCTTTTCCTTGGAGGACTAGTATGTGGTACATAAAACCACATAGAGCAATATTCAAAAGTACCAAGAAAGAATTGTAAGAAAAGTACAATAAATTAAATTTTCAGTCACTAAGAAATTAGGAGAAAATATATAAAATTAGACTGTTCCAGTAATCTGTTTTCCATGCTGAGAAATTCCATCTCCCAAAGTAGGGAAGTTCAATTCTTCTGTTTTTTTGTGTGAGTTTACTACAGTTTATTTTACCCAGCAGGACAGTACATCACTTTTACAGTATAGGAAATCTACTTTTAAATACCAGAGGAGATGTATCATGTTGCTCTTTTCTGCCATGATAATAAATGAATGCACAATAAATTAATGTTTTGTTGTTCTTATTTTAAAATAGTATGTGAATAAAGAGTAGTTTCATACAACATCCTTAGCACACTAGAATCCCCAAATCTATTGGACAAATAACTAAGAGGAGTGTTATAATGTGGTTTTGTTGCTTTTCTTTGTTGCTTCCTATCCCTAGTAGTCAATAAATAGTTTTTTCTTATAAATTAAAAATGTATTTTAGACATACAGACCTCAAAGTAATTTAGGCTAAAGCTTTAAGGTACACTGCCCATTTTTCCTGATATTATTCACATTGAAAAGGGAGGTAGGGTTCCATGGCTAAGTAATGTTTTGTTAAACTGGGAAAAGATAATCTAAAAAAAAAAAAAAATCCACTTCACTTCTACACTTAAAATGGGAGTTTGCAAATAAATCTTTGCATGCCTTGTACTGCTTTGCAGAAAAGTACTTTCCTTTCAGTTGCTACTGGTAAAGTGGCTTTTATCTGTTTTGTGTGTTTCACCATGCTCATGACAGTCCACTTTCAAACAGCTGGATAAATTCAAATGTGACTTCTAATTTTTCTAAATTCTAATGTGATTCCTGACAGCTTCCTGTCAGCATTAATAGTGGCAATTTTATTTCCCCTCTTATGTTGCAGGTTGTTTATGTTTTGAATATATGCATTCTTGAATATTTTTGGATATCTCTACTACTTTTCATTGAATTCCAGATGGTGTTCACAAATGGTCATAATCACATGCAGCACAACAAACCTCTATGATTTAACAGCATCTTCTAAAATTAAGTAAAATATATACAGTACAATGCATGTTACAAATAAATAAATAAACTAGGCATCATTATTTGTGAAGCTCTCACATCTGTTTTTTTGGTTGGCACCTAGGCAGAATTTCAGAAACAATTTGTTGTGCCTATGTTTCTTTAATCTTCAGAAAAGAAGATGTGGTTGGAACCTGAAAGGTGAGAGAAAACTTGGGCAACTGCAAAAATGGGTGGACATGGATGGCAATTTGCAAAGGCTCGACAGAAGCAGACTGGAGCAGAGCACTTGGAGGAGGGTAAAGAAGTGGGTTATGTGAATTGTCAGCTGAGACACCGCTGTTCTGGGGCTGAAGGGTGGTGTTTTTTGGGTAAATGTGCTTCAAGTCTGGAAAGACTGCAGCTGTGTGATCATACTGCTTAGACGTTGCCACACAAAAGAGCTTCTTGAAAGCATGTGACACACAAGGCTGGCTAAAAAAATCAAACAAAACATGGAAATAATTACTTTAGGAGGATCAGTGGTTGAGAAGCAGCAAGAAAATAATGAAGTCTAAAATGAATGGGAAACTTAACAATGTATTCAGGGATGACAGTCTATTAGTTAGGATTTCTGATGCGAGATAATACAGAAACAGAAAAACAGTATTATAGCAGGAAAAGAGGAGAATGAGAACTGAACTCTTCTCTCTTAATTATCTTCAGAGAAACACATCTTTAATTAATAAATAGTTACAAGTCTTCCAATTCTTTTTCATTGATTTTGTTACAACAGGCTCTCCTGATGAATAGCAATATAACCCATTACAAATTTATCCAAATATATGAAAACACATGATATGGCAGAAAACTGGTTAATAAAGAGACTAATGGAATGATTATAGTGGTATAATAGTAAAGGGAATAAATAGATCACATAAGCGAGGAATACTCATATTTTCTCTGTGTGGTATTTAGATTTCCCTAACATGGTATTTTCTCTGACAGCTTGAAAGGTGGAAAGTACAGTATCACATTGTCTCTAATTTTCTGCAAGATAAATCTGAATACCTCTTTTGAAATTGTAACTGTAGTTTGCTAAGAAAACTATCATCCAAATCTGCAATTACTGTTGTTTCATACAGTATTTCATAAGACTTCAGTAAAATCAAATATTTTAAGAAAGCCATAGTCTCCTGAGAAGCTTCAATACCCAACAGCAGAAAATCTATTTAATAGCAGAGTTCAAAATGATTTTATAAGCCATTGACTTAACAATGACCTTACAGTTTTCTTTAGTCTCACATGGATTGTGATACAAAGTAGACCTAAATGTTTTATTTTGTTTTATTTTTTTGGTTTTTTTTTAATCAATGACTATGGTGTAACAAGTTGATTCTACCTGTTTTGTATAGGATGCTATGCTATTTATTACTAAAACTACAATCCTCCAGTGTTTCATTAACTTGGGGACAGCATATGTGCTACTTGATTCCCATTTTTTTGTTACAGTGAAAAATTGTATGCCAGGTTTTGCCCTGTTATTAGTACTGCAGCTGTGCTACTGTTTAGTGCACGTTGTTTTGTACTAATTTAGTAGAAAATAAGTTCAGAAGAAAATGCTTGTATTGCTGCCAAGTTTTGCAATTATTTTAACTGCTGGGGAAAATTATATTTTGCACATCTGAGTTGTGAATTTTGTAAACAACATGTATGATCCATCTGGAGGAGCAGCAAACTGGTGACATCCATCTTCTCTCCAGAACTTAACAAGAGTTTGAGGAGATCTCATCTTCTCAAGGATCAGGCCTGTGAGTTTGATATTCTTCACTCTTTTCGGCACTTGGATGGACAAAAAAGTCTTTTTCAGCAATATTGTCTTTTTTTCAGCTACCCATTAATTACCTGATATTGGTTAAACCTATCCTGAGTTCCCTAGAACATCCAGCTTGCTTCCAGTAGTCAGCTGTGTACTAGAGATTGTCTTCACAGGCTTTTCACAATGGATTTGTCAATTTAACTTTTTTGAATTGTTTTTTTACCTTTTCTTTTGTACCATTGACTTATGTAAGTTTGTATATTAGTGTGATTCTACATTTCAACTGCATGCTGCATATGTTAGATGAAAATTCTTTAATTTTTACTAAAGAATCTCCAGCTTGCTGTCTGATAATTTTCAGATTTATTTTTTTTTATCTTGCACTGTGGAAAAATGGAAAGTAGGTATTTCAGTTTTATATGATTCAGTATTTTATAATTATATATATATATCAAATAAAATCCCAGGAATCTCCCCTCCAGGAGAGTTGTTATCAATTTAATTCTTCTTGTAAAGAAGCTCATTTGTTTCTGTGTTCCTCCCTGCCACCTATGTAATTTTAATGTTTTTATTATAACTTTGCTGAGATGCGGAGGTCAGGATCACACACAGTATTTCTTTAACGATATATAGCTAAGTAGGTTTTGGTATTTTGACTTTTTTTTTTTTTTTTTTCCCCTCATTACTTTTTCAGTTTGTTTTGTTATGAATTTATTGACATAGGCTGTCTGATACATTATTTCCCAGTCAGCTATTATTGTAGCCAATTCTTTCCATCAGCTTTTCTTTTAATAATCTATGCACTTACTCTTTAAAGACTGTATTCATATCTTCATATTCTTTTACTACCAGCTTCTAAATGAGTGCATTTGAACAGTCTCTATACAATCATATTTTCCTCTTTTAACCAATTGTTTAAAATACTTTTAAAATAAATTTAATTGTTATAATTCTTCTCCAAATGTTTAAATATTGTTATAGTGCATTTCTTTACTTTTAAATTTGATAGATGATATGAAATTTGAGTATATTACAATCTTCAAGTGTCACATTCTGTACCAAATCTTATGCCAAACTGAAGACAAATCTCTCTTCTAGTGTGTTCCCTCATTAATCTCTTCAAGGAGTCATAAATAGGAGACATAAATGTCCCCTCCAATGGATATAACTGTTATGGTGTCTACATATGCCAGCCAAATCTTTCATTAATATTGTCTCTGACTTCTTAGCAAATTGTTCTCATTGTTACCATCATGGGTGTTTAGGCCAAATATTTTCCTTTATCTATATTGTCATGGGTTTCAGTATGCTTGGTTTCTGGGTTCCTTATTGATGTGGATGATATACACTTAACATGATTAAACGTATAGCTCCTTTCCTCTCCTGGTTTAACCTGTATTCTGTTTCTCTATAAATGCTTTGTCATCCCATTCATTATATCCTTCCAGTAAATGTTTGAGATGCATGATTAATATTAATTAAAAGTACTCTTATATAATATCTTTAAATATCTACATGATGAAAAAAATTCATAACATATGTAGGCTTCTATCTGAATAAACTGATTTTTAAAGTCTTTGAAAACTGGATTTGATCACTGCAGCCTAGACTTTTTCATTCATTGCATATTTTAACTGAGGAATGGCTTATACTGTATAAAACTGAGAGACATAAATAATTTCTGTGGCTGGTTAAAATGGCTAAATTTAACACATCTACTGGTATTAGCATATAGAACTGAAGTTAGTCCCTCAGAGCTAAAAATCACTCAAGCAACCAATAAAAGCTGATGATTGTTTTGAAATATTTCTTTGGAGGGTTATCTCTTAGGCAGTATTAGTCCCCTGTGTCTTGTAAGTCCCTGTGCTACAGCTATCATCTATAACAGTAATAGTTGTCCTTTAGAGAGCCTCTCTCATCCTCAGAACACTACAGAAATACTAATAAAATTCAATAAGTCCATCTGAGTTAGAGATATGTATTATTAAACAGTTTTTCATTACATGATTAGAAGATGTTCTGACAATGCAAAGCACTATCTGAAAATTGTGTAAATTTTTTTCTTGTGCACTTGGAGATTGTTTCAGATATTGTTTAACATTTCACTTATTAAATGAATAAGTGACTTTTTGCTTCTTTTCAAAAGCAAAAGGAAGAAATATTCAACAGGCTTTCCCAAAAGTTTAGGAATATGCTTGATAAAGAAGAAAATTGTTTTGCTGAATCTATCAAAGAGAAAAGGACATCTTATCAGGTCAAACAGATTTTAATATTTTTAAAAAGGCTCACTGAAATCTCTTTTACCAGTGGTATTTGTTGATAAATCTATGTATTTAAGTAAATGCTGAATCCTCCTGTCTGAAAAATTACAATTCTTCTGAAGACTGAGAAAAGCCAAGAAATTCGTACTATCTATAGCTGAGGAAAGTAGTGTGTATCAAAAAAAAAGTCAAAATTGAATGATACAGAAAAGATTAACATGGCTCTGACTCAAAGACTGCCTGCAAGTTCATGGACAGAAATGAGAGCAAATGACACTACCCACTACTCACCTGAAAGAACCTTCTGAAAGGCAGGTTGGCCAAAAAGAAATGAGAGAAATGGGGATTTTGGAGAGAATGGTTGTTGAACAGGAAGTGAACACAGGTCTCAGAGGCTTGGAAGGGAACTGTGAAGGCATGGAAAGCAAACGGACAGTGTTTAATACAATATTAAAAGCCACTGAAATTTCCTAGGATAAGGACTGACTCTCTAAACTTTCAAACAGGCTTGGAAAATTTTGTTTTCAAATCCCTTGTTTATCTGTCTCAACTAGGAGAGTCAAACTTTGTCCCTTTAAAAGATAACTTACTCTAATTTGTATTCTAATAATATGTGGACATTAAAGATTCATAGGGTCTTTGCTGTGCTTGCTTTCAGAAGAAGTTGCTGGCAGCCCAGCCTATAGATTTGATCTATCCATAAAACAAAATCCTTCGGGGTGGAAGCTACAGCTTCTCTGTCTGATGATGTTTATTAATCTTCTCTTGCAGTAAGAGTACACTGAAACATTAGGCATTTCTCTGTGTAAGGCATAAATTCTGTCCCTGGGTCAGGTAATGGAGTTTCTTGATAGCCTTAATGTTCTTAGGTGCTGTACACTGTCACTAAGCAGGTAAGTACCAAATGTAACAGTCTGCAATAAAATCAGCACTTTTATCATCCAGATGAATTTATTAAAATAATGAGACTTTGACTGTGAGAAAGAAGTTTGAGTTGAGAAAACAGTAAGATCAATATTTTTTTTTCTTTTCCATTAAGTCAAAGCTTTTGTACACAAGGCCATTAGTCTATTTCTACATTTCATTCTGTTTTTAAAGATTTAACATAAATTATATTCTTTTGACACTTAATGACTAGACTTGAATTATCAGCTCAGGTATCACCATCAGAAAACTCATTTTTTTCATATTCTTGCTTGTGCATTATTTTATAAATAGTATAAATTATTGGAAATATTGATTTGAAATCTCTATGTGCCATCAGTTTAGAGCCAGTCATAATTTTTGTTTCCCACCCCTTCCCCAACTTGGATATCTTAGTATTATTCTGTATATGCATAAAATATTTTATTATTGCTGTGATTAGTATTTTGAAATTGGTGCCTGCAAGATGACAGACCTCATCAGAAGAACTAAAGTCTCTTATTATACTTTTCTGTGCCAAAATGCAGGTCTTTTCTGTTCCTTGTGTGTGCTTTTCAAGCACTAGAAATCATCACATGGGTTTTTGAATAAGTAATAAATTAAGTGATCCACGTGTTCTTGGAAAATGATTGCTTTCATGCTTTGCAGTAGACATCATGCACTTACTTCAAATTATGCTTCATTAAAAAATATAGAAGAGTACATGTTAAAAGCAATGGTGTTCCTTAAAGCTTTTGAAGGGCAATATGTCACTTGCTAATGCACTTACTGTAATTTAAATGTTTGGAGAGGACAAAACAGCAGCCTTAATACATATTACTATTGCAAATGAGAACAATGAAGTGTTCACAGATGCATTACAAGGGATTTGATTAAAAAAAAAAATCCAGGATTTCATTTGGATAGTTGAACTCTGTTACATGATTTTTGTGTTTAATTGAACCCATGGTTAGACTGAGTCATTTTATTCAACAATATATAAAAACTGATTTTTCACTACACTTGTAGCAAATCTAGAAGAGGTATTGTAAGTTTAGTGAAAAATTTCTAGAGATTATGATGTGCTATTGAACGTCATTGATATAAGTTAAAAGATTAATTGGTTTCACTTGATCCAAATTTGCAATACTATGATTTAACATTTTAAAGAAAAATGGGCAAAAAAACCCTATAGTTTTTCTGTTTAAGATCCTAGGGGCTGAAATGAAATCTTCATGTTTGGCTAGGTAAACCTTGCCTCCTAGTTTTGCATATTGCTGATTGAGTGACACACAATGTTTGATGGAGACTGACCTGATCCTGCAAACAACAGTAAAAGCTGAAAATAATTTCTTTCTTACTAAATTCTGCTCACTTTAAATCTTAGAAGAAAAGCTAGCTTTAAACAAATGGGTGTAAAAATTTTGGATTTCAATCTGGTGCAATCTATCTGTAAAAGGCATTTGCAGTTATTGCCCAGATGGGAATTCTGAGTCATGAAGCATTAAGGTCACATGAATATGAGTGCAGACTGGATTTGCAGTGAAACTAGAAAGGGAATCAAAAGTCTTCTATTCCTTGATCAGTGTCCTGTTCAGTGGACCACAGCCTTTTATCCTTGTTCTTTCCACATGGGAATACATTTAGGTGCATTAGGGGTTTCCTGTGTTTTACTCTTCATGCTACTCCTTGAGCCTTTTTGACAGGGGGAATTTGATGGCACTTTCCACTGTCCATCTATTTTGTGTGGTGTCATTATAGTGAAAGCAGAGAAACATTGATTTATTTCTTCTCTTGGCCAGCAAAAGAGAAAAAAGTAGGCTATATAATTTTAATGGAGCCCTGACAGGAGTCATTGCCAACATCACAACCTCTTTACCTTTTTTACGTGCCAGAAAAGTCAGAATTTAGGAAACCTCACTTGCATTAATAGGTTGTGTGCTTAAACTGTAGCTAGAATGTTTGAGTGTTGATGTATATTCAGACTTTTTGAAGGTATTGTCCTGGAAAGGGTTTTTCTCTCAGGAGCAGGGGTGAGTGGTAGGTGCCACTGCATCTGTGCTTTGATTTCCTTGGAGAGGTGAGAAATAACAGCCCTTTTTCCCAAAAAATCTTGTGCTTGCCTGCTCTTGGGAGAATCAGAAATGAGAGCCAGAACCGCAGCAGGAGTAGCAATATCAGCTGGTAAGAATTGCTGTTTTAGCTCACCTTAGTCTGATCCCAGCTAATGAGTTATTATCTGTTCTCCTGGTTTTAGGAAACAGCAATTAACAGCTTCAAAAGAGCTTTCTAAACTTGCTTTTCAAAAAATACTGAGGTCACATATCAGTTTGGCATAGTGGCCTGAGATACAGGATTCCACACAGTACTCAGACCTATCTAACATTGTGCAAGTACAAACCCTGAGTAAAACCAACTTTGAATGCGTGGTGTAGGTGGGATTTAATATGCTAGCCATTTGTTTATAGTTTAGATGTGATTGAATGTCAACAAGGCAGCACACCTGCAGAAAAGGGAGAGGACAGGGAAATCTGGTGACTGAAACTTGGTGGGGAGAGCAGGAGGGTGGCAGAGAAAATAATTCATGTTTCCTTAGATACATAAAATGACCATGCATTTCTTATTCAGAGCAGAGAATTTGTGCTTCTCCCAGCACTCAATGCTTACAGTATAGAAATATGAATCCTAAGGATGAAAGAGACTGAAAAATCCTTGGTGATAGGATAGGGAGGAAAAAGAAGTTCAATGCTATGTATGTGATAACTGTATAACATTTTTTCCTGAAGTTATTTCTGATGTGAAGGTTTTATTTTTGAATCCTGTATTCTCTATGAATAAAGATTCATTCTAATGTCAGCAGAAAATGCTACTTTTAGGCAACAGGGCATTTTTTCCACATTCTCTGAAATTTTAAGAAATAGTTGTCACTACTGTTGAAATCATGTCTACAATATTTTAAGTGAACACTGCATGAACATCTGACAGCATATATATTCTTAAGAACTGAGGAAGGGATATACTCATCCAGACTCTCAGTGGAATTGTTTTGGACTCTCTCTGCTTATTCTGCCTGTCTCCATATCTCCATCCTTAGCAGTCTTCAATCTGTTCTAGCACTCAAAAAAAACCCCCAGACCAAACAAAAAACCTATCCCTCTCCCCCTCACCCTCTGTCCCCCCCAAAAAACCAGCAAAAGCTCTGGACAGAACAGTGCAAAGGAAAAAAAAAAAAACAATGCTTAAAATGCTAAGGAAAAAAAGAGCCAGAAAGTCTTAAAGAACAAGATAATTTCTGAAATAATTTTTTTAAAAAGTACATGCCTTTCAAAATTTCAAAATAAAAGGAGGTGATTCCAAGACAAGAAAAAGATTCTCATCTGCTGTTTACAAAGGGGTGGAATTTAGCACCATTAATTTTTATCTCAATGAAATATTGCTCCAAAATTTTAAATTTTCTCATTAAAATTCACAAAGTTTATAAAAAATATATCATACCTTTCTCCATGGGAACTTCTCAAAACCTCTAAGGGTTGTAAGAAATTTCTTTCTCTCCCTTCTTTCTATAGTCACAGTGAATTCTCCAAAGAAATAAGAATGAAAACTTGTTTATAAAGCTGAGCAGCAGATGTGGTTTATTTTAGAGACCTGTCTTCTTTTTTTTTTTGCTTTCACCTAAGGAGACATTCTAAATTTTAAATTTTATATCTCCATAATAAGTCCTCTGATTCTGTCAACATAATTTCAGATTTTATGAACTTTTATTTTTTTTTGTTAAATATATGCACACCCTCGTTCTGTGTTCACTTTCATTTGCCTTCAAAAATGCTTGAAATTTAATGGAATTCTATGTACTAGAGGGTAAAAATAATTGGATAGAATTAGCAAAAGAGTATTTTAATTTCCATCAAGATAGAAAATGGAAGAGCTTCAGTTACAAGAAGCAGGTAGTGACTGTGGAGGAACAGCTGCTTGCTGTTTACTTTAATTAAAAAAGTTGGAACAGCTAATGGATAATTTAGAAATAATTAGTTTTGAAAGTGATTTAATCACTATTTTGATTATCAATAATTGAACACAGAGATCCCAAAAGGGAAACTGGAAATTATGTTTCCATTCAGTACTTTTTATTTTAGCTCCTAAACAAGGAAAACTATTGAATTATGCACAAAATACTGCTTGTGATTATGTTGTGTGGTAACATTATTCTCCATATACCAAAGTTTAAACCACTGAATTAGGAGCTTCTTTCTAATGATTCTAATGGGTGAAAGTCAAGGCACAATACAAGACTGGGAAGATACATATTTCTTATGTATTTTCCATTTCACTGTAAGATAAATTTCTATTAAAAAGATAATTGAGATATAATAACTTTTTCTTTGAGCATTTCTGTGCTGTGGAAGCACCTTCTCTTGTTATTTTCAGAACTACTTGGGATGGGAGACCCACGGGGAATTTGTGGGAGGAGCAAGGTCTTTCAGATCCTTCAAGACATCTCAGAGATGTCTTCGACATTGGGGAGCCTTTGTGATGTCCATATGTTTTGGAGACAAAGAACTATTCAGATGAGATAAGGCAAATCTAAAGTCTCAGACAGAATGGACAGAATGAGCCCTGGGGGGCTGCACATTGAAATTACTCAACCAGGCATGTGATTTGCCTGAGGCCTGGCTGGGTCCCAAATTACACCAAAAGTAGCTTGAGTTCACCATACTGTCTTGTTTATCCAATTAGCATCAAGGGTCTTAAAGAGATGCAAAACAACTTTTTCATTAAAAGTATTTTAGATCCTTTTTTTTTCCTAAAATATAATTGATGAAGGAACCTTTTTAGCAGGGAAAGTCAAGCCTAACTAGTCAGCCTCAGGTTTTCTGACTTTAACCAAATTCCATTAGAATCACTAGAGTTATTGGGTAATAACCAACTTATCATGGAAAACAATTAACCTGACTTGCCTTTTTTGGTTTCTCATGGTGGAAAATATCATTATCCTGAAGCTATGTTTCTTGTAAAAATAAAGACTTTCAGACCATGCCCTGTTTTTTTTTTTTTCTAATTATATATGTATATAATCATATTGCCTTTATAGATTGCTCAATTTTGTATTACCAGAAAGTAATTTAGAGATATAATAACTTTGAAGCTGCTATTCCTGAAATTCTATAAATGGGGTATCAGAGCATACATATGGACTGTATTTCTTGTCACTGGAACTGCCTGAAGGGCTTGGAAAATGAGAAGAAGACAGATTCTAAGAGATTATTCTTCCAGATTTTTTTTTTTTTTTTTTGGTACATGTTAAATGTGGTTTAATTAGTGTTACTCCTACATGCTTTCTCGTCCCTTTGAATATTACTTTTTCTCTCTGCATTCTGCCTTTTGAAAATTATATGTGACTTACCAGGAGGTTGAAATTTTTATCATAATTCTCTCATGTTTGTAACCAGTTTTTATTCTTTGTTGTTTAAATCATAGAGTATAGAGTACAAGTTCTTTATTTTAACTTAGAAGCTTTGTCTCAGGTTTAAATGTCTAGAGTGTTGTCATTCAAATATATGAAGACTAGTGACTAGAAATGGGAAAAATAGCACTTTATAAACTATGGTACATGTGTGACAGCTGCCACAAATGTGAGTTACTTCTGTATTACAGATGTTTACTTTACTTTGGAAATAAACAGTGTGATTTCTGTGCTGTGCAAGTTGACGTATTGAATTTAGTTTTAAACTTAACTTCTCCTCTGGGAATAATGAATATTCATTCAGTGGTGCTGAATATACTGTATTGTCTGACTTTAGCTGTGACACCTAAGATTGGTGATAGTGGTCATAGAATCATTAAGGTTGGAAAAGACCTCCAAGATCAAGTCCAACCTTCAACCAAACACCACCTAATCATGTCATCTAACCACAGTGCCACATCCAGTTGTTTCTTGAACTCTTCCAGGCAACACTCCTCCACTTCCCTGGGAAGCCCATTCCAATGGCTGTCAGCCACTTCAGTGAAGAAATTCTTCCCACTGTCCAACCCAAACCTCTCCTGGCAAAGCTTGAGGCCATTTCCACTTGTTGCCTGGGAGAAGAGCCCCACCTGGCTACAACCTCCTTTCTGGTGGTTGTAGAAAACAATGAGCTCCTCCCTCAGCCTCCTCTTTCCAGACTGAGCAACCCCAGCTCCCTCAGCTGCTCCTCATGGGAACTCTGCTCCAAACCCTTCCCCAGCTCCATTGCCCTTCTCTGGATACTCTGCAGCCCCTCAGTGTCTTTCTTGTCATGAGGGGCCCAGAACAGGAGACAGCACTCAAGCTATGGCCTCATTGCTGAAAAAACATAGCAGTTTTTTACAAATTCAATTCATTTTTAGGAGAGGTGGAGGTGGTAGCAAGCCTGTCTGATTTGCCAAAAAAAACAGCCTGTCTGAGAGTAAAATCAGCCCATTTTCAGGGAGTACTTAGCCTAAGTACTAAAAGGATATCATAATTTTGTAGTACTGTAAATGCTTTGCCCAATCCATAGAAAAATTTCTAGGACAAGATACATCCTTCACATTCTTACATGTCACTACCATTTAGCTATCATTTGTCTCTTCTTTTTAAGAAAGTATGAACACTTTTGTTTCTAATCCATTAATGATTCTGCCAGCAAGACAGTCATGGTTTCAGTAGCAAGGTATGATTCAGTATGGATGCTTATTTATTTCGCATATTCTTTTTTTTTTTTTTTCACTGAATGATGAAGGGAATGCTTTAGCATTGGATATGTTTAAATATAAAGACCGCTAATATGGAGAATAATACTTTGGGTTTTGTGTTCTGTGAAATTTAGGCTATGTGAATTTGATCAAAGTTATCTACCTTGGTGTTGTGAGTTCCTGCCACAGCAGCAGTCTTATTAAAAAAAAAAAAAAAAAGTTGCTACAAGACTGTCCATCACAATCCCCAACTTCCCCTGTGCACCAAGAACTTTTTAAGCTCTGTGTCTTTCAAGATAATGAAGACACCCTACAGAGCTTAACTTCAAAGACTGGTGCAAATTATAGGTACTGTTGAGTTTCATAAGGTTAAAGAAAGTTTAAAAACTCGCACAAATTCTTGTTTCAATGTATAGACCTTTCTACTTTGATAAGCCAAGTTTTCAGGCTCTTAGCCCTGTGCTCAGTTAAATACATGTGTTAAAATGTCTTGATGTATGCTATAGAATTCAAAATACCAAGCTGCAAGATTTAATGTTTATATGTAATTTGTAATTTAAAATTACTCAGAATGCTAGAATTCCCTTATTAGAAATTGCATTAATAATTAAGGTAATGATCTCTGTCCAAAAATTCTTCCAAAAAAGAATTTACTTCATTATATTGCAAGTTTTATTTAACAAGTGTTAAATGATAATTTTAAGTTCCTGCTCTAAAAAAACTGATTCTTTAGTTGCTTTATTTGTTAGGACATTATGACATAAAGAGTTTGAGTATTCTGAACTTTGTGCAGTAGATGTGCCTGTTTATAAATCACAGACAATTACTCAGTTGAATAATTTGTCTCAACCTAGAACAGAGGTAACAACCTGGGAACACATCAAAATGGCATGTGGTAAGAAGCAGCATAATCTTCCTCTTACGTGGATGAAGTGAAAAAGAGGGAACATTTCACTCCATTTTACTTTGACTTTACATTCCCTAACTTTCTTGTAATTTTAGAGATTCTAAGTATCCCACATGCTCCAGGAGAAGATACACTGAGGACCAGATTGCATTTTCCCAGGATGAAATGGGAATAAGCTTTATTCAATCAAATAGATAATCTAAACATAGAAGTTTTATTTCTGCCACAGCTCTTCAGCCTAGTGTTCAGCTGGGCTTGACTTGGGAGCTATGTTATGAGGTTTGTAAAGACCTTTTGATCTTCATTATCAGAGCAGGTAAAGCAATGATTAAGACTTTCCTTTTTGTTCGACTGGAATTGATGCGTGCTGCCTGCCCCTTGTAGGAACCATAATACAGACACATTCAGAAAAGTACCCTAAAAGGGTAATTCAGGGGCTTATGCACATGTATTAATAATTTTAAAGTTTTGTCAGTGGACAAGAAAAGTGTCTGCATTTACACTGCATCTAAAGCAGGTATCCTAAATTTCCTACCAATGTAAACTTATGGTATTATAAAAATGATAATGACATTTTAGAAATAGCTGTTGTATTTTTTAAATATATTTTTCTACATGTAACAATATTGCATACCTGCAACTTTCTTAGCTCTGAGGTATTTACTATGTTGTAAAGATCCAAACCTCATTCTGACTAATGCAGATGACCAAAACTAGATTGCAGATTCCAAGATATCTTAATGTATTCTGCATTGCTTTGTCACTCTTCTACCTAGAAGAGTATCACTCTACTTTTTCTACTTTTTTTTTTGGTTTATAGGATGTTGGGAAAAAAGGACTAAATATTGAAATCAGACTATGATCAATTAAAGAGTGTCAAAATGAAAATTGGAGGGGATGAAAGAAAGTAGGGCAGAGGGGAAGACAATATACTATGTTACTTAGAGCAAGAACAGAAAGACCTTATCTGTCTGCCCTTGTACTTCTTTTCCTGAATAATTTAAAGCAATAAAGTATAACAGCCAAAATTTTATATTGACTATCTGAGTTAAAGTGGCTAAAGAGAAAATCCTGGCATAATCAATATAAGTGAACTATTAAGCTGAGAAGGGTCTTTCAAAGTCATTGTTTATTAAGCTGAAGTACTGCTGTATGTTAGCTTTCTGTTTTGTATTAATGAAGTTTATTTCATATGACATCATTTTCAAAGGATCAGATATCAGATACAGCTTAAACTCATAAATCTATCATTTATTATAGTTTAAAAAGTTAGATTTAAAACTTCTGACATGATTTGAGAACCTGGTCATTTTAACTGGTATTCTTTTGCTTTGCTCCAATGATCCTTCCAAAACTTATCTTCTACTTTTCCTAGATGAGTGTAAAATAAGCCTAAAATCTTACACTGCAGAAATGCTTCTTATTTCCTAGTAGTAACATGGCACTAAAAATTTTATAATGGTATTCCTCTGGCGTAGGTTATGTCATGTGTTAAATTAAGTGTGATAAAAATGTTGCAGGTATATAATTAGAATATAATTGCTTCAGTGCACACCTGTCTGAAAATGTATTTGCCTTAGTGATGTACACAGATGTACCCAGTCTAATAATCTGCTTTTTCCTCATAATTGGATCTCCTACAGCTTAAACTACAGCACATTTTATATTAACCTTTCCTAAGCTAGAAGGCAATATGGACATGCATGATGGAAACCTATTTCCACTGGTTTAGATGAGGTCTGTTGCTTTTGCTGAACACTGAAAATAATCACTACTTTGCTCGGACATAAAGATTGAAAAGTGCATGTGGAACACAGGATAACGACCTTCTCAGGTAGAAGGGTGCATAAGTGCTCTAAAACACATGAGAAGAACACTTTTATGCTAGAGACCAAATAAACAAAACATTTTGAGGTGATGCAGTTCTGAGCAGTTCAGACCAAATATCAAACAAAATGCTAAAGGACTGAGTGTTGTTGTAAAGCACAATAGGAAAACAGGTGAGGTAACATTTAATACTTACAACTAAATCTGGAAGTGTATATCTCTCCAATTAAGTCAGTAGTAAGTGTTTGGGACCAGACACCATTTGTCACCATTGATTCCAATTAAACTCAGGGGTTCTCATTGTAAAGAATGGTGAGTAATCAATGAGCAATTAAAAGAAGAAGACCTTGAAAGTAACTTTTTGTACTATATCTGGTATGGAAATGTGCAGGCACATTGCCATTAAACCACTTACAAGAGTGATAACATGCTGCAGGTGACATCATTTGTTGCTCTTTTAGCCTAGACTGTAGTGCAAATAGCTTTAGGTTAAACTTCTTAAAGTCCTGGGACAACAAGTATCTCTCTGTAAATCCTGGTCTGGAGCTTGCTGGACTGTTCCCCGTAACCAGCCACTATGCCTCCCATCTTTATTATTAGTAGCTTAGAAAAGATAAATCAGGTCCTAAAAGATCACATAAGGTTAAAGTTATTAAAGGCAAAAAAGATGTCCATACAGGGAGTGTGAAAGGTGAATTTCAAGAAAACTGTAGCAGAAGGTTAAAATATATTAATTTGCCCTTATGTGTTGTAATTACTTTTTATTCCAGGACTGAAGAAAGGAAATGAGGTTAAATGAACTTCTGGCAAGCATCATGTATGCAAACATGATTTGCATAATAATTTAATATTTTCTTTTGTCAAATACAGTATTTCTTTAAAAGGCAACTTGTCACTTCAAAAAATCTTTGTCATGTTGCCTCTATGTAATTTTGTTCAATTAATATAGTACTTTTTATTTTTTTTTTTCTTTTTAATTGCATCACTAACACCTAATTTAAGTTGTTCATTATTTTGCTTGTTGGAATTTGTACCTGTGAGGTCAAGGACTATTTCTTCTTGAATGTGTAAATGTTTTCCAAGGCAAATGCACACATGTATGAAAAATACAAATATATGTATTCATCAACATGGTTTGGATTTATCATCTTGTCACTTTAACTATCCGAGTTAATTTAGAAAGTTATTCTGCAGAGTGTCATTGCATAACTAGGGACTAATTAATGACTGGAAAACTGCTATGCTGTCTGGAAGCTTGTATCTTCTCTATTTTTTCATTTGTATACTGTGTTTCATGTTACAGCATTATGTACCCTTTAAGTTACATCCCTTTGTATAACCTACCTGCCATAGTTGTTAAACTCAAAATCTTGCTATGGACAAAAAGGATGACATGCATGAAATGTAAAACAAGGACATGTATTGTTCATCGCCTTAAAATCCTAACAGATTTTACTAAGATGAAACAAAGATATTATGATTAGTCCAGTTGAAGTTGTACGAACAATTACTGTCCAAATTAATATTAAATAGATGCTGTTATTAATATGTTTAAAATGGTTACATTAAGCTTTTTGGTCATGTTTTTGTTGCATCCCTAATCCAGATTATCAGGATCCAGAATTCAAGAAAGGGAGGAGTTTGAAGCTGATGATGATTTTTTTCCCCCCTCTTTGTAGGAGCATATATATTTTTTCTTGTCATTCTAACATCACCTTGAGGTAACTTAATATTTCTAAAATGATTTGCATCTTGCTTTTTTTCATTCGTCTGCAAGTCTGCAATATATCTTAATTTACAACACATAATGTATTTTATATAGGTGCGATACTTTTTCTTTGTTTTGGGGCTTTGCTCATTACTCAAACAGCAGTTTTTGCATGCCTCTGAAGCCTACATTTCATTGATGACCCATGAGCTGCTTAGAGTCTTGGGGCATCCAGTGTTACTCTTTCACCTTGTTTTTAAGATCATCTTTTTACACATGAGAAAAGATATTTCCTTTTCTTGATATTGTCAGACCATCAAGCTACCATGACAATAAAATTTTTTTCTTATGAAAACTTCTGATAATATATATCACTGTGGTTTGCCAGTCTCAGTTTGTTTGCCTACACAACTGAAAGAAAAAACCCAATTTTTTTTTTAATTATAGATGCAGACTGGTTTTTTTTTTTTTTTTTTAATTTTTCTGGGCTTTTTTGTTTGTTTGTTTGTTTTTGGTTGGGTTTTTGAGTGTTTGTTTTGTTCATTTTGGTGCTTGTTTGTTTTTGTTTTTTTGTTGTGTGTTTTCCCTTCAGAAGTAGCTCATATGCTATTTGGGAAATATACAGAGGGTTTTGTCACACACTGTACACAGGATTTTTTTTTTTTTTGGTTGGTATATTCCTTATTAGACTGATGATGAAATTATTACTAAAATAATGCTTTTTACTAAAATATGTTTTTCTTCCATAATCACATAAAATAAATCATCAAAATTTGAAAAAAAAATAGAGATTAGATATTTTTTAATATCCTCTTACTGAATGTTAATATGTTTAGATGGAAGTATTTTTACACCTCTGGCAATGAAATTACATACAGAAAATTGATTTGAAATAGTTCATGGGCAAATCAAGTCCTCCCTGTTTCAAATACATTGGTTTGTTATTTTCTCTGGCAGATTAATTGCATTTTGTATACCCATAAACAGGGTCATAATGCTGGAGGAAAGGAGTATGTGTGGTTTCTCTATAAGGTATTCTTAAATCGGAAAACGAGAATTATGTGTGTTGACAGATTTATGTGCATTCTGTCTTGTAACATATGGTGGTGCTGATAAGAACTTGTAATAGTCTGTCTGAAGACCTCATTTCTTTGCAATGCAGTGCTAAGTGCCTGACATCCTATGCTCATTTTGAACTTCAGTAGGAAGAAAAGTTAAATATAATACTGGAGATTGAATGATGGAATTCATGACACTCAATGTCTTTTCCTGGACAAGACTGATAGGGTGAAAAAAAGCCCACCATGACAAATCACTTCAGTTATTTTTGCAAGGTCTCTTTTGTTGTGCCAAAACAAAATGTCTTGATTTAAGCATAGAGAATTGATTTACACATCAAATAAAATTATTTATGATAATGTTTTTTAGATATCTTTGATTTAGGTGCTACAATTTTCCTGGTATATCTTGTGCTCTCAGAATATATTTACACTAATACTACAGCTTTGTCTTGCACAGCAATTTGTGTGCATGCACCAGTGTAGCTTAGCTGTTCCTCCTCTAAGGAGCACATTCAGAGGCAACTCCATTTAAAATGTAGGCCAAGAAATTTCAGGCTTAATTCAGAAATGTATGGACTCATAAACAGTGTTAAACTTGAAACGTTAATCTCTTATGCTGTGTTACTGCAGTCATGCCAAATGTTGGAGGTAAGGGACTGTCATCAGTTTTAGTCTAAAGATCAATTTTTTGATGTTATAACTTATCCAGTGTTGGGGTGGAACAAATGGTGCATGTTGAATGATCTTCCATTTTGGAAACTCTAGGCCTCATAGAGATGTGAGTTCAGAAGATGTGAAAACTGTTCATGCACCTTGGATAGCTTTGGGCTGGAGCCATAAGCAGGAGTACTAGGGGGATTTATGGGTCAAACAGACGCCAGTAGTTTTGTCCTTGACACTGGGAAAGAATGAGCCCTTGCCTGAGAAGTTTTCAGAATGTGTAGAAACATTTATTTGTTATTGTGAGTGCACCAAGCTCTTGTAATTTCTTGGATTGTTTGTCAGATTCAGATCTTGTAATAAAAGGTTCTTTGTTTTGGAATTAAGTGAAGGCAAAAAGAGTAACCTGAGATATTTACACTTCAGAAAATGCTCATTCTCTACAGCATAGGAGAAAGGTTTGGCATAGGGAATACTGCCCAAAACCCACAAAGAATAGCTGTGATTTTTGGTTCTTTAACATAAAAATGGGTAGAGCACATGAGAAATGATAATTTTAGTAGTATAAAAAGTCAGTAATGTGGATGACATATAATTCATCAGATCATTGTTTTCAGTGTAGAAATTTCTCAACTTACTTGAACGAAACCATTTCAAATATAGTCTGGACATGAAGATACTGGTAATATTGAAGATGTCAGGATGTCTTTTGTAAGTGTATTTTTTGTTTAATAAAGTGAGACAATGTTATTTTAAGGGTTCATTTTGTCTTGTTTTCCTGGTATTAAATGACAAACAATTATATCTTGCTATGTCATGCTATCTTTACCACTTTAGATTACTTGTCTAAATCCTTTTTAGCTTTTGGTTTATGTGACATTATTATTTAGGTATTATGTTATGCAGAGTAGTTTTTAATATTTTTAGAGGTAGTAAACCCATATGTGTTATGAAAAACCTAATAACTTTTGTATATTTGTTACAAGATACCAATATGACGAGGACACATAAAGATACACATAAAGTGCAGGTTTGGGACAATTTCCTTGCATTGGTTCATCTGCCATTGTTTGCCTCAACAGATCAGTCAGCTGAAACCTTTCTAGGCAGAGTTTTCAGCATTGTGTGTTGAAATCTGACACTGCAGTGGGTTCACCAAAGGGGAGAAAGTTGTGGTTTTCTCTCTGTGGACAGTTGAAGCCTGGGTAGGTAGTCTGACCAGGGAGCATGCCAAAGGTTAGCAAGCTTGCTCACGGGTTTCACAGCTTCAAAGGACAGCTGTAGAGAGAACATCCGTCTTGCAGTGCCTCAGTAAGCCTCATCTTTCAGGCAGAGGGAGCACTTTTCATGTTTACTTGATATCAAAAAGTCTATGATACATTTCATCATCTTCAGGCCTGTGTGCTTCTAATTCTTGTGTGTATTTTTGTTCCATGGACTGTTCCAGGCAATAAGGAGTGCCAATACTCAGTGTGCCTTTCTAGTTATGATAGAAGGGCAGAAGCAGTGACAAATAGAGCCAACAGAGAGAAGCAGAGTTATTAGTTCAGTTTCCTTTCTTCTGATGCAGAAATTTGTTGTCCCACAAGCATAGAGCAGAGCAAGGACCTGTGCCAATTCTGGTTGTGGGAAATATATTTCTGCAGTAGATCAGGTGCCTTTCTGAGAACAGTTTTTCAAAAAGCATTAATGGAAACTAAGGAAAAATAGGCTAGGAAGTGAATTATCAGGAGGTTATTTTACAGGAGGTCTGATATAGTAGAGAAGCCAGATGTGTGTGTCTATATACAGGGACTGTAATATCTTTGAATATTAGGGAACTCAGCAAGCGAATGATTATGGTAGCATTAAATTGTTACTTATCCTTATTTAGTCTTTTTTACTACAATTATTATAAACATGATGATGGGGAATATGGACTTTGAAATTTGAAAATTTAGAATATGAAATTTGGGGGAAAACGCCCTCAAATAATAAAACACTTCCCTCTTTAGGATGTCTTTTGTTTTGCTCAACAATAAATTGAATAGGCCGTTACTGCAGTTTTAATAAGATCATAAACTTTCTGCTGTATATGTAAAATTAAGCAGTTGATTTAGTTTATAATGATACAAACAAGAAAAGCTACTGAAAAATATATGTGATTCTTTGAAGTATGAATTTGATTAGAAAAATAATGCTGGAAAACACACAGCATCTGATGCAGCTAGACATAAGAGGCAAGAGAATAATTAAAACATGGCACACTGATTTATTTAAAACTCAAGGGTCTGCTTTCCAGCATACACCAATACATTCTGCAAAAGACCATTTTGGAAGGTAACTAAATTACCTACTAGTACAAGCTTCAGCCAAGGCAAAATGTCTATGCCTCTTCCAGCCTCCTTGCCTGCAGGAATATGCTTTGTGCCTAGTCATAGTTAATTTTGCACTAGAAATCCACATGGGACTGCCAGCTAGAAGCAGGGAGAATGAAAACTATGCATGTAAGTGCTTCAAGCTGCTGGAAATACGATGCTTGGCATTTAGATGTCAAAAAAATTGCTACTTGTTTATTGTCAAATTAAATGCCCTCAGACTAAGAGCTCATCTATAATTTAAGTTTATTTTTAAAGCAAACTTCAGCAACATCTCTTTCAGCCCTTGCCACCCAGTTTGATTGTGGTTGAGATGGAAATCTCACTAAAGAGATTTCAAACTTAAGTGTTTTCAGGGAACCAGAGATTATGTTTAGACAGTTCATCCCAAAGGAAGAAGTCAAGATCAGCAAGTTGAGTAGCTTTTTATTTTCACAAAAAAAAAAAAAAAAAAAAAAAAAAAAAAAAAAAGGTGGAGGGTGAAAGCTATTATGGTATTATGGAGTAATTCAGGTTGGAAAGGAAGTCTGAAGGTCATTTGCTCCAAGTTCTGCTGAGAGTAGAGATTTACATTGCTAGTTGAAATTATGTAACGAAATAAGCTCAACACAGCTGAAGAAAAGGAGATGTTTTTAAGGTTTTCCCTATCATCTGTCTAGAGTAGCTCTGAAGGCTTACAGGTGAGTTTTGAAAGAGACAGTGACATCTAGATTTGAAGACTGAAACTAATGATGCTTATCTTAACCAGTGTTTTTGCAAAAGAAAAAAAAAATTATTTCTTACCTATTGTATCTGCAGAATTCATGTCTCTTTTTTCAAATTCTACTTCTCTAATAGTGCACACAGCACAAATTCCTGAAGGTATATGGTGAGTGGAAGTCTGTTAGGCTCTTGTTTCCACTTTACAGGTGGTGATGGGCCACAGTAGAATCCTGAAGTATTTGCAAAGTGCATTAAGTAGCTCACCTAATTGGGTCATCAAATTAAGAGGATCTAGTTGATCATTCAGTGAGAGCTTATATCTGTTGAAATGACTACCACTATCCTTCATGAGGAATTCCTTTGACCTTAGAGATTATCTTGACAGAATATGACCCTTCCTTTGAGCCTTTATTTTAAGGTCTAATTGTCCATTTCAGCTCTTAGCTCATAATCATTCTTAGTGCGTCATTTTAACATTCAGATTCAAGAGCTAGGACTCCCAGTAACTCCCAAGCCTGCCATAGAAATTTCAACTATAACTCTATGAAACTAATTTTAAAACTTCTCTGGGTTTAAAGGCTGCCTCCCAGACACCTTTGGCTCTTTGGCTGCTGCTTACAGCAGAGCACTGACTTTATATGCACAGCAGCATGGCACAAGCAGAGCTTTTTTGGGATACATCCATCTCCACCAGCCTTTGGGTGATAGAAAGAGATGGGAATAGAGAAATGTAATACAAAATAAAGAGGAAAACTAGGTTCTTAAAAAAAAAAAAAAAAAAAAGATAACTGTTATATAAGCCAGAATTATATTTTTATTTCAATTAGGCAATCATATAAGGATAAAACATATATGACTTTAAATCAAGGTGTTTTTGAAAGGCTGAAGTGACAGATTTAACAGCTAATTAATTTGCTTTAAAGAAAACCAAACAAAAAATTATAAATTTCTGCTATAACTTCTGAAACATAACACTGCAAGAAATGGATTTTTTCACTACTTGCAATTTTATGGTGCTATAAGGCAAAGGTAGCCTGGCTGGTCTAGCCTATTATATTGAACCTCAGCAAAAGAAACAAAAAAACCAACAAAACCTGGAAACATCAGGCAAAGCAAAGAATATGAATGAGAGACATGAAAAATAATTCTATAAAGGCATGATCTATTAGTAATGGGGGTAGGAGAGTGAGCAAAATAGACAAGATGTGGGTAAAAAAAAAGCAAATGAAGCAGTTGAAACTATTAAAAAAACCCCATAAATTAAGAAGCAGCGAGATTCAAATGATTTGTCAACATACTTTTTTACTTTTTTTCTCAGGGAACACAGTACTTTCTTGCACTCATGCTAGTGATTAGGTTTCATAATATTACCAGTGCATTACAAAAAAATATTTGACTTTACTATGATCCTTGATTTGAAATTAAAGGCTTTAAGTCTGTTGTAAAGATCTTCTGAAGGTCCTTCATAGTTTGAATGAATGATATCAAGGATTTTTTTATATTAAGAATTTTGAAAACCATATGAATAATTTCAAGGATAATTATGAATTTGTTTTCAGTGCACCTGGAGACAGCTTTTTGTCTGAAATATCTTCCCAAAGAAAATGGATGTTCACCAATTGAGAGCATTCTTAGGAAAAAAAGAAAAAAATCAAATCCAAAATCCTACCAGAACAGTTTTCAGAATATATTCCTAAAATCTCTATCATGAGTACGTGGATAAATTATATGCAGTAAATTAAAATTATAACTTTAAAAAAATTATTTAATATGTATATACATTTTCTATAAATTTTATATCTAATCCACTTTCATGGTAACTTGCTGAAACATTTTCCTTTCCATTGCAATAGATCAGAGATTTGCATTAGCTGAGAGAATTTTTTTAACAGCTCTGTTAATGAGACAGCATTTGCTAAACCCTTCTACGTTACTATTTTAAATCATATGACTATTGTTCATCTTTTTTTTTTTTGCTTTATGATGGTGACAGTTTGACATAATTCAACATCCTCACCTTCTCAAAAGAAGGGTTTCTGAGAATGCAGAAGTGGGTTCACCTGTTTCTTTCCAGAAAAGAAACCCTTTACATGAACAAAATGCAGTGGAAAACTGTCACCAAGCTTAATTTTTGTTTCTGTGGTCTGAAAGTAAAAACCAGATTTTCCAGCACAGAAGAGAGAGGTCATAGTATTTTTTGAATTTTTTTTTTTTTCCTTTGGGACTCACCTGGATCCAGAAATCTGGTATTTAGCTTTAAATTCATTGTATACAGGATAGGACATAGTTTCCTTCTTCCTCCTCTTTCCTACAAGACACGTCTGATAGAGCACCTTCCTTTCTGCTTTTCCTCTGTCAGTATTTAATTTCATGTCCAGTATCAAGTTACAACTTATTATATACTATGCACTTAGCATTCACCACATCAAAGATCAAAGAAATCATTAAAGAAACATCTTTCTCTGCAATATTAATAAATGTAGATAAATTGGAATAGACCTTATTTATTACATAGGAAGTTTTGTGTTTCATAAAAAAGGCACAAAATGCTAAATATTTTGTTACTGATTTTTTTTTTACTGGTCTATAATGAATTCTATGAATTTACTCCATTCAAAATAGGCTGATTTCATTAACACAATTCGAATTTTCCTTGTTGCATCTTCTCTGTCACCTACTTCCTATTATCTTTTTATGTGTCCTTCTATGTCCTAGTAATGAAGAACTATAACCCTTGGCATCTGTTTTTGTGTGGTGGTTGGTTTCTTTCCCCCAAGTCACCTCCTTTGATTTCTTTTACAGTTCTATTGAGCTGGTAATGTCAATATAGGAATTTTACTTGAAATAATTTCCTATATATTTTAGGGGTTTTGAGCAAAGGCTTGTCTAAATCTGTCAAGAGCACAGTCACTTAATGCTTCTTTTGCATTGCTCTTGATTCTTGTTCAATTCCTGTTACAAATTCCTAGCTAGAGATCACTCAGTTATTTTGTTAATGTGGAATATTTTGATTATTTTCATTTTTTGTAAGTCTTTTTTAATGCCCTAAGTCAGGGGTTCTGTCCCCTAAGCCTGAGTACTAAAGTGATGACAATGATTTGAGAAGTTAGTAATTTTCCTGGTTCAGTAGGTATGCCTGACTGACTTTTCTTACTTTTTTCTATTTTTCTAGGAAGTTCATTCGGGGAAAGAATGGACCTAACTTTCAGTGTGAGCTACTTTGTAATAATACTCAAAAGTTACAAGAGCTACCTACTGCTGTAGATTTCTTTCTCATTACAGGCAAGATATTTTTGGTGTGTGTACAGTGCAAACTTCAATATAGGAAGCCCTAGCTAGCTTGGCTAGTGGAACAGAAGGCAATTTAAATGATTTATCATGATGGAGCTGTATGGTGCCACATAGTTTATTGTGCATTTGCATAGATCACTGTGGGCTAGAACCCCTGACAGGCCAATGAGTGAAATTTATGCACCACTTGAGATCCTCAGATCTCTCACTTGCTGCCTAACTTAATAAAATATCTAAATTTCCTCAGAGTACTGGCACAGGTACTGCCTAACTGTGGAAATGTTAATCCAATCTGTCGAATTGTTGAAAGCATATCCAATGCCAATGTGCTAGCTGAACCCTCTGAGTAGTTTCTTTGTTTATGAGATCTCAGGCCATGCCCTCAAAAGACCAGGACTAGAAGGGGTTTTAGAGATCTCTCTGAATGATGACTGCAATAGTAGAGGGCTGGAATGTATTTTCATAGGTATACAAAAACCCATCTCAATAATACTTTTATGCTCCTCCTTTGCCATTCCTTTCTGCCCCATTTCCCACAGAAAAGCTGCTTGAGAGCTTTTCCTGACTTCTCCTTGAAAGTTTATTCATAGCTGCATCTGTGCTAATGTTCCTCCCTTGAAGTCACTATTCTTCCTCTTTAGTGCCTACCTCCTGAAGTATTTTAGAGAGAAGAGTTAAATTGTCCCTCAGATTTCATTTTGGTCTCTGAAAATTCTAGAGGTCTTTTTTCCTGTGACAGACTTTTTGTTGTCCTTACCAATTTAATAGCTCTTACCTAATTCTCTTCCTTTTTATTAAATGTCTTAAGATTGACAGTCACCATATTCCGAATTATGTGCCAGTATTGCATTTGCTTTTTAGGTAGCTGTATCACAATTATATCCCAGCATCCCATTAACCTATGATCAACAAATAGAATTATATCCTTCTGCTTCCATATGATAGAAATAAATTTGAAATTAAAAATAAGTTTTAATAGTTTCAGTTATTAGTGTACAGACGTGTATTTAGTATTGCTGAATATCATCTAACATGGTCCTTCAGGTCATTTATCCTTGTGTTTTGCTAACATTGTCTCCTATCTTTGTGATGGAAACTCCTTTTCTAGCAGTGGAAATTTGTAATGAGATCAGGCTGAAAGCTAATTTTTTTCTTCCTTAATTAATTTCACCCAGGAGTTTCCTGTTTAATTCTCTTTGGTGTTGTCTCCTGTTAGACCAATTCCTTGTTCAGGTTAGATTTCTTTCAATCTTTATCTGCTTAGCTAGACTACTAGATTTCAGTGTCAGAATATTAAAGCCCAGATGGATAAACTGTTAATTCATTACCCTACTGTGAAAAATAATTTCATTTTTAAAAGCTCATATTATATTTTTTAATGAGTGAAATTGAGTCTATAGATAGATGGAAAATGTGTCCAAAATCTTTTCCCATTATTTCAGTAATATGAAAAATCTATATTTATCTGGCTATTCTTTTTGTCCTGAATACATGTATTTTTCTGTTTTTCAGGTTTGTTCTCGTCTTATAGAAGATATCTTAAAATATATGCTGTCTGACCTGCAACTTCATTTTTCAGTTCTTCCACAATTGTGGGATGGACTTCAGAGTGTGATTATGAGTAATTCATATATGCTTAGTTCCTTCAGATCTGTTTTCACTTCTGTTACAGTATTTTTAGTTTATTTGTTAACATACACTTTTATTTGCCTTACTGTTTTCTGCAAGATCAATTTCATGCTCTGTTAAAAACTGAAGAAAACTAATTATTTTGTTATTAGTAATTCTTCTTCTTACTATTATTGTTATCATATTATTATTATTGTTCATTCTATTTAGTCTACACCTCTTTATGGTGTCTTCTCACCCTCATAAAAGCAAGGCTATGTATCTTCATTACCCCAGGTCATTTATGGCTGCCTAGAAGAGAATGAGTCGCTGCCTCTCAGTGTTGCTCACAGAACCAAAGCTGGAAGGGACCTCTGGACATCATCTTGTCCAACCCCTCTGCTAAGTCAGGGACACAAAGTCAGCTGCCCAGGGCCATGTCCAGATGGCTTTTGAATATTTCCAAGAATGGGAACTCCACCACTTCTCTGGCCACCTGCACAGGTGCTTGGTTACCCTCATGGTGAATAGTATTTCCAGATGTTCAGAGGGAATGTCTGGATGTTCAGTTTGTGTCTGTTGCCTCTGGTTCTGGCACCACTGAACAGTGCCTGTCTCTGTCCCCTTTCCACCCTCCCTTTTGATGTTTATATACATTGATGAGATCCCCCTGAGTTTTCCCTCCTCTGAGCTGAGCAGACCCAGCTCTCAGCCTTTCCTCATAGGAGAGATGCTGCAGTCCCTTTATCATCTTACTGGCCCCACATGTGACTCATTCCAGTAAGACTTCACCTCCCTTGTACTGAGAAGCCAGAACTAAAAACTAAACTAATTCAACTAAAAGTTGAATTTGGCAATAGCTTTTATAGCTCAGCCCTGCAAGATTTTAAGAATCAGATTTGAATGTGTCACTTGATCATAAATGCAATTCAGATATACTGCTGGAGCCTTAAAAAATTGCAATGCATATTTATTCACATAGCTGGCCAAACTAAAATTAGTGCTAAATTAAAGTATTGCTCCTGTGAATTTTTAGTTCGTTTTTTCCCCTAAACTTGCAAGCTCAGGTTCCGGTTATCTCCATATCCTAAACCAAAAGGGTTAGTGCTGAGAACACTAAAATTTTTTGCAGAAAGTTGTTATTTGTAGAAGCAAGAAAGAAGAAGCAACAACAAAGATTTGACCTTATGAGAAATGTCACATAATCATCTTCTTGACAGAGCTTAAGATACATTTTTTATATTAATAATTCATATTTTGATTAGAAGCTTCTTTTTAGTTGGGGGGGGGAGGGTGGGGTGGGGAGAAGAAAAGAATAGGCTATTTTGGGGTATTTTTGTGCTCTATTACTATCCTCGTTCATATGCCTGGGTCACTTATGCTTTTAGCAATGGATATTTTGCCCTCTAGTGGTTTCTTTTGGTTACAAAATATCCGAGGAAAATCTGTGTGCACTCAAATTCATCCTCTCAGATTGTGGCATGGACCTGCAAGCAAAAACTTTTAAGATGTGCTATTTTTTCTTTTGTCTTTTTTCTTTTGTATCCATTAATACACCTCTATGACTCTACCTTTAATTACACTGTCCTCAAATTATATTTTATTCACACGGATTGTTAAGGGGAAGCTAAAAGCCACTGCATTTTAATTTGCAAGTAGTGTCAAGGAAATAAACTGACAAAGATTTGGATTTTACTTCAAAGCAGTGACACTAATTGACGTCATGGATAACATCATTTGTTGCTTCATATAACAAAACAAAGGAATGAAAGCTGTGTAATAATTGAAGCTGTAATATATTTGTAGAGCAACATATGCTCTCTATATGTATATATATATGTGTATATATATGTATATCATGTATATGCCCTGAAGTTTTTCTTAAATTCTATACCAATGATCCAACTATGCTTATTTGGGACATGACTTGGTGAGAGACAGAATGTATTTAGCTTTATTCTAAAGGCTTAGTCACTTTTTTGGTGCTCTAGGAGTATGAAAATAAAGTGATACCATTTATATTGTAATTCTTCTGACACCAGCATACTGGTTTTCTCTTGCAGTATTTCTATGCATTTTTTATGAAAAGTTTGCTGAAGTGAATGGCATGTTGGCACCCTCAATTTATTTGAGCCTATGCCAAGGAGGAATAATACTGCATAAAATACGTAATATTCTTTATGAAAGGTAGGAAAAAACCTAATTAACATGCTTGCTGCAGCACCAGTTGAGACTAAATATGCATGCTACTCTGGGTTGTTCTCTTCAAGGCAACCTAAAAATAAATATTTAAGGGTTATTTCAAAATTCCAACTGCAAACCAAGGTTCATTGCATCTATGAATTCAAGTGCCTCCTAATTGGAATAAGAAAGGTTAATAGATGAATAATCTTCAATGCTCGGCTTCATGGTTCCCAAAATATTCAGTTTAACTAGTCCCTGAAAAGAACCACTGATGGATTGATGATACTGAATGATTTTAGAATGATTGGATTAAAATAAACCTGAGTTAGATGAAGCTATAAACCACCAACAGTAACAAAAATGCAATACACTCTTCCTTGCATCATAATAAAAAAAATTTCCATGGATTAAAATATCCTGAAGAAAAAGTGTGTTTCATTTGTACTTTAAGACTTTTCCATGCTATTCCTTTCATGGCTTATTTTTAGTTGCAAAATATTTGTTTATAAATATTTACATTTTAAATCTTTTCCCTCCACCATAAAATCTGTAAGACTGTATCATCCAAAACACTCCTACTTTATGAACTAAAAGTATTTTTTTCATAGAAATTCCACATTATTTGAGAATAACGGGATTTTTAGAGAAAAATGATAGAGAGGTCTTTCCATTAATGGTGTAATTTTGAGTACTGGTCTACAAAGATAAGACAAAAGGGTCACCAAGTGAAGAAAACTGTCTTTGAGGCTTTTAGGTGCTTCAGCCCTGAAGAATAAAGGCTGTGGGTCTGCTGAAGTGGCATAAGCTGTTACGGCATTGGGAGAAAATTGAATAAAGAACTTGTATGGTTCAAGGGTAATATGCTTAGAAACCTGAAAAAATGTATTAAGATCAGAGAAAATATATCTATATCTTTCTTTAAAAAGCAAAATTTTCATTAACAAAATGTTCTAAAAAGGAGCAGAATTTTGAAATAAGGACCAGGAGAAGAATGGGGATAGAAGGGATGTGTGTCAGGATCAAAGAGAAAATAGTCTAGTATTCTCCTAATTAATAAATTTTCATAAAATCATAGAAAATAGCTGGAAAAGACCCATCAGGATTACCTGAACTCTGTCAGGCTTGGTGCCTTCTCTGGGGAGCCTGTCCCACTGCTCAGACACACTCTGTATGAAAAAACTTTTCCTGATATTCAGTCTAAATCTTCCTGGACTCAGCTTCATGCTGGTTCCTGAAGACCCATCACTGGTCAAAAGAGTGAAAAAAACAGTAGGGATATTTTTTGTGTGTAGCTGGTTCTCTGGTTTCCTGCTGCTTTATTAATTTCTTTCTTTTGTTAATTTGGGAATGGGGGAGAGCAAGGGGCTGCTATTTATATGTATTCAAGGCCACCTCTTTTCCCATGGATCTTATGATCTTAACTACCATTGCTGGTGATGTTTAAGATCATCTGTGGTGAAGATTTCTTACAGTTCAAAACCCACGGGTCATATGTGACCAAGGCCTCTGCCTTGAGCTGCAAGCAGAGTTAGCTGCTCCAATGTAGCCATTATTGCCCAGAATTACATTTTCTGTCTTTCTATAGAAGGCTTCTGCCCCTGTGGCTGGAGGTAATGAGACAGTTCTGTGCCCAGCACCTCAGGTCACTGATTTGTGGATTCCTTCTTAAGAATTACCACTGAAAATGGGTGTTAATTAAGGAGGAGCTGTTTAAGAATTACCAGTAAAAATGGGTGTTAATTAAGGAGGAGCTGTTTAATCACAGTGGCTGTGTGATGAATAGTACTGGGACAACTTCAGCAGCTCTGCCCAAGAGCAAAGGATGTTTTGAGGCATTTGTCACTTCAGTACCACTGTTTTGTCTCCCTGGAGTCTCCAAACTTGGACCTGGAGAAGATCCAATGAACCAGAGATAAGAACATGTGCAAGGTCCCTTTGGATGCTGCATTAAAGTCAAGGTTAGCATAAAAGAGGTTTATTTTGGGGAGGTTGCCATCATTCTTATGTGCATAAAAGCAATTTTTCTGAACATCATGTGAGATGAACTATGGTAAGGATTCTTGTTTTGATTTTGCTCTTCCACTGTAATTGCTACCCTTATCCCTAATTCTTACTTGTAATTTTTAACATTATAATTTTTTGCTTTCTTTGGGAATATTTTAACAGCACAAAATCTTTTCATTTTTCTTCCTTTATATAGAGTACAAAAAAACCCCATTGAATCAAAAATTAATATTGTATCTCAGTTTTATTCTTCATGAGAGCACTGTAGATCTTATGAATTGTTGTCTTATGCTTTAATATGCTCAGCAGTTGGTGATTGTTAAGTAGATTAATCAGATGATGGTAATCTTCAAAAATCCTATTGCAAATACTATAAATCATATATTGAGTATTGAAAATTACATACTTATGGCCATTTAAGCTGCAATTAAAAATAATCAAATTATCCCAAGCAAAGCAAGTTTAGTAAATAGAAGAACACATTAAGCTTGATTTTATTTTAGTTTTCCTTCTTTAATAAATTATGCTAGAGCATTAAAATATCCCCTGGGGAACAAGTACTGTAGGTTATTAAAGAATAAAATTGTATTTCAAAGCTTTATATCCATAGCATATGAATATTTAGATGGAAGATAAACAGCTTTTGAAAAATTGTCTGAAAACAGCAATCTATCATGTTTAGGGAGAGTTTTCTTCCAGTTTGCTGTGCTAGCATTTTTGCTATAGTGTCAGTGGTCTTTGGAAAAATGAGATTGCCTAGAGATATTCTTTCATCATGGTAGAAATTTCAGCCAATCTAAGTGCTTTTAGAATAAGAGTGGAGTGCAGTTAATTCTGAAGAAAATCTTTTCTCTTCATTGCACCTGCAGCTATTACGTGCTGCTCTGTAGCTTCAGTTCGGATATCCTTCTCACCTCTATCTAAGGCTGAATGCAAAAATAGGGCCTTCAAAAGTTTAAGTTCATTAAATTAGCCAAATTGAATAAGAGTTTCTTTTCTGCTCCTCTCAGAACTATGCAATGCTTTTGTTCTTTTGTGCTGCACTCATAATCTTCCCCCTCTCCTGAAGTTTAATGACTGCTTGAGATAACAGGACACCATAGTTCTCACTTTAATCTGTCTAAGATTCAGTAAAGATTACTGCAAATGATACTTAACAAAGCTTAGTCTCCAGGGAGAACTTGAGTCCTAGCTCCTCACAGTGAAGTGTGCTTGTGAAGAAGGAAAATGCCAAGCTGAGTTATTTCTGACTCCCTTCCCCACTCCCTTCCCTTAGGTTAGGTACCTAAGCCAGGCCTGCACATCTTCTCCTACCCAAGCCACATCTCCAAAGCTGGGGCCTTGGGAAATAGTGGACTGTTATGAGTTACTTTCCTCATTAATTTTTAGAGGATAATTATAATATTTTCCCAGGGAGCTGAAAATCCCACTGAATTTGCTTCTCAGCTACAAAGGATTCAGACCTTGCTGCACATCATTTTAAGCATTAACTTTAAAGTATGTTTGAAGGATTTGAGACGAAATATTGGACAACAGAACACTTTAGCATTAATAACAACATTTCTGCAGTAAGCCCCTCCAAGGAAAAGAGGAGTGTAAAGAGTAGATCAAACTCACAGATTTGATACTGAGAGTATCTGCAGTGATTCAACCATGAAAATAGCCAACTAAAAGCTAAGTTGTGTCAAAAGAGGTATTTAGAGCAAAGAAGGAAAAAGTTACTGTAATGATATGTTATTGTCTAGTCAGTTATGTTCAAGAAAGATAAATTGGACATCTGAGTTCAAGACAGGATTGACAAATCTCCCATTAGAGTAGATACCCTGTAAGATGGAAGCAGAAATTTTTTTTTTTTTTTAGATCAGCCCAATGCAGGTAGGATATATCTGTTGCCTGCAAATGTCTTGTAACAGTATGAGAAAATTATAGAGGATTTGTTGAATTAAGTACAATATTTTCAAGAAAACAGACATGTACACATTTTATTTTAATTAAACTTGAATCTGTGGTTCCTTGAAAGCAGGAGATTTGCAGCTAGCTCAGGTTATTGAAAAGCTTGTATATTGGATGACCTGTCAAGCTCTGGCATCAATCTCCTGTTGGTCATCCATAGGGGAAAAAATTGTGAAGCTTCTAAATTGCAAGAACTCACATTTTCTGATGAGTCTAACTGAGAAAGCGATCTACGGAATACCACCTCACTCCCTCTACTGTGTGAGAATGAGTCATGGGTTTGGGAGTCTTTTTCTGGTCACTAGAGAGTGAAATGCTTATCTTTTCATGAGCACCTATGGAATGAGTCACCAGAGATATATATCTCTCCCTACCTGCCTGCTTTAGAAATACTGTAGGTCAATAGATCACAAGTACGTAATAGGCATCATTCCTGGGCACTGAAATATGATCACCCACATTATTAAATTCTCTGTGTTTCTTGCATGCTTTTAGCCTGTCTCAGTACCTTCCCAAAGCATACTGAGACAAAGCCAACAACTGGCTTTGTGACAGCCCTAGTTTTGAGTGCCAGGATAGTTAGATATCTGTATAAATGCATTCCATACCCTTTAATATTCATACCCAGGACCCTTACCAGCCAAATTTAATTTACTAGAGCGAGCCTTAGAGATTTTCTAGTAGCACCTGACACTCAAGATTAGCTAAAGGAGAGTCATTTAGCTCTCAGTTTGCTGAAAAAAGTAATTTGCTGTCATGTTGGTAGCTCTTAGAAGTCTGAGCCAACTCCATGGTGCTGGTAGATATGACAAAAAAAGAGCAGAAGGTTTTTTTATTAGGTTATTTGGAGTAGCAGTGGGAACCTGAGCAAGATATGCTGGGACAACTTACAGGATCGTGTTTTGTTTAGACAACTCAATCTCACCCTTATCCCTTCTGTTCCCAGTCATACCTAGGATGTAACGATGTGAAGTTGCTGATTAGGTCAGGGATAGGACACTTTGGTAATGTCCAGGGAAATCAGAGTGGTCCAGCCAGTGGTCCATGCCAGATCTTGTGTATGGACAGGGTTCCAGGACTGTATATATAATTTTATAACATGTGGCCAAGCTGAAGTATTTGTCTGCATGAGATGTCACTAACAGCATTACTACATGTTGTGTTCATGCTCATATGTGATGTAAAACAGAAAAGTGGTTGGGTTGCTCTAGGACAGGGGTTGGGAAATGTGGATTTATCTGAGAGAGACAGTACTTTCTTGTTCAATACCCTCACACTGATTTAATCAGTGCCTCTTCCACTATCCCCAGAAACCCTGTAAGACAGCATAGCAAAGATTATGCTCAAGAGTAAAGCATCATAAGTAAAGTTAAAACTCATTTATATAATTATATAATGTTTTATTTACATAAATCCTGTTGCTTCAAGATTTAGGGTAGAATGGGTGAGACATACATTAGTTTGTATTTCTGTCCTTTTTCATGTTCTTATTGATGTTGTAATTCTTAATCTGTGTTTTTCTAAGCAGTAAGTTGCTTTGACTATAGCAGCGACACCAGCTGGTGTGCCAGGGTGAAAAATATGTTTTCCTTTTTTGGCTTTGTCTGAGTAAGGCTATATAAGCAATTGTATTCTTGAAGCAGATTTCATAACAGCTGGTTCAAACTCTAATTCTTTCCTTTTCCATCTGTCTTCTCCTAATTCTGCTATTAGAATGGCTAACAGAAACCCAAGGGTGCTCTGAGTTTCTGGAAAAAAATGGGCAATCTCTAGCAGCATCTGAACAATGAAAGCCAAAGTTGCATTTGAATTTAACTCTACTTTCCTGCTCTAAGTAAAAACCTGGGGGAAATGAGAGCTGCACAGATGCTTTCTGTGAAAAACACAGACTGAAAAGAAGCCTAAAATTGGACTAAAAAGCAAAATAAGAACTTAATAATATATTAAGTTAATAAAAAATATGAAACTCTGTTAGAGGAAATTAACACCACCAGGTGACTGACTAATCTAAAAAAAAATCCTTGTACTAAGTTCGGTCTTCAGCAGCTGTTTCAACTAAATTAAAAAAAAAAAAAAAAAAAAAAAAGAAGTAAAAAAATCCTATTCATGTTTTAAGTCAGATCACCACACCACCTCTACTATGGCTCTTCTTAGTGCTACAATAAAGAAAAAGTGCTATATCTTCAGAAAATGCTCAACATACCCTACAGACATTGTAAAAATGGAGATTCTCATAAATTAACCTTTCATGTAACCAGATTTACATTTGCCTTGTCATTTAGAACCTATTTTCTGTTTTTAACAGTCATATTTATTGGTCATTTCCTAGTGATCTTTTTTTTTTTTACTGAGGCTGGCAGTATGTCACAAATGAGATGTGCCCCCAGGATTGATACCTACCTCCACACTGCTCTGCACGCTCATAAATGATCTGGATGATGGGAATGAAGCCCAGCAAGTTTGCTGACACTAAACTGGGCAGCACAGGGTACAAGCCAGAAGGGAGGGCCATTTTAAAGAGAGGCCTGGACTGGCTGGAATGGTACAAAGTTTAGCAAAAACAAGTGTAACATAACCAAACAGCTCAGTACAGGGCAGCATCTGTCTGACTGCAGAGGAGCCTTGCTGAGTGATCTGGAAGACAATTATGCCAGCTGTGAGTTGCTGCAGCAGCAATGGCATCTTGGATCCTGGGATGTCCCCACAGGGGCATTCCTGGCAGAGGCAGAGACAAGAGCATCCCACTGTACTCAGCACTTGTCAGGCTGCACCTGGATTGCTGTGCCTGTTATGGTGCCCCAATCCAAGAAAGACATGGACTGGAGAGGGTCCAAAGGAGGCCCGAGAAGACGACAAAAGGGTTGGAGAACCTGCCCTATGAGAAGAGAGTGAAGAAATTAGTTTTTTACCCCTGGAGAAGAGAAGGCCTAGAAGGGGACTTCATTCATGCTATTTCAGGCCTTAAAGAGCAGCTGCAAAGAGGACAGAAGCTCTCTCTCTACAAGGAACTGCCTGGAGGAGATACAGGGGGAATAGATGTACTGGCTGAGGTTTTATCATGATATAAGAAAGGAATTTTTTACAGCACAACCAATCATTCAATGGGACAAGCTCCCCAGGAATGTGGCAGAGACTCCAACACTGGAGGTTTTCAAGGTGCAATTGGACAGGGTTCTAGAGAATCAGCTCTTAGTTCCCTTTCCCCCAAAAGCTGGATCTGATGGAGATATTCTATAGTTCCGTGACATCTATCAAACTGAAGGACAATGGAAAAAATGTAGCTTTTTAGGAGACAGCCTCAGTGCTTATTTCAGTAATACTAACCATTTAATAACTGTTTATACTGAATTATCTAATATCCAATATGACCTTTCTTTGGGGTAAGTAGCAAGGCCATACACTAGCACTACTACTGACTTGCTCTTTGAGCTAATCTTACCAGCAGAAGCAAATTTTTTTTTTTTTTCACTGATACCTGAAAGGGGGTGAACATCTCTCAAAATGAAGAACTCACACATGCATATTTTGTTCTCTTTCTGCCTCTTAGCTGATTGTTACCGTTTTTTAGCTGAGGAAAAGAAGTAGCAACTGGAAAAGTTTGCAATTTGAGTTTAACATAAAAATAGCCTTTTTTCCAGCCTTGTAAAATATGATTGACAGAGTGATCTGCTCAGATCTGTTGCTTGTTTACAGTGCATGCATCTTATCTATTTGCAGCAAAGTCACTGAGTTATGAGAACAGTGACCTCTCAACATCTTCAATTATTTTGTGTTAGGCTTGTCTCCTTTCTAAGTTATTTGTCCAAGTTACCCAAGATTCATTCATCACATGCTTGGCTCTTGATAAAAAAAATCCCATTATATGTATTTTAAAGCTCACTATAACCACAAATAATTTTTTTTTTTAAATTACTTTTCCAAATTCAGTCAACAAATGTATTCACACTTTGCTGCAAATATGATAAATAAAATCTTTATTTATTATACTATTTTATATTAATTCTCTTCCAGATATTAAGAACACTTGATGCTGTACAATATGAAGTGCTAAACATTCGGTCCCATTCTTTTCTGCAAAAGACTGCCTCTTTTTTTATAAGTACAACAGTATAATAATGGGCATTATTTTTGACTCAAAACTGGTAAGAAAATAATTTTTTCATATGATATTAAACACAAGGAATATAAATCACCTTTTAGTAGTGAGAATAAGGAAGATCAGTCATGCTTTCTGAGGGGAAAGGAAACAAGGGAGTCGCATTTTAGACTATTCTCAATGGAATATTTAATATCATACTTCAATAATTCATAGACCTGAAATTCGGTGCATCATTATAATTGTCTCCTGATGGTGTTGGGAAAAACTGATTAATAAATTAGATAGTACTTAATTTTCTCACAATGAAAAAAAATTCTCATATATAAAGTGTTGGCAGAAATTGCATTGGGTATTTTTTACGGAGTTGGTTTTTTAGTAAACTGACATCAGATTTAATCTTTTAGGATGAAATTCGTCCTGTCTAATTTTATTAATCCAAAGACTAGATAAATTGTCTAAAGAAACTGTCTGGGATTCATGAAGAGCCAGTTAACAAAGAGACATGTATTCTCCAAAATTATACTTTAAGTTTGTTTAAACTGGAATTTGGAACAAACTCATCATTTTTTCTATTAAGGTAGCTGTTTATAGCACTGAAAAAGCCTAAATTAAGACTATGATGTAATCAAAGTTTGTTGATACCTGAGGTTGCATACAATTCCATCTTTATCTTCACACAAGCAATCATTTGATCAGCAAGAAGAAAAAGACTACATTTAGTTTATGGGACTTTCCTGATATTCTCAGCACAATGAGATAATTTTACAGGCCTTACGTCTTTCATTTTCAAAGCAGAACCCAGTTTCACTTGAAAATAAAGCTTAGCATCTCTGTGACAGATCTGGTGTTAGATGTCTGCATGAGGATGTTATTTTCACAGGAATGTCTTTAAATATTTTTCTGTAAATTTGAGCTAAGGTGATAGGCTTATTTAAAAGAACTATCGTCATATATTTTCAATTATTTAAAAATGTCTAAAGAGGATTTATTTATACTTGCAATACATGCTATTCTAATATGACAACAATAGAGGCCACTATGGTTCCAGAATTCAAATTCTAAAGAAGTCTGTAAATTATTGTTTCCTTGAGAACAAAAACAATAGTGATTTTCAGGTAACGTTTGCCTTTTAAATTCTAGTAAAATATTAAATAAATATGCCTTGATGATTGTAAATTCTACTTGCTTGAAAGTAGATTAAATTCAGTGGGAATAAGATTTTGTTTAAAACAGATTAGAAGTTTAGGAAATATTATATAGGAGGATTAGAACATTAGTATAAAAATAAATTTGCATTTGGCTGTGCTTGGATGTCTCTACAAAGGTAGAGAAGTTAGCATCATCACTTCTACCTCTATGTTGTATTGAAAAATGTATTTTGACATTTATTCCAGTTAATAGTGGTTCAGAGCCTGCCAGTGGATACATGGTAGTGGAGTAGTAATTTTATTTTGTTTTGCATTCTAACATTATTATTAGTCCTGCAAAGAAGCAATGAGTCATTATAGATTAGGCTACTTAATACATAAGTAGATATATGTGCATGTTTTCACTGAGATTTTTTTGACACTTACATGAAAACTCTGAAGAGTTAGCGGTGAGTTATTCTAAGCACTAAACACTGGTAAAGACCTCTCAGGGATTTTGTTAAGCTTTGCTTATTTTCTGTTGGTTACTGTGGTTTGGTATTACAACTCACAGTTCCTGAGCACAGTCATGGGAAACAAGTAGAGGAGTGGAAGTTTGTTCAATATATGGCAGACTGCCCAGTAATTAAATATGCTTCTTTTAAAATGCATCATCGTCACTTGAACTGTTGTTTCTTTTGGAATTTGTCTGAAAACTGTGTGTGCTAGACTTGACCTAAAATAAAAACTGATGCTTGTCCACTTAACATGCTCCATGTGGGAAAGGCTTAAATTTTCTCAGAGCTCCAATAAAGGCAGTGATGCTTGATACGACCACAAGCACAGAGAGTAATGGGGACATAGTTGAATTGTTATAACTTTTATGCCTATCAATTTCTCCAGGCAAAAGGCCAATTGCTAGAGGAGCTGTCTGAGGGAATACAAGAATTAATGGTGATTCTATCAGTAAAAGCATCACTCTTCTAGTTGGAGAAGATGCATATTTTTATTTGAGTGTTGTCCAACACTGAATTAAAGTAATTTTACCCCATGCATTAAACAGTCATCAGATGGCTGTTGGCCTCTTTCAGGTTGAGCTGGATTTAACTGTCAGTTTAAAGATGGCAGATTTAAATCCTTGTAAACGAATTCTGGTATCATTTCTGTGTGGTAGCTAATGAATACCTTTAATTTTGGGAATAACTTCAGTAAAATTCTCTCTCTGCATTGAAGTCATCATGTTATTTCACAGTTACAATAGCAGAATCTAGAAAGAAAGTAATAGCAATCTTATCTTGTTTTTTTCATTGTTCAATTACAGGTGCTATGGGTGATATCAGAGATAATGAAATTAAAGATGGGACAAGGACTTAGCTGGAAGGCTCCTCTTAATCTTTTATGTTTTCTTTCCAGTGCCTAATGAATTCTGTATTTTTTTCATTCTCTCTATGTATGTTCTCTAGGTGATTGTTAGTAGGCTGTTTAACATACTCATACCTACATCTCAGATTTATCTCACTGTATTTGATGTCCACACATGCTGACAGAACTCTCAAGCTGAGATACTTTACAGAAAGTAAAAAAGAAGAGTTTTGTCAAAAAGCCACATTACTTTTGTCAGGTGACAGGCTAAGTTGAGAAAAACCTTGTTTGTTGTATCCATTCTAGAGATTTTGCCAGCCTGTACCAGTCAAGCAATGTGATTTTATGTCTACAGACATTTTTCCCAACGTGACTACATTGGCTCAATATGGTAGTTTCACCTACAGAGTACATCTGTTCTGCTGTGCTGCAACTGATTCAGGCAGCTTGAGATCTGCAGTTCATACCTCATGGGTTTATTCAAATAACCTAGGACTTGAGGATTTTGTATTTTTTTCTTTTGTTTATTTCTTTCAAATCTCTTGGATAACCTTTGGAACAAAAAGTTACCTAATCCTTACTCAACAATCATGATAATAAATAGAAGAAAAAAAGTAAAACCAAAAAACCACACAGCCGAATCTGAAACCTTAACCTTTATGCAGGTCAAATAGAGTTGGAAATTCCTTCTAACAACAAGGATTTTATTTCTATAGAAGAACATATCTATTATTTATTTTTCCCTTAGAATGTCTCAGTTTATTCTGATCTTCATCCTGGCAAGTATCAGAACTAAATTCTCTGCTACTGTGGATTGTTGTGGTTTGTTGAAAACCTGACACAGTGTAGTAACAACACTGTCCCAAAACAGAGCAGTTGTAATCTGGAATGTTAATACTCAGACTATTAATTCTTCACCTGCCCAGGTTCAAGCAAGATATGAAAGCATCATCTGTAGGGCCAGGTTTGACCAACATCACATCAGTCAGTGAGAACTCTTTTGATGGTTGTCAGCAAGGGGAAAAATGACAGAGAAAGGCAATTACAGTAAGAAAAGTGTTGTTTGAAAAATAGATTTTCTAGACCATACTTTCATAAATGTGAAAAAGTACAGTCTGTAGTTTGTTAGGTTTAAGAATGACCAGAAGTAGAAAAATGTTTCTCAAAGTCAGCACCAACTTAATAAGGAAGCAGATAGGAATATTCTCTGCTTTCTGATAGAGAAAGAAATGAAGGGGGCAGAGGAAAAAGGGTTAAACAAAATTAGATGTAGTAGATTGTGGGTAAAAGATAGATACCTAAAGTATTTTTCTAGTCCTGCCATGTGTCAATTGCTAATGTTTATCATAAGGTTTATAATATATGCATTTGAAAGCACAGACTAGAGCAGGATGGCTGTGCTATGTGACATTACATTACAAAACATCACACTAAACAGTTTCTCTATCAGCAGGGATGTAACTCTTCAGTAGCTCAAATTAATGAGGGAAACTTCAAAAATACAAAAATGAAGAAGAGAGGCTTTTCTGGTGGCACTGCAGTAGGACAAGGCCTTACTTTTTCCTAGTGATTTATTTTGAATTTGGTTCAGCCCATATCACTGCAGGGATACCACTAATTTCTTGAGGTAGAACTCCTACCAGGGAGTGCAACTGGCTTGTAAATCTAGGACTTTATTGCGAGGCTCTTTCATCCCTGAGTGATATTAGCAGAACTGATCAGACTGCCACTCAAGAAGAGTGATAAACCCTCTACCAAACCCTTATTGCTAAAAGTGTGGTTTGCAGGAAGCAAGGGAGCTCAGAAGGAGAACAAAGAATAAGAAACTAAGAATTAATTTATAAATATCTAATCCAAAAATAAGGTTATTTGTGTCATATACCCTGTTTTTTGTTAGGCAGGTTTGGCTATGTTGGCAATCCTACTGCAGTCTTTACAGTGCCCTAAATATAGTAACAGAGTTAAACCTTGTCACCTTTAAATGACATAGTTCAGTTGAATGCTTGTAAGGTGAACAGTTCCTTGCAGCTCTAATGCAACATTCTGACGCTCTTGAGGCAAAGATCAATAATTAATGTTCCACTAGAGACCTTAATGGCACAATTACCATCACACATTGTTATGTTTTATAATGACATCTCTCATACCACTAATAACTTTTAAAAGCATAATAGTGATAATACTTGAAGGAAGCAAGTTAACAAAACACGTCTCAGTATCCTCCCTGCTGTCTCCCTCTTCCCAACAGTGGATGCTTGTATCTGTGATGGGGATCCTAAGGCTAAGTAAGCACTAGTGGTTATTATAGAACTCCGGGGTAAAATGGTGTGTTGAGTAAGAATAGAAACAAGTGTACATCATGCCATGTCAAGTCAGTGCAGTCTCACATAGACAACATGCACAGTGTGCTCTCAGGTATGTTTGCATCATGCAGACCTTACATGACAGGCAGGATCTCAAAAGCCCAGTCACTGAGCATGCAGAAAGTAATAAACCAGACAACTCCTTTCTGGAACTCTTCATTTTTTTTAGGAAGCATTTTGTTCTTGTTCTTTCCTTGACAGCGAATTTCCATTGTATCAAATGTAGGACAGTTCAGACTTTTAATCTTTAAGATTTTACCTTTACATGGAAACTTCAGTCAAATATTAGTAAGAGAATGATAGGGATTGGTATTCACAAATTGTCACTTCAGTCCAGGGAATCTAGTACCTTTAGGCTTCCTCTGCACTTGGTGATGAGAGAGACCATTATGCAAGGAGCAGTTTTGAGTATGCAGATATAGGCTAATGCTCTGAAACCCTTTCAAAACAGGTCCTCTAGCAGTGATTTAGAGTAGGAATCTAATTTTCACTTTTTCATCGTCACAACATTATTTTTTTTTCATAATTATGCAAAACAAATTCTTAAAGTCTCATCCTATCAGCACACTTCGAGGAGATACTATTTCAGTGGAATTTTAAACCATCCCCAGACATTCAGCAGAAATGTCTGAACTGGATTATCAGACATTAATTTCCTTCTCTGAGATCTTGATGTGCTCTATCCTTTGCTATGAACCCTTTTCTTAAAGGAAATATGCATGTGTGTACAGGAGGGGATCTGCAGTGCACTGTGTGAGAGATTCTGCCTCTCATTCTGGGCATGAGGGGAAAGGACTGTGAAACATGAACACACCTTTTTCCTAGTTTGGACAATGCCAGTGTTTCCAGTGCCTTTACTTCCACCCTTTTCTCTTGTTCATCCAGCTACCAATAGGAATGAATTGGCCTTTGGTGAAAAATGAGAAACATGTTTCTTGTGCCAATGTACTTCTGCAAGAAATTGTTTCATTTGTGTATGATTAAACCAAACAACCAATGAAACTATTCTTCATTGGTAAATCTCATCAGACTTATTATATTATATAAGCCACTTCTTATGATGAGTTAACATATTATTTCATCACACAATAAATATAGTGAAAAGCATCCCAAACTATTCATCCTCACTGTGTTTCTCAAAAGAGGAAAATTGATAAGGTAAATTTTAATTGAGCTGTTACTTAGGAAGTAACACAGAAAAGGGGTCACCCTAATGTTGCAGTTTACAAATCAAGGAAAAAAAGTAAGTTTTAATGAATTTTATTGTAATTCTTCAAAAGTTTGTTCCATTTTAAGGCTTTTTTTATTTCTTTTTTCTTTTGGTACAAGTAATAAAGAGTTTAAAGACTCATCAAAATAATTTCAAGTCCTATAAGCATTGACTTCCACAGTTCTGAAATATTTGGATGATGAAACATGATATTGCTCAGGCATTCAGCACCAAGATTTAACTTATCCTTTTCATAGCATATTGACTATGGACCAAAGTGGAATTCCTGCAAGTCTGGGATTTCATGAACTCAAAATACAAATATATTGTTGCAGAACATTGTAATTGATATTCCTTATGTCACAGCAGGTGTGTTGGCCCGAAGATAAGAAGATCTGGATTTTTATTCTATCTTCACCCAATTTTAGAGTATAAACAATGTGTGCTTTTGCCTGAGTCACTCAGTGTACAATTATTGAATTTTCTTTCTCTTAAATTTTTATATTATATTTAGAATTATCATTGTAGATTATGTTATTGTCATTTTTAAATACATATTATTTTATTTATATACATATAATTTTAACACATAAATCAATATAAAATAAAAAATAATGTATTTTAATAAGTCATTTAGATGATGTGGTGTACTGAATGGTAAAGGAGTGGCAGGCAATGCTGGCTACAAACTTGTTCTGCATCGCACATATTCATTTTAAATAGCAACCAATGGTTAATCCACCATTAAGTCCAAAAACTGGTGTTAGTGACTACAGTGATTAGTATAGATTATAGCAGCAGATAAATTAATTTTGGGAGAAAAAATAGGGATGCTAGAAAAAAATAAAATCCTCATGCTGAGGAAGAATCCACATAATATATATGATAGACTTGTCCCATGATTTGTAAAGAATCTGCTCAGTTCTACCTCTGTTTTGACATGTTCTTACAGCAAAGCATCTTCTCTCTCTCATGCTTTGATTCAGGAGTAATGCAGCTTCCCATCCTCAGTACTTAAGAGCACCTCTTCTATTTCAGTGCCAGCTCAGTAGCCAGGCCTTGGCACAATTTCTGACAATGTGCTTTGGAATCTTCTGTGTTTAGTAACTAAAAGGGGACTTAGCAGCAATTGGAACATCTATGCTGTTATGATGGAAGGAGTGGACAAAGAAGTCAAAGGACATCTGCTATTTAATTTGGAGTATATTCCTGTCAGAGACTCTGCAGGAAGAAAGGACTCAGAAATGCTGCATGAGGAAAATAAAAAAAAATACTATTTTCCAGTGTAATCAAAAGATTAGGAGCAAGTTTTCCTCTCTGTCACATTTGCATTGCTCTAAGAGAAAGAACTGGCCTAGGACTAAGTCTAAGTAAGCTGAAGATCCTAAAATAGGTACTTGAATTTCTTACATAGCCAGTACGGACTTCAGAGGCCAGCAAAGGCCAACTGAATGGAAGGTACTTATATAGGAAACAAATAGCTTTGTACAGGGAGCAAATAGCTTAAGAAGGCATTTTTCATCTGGCATCTAGAGTATAAGCACTGCTAAGAGATATAAGACTAGACCCTTATTGATATTTACACTAGTGAAAATGTGGATAAAAACCCCAGTCTCATTTCTCCTGAAATTCTTGTGTTTAACTAGGGGCTTATCATTGGTTTAATCCTATGCCTTTCCTATTAAGAAAGCAGTGATGATATACATAATATCAAATATGAATAACTATGTATCAAGGTGTTCTGAAGTGCAGAATGATCAATTCATAAAAGAAACATATTATAAAAAGTGCTGAATCATCTTTCATTTTCTATAACAGGAACTGAACAATTACTTCCTTTAATAATACTTGTTCTGAGGCATCTCAAGAATGGCATCTCAAGCCCTGTACCATAGTCTGGGAAACATGTTCTTTTGTTTAGTCTTAGCAACAAGGTTTCTCCTGTTTCACTTGGTTTGACTTCTATAATGGCTTCTTTATTGACAGTGACAATACACTTTTATTCACCAATTTACAGTCTTTTTGTACAAACTGAAATATGAGATGTTTAAGAGAAGATGTTTATATATATTCTAGATTCCTTGATTGGATAAGGGTTTGATAAAAGACTAGACAATATCAAAATTCTTCATGTCATGAAAAAATGGTGAATGTTTTTCAAAATATCATGTAAAAGACTGCTGACATTTGTCCTCAGTTTTTGGTACTAAGAGACAAGAAGGAAATAGTAATAATAAAATGGAGATAAAAAGTAATACAGGGTTTTTTGTCAGAAGGGAACCTATACTACAATTGCATTCAGATGAGCAAAGTAAAAACATATGTCCTTAAATGAAGAATCTGAATGTCACTTCTCTCAACTGCTTTTGTTGAAGTGCAATCCTGAATAGTGATGCAAAGTTATTGATAAAGAGACTTAATTCCCTGGAGGGCAGCTTGCATTCTGCTTGCGGACTAAAGCTGGGGGATACAACAGCTACAAACAGAAGTACTAAGGTTTTTTAGGCTATTGGATTTTGGACATAGGGTCAATTCTTTCCAAAATTTTGCAATAATTAGATAATTCAGCAAAAGAAAGGAAGTTATACTTTGGTCTTAATTCTGAAAGCTAAATGTAGGCAACTAGTATCGTTTGAGATGCATGAGGATATCTCTGTCAGATATAGGACTGAAATACAAGAGTAGATGTATAGTAGATTGTTACTAATGGCTCATCCCTGGAAGTGTTCAAGGCCGGGTGGAATGGGGTCTCATGATTTAATGGAAAATTGGGGAAGCAAAGGAACAAACAAAAAACCCACTCTAGAAATGGAATGGACAAGATCTTTTTAGGAATTGCAGATAGGGATGAAATCAACACAAATACACCTTTGTAAGGACCTGCTCTATATATTTAAATGATTGGACAGTATATATCTGTGAGATCCATGATATTGATTTCATTTTGGCTCATCTTTTTAATTATAGGTATAAAAGGCATAGGTGGTATTCCTGTACTTTTATGAAATCTGGGATGTTAGGAAGCAAGGAAATTGACTTAATTGCAGAATGGAGATAGATTACATAATAGAATTAATCTTCTAACTGTGAGGGTAGCAAAGACTGCTCAGGTGATGCCCTGGTAAAAGATCTTCATATTCACTATCAGCACATTCAGATTACGTCTATATTTATGTCAGAATCTAAACCGTTCTTAAAAAAATCTCTCTTTGTATAAAGGAGATGCAGAAAAAATGTATTTTTTATGAAAGGAAATGCATAAAAAATCTCTTAAAGTTATATTCAGACACGTATTTATATGATAGGATTTTTTTTTTTTTTTCTAGGACTGTCCTCAGCAAATCTATCCCATTCTAATTTAATTTTGCAAAGTAACACTTTAGGTCAGTATGTTTAAGGTAATAAACATTTCATTTAATTCTTTGGACAGACAACAAGTGGATTTTCTATGCCCTGTTTAACTCAATCTTGTTTACTTTTGCCCCCATTTAATTAGCAAAACTTGTCTTTTTCAGCTGGCAAAACTAACTTTTCAGCTAACAAATAGACTAAGCTTTCTCTTAGATTTGAAAAATATTGTCTGCTGCTGCTGCCAGATTTATGGTCTAATGCCACCTTAGCTGACACAGAATAATTTAGTACACAGAAGATTTTGAATAGGAAATCAAAGAAAGAGCTTGTTTTCTTTAATTATTGAATTGATATAAATTATAATTAACATAATGTTTGGAACCTAATTAGACTACCATACAATAATTTATCTTGTGTTTATGTACCATGTCCAATTTGCTTGTGTTAACCCCTAACCTGCACATTATGACTTGGCATTATGCATTGGTAATAACAGATGTTCATTTTATTTTTGTAATTACCTCAATATGAGATTTAGGGTAATTATTTGTGCAAATTCATTAATAACGTAGAGTTACAAAGCATTGCTACAGAAAAAAAAAAAAAAGTATCAATTTACAAACACTTCCTATACTAAATGCATCTATTTTCAGATTTATTTTAATCAACTGTAACCTGCTGTTTGAAAAAAAACAGTGCAGATAAAATGAAATTAGAAATAAACAGGAATTCCAGCAGGGCTATTTCATGCAAAGAGAACTAGAAATATTAAATAAATTGCCAAGAGCACTGATGCGATCAGTATAAACGGATTCATGGAAGAGAAGGAGAAATTAAAGCTGCAGTGACAATATAGAAGGGGTAGAAGGAAATAAATTCAGAGAACTTGTATGCTTGTGTCAAGCAACCTGACTTACCTTAGTAATTATTTATTGATGTGTTTCCTCACCAGGCCTGCATGTAGATTCACAGTTTTACCATCGAGATCATTTGTTAACACAATGGAAGTTCAGACAGGGTCAAAACCAAGGTCCAAAAGTTCAAGCTAAGGAAGAGATCTTTCATTCTGGAGCAGATAGTGAAGTAGCTGTTGGGTGATTGGTGATTTGTTTACCATATGTGCTGACCTAGGATTCTCAGTGGCATGCTTGGAGATTTAAAAAAGGAAATAGTTCAGTTACACAGTACAACTAGGCTGCCATAGGTCATAGCTATTAGTGGCCTACTACACTTTTTATTTGACACAACCTCATGGAGGAAAACCTTTTTGCCTATGGCAGCAAAAAATAGTATTTTATCTACTGCCTTTCTTTAATTTAGAGATGCTGCTTTTCAGTAGGAGTCAGCTAATAATTAAGAAAAATAAGAATGTTACTAAGGTAATTTTAAAAATATTTGAGGCTTTGCTGGGATCTCATTATACCATCTAAATATCTGCAGTAATTAAATATTGCTCTCAGAGGATGTTTTGTTCACTAATTGGCAAATGCATCAACTAAGAAGCACTGGAATGGCTTATAGCATCTCCCTCATTTCTTCTGTATAGAAGAGAAAGAGGCTGTGGGTTGGAGAAGGGATAGAAAAAGCTGCAACACTGGCTACTTTTAAAGTATTTCTGAATAGTTATCAGAAGTTTGAAAAACGTTGTAGAAATAAGTGTATTTTGAAAGATTATTTGCATTTTAAGGAATGAACACAAGAAATTAATACAAGAAACTGTTTTCTGTGATACACTCAGGTTTTAAAATGAAGTAACTCAAAAGATCTGTGTGTACATACATACACATGCACACACACACCCCACACACACATATATATATATATATATATACAAATCTGTATGAAACAATAGCTGTTTTGTTAAAAACACTTCATGAGTTGGATTTATTAGAAGTATTTATTTAATAAAAAAAGTCTCATTGGACAAATGGGAGATCATTTTGTTCTATGTTTTTCAGTCATGGAAACCAGTTTGGATAACCCTTTTCCTTTTGTTCTTGTTTCCAGCTTAGAAAATTTTAAAAAAGCATCTAAATGAATTTTTAGTCAAAACTAATGTACTAGAATTATTCTGAGTTCCATCTACAGACCACAGTGAGCCACATCTCTGTTCTCTTGACATTTGGCTAAAAAAATCAACATTTTCTGTTCATGTGAGAAAGATAACAAGAATACAGCCTTACAGGAAAATGTCTTGTTTTATCACCATTATGCCAAACCTCTGCAGGGGTTTTGGAGTAAGGTTTGCATAAGCTGATGAGGGTTAGTTATGTGCTCACATCTGGTTTAGCATTTTCTGGGTGAGGAAGGTGCTTAATCATTAGCTGTAACTGTCCTTAAATAAGAATAATATTTGTAAACTAATAAATATGCATATACTAAAGGAGGTGTGGGTTTTTATTTTTTGCTTTTGGTTTTGTTTTGTTGTTTGTTTGATAGGTCTAGTTTTTGGTAAATTGTTTGCTTTGGTTTTTTTAAGTAATTTTAAAAATATGGGTCAAAGTTATGATACAGGGAGGATTTTTTGGATTCAGATTTTTTTGTTTTGCTAACCTGGGCTTTATCCTCCAGTATCTAACTAACACTTACTCTGACTTAATAACTCATAGCATGAAGCTGGTAATTTATTCAGATCAGGCCTTCACTGTGTACGGTGTTTAGTCTCATAGGAAATGTTCAGTGCTTTATAACTCACAGTAGAGGTAGTAATACAAGTTGAATGACATATATGGCTGTGTGACTTTTAAATTGTTTGAAAAGATGAGCTATTGATAGATAGCTATTAAAAGTCACTGCAAACAGCATAGATTGTCAAACTAGGGAACTGTTTATTGAAAAGAGTAGAGCAAAAATTCCCTAATGATTGTACTAAATCAAGAAAAATGATTTCAAACTAGTATAAGACTGCAGCAATGCTTTCCATCTTGGGATTTCATTTCAAGCCTCATATTTATTAGTACATTGTCACAAACCCTTCACTCACAGAATCAAGAGGTTGCATGAGAATCTGTCTGTCATGCTGACAGAAGAATGCTTGGAAATGCTAATTAAATGAGTTATTAAAACTGAAGAACTAAAAGAAGATAAGTAAATGTAAAATTGTCTGTGAACTTTGTGATTGTTAAACCAGTCTATGAGTTTTTAAATCATGGGCATGCTTTTATAATTGCCTGTGGCTGTCAATAGACAGAATTCTGTTTTAGTCCACTCAGGTTTGTCAGTGAAACCAAAATATAACCAGTGTTTCTGACAGAAGTCTTCCCATTATCCATCACTTGTTTTATCAGTTTGGTTTTAATTAAGAGGATTTTCCATATAGTCAGAATTTTAGATTTGACTGTGACACAAGTGCTGTCTGTCAATTTGCTTTCTCCTCTTCCATCATTAGCCAAGGCTCAATTTGAATAAGGGCGCAGGAATAAAAGAGTGTTGTAGGAATAGCACTGATAATTCTAAATTGATCACTCAGTAGTTAAGAAATTCAGAAATACTTGTGCTTTTTCATTCCTAAGTTCTTTCTTTCATGTCTGTAATCCAGACCTTAATTATGCTGTTGTACTGTACATTTTTTCTCATTAATATTTGCTTTGTTTATCACACAAGAGGGACCTCCTCTAACTGAGACTTTGCTGTTAAGAAAGCTATTGAGGTTTAGAAACATGGAGTGGATGTATCATAGGAATGTACCATAGGATCAGGAATGTGATACCAGATGTGAAGACTGGGGTCAAAACTGTCTGGAAGAAGATCCTAGTTTGTGAGCTTCTGCTTGTATTGTATATATGAAGCAGAACACAGCTTACAGGAGGGATTTCAAATGCCTTTCACACCATCTGCTTCTAAATAATCCAGGGTCTTTTAGGATTTTGTAAATTTGTTTTTAGCTTTGCCAAATTACCCATATTAAAAAAAAAAAAAGCAACATATTTTTCTCAATTTGTGGGTGACTTGCTTCCAGAATAACAGAAGGCTCATCCACACCCATTAATCTCTCCTCAAGTTTGTAACTGCAAATTGTCTGCAGCTCCAAATTTGCTCTGAAGTATCGGGTCTATAGCATTTCAAAGTACAGATTTGTTTGCCTGTAAGTGAGAATAGGCATTTTTTTTCTTATTTCATCTCAGCATGCCCATGACTAATATCAGTAAATATTGGCCCAAGACAGTAAAAAAGAACTTTGACTTCCATGTTTCATATTAAATGCCAAGAGTGCTTTGAGGCAGAAACAACATCAAACAGGTGGCAGAAAAGGGAGAATTGAAATGTGTACACAGATCACAAGGGATGTGGTACATTTTCCATCTAATCTATTTAGTTCTGCGTGTATCACCCAGTTCCAGGGTATCTAAGCACAGCATGATCTATAGCTTTGCACATTGCTCAAGATGCATGATCAGATCTCAGAAAACAGCAAATGCTATCAATAAAACATGAAGCAAAGTTAATTACAGGCTTCCATTCAGAGTCACCCTGCTGCTCATGGTCCGTTATAATGATTCATCCCTAAGACGTGGGAGAGATTGACAGACATTTTATAAACTTTTTATTCTCCAAGTTTTCCCTGTGTAATAAGTGCCTGCTGTACATTAAGAGAAAGATTAACTATCAGTTTCAAATAGAATAAGGAATAAACATTTAAAAGACTAATGAGACACTATTTTTACTAATTTGAGTACTGTGACTAACCAATGAGTCAGATGAATGCTTGTGTCATTAATTAGTCATTGGATGAACCTCTTACTTTATCCTTAAACTCTATTTTTTTTTTTTTAAATTTTTCAGAATTACTTTTTTTGAGTGATGAGACCAGTGACTTCATTTTCAAAAGTCCTGCTAAACATGTGTTACACTCTTTTCTGAAAATATTTTCTTTTTTCCAATTCCTTTTAGGTCTGTGTTTGAGTGTCACTGCCACATATAGGATACACATGTTTATAAGTCACAGTCCTCTATTTGTATCATTTAGTGTCTTAAAGACCTAAATATCTGAAAAGGTTTTTTCCTACTGCAGTTAGTCTTTGGTCAAATGTGGAAAGTGCTGGTTATCTTTTCTCCCATTTCCACAACCCATTGATTCAATTAAAACAAATGCTAACTAATTTTTCAGCACATATTCTTGGAATTGTCTTAACCTGGCATGTTAAATGCATGAGGGTTTGTGCACACTTACCTTCTGATGGGTTTGATAACCTCCTTTAAAGCGTTTTATAAAAATTCACTGTTATATTGAGATCAGAATAGTGAAAGTCTGTTCAAATCATTGCATTTTGCACGAAGTTTTACAGGAAAGTCATCATCTTGGGAAAACTATCCTTTGTTCCTTCATTTTCTTTTGTAATCTTCTTTTGTAAATTGTTCCTATTGTAATTATAATTTTGATTTCACTTTGCCAAAATGCATTAGCCCTTTATGAAAGTAATGAAAAGTGTGTTGTTTCATCTGTGCTAAACTATGTTAGTATATAACCAGATTGCAAAATCACAGAATATGCTTATTGGAATTAGCAATATACTAGTAAATAACACTGGTAATTATATTAGTAATTTATATCAAACTGTATTAGTAAATCCATTGTTAACATTTCAAGCACTTGAACAGTTGCATTGAGTGGTTTTATTTTCTGTAATACTAGCACTCATATCTGTTTTATTCAATATGCCTGAGTAGATTTAACATCTTGCATATTTTGTATTTTTTTACATGTCCTTTTTTTTATTTTTATAAAATTGATGAATTTCAGAAAGATAGTTGATATTGATGCCAGACTGATTGTAAGGATAAGACTGTAAGTGAAATGTACTGTGAACCTAGCCAGTGATGCAGCTTTGGCTTTTTCTGGACTGAAGTGGTGAATCTAGATTTAGAAGTGTAATTCAACCTCCTCCTAATGTGGGAATGCACAGAGAGGACTCCTCTCCCCACCTGTCAGATCTCATTACCCACTGACCACCCACTCACCAGCATTGCTAAAGAAGGGGAAATCGGCCACTGCCTGTAAAATTTATAGCAGCAGGGGCTTTATGGTCCTTTTTGTGTTTTGGTGACACAGATGGGAGTCTGATGCAGCTACTTGATCAAACCCTCTTGTCCTAGGTAAAATGGTGTCTTTAGTTTTGGTATTCTGAATCTGCATTTTCAAAGGCTATGAATCATCATGATGGCAGGTAAGTTATCCCCGTGGTGCTCTTGGGGATTTCATCTTTTCATATGAATTTGCATTGTCCATTGCTTTGAACTATATCTCAGTGGGCCAAATTCTTTCCAAGTTAAAAGCAGAACTGAAGATTTGGTAGCGACATAATGACAAAACTTAGATTTCTCTAGGATGTGTCTGTATCCCTGTAACTGACATAAAACAGTGTAGACTTTTACAACTTAGAAAAATGCATCTAATCAAATGAGTGTCTTGACATTCTGATGTGACATTAACACAATTTGGTGTCTGTAAAGAGAAAATAAAGTGTCATCTTTTCTTCTAGCTGAAGTGTCCCTTCATGTGGACATATGTATTTGCAGACACATGGATTTCAAATCCCCATATCCCAGACTCAAAATTTATAATATCCATCTTGTAGAAGTCCAGCCTTTCTATAAGAAACAAAAACAAAAACAAAAACAACCTAAATAAATGCTTCCATTAATTTCAATGTCCTATTTCTTAGGAGATAATAAGAGAAATTTTGACATTTGTAGTTTGTTTGTAGAAAGGCAATTGATATGTGTGGTGTTTGACAAACTAAGAATAATAGATATGCTTATTTCATAGTCATCCTAAAGAAAAATAATTCTATGCTCTCCTTTGCTACATTGCATTTCAGAAGCAAGTTTAATTCAAAAGGGTAGTTTTCTGCTGTCTTTAAAATAGCTGTTAAGCCACAAAATAGGGTATATTAAATTGTATAAATTAGATTTATTTTATAAAACTAGAAACTAGTTAGACCGCAAATACTGTTTCTTGTCTCAGCTTCTAGGAGGCTGTCTGTGAGACAATGTAGTATGCTTAAATAAGTTAATACTTACTGGCCTGGAGGCCTTTATTTTTTATTACCAAGGAGTGCAAATAAACCTGCTTGTTAGGGTGGAAATTTAAAGGTCAGTCCTTAGATGTCATAAATCATAGATCTAGGAAGAAGTAGATTAAGGAAGCTTAAAATACTCAGTCAGCATCAACATCACAGCAGTGTTGCCTTAATTCAGCAACAAATAACTGATTCCAGTTATTATTCTGTTCCTCAGGGAATAATTTATTTCTAATTTAGATCTTAAGAAAAAACATCACATAAGTTATAGTTCCTGAATTTTATCCAGGTTTAGGTTTTCCTCTTAAGGATCAATAATAATTTTAGTCCTTCTTCTGGTTAAACTGTGTTTCATTTCATTTTTGTCAAGAGATAAATTGATGTTTCTTAATTTATTTTTAAATCAGTACAGATTAGCTTTATTTAAATACATTTATAATTAATAAGTGCATGTTTATTCAATTTTAATATTGTAGGTTCATAATACTATGTGAATTTTGATAGGTCATTTAGATTGTGATCACCAGGGATCCATATTTATGTCATTACTAATATATGTTTCCACGTTTCCAGAGCAATCTAATAAGTGTTCCATTACCTTTGCAAAGGATACATTTTTTCTAATATCTAATCTGAATCTTCCTTTCTGCAAGGAGAAAGTGCTCTGTCTCACACAGACGTGAAGAAAAAATCTCTTTAGGAAAAAATGTGTGTTTATTCATTGTGAATATCATGAATATTATCTTGTAGTTGTCTCTTTTGCTTGCAGTCTTCTCTACCTCAGGCTAGGTAACCTAGGTAATCAATTGCTCCTGAGAAGTCCTGCCAATAGACCTCCCACCATTCTTTTTTTAGTCGTGCTTTGTTTCAACTGATAGTGACTTGAAATATGGAGCCCAGAATTTGAGACAAGGTTGCATCTGTGGCCTAACAAGGACTGGACAAAGAAGAACCTATTTTATGTACTGTGAAGCAGACTAGGTAAGCTCAGCACTGTTCTTGGGTAATTCCATCTATCAGTGTTGTTTTATTCTCACTCCCTGTAAAGGCTACCTTTATCATTCTAATTCTGTCAAAGAAGTGTACTTTATATCTTTGTGTTCCCACTGAGAAAATTATAGCTATTTTTGCTAATAGACTCTTGCCAGTGGTGTCTAGTCAATTAGAGACTAGAAAAACAGAGCACAAATTGAAACACAAAAAGTTCTGTCTGAATGTGAAACCATTTTCAATTTTTTTCTGTGAGCGTGATTCAGCACTGGAACAGGTTTCCCAGGGATGCTGTGGAGATTCCATCCCTGGAGACAGCTAAAACCCAGCTGTACAGTTCCATGCAGCCTTTTCTAGCTGATCCAGCTTTGTGCAGGGCTGCTGGACTAGGCAGTCTCAAGAGGTACCTTGAAACTATTCTGCTATTCTGTGTTTCTATGAAACTTATACCTAAGTAAATGTTATATATACAGGATCGTCCTTAGCAGAATTAGAAAAAACAAAATTTTCTGTTATGAAGATACTGTAAAGTCTGTTGCTTTCCTTTCTTTTCTAAATCTAAGATTTACATATATAAAATCATAGAATCACTGAGCTTGGAATAGACCTTCAAGAGCGTCAAGTCCAGCCTTTGACTGAACATCATCCTGTCAAATAAACCATAGCATTAAATGCCATGTCCAGGCATTTCTTGAACATTTTCAGCAATGATGACTCTACCACTTCCCTGGGCAGCTCTTTCTAATGCTTAACAACTCTTTCAATGAAGAAATTGTTTGTAATATCCAACTTGAACTTCTCTTGGTAAAGTTTGAGGACTTTTCCTCTTTTCGCTATGATGATCTTTGTGGGTCCCTCCTAACTCAAAATATTCTGTGATTCCATTATTCTGCGATGCATGCCTGGGAGAAGAGTCTGACCCCTACTTGCTACAATCTCCTTTCAGGCAGTTGTAGTGTGTGATAAGATCCTTCCCAAGACTCCTCCTTCCAGGCTAAACATCCCCAGCTCCCTCAGCCACTACTCCTATGATCTCTAAACCCTTCAAAAGCTCCCTTGCCCTTCTCTGGACATGGTCCAGAACCTCAAAGTTTCGCGTGATGTGGGGGCCCAGAACTTGACAGAGGAATATTTAAATTCCAAAAGGTTAAAGTATCTAAAGGTTAAAGCAAGTCCTTATGAGTTATTAGTGTGAGGAAATCTATAAAAATAATTAGCAGACTCAAAAATGTGGAATTAAATAGTATGCATTTTTTTATGTGAAGAAGGAAAGTAAGGTTTGTGTTTGGAAACAACACCCAGGCTTATCCTTTTTGAATGAGGAAAAAAGGCATGTTGTTTCTAGGTGCTTTAAATAACAGTCCATGGTTCATCTTGCCAAGCATAAACCTTTTTTGCACTTTTAAATAGGCACACAGAATGTATTTTTGCATTTTGTTGTATTATCCATATCTATTGTCGATCATATGAAGTGAAAAAAAAATTCTCATTTCTGAAGAAAAAATAATCACTGACACAATAGGTTGTCCCTTGAATATAATTCTTTATCAGAAATTTTGTTTTTTCTCATTTAACAGAAGATCATTATACACTGATTACAATACCCTGAAAATGTGCTCTGTCAAAAAAAACAAACCATGACATTTGTATGTGTGGTCATGTGTGACTGTGAGTTAGAGAAAGACTTTTTTCCCTAATACAGACCATTAAGATTTCCAGTCTTCTGGGCAGCGAACTAATCACTACACTTCCTTCACTACTTTGTTAGTTTTGGATTTGCCATGGTTTAGTTTCAAAAGCAGTTAACTCATTTGGGTTTAAAACCAAATCAAACAGAACAAGACTTTCCTGACCTTCAAAGGTTTTGCTGCTGGACTGATTTCTAAGGTAGGATCTTATTTTTCAATGATAATTTGTTACAGATATGGTGTGAATTGAACCTGATCACAGAAGACCGTTTGGGAAAACTCTGTTTAGGAACAACACTACTGCAACTGTAAGTAGACAGGCAATTTACAATAGTTTCACAATAATATTTTCTGGAAACATTTTGAATTAGTAAAATATTTTTTAAAATCACAAAATTTTTTCTGATTTTGACCCTACCAATGTTTGGAATATGAGATTATTTTTTCTTTTTTCTCTTCCTTTTTTTTCCTCCTTGAAAATATTTACTTAGCCATAGTCAAATATTTTCAAACTATCTCTGTTCACAGCTGGCAGCCTGTAATGTGTGGTGTCCCCCAGGGCTCTGTATTGGGTACAGTTCTGTTTAATATCTTTATCAATGATATGGATGAAGGTATTGAGTGCACCTTCAGTCAGTTCACATGTGACACCAATTTGAGCAGGAGTGTTCCTCTGCTAGAGGGTAGGAAAGCTCTGCAGAGGGGTCTGGATAGACTTCCCAAAGGACTGTCTGAGTCACCATCCCTGGAGGTATTTAAAGGAGAAATAGATGTGTACTTAGGGATACGATTTAGTGGTGGGCTTGGCAGTTCTGGGTAAACTGTTTTTCTTGATGATCTTAAGGGTGTTTTCCAGTCTAAATAATTCTATTATTCTATGGCTCTACCCCATTGGTCAATCATTTGTACATTCAGATCTTCTCTTCTGTCATCATACTTTGGTCAGTTTTGGTGTATGTGGCTTTGATGTCTTCCACTTCTGTTCCAGCTTCCTTTTCCTAATAAGGAGTGTTCTTTTTCCATACTTGTTCACAGGTATATTCAAGACAAGATACATTCTTGTCATCTACATCTCCCACAAAAAGGATGCCTGCAGAAACATGTAGGAAGATATACCTTGGTGGGAAGGAACAATATTGGATTAGCCATGTTGTATTATAGAATAGAAGGATTAGTCAATGATAACATGTCATGAAGTGTAAGATGTGATCCATCTTTTATGTGCTGGAGAGATGCATATTGCTGTCATTATTATTGCAAACATTTATTAGGACGAACATTACAGTACTTTGGAATTTACGGTAGTTACCAATTGCTGTTTATGTTATTTTTTTTCACATATTTACAGTTATATGCATTTGGTTTGAGTGACTGGAATTAAAATGTATTTTGCAAAATTGTTTAATTCCTACAAGTTTCAGTTAATATTCTGTGCTGTCTTCTGAGGCACTTAATTTGATGATAAAAAGTTGGTATGTATTTTTTTTTCCAGATGTATTTCAAGAAGTGCAAATACTTCTGATTTTTCTAAACCAGATGTTTCAACATATAATTGAATTTCTCATCAAGATAATTCAGATCAAATTCCAAGACAGAATACTTAGTTAAAGTAGTTTTCCTGCTGATTGCATAAAATTTATATGATTAAAAGAATTATTTAAAAAAATATTACATTTATTTTTTATCCTTTTCTGCCTTTGGCATTGGTTGCAATTTAACATTTGTTACTAGAGTGTTCCTGTCTTGTTTTAAATGAATGAATTAATTGTTTTAAATGAATGAATGTTAAACTGGATTAAGTTTTCTTTTGCAGAACTATCCATAATGACATCAGATGAGAATTCAGTTATGGAAATGAGAAATTTCCCACACTTAGAGATAGCATTTTAAAAGGAATAACTTTTGAGAAATTTAATTTTCTGTTGATTGCCTGCTACTGAGCTGCTTGAAAATCAAATTCCCTAATTTTCTCTTTAGAGGGTAAAATCCAAGCCTGTTCTGGGGTCTGGTATTATTAAATAGATTGATATACTGGAATTGTACTGCTACAGACACTGAATACAAAACTTGATATGAGAAATTCAGCTAAATTACTAACCAAGAACAAATTAACTATATCTAACTTTTTGTTTGGCTGCTTATGTATCTTAGCGCCAGGTGATTTTGTTTTTGTTTTCAAGAGCAATAGAGCATGAATAAATTATCTCTTTTGAGCTGACAGTTGAAGCAATTCTTTGATCTTACAGCTCAAATTTTTTTTTATTAACCATTTGCAGGTTTTTGGTGGGCAGAAGCACCTTTTCCAACAAAGATGGGAGTGGTAAACCAATATGATCATAGTAGTAAATCATACTAATATGTACCAAAGTAGATCAAATTTGTAAATCATATTAATATGAACCAAAGCTGACAGTGACTAGGATGACTGTGTATGACATCACTCTTTATTGCATTCATGTTTCATTGCATAGGGTTTCCAGAGACTTCTTACAATGTCAGTTTTCCTCCAGTTCTTGTTTCATGGAAACATGGAATTCAGCTTGTCACCTCTGGCTCATTTTCTTATAACTGATCTCTGTCTTTCACCATTTGCTCCATAGCAGAGATTGCCTTTAGTGCCTCTTTTGGCTGTGTTTCTGGTAGATTTTTGTAAAAAAAGCTGTCTTCTTTCTTCATAGGAAATAATTTCTGCGTCCTTCAGTTTTTTCTCTTCACTGCTTTAAGTCATCATCAAAACTTCATTTCAAGAGATGTCAAAACAACCATCAGTTACATATTCTGATTCAGTTTTTTTTATCTTGTTGTGAATTATGTGTATTATAAACTTCTAATATATGCACCTTTTTATACTTACTACTAGATTTTCTGTTAATTAATTTTCTTTCTGCCTCCTATTTTATCCGTTTTAATGAAACAAAATTGATTTAAACAAATATACAGCTGCCATACTTCACAGTTACTTTTGCTTGAATACAATTTTCTTCCACATGTGAGTATTTTATTTCATTCTACTCTATTGTTTGCAGAAGTCTGTTTTTCATAACACAAATGTTTTTCAAGCTCAACAAATAATTGGTGGTGTCTCCTCATTGGCTGGCACAACTATTTTTGGTGAACTCCTTGCAATCAATATATCCTTCGTTGTATTGCAAGCATTGAGATTGTTCTTCACTGGCTATTGATATTTTCCTGCTCTCAGGGGTCAGAGCATTCAGTGTTTTCAGATTATTTTCCAATAATAAAGATGAAGTACAGTACATTGTAGGACTTTAGCCAGTGAAGGAACACACCCAGACATACAAAATGTCATAAGGAGAAACATGATTCATTGTTCTTTTGTCCCACAGTATCAACTTAAGATATTTTATTTATCTATTTTAATGCTAAATGGATGCATTTGGTAAACCAGCTGAAGTAAGTAGAAATCATATCTTCTCAGGTTTAGCTACATTACCTACATGAAATTATCACTTTCATGTCTCACAACACAACTGATAGCACAGTTGTACTATCTCTAGCATAAGCCAGCTAATTTATTTTCTTCACTGAGCCTATTAAGAAAGATTTGTTTTCCTTAAAAAAATTAAAAACCCCCAATGTAGATTAAGAATTATTTTAGACTGAAGAAATTAGGTAGGTTTTAGCCCATAATATCCATGAAATACAAAGTGTTATCTATGATATAATTCTGTTTGATACCATACATGAGAGAGTGAAGTACTTGGTATGGGAGAAATAGTTTCAAATCACTTCAGGACTCTGAGCTCTGCTAAAAGGTACTCTGGAGTCAACTTCTGTTAACCTTACTTTATGGATTTTTGAAATATTTATTCATGGAGTAGTATAGTACAGATTCTTCAGGGTCAAGAATAGGCCAAACATCCAGACTCAGGAGATTGCTGCCATCAACCACTTCCCAAAGGTTTGTGGGAAAAACCAAATGCTCATCTTTATTAATGATCACAGAGAAAATATTATGAAAATATGTGTTCTTGTATGTGCATGTGTATGTTTGTTTAGTATATAGTTAAGAGAGTATAACTAGAAGATACCACATGTAAGTAGTTGCAGACAAAAAAAAAAAATACAATGTTGTGCAATCTCGTAATATGCAAATTCTTTAGCCTCACATCTATGAAAAACTGATCAAAGCCTTAAACTTCTAAAGGAGAGAAGAGGGGATAACAACATTAAACACCTCCCTTCAGATCTTCTGCCAGAAATCCTTGTGTTTGTTATCTTACTGAACCCAGTCACTTTTTCTAGTCAGCTAATTATTATCGTGCTTCCCTACCATGAGCCCCTATGCTTGATGCAAATTATCAGCCAAGACCTACAAAACGAGCTGAAATTCACTATCTACTTATTTAATTTAGATGTCTTTGCTGTAATAGTTTTCATCAGTTTATGAAAATTGCAGCTGACTCTAATTTTCTCAACCTGGAGAACTAGACACCTAAAATATTTCTAGACGGATCAATACTCAAGTAGATACAGCTTGTGAAGTTACTGAACCAATTTTCAGAATTTACTTTTTAGTAGCTGTAAAAAATGGGAGATGAAATAAAAATTTATTATTTCCAAGTGATATGGTAAGTTGGTTATATCTGTTAGAGCACTAGAATACATACAAGTCTCTTTATAAATGTGTAGCTCACAAACTTATAGTATTCTACTAATTTTGAAAAAGGTTTTTGAGTAAAAATAATTTTCATCACATATAAGGTTTCTTTATACTTACTTTGTCTTGTAATGGCATTCAAAGGAGTAGCTGAAAAAGCATATGCCTTTGAAAGAGTAAAAGCCCCATTTGATGTAGAGAAAGTGGATCTGCATAGTTTTTAACTGTTCTTCCTGGCATTACTTTTCACAGTACATTAGATACCATCTCTTTCCTGTTATAATACCTCTTTATACCTAGCCTATAAAATAGACTAAATTTGTTGCAGTGTGATGCTTTTCATTTCTTTGCTCCCAGACATCATGTGAAAATTCTTCATCTACTTCTTCTAGTGCATATGACTAGACAAGTGATAAAACATTGGTGCAAAGATGAAAAAAATCCACAAAATAAAAACAAAAAAAAAATCTAAAGAAACTCAGAACTAAAATATAAAGTGCTACATAAATTGGATACTTGTAACAAAATGCTTGTCAGCCTGTGCAGCCTTATGGCATGCCCAAGTCCAGTTGTGGTACAGAATGACTTTAGAATTAGCTAGCAGTATAGGTAGGAAAATATATTGATGTATTCTGCGATAGGTATTATTGGCCTCTGAAAAGTCAGGAACAGAATTCTTGTTCTGTTCTTTGTTTGAAGCCTCCTTTCAAATAAAGTACTATGGACCTAGTACTTCTTGAGTCATTCTGCTGTCTGGTGCAATGGAAACCACAGCCTCTGTCACCTTCCTTGATTTAATGCTATTTCATCAAACAAAACATCCAGCAGTTTTCCACTGTCTGCTGCATGCCTGTGCTCCTTAGCCCTCCACAAAGCCACTATCTTCCAGTTACTTTCAGGATCTTCAGATTTTCAGTATTTTTCAAAATGTTTCCTGTGGCTCTTTTGTGATACTTCCCTACCAAAATGGAGACTTTCAAAAGTATGTGGTCTTGAGCCCAAAGTTATACTGCAACTAATTAAAAGCAAACTGAGATAGCTAAAAGAAGTTCATTATTATCTATATCCAGTGTTGTAGTTTAACTGTACTAATAATAGACTTTAAAATTACTGCAAAAGAGCAGAAAACATATATTGTATCTAGATTAGGTATATATAGAGGATCTACAATTAAGGCAGCTCTTTAGAAACAGCTAAATTTTTTTGGTGAGAGGGACAAGAAGAATCCAAAGTCCATGGAGATGAAGCAAAGGATGTAATTCTATACTGTGGACATGCTTAAATTAATTAGAAAGCTCAGTCTGTTTTATGCACCTAACATGTATACAGCACCACATTGGACACTGTGGACTGAAAATTTTGCATAATATAAATAAATGTTTCTAATTATAATTAATAATTATAAAGATATTGTTTATACTTTTTTAATAAAGGGATCATTTGTCCTGAATCTGTGCAGAGAAGCATACCAACATCCTCATGAAGACTATTCATTTAAGAGTTACATAACATTTAAAATACTCTGGGCTTGAGTCAAAGAATCATAGCTCCTAAATTCAGCTCCTTCCATTCTCATTTGGTGGAAGTTCAGATAGCTGTTGATGCTCATCATGAGATGATCTGGCCTGGGGTGCTCTACTTTGGATTAAAACAATAACGATTCTGGCACCATATAGAATCCTTTATTACTCTATTTACATAAGTTGCTTTCAATTAACCAGAGCAACTTGTCTTGGAGCAACAGAATTGAACCTTAAACTCAGGGAAAATGTGTGATTTGGTCCCCGGTTCCCCTTTCTGGGATGGCACTGTGGTCTCTAGGCTGTGTTGACAGGGTGTGCCTGTCCCTTGCTGTCTGTCTTTATTAAGGTCTCAGCAGCACCACTGTTCACTGCTGCTCATTCAGTTGCTTGTACAGACAAAACTGAGGAACAAAGAGCCCTGCTGCCACAGTGTAATTAATCCTCTGGAGTCCCCTAGACAACAAGCAACTGCACAACCAGCTGACTACCCTGCCGAAGTATGCAGGTATTTGATTTGCAGCACAATCACTTTGCTGGAATTTCTGTACTTAAAGGTCCTTTCTCATATAGAAGTGAACTCTTCTTAGGTTGCAAATACTTGAAAACCAGTATCTGCTGCCTGCATATTTTTGCAGCTGATTGTGTATTTCTAGCCTTTTTGACATAGCTCCTCTTCCCTTAAAACATTACAGGGAAATACCCTCACCTCATGTAAGAACAGAGAGAGCAACTTTTTTATCAACTGCCCTTTAGAGTTTAATGTTCATTATATTTTGTATATTACCTTTAGAGAACTTCTAAAAGTATAGTCTTTAACACGCATAATTACATTGTAAAAGTGCACACTAAACACTTTGGATTGAAACAAGTCAAGTGCTAAAAAATGTGATGCACAGAAAATGAATTTTCCATTTTCCTGGTATAGATCTGACCTTTGGTGTATAATAACCACATACTATGACAGATGACCTAAGCTGTAAACCACTACATGTAATAATGATAGATGTGTTTAGATTTTTTCTGACATTAGGCAAACTATATAACGATAACATATTGTTAATACAGAGGGCACATTTTTACATTTTCCTGAGAAAGAATTTTTTTTTCTTCTTTCATTTAGCACTAACTAAAACAAATGGTTGTTTTGTGTCTATAGTCATGATTCATAAATGGGTAGTACTCATTCAAAATAGACTACTATTTTTCTCAATTAAAATGCAATAATGTTTGTAGAATTTAGTGTGAAAAGTATATACTTGAGGTCATAAGAGAATTCACCCTCCAGAAAAATATAAGAGCAGGAAAATGCTTTTTTCTTTGGCAAACACTTTATTCTGTAATTGGCATAACAATATAAGAATTTTAGTTACGATTTTCAACAATTGCAGCTTCTGAGTCCACTGAAGTCAGTCAACAAATGCTGCATATTTAAGGAGGAAAAATAATTTGAAATAAAAATTGGAATATATTTTTGGAGTGACAAAATCAGCAAGAACCTGACTTTGGAGCAGAAAGAAAGGGGATAAAATCTGAACTCTAAACCAAATTGCATTTTCTTAAAGGTATGAAAATGAATAGCACGAAAGAAAAGAAAAGAAAAATATAGTTAGATTATTGATGGTAAGGGCAGAAATAAATCATAGAATCATTTAGGTTGAAAAATATCTTTTAGGTTTTTTTAAACCAAACACTGCCAAGTCCACCACTGAACCATGTCCTCAGGTGCCACACCTACAGGTCTTTAAACACATCCGGGGATAGTGACTCAACCCCTTCCCTGGGAAGTCTATTCCAACACTTGTCAAACCTTTGGGTAAATAATTTTGTCATCCTATCCAATCTAAACCTCCACTGAAGCAATTTATATATGGATTATCAATGTTAGATTGTCATGTCAAACTAACCCATAGATAATTTAGTAAAACGGATTATCTATTCAGATAATGAATAGAATTTGGAGGGTAGAACTAGTCCTTTTGGCATCAGTAAAGCTTTGAAATGGGACAGCTATTGTTGGTGAATCCAAGGTGAGTGTCTTTCAGCTCTTTCATATTAAATAATTCCTTTTGAGACAAAGTACTGTGCAGATTAAATACTTATACAGAAATTGGAAACCATTATCAAAACAGAAGATTGAAGACTTCTTAAAATTAAATAAAAAACTAAACAAACAACCAAAAAAAACCCCAAGCCCAAATAAATTTTTAAAATTGAAGTAATAAGGGATGGAACTAAAAAAAATAAAATGGCCCTTGATGATCCATAGTATAATGTTGTGTTGTAAACTCAGTGAGCTTCACCTGCATATGGGTTGTATTCAGGTGTTCTACCTGATCCACAGGCTCAGTTAGAGCTGACCAAGGCATTCACTTCTAAAAATGCAAAATTTGATTCTGAGTTGCATTAAAAAAAACTAAAAAAATTAAAAGTGATAGTGCTGCTGCTATATAAGATCCCTCCTGTGCAAAATCTTGATCAGACATAATACAGAAAGCTAAATTGAGACTGAAACAGAGCAGGAGAAGGGCTGTAAAGATGTTTAGGAGACCCTACTTTTAAATGGAAGATATTAGCTTGATTAGCCAAGCAAAGATAAGAGAAAAAATGGCCTTATTTACAAATACCCAAAGAATGAAGAAAAACTCTTTAAACTGAAGAATTGTTTTGGCACAAACGCAGATTTGTCTGAACTAGATATGAATAAATCCAGTCTGAAAATTAGATTAATGTTGTTGACCAGTGGAGCACTTAGATTTTGGATCTGTTCTTTGAGAGTACTAGGATGAAAACATGTAGTTGTTTTTAAACTGGAGGTTATAAAATGTGGTATTGGTGATAGCAGGACTTGATGCTTGCTATCAGCTAAGGCTTTTGATATTCTTTTTTTTTTTTTTTTCTCAGAATTTGGGTATTTAATTCATATTTAAAGAATCACTCACAATTTCAAATTTTCCTTCTGAAGACCTTTTTTCAGTTTTGGTGTTAATAATTGCAGTTTATTTTAGAATGAATGTAGTCAGTAAGGTTCAGATGTGCAAAAAAACTGAGGTATAAAAAAGGATCATTTTAAAATTCCATTATGTGTTTGTAACTTACAAACCTGATGCAGTTATCTAAGTGATTATACTCAAATACTGAGCCAACTCCTACATCACAGTGCTTGAAGCACTACAATTCCACTAAAGGTAGAACTGTGGCTGCTTTCTGAGTACACATCTTAGGGCATTATAAACAGACTCAACTCTTCCTTTTAAAACCAGATGCTGGAAACTGTGGCTGTCTGGAGTTTTCTCTTTATGTCTTGGGTGGCAATATAGGATATGGTGTATTCTATCACCATCTGTTGAAGCTGGGTGGTGTAGTGATTCCTTATCTCCATGGCACACATTATCTGCTAATGGGCCATCTTTAAGACTAGGTGGGGCAATCATCTTTATCTTTTCCACAACCCATCCTCCCTTCAGGAAGATATCATCTGCTACTGGGCCATTAAGTCCCACTGCATGACTGATAAAATTACATCATCCCACTGGGAGATGTTCCAGCCAGGGGGGGAAGCCCAGCCTTTCCTACCTAGATAAAAAAATGAGATTTTGGACAGTTACCATCTTTCCACTGGATTCCAGAGGAAAACCTGACCTTTTCCACATCATCCCTGGACCTTCAGAGGAAAACTGCACCTTCCTACAGGAGCCCTGCTTCAGCTGAACCACACCTGCCACTGCAGGGGGACTGAAGCCACCATTGAATGGGACTGCTACCAACACCCTGACTGACAGGGTGTCAGGTTGTATTCTGGCTCTGTCAGGGTTGGGATTGTTTATTGTAATACTGCATTTCTATTTTAATTTTCCTAGTAAAGGACTGTTATTCCTAATTCCCATATCTTTGCCTGAGAGCCCCCTTAATTTCAAAATTATAATAATTTGGAGGGAGGGGGTTTACATTCTCCATTTCAAAGAGAAGTTTCTGCCTTTATTGGCAGACATCTGTCCTTCATGACACTTTAATTTACACACATGAAATTTTTGGCCAGTTTTCAATGTAGCTAGAAGTTGTGTGTTCCAACACCACATTTAAATCAAGGTCAGCTTCTAGGTTACAATATGGGCTTTTCCTTCACTCAGAGGTTTGTCCATTTGAGCTCTGAAACACTTCTGAGCATGGAATTTATACAGGCTGTGCAGAGAAAACCTGCAATGAAATTTAACTGCCTTATGACCAAAGAATATTTTCTTGTACCTAATTGCCAGAGCGACTCATGGGTCAGGATTTCCAGTCAGGACAGCCAAAGGGCACCAAGGGCAGCATTAGTTTCATAGAGAGGCCTGGGTCTTATGCCCACTATTCTTTAAAAAAACTAGGGACATATTTGTCTTGGGAAATTTCATTCTATTCACTAGAGTAAATCAGAATTTTAATTTGAAGCTCTGAATTTTGACAGCTGACTTAATTGGGAAGTATGCTGTGGAAAAGAAAAAGTAGCTTGCAATTATTTGGTCTCATTGGGATAAAGAGACTAGCAAATTTAAGAGAAACCCTTGAGTACAACCCAAGAGGCTCATGATAGATATTTGTTCAGATTTTTGTTTAAAAATATATTGCAGCTCATTAATTTTTTTTAATATATTTGTGGTTTTTTTCCTCTGTTTGAACCTAGTCATTCATTTGTCACTTAAAGCATTGCCTTAATGATTAAACAATTCTTTTATGATGTATATTTACCTGTAAAATTTCCACACTTCAGTACATGGACCATCAACAACAGTTTATACCACTGCTAAAACAAGTCACTTGTATTATTATTTATTGCTGTAAACTGTTATTTACACAACAAGCTGTAACCATGATTTACAGTGATCACATTAATTGACTACATTTCACTGTGCCCCTCAGCTGCCAGTAATTTGGCCATAACTTTTACAGAATTTATTCTTGTTTTACAATGTGGGGCAGCCTTCTGCCCTTTTGTGAAGCTACACAATCAGTGATGTTGCTCTGATTGGCTGGCAGAAGTGCAAAAAAGGTAAAAACCATTGTTCTCTACTGTAAGGACAAAGAATGATATTCCATCACTGTGCAAACTTTATGTGAGGCACAGAAATCAAAATTTTGTCTGGTGAAGCTGTGACCTACATATCCTTCAAGGTAGCATGTGAGGCTGCAGTCTTCTGCACCAACAGCCTCTGGTAAATACATTGCATAAAGCAAAGATTCAACACACAAGCATTAAGTAAGTCCACTGAGTTGTGCATTATTCTGAAAGTTGCTGAATAGCAGAAGGTAATCATTCAGTGAAGTCAAGATGAATAAAATAAAAGGCTATCTCATGTTACAATTGATTTCAATCTGCTGAAATATGCACTGCACATTTTGATTAGCTGGGTAATGCAGTGTATGCTTCTGCTAGGAAGGAGAAATCCAACACTTTATTGTACTTCTTTTGGCTGCCTATCCATTCATCAAAGCTTTCCTAATTTGCATTCTATTTCCTTTGATGCAATCAATATGAACAATAGAGGGTGTTAGCTTGCATTTCTATACTTTGATCTGATTTGGCGTTTGTCATCAACACAGTCTAGCAATGTTGCAGGTTAGAAAACATTTTGCTACTGCCATCAATTACATTGTTCAGTGACCTTCCTTCTCCCTGCTGTGCTTTGAAAATACATATATATATTTCAAGATGTCTTTTTTGCCTACACTATTTGTTTTACAGAGTAACACACTGTGAAAATGAGAGATGGTAAACAACATCCTTAATGTTTAGAATGAAGAAGCCAATCGCTACTTATCCACTATTATATTGATGTACAGTTACTCTTACAGTGAATATAAATAATAATGCCATTAATCCTCCATGTCATAAAGAACTACATGCATAGCCTCCAGCACTGTGGTATGCATTACTAATTCCTGGACTGGAGTTTTTTACTCCCCTGAGAAGATGTGTTTGTTGTTGTGATCTCAGTTCTTGAAAATATAGAAATGTAATTAACCAGGTAGTGCATTATGAAATAACAGTAGTGGTTTTTTGGTTGCTGGGGTTTTTTTGTTATTTGGTTTGGTTTGCTTTTTTGGTTCTAACAGGTGAAAATGGGAAATATATGGACCTTTACTACTAATTTCATGATTATACCTAAGGAAATTTATGACTTGTGTGATTATTCTACAGTATATCTTTGGATACATCACTCCCGTGCTGTATACCTGAGTTCTTTCACTGGTAGAATGGGATAATTGGGATAATAAAATTAATTTGTCATTACATTAAATTTCCCCAATATAAAAGAAGCATTGTGTGTATTTTATTAGCTCACACTACTACTGTTGTAATCATTAAGCAGAGCAAAATGCATTTTGCAAATCTGGGATCAGAGGTAAGAATGATACTCCAGGCTTCCCAGTCAAATTCCATCTGTAAGACATTTCAGCTTTCAAATTTTAAGTTTGCATGTATATACTGCTGCCTGCTGACATAGAACAGCTCTATAATATTGTTCTCACTACCTTCATATTGCTGCCTGATTTTCTGTCCAAGAAACACTTCTCTCTGAGGATCTGGGAAGATCAACTGGTCCTGAAACCATCATCTGAGCCTGGAACATCTGTTAATCCTGTTTCAGGTTGCCTACACAAAGAATGGCTGTGGATAGCTGTCAGAAACAGAGTCTTGTTCAAATGCAGAACAGCAAGCAGAGCAGAAAGAAACGCAGGACTAGTAAAGAAGAATAAATAAAATAAATAAAAAAAAACTGTTGAAAATGCTTATGGAAAGTGGAAGTATCATGCCTGGATGTTTAATACAGTTTTCTATATAGTTTACACATTATTTTCCCAGAGAACACCACCCCCTGAGATTCATTTGTCTTATTTGTAAGGAATACCTCTGTGTCCATGAGCATATGGGCATGCTAACATGAATGATACTAGCAAAGTACATTTACTTTTATCTTTAAAAGAGAACAAACAGGTAAAATTTAATAAAGTGTCTGGTTTTATATGTAGGCTAAAAAGACTTGAAAATCTAAAGGGAACATCTATCAACTCTGATGGAGAGCAGCAGGGAAAACATAAATTTCTGTAATGAAGGTTATTCATTCTACTTATTACAGCAAACACATGCTCGCAGGTGATATATTTAAGAATGCAAACCAGTTTTCTTTGCCACCTCCTGCCTTTTGTCACAGTAAGACCTGGGGCAGAAGTTTTCCATTTTTTTTTCCTAATGAAGGTGAATGTATCATTCCCTTTCTTTTACTGATTAACATTTTTCTCTAAATTCTTTCTGCTCAGAGCACCATAAATTCTCCATTAAATTGTCTTTTTTTTTTTTTTTCTTTTACTTTCTTTTCTCCCTTGCCTTCTTTCTTTCACTCCTCTTCCTATTTCTAGTGTGTATAATATTCTGATTTTAAAAATCCCACCATGAAAATCTCTAGACTCTAGTATCTAACTCACTGTTATTTTCCTGTTCATATTCTTTAGCCTCTCTCTGGTTCTTGGTGTATTGGGTGTTTGTGCTGACCCACCATGGCTGAACTCTGCAGTCAAGGTTGTGGCACTTCTGGGAAAGCATATTTAAGAAAGGGGCAGGCTGTGAGGGATGAAGGGGGGAAATATGCAAGAAATGAGCCTTCTAAGAAATAACAAGAACTAAATATCTCTGAAATCATAATGAAGTTGGATGAAAAACATAGCTTCCTAAAAAAATTCATTTCCTTTATATATGAAAGAATTTATCTGTATTACAATATGCTATACAAAATTGGGCAAACAGTAAGAGAGACCCTGGGGTGATTGTGGACAGTAAATTGTAGATGAACTCATTCAGTGCATCTCAAGGGAGAATGGCAAGAGAGATTTTTTTGTCTGCTTGCATTAAAGAATGAAGTCATGTAGAAATGAAGTGTTAATCTCTGCGTAGCTCTTACTAGGTCATGTCAGGAATTCTGGGTTAAATTCAGGCATCTTGATACCAGAAATATATGGACAGCTGTAAGAGCTTTTCTAGGCAGGTAGTTCAGAGAGAGAAGTATGGAAATGATTGCAAACCAGGCAGATTAATTTCTGAGAAGAAAAGAAAAAACACTATAAAAGCTTAATGTGCAGCATACATAAAACTGCCACAATATGCTTGTGAAGAGGAAAGTTTTATACACTTTGGGTTATTCACTTTGCTTTTACTCAAGCAAAGTGTGATATATCTGTTGTGATATAAAGAGAAAAACTAAACCTACCATCAGGACAAATGCTGGAGAGTGACTTGACATGGAATGACTCCAAATAGAGGGATGTACATTATATCTTTTGGAATTTTCACTCTAACAAGTATTGCTAGTCTCTGATGTGGGCAGAATCCTTGTGGTCAGCAAAAATTAATGCCTCAGAAGGAAGACCTGGTTCTTTAATGAACAAGGCCAAAGAGGGAAATGCACACAAAACTTTTTCAATAGAAATGCTAATATATTTAGTGTCTCCATTGTTCTGAATCTTAAACTAGTCTTCTTTCATAGTTTCTTATTCATGCTTTAGACCTCACTCACAAGTGATGGAGAACTTGACTCCAGGACTAGTCCCAATCAAACCAGGAGAAAAAGATGAGCTGCTTGATTCACATTCAATCGTTTCTTCACTGAAATTTTTCTGTAGGAGTTCAAAAGTGTGTGTTTTGTGAAGCAGCATTGCAAAAGTTGAATGACAGGCATTTATGGTTTCATTACACTGAAAGTAGGCCACCTTCAGTATATTCATCAGTTTGCATGCTGCTCCTCTTGATGGCAGGTGAAACAATAATAAATAATGCACAAAGGAAGTTAATCTGTTTCCAGAGTATTTTAATAAATAAAATGTACAAAACTATTCAGGCCTTGGGCTTCTTGCCAGAGCCCAGTGTGAGAGAAAGCAAAAGCACATGAACCACCTCCAAAGTCTGTTATGCTGCTTGTTCCAATTTCAAATTTGTATGTATTTTTTCCTTTCATATGGTGTGATTTGATTTCATACAGGAATCACACTAATAATATAATGACTTTATAAGAAAAGATGAAGTGGAACATCTCTACCAAGGGAAATTATTGTTGCATCAATTTCTAATTATTCCTCCTATTAACTTTCTATTTTTTTGTGTCTAGTACTGGAGAGAAAAAAAAACCAGAAAATCAGCTATGTATTTTGTCAAGTGCTCATATTGGAAAGAATTGTACATGGAGAGGAAACTGAAGCTGCACACATTGAGAACGGTAAATTCATTTTGAGTTAATTAAGCTTTAAATTCATGTTCTACTGCTCAAGGAGTAGATACTGAGGAGGGATGAAAAATGTTTCCCCTCACTTCCATGGAGTCCCTTTGGGTCACTGCTTTCCCCAGACTTGTGTATTTCCAAGTCAATTGCTCTCCCAAGCCACCATGGGCCACTGCTGCACATTCAGTAGCACAAGAGAAGGATGCTTGTGTAAGGACTGTAAGAAATACAGTTCCATGAAGATTCATACTTTGCACCTCATACCTTAGAAGAGGTACCTTAGAAGTTTGATTCTTACCTTAGAAGAAGTAGAATTTGCCACCCCCTGCAACTAAGGTAGATAGTCTCCATATAGGTATACACAAATAAGAGCATGAATCACATTGTTGAGGGATTAATTAATTAAAAATTAAAGAATTTAAATGTATTTAATTAATAATTCTAAAAATCTGTGTATCTTGGTGCTGTTAATCAAATATGTTTCATAGAATCAAAACAAGCAGTAACATAGTCTGTAGATTACTAATCAGTGTAAACAAAAGTTAACATGCAACTGCTTTGGAACACAATATTGTATTAGCATCATTGGTTCAGCCTCAGAAAATTCTTATTCTACTTTTCATTTCCAACACGTAATTTATCCATTATCTTGAATGATTTTTTTAAAAGGACTGTGGATAAATGGATGCATCTCTCCCAGTTTTCCTATTTTTGTTCAAAAACATAGTATTGAAAACTTTTTGTATTGAAAACATAGTACTTACATTTATTTAAATTTAGTGGCTTACTGGGCAAAAATATCTTGATTAGCTAATAAATGCTATCAATATAGAGCCAGATTTATCAATAATCGGAAAAAATCAATAACTAATTCTGGTGATTTTAAAAATCTTAAAAATATGTCAGGTTATGGGAAACACCCTACAGAAACTATATGATATCACACAATGTTTTAGAAATTGTTCAATTTTCCCAAAAATATTAAGTGGCAATTCTTAATTATAGTCTCAAACTCATGACTAAATCTTAATGGATGCTGGAGACATTATTATGGGTAAATACGCTTTTACAAAGATGGAAGAAACAATTACTAAAAATATTGAAACTATACACTGTGAGGGATTTATTATATTCCCTATACCTTTTATTTTTTACTGAAAGAGGTAGGATGGGGACCACTGTGGAGACGAGAGCTCTGCTCCTGCAAAGTGTGAATTCTAGAAATACCACAGTATAAGTATAAAGGTGGTTAAATATATCTAACGGAATTGAGTTCTTTATATAAAAGTTATAAAATTGACACACTCAATTGCTGTCCAGTATATTCAGCTGTTGCTCCTGGATGTGCATTAATATATCCATATTTTGTTGGGTTTTTTTGTCCCACCCTGTTGGATCCACTGTGAAATGTCCTGGAATAGGGAAGATTATCCTCTTGTCACAGATAAATGTATGAGCTCCCTGAATGTTTCCTGCAGAAATCTAGAGAAAACCATTTCTGACAGTTTCTGGTTTTTTCAGTTATGTTTCTCATTTTCACTGGGTTTGGTGAATGTTTTTTTCTCCTGTTTGGCATGTTTTAGGATTGCTCTGACAGCAGCTGTAGGTTCATGGATATTGAAGAGAGTTATGTACTGGTTTGGGATAGCACTTCTACTTCCATTGTGCATAGAAGTGGAGCAGTTTATAAGTGGTTCTACATGAGAGAGCTCATGACTGGGTCCTGAGGCTGAGCAGTGAAGGGCAGCGTGAATTCATCGAGCACTTTCACATTCAGGCAACAGTGGCCTGTTTAAGCCTTCTTAAAGGGTTTGCAAGTTTAAAAACTGACAACAAAAAAAAATTACTCCCCAAACAATAAGATAATGTGAAATATATACAAAGAAAGTTTCTAGTGGAAAATTCAAAAGGCATCAGGAATGGCCTATGTAGCTGCAGTTCCAATGAATTTTGGAATGATCTGAGATCATTCTCTGTTTCAGATGGTGCCACAACTGTTGTTCTTGGGATTTTTAACTAAAATTTTGCTTAGATAGATAGATAGATAGATAGATAGATAGATAGATAGATAGATTCACTTCTTCTCCTGTATTGACCCCTCTCATTGTGTTTAACCTCCTTCTTTACTCTAATCTCTCTTTTCATGTTATATACTGCTTTCCCACTAGTCTTTTAAACTGAATGACTTACAGATAATGTCAAGTTCTCCTGGAGTCCTTCTGTGTTCAGTTGAACTGTTTGTATATATGCCAGATCAGTTTTCTTTTAATTTCTGAATGCCAGAAAATAAAAAATACAATTTTTTCCCCCTAGCATATCATACAGGTTGTTATCTCAAGAATATGCCTGCTCAATTAATTCTGACCGCTCCTGCCTTCTGAAAAATAAGGTCAGCACTTGTAGTTATGTTGATATTGTAATTCCAGCTGTTTTGACATTCCTTCAAGTTCAAACTTGACTCCATCCACACATTTCTGCTTCCCTCAGGTCTCAGCTCCATACAGGTTTGGGCATTCGGCCTGGGGTTAGGCTTATGCCTAGGGTTAGGATAAAGGAAACCACAAACCATAGAGTTCCAGGGACACTGCAGCTACAATAGACATGCCAAGGGGAACATAGGACTGTTATGACCATGGCTCCCTCAACATTTGCTGCCTGGCTCCAGTCTCAACCCCATACAGGTTTTACTGCTCAGCCTAGGGTTAGGGTTATGGCGAGGGTTAGGGCTCAGAAAACTCCAAAGCCCTGAGGTTCTGGGAGTCTGCAGCTACAATAGGCATGGACTATTGGACTGTTATAACAACAAGTTATAACAGGACTGTTATAACACAGGACACAGGACTGTTATAACAACGGGTCCCTCCACACTTTGAGACCTGAATACAGTCCCACACCCATACAGGCCTAAGAACACAGCCTAGGGTTAGGGCTACAGCTACAGTTCAGGTTACGCCAAGGGTTAGGGTTCAGAAAAAGGCAACAGCCCAAGGTTCTGCGAGTCTGCAGCTACAAAAGGCATGCCAACGGGAAAACTAGACTGCCAAATTATGGCTCCCTCCACATCTATATGCTTGGGTCCAGTCCCACCCCCATATAGGCTTAAGTATTCAGCCTAGGGTTGGGTTAGGGGGCTAGGGTTAGAGTTAGGGCTATGCCTAGGATTAGGGTTCAGAAAACAACAAAAACCCGAGGTTCTGAGAGTCTGCAACTATGAAAGACATTACAAGGAAAATGCGGGATGGCCATAACAAGGCTCCATCCACATATTTCAGCTTCTTTCAGGTATCGCAACCATATAGGTTTCAGCTATCAGCCTAGGGTTAGGCTTACACCTAGGGTTAGAGTTCAGGAAAACACAAACCATCTGCCTCCAGGTACACTGCAGCTACAAGAGGCATGCCAAGTAGAAAATCAGACTGCCGAAACTTGGCTCCCTCCACCCCATATGCTTGGCTACAGTCCCATCCCAATATAGGCTAAAAACCCATACAGGCTTAAGTACTCAGCCTAGGGTTAGGGCTACAGCTAGGGTTAAGGCTACACCTAGGGTTAGGGTTCAGAAAACTGGCAATTTTCCACACTTTTTTCTTCCCTCAGGTCTCAGCCCCACACAGGTTTACCTGCTCAACCTAGGGTTAGGGCTACAGTTACAGTTCGGATTTCGTGGAGGGATAGGGTTCCGAAAACTGCCAAGCCTTGAGGTTCTGGAAATCTGTCACTACAATTGGCATGGCAAGGAAAACACAGGACTGCCACAACTGTGCTCCTCCCACACATTTCTGCATGCCTCCAGCCTCACCCCAATACAGCTTTAACTGCTCAGCCTAGGGTTAGGGTAGCACTTAGGGATTGCGTTAAGAAAACCGCAAAACCTAGAGATCCAGCGACTCTGCAGCTAAAAAAGGAACGCCAAGGGGAAAACCAGACTGCCAAAATATGGCTCCCTCCACACCTATATGCTTGGCTCAAGTCCCACCCCCATACAGGCTTAGGTACTCAGCCTAGTTTTAGGGTTAGGGTTAGGTTTAGGTTTAGGGTTCAGGTCAGGGTTAGGGTGAGGGTTAGGGTTAGCATTAGGGATAGGGTTAAGGTTAGTGTTAAGTTTAAGGTAAGGCATTAAGGTAGCGTTTGGCGTAGGGTTACGCCAAGAGTCAGGGTTCAGAGGGTTAGGGTAAGGTTTAGGGTTGGGTTTGGGGTTACGCTTTGGGTTAGACTTAGTGTTAGGCTTAGGCTCATGACTGCAGTCAGGGCTCAGAGGGATAGGCTTAGGGTTAGGCTTAGGGTTATGCCTAGAGTCAGGATTCAGAGGGATAGGGTTAGGGTCAGGATTCGGCCTAGGATTAGGGTTAGGCTTAGGGTTAGGTCTAGCGTTAGGGTTGGTGTTGGGGTTAGGGTTAGGATTAGGATTAGGTTTAAGTTTAGGCTTAAATTTAGGTTTAGGCTTAGTCTTAGGTTTAGGCTTAGGTTTAGGGATAGGTTTAGGTTAGTGTTAGGTTTAGGCTTAGGCTTAGTTTTAGGCTTAGGGTTAGGCTTAGGCTTTGGTTTTCGATTTAGGTTTAGGGATAGGGTTAGGATTAGGGTTAGGCTTCGGCTTAGGCTCAGATTTAGGTTTAGGGTTAGGCTTAAGTTTAGGCTTAGGCGTAGAGATAGGGTTAGGGTTAGGGTTTGGATTAGGTTTAGGGTTAGTCATAGTTTTAGGCATAGGTTAGTCTTAAATTGAAGCTCAGGCTTAGAGATAGGGTTAGGGTTAGGGTTAGGCTTAGGTTTAGGCTCAGGTTTAGGTTTAGGTTTAGGCTTAGGCTTAGGTTTAGGTTTAGGCTTAGGCTTAGGTTTAGTTTTAGGCTTAGTTTTAGGCTTAGGCTTCGGTTTAGGCTTAGATTTATGCCTAGAGCTAGGGTTCACAAAACTGCCAGGCCCTGACATTCTGGGACTCTGCCACTCCAAATGCCACGGCAAGTAGAACACAGGATTACCACAACTGTGCTCCTCCCACACATTTCTGCGTGCCTCCAGCCTCACCCCAATACAGCTTTAACTGCTCAGCCTAGGGTTATGGTAGCGCCTAGGGTTAGCGTTAAGAAAACCACAAAGCCTAGAGATCCAGAGGCTCTGCAGCTATAAAAGGCATGCCAAGGGGAAAACCAGACTGCCAAAATGTGACTCCTTCCAAACCTATATGCTTGGCTCCGTCCCAAACGCATAGAGTCCTAAGTACTCAGCCTAGAGTTAGGGTTAGTGTAGGGTTAGTGTCAGGGTTAGGGTTAGGTTAGGGTTAGGGTTAAGTTTCAGGTTAGGGTTACGATTATGCCTCAGGTTATGGTTCAGAAAATATAAAAGACCTGAGGTTCTGAGAGTCTACAACTACAAATGGCATGCCAGGGAGAATGCAGGACCGCCATAACAAAGCTCCATCCACATATTTTTGCTTCCCTCAGGTCTCATATATTCTGCAGGTCCCATGAAAAGGATCCTGCAGAATATCCTGTACCTGCGAATTTGTCCAAGAGTTTTCATAGGCATGAGATTAACTGTATTTTGATACATATGTCAAGGTTTTAATATATTTGTTTTAACAACACTTAAGGTCAGATCTACACCCTTTTCTAATTATTAGAAATGGATTTTTTTTTGTTTCACTAGTTCAGTCAGCTCCAATAACTCTCAAATTTTACTCTTAGAGCTTGGAAGATGACTGAAAAAATCAGCATTAAGAAGTAGAAAATCAAAATCTGTAGAGAAAGAAAATGTCTCTTGCCTTCTGCAGGACATTGTAAGCAACACAGAGGAAACAAAACAAAACATGATGTGGTACTTGACTGCAGTTTTAAGGAGTTCCACTAAAGGATCTTTTAGGTTTTTTGACTAACACAATGCTTTATAAAAATACATGTAATTGAAGGACAGTTTTCCAACCATCTTTGTTTTAGCAATGATGACACACTAGGAATAAGTGAGGAAATAGTTCTCTAGAGCAAATACTATCAAAGATTAATTACAAACCAATCAAATTTCTAATATATTTTTTTTTTAACTTAGCGCAGTTTACAAATAGATCATGATTTACTTTTGATATAGTATTCCATTTTTACTTTGCAATTTGCAAAAATAATTTTTCAGCTGTGGACCCCATATCAGTTTGTGTTTTTTCATTCAGTAGTGGACAGCTAGTTACCTTCATCATATTGCATTATCTCTGCTTTCAATGATAAACATTCACAGTGCAGTAGAGCAATTATTAACTAATGAATATCATTGATGAATAATTTATACAGACCTTTTTGGTAACATTTTCACCTATGTGTATCATCATTTAGCTAACAAAACCAAGCACTATGTTCCTGTGGATAATATAAGTTGAACCTAATTTTTGTTTTACAAACAGCAAAATTCAAGGGCCTTCAGTAAGGAAAAAAACCATACTTTAGCTCAAATACTCATAGAATTCCATGTAACAATATTCTTCTAGAACCAGATTTGTTTTGAACCAAGGTTTCAAGGCTAAATGGCCTATTTTGACATTTCTGATACAAAAATATATACACTTTGTTTACGAATAGTTATGTTTCTATGCATATTTATATGAATGTTACATGGCCACTAAGATACTGAATAGCTGTAGCTTTATTTCAGGATACAAGGTGGTGCTGTTTCTTTTTAAAACTGAAAATAATGTGTTGATGTGATCCTGCAGAAAGCAGTAGTAGGGACATAATATCTTGTCAAATGGAGTTCTTTTAAGAAGCTGACTTTTCTATCTCCAGTTGATTTAATTGTTATGCATTTAAGTAAGATATACATTCATATGTGTGTTCATATGAATATATGTTAATACATTTCAATAAGCAGGTTTAAAGCAATAACAGACTTTAACTTTGTACTTAATGCTGAATTTAAGTGTTTTCATGCAGAGTCAGTGTCTTATATTAAATTAACTTGCATTTTATCATAGAACTAAGGTAGTGGCAACTTAAGAAGTGATTTTTTTCTATGCTGGACATGAGTGGAGGATATTAGAATATTCAAAACCCTAATTTTGCATAAATATTAATTTTACCTGACCTATTTCCTTATGTTTTTTGCCTTTATGTCAATTAAGTTCCTGTAAAACAATGTCAGATCTTATATTTTTTAAATTAAAGCCTAGAAATGTGATGCATTACTTCTCCCCAGTACTGTTACCAACATAAATATTACACCATAAATTGCAAGACTCATTTTCTGATCTTTAGGATGACTGATGCTATTATATTTTATGTATTTTTTTTCTTTCTACAAAGTTCACTAGGCAGCCAGGTGTTGATAATCTTTTTGAGAAGCAGAAGCAGGTATCTAGCAGAGTCAGCCCTCACACAGGGGCATTTGGTCCTTTCATGGCTCTTCTGAAAACTCACATTTTGTGAAAGAGTTAGAGGAACCTTAGGCCATGGATTAATGAAATATCAAGCCCAAAGAACAAAAAGAAACAATAAAAATATGCCAATGTCATCATACAGCTTCCATTATAATGGATTTTTCAAAATGTCCATCATGTTAAGATTCATGATCCTGACAAGAACTTGTGTTATGCTGTACATATGTACAGTTCCACTGAAATTGATGTGATTACTTACATAAGAGACATTCATGGCTAATTCTTTGCTGAACTGCAGACCTTAACTTCTATAGATAGTGTTAAAATACATTGCTCATCTTGACAACAGATTCTTCTTATATAATCAGGCCAAAAATAAGTATTTTCAGACACCTCCACAACATGCCCAAGTTTTTACATCCTGAGTATCCTAGACAGTATCTTCTGGGACTCAAATACTTTGTATTAAGCAGACTGTTAAAATATACTACTAACATCAATGGGCTTGCTTGTTGTTTGGGGTTTTTTTCACTTGTGGCTTCTGTTGAACTGTAGCCCAGGTACGAGTTTTATTGGTCTGTCTCTGCAGTTACATAAAGTTTTTTTGAACACAGTTGTACATAGCCACAGAGTCCTGATATTTGTTTGCAGTTTACCTATTTTGCTTTGTGTGGTTCGATCTTTAGCACCTCTCTCCAATACCTACTTTTAACCTTTAATGTGTATATACTTGTGCACAAAATATTTAAATCCTTTTATAAAATAGTCTTAGTGAATCATAAGTACTTAGTTACCTAAGTAGTTAATGAAATCACTTCCACAATTATCAATAAACACAAAGAAATAGTCAGATCTCAAGATCAGTAGCTGTTTATCATAAGCTGTTTAATGAATTATTCTCTAAATCATTAAGCCTGATAAAAAACCTGTGTGGTTATGCCTAGATAGAGTGCAAGTGATTCTCATATTACAGGATAATAATGAGGGTAACAGATCTTTAAGACACACTCAGAATATGGTCTAAAGAAAAGCTTGCAGCAAGATATAAATTTTCTGCCTTCTGGTGCCATGACTGATACTTCCCAATACTTATTTTTGATAAAAATCATTTGGGTTGAGCAATTTTTGAACTTAGATGTCAATCAGGGTTAAAAAAAAGAGAAAAAAAAAAAGAAAACAGAATAGCAGCATACCTAGACAATTGTCTGTAAAGGATCTCTCTATCTTAAGCTAATGACAGCCTCTCAGATGGGAACAGCTCCTTCTGGGTTTTGCTGTCCACTACAGTACATTAGTCTCTCAGTTTCACTACAAATTAGCAAAAGCTTTTGTAACTAACTACTTTGAGAATGTTAGAGCAAACATGATAGTATTTCCCTTTTGTGACATATCTCTCTTTTCTAATACTTTCTTTAGGCTGACTTTTTCTTTCCTTTTTATCAGGTTATCTAAATGATAATATCTATTGAAAAAGCAGTGTAGAATGTCCAAAATTATGATAAAAGGTATAATTTTCTAGCAAGTAAAGGTCAGTAAAGTTAAGTCATAAAGCTAGATGACTAAAGTAAGGTTAATTTAACTGGATCTAGTAAATCTCTACTCAATAAAAGGTGTAGAAACCTAAGAGGGAGAGAAGAAATAATTGAATGAGAAATGCATTCTACAATATTATCATATCTTACATAAAAATGTAGCAGTAGGAATAATACTAGTTATGGGAAAAATTACCTTACTGGCATGGATAATGTCTTCTCTAGATAATGATGAAGACTAGACAAAAACATGAATCTGACAGCTTCTGGGTCCTAAGGGAAGAGTTTGAGGTAATGGAAAAGGTCTTGTCTTTATCAGGATAGAAGTACAATTGAAATCTGCACTAAGTATTGTACACACTTAGAGTGCAGAGGGGAAGGAATAGATGTGCAAACAGCAGAAAGTTATTATTTAGAGCACGGGTATATATTTTAAGGTGAAATATACAGATTTTAAGTACATATGGAGTCACATACTAGCACATTAACTACGAAACATTCTCCTTTCTCCATATGAACTAATGATTGATGGACAAAAGGGAAATTTGAGCTTTTGGGCTATACACTAGAATGCATAATGCATTACATTTTCCAATTATGCTTATCACCTAGTGGAAGGTCACCAACAAGCATAAAATTGAAATGCTCTGATTGAGCATGCTGTTCAGGATTTCCCATTTGTGGTTTGTTTTTTTTCCCCTACCTGCAATTTCCCATTATGTATGGTAGTTTTCACACTGTATTCATAAGATACAGATTTATTTTTGCTCTCTTACTGATTATTTTTTATTATTCCTCATGTCAGGAGGTCTGACCCAAATATCAATGAAGACAACACATCTAAGTTTGCAGCTTTGTTGAATTTTATGATGAATATAGTAATCATTAGAAGACCTTATACATTAAAAGTAACTTTCATTCAAATATGAGAGTGATGCTAGGTATTGTTATATTTTTTAACAGGGAAAGGTTAGCAAATTTTATCTTGCTTTACGACAATTTCCTTAATAAATTAATTTGAAAAACTGCAAGTTGTTCAATCACTTAGAATTAACTTGAAGTCTTTGGGATATATGCTGGCCACCCAGGAGAGAATTAATTACACAAAATCAAGAGATCCTGGGCATATTCAAGTATATACAAAACTGGCATCCAATGCTGACATAAATGAACATGTGAAATAAAGATTTTTAGCCAGAAACTCCTTCTTGGTTTCCCTGAATTAGTAAAAAAATTAGGATAGACAGATGTCAGTTGTTGTTCTTTTCACCAAGATCATGGAAAAGAAGGTGGCAATTGTTAATGTAATGTGTAAATATAATGAGCTTGGTAAGATATTGACTTAAGTCTACCAGTGATAGCAGGAGTTCCAAATGTCCAGTTTTCATTCTCCATGCAGATGCCTTAAACAACATAGGAATCACCTGGCCCTGGCATTCCTGATAGACTCCTGAGACATGAAAAATGATCCTTATCATCACGAGAGCTGAAAGAGAAGAAAATATGAATAAACACACTCTATATTACCTACTGAATGCTGGCATTCCAGTTGGGTGTCTAGTTTGTTTGTTTATCTTTATGTAGGTTTTGCTTTTATTGGTTTTTTTTTTTTTTTTTTTTTTTTTGGTTTGGTTTGGTTTGGTTTTTTGGGCTGTGAAAGGTTATGGACACAAGGCGAAGTGCTGTGTCCTGCACTTTGATCTCAACAATCCAAGACAGTGCTACAGGCCAGGGGAAGGGTGGCTGGAAAGTATTCAACTTCTTCTCTTTTCAAATCTTATTTTGAGCATTCAAATACTAAAAATGATGTGTTATTAAAACCCCTTTCTGCTTTTCCTTATGAATTTTTTTGAAAGTTTAGTTTTTTGCTCTTAAAATAAGACAGAAAAAATCATTCTAATGACAAAGATATTTCATTTTGTGTTGAATAAGAGGATTTTCTTCAGGTCATACAAAAACCTTTCATTTGTGTTTACTCTGATGAGAGAAAAATTGATGGTTTTCCATCTTTAACATAAATAATTTCTCTAATCACGTCTTGCATTCCTCATCAAGTCTCAATTCACATGCGTTATCCATCTTACAAATATTACACAAATTTGAATTCAAGGCAAAGGCAAACAGGTTTTTTTTTGGTTGTTTGTTTTTTTGTTTTTGTTTTTGTTTTTGTTTTTTTTTTTAAGAATAAAAATTATAAGGTTGATCTCCTGGTATAATGTGAAACAATTGAACAATTGTTTTGGGAACTAAGACCCCTGTTTTGGCTTAGTCTCTAAATAACTTAGCTCATCTTCTAAATCTGATAACGTTAGGGATTTAACAAGCTTCTAGAAGTATTTTGTTAATACCGTATCCTTGCCTCTTACTGAAGCTTGTGAAGATTCTTTCAGGTAGCACTTAGGCACACTGCTGTCATGTCTTTGAACATTAAATATGGTGGAAATAGCAGGACATTACATATAACCTGTGGTGGGATCCAGCCTGAGGTTTCTCCTCTATTGAAAGGACTTAATTCCCCTCTTTATCAAATGGAATCCCTGTAAAACTGATTATTATAAAATATTAATCCAGGTAGTAGATGTAAGTAAAGTGAATCTTGAGATGTCCATAGTGGAAGTAGCAATATAATCATTTGATGCTTCAAGATGCTTCAAGAAACTGAACATTAAACTAATGGCTTTTATTTGTAAACAGGTGACATAACTAATTGTTACACTTACACTATAACCAAGTAAATACTCATTAAAACAAATATCTATGCTACAAATATGATTTACCTTACTCTTGTTGTTGCAAAAATCAAAGACTGGAAAAATCTCAATGGAAAGGAGCATCAAGAGCCACCTTATAGACTAAGATCGATTGGACAAAATATACGTTGCAAAGGGACAGTGAGAATTTTTGCATGCAAAAGTTGTAAAGGACTTATAGGGAAAGGAGCACAGAATTTCTAAATGGAGATATATTATTTCAGTCCAACTAAAACACAATCAGTAAAAGGTGAAAGGAACAATTGTCAGTTGAATAAGTAAAAAATAAGTAGCTAATATGTGCTCTCAGTTGCCCAATTCTAGAACAAGTTATCAGAGTTTTCACATTTAATTAAGTACTTCAAAGACATCATCAACTTTTTCTACTTCACTTAACCTGGCTTGCAAGAAAGCAATATCAATATAAAATATCAAGCTTAAAAAACTCACTTTGAAACTTGACAACATATTATTTCTTAAAGTAAAAATTTTGGTCACAGTGGTGACAGATATGCCCATATAATTTTCCATTTTTTAAGTATCCCAGCACTCTCAAAAGCTAGCTACTATAACATATAATGCTAGAATAATTGCCTTAAAAGACACATATGCCAGCAATGGATGCAGATATACATTTTTACATGTACACAAAATTATTCACATAAGACATCTTATATATATATATATATATAAGGTATATAATTGCATTCTAGTGTATGTTGAAGTTTGTATGAAGTCACACTTTTTCTTAGTTGAAAATGGGATTGAAAGAAGCTACTACTTCTTTTCTCACACTTGATCTCACAAAGAGTCAAACCCTTTGCATTCATCCAGCAGAGCACTTAAACATATACTTCAGTTTAAATGGTGAAACACATTCAGCCAACATTCAGGAGTTCAAACATATTTAGAATCACCCTAGTACACCTCTGGACATTTAGTGTCTTGCAGCACCCAACCCTTAGGCTCTACGAGTAGCAGACATGAATGCATTGTTTAGCCTTTATGTAAGGAAGAAAAAAGATCCATGGGTCTGTTAGTGACTTTCAATGTATGTTGTAAACATCTGCAGCTGCACTATTTTTAAAGCTTGGGTTATTTTTGCAGCTGAGTGAAAGGTATTGTTTGGTTTACAATGCATAGCAAATCCAATTAAGGGAATGGAGCTGCTGGAATTCTTTTTACATTGAGATCAAAACTAGCTTTGCTAAACCATGTAATTTTTTCCAGTAAGCATAGAACAGAGACATTTACATGCATTAAAAGGAGTTTCTCCCTGCAATAAATGTTAGACATTAGCCATTATCTTCTTCTAGTGGTGTATTTTTCATTCAAATGAAAGATTTGAATAATTGTACAGTGAATGAATCTGAAGAAGAACATCAATTACAGGTACTGAGGGAAATATTGGAATTCTGAATAACGTCTTTTTTATTTATTGTCATTGAACACAACATTTGTATTATCTCTAAATATTTCCATGCATCCATACTCTGTAATGACCACAGTTGTAATTAGTTCTTTCACAGTGAATTTCATACTGATTATTTCCTCTCTCTTCAGTGAAAGGAAAAAGAGAAAAAATGAGGGGTGTACCTTAAGGCATGGAAAAGGAAGCATAGCAAATGGGACAAATTTCTTGCATGCCTGAGAATTTTGACTTGGCATTTGGATGAGGTAGCATGGAGAGGTAAGCAGAATGAGAGATAACATATCTAAACCAGTTTGTACAATGTGAGATCCCCTATTCTTTCCAACTGTCTCCAAGCAACAACAGCAAAATCTCTTGAGTTAATGAACCAAAAAATAAACCAAAGCAGAACCTTTCCTTTCTAAAAAAACCCTAACCTTTGAAAGAGAAATGCAGAAGGAAAATGAAAGATAAAGAGATCTCCTTCTGTTAGTTTAATACATTTTTGATTCTCTTAGGTGTCACAGGTACAACCTTGTATTAGAAGTGTAGATGATAAGCTGCAGATGCTAAACAAGGTATGCTTTCCTCAGATTCACCAAAGTGAATTTTCTGCTATGGAGTCCAGCATAAATGAAAGATATTAGATTAGCAATAATTCATGTTTCTTTAGGAATGTTGCTGCTAGTGAAGAGGAGAGGGAGACCATTGTGTGTTTTTAATGAGTTTCAGTTTATTTATTAAACTTCTGAAAACTCTTTGAAGTAGCTCGGAGATTAGGAGTGTAAAGATAGTTTTGAAATACTTACATAATTCTATCATTCTTTCCTAAAGTCTTCTTATCTACAAACAAAAGAACAAACAAACAAGTCAATTTTATTGTATGGATATACAACACCTTAGATCTGTACACACTGCTATATTTATGGATTTAGCCATTCACTTAGATGAAATCTATCAAAGTACTTTAGGAAAATATTACCATTGTTACCTTTAAAAAAAGCAGACAGGACTGTTTTAAGAACTATTCACAACTCCTTGCTTCTCTAGTAATTTTATTGCAGTCCTTAAATAATTTCAGTTACAATAATAACTTAATATCATGTTGTACTAGTTAAGCAATAAGAAACTCATTTGCACACATTAAGAAAGAACAGAGAAACAATGGCAGGAGAACTAAATAACCTGCCTCAGTTGCTCCCAGGCCATCTGCAACAAAAGACCCTCCATCTCAACAAGACCAGAGGAGCAAAGGGGCACAATGAAAGTCAAGAACCCAAATCAAGGGTTCTGGAGGAGCATCCAGCTTGCCCAGGCCCCTCCTGGGATTGTACCAGCAGAGTAATGGAATCTGCTATCCTGGCATGAGACCCATCATAATGATGGGAATTTGGTCTCTGGACCACCTTCAGACTAAAGGGGGATCACTCTCTAGGGGTGTGTAATACATTATTTGATGCATGGAAAGGGCAGGTTTGGAATTGCACAGGGCTTATTTTAGCCTCCTTTAGGGGAGTGTCGGGGTTTGACACTGGCTGGAAGCAAGGGACCCACAAATAATTATTTACTCATTCTCCTGTGCTAGAGTTGAGCAGAGGAGGGGGAGAGAAAAATTAAAAGGTGAGATAAGGATTAGGAGAAAGCACTCTAAGGGCAAAATAAGCTCAAAACTTAAAAGGTATAAAGAAAAATTTATTAACAGAATTAAAGGAGGATAATGAGAATTAAAATAATCCTTTAAAACACCTTTCCCATCCCCTCCAGCCCTTCTTTCCTTCCCAGTGAGAGCCCAGGGAGACAAAATATGTGGTTTTTAGTCAGTTCGCCACTTTTAAACAATCTTTTTTCTGTTTGCTTAGGTTGAGGAACCTCTTCTGTTACATCATGGGGTTTTCCCCACAGGAGATGGTTTTCTGTGAACTTCTCCAAGGTAGTTCTAATTTTTAGGAGCAGCAGTTCCACCTGACCTGCCACAATGTGAGTCCCTTCCACAGGCAAAGCAATCTTCCCACAACTGTTTGCATTGGTCACTTTAGTTCATGGGGTGCAGCCTTTTAAGGGTGAGCTGTTCTACTCTAGAAGCAAGGGTCTTCTTTATCTCTGAAAGAAAGGTTTTTTTCTTTCTGAGTTTCTCAGTAGATTACAACTTTTTAGCATCCACACGCTCCAGCGTGAGCACTCTTTTTCACGGGCTGCTGGGGAACTCTGCATCCCACCATGCACTCTATGAATTACAGGGAAACAATTTGGCTTTTTACAGGATTTTTACAGTTACTTCTTGAATTGGGCCAGCCAATATGTCTGTTGTCAGAGCCTTCAGGGATTGGCTCTGCTGGACATAGTAGAAGTTTCAAGGAGCTTTTCTCTCAGAAGCAGCCTCTATGGCTTCCTCTGCCCCCACTAAAAGCCAAGTTGTGTTAAACTAACACAGAGAGGAGCTAGAGGAAGAAAAATGGTGGTATTTAGTTGTATGTAGGAACAAGTGTGAGAAATAGAAGGATTTTCATGTGAATATTTTATTGATAAACACATTTGTCTGTCCACAACCTGCCCTCTACCTGATCACTCAGTTTGTCATCTCTCCTTATTATCTTCTTCACCAACTATTTTTCCATAAAGGGTTCTTTACTCTGTGTGTACAATAGTAAAGATCAAGCTGGACTAGCCAGTTAGTAGGTAAAGTATCCTGAGAGCCAGGAAGGTGGGATGTGTGGGGCTCAAAGAGACACCTCTGAGTGGGGAAATACTTCTGTCTCTGGGGTCAAGAGCACAGGTAGGTTGGCTATGGGATCAGAGCATGTGTGTGTGTGAGTGAGGGGGTCTGCACAAGCCACTGGAGTGGGACTGAGGCCTTGGGGCTTGTATACCAGAAGACAGCAACTGGAGATACTGGGGTCAAAGAACAGCTACTAGGCAGAATGAAAGTCTGAGCCCAGCTACTGGATGCACCCACATTTTACATACATAAACATTTTTGCACCATCAGAACTCCACCCTGCTCAGTCAAAGCAGGGAGGAGAATGACAGCATTTGTGCTCTTGGTGTTTGTGTGAGTGCTCTGTGTGCCTGCTGTGGTCTGTGGCCAGGCTTTTGTATATGTATGTATACATATATATTGTGGATAGCATAAACTAATTGTCAGGTATTTACACTCAGACTCACTCCTGGGTCTCTACTGGGTAACTGAATCAGACTAGAAGGAAGCCAGACCCTAAAGACTGTCACAGGAGGTCTGGGAAGTGCAGAAGGGATCCTCTAGGTTTCCAAACTTGTTTGATTATGTAGTCCCTACATCACTCAAGATAGAATACCACTTGCAATTCAGATAATTGAATTATTACTTTTTTCTTTTTTTTCTCTTCTGATCATCTGTTACCCAGGGGGTTTCTATTCATTTTAGATGTATGACTGCAAAGTCAATGTAAAGTTTGTTTGTCTCTTTATAAATGTGCAAAGGTACCCAGAAATTACTTTTTTGCCAATGCTTAAAAACATTAAAATTCTTTTTAGCTGGCTGAAAATGTTAGGTTTTTATTGGTTTGTCAGTTTTTGCAAGAACAGACAAAACCAATAATGATGACAAAGTAGCAGAAATATAGATTTTCTTGCTATTTTGGCAGCCTTTTTTCTTTAGGTTTTTTGTTTAAGGTATGTTTTCAAATCAAATCCATTTTTCATGCTACTTTTAAAAAATAAGTTCATTATGCCAAGCAAAAATTCTCAAGAAATAAGGAAACATAATCACCTGCATTTTACAGAGTCAAATCAATAAGGGCATTCCAAAGCCTTAAATTAGGTGTCCTGCTTCACAAATAAGTTCTTCTTGATTTTCAATCTTTTATGACCTTTGCAGTGGGATTTTGTGGGCTCCACAGTAACAACGTTTATCATAAAGGAGGCAACACTCCTGTGCCAGCTTACAAATTCTTCTGTCATATCTTTGAGGCTGCTGTATCTATTTGCTCCAGAGAGATGCTCAAAACTGAACCTACCTATCAAAGAACATTCAGGATTATACTGTGTGAACAGCAGACACCTCAGCAGTTACTCATGAGGGAGTGACCATGGAAAATTGAAGTGTCAAGTGCTAAATCTGATTTCATCTAGCTCCTCCCTCAATTCATATGAACTGCTCCTTTTCCATCCCAGACAGACCTTTGCCTTCTCTGTTTCTAAAGCCCACCAGTGGCAGTGATGGCCCTGCTTCCTCTGTTGTCCATGGGTCTGACTTTCTGTTCCAAAACAGTGTTGAGTTTCTCCAAGTTCCCATGAATATTTTGTGCTGCAGTTTTCCAGTTCTCATACCCACTATGGCAAAAGGAAAAAGACACCTTCTTCACCTGCAGTAGCCTCTTTTGTACTTCAATAGTATTGTCCTTCCTCCTTTTTCTTAGACTAAACAACACATAACTTTTAAATAAATTATAGTACAGTATTTTCTATAGTATTTTCCTAGTCCTGTATTAGTGCAACATGCCTCTGGAGTATCTTATACCTGTTCAAGGACATTTTTTCCCTATCTTGCTTACAATATTGTCATATTAATCAATGTGAAAATCCATCCTATACTCAAGATGGATATATAGCCATACAACTTCTTTCCTACCCACAAGAGCTATTAGTTAGTTATAGTAAGAAATGTACTTAGTTTAACACAGTTTGGTCTGATATATATATATATATATATATATATATATATATATATATATATATGTTGCTTGTTCTCTTCTCTGTGTTTACAAACTGGTTATTTGGTTATTGCTTTTGGAGTTCTTTTGAAGCACCAATCTATAATCCTTGAAATAATCTCCTTTGATGTGTTGAAGATCAGCACAAAATTTTTCCTCTTTCTGATGTTTTGGTCTTTTTGCCATTCTCCACAAATTCTCAACTGTAAGTGATGTTTTTTCAGAGATTATTTAAACTATCAGCATATCAACCTAGTGTGAAAATCATGAGACCCAAACAATCTGAAAAAACTTAATACAGTATTTTAACTTTAATTTTCTCTTTGAAGAACTCATCATTTTTAATTTTTATTTATATATTTTATTTATTTATCATTTGCACTAATTGAATTATTTTCACTTGGGAAAATGTGTCCTAAAATATACTTAGCCTGCTTGTTTTTTACCAAGTGTCCCCCCTTGTGGAGCAATGACCAGTTACTGCCTTCATTAATTTTTTTCTCTTATTACTATGGACTTGATTCTTGATACTTTGGCTCTATCTATCTATCTATCTATCTATCTATCTATCTATCTATCTATCTATCTATCTGTCTATCTATCTGTCTATCTATCTATCTATCCCATTTCATATCTGTAAAATGAAATTCCAGCTGGTTCCAAGGAGATTGGTTGGTTTGATTTTTCATTCACACTTTGCATGCCTTCCCCTTGTTTTGTAATCAGTGAAAAGTACCAGATTTGTTAAAGTAGGTCTCTGTTGTATTTCTTGGCTGTCATAGTTTACATGAACGTCCTAGAAGTAATTTGTTTTGGAAAATATCAAAAAGAATACATTATGGGGTTTTTTTGTCTCTTTGCACTTCCTTCATGTGAAGTGCCTCATATAAATTGTATTCATTCATTGAGACCAATTTTTCTGAGATTTCCTTCAAGAATCATAACAGGTTTTGAAGATCACTCCCTAACTATCAGCTCTTAAACAACCCATCCCTACTGATGGGGAATAAACCTTCAGAAATTTCCCCCCAGTCTGTTCTGTTTCTTTCTATAGCTTCTCTGTCACTTTCTGTAGTGTTGAACACTAGCCTTAATTGACCTAGAGTATATTTTTAAATTCTAAATCTACATATCTTAAAATAAACAGTGCTTTGAAATGTTCAATTGCACTGAAATGTGATTGCTCATAATAATAAACTGCTAGAATAGATCATGTCAAATCTATTCTAAATTGTTACTGAAAAATCAGAGCATTCTAGGAGTCATTCCCATTAAGCAGTTTCATGCAGTCACCCTGTTCTGGAGAAAAAGAGAGTTACTCACAGAGACATGACAGTTTTGTGCCACCTGGACTTAGCAAATGAATCCATTTACTACCATTAAATGCATTCATTGAATCACCACTCTGAATGATACCTACACTTGGAATTTTATTTGATTAGTTCTCAGAATCTCCTTACTTGGTCATTCTTGCCATTCCTTTTATGAATACTGAAAATTCCTTCTTTTTATAATGTAGAAATATTAGATGCCTCAATGTCCAGGGATGGCTGAAACTGCAGCACGTATCAAAACAACCCTGGTCCCATTGTTGTATGGTACTTCATTTCTTTTTCATAGATTTTGCACAGCAGCTTACTGAGATTTGTGCTTATTGCACCGACTGAACTTGTAATTTGCCATCCAAATGTTTTATCTTTTCTATAATTACAATACTTCACAATAAAATTTCTGTTACAGATTATCTCTTTTACTGCTTTATTGCTAAAATTTTGGCATATTATTGTTCTCTAGACAATGACTTTGTCTCTTTACCATGGTATATAATTAATCATACATCAGAAAACAGCATCAATGAGAAATTCTTCCTCGCTTCCAGTAAAGAAATAAAATAACAAAATAATTTTAGGGACAAAAATTGATCTGCCCCAGGGCTTTTGAGTGTAGTTTGCTTTCTAGACTCTATTTGCTGAGAGAAAAAAGCAACATTTTGGAGCAACTTTGTAATATGTATGGTATAATGCATTTCCACAGTATTAAACATGTTTTGGTATTTGATCAAGCCACTTGTGCTGACTGGACGATTCAAGCACGGATTATTTTTTTGTGTAGAACAACAGAAGAATAAAAAATACCCTCATAGACCTGCTAAGCCAAAAGACCTAATTCAGCAGAATATGTAAGTCCAAAACAGTATCAGGACTTGTATGATTAAAGAATGCTATGCTCTCTAGCCAACGTGTGGAATAAAATGAGATCATTACTAATATATCTAGTAGTTTTGGGTCCCCAGACAAAATGGTTGGAACATATTTATAGCTGTTTCAGCTGGGGGAAACTCTCGTCATGGTACCTGAGAGAAATTCAGACTCAAATCTTCAGAAGCATAGTGAGATACTAGAGTCTTTCCACTATTATTCTCCAGAAGCGCTTGGTAACTACAGTAATTAATGTTTACATTAAACATTTAAAAAAATACCTTAGTGATAAAGGATCCAAGTAGTTACAAATTAGAATAATCAGCAGCCCTTTTCCTCTCTGGCTGTACATAAGTCAAATGTGATTGAGAGTTTGAGCCAGGGGAATTATTTAAACTATACTTGTTGTTATTTGTGGCAAGTTACACTACTGTAGTTGAATTCTAGGGTTGCCTTTCAAACATGAGAGTTGCTTCAGGTTTCTGAAAAGTGTTTTCAAGAATCAAAGAATCATCAAGTTTGGAAGACACGTTCAAGATCATCTAGTCTACCCATCAACCCAGCAGGACATAATCACCCCTAAACCATCACCAAGTGCTACATGCAGATGCCTTTTAAACAGCTCCAGAGATGATAACTCCACCAACATCCAATGTATTCCAATGCCTAGCCACTCTTTCAGTGAAGAAAACTTCCCTAATATCTAATTGGACCCTCCCCTGATGCTATTTAAGGCCCCTTCCTCTTTCACTTGAGAAATGGCAGGAGACCAATCCCCACTTGGCTACACCCTCCTTTCAGGTGCATGTAAAGAGCAATAAGGTTTCCCTTGAGCTTCCAGGCTAAACAACCCCAGCTCCCTCAGTGTGACTTATTGTCCCAGAACCTTCACCAGCTCCAGTGCTCTTCCCTAGACTCTGCAGCAGCTCTCTCCTTGCAGTGAAGAGACAAGACTTAAGGTGTGACCAGGGGAAGAATCACTTCCCTTTTCTTACACAGGCCAAGGTATCATTTGCCTTCTGTTACTATGAAGCAATTAGGTTTGCTGAAAAAACCCAAAACGTGCTGAATCAGGACCATTTCTTAATTCTGATAGGATTTAGAAAAACATACTGAGGCCTAAATGTCTCCTCAATAACGTGGATTTGTTAAACTCAGAAAGTGACCGAATCTTGAACACAATATTACTAGATGCCCTTGGTAGAAGTAGGTGTAATGAGACATTGAAATCTAGTGCTGATACAAAGGCGTTTCAACACAGGGGATGATCAAAATTTTTTTACAGGAAAAATGGACTACTTTCAAGCTTTAACAAAGAGAAATTGGAAGTAATACAATAATAAAAGCATGTTCAAGGGCATCTGCTCAAGAGTTAATAGAAAAATCCACGATAAACTTGTGCAGAGTAGATGAAAATGACAGAGGAAGAAAAAGATCTGTCCATTTTGATTAGTCAAGGAACATCTCTGAGATCCAATATGATGAAAACTGAAGTTTAATAATTATGGATGTCATATGGCCACAAAGAAAGTAATGGTTATGCCTGAGCACAACGTTTCAGGTGTTACTAAAAGTTTAGAGAGAAACAGAATGTATGTGCTCACCATGAGTTAGCTTAGACTTGTAGTTAGAAGAAATTCCTATGTTATAAAGCAATCAGGATGATCTTTTGAAGTGCCAGTGGTGGTAAAAAATTTAAAGTGTTTCTAGATGTAATTAAAACAGCTAATGACAACAATATGATGCAAGAGGTTATTTCCAGTCCCATGTTGTTTCAGTGCTATTGCTTCCAGAGATTTGAGATAAAAATAAAAACATGCTATAAAGTTCCTCTTATTGTTGTGGTTGCTGTATCATTATTTTGATTTTTCTATTATTCCACCCAAAGGAATGCACCCTGAGATGCATGTATACCAATGCACACAGCATGGGTAACAAACATGAAGAGCTGGAAGCCATGGTGCAACAGCAGAGATATGATATAGTTGCCATCACAGAAACATGGTGGGATGAGTTGCATAATTGGAGCACTGCACTGGATGGCTACAAACTCTTCAGGAGAGACAGGAAAGGGAGAAGAGGTGGAGGGGTGGCCCTTTATTTTAGGGAGGTTTTGGATGTCATAGGTATTGAAACTAATGATGATGAAGTTGAGTCTCTATGGGTAAGAATTAAGGGGAAAGCCAACAAGGCTGACATCATACTGGGAGTCTGCTGTCGTCCACCCAACCAGGAAGAAGAGGTGGAAAACTTATTTTACAAGCAGCTGGAGAATGTTTCAGGATCATCAGCTCTTGTTCTTGTAGGCGACTTCAACCTACCAGACATCTGCTGGGACCTTAATAGAGCAGAAAAACGGCAGTCTAGAAAGTTTTTGGAGTGTGTGGAAGATAACTTTCTGTCACAACTGGTGGGGGAGCCCACCAGGGCAGGGACTATATTAGACCTGTTGTTCACAAACAGAGATGGGCTAGTGGGAGATGTGAAGGTTGGAGGACACTTGGGGCACAGTGATCATGGCATTATAGAATTCTCAATAATTGGTGACATAAGGAGGAATATGAATAAGATCTCTGTGTTGAACTTCCGGAGGGCAGACTTTGGCTTATTTAAGACACTTATTCAAAGAGTTCCTTGGGAAACAGCTCTTGGAAACAAAGGAATCCAGGAGAAATGGATGTGCTTCAAAGCAGAGTTCCTGAGGGCACAGGAGCAGACTGTCCCTGTGTGCCGGAAGATGTGTCGACAAGGCAAACGTCCAGTCTGGATGAGCAAGGAGGTTTTGAATGAACTTAGAAATAAAAGAAAGATGTATCATCTTTTGAAGGAGGGACTGATTTCTCAGGAAATATTTAAGGGAGCTGCTAGGGCATGTAGAAAAAAAATTAGGGAAGCCAAAGCCCAGTTTGAACTTAACTTGGCAACTACTGTTAAAAATAATAAAAAGAGTTTTTACAAATATATTAATGGTAAAAGGAAGGGTATAACCAACCTCTGCCCCTTATTGGATGAGGCAGGCAACCTAGTAACTAACGACGAGGAGAAGGCGGAAATGCTTAATGCCTTCTTAGCCTCAGTCTTTAGTGGCAAGACAGCTTGTCCTCAAGACCACTATCCTTATGGGTTGGTAAGTGGTGCCAGGGAGCAGAATGGTCCTCATGTTATCCAAGAAGAGGCAGTCAGAGAGCTGCTGGGATGCTTGGATATTTATAAATCAATGGGACCAGATGGGATCCATCCCAGGGTGATGAGGGAGCTGGCAGATGAGCTTGCAAAGCCGCTCTCCATCATTTACCAGCAGTCCTGGCTCACTGGTGAGGTTCCAGACGATTGGAAACTGGCCAATGTGACACCCATTTACAAAAAAGGTAGGAAGGAGGATCCTAGTAACTACAGGCCAGTGAGCCTGACCTCAGTACCAGGTAAGATAATGGAGCAGTTCATAATGAGTGCTATCACACAGCACTTACAGGATGGCCAGGGCATCAGACCCAGTCAGCATGGGTTTACAAAGGGTAGGTCGTGTCTGACCAACCTGGTCTCTTTCTATGACCAGGTGACACGCCTGGTGGATACAGGAAAGGCTGTGGATGTTGTCTATTTAGACTTCAGCAAGGCCTTTGATACTGTCTCCCACAGCATACTCCTGGAGAAGCTGGCAGCACACGGCTTGGACAGGAGCACTCTGTGCTGGGTTAGGAACTGGCTGGACGGCCGGGCCCAGAGAGTGGTGGTGAACGGTGCTGCATCCAGCTGGGGACAGTCACCAGTGGTGTCCCTCAGGGCTCTGTGCTGGGGCCAGTTCTGTTTAATATTTTTATAGACGACATGGATGAGGGCATCGAGTCTTTCATTAGCAAATTTGCAGACGACACTAAGCTGGGAGCTTGTGTTGACCTATTGAAGGAAGAAGGGCTCTGCAGAGAGACTTAGATAGATTAGATAGATGGGCAGAATCCAATAGCATGAAATTTAATAAGTCTAAGTGCCGAGTTCTACATTTTGGCCATAATAATGCCCTTCAACGTGACAAGCTGGGAACAGTGTGGCTGGATAGTGTACAGGCAGAAAGGGACCTGGGGGTGCTGGTTGACAGCCGGCTGAACATGAGCCAGCAGTGTGCCTTGGTGGCCAAGAAGGCCAACGGCATCCTGGCCTGTATTAGGAATTGTGTGGCCAGCAGGAGCAGGGAGGTCATTCTTCCCCTATACTCGGCACCGGTGAGACCACATCTTGAGTACTGTGTCCAATTCTGGGGCCCTCAGTTTAGGAAGGACGTTGATATGCTAGAACGTGTCCAGAGGAGGGCAACAAGGCTGGTGAAGGGCTTGGAACACAAGCCTTATCAGGAATGTTTGAAGGAGCTGGGGTTCTTTAGCCTGGAAAAGAGGAGGCTTAGAGGTGACCTCATTGCTCTCTACAACTTCCTGAAGGGAGGCTGTAGACAGGTGGGGGTCAGTCTCTTCCACCAGGCAGCAACTGACAAAACCAGAGGACACAGTCTCAAGCTATGTCAGGGAAGGTATAGGTTGGATGTTAAGAAGAAATTTTTCACCGAAAGAATAATAAAGCACTGGAATGCTCTTCCCAGAGAGGTAGTGGAATCATCATCTCTGGAAGTGTTCAAGAAAAGGCTGGACATGGCACTTAGTGCCATGTTATAGTCTATACTCTGAGTCGAGGTGTTAGGACATAGGTTGGACTCGATAAACTTGGAGGTCTCTTCCAACCTCAGTATTCTGTGATTCTGTGTGATTCTGTATCTTCAAAGACTGTTAGATGCAGCAATTATGAAACCGACTCCACTTCATCTCCCTGATGTCCTTCACAAAAAAATGTCCTCTTTTTCTCAGTATATGCAGTGTATATCCACTGCTTACACAGTAATCAGGTGGCTGGTAAGTTGACAGCAATGATGTTACCAGATGTCTTCTGCACGTGATTGCAATGCCCTCCCTGCCATTTAAGAAACCCTGCTTGCTTGTGGTTACTGAGATCTTTGTAGATTTCAAGAGTTTTGTGTTATATTTGTGGTGTATGTCCAAGTAGGATACCTTCATGCAGTGCAGCCATGTCTGGCATATTTAACTTGTCACTGTGCTGTGTGAAATCGTTGGCCTGAATATCCTTTAAGATTTTTTCCATGGTATTTTATTGGCAGACACCTCTCAATATACTGTTTTCCAATAATAGTTTCCTTCTGTCACAGCCTGTCAAAGTAAATTAAGAGTTTGTTTTTTTTAAATGAAATCTGGTTTTCTGTATTTTAAAAGGCATATAACGACCTAGGTTGTCTCTGTCTGAAAGAAATATTAAACTATTAGCACTGAAACTGGGAAACTTGGGAGATGGGAAATGATGATAAGGCAGAATTAGCAATGTTTAGAATCAAGATGCAAGATGAGAGAAAAAGAACAGGACTAGAAGTAGGAAATAAAAGAATGAATAGCAAAGGCACCAAAAGGGTTTTCCTTCTGCTTATTGGTTTAATTCGTAGTATTCTGGAATTGTAAATTCTAGCCTGTCTCTGAAAGGGAAGTGGGATTTAAAAAGAAACTGTTTAGTTTTTACTTCTCCTTTAATCACTATTTTTGTAGAAAAGATAATTGTTTCTAGTCTAGACCAGATTTCCAGATTTTACCTTAAAAAATCAGGAATTTATAAGGACTGCTTTGAGGCCTGAAAAAAAGATTTGGTTTTGTTTTATAAAAGTTCCACTCATTTTGAAATTTGGATGAATAGGGGAGATCTCTCCATATCCCAGAGAATGTGAAAGTACAAAGCAAAAGAGCAGGGGGGAAAGAAGGGGTCAAGGACACTTTCAGATTTTCATAAATCTAAGGAATATTCCTGTTTATAAAAATGTTGAGTTTCAGCAGTCAGTTATGTAATACCCTCATTTAGCTGTCAGAACAATGATTATGGTGGCTGCATATTTAATCCTAAAGAATTACTATTTCTGATCTTGTACGCAAAAATTCATAAACAATTATTGTAATAATTAATTTTTTAATATTAACATTTACAATTCCTTACACTTGCTGATTTTAAGCTTATTTTCAATATGCAGTGTTTGGCACATTTATACATTCCACAGTGCTTTTTCCTAATGATTTGAGGAATGTAGTTCCCCTTGTTATTATGCATCACAGTCCTAAAGAAACATCTCTGGCTATTTAAAACCTGAATTCTAGCACTGAGACCCAGGTGGTGGACCCTCTGGAAAAGCATTTTTAAAAAAGTAATGAGTAATGAGAAGGCAGAGGAGGAGGGGGGAAAAGTGAGAAACAGAACTGTGGACAGCAAAGTGAGGGAAGCAGGGTAGAAGATGTTCTGGGCACCAGAGCAGAGTTTTCCATGGAGCACAGTGAAGCAGATAACCATAATGCAGACTGGGAAGGAGCATGCCAGAGTTGACACATTCCCAGGAGGAAGTATATCCCACAGACAGTACATATGGCAGCAGGGGAAAAGTTTAAGGGGAGGGAGAGGCTGAAAGGATCTGCTATGGGCTGAATCATTGCTATCCCTCTGCACTGCTCAGAGGTTGAGTGTGAGCCAAGGCAAGAATGAGGGAATGAAGTTTGACTTGGGAGAGGGAAAGGTTTTGTTCCAATGTTTATTTCTCTCAACTCAAATCTATTTTACTGGTCAATAAATTAACTTTCCCCAAACTAAGTCTGTCTTGCCTATGAAAGGAACTGGTACGTGATTTCCCTGTCATTACCTCCAGCCATAAGCTCTCTTATGTTGTTTTCTCCACCTTTTCCTATTGAGGAGCAAGAGTGAGAGAATGACAGGGCAGGCTTCTGGCCCTTAACTAAGGCTAACCTACAGCATTGATTTTTTTCCTTTTTAGTCAAAGGAGTGTTCTTTTCCTGATTTTGTAAGCCTCAAAATAATCTTTGATTGCCTTGTATTAAGAAAAAGTCTGAGTAGACTTTATAGTCCCCCACATTTCTGGCCAGCTTTGTGTCCAGTTGAGCTTCGGCCACATAAATTTTCTCCCACAGTGGCTATCAGCATCTCTGTGTTGTTCACATGTCACCTGACTTTGCTTCCACTGGGCACACAACTTCCTTTTTTGCCTTATTTCCAAGAGAAAATTCTTGTTCAGCCAAGCTGGCCTTCTGCCTTTCCTGTTTGACTTCCAATATTTGGGACTTTTCTGCTCACGTGCCCTTAGGACGTGATGTTTAAAAAGTGACCAGAACTGATGCACTCCAGCACCTGCAAAAACATTTTCCCTAGTGACCTTACTTACTAATTCCCTGAAAAACATGAAGTCAACTCTCCTTGTGTCCAGAGCTGAGGTTTTGCTGGCACTTTTCCTCCTGCCAACAGAGATTTTAAACTTGATCTCTTTGTGGTCACTGTGGCCAAGAGAGCTGTCAGTCTCAAATTCTCTTGCAAGAACCACTCTCTTGAGAAGCAGTAGATGAAGGAGGGTGTCTTTCTGAGTTGACTTCCTTAGGATCTGTTCAATAAAGTTGTCATCCAGTTTTTAATGAATCTTCTGTCTTGGGTTTTACCAGCTGTGTGATACTCCCAGTTTATTGAAGTCCCTCATAAGGAAAAGGGCAGTTGACTTGGAATTGTCCCTTAGTTCCTCAAAGAATAATTCTTCTTCTTTCATCATCATCATCATCAATCATCATCATCATCATCCTCATCATCCAGGCTAGGAGGTCTGTGGCAGACTACCACAATGACATCCACATTGTTCGTTTGCCCCTTAATTTTTATCCAGAGGTTCTCAACTGTCCCATATATTCTAAACCTTCTGTTACATATAGTGCCACCCCTCTGCCTCTTCTGCCCTGCTTACCTGTCCTGAAAAACCTGTACCTGTCCAACAGGGCACTCCAGTTAGAGGATTTATCCCACTGGTTTTCACTTATACCACAGAAAGAGTCCTGGGGGTCCTGGTTGATGACAAGTTGAACATGAGCCAGCAGTGCCCTGGCAGCCAGGAGGGCCAACCCTGTCCTGGGGACATCAGGCACAGCATCACAGCAGGGCAAGGGAGGGGATTGTCCTGCTCTGCTCTGAGCTGGGGCAGCCTCACAACCTCTCTTTGGTGACCAGTGACAGGACCCAAGGGAATGGCCTGAAATTGTGTCAGAGGAAGTTTCATTTGTATATGAGAAAACTCTTCACCCACAGTTTGGCTGGGCACTGGAACAGGCTCCCCAGGGAGGTGGTCACAGCACCAGTCTGACAGTGCAAGAATTGGTAGGACAATGCACTCAGGCTCATGGTGTGACTCAGGGATGGTCCTGTGCAGAGCCAGGAGCTGGACTCAATCATTCTTTGGGTCCATTTCAACTCAGCATATTCTGTGATTCTGTGATATGGAAATCTTTCTGTGAAAACTTACCTCTGACTGTTTAAAAAGCACCGTTTATGTAGTCCTGACAGCACTCTGCTCTTTGATGGTCCACCAATATTTCACTTAAGAATGTGTTTAAAAACCACAGAAATAAATGTTCATTTTCCCAAATGCTTAGCTGAACTGGAATATAGCATTGTAGAAATGTGTCATATAGTACAAAACATAAAATGTTAATTTTTTAAAATTTATTTCTGTCAAGTTGCTGTTGCATTGAATAGATGTTGCAGGTTTTTGTATGCTCCAGTGTTTATTCCAGAGTGAATTGAACCAATGTTCTGAATACATAGTTACACAGGCTAGTGCAATGGATTTCAGTGTGACATTTCACCACTGTATTTGATATACACAATCTAATTTTTATAGGTCTCTCTTAAGTTAACTCAATTGTATGACCATGAAAACTGCTACCTACAGAACATTAAATTTGAAAAATAACTTGCATGAAATATGATCTTTATGCGTGGTACCTACCACAGTAAATATAATCTTCTTTGTAACAGGCTGGTTGTCACAGTGAAATGGAACTGGGATGTTTATAGGTAAGGATGATACAAATATTAAGCACAATCTATTCTTATGTTCTTTTTATTTATTACAAAGCACAAAATTGAGACAACATAGTTTCTTGTTTAGTGTGAATATTTCTTACATAATACCATGTTTTTTCTCAGTTCACATAAATTTTCGTAGTTAAGAGGGAGTTGTTTTTTTTTTTTTTTTTTTTTTTTCCACACAGGAGATAATAAAAAAGAAATTAGCCTGTTTTTTCATATGCTTGACTTGCACCATGACTAGTACCAGAGCCTTCAAAAAAAGGGGGAGTTTGCTAAAATAAACAGAACTGGATGTCTTTAGTTCTTCTTTTAAATGTTCCACAGTAAATTTTATATAATCCCAAATGACAGCTCAGCTATCAGACAATAAATCTGCTTTTTCCCATAATTCTAAGAATAATCTTGTATGCCCTTTCTTATCAGTTGGGAAGTTCAATTTGACCTTCCTCAAGCCTTTGTGCAATTCTGTCATTGACCTACCAATCAGGAACATGAGTGCTGCTCTCTGGTGTTTTTTCTGTTATCTCTTGCACCTTGGAGGTTGTATACCTGGGTGCTTAATTTTTTCCTTCTCTCCCTTCTACAGCCTCACACTAGACTCCTATGCTGAGGATGCAGTAACCAGATATTCCCATAAATCACATACCATTCCACTAAAGTGATTTCCCACAGTAAGTCTCCAGCTTACATCTTGAGGCAAAGTATATAAGCAATCATTCTCAATTTCCTTATTAGTATTCTTGAGATGCTGGAAATGAATCTCACAGTTCAATTATACATCCTGCAAGGAAATATTTTCTCCTACTGTTTTTTTTAATCCCTGATTCTTTCACTACCAATATACTGTCTTTTTAATTGCGATATCAGACCAGAAAAACAGACGTATCCTCTGTAGGCCATTCATTATTTTATGTGCTTACATCATAACTCTTTCTATGAATGTTTTTTGTAAAAAAACCCAGTCTTTTAAACCTCTCTTCAAATTGTTGTCTTCCTTGATCTTGGCCATTCTCTCCAGACCTCCCTTTTCCCTGTAGTTTTTTTGATTTAATCAACCAAGAAAAAAATGGACCTTCTTGGGACAGGAAACAGGATTTTTAGGTAACATTCACATTCATTCCCAGCTGTCTTATTTTGGTGTTGATAAACATCCTTCCCTGTTCCCTTCACCTGTGCACAGAATCTTCCTTGATCTTTCAAAGTCTGCTACAAGCTGGAATAATAGATAAAGGCTGGAATCTTGTAATAATCTATCTCCTAGATATCTCCACTCTGCAGTGTATATGTGTAGTGTTCCAGATGATGCCAAGATATTGATTTATACAAAACTTTGAAACTCCATGCTATTCATCATCGTACTTATGCAGCTTAATGTTTTGTTTGCTTTCTGACTGCAGTTGAAAATTAAGCAAATATCTCTCAATTACTGCAATGACTAATGGCTCCTTTTTTGAGATAGAGGTAAGCAAGCAGTTTAAGATTTTCTTCATGTATAAATTATTATGCACTTATTTATTCTGAACATCATCTCACTATTTGTTTACTTCTCTATAACATTTTATTTAATCCTATAGTTTAGATTAAGTAAAATAATTTTGTAAACTTCAGATTTTGCTGTTACTTTGCTTGTCACTTACAAAAAGTAATAAGCACTGTGGGATTTGAAATGAAAATGAACGACTTGATAGCAGCCAGCACATTAATACTCTGTTTAGCTGTGCATATCAAAATTTAGGGAACAAGTTTGCCTATTAGTGTAGATTTGTAACTGCATAAAATATATGTAAAAGAATTGCAAAGCCTAATCATCATTATTGTAATACCATTCAAATTCCTGAGTTTTCCAGTGTGAAGAGCACAGTTTTTCAGGGTTTTGTTTTGACCAAATCTTACACAATTTTGCGGACATCACTCTCTTTGAAATAAATCAGGCTTTGTAGACTGTTTAGGTTATCATGACATTTTCCAAATGTCATGACATGTCATCCAACTGTAGATTAATAATCTCTGATTCAGCAAAGCATTCTATCTGTCCTCATTTTCCTAAAAATTCTCCTATCCTTTTCCTCTACTAAAATAACCTTGGAAGGAGCTCCTGGTATGAGAAGTCCTGACACTGAGCCTCTGGAGAATTACAATCAGTCAAAGATATATAAATCAAATCAGTACTTTCAGCTGACTTCATTAAGGATGAGACTTGGCTTGTATTTTGGGAAATGTTCCATGCTTTCTAATATTCTACAATTAAATTCCATCTTACACTATATATTTAATACTGTAATATTAATATATTATTATATTGGAATAATATAATATTATATGTTTCTGAAACATATTCTGAATATATTTGTTCTTCCCCTTTAACCTGTGAGAGAGCCTTTTACTTGAACTGTGATCAACAATAGAGGTGAGATGAATCTTTTTTTAAACACCTATTTATATACAGAAAGAAGCCATAATTATATAATGATTAAATATGGCATTAAAATGTCTGATTTAGAAAACAGCTCACAATATTTTTGCAGTAAAACACAAACATATTTTTGAAAAAGTATGAACATTATTGAAATTAAAAAGATCTTAGCAATAAGTGACTAACAGCACTTTTCTATTCATTGTAAAAAGCAGTGACAGATGCTCTGATATATATTCAATCTGTTTCAGTAGACCATCGCAGGAAAAAAAAAAATTTCTTTTTCAAATTAAAAAAAAAAAGATAGAAAAATCCATTTTTCTTCAGACCTTCAAGTTATTCAAGCTACATTTTCACTTAAAAACTTAATTTTTCTTCTACTGCCATGTTTTAATTCTGAGCTATACTATAATACAGCAGAGAGTAAACATCTGCACGCATTTTGGAAAGCAGCATGTTTTAACCAAAACAAAAAGAAAGAACTCACTGTTTCTTGATAAAAAGCTTTAAAACAATGTGTGAAAGAGATAGCTTTTTGCTTCCATATTCTCTACTTGCATAGATAACAATCAAGTCTCAAAACAAACCCAAGGCCACTATCCTTCACAGGGCACTAACAAGCAGAGACTACAAAGCAGAGATGTCTGGTAAAATAGAAACAGGGTAATGCACAACTGTCCCTAAACCTGTCATTACTGCCTTTTTCTTTTGTCATAATGGCAACAATCAGTAAATTTTGGCAGCAAATCTCTCCAACCAACTATCTCAGAGCAAAGTAAGAGACTTGAAAATGTCTTTAATTCAGTTTGGTAGGTCTTAAGCTAATTCTAAAAAAAAACCCAAAAAAACAAAAAGCAAAAAAACCCTGATATTGTTTTCTTCTACTCAAATGCTTTCTCATCTTTCAGAGGGCAGTGTTCCACCCAGAGAGAAGGATAATGGTAGAGCACTCTCAGGGTGTTCATAGGTGCAGTTCTGCTGAGGGGTAGCTCCCTTGTACTTTCTCTTCCTGTTTGGTGACAAAAAGAATGGAGGACTGAGTGTCCTTTCCTATTCTCCCAAAGATCTGTGTCTTAGCTTGGCTGCTGGGTTTTACATTTGGAGCCTAGAGCAGATGTACCCTTCTCTGAAGCACAAGTTGACACATCCAGAGAGTGGATACTAGATTTGATGCTCCAATAAATGTATTATTCTAAAGTTTGTAAGCTTTAAATGCATAAAATCTTACAACAGGAGAGTGCTACACATTGTATTGGGTCCATCTCTTATACACACCAGTGTAAGTGAGCTTCAAAACCATATTAATTTGCCATATTGAGTAAAGTGTGTATAGGAAAATCATGAACAGTTCTTTTTCTAAGGGAAAAAAAAACTAACCTGAAAACATTGTTGCACATTTATCTAACATAAATGAAAATGCAAAAATTTTCTTTTTACTGTCATAAAATTCCCTTCATTTGTTTGAATTTTATAGAAAAATAACTTAGTACAAAAGAAATGAAATTGCGATTAAATAGAAGATACAATATGGTCCTCAGGGAAAAAAAACCCAAATAATCAGTATCTAAATGTATTTAGTTGGGCAAATAAAATTATTTTTATGGATAGAAGGATGTATAAGCACACACAGATAGGTGTATCAAGTGGTATTTATTGTACCCAGAGTAAAATTTCAGTGTTTTTCGCCATCAGGGCAATAATCAAGATTTTGAGTTAAGTTGAATTCTGTAAAAAGAATAATAATAAAAAACCAATAATGATCTTTACTAAATTGCCTTCAGCTCACTAGTGTGATTCAATCTGCCATTGAAACCCATGGTCTAAAGTGAATATAATGAACATGTTTAGAGAACAAAGAATTTCAAACTTATTTTTTTCATGTACATGTATTCAGTGAGATGCTCATTAATCAGTGTATTGCCTTGGTCCAATTAGACAAGGTAAGGAAAACCAAGGAAAAGAAACCAGAAGGAAGATATCAAAGAAAACAAAGATAAACCCACAAAACATCTTCTCTACAGAAGCTAGTAATTCCTGATTTTTCTGCAGTCAGCACTTAATATGATATCTAATATTTCAATGAGGTGCATTCCTTAGGAAAAACAAGCATATCATGATTCTGTATCTATTGTTTTGGTTTTTTTACAGTCCATACATCTAGGAAAAAAAAAATTCAACACCAGAACACTTTTCCTTGCTGATACTGTTTGTTTAGAGAAACATCCACAAAGGAGCAGAGGGATTTCAGGTTTTACTGACTGAGTGGAGCTGTGTGCCTGATTAGACAAATTATGTTGACATAACAGAAACAAAAAAGACAAATTTCAATCAATACAAGTTGATAAAGGTCTGTTGAAGGAAAGGATGTAGATCACCATACCTTAGCTGAATGTCTGGTGTACACCTTTAAAGGAAATGAGATATTAGTCAGATGCTTTGTGTCATAGACTGAGCCAGTGGAAAGACTTTGTTGTCCTTTTCACTGCTCACAGCAGATTTCACAGAGGAGCCTGTACCATTCTTAATTAGGAATTTGTATTTTTTAATAAGCTTACTAGAGAGTTGCCGAATTTTGCTGGCTTGTCAGTAGATGTGTTATCATACCCTCAAGAGGCAGAAATAAAACCCACGATTTTCAGTGGAATTTCATTTTGAGTAAACACCACATGATTGGACCTCAGAGTGTATGGTTAAGATCAGTATTCCACTTGTCTACTGTAAAAGCAAGAAAATGGTAACAAAGTTAACTTATTTGCTTTTGGAGGTTGATTTGATTCAAGTGTTGCTGAAGTCACATGAGAGATTCTTAATGACTTTAATATATTTTGGATGAAGTGTCACATATGAGAATAGATTAGATATACAATATTGAGATTTCCATGATTTACTGGTGATCTGGTGACTTTAAATCTCAGACTTTAAACCTGGAAATATGGTGAAGCACTTTTTCAGCAGTGACAGGGTTTTCTGGGACAGGGCTACCCCAAGTGTCTGCCTGTACACAGTCTGGCAGGACGCAGCACAACAAGAGAGAGGCCCTCAGTATTGAAAAAGAGAAGCTTCTGTTAATTATTCGTATTTGAAAATAAAATTACTTTTAGCTTAGTCTCTGGCTGTCAGACTGTGCCTTTTAAAACAGTGCCTTCAATCAGTCATGCTTATGAAAGAAGGAAGGCTAGGTTTTCATGTTATTCTTCCTGCCTCTTGTGAGAACGTTTGCATCCTGAAACCTCTTTCCAGTGTTCAGACTTCTGGGCTGTGAGGTGGATAGCATTGCCACATGCAAAACCACCTGGGCATGCATGGGCTGTGGGAATGAAAGGTGTGTGCCTGTGCTGATGCCATGTTACACATGACTCAGGTGATCTGGCTCACAACTGGCCATTCTGATGTAGTCTTAGTGGCACATGAGGTTAACAACAGCTGAGACATTCACCAGGAATTTTGGAGGTACAGGAGTAAGAATCATTGTATGACAGAAGAAATTCCTCAAAACCTCTCATAGGGAGAAATCATCTTTCCAATCAGGGAAAAGGTGATTTCAGACCTGGAGAGAATGGCACAGATTGGATAAGGATTAACTACTGTTTTCAGGAGCTGCTGTGTCAGTATTACCTGAATTAAAAGAGAAAATAAAAATTACACTTTCAAAGCATTTCTTTCACAAACAAACAAACAAACAAACAAAAATGAAACAAAATAAAACCCCAGCTCCTATCCCCCCTGCCACAAACCCAGAAGATACAGGAAAATTGTGTTACTATTTAATAAGCATATTAGGTCTGAACGTTTATTCTTTCTATAGATTTTACAGACCATGAACTACAAGCACAAAAATGTGATTTTGAATTTGTATAAATGAGGGAAAATATTTCCTGAAACCATTTTCATTTTCCTCTAACAAGCATGATTATGTTAGCTAATAGAAATACAGTCTTTCCATCACTCTCTGTTGCTCAGCATTAGTGACAAAAGAAGTTTCAACAGCCAGCCTTTCCAGTCCTTCTGACTGTCATTATTTGTTGGGTACATTATGCTTTTTTTACTGCAGCATCTATTTATAAAAATATGCCTTCACATTTTTTCTGAGGAGTAAGGTCCCGATTGAGACTAAAATGGGGTACTACTACTACTACTACTTTATGGGAGACTACAAGAAAGATGGAGAGAGACTATTTACGAGGGCATAAAGTGACAGAAAAAAGGGCAATGGCTTCAGACTGAGAGTAGGTTTAGATAAGACAGCATGAAGAAATTCTTTACTGTGAGGGCACAGGAACGTGTTAACCATAGAAGATGTGGATACTTCAAGGCCAGGTTGGATGGGGCTTTGAGCAACCTGGTCTAATGAGAGTTGTTCCTGGTCTCCTTAACGGTTGGAACTACAGTCTGTGACTCCGATTTTTAATTGTTTCGGCAAATATTGTCCCTTTGGTTTCATTGTGGAGTTCATTTAGAGTTGCAGTGTGGATTCACAACATTTGTCTTACTAGAATTGTCTCAGATACTTAATCTTTTGGACTTTATTTTGTTTACAGATTAAGGCAAAATATTTTTAAAATAATATTCTTTGCATTTTTTTAAAAATTTTGTTTTGGATTAGCTGATTTAAATATTAAAAGCAGAAGTGGAGTTCAACAAGATTTTCCAGGTTTCCTCCATATGCAGTTGGAAAGATAGAAGAACATTTGGGTAATTCACCTCAGTATAATACTGCAGGGAGATAAGCCCTCTGGTAGCCTACATTTTCAACAAGCAGTAGCAGGAACCCTGTCTGGATTTTAGACAGCTAAATTAACCGAGGTGAATCTCACATTAGGATGTCACATTCCCATTCTGTTGTTTGGTTGCTTGCTTTTTTAGGCCTAGGACTTGCACACCTCCAATGACATATTATTCTTTATAAAAAAACCATTTTTTCATTCTTTGCTTCTATTCTGCTGCTTCCTATTATGATCTAAGATTACACAGATTATTATCAGTGATTTTAAAATTTCCATAATTTTCCAGGTTCCTGTATTAATTTCCAGTTTGTAATTTCATTTATAGCTGAAATCACTCCCTAGATATAAGACTATGGATTTTGCCTACATCCTCATTTTCCTCTGTAGCTCAGTTTCTGTTGATGTTTTAGTGAACATAGTACATGTCATTGCTCTCATTCTGTTTATGGTAATATATGAATGCTATTCTTTTAGTCTGCTGTTTAGAATATAATACAGTAGAGTTAATTATATGCTGAGAGTAATGGAATTCTGAACTCCGTGGGATGGAAACAGTACTTGAATTTTCCATCTCTTTGCTATCTTATTACTTCTAAGATTTAAACAGATTTAGTTCAGGTGAATTCATATTCAGAGATTTCATAAGTGAGCTGTAGACATTATCTTCATATGGGCTAAGTTATAACTTAGTTCTCAGCCACAAAATGGCAATGAGATCTAAAGCCACTGGAGATGTAAAGTAAAAGTCAAACAGCAATCCCTCCAAAAATCCAAAAATATTTGAGACCCCGTTTATTAACACCAGAGTCATATTGCAGTTTTACATATGTTTTCATAATCTACTTCTTTTTCATATGACTCAGCAAAGATATTGTCAGTCTTGGAAAATGTGCGCTACTGCTGCTGTTTTTTATATATTGTATTTTAGGAAGCTAGAGTCAGAAACCCCCACAATTTTCAGTCATAGATTCTATTGCACTACTCTGGGTAGTGCCTTTTGACCCAGGCAAGATTGCTTAAGGTCAATGTTTGAGGTGTTGTTTCAATATTTTAAAAGAAAATTTTCAGGCAGTCGCATTGGCTTTTGTCTATATTTTTGAATGTGATTGTGGCTATGAAAGATATTGGAAAACAGACTTTTCCACCAGACCTATTATTCTTTTTATATGTAATTACTAAGCTGTACTAAAACCAGAGGTTATGATTTGACCATAGGTTTCTTATAAAAGTGTTTAATATTTTTTTTTTTAAACAGGAGGGATTTTTTGTTTGTTTTTCATTTGGCTTGGGATTCTTTGTGTGTGTGTGTGTGTCCTGGGCCTACAAATTATATAGTACACTTCAGCATAGCTGTGCAATAAAAATGTTGGATCACACTATCCCATCATAATTTTTAAATGTTTTGGAAAACAATATTAAACTCTTTGGAATAAGAAAGAATAAAGTAACATAGATTCTGTTGTGATATAAAAATATTAACAATAACAAAACTTAGCATTTTCGTCCTCCTAGTATTGGGATGGCGTAGGTAGGAATGAATGAGATGGAAATCCTAAACTGAAATATATATGTTTCCATGAACTTATCTGCTGGATCCTTAAATAAGCCTTACTTTGGGTTATTGGAATTGTGATTTTCTTTATTGTCATGAGGTGTGTCTATTCTTGCAACAGAAAAAAAGTTTCATGGATTGTGTTGTTTTCTCCTCTAAAAAAATGCAGTGTATTGTATCTCTGGCTATCCCACAGAGCTTTAAATTGCTTCCATTAGTTTCCTTGCTTTTTACTTTTGTTGTCTTGGAAACAAAACATAATTTGTTCTTACATGTGCATTATATTCAAACTCTATAAGTTAAGGTTGCAAAATTTCTTCCAATAATAAACTCATATTTCCACCTGGGTGTAGTTTTTTTGAGAAGTCTGACATTAAACTAAAACTTTCTTGGCTGAAGTTTATAAGAAATGCATTTTATCTTTAAAAGGTTTTTAAAAAATAATTTGTCTTATATGAATGATACACAATGGCAAAAAAAAAATATTTCCTAAGGGAAAAAAAAAAGTAATAAAGATGGGATTCTCCATAAATTTAGACATGTAAAAGTTAGCCATGTAGGTCTAATAACTTAAGAGTCATGCTCAGTGAAGAGAAACAGACACCTCCAGACACCTATACATTACATTCCAAATCAGGATTTTAAAATAAGGGAAAGTGAGAAGCTGAATTGCTCTATGGAGGTGTTAATTTCTCTCCTTTAATGGTAAGTAAAATGTTGTGAATTATTTGAAATTTGTCTAAGTTTTAAATGTCTAAACAGGTGCAGATGAATCCTGTTCAAACATTCAGTTCCTAATAAGGGAAACTCAAATGTACACGATTTAAGAAGATTCTTATTTTATGTATTGCCAGTTCTAAGGAGGGCATTTTTTTATTCCATGTACTTGATTTCAAACAAGAAAGAAACTGTTCATTAAAGGAGAGATTCTTTGAGGCAAGAGGAGTCACACATTTCTGGCTATACACATTTTTTTATAGGGCTTCATATAGGTGTTTTACTCAAAGAAGATTGAATGTCAGCAGTTCCATTTCAGCCCTTCTACCAAAATCATTGAATGATTTTATAGTGCTTCCTGAATACTTTTCACATTTGATCATGAAAAATATAGAACATGTTCCAGGAGATGGAAAATGTTCTGCTGAATTTCAGGCCACAGAGCAGTCAGGGATCTTTAAGCAGTCATTGAATCTATCCTTTTCTGTCAAACGTATCATCAGACTTGTGGCTGATGAAGAAATTGTAATGATTGATTTCCAAATTGTTTACTCTTTCTTCTTCAAATTAATAGCTGTATAAGGTTTAAATTGTCTTTTGGCTGTTTCTGTACACGACTCTAAATATTCTGTTTGTCCACAGAAGAGTTAATAAGAATTTCAACTTTTATGGCTTTTTAAAAGATATTATCTTTCTAAATTTCTATTCTTTGTACATTAATAACAATATATTAATTGGATTTTAGACTAATAGTGCATAAGCTCCAGTGACAGAGATCCTACATCTTACTCAAAGCAAATAATATGTTTCCTGGCTAGACATGTTGGAAAGTTTTTTATTCCTAACTTTGGTCAAAGAGCAATCCTGCTCCTGGAGAAAAGAAGTTCTATTTGTTTGCTTGGGTTTATCTCTTTCTTATAGAAAAATCTGAGATCCTGAGTTTGTAAAGGTAAGTTTATATATTAAAAAAATTACATTTGCTATATATATAATATTCTTTGGGCATTCAAATGTGAAACCTACCCTTCTCTGAAACTTAACCCTCTCTTGATGATCTATGTCTGCCTTTTTTTTAGGTCTTCCAAGTACTATCCCTTTCGAAATTTCCATACAGACTTCAAACCTCTCTAGAGCTTTCCAGACATACCATGATATTTTCTATTTTGTTGCTTTATCCTTTTCCAGTAATTTTCAAGATGTAATACATCTTCAGTGCAATAAGTCATTGAGCAGTGAGCTTGATAGCTTTATAATTCTATCCACAGTGACTCCAAGCTCTCCTCTCAGAGTGATAATAGCCACAAACAGAAGAGGGCTTGTGAGTGATGTGATGGTTAGAGGCTGTTTGGGGCATTATGAAATGATCTAGTCCTCAATATTTGAAGAATGGGAGCTTCCAGAATGCAGACTTTGGCCAGTGAGGGACACTGGTTGAGGAAATCCCTTGGGAGGCAGTCCAGAAAAGCAAAGGATTCCCAAAATGCCAAGCATTCTTTGAGAAAGAAATTTTAAAGACTAGGGTCAGGCTGTCCAGACATGCCAAAATATGAACCAGTGGGGAAGAAGACAAGCCTGGTTGAATAGAGTATGTCTTAAAAAAGGGCAACAGGGATGGTGAAACATCTGGAGTACAAGTCTTACGAGGGGTTGAAGGAGCTGGGGTAGCTTAGCTTGGAGCAAAAGAGGCTCAGGGAGAAATTATTGCTCTCTATAACTGCCTGAAAAGAGCTTGTAGCCACATGGGGGTTCGTCACTTGTCCCAATAAACCAGTCATAGCACAAGTGTAGGGACAGCCTTAAATTGCATCAGAGGGCATTTTGATCAATTATAAAGGAAAGATTTAGTCACTAAAGGCTTTTCAAGCTTTAGAACAGGTTGCCCAGAAAAGTGATTAAGTCACCATCCCTGGAGATACTTAAAAGATGTGCAGATGTGACACTTGGGGACCTAGTTTACCCTGGTCTTGGAAGTGCAGTGGGTTAACAGTTAGGCTCAATGATCTTAAAGGTCTTTTCAAACGTAAATAAGTCTATGATTTTATAACAGCTGACTTAGAACACATGATTATGCATCAATACTTAAAATTGCTTTACTCATGGACTTTTACATGATAATAATTTTATTGTACTGTGAGATCTCCCTGGATCTCTCTGCAATCACATTTCATTTTTACCATGCTGCATAACTATGCATAATCAGCAAACTCTTTTACTCTCAATACTTTCTTATCAAAGACTTTTGGAAGTCTAATGTGTTGAAGAAATGTATCATCACCCTGCACTTCTGTAGATTAATTCAGAGAACTCAAATAGGTTTGTGAAACACAGTTTTCCACTATAAAAGCTGTATTGATTCTTTCTTAGTTTATTTAACTGAATATTTATGTATTCTGTTCTTATAATTTTAGACAATTAACCTGTTTTTGATATGTAGTCTGTAATAGTTTGGCTGGCCCTGAAGCACTTCTTCAAAGTTGCTGTAATTTTAGCCATTCATTCCTCTGATTCTCCAACTAATTTGTTAGTTTATATAACACAGTTATTACTTACAGAAATTTAAATTCTGAGTTCCCTCAATGTTTAGAATTATATAGTACCTAAATTTAGCAAGAAGTTTTATTTATTTTATCTGTTCTTACATTCAGCTAACAATGTAATTTGAGACAGCTGCTCCAAGATATTCCTATCAGGAAGAGCTCTCACATAGAACTCTTCCTAAAGTTTTCTGTGGTGGAAAGTGATGTAAATCACTATATTAACTACCCTTCCTTTGCTATATTAAGTGTCTATTGATCCTGCAGACTTTATGTCAAGTATTTTGCTTCTAACATGTTTGAAAACATCTAATTAATATCTTTATGCCTTTGGCAATTTGTTCTTCAAAGTAATTATTTTGGCTTATTAATGTCTCAGAATTAATTTGACAGAGCTTATTTATTTTCCATTCACCTTATCTGGACACAATGCTCATTTTCTGAAAGATAACTCATTACTGCTGTATGAGTTTATTTTATTTTTCTGTTTAACTATTGCTATTCTCTACTGTTTCTTTTCTTTAGCCAGACTGATTTTATAGTGACTTTTTACCTTCAATATGGTGTCTTGAGGAAAATTCTGTACTATCTTAAGAAGATCTGTTCTTTGGCTGATTCTTTTAGATTAATTTAAATGTTCTGGTACTGCATAATTTCTCTCTTTAAAAGTGAACATCTCTGCAGGGGTTTATTTTGTGTGTATGTTTCTCTCCTGCTGTAGTTTTGAACTAGATTGTATTGCTCCTTAGGAAGGCTCTTTTAGACATATATTCTGGAATAAGTCCAACCTATATCTCACTAGAATTATTGGTTACCACCAAGAGTAGTCTTTCTCAGTAGCTGTTTCAAGAAGCTGAAGTCTAATAAAGGAGCTTCTATTATCTGAAGCTTTATCTGATACCACATATTCAGATAACTATCTCAATCTTCCTGGAAATAACTAAAACTTCCCACTATACAGTGTTTATTGCTCTTGCAGCTTTTTGGGTCTCTCTTATTCAGTTAGTGAATGAAGGCTGAAAATTAATATGTGAGTTTTAGCCATCATTCTAATTCTGTTTAAGCATTATTTTAAATTATCATTAGTTTTTAAATTGTGGCCTTTTACTCTATTTGCTCTAGAAAAACCTTTGTCTGGCCAGCTTAATTAATTTGCAGACTGACCTGACATGTTCACAAGATCAGCTTTCTTTCCCCAGTTTCAAAGTCTTTATAAATTATTGCCCTCATTAAAAATCAGGCAAACAATTTCACCAATTTTATGCTTTACACTTCAAACACTTCTGTGTTTATAATGAATGTGTTAATTTCCTTTTGGGGTGGTTATCTCCTCACATATGACATCCTGAAAAGGTGATGGCTTTTTTTAGAAAATAAACTTGACTTTTAAATTCCATTTTATTTTATAAGAGTCTCATTCCTCTTTACTTAAAAAGTATATTTCAGTGGCATCTGTGCTCTTCTGCAGCTCTGAGCTTTCTCACAGCGCTTAGTGTAAAAATTCCCCATAAACTTCCAAGTTTCAGCACTATGATTTACTTTTCACTTAAATGTAACACTACTGAACAGACAGTTTCATAAAACAGACTTACTTGATGTCCACCTACTTGATTTTTTCCAGTTTCTATTGAGTTTGATTACATTTCCCTCAGACAACTGCCTACAGATGTAAAGAAACTCAATCTGTCCAGACTGCATGACTTTGATCAGTCTTGGTCTTCTCACATGTTAATTTAAATTTGGCTCCAGAATCTCTATTCTCCTGTCCCAGATTATGCTACAAATGTAAGCCATACAAGCCATATATTTGACCATTATTTCCACACTCTAGACCATGATGTTCTTTGCTCTATTGAGTCAACATACTCTCACTGTAGTCATCACAGACACATCTGTCTATCTACATAATTTATGTCCTGTTATTGCTCACTTCATCACTTTGCCAGATTGCTCTGGAAGTTCAGGATATTCCTTTCTATCTAGTCAGCTCTTATTTGTTAAATATTTTCAGCCTTTTATAAAATCACAGAATCCTAGAACATTTGAGGTGGAAAGGGGCCTCTGGAGACAAGGAATCCACCCCATGGCTCCCAACAGAGTCCACCAGGAGGTTTCCTTTACTGTGTCCAGTAGGTTTTTACTATTTAGAGGGATCAAGACTCCACAATGTCTCTGATCACCAAATGGAACTAGAGATGCTTGTGTCCTACTTTCCTGTGGATGCACATCCCTGGCTCATGTTCAACTGGCTGCCCAACCAGACTCCCCCTTTTCTGCAAAGATGCTTTTCAGCTGCTCAGCTCCTCAGCATTTACTGTTGCATGGGCTTATTTCTCCCCGGGGTCATGGCTTGGCATTTCCCCTTACGGAATTCAATATCCTTCTAGGAAATAGTTTTCCTCAGTGGCAGTATTTGCTAATGGCCTGGAAGTAGGCCTACTTACTTAGGATGCCTGTGCATTTTCATTGTGGACAATAACGTCACATAGAATTTATGTCACTTGAAAAATTAAAAGTGAAAGTAATAAAAAGGCAATAATGTGGTTTTGATCATGGTCAGTGGTCTGTGGCAGGTATATTCTACATAACTATGCCAGTTTCGCTCTTTTTAAATTTAAATTTCTGTACCAACACTTCTCAGACATGTTCTACTTTGATATTATAGAATTAATAATTTCAGTAGGCTAGACTACTCTCATTCAGGCTTTCTTAATATTGCAAATCATCATAATTTAATCCATACTGTAGGTCAGCATTTGTGGTCTGCTGATATTGTTCAGTGTCTTCTAGTGACTTCATCTTAAAGAAGTGAGTAACACGGAATTCTTCCATAAAAATCTCCAACATTTTTTTTCCCTAATAAGCAAAATCTATATATTCCCTTATTTTTTTTTCCCCACGTCCTGCTAGGGCTGCTCCTAAGCACTGAGTGATAGTCTTGCCACCACAGCACTGCTCAACAGAGCTTGAAATTAGCAAGAGGAGCTCAGGCTGTCTGACAGCTAGTCCTACCACGGCCGCCAAGTCTGAGCAAACAGCAGCAGCTATTTTGCTCACAGGGGAAATAAGGTTAGTGAAAATATTAAAGAAAAGTGAATGCCACTGCTGGCATGGCAACACTTTGCAGTAATTGGTTCCGTGTGATTCATGCTGGCCTGATTCTGAGAGCTACAGATGGGAAGCTTGGAAGGTTTAGTTTGGAAGCCCCAGTATGGAGCTTATAGGCTCCTCTTAAGAAATGGCAAACAGATCAAAAGTTCACTGAAGTAATTGTAATTCTGTAAATTCCAAGAACATTTCTTGCTAATTTGCTTTTCTTTGAGAGAATTCTTTGATTTGAACACGTAGAATAGTAACTATTGTAACCATTCAGCTGCAGGCACTGTTTTCATGAAAAACTGCATTCTTTGATTTTTTCCTCAACTAAATTATATCTCATTCATCAACAGCTGACCCTGACCATTGCTTCTTTTTACAGAAATCAGATTTGTATAACTAGATAATATGATTAATTTTGAAAGACATTGCTGACAATTTGTTGTAAATATTATTAAAATTACTAATAAAGAAGAAAACTTGTGTTCAAAGGTTAAATACAAAACAAAAAATCATTAACTAACACAAACAAATGGTGAAAACAGCTTGCAAAAATTAAATCTTCGAGCTCAGATATGCAAATATGAACCATATCTGAGCTTCCCAGCATAACAAACCAAACTGGAGTTCTCAAATGAATTGACTAGATTCTCAGTAATATTGAGGACATTATTTGCTTTTGGTACTCTGTTGCTTGGCTAAGAGTGTGACAGTTGATAGAGCTTATAATTTTGGTACTGCCTCAAACTGTGAAATGGATGAGAAAGATTAAAAAAAAAAAAAAAAAAAAAAAAAAAAGTGAATTTTCCAAACCTTTTCCAAGCCTTAAGTTTAATTATGAATTAAGTTTAAATTGCAGATATGTTTGAGTCAATTTACTTCTGTAGTTTACAGAGGAGTAATTCTGGTTTCCTGACCTCATCAAACTTGTACTGATTGACTAACATGATAATACCACAGATTGAGGAGGATAATTAATAGGTATTCCTGAGTCAAAACCCAATTGGACACATTGCTGAGCAATCTGCTCTAGCTGACCCTGATCTGTGCAGGAGAGATGGACTAGATGACATCCAGAGGTCCCTTCCAAACTCAGACTTTCTATGGTAATCTAAGTACAATCCCCTCCAAGAAGATCTTGATAAATTTAACAGCTGTGATATTTTTCCTAATATGCCTTTTTCCTGCCTCTTTACATCAGAGCCGTGATCTCTGAGTTAGTGTGGGGTCTTATGAGACAGGTAATTATTTATACTAAGCTCTTTCATTTGCTCCCAGCTCACTTATATGCAAAAATATGTAATTAGTCTGAAGCTGAGTATACAACAATATGTCAAGAAAAAGAGTACTTTAAAGAATGTTACGGTCTTCTCAAATCCACAAATGTTAATATGGGAATGTAAATATAATGTTGCATTTTAAGAAAAGCACACTGTGTGAATTAATGCAGCATGGAACAGCTGCCTTTATAACCCTGACAATTCAAAAGGAATAGAGAGGAAGAACAGAGTGAAGCAGTGTGTTTCAAGTCACTGTAGCAGGTAGATGTAACGCCACCCATGTGGCTGGCAGCTACTGAACCAGAAAATCAAGCTTTACCATGAGTGAAGCCCTAGATCTCCTGAGTCTGTTTTCCATTCTAAGTGATTAGTCTCTTTAGTGGTATTTCATTAGGACTACTCGCATCATCCCATCCCAGTGATCCCATTCCATATTTGCTCTACCATCAGTTTCCAACAAAATTCTGCCATACCCTGTTTTGATTACCTGCAGTAGCAAAACACATTCAATGATGACCTTTTTGCAAATTATTTTATACCTGCTAGGTCAGTTCTATTTGATAGTTGAATTACAATATAGAGAATACAGCTGGTCAAAACTTTTAGCTTTTTATTTTCAGCATTGTAACTACAAACAAAATTGTTCTTATAATCCACAAATAAGTTAAGCTTGGAATTAAATCTACATGTAAATATAATGGTCCCACACTTCGGTTTGTGTATACTTTTAACTCTCTACTGGATTATTTGTGTTTCTATATGCCTTAGAAATCCAGGTTTCCAGCTCAATTCCATAAAGATTTGTCATGTCTACCCAGCAAAACAGCACTACAGTTGTTTGATTAATGTCCTGATATTCTGCTCAAATTAGAAGTACCATTTCAAAGTATTTCATCTCCTGAAGGGAAATTGCAGCCTGATATTCAAGGGATTAAGCTGAGGATAAAACAATTATCTTATAATGACATCTCTCCTCCTCATTTTCATGGTTGGTTTTTTTTTTCATTATAAGGCAGTAACAATTTATAAACAGAAGAAGGTTTTGTAGCCTTATATACTTAGAGATGTTGCATGTAAGTCTTCATTGTTTGTCTTAGCAATCAAACAAAAGAAAATGTGGTAACTCAATCATTCTGCACTTTGACAAAACCATCTTATATTAGAATGATATAAATTCAGCAGAAGTCTTCATATTCATATATCCATTATCCCTTGTCATGTGGCTATTTTGAAATAAAATGTTAAAAACCAGATATATTCATGACATATTCTGGCTAATAAGAACCAAATATCTTGTCTAGATCAAATAGACTGATTGAGATCTCTTAAATAGACAAGTGCTGTAAATAAACCAGCTTTTGTTATGTTTTAAAGGGACAATAACATATACATAGATAAATACAATAGGAGGGAAAAAAACTTCTGAAGAGTGAGCTTAAAAGAAGAACATTACTGGAAGCTCAATACTGTGTTATAGTAAACAAAAAACATTAGTACAAAACAACAGCTAAATTTGTTCAGGGTTTTGTTGATTGGAATAATCCTCATTCAGTTAATGTGAGACCACTAAATATTAATCCACTATTCATACTTTTATTTGAATCCTTTCAGTGCATCAACCCAGAGAGACAGGTAGAGAGACAGATGTAGTTTTAATCTTGAACAAGCAACTTGTCTGGCTAAGTGGCAGTGATGATATTGTGAAATAAAACCATTCCAGATACTGCAGTGAAGAGGGATCAGTGAGGCCACTGAACTGTCAGGACACATAACATTCTGGACATGGCAATAGCACTTTGGATGTTGGTCTCCTGGTCCTTTCAGAAGAGAAGCATGGGATGCCAGGATTTACCAGCAGTGATTTTCCTGTTCTTTTCTTAGCCAGTTCCTGGGGAGAGGGTGGTGGGGGAGGAAGTTATCTGTACATTTTTCTCCACTTGCTTATCTCTTCTCATTGTTTAATGAAAATGACAGCTTCTGGCACAGCTTCTGTAAAACACAGGCCAGCCTTAACACTGAATACAGAGCCTTTCGATCTTCTCTATTAATTGATCTTTGTTGCAGTGAATAAAAGAGTGTCTTTGGAGAATATTCTATATTTAAGTGATTCTTTTGTTCCTTTTTTTTCTCTTTGCTCAAACCTGAAACTGGTTTAGGACTGGTTTGTGAGTTCTGCTAGTTTCTAGCCAAGGAAAAATAAAGATGCCACATCCAGAGTTGTATTAATTCTGAAATATCCCAGTTCCTTTGTATGAAACAGACAGCTCTAAAATGCCTTCACAGACCATTTGATTTGAAATAGATGTGCATGCAGTATGCTGAGTTTTATTCTGTGAAGTTTTTACATTCTTCAAACACTAGTTTTTAAACTCACAAGACAGAATATTAATTGTTTCAAACTGTGTACCAAGAACATTGGCAGGGCTTTCACTTCCCGTTAATATATGTGTGCATGAGGGAAAAATTCACTCCTGTCAATATTTACAGTAAAAAGCCAGACTTAGGAGTATACCCTGAATAAAGAAATTGGTTCATGGTAACTTCAATAAAATGTAACATTTTCCTTTTAGGAAAATACTACTTCTCCTGGATATATTTTGGTTTACATCAGTAACAACTCAAGTGCCTGTTTCTGTACACAGGAAAAAAGAAAGCTTGATTTTTTTTGCAAAGTACTAAATAAATGCCAGTGTCAAACAGGCAGCACAATCACACACACACAGACACACACTCTATGCTCACAATCATACATAGAAAGACAAGATATTAGAGAGAATATGGCAAAATCAAATATTGTAGTGTGGAAATGTCAAGAAGTTTCCCTTCTTTCATTTATTCTTTGTAGAACAGAATACCTATGAAACTTTTGCTAACTTTCTTTTTCTTTTCCCCAGACCCAGAGTGGTCTGACTTCACAGTGATGGACTTTTAGCAGCAGTTAGGACACATCTCAAACACAGAAATCTTCTCCATCAGTCAGCATTGCATACCTTGTCATCCTGAAATAAGAAATGCTAAACATTCTCAAGAAAAATCTTCAAGGGTGTTTTTAACTTAGGCAAACAAAATATTTTTACTTCACATGTTGTTTAAAATGTCTGAATCATTTTGGCTAAAGTTTTTTGGTTGTTTCTCCAGTGACAGATGGATTAAAGATCTGACAGATGAGCTAAACTTTCTACTAGAGAAGAAAATTTTTGTGTGTGCCTTTTGGGTATTCAATCTGACTGCATATAAAGTTAAAATACATATTTCCATGCTTTTACATATGTATTTCTCACTCAACCAAGCCAACTTTGGATGTGGCTTTTGTTGTTGTTGTTTAATTATTCATTTATTTCTTTTCCCCTTTATTTTTATCCGTAAGTCATTAGACAGTTTATTTCCTCAGGTTCTAAGACTGTACTTTTCACTCTTTTTTAAAGAATTGCCTCCTTTCAGGAAAAGGAGATTCTAAGACAGGAATTTTGAGGCAGGCCACAAAAGAACCTTTTTTTTTTTTTTTTTTATATGAAGTGTAGAAATAGGGTAATTGTGCAAAAAAAAAAAAAAAAAAAAAAAAAAAAAAGAGAGAAATGAGGAAAGAATTTTTATTTTGCTCATCTAGTATATGGAGCATTCCAGTGGCCCTCTGAAATACAGTATTGAATCCTGCTCAGATTCCCTATTTTATGCATGACCTTGGTTTCTCTGCTGCTCCACTCCTGTGTGTAAGCTGGGGACACTGCTTCTCCAGTATAACTAGGTCATTAGAGAGAGAGGTACCTCTGGAGGCCACTTGATCCTATTCTAAAACAGGTGTTTAAAACAGGGGAAATAAATCAGCAGAGGAAATGGCTGCCTCTCTCCTGTTGTCTTAGAAAGAACTGGGAGAAGTAACACAGGTTGGTTAACAAATTTATGAATAGATAAAAGAAAATTAAATTTATCACAATACTTAGGAACAAGCTGCTTCTGCTGATTAAAGGATTGTTTGAATTTTGATGCAAATACTTAACATTAAAAAAAACTGAGAAGCTTCTATGTTTTCAGGTAATGAAGTTGATTGCTCTTCTTTCTGTGCATCTCTTGGATACTCAACATATGACTCATTATCATTAATTTGTGTTTTAGTATATTTTTATGCATTCTATGTCCTGAGTTTTAGTTAGTAGCCTTAAATATTTGCAGCCTTTTAATCTGAGTATCTGGTACCACCAGTGTGAAAAGCAAAATATTTATGCGCACACTCTCTAATTTAAATGTAGACTGTATTCTGTGTAAAACTAAAACCAGATCTTCATCAGATTTCTTGTGTTTTTCTGAGAGTTAAGTTTTTGCTTCTTTCTTTCCTGTTCTTCTTTTTAAAACTATTTTTTTTTTCCTAAAATCTGTCTGGAAATTTAAGGAATATCTTAAACTGAATAAGAAATTAACATCTAACAAGAAATAAGTTGTTTGTTTGTTTGTTTGTTTGTTTTAAATAGGCATTTTTTCATATACACACTTACATAGGAAAACAATTCCCAAACACACAGTGTAAGGGGTGCCAAAGATTCACTTATTTCCTCTAGAAATTATAATTTAATACCATATGATCTCTCCAAAAGAACATTATTCATTTTTGAGACTATCATCCTTACTTAGGCCCCAGAATAATTTTATAACATTCATGACTTTACAATACACCATTATAAGGGGAAAAGAGGGAAGAACTACCTTGTTGAATGCAAGTTTTCAAGAAAGACATCCTTTTTTCACTTGAATACATTTAGAAATCTCATAAAACTATCTGTCCAAACAGCTGTTAAAAGCTGACTACAAAGATCTTACTGTCAGGATGCAAAATAAAGAACATTTATGGAAAATATAGGCAAAGATTTGTATCATAATAAAATAGATCTTCATAAATATAACAGACTTCTAAAAATAGATTTTTAAATCCAGAAGAGGTTTTGAACCTCTGATTTCCAGTTTTGCATATGATGGGCCACAGAATATCATCAGAACTAGGCCAAATTAGCTACAGTTGCCTAAAACAGATGTCCTAGACGTTTCTTTATCTTTCCCAGAAAAATTTGGGAAATGGAAAGTCTGAATGAAAACCCAACTGTCTGTCTTCACAGGATGAACTGACTTTTTACCAAATAAAAACCTTTCTAAAAGTAACACAAGATATCTAGTGGTCTTGATCAGAAATTGTGGCACACCTACATTATATCACTGGTCCAGGGCAAGATCACAATAGATTAATTTCTTGATCTGCCACCTTTGTAAGTACTTGTGAGTTTCTCCATGCACATCTGAAAGGTTAAAGAAATAAAGTTCAGAGAACAGCTGAAGGTTAGCTCTGCTAACAACAAACCTTAACAAACCTGTAACATAGATCTTTCTCCATAACATGATTTGGGATGTGCAGCTATTAGAATTACTTTACTGAGGTTTCTGTCTTCCAACTGATGCATGATCTCAGTGTGCTTGCTCTTATTTTGTTTCTCCAATTAGAAATCTAACAGATTAGTTGAAACCACCAGTGAAATTAGTTTTAGCAAATAAATAACTTCATTGGAAAGGGCAAGTAAAGGTCATATAATCAATCTGAAAGGAGGTATCTTCCTCTGGATCAGTCTATGGCAGTAGAAAAGGTTATTTTGTTTAACTGTCTATGCATTCCTGAAAAGTTCTGGCCTTCATTGATCTGTCAGTTACATAACTTGTATGAATAAACCCTAATTTTTATTGAAACAACTTAATACCAATTTTTTTTCCCTCTTGTTTCAAACATAATGGAGCTGGTATTCATAGTGCTGCAATGATAATAGGTTTGCAAGAGACTCGTGCTTTATCAAAGTGTTGAGGAGAAATACCAGATACTGAGCCAGCTGGATCAAAGAAAGGTATCTGTCCAACAGCATCATTTGCATCATAGACACAGTTAAAGAAGCAGCTGACTACTTTCTCCACGATGTACTGATGGTAAATTCTTGTTACTAATCATGTTAAGATGTTAAACTGGATGATAGATAGGCACACAGATGAGATGAGGATAGTGAAATATTTAAACAATTTTTCCAAGCATCAGTTTAAGTATTTGTCCTTATCTATGGTTTTAAGGAAGAGAAAAAAATTTGCATTAATAGTTTTGTACTTTGTTCTGTTTTCCTGCTCCTCCTCCAGCAAAAAGGTATATTTGCTTGAACAAATCTTGATGCTTAATTCCTCTCATGGTATTGTGTTTCATGATGTGATCTGACTGACTCCAACTGAGTGTGAAACACATTGTGTTACACACATCTTTGAATGCAACATCAGTTGCTTAATATGTATTTTTTAGCTTTGGGTCCACTACTGCCTGCTGCAGACTACTTGTCAGACTTTTCCTCATTAAAAAAAAAAAAAAAAAAAAAAAAAAAAAAAAAAAAAAGATGATAAATCTGACGTATATTTAAAAACTTGCCAGCTGTTATTTTTCACAGCAATTGTGCAAAGGTTTGTGATTTTTACATTAAAAGAAAATGCTCTTACTAGAGCATAAAGTGTTCCATCCAGCACAGTTCAAATTGTATGTATTTTCCATTTTTCATGGAGTCACTAAGTGTTATAATTATTCATTTTTGTTGGTCACCTCTTCTGCTTCAAAGATCAAAAGAGAAATGAACATTACTTTTAACACATTTCATTATCACTCTGGTGATGTGTAAAGGTTTGCTAGAATTTTATTCTGGAAAACTTCAAATCAAGGTTTTAAAAAATGACATCACCTCCCTTTTCCATCTGAATTTAACATGGTGTGGGATGAAAATGAAGTTAGTGCCTCAGTTGGCCACACTTGATTTGATGGCAGTGAGTATTAGACTAGTTTCAAGTTCATTGCTCATTGTTAAGTAGGGATCCTATGTCATAGTGCAATTAAAAAGAAAAATTGCAGATGCAGCCAATAGACTACTTCATTTTCACAAATGAACAACATAGGAAGATTTATTACCACCATTAAATTTAACTAGATTGTAATTTTTCCACACAATTTATACTTTCCTTACATTTCTCAGAAAAAGATCTGTAATTCCAATTGAGAATCCTGATATCTGACTGTTATTTATGTATTTATTTTTTGATTGATTTAAAAGTATCAGAATATACAAGATAAGCAAACTTTAGAAAAAGAGGCTTTTGCCATTTCACTGACTGTTGAATACACATTTGTGAAATTTATAAGGTGGGACTGTAATACCTGATCTTGCTAAATCTGAAAAAGAGACAGCTAAACAGGGATCCTAGTGCTCATCTTTAACACTTTAATGACAGAGTATAGTGAAGATGGAGTCAGTCTTCTCTTGGAGCTGTGCAGCAAAATAAACTTGTGTCTGAAGTCAGTAAATCTGCTGAATAAACTCCCAGAGTACTAGTTATTAGGAAGAAAAAGGAAAATAGAAGGAAAAAAGTGCATCCCAAAGAGTGTCAAAGATGAAAGGTGCATGTGTGAAATTATCTTTCCCAGTTTTGTGGCCTTATGCTATAAAATAATGAAACAATGATTACTTGTAACATGTCATTATAAAATATTTTGCTGGACTGAAATGTAGAAGGTGAATTCTTAAAACCTTATGTGGTCACAGTCCCAGTTAATATGCATAGAAAAAAACCATGCTGGAATGGCTGAGTAGAATATAATAAACTTGATATTTTAACTGCATGGGTTTTTTAAAGAGAATCTTCTCTTAAGAGGAATAAATCTTTTAAAGTCAACTCTTAAACACAAAAACTTCAGTTCTTGCTGTTATATAAATATTCATACCTGTTCAGAGACAGTTTTAGAGAAAAAGGAATAAGATAATGTTAGAGTTTCACAGTACTGGCTCGGTTAGAAACCCTAGCAAAATGGGGAAAAAGAAAGTTTTGACAGATACTGTTTTCAAGCTATCTAGCAAGTATTCATGAAGTCCAACAAATTCTAATGATTTCTGTTTTATTTCCCACTTCATCCTGGCATCATAAAAGTATATGAGTTCAACATCTTCTACCAAAAGTATATCCAGTCACTTATATAATTTATGCTGATCTGGCACAACTCTATAAGTTACCACAAAATTAATAAAGTGTGAAGTTTGCATGGTATAGTCTGTGGAATTAAAGACTGAACGTGATTCTGGGTCTCCAAAACAATTGCTTCATTCTCAGGGCTGACATTACCTCTAGGTAATTTTTCTCTTGTTTTCAAATCTGCCATAACTAAAAAGTGTTCTCCCTTTTCTGTGTCAGAATATCTATTTCTAATGATTTTAACAATTTGCAGTATTGTGTAAGTACTGATTATTTTTTTCTACTGTGGGCATTATGATAATGAATCATCTCAGTCAGATGAAATAAGGTGCAACATCACTTGGTAGACTTAGTAACTGGCAAATTACCCTGATTTTCTTTAATAAACTTTTTTTCTAAATCAAAAAACAGAGGAGATGCCATGCTTCTGGACCTTTAGTAAAACATCAGTTCCACAGCAGACACAAATAAAATCTTTAACTAAACCAGAAAAATGCATAAAAAAGAACTAGCTAAAATGAAAAATTTAAATAGACAGAGATACTAGGAACATTAAATTACTGTCAGAGCTTCTTAAGAATCAAAATAGGATAAATATTAACATTAGTGAAGCAATCTGTTGTTCAAATTTGCTCAAATTCTAAAATTAAGAGATACTACTACAACGAAGGTGTAATGGAGTATCAAAAGAAACTGAAAAATTATGTAATGATGATGAATGAAATTTAATGATAGAAATTTCAGAAAACTCCTAGGAACCATTAATAACAATCTAAGTGTTACTCTGAAAATATCAGCAGTTGGAATTTACTATGGAAGAGAAAGAACTTTTCACAATAATTGATTGCAGGTCAACTATGAGCAACATGCATCATATAGCTGTGAAAATGATCCTAGATAATGTCAGTCTAAATATTTCGTGTTAGTTTTTGGAAAATTTTTAACAAAATATAGAGCCTACAGTTTAACAGATACTGTAAGCAGTTCTGTCATGCAAACTACACGTTGAAGAAGAGTAAATTAACCTCAATTAATGCAAGCAACTACTATGATTATCTAAGGTCCCTAAAAGTCAGGTGTATAAGCACAGAGTACAAAATGTAAATCTGGTTAGCAAAAGCCTAGAAAAGATAGAAAAGGGAAGGAAGGAAGGAAGGAAGGAAGGAAGGAAGGAAGGAAGGAAGGAAGGAAGGAAGGAAGGAAGGAAGGAAGGAAGGAAGGAAGGAAGGAAGGAAGGAAGGAAGGAAGGAAGGAAGGAAGGAAGGAAGGAAGGAAGGAAGGAAGGAAGGAAGGAAGGAAGGAAGGAAGGAAGGAAGGAAGGAAGGAAGGAAGGAAGGAAGGAAGGAAGGAAGGAAGGAAGGAAGGAAGGAAGGAGGGACTTGGTATGTCAGTGTGTATTTATAGGTGTGTGGGAAATGGGGGATATTGAAGGAACCAGAAGCATAGCTAATTTCATTAGTGGACATTGGTGGTACTAGATTAATTAAGTTATCCTGTACCTCAGATTTCTGAGGGGAATATGCAGGTCAAAAAGTAATTAATAAGTTATATATGATTCATTAACAAGTAACTGGTGATGAAGTAGCATTTACACGACTGGATTCAATAGTCCAGAACTATCCCTTCCCATAAAAAGTGCCCTTTTCTATGAGAAGCACTAATGAAGTCTGCTGCTGCAAAAATGATCTGCCTTAGGACCTTCCTTAGCAGAGAAGGAGAGCTTTAGAGTTGCAACTTTCCCTGCATGTAAATGGGAGAGATACCTCTGCTCAGAGACAGAGTAGCTTTGGAGTAGCACTTCAGTTTGGATCGAGAAGATGTATTTGCTTTCACTTGTGACACAAGAATATCTTGAGCTCATAATTTAGACTTCTTTCTGCTGAAAATAAAATAGATTATTCATTTTGGAAGCCACACTTCATGCCCAGTTGAGTGCTCAGTGCACAAGTCAGCTAGTCAGAAGTAAAATTTCCTGTAAAGTTTTGTGCACACAGGATCCTTAGCACCAGCTGCTCCTCAAGTACTCTTTGGGTATCTGCTTGTTAATGCAGATGTAACCTGTGCATCACAGAGGGTTATGCATGACAAAAAGTAGCAGGGCTCACACTGACTCTGGAAATCTGCCAGTGGATTTCAAAGGACATGGCTACCGTTCATGTGTACCAATGACAACTGCTCTTGTCACAAAGCTGTCAGTATCCTTATGAGTTGCTGTGCCCACAGGAGGGAATCATCTTAATGTTTCATTTGGTCCTTGGTAGTGGGTTCCCAGTATAGTAACCATTTGCTCAAACTGTAATGAATGAAATGAGCTAAATTCCATCCTGCTGTAAGCTGACCCAGCAAGAGATTTGACTTTGGCTTGGATGTGTATGTTAGAGATGCATTGGTAATCTTAGAATGGGTATTTTCAGTGTGCACCTTTTTATGTTGTCATGTGAATGGTTCTTTCTGGCATCTTTAAAAATAGTAACATTAAAATAATTGCATAAATCAGATTTGGATTTTATTTACTTTCCTTCTCTCTTAAGGTTTTTGTTTTTTTTTTTTTTTTTTTTTAAGATGAAAACAGCTGCAAGCTCTGCTTAATTTTCTTTCTGCAGAGTGAAAGACTCTATGAAGAGTACACATGTGAGTTTATTATGCAATAAGGAAAAACTTATTGTGGTAGCAGCGTGCTTTCCTGCTAAAGATGAGCTGTTAAACCCTGTCTCACTTACATATGGATTGCCTGTGATGAGTGGCACCAGATGTAGAGAAAAGTAAAATAGCTGATGTAGATAATCTACTTTTGTAACTGTAAATTATATAATGTGTTTGCATTTACTTTAGAGTCTATCAGAAGTAACAGAAGATAATGATGACAGGTGGTAGAAAACATGTTGACTTTCTCCCTCATACACTTGTGTCTAACTCAATAGTGTTTGCTATATGAGAACTCATACTCAAACACTGATTGATTAATCTCCATTACTCTGCAGAGGGAGATAAACATCCAAACCAGGTGAGAACTTCTTAGGCAAAAGATAGTTCCAGAAAACGATTTATGCTGGAATCCTATTTTCCCACAGTTTCATTTTAGTAAGCATCTCACTTTTGGTTTGATACACCCTGAGGGAACCTGTTTTCACATCAGGAAACTTTAACTCATTCCAGGGCTAGACTACTGCAGCTGTGTATGACTGTGTGTACTTCAGTGTCTTCTGTGGAATCACTGTGTATTGCAAAGTTAATGAACTATTCACTGGCATAAAGAATGATTGAATGGATACCTGATTCATCTCTAAATTCTCTCTTTTTTTCTCCCAGTAAATATTTACTTCATTCACACAAATATGGTGGATCTTATATAGCAGCAATAGAGAGACTTTCTCGCCCCACGGTTGTTTCTCAGTGGAATGGTTATTATATGTAGAAAATGTTGGGGTGCGACTTCCCCAGACAGCAAAAGACATTGGAACCTAATATTCTTTAAATTTTAATTGTTCAGCCAAAGTCTACCGGATAAAATAGAACTGGTGGAAACATACTGTCTTGGTGTTTGCTTTCTGATATGGTGTGTATCATTCTCAAACTAGTGAGGACAGAATGAGTTGCCTAAACATAGGCTGTTTTACATACTCTGGGTTATTCAAGACATCTGCTTGGAATTTACACATCCCACATCCTTCTGGGGTGGCAGCTGAAGGTATTTATTTAGACAACTCATTACTAGTGCTCCAACATTTTCTAATTCTCTGTTGGGTTATGTTCAGACACTGTGATTATGGAATCTACAAGAATTGGGGTAATATCAGTACATGCTCACTGACAGAAGTAAAGGATATTATGAAATTTATGAGTATAATTTGTGGAAAGATAATTGTAGGATTTGAATCCTGAAATGTGTGTGTGAAGGTCCTGTTTCAAGTAATTCTACATCTGAATATGATTTCAGGGGGCAGAGAAGCAAACTTCTTGGGCATCCATACAAAGGACAGTGACTAAATTTACCCAAGTTCTCACAACATTTTCTTTAAGGATTTCACACTCCCTGCCAGAAGCCAAGGTCCATGCAGCTGTTGCCTCATTCCCTCACCAGCAGGAGCAGGGAGATAATCAGAGGGGTAAAAGGTGGAGATATCCACTGCTACTCGTGGGCAGGTGGGGTTCAGTCATCCCCAGGAGAGCAGGGCCCCATCATACGGAACAGTGACTTGGGAATTCAAACCCATCACTCCAAATGTGCCCTTCTTCCTTCCTCCCCCCCACTTTATGCACTGAGCATGATGTTCCATGTCTGGAATGTGCCTTTGGTCAGTTTGGGTCGCCTGTCCCTGCTGTGTGTCGTCCCAGCCTCTTCCAGCCCCCTCCCCAGCATGGCAGCACAAAAAGGAGGAAAGGCCATGACTCTGTTAAATCCCTGCCCAGCAATAGCAAAAACATCTCTGTATTATCAACTCTGCTACCAGCACAAACTCAAAACACAGTGTCCTATTAACCACTGTGAAAAAAAAGTGACGCTACCCCAGGTGAAACCAACACACTCCCATTTTTTTCCTCCACTTCCTTTAATTAAAATAATCTTCTTGGTTCTCCAACACAATTTTGGTGTTTTAATTATTTCTGGTTAAGCAGGAATTATATAAAAAGCAAAATTTCAAATAAAATAGATTTAAAGAAATTTAGACAAAAATAATTTTTCTTTGAGGTATATGTTCATGGGGAAATTTCATCTTCTCTATTTAAATCCTGTGATGTGACTACAATTATTTTAACCATTTTTGTATTATTTAACATTCATATTGACTATATATATGTATTTAATAAACTAATTCTGTACTAATTATTTGAAAATTGAGGGAACAGCTGAGAAATAACTATTATCTTTTCTGCAGAACTTTCATAGAATTGTTAGGTAATGCTCTGTATTTTTTTAGAAGATATGCAAAAAAGCCCCAACCCAAGCTTCAAACTAAAGGAAAGTTTAACTTAAGCAGTAGTGTTACTGAAATACATGAAAAGACAAACTTTATTTCTAACAGTTCTGTAAAATTATCATTCTGATACAAAATATTACTTTTTGCCGCTGATGTGAATATATTTGATTTTATTTTCTATTAAGATAATAATAAACATTTTACTTGTGGTATAATATTTTGAAAGCAATTTTAAGTGGACATTCCATGCATATCTTGTCTTTTTATTACCTTAAAAGAGAATACTCTCTTTCTTTAATGAAAACCAGAGTTATTTTTATTTCAGTAATTTTGTCCAATAATAAAGGCTTATAATTCACTAACAATTTCAAAAACCAGAACACCACTTCAAAGGAAACAGCTATGTTCCTTTTGTCATAATTTTGACTTATATGGAAGCTGTAAGTTCTCTTGAGACCTATAATGTAAAAACAATTGCTGTATTATAAGAACGAAAAATAAAAATCATTACTGTAGGTTCAAAAATAAGGAAATAAATTTGAGTGAAACAACTCTGAATTTGTGTCCAGCTGAACTTGAAGACAGAGCAAGAACTTCAGAGTTCAACATTTCACTTGTGGCTTCTTAGTAATTATTTTTTCAACTGGCTAAAGAAGTCAGGAAAAGAGGCATGGGAGACTGTTGAGAAAATGCATAACCTTTCAAGAAGGAAGGGTATGGTCATTCAACACCAAGGGGACAGAAACTCATTCATAGAGCTATGTTCCAAATTCTAAACATAATACACACTTAAGTGTGGCTCAAATGGGTTGTTGTGGGCTTTAAAATTTCCTTCATCACTTGTCTTTCTCCCTTTAATATCCAAGAACTTTTGTGCACAAAAATGGATGTCTTACTGAAGTCCTGGTTCTTAGTTTTTTAATGCTTATATGGGATTAGAGCTTGCACATGGGCCTCACTCATTATCTTCATAATTCACAGACAAACAGATCATTATGCTGTTTATGACATTCATATAGTATTGTGAAACATGGAAAGCAGCTGCCTCACAGTTGCAGCAGTATAGCACAGAATTATCAAATGAGTAATACAAAATATGTATGTTTAAATACTTTTGATAGCAAATTAAATTCATTTATTGACAGATTATATTACACTTAATTTTATCACATCCTTACAGTCTTTAAATTTCTCTCCCTTTTTTAAAATGAATTTCTAAGTGTCTAATAAAAACCAGTATTCGCATTTAAACTAGGGTTGAGTTTTGCACACCTCAAGTGGAAACTTCCTTGATTGGCTTGAGTAACAGGGTTTTTGTCTTTTAGATTGTGGGGGAATTAATCAAAACCTTTATGTTTAACCTCATTAAACTTTATGCAATCTGACCTCTCTTTGGAAAAACATCTACAAGTCTTAAAGATGCCTGATTTTTTCCCATACAAATGTCTTGCTCTATTTTGAATGTTTACCAAAGCCCACTGTTACCACTTTATTAAAAAGAAGAATTTAAGATCCAAAAAAGAACCAGATTAATGCTTGATTTTTGTGAGGAGAGGACTTATTTTTCTTGTTGATCCTCTCCTGTTTTATTATTTCCCACCTGGTAAATCTATATCAGAAAACTTTATTGACCCTTAGGTCTTATGACTAATGACTTGAATGTAGAGAGCTTACACTGTAATACTGATGGGACCTGGCACTGAATGGGTATCTTGAGATACAAATTCCATTTCTATTGATCCATCAAAGACCTGTAATTTTGGTCATATCTCCTTCTATCCTTTTATTTCTCTAACTACTGTGTCCTTTGTGTGTGTTGAGATTATTTCATTCATTGGGGCATGAGGAACTTAAAAAGTGATTGGGATATTGGATGCCTTATTTCACTCAAAATACTGGTACATTAATAAAAACAGTTGAGAGGTGGGTGGACAGAAAACATTCTCTACAGAACTGGTTAAGTGTAGACTCATTGGAAACAGAAAAGTTTTATGATCAGCAGGTCACTTTTTCACAAAAAGAAGCAGTAGGAAAATCAAGACCAGGTGGACTAAGGGAAGACAAAAACAACTGTCTAAAAATTGATTGTCTGTTGAGTACAGCAGCATGGCACCAATGGTGTACTGTTCATGAAGAAGCTTTGGTTTGTGAATGAGGCATCAATCTTTGGATTAGATAAGGTAAAGACATACAAAACTGTGTCAAAAGTTTATTATTTTTCTTCCTTTCATTTTTAGAACAGTAGAAAAGAGAGGAGGACTTCACTCAATATGGGTCGTTTTTGCTTATTGAAATAATATATATCTGCTGGCTTGCTAAAATTAAATTTTCATTAAGACATTAAAAATGTCAGTGTGTATTTGGAATTAGTTTGGAGGAAGGAAACTACTATTGTACAACTATTTAACATTGAAAGGATAGCTATTTTGAAGGCTGTAATATAATGAGAGAAAAAAGGCTCTGAAAATGTGTGAGGACTATTGTTAAAGTTTTATTATTGTTCAGCAATGTGCATGCTAAGAAAGGATCCAAACTACACAGAGGCTACAAAAATTTGCTTTATATGCTATTTATGGAGTCCCATCACCTCTCAGTGTAGCTGATTAGAATCACTTGTAGCTATGAGAATGATTGTGTAATCAAAGACACATAAACGTGGTGGGGTTTTAATTATTCACACCTGCACACATTCTAAACAGCACATCCTGCTGTAACTTTCAAATGCTCTAAAAACAAACATTCTGTTCTGATTCATTGTGCTATTTTTAAACATTCACAGTTTGTTAGTTAAAGCCCAATTGTCACATGGTTTGTTTGGGTTATTTTTTTCCCTAAATATAGCAAAATGCAGAGAGATGTAAAATTTTGTTTCATTTCATTTGAGTGCATTGTTTCATCAGAACTGAAAATAAAATCTTTGATGGGGGGCTTTTGTAAGAAATCTAAACGTAAAAGAAAATTTGATTAATTGAATATATATTTCATCCAGCAATTTGGAAATTACAGAATTCCCCCAAGACATTAATTCACTTGTTTGAAGGGAGTTCTTTGAAGAGAGCTGAAGACATACCAATACCAGTAATGTTACCTGTAATTCTGTGTTACAGCTAAGAATTGTGGGATGGTGAAGGAAAACAATTCTTGTCATATAAATAGTTGGACAGTTCTAACACCTAATTAAAATCACCACCTTTTCTAGTGAATATGTCAGATAAAACCCAAAGGAACATTCCAGTGCATGAGTTCCTGACTCACAGAGTATGCAAACAATCCTTACAGAGGATGCAGAGAAGCCAGTCTAACAGGAAAAACATTATGGTGCTAATAAGCAAGTGCTTAGCTCCATGCTGGTATCTAGACCAACTCTGATTCTGTAATTTGTCTTTGTCTGATTCAGAAAAGGCATCTGACTTGTGTTGTCCACTCTCTGCTTGTATATGTTAACTAGACTGGGACACCAGCCCACTGTTGTCTCATAAAAGTAATATATCTAGAGGAGAGATGCTGATATTTTGTTTTGACTCTGATTTTATATGCTGTCCATTGCTTCTGTTTTTTCTCTATGTCTTATATATTCAAGGAACCCCTGGGAGTCTGCTTGGATTGTCCAGGCACAGCAAGGTTTAATATTTGAACTTACTGAGCCCCAAGGAGGCTGTTGGACACACTCCAAGACAGTTGTCATAGCCACAGAATCTTGATGCTCTTTATTTGTATATGTTCCCCTATGTCATTCCCCCCATGGTGATAATTCACATTAGACCTCCAGGATGTTGCTGCTTCTGTGTCTTAAACTCTGTCTACATCACCTATCATTATTTTGAGGTCAAGCTACAGCCAGACCTTTTTCTTTTATGGTTAGTTGGTGCTGCTGCTTTTCACATTACCTCATCTGGCTCCCTTTCTGTGAGAAAAAGCAGAGAAGAAACTCATAGCTTAATACGTTATTTGCTCTTTGCTTTCTCTTTTCCATCTTCCCTCTGGGTGGGCATCTTTTCTCACTGTTTTTTTTTTCTTTCCCATTCCTATCTAAATAGTGATAAAAAAGAAAAAACTGCCCAACAACACCATAACTCTGCCCCTAGATTTCTCCCCCTGCCATCAATACTTATAACCAATTTTTTTACATTCCCTCCACTCAAAATATACATACATTACTTTAAAATCAACCTATGCAGTACATTCCCTATAGATGGTAATGGCAGTTCAGCCCTGAGCAGGCAGCATCTCTAAACACAGCAGGACTGAGCAACCAGAGAGAAAACATTCCCTCCCTGTTGTGGAAAAGAATGAAGTGGGAGGTGGGTAGTCTGAGTCACACAGAGAGGCTGTGGGCTCCAGGATGCATGGTCACCCATCTTGTTCTACCCCAGGTTAATTAGCTCAGCTCACCAGACAAAGCCCAAAGGGTGCAAGTGCCACCAGTTTATGGCTCTCCCACAGAGGCAGTCAGCACAAGGGCTGTCCACAAGTGCTTGTGCAAGATTTTGCTGATGTATCTGCCTAGAAACTGGTGGATTTAGCCCAAGAATAAGTAACTTTCCACAAGCTTTCCACAAGCAGCAAGATCTGTCTAAATTTTTATTCCCTTATACCTAATGCCTAAAGGAGAAAAAATTGAAGAGTACTGATGAGATCTGTACAACATTTTAACAATTTCATAATTAATTCTATCAAGAAAGATTGTGTGAATGCATTTCTTCATAAAGACCTCACTGGTGAAAAGTTGAATTCAGCTCACATGTGAAGAGACTCACAGAAGGTTGCAGTTCTAACCTGCTCATGCTCCTCTGCTTCTCCCTCATGAAATGCACAGGCTGAAATTTCACTCTCTGAATATTTTCTGCAGATAAAGCAGATTGTGAGGGTATCCCAGCCCAATGACCTTTACCTGTCCCCATCCCCAGTGAGATGCCCAGTGCCCCCTGGCTGCCCTGCCCCTGGGAGTGGCACTGGCTGGTGGCCCTCCAGGAGACCCTAGGTCTGACTGTGAACAGAAAACAGAAGGAAACTTCATGAGGAGGCATTTTACAAGAGCAATAAGTTTAAAATCAATAACATTCCTTAGAAGTTTCTTATCTTGAATTTCATATAGCTTTACATAAAAACCTGGAATAATCTGATTGAACTACCATAATCCTGCTCTGGAGCAGGCATGGAAGTGTCCAACTAGTTATTTCCTAGTTAATTTGTACCCTGACTGTATATTTCTGTTGCTTTCCTTAAGCTGAAAACTTTTTTTTTTTTTTTTTTTTTTTTCCCCAGGAGACGAGGACTGGGAGGCAAGCATGGCCGAGGAAAAATGCAGGGTGTGGGTGGTCTATCTTTAGCTGCAGCAGCATGTTTTTAAATTCACGTAATCTTCTGAAGACATGCTAAGAAACTCTAAGTTCACCCTTGCTTCTACTAATACTTGGTGATCGTGATTGTACAAATATAAACCTTCATGAGACGATTCATAGGTGACTTAAATAGGGAGTTATATCACCTCATGGATGGAAATCACAACATGAAAACAGCTGAGAAGGGTCATGTGAGTGAGCTGATCATCACACTTAGTTAACACTGGATATAAGTTGTGGGCTATACTTGGACATGCAGAGAACTCAGCACTGAATAAATATGCCTTCCCCTCTTAATGAATGAAGAAAGAACTGCCTAGTTGTACAATAACTTACCAGCTTATATTTTGCACTTTTAAATTTTTCTTTTTTTAATCTACATAGTGATTTCTGGACATATGACTTGTCAAATGCATGTGCATAAAGATAATTTATGGTGCATGGAGGCAAAAATCCCAAGTTCTAAGCAGCAATGTGGAAGCAAGATACTCTTATACTGATGGATTCTATCTTAGCATTACTGTAGTCTAAAACTAATATATCCCCTTCACTTATACTCCATGGTATCCCTAGTGTATACATACATGGAGAAAATGATGGAAAACCTATATTTTAAAATTAACTATGTAAACTGAGAAATATTAGAAGAAGTGTGCAGTGTAACACGAGACATACAGAAAAAAACCACAACCTAGAGCACTCCTAAAACCTTAATTAGTTTTTCCAGAACATATCAGAGGATAGTGCAAATAAAAATGTTAGTGAGTTACTTCATTGGCGGCCGTTAAAAAGAACTAAAAATCACTAAGTTATATAAAGAACAAGATTAAAAAATAGGGCAGGGATGATGGGGGCAAGTGCGACAGTACTTGACACATTCAGGACAAAAGAATCCTGATGGATTCTTGTTGAGTGCCATTGCCAGGTCAGAAGTATCTGCTCCAGATACCAGTCAGGAAAAATGCTTAATTTCTGTCTGTCTGTTTAAGTGCATATACCATACTTGCTCAGGTGTCATGCAGAGTGCCAGCTAAAACTTATTGACTTTTGCAGTGGTCTCATATCTGTTCAAAGAGAATATCCAGGTTTCTCTGGGGCAATGTTACTGCTCCCATTGAATATAAATCTGGTATGTATCAGTGCCTCAGTTATCCCCAGCATCACAGGTACAGCAGACTCTCTGTGTTTTCGCTTGCAGAAATTGAAGATTTACGACAGAGAGTAAGAGAACAAGTTTTTTATTGATGAGAGAAAAAGTTTACATTCTGAAAATATGTTATTTACACACAAGATTTTACACACACATTGTTTTGATTTGATTTGATTTGATTTGATTTGATTTGATTTGATTTGATTTGATTTGATAGCACCTAAATTTCTTTTTTATGTAGTTTTCAGCTAGGAAGACCTAGACAGATCATCAGAACTGAAGTAACATATCTGTCCTCTCTGTTTCCTCCAGTCCTCTACTTTTGGAATCCTTGGAGTCACTGCAGCTCCTTCCTGGAGATTTTGTACCCTAAAAAGTGTCCTATAGCCTACTGCTCCCTGTTCTTCTCATGGGAGCCATCTAAGTCAAAGCCTGTCTTCTCTCCCCTGGCATCTCTTGGAGGCTCACAGGAGATGGGCCTAATAACCCTCAGGTTATTGCCACTCTGCTAGTCAGTGAGTGCAGCACAGGGAACCTAACTTGTCATATTTGCAAGGAGGGTTATTAATGTTATCCCTGATGACTTGGCACCTTGCCTTTCTTCTTTTTATTAAATGTATTTTTACCGCAATATACTGTTTACTTATGCAGAACAGACATAACAGCAAGTTAACACATTTATAGAAGAAAAAAATTCCTCTGGCTGTGGAGATTCACTTGGATTTTTTTTTTTTTTTTAGCCCCTTTTGTTAGGGTAAGATTTCCAGCAGTGGTTTTCTTTAGGTAGGAAATCAAACTAGTCTTTTTCCTGTCAGAAAAAAGAGGGCCTGCAGCTGATTGTGACACTGCTTTAGTGAAGTAGGAATCTGGAGGAACCTGTGCACACAAAGCCCCTGTACTTCTGTTTTTTCAAACAAATATGCAGAATTACATGTAGTTTTTTAAAAGGGTGTTTCTTTCTGTTTTGGGTTTGTTTTTTTTTTCATATCACAGGTACAGAGCTTTCAATCTTGACTGATTTTAAGAACTATACTTCTTCTTTCTTAGCAAACCTATAATAAGATAAAACATTCAGTAAGTGAAATTTAATAATCTCTAAGTTACATGCCCATGCACCAAAGCCCCAAGTTCTTATTAAATGTTATTCAGCATTAGCCCTCACACACGCAAAGTCTCCTAATCTCTGTTCTCATGATCCTATATGTTATATTGAATTCTACTTTTCAAGTATTTGCCATTGTCTCAAACAATGGCTGTTAGGTCAATAAGTGCTTAGCATGGTCAAAAATCTTATATTATGTATTTTTTTTTAAGCCAAAGCTCACTTTCCTTAAAGACTGAATGGCAAGAGAATTCAGTTTCTTGAAAAGCACTCTGATGTATGAGTAAAAGAAGAAAGTGGAATGGAGAACTTCTAATTCATTACTTACTGCAGGATTTTTGAATCAATCTAGAGACAGTTTACTTTTACTAAAATTAGATTCTTTTTTCTTGGCAAGGTTTCTTTTCCCCTTGATAAGAAAGAGTATTCAACATTTCTTGATGGAATCATTTCATGGCCTCTAACAAATGGTCTGCAGTCTGACGAGGAAGGAAACACTAAAAAGCCTCAGTATTTTGTAGCCTGAATTTAATCTTTACGGCCATCAGATTACAAAGGACTCTTGATGTTTTTTCACTGTGTGTGTCAGAATATATCAACACATTATATATGAGATTTTGTCACTTTAAAATAAATTCCTGAGTAGTTTTTGAGGATGCTTTTCTTTAATACATTTATTTTGATTGACTTTACAGCCAAAGTCTCAGCATATTTCAAATAATACACATTATATGTGTTAGAATTGTGTATGACATCTACTAATGATCTGTAGGTTAAACTTCAAGTGTTACATGATTTGCAATTATAAAGGTCAGAGATTGTATCTCAAGTATAATTAGGCATTTGGGAATGTCTGTTCCTTAAACCAAACATAGGAAAAAGTATTTAGTGAAAATTTACTTAGGTCTTTCATGATAGCCTTCCACTGATGAACAGTTCCCATTATCTCCTGAGAATATCCATCCTGTAAGCTGAGCTGGGATATAGAGTTTTTATACCTGAAAAATCCTTAGGAACTAGACTTGGTCTTTTTTTTTTTTTTTCTTTTCTTTCTCTCTTTTTTTTTTTCCCTTCATTTTTTTCCTTTTGTTAGTTACAGGAAAATAAAAAAGCCTATTCATATTTATATCAAAGGCATATTTCAGGTACAAGTTGAAACTTTGTCAGAATGGATGGGCAGAATTCCAGAGCAGAATCCTGGCATACTTGGCGAGGTGAACTTTTCAAATCCATGAAAATGTGAAGCAAATCTGTATCTTGTCTTTTATCTGTATGATGGCTGCCAGCTGCTGTTGAAGCAAAATGTATATATTAAAATCAGAATAGCAATATAATATTATAATAGTACAAAAATAATGATGATACCATAATATTAAGAATGTGTATAAAATGAATATTTATTCTCCTTTGTGTATCTATTACAGATATAGGCATAATGAAAAAATAGATTAAATACAACTAATACTCTGAGCATAGGATGTTTTTGCCTTCTCTTATCTAAGTACTCTCTGCATTTCAAATATTGTTCATCATTCTGATCACCCATTACCACAGGCTACTTATCCCTTTCTACACGGCTAAATAATTTCTTTCAATTTTCTAGTAAATTTGAAGGAAATGGTGAAATGATAAAAAATTATAAATAAAAATGAGAAAATGTTAGAGGTTTGAATTATTATCTATTAAATTTATTTTCTGTATCAGAAATGAAGACTGATACATTAGAACTGGGGATATGCACCTGCTATTTCAAGCTTTTAAGCACTTAATATTACAAGCACATATTAGCATCTAAATATTTTTTTAAATGCTTTGAAAATCTTCATATTGTCATGATTAAATCTTCAAGCTTACATCTTGGCATTATTCTCAAAATATCCATAGTTGGCTAAGCAAGTAGGTTTAGATCTCATGACACTTTGAGTTATAAAGCCTGTAAGTCAGGCACCTAACTCTGAGACTATAATTCAGTTTTCCAACTGAAATATTACACATATCCCTCTACCTGCCCCTCCAGAAAGAAATGCAATTAGACAGAGGCTGATGCAGACAAAGCTGCACAGAATGCTGAATTCTGGTACTCTTTTTTTAGTACCTTAAAATAAAAAGCATCAAAGACAGAGGTACATCTGAAGTGCCTTACTGTGGGATCTTGTGTAGTAGCTTCTGTGCAACTGGGATTTAGGGTTTTCAGCTTCCATTTCAGTTCATATGAACAGGTCATGCTTTTCCCTTAAAATATAAGCAGGTGAAAATTCTGTCTTTCAGAAAAATAGTTCAGTGGCAGGATCACACTGCAGACATCACAGTTCTTGGTACAGCTCTCCTTAACCTGGAAAGATCTGACCTTCCATCTCCTCTCTCTGTTCTAAACAAATAAATAGAATGCACTAGGTCCCCCAGGGTAAGTGGTGTGACATAGCTCATGTCCTTATGGTGACACTCTCTTAGGGGTCCCATTCATGCCATTTGACTGTAAAAAAACTTGGCCTGGCTATGCCTGGGATCATGCCTAGGAAAGTGCCAGTATGGTACGGGCTGGTATGGGCCAAAAACCATGCTGAAAGCAGGCTGATGATGGAACAGTATAGGAAATTTCCAGTATTAGACCCCTTGTGCTGGTTCTGCTTAATTTAATAGACTAGACATTGTCATTAATACCAAGATCATGAGTTTCCAAGTTGTTCTGGGTCCTCGTCACTTTTCCTTTTGAAGCTGTGCTGCTTTGCAGTCAGGAATTCTTCATTCAGAAATCCAGAAAGAGAACAAGTAAAAGACAAGTGACCTTGTCAATTGAATTTAAAACACTCAGTGAACAAAGAGAAAACTGAGTCTTACTTGCTTGACAAGTGTTCTCAAGGCAATGTAGAACCAGCAAATATCACCTCCATTTCCTTCCTTATTATTATTTCAAAGAGAATAAGAACTGCTCAGTTCCTTGAAAGCGTGTTTTACCCTGTGTATTCAAAGTGTATGAGCTACCTTTCACCTTGAGGAGATAAAACAGAGGAATTCAAAGATTTCTGTATCTCCACAGTTTCCTGATTGTGATTCTACAAGGCAGATTGCACTCAGTTTAATAGGCAAGGCTCTTTTTAAACCCTGGCTAATTTGTACTGCAGATTTTTCATTTCATTCACCAGACCAAATGAAAGGTAATCAATGAGATTAGATAGATTCTGCTATTCTGGTCTGAATTTTGATGAAAGAAAAACGCAAAGAATTCTTGACGGGTATTATTTATAGAATTTTTTTTCCCCCGTTATTCTCTTTTAATCACACAGCTTGTGAAAAATATGCAGAGATATAAGTAGAAGCGAGATACTGCCTGCATGCAGCTTTGAGTTTTGCAAAGCTGAAACACCATATACAGCGCTCAGAAATGTGCTCGCTACCACCAAAGCCCACTTTAGAGCTCAGCTATGGGCAGGACGCGCGGGTCCAGTTATTTAATCCCCACGGATGCTGTGAGTTGTGTTGGTTATTTACAGAGCAATTGCTGCGGCGGTGCTGCCGCTGGATTTTGGCGGATTTCGGGCGGGTCATTGGGCGCGCTGCCCGCTAGGTGGGGATAGACACCCTCCGACAGGCAGTGCCTGGAAGGGGAACAGGTATTCCCGGATATTACAGAAATCAGACCCAATGTACATAACTTAGAGAGCTGGTGCAGCTCTGTTTCTGTTTTACTGGGGGAAAGAGGGGGAAATTGCGTTTGTTCTTACCCCTCCCTTCTTCTCCCGAGGCTGTGTTTGCCTTTATGTTTTTCGTTTGTTTTGCTGCGATAAAGCAAGAATTACTTTTTGTGAACTACCGGACTTTAAAGGTGATAATGAACTGAGAACACAGGCAATTAAGTTCAGTTTGAGTTGAAAGAGAGCTACGGTTTTGAACTCCCATTGTTACAAGTCAGGTCATTCCTACAGCAGTACCAACCCAGTATTTTACTGGAAAATAAAATAAGTAGGTCCATTACTGAAATATCCCACATGGGTATAATATGCATGCAGACTAATGTGGATTAATTATTGTTAACTGCTTATTGAGCATCAGACTCAGTTGATTACAACTGGTAATCCATAATAAATAGATCCAGTAATTTTAAAGTCGGGCATAAGACAACACAAAATGATCTACCTTGTCAGAACACAGTGAGGCACCATAAGTCAACGAAAGTATAATTTAATTAACAAGTTCATAAGGTACAAATTGTGTGTGCACCAGACACACTCCACATCTCTTCTGTTTCTGAGTGAAAATTTAAAGGAAATCCTAAGTGTAGTCAGTATTGCTTGAATTTCTAAGGTGCAACACAGCTGAATCATGCAAATAAGACCACACACCTTTATTGCAATGAACAAATGACTGCTTTTTCTGTAGGTCAGCAAACAAAACCAGATTAAAACAGTATACTTAAAATATTAGGAAAGCCTAGTTGACAGAAAAGGTCAGTTGTTGCAAATTCTAGAGGTCTTTCATAAAGCAGGTTAGAGGCCAGTAGGAGGATACTGTCAGATTAATGTTTTTTATGACATCATCTAAGATTTAAAAGGTGTAGAACATGAAATCAAAGGTTAGTAGTTTAATCTACAGCTGTTTTCCTTTTAAGTAACATCTTTACTGCTGCACGTGTTTCTTTATTGTTGTAACAAATAGTGGGAGTTGAGACAAGAATTTTGTGATTTTATGAGCACATTCAATTTTGTTTAATTAGACAGAGCCAATATGTTATTTGAGAACAGACAATTAAAGTTCACTTTCCAGGGCTTTCAGATTATCACTACAAAAGAAAAAAGAAATCAAAATATAAGTGAAATCATGCTGCAAATTTCTAATAGCTCGAATTATTTGTTTGCTGTAGATGGTCTCGTTTTTAGTTTAAAAAAATTTTAAATGGATTTTTAAAAATTAATATTATCACTTTCCTTCCTCAAAGTACAAAGGCACTCCATGTCTTGTTTCACTCTTTTTCTTCTTTCCCTCTTTTCTTTCTTACTTCTTTTCCTTCTTACTTTCTTTTTCCTTCTTTTTCTTAAGCTGTAACAGTCCACTTCCAGAGAGTTTGTTTTGTTTTGATTTTTGTGTTTCCCTTATTTTTGCTGCTAAATAATATTAGATAAATGTTAAACTTGCTTCTCCATGCTACCATTTCCCCATAATTAAATGTTACATACAAAAGCATTTTTTTCTCTCTGTGAAGACACATCAACTTAAATTTGGAACTAACTTGCTTGCAGTTGTTAAAAAACCTATTTGCAGCAGCTCTAAGTCATACCAGTGATAAAGTGCTTCTTTCACTAGAGCACTCAATAACACAAGAAAGGATGGACAAAGCCAGTGGATATGCTTTGAAATAAAAACAGAATTATAAAAGCTTCAGAATTATAATAGAATATATATCTATCTGATTTCTTTAATATTCTATGTATGATGTTGCACTACAACACATTACAAGTACTTTAAGAAGTTAATATTATAAACTTCAAATGTACCATAATCAGATATTTTCAGTGATGCAAATGATATAAGAAAGTGTATTGAAGTACTTTAAACTACAAGCTCATTCATATTAAATAATACCTTCTACTCAGATTGGTTTAACACAGCTTTAAAGGGCTTTTAAAGACTTTTAAAATTTAATTTGTTATGAGAACTAACTTCAAATGTGCCAAAGTATCAAGTGCTGAATATGTTTGCATTGATATCAAATCACTCTTAATATTCTACCTTTTCTAAGACATTTCACTGATAAGCTACTTAATAAAGCTTAAGAGTTTTTGTATACTGAAGTAATTCCATGCAGTGTCGTGATACTTACTCATATTGTATTCATGATGAATCTTTAGAGTATCAACTTGGTTGTCATAAAATGTGCAATTTTGTTAACAGATTATATGCAGATTGGAAGACTATCTTCTATTTCTTGCTGTGTTTTAGCCAACCTATTAAAGAATCCCTTAAGTAAAGATATATGCCAATGGCCATCACTATTTTTCATCTTCTTTTGCACAGTGAGCTACTCTGCAGCTACTCTGAATGAGGGGATATCTCCCTTTTTCCTCTCCACATACTTCTTTTCTACACTACACCTGTCTCCACTCCAGTGTCATAGCCTGAACACCTTTCTAATCCAAATTTTCCACATTCTCCTTTCCCTTTTCCAGCCAACATAATCCCAGACCTAGTGCAGTTAATGCACTTTACACACTTCAGAATAAATACTCAGTAATAGCTGCAGTAACAGAGAGAGAAATCTGGATCTCAGTGATGTCAATGACAGCTTTTGCACCATGAACTGGATGGCACTACCCAACATTTAAATTGTAATCTAAATATTTAGATTACAATTCGCAAATACCAAGTCTTTTTTTTTTTTCCATTTTTTTTCCCCTGTCTCCAATGTCCCAAGGAGAAATACGGATGTACACACAGTGAACTGTGCAGTGCTAGATTGTTATACTTACCATTTTCTGCATGCACCATGTGAACACTAAATACCTACATGTGCAGCCAGTTCAGCACTCTACAGTTATGTCAGGTCTGTTAAAAACTTACTGATACTCTGTGAACAATCAGTGCATTTCTGATTATTTCAGCTCTGTGTAATTGCAGAGAGGTTTAATTGCTTTTTGTTTTAATTTATTTTAATTGCTCTTGCTCTGATGGAGCAACTATACTTCTGGGAATCCAATACAAATGACCAAATTTCTCCTTTCCCACCAAGATAAATTCCTTTTCCTCTAGGCAGGAAAAAAAAAAAATTAATAAAATATATATTAAAAAAATAAAAAAAAAAAAGAAGAAAGAAAAGGCATTTTCTGAAAAACCAGGACACAGCTACATCAGAAGCAGTAAATTAAACACTGTCAAGACCTGCACTCTGTCTGTGAGGCCAACCAACACAAATAATCCATAGCTAATTAGCCATTACTTAACTTCCTTACCCTTTAGAATATGGCATCTGCATTCAAACTAGTAACTGGAAATTCTCTTTGCTTTAATACAAATTTCAAGCCACATCTCGGAGAATACTGGTTTGTTCAGGCCAAAATCATGCCAAAGTACTACTCTGACTACTTAACAGGATAAGAAAGGATTTGTCAATGTTTAGTATGTTAGAATAGAATGGTCACAATGCCCTCAAGAGTGGTTTTTGTTGTGTGAAAAGATTGACCTGAAAAGACTTCTGCAGTATTAAGCCTCTGCATTTGCTAGTATTTTAGCAATAAAAGTACATTTTAGTTTGTGTTAGGAAATTTTGTCTTTCTTGACAATACAACACATTGTGATAAAAAGGTGGGTTTTTTCCTTTTGGTTTGGAAAGAACTTGCCAAACTTATTCTACTATCAGAAACTACTCACAAATTTGGATTGAATATATACTTTCAGCTGAAAAAACAAGAAAGGAAATGCTTAAGAAATCAGAGGAGGTGATTACAGCCATTTCTAAGTTATATATTCTGATTTTGCTCTGGAAGCAGATGTGTTGGGATTCAGGTGTAATTCCACAAATTCAGGCCAGAATTAGACAGGTGTAGGGAAGGGTCAGGATACTGTACAGTTCTGTCTCCTCCTAGCTCAGAACACAAACTTCAACAGAAATTTTCCTTCTTGCAGAAAAATGCCCTTGTCAGCAATTATAGAGCAGCCTGGAGTGTGAAGCTGTTTCAATTTGTATTAATTGAATGCTTATTAATTCAGAGTGTGGTAGCCACCTACCTCCTCTTCCCAGATGAGTTCCTGAAAAAGAAGATTTTTGATAACAGGCATGAAAAAAAGTAATGCTGAATGGTATAGTAATACCTTCAATATTTTCTTTTTAAAATGTGTGGACTCAAGACAATAACCTTCTCTTGATTTTGAACATTTTTCAGTTTTCAAAAAAGGTGAAAAAAACCCTAGTCCCTAAACTGAATCTAGTATATTGGACTGAATTTATATCTTTTAGATCTGTCAGAAGAGCAAGTCCTCAATTACCCATTGGATTTGAAATAGAAAAGAAAACTGCCCAAAACATTCTGCATTTTATTTTTACTTGAGTCTTTGAGATGTAGTAAAGCTGTTGCTTCATGGTACTCACTATTCTTTTTCTCCCAGTTCTCAACTGAAGTTTTGAAATGATTTGATCTTAGTTTATTTCCCATGTTTTAGTCAGAGAGTCAGCAAGGACACTAACATCCTGCATATCCTGGTGTGTATGCAAAATAATAGGCTCAAAGCATACTAATGACTGCCAGTTCACGCTGTCTGCAGAGGATTACTAAGGATTACATGTAATTATCTGAAATTGCACACTGGTTTTTGCCAATTTTTTTAAAAAGTGGAATTGATAGGGCTTCTAGTTTCCTGCTAAGATTTTACTTTTATATTTTGCATTTAATACTTTCTCATTTATGAAAAGTAAGAAAAAACTGAGTTCTGTATTCAGTTTTGAGATTTATATGTATTTAATCCCAAAGTGACTTTCAGGGACTCTTTCATTTATTTCAGAGACAGTACCACTAATTTATTCAATATTTTACAGAATCTTGCACAAAATACACTTTCAAAATGTTACTGATGAGACCATGGACCAGATTCTGATTTTCATTTCTGGTTTCTTGGAGTCTGTGTAGGAAGTGGTGTAACAAAACTAATTGTAAGAATTTATGGAAGGAGAAGGTGACACTTACTTTGAAAACTTTCTAAGTGATTTCACTTGTTCATATTGTCATACTCCTTTGCAAGGAGTGTCTTTGCAAGCTGGGGATTCAATCCCAGTTGGGCCAGTACCATTTGTATACACAGCTACTGAGCCCACATCACATCTCTTGTGGTATTTTTGATTAGTGATGAGAAACTAGTTTTTCTGTTAGTCTTTTTATACTTTTTAGATGCCAGCAGTTACTTAAGTGATTCTTTGACATTAGGACTTAGCTTATTTAAGCCTCCATAAATATTAGTCAAGATTGCCAGTCATTGTATCTTTTTCTCTGTTTGGAACACACAAATCTTTATGGTTCTAGCCTGTCTTCCCTTTGGTCAAACAGAAGAAATAATGGTGTGTGTGATGTGCTGTAGTTTTGTTTTCAACCTCCTGTTGTCACAGTACAAACAGATCCTTCTGCCAAGTTCCCTGTGCACTGGCCTTATAGACTGCAGGCTTTCCAGATTTGGTAGAAACAACACATTTTTCAAATTTATTGCTGGAACAGTGGTATTTTTTTAACATTACATGCCACTGTCTTAACCCTTGTTTTGCTTTTTCTTCCAATATTTACATATATACATTTCCATTTACAGCTCATATAAATCTTTGTTTATCAATGTTTAAAAAATCAGGGGAGATTACAACTCCATTTATAAGTGACCTGTTCTGATTTTGCTCTGCAAGCATACACGGTGGGATCTAATTGTAATTCCACAAATTTAGGCCAGAATTAGACAAGTATAAGGAAGTTTATTTGAAGGGTCCGGCTACTGTGCCTTAATATTCCTGTTAAAGTTCTCCTCCTCTGTTGGCCCTAAGGATGTTGGTTTTTATGTGTACATCTTTAAGAGAGATTCTCAGCAAAAATGTTCAGCTTTAAATGTTAGTGGTGACCAGTAGTGATGAGCCTGTCCTGTTCTGTTCACCATTATCACACATACTTCACATATTTAAATTAAAAATTCTGTAGTTCAAATAGGGAAACAGAACCACACCACACCCCCCCAAAAAAAACCCAAAAAAAACCCCAAAAAACATGAGATAGGACAAAACCGGGATCCTTTCAGTGTTTTGCAAAGACTTTAATCACACCAGTCTATCTCTTACTAACACACTGGCAAAATGGAATGGAGATTCACCAAATCTAGGTGTAGGTTCAAAGAACAGAGGCTGTATAGCCAACAGGTGACTTTTGCTTAGCCTAAAAAGGTTGTGATGGGATAAGAGAGAGATTCTGTTATTTAAAAATCCTTGGATCCTGTTTATTCTCAGTGTGTGGTGCATGTGGCATTTCAGGTTACTGTATGAATAAAAGTTATTTGTTGTATTCAGTTTTCCTAAGGTCCATCAAGAAATGTACCTTATGTTTTTGCCAGAGAAGGCCTCTAGCAGGTTTTTTTTGGCCTTTGGGCTTATTTCTCTATATTTTACAAAATCCTGTGTCTGAATTAAACGACTTCCCTAATTACAATGTCCAATTTTTCAAAATATATGGAAAGCTTTATTTAAGTTTTTTGTCACTGCTAATGAGTGATCTGAGATGGTGATTGGTACATTCTAATTATATTTCCCAGTCTAGGGAATGACCATAATTAGACTTTGCAGTATAATTCTTGTCACTTTACCATGAATCCAAAATTCCTAGTTGAACATTATATCACAGGTTCCAGAAATTCATCAAAAATTCCATCTCTGTACCCATATTACACCTTCATTAGCAAATCTAATTAGCAGGGCAGTTATGGGAAAGGAAGAGGAAAGAAAACTTTAGTTCAGTATCAGTCAACTAAGTATTTGACAGACTTAATGAAAATCTGTATAAGAGGATGCACAAAGCAAGAACACTGAGTGAAAATCGACACAGTATTCAGCAGAGGATCTGAAACCATTGAGCATATAGTACAGGACAAGTGAGAAATATTTCTGTTGCATCTGACATGCTAAGCAATGCTTCTGATACTGTAATGATTAGAGACCTGCTCGGAGCTCACTTGGTGAAACCAAAGTTTTCAAAAGTATCAAAAATATGTCTTGATTTCTTATCTAAAAGTATCATGATTTCTTATCTTCTATTTTTAAAGTAATTTAGTCATCAAGACTATATGATAAAGTCATAAAGCTTGGTCTTCTCCTTTAAGCAACTTTCATCTGAAGGCTATGCAAATATTATTGGTCAAGATAAAAGCTTAGAAATATAATTTCTTTCTAAAACCTTGCTTTAAAAAAAGACTTTAAAAAACTAAAGAAGAGGTTAAATTCTCTTTGATTTCCTTTGGGAACTGACTGTGCCCTTGAAAAAATTCCACTGAGAATCAGCCAAAATTGGAGAACATCCCAGAGTATCATCTCACTAAAATCTTTTGGCTGCCCTATACCAGATAAGGCCATTAGGGTGTAAATATGTTATGTGCAAAGAAAAGGACACAATTAGTTTTTGAGGTCATCCAAAACTGTAAAAGCTGGTGCTGACTTAAGGGAAAAATGTCTTGTTTTATTATTTATTAGGACTGTATTGAACTAAAAATTATGTATGAGTTTGTTAAGAGTGCATGTAGAATGGGTTCATCCAAAAAAGCAACATAGGAGGCAGATAAAATCTAACATCTCAAAATGTCCATATTGTTCCAGCTTTGTCAGCTGGTCTAAATTCTTATCATTCCACTGAAATCTAAGGGGTTATTCCTGTTCATCCCTGCTGAGAATTTGGGCAATTTTGTATCTGAAATCTGGGCAGAAGTCGTATCAGAAGTCAAGGAAGATGCTAGTTTGAATGGAAACAGAGTTAGTGAAATCCTCCACATGCAGTTAAAGAGGGGGCTGCCAAAAGGTTAAATCAATGAACTTTTTAAATTTTTTTTTTTAAGAAAAAGCACTTCATACTTCAACACTCAAGGAGTTAAAAGTGAGTCAAAAGCTCATGAAAGGTCTAAATGCTCAGGTTGGGGAAATGCCAGAGAGAGGTACTTGGGAAGTTGCTCCTGTTGCAGGACTATCAAGGGGCTGATTAAGCTTCCCACAGACTCCACTTCCTCAGATGGTTTGTAACCTCTATTAAATCTAAAACCTCAAAATGTATCAAAGGTCAGAACAGTTCAGGACAGATGCCTTCAGGATTTAAGAGTGACAGTTAATAAAGGAAATCTAGTGCTAAAGTCAGGTCTGAACAACAGTATGCTAAGCATATCAATCTACTTGAATTAGAATTTTTGGGATTTGATAGGATAGGAAATTTATACCTATGGGAGGCAATGACTATCCTATCAATAGCATTGAGAACATTCATCATGCTTTTTAGTGGGCACTTTTGATAGCAGTGTCTCGTGAACTTCCTCAAGCAAGGTAAAAATCCACCACCACCAAAAAAAAAAACCCAAAACAAAACTAAAAAGGCTGCAGGAGGGTTGCCTTCAAATGGGGAAGTTGTTAAGAATGAGAATGACTTAAAATACAGATTAGAGAGGATCAGCAGCTGCTGTCAGGATGCTGCAGTAGATGAATACAGACCCGTAAACAAGAAGTGAATTGTTAACATGTCTAAGAGCAGCAAGTGACAGAACTAATTCCACTCTAACATGTGCTTGTGACGATTCTGCTGCACCCTGTTGCTTTACAGGAGTTAGATGTGTGAGAACCAAAGACTAATTAGGGAAAACAGATTAGCCTTTTAAGTTGGCCACCTGGTATCCATCCAATTCCTGCACAGCTATGGACCCATGCTGCTCATTGTAAGAAATGTGTAGAAACTAACCTTCACTGGGACTGTCAGATCAAAACCATACCAAAATCTGATCAATCAAGACAGACTCAATAAAAAATTAAAACTAAAACATTAGATTAATTATAAGAAAATTATTAGTCTTTATAAATTTTAAGAAGTTGCTAACGTCCTGGATATAAGTTCTAATTAGATAATTTGGTCAAGTCAATCAATACAATAATTTGAATTATTAATCCTGAATCCAAATACTTGTCTAATTTTTAAGCCAAAATTACAAGAGAAATACTAAAGTTTCTTGCTTAAAATACTACTCTTTTATGAGTGCTAACTGTTTCCTACCTATGAGAAGATACTGAATAAAAGTTAAATAATCATCACTTAGAAAGAAATAAAAGTAAGAAATTGTGGAAGGAAACTTTAATCTCAATACGGCTTTAAATGAAGAAAATAGAGCATAGTTTTATGGTTCATTTTGAGAGACAAATTTTAAGTGAGATTAAATCTAAAATCTTTTGTGCTTTCTCCAATAAAAAAAAATTAAAGAGGTCTATAAATGTGCCTTCAAAAACAATAATAAGAATTTCAAGCCAGCTACTTTGCATTTATTAACATTCTGCAAAATGGAAAATAAGCTCAAATTTATGATTAGTAAATTGACATCAATCTGTTCTGAAATGGCATTTTATGTTGATCTTTCCCTTTTGGAGCTGTCAAATACCTTATATCAGGGAACAGGACTATCCAACATAGTAACAACTGCATTTTTTCCACTGTGTGTTGCTCAATATCTGATAGAAAATATGCCTAGTAATACGATATTGGCAAAAATTTGGGTTATGGAAATTAATTTACTAATAAAAATGTCATTTAAAAATGAAAAAATAAATATTTTTTTGCTTAATTAAATATTTCAATGTTCCAGAATTTGTTTTTCATTTTATGTTATGTTAGACCTCAGTTTGATCAAAATTTATAAATGTACTTTTTTCCTATTCTGCTAAATATTTTATTTTCTATTTTTGGGAAGAGGTTAAAAATCTATTGTTTATAAAAAATTCTGTCTCAGCTGTAATTTGATATTTAGAACTACTTGAATTATTTAATGAGGAAAAAATAAGTATTTTGGTGTTTGTTGTCGGTTTTGATATGCTTTGTTTTGTGGTTTTGGTTGGTTTAGTTTTAAAAGTATGAAGAGCAATTACTTTGTATTTGAAACCTAGAAACCAATTTTCTGGATTTCATTGACCCTATCCCAGAACTAACATTCTGGAGACAAAGAGCACAAGACACTTAGGACACATTTTCAGAAACTGACAATACAAGGCAGGTTCTTTAGTCATTTGTATATTTGAGACTCTCGGTGTATGTGTTTGTGTGCACACAGACATGTATGTTTATATGTGTATATATATATCCTCATGACACAAAAGCCTTTGAAAGTAGTGGAACTGTTCATACTTTCATAATCTACATATCCATACAAATTTAGTATTTTCTAATAGATCTCTTTGGTACTACTCTAAAAAAATTCTCATGAGCTGTTTTTAGTTTATCCAAATTTCTTTGCTGGTGTTGTTCCAGTGGCTTCCTTATTCTACTGAAGTATGAAAGAAGAAGGAATAAAATTCCTTCAGTCAAGATAAAGGGAATATTAGCAATGATAAATAAGATGTCTTGTATGTAACCAACAGACATTCCTTCTTACCCCTTTCATCATAAGCCAGAGAAATAAAAGCCAGCTCCTTAATAAACTCTTAGAAAGGTTAACGAGTCTGCCTTCAGTGAATCATGAGAGGGAGTAGAGAATGGCTTTCTCTGTGAAGGATCACTCTGAGAAAAGCCTTGCTTCTCCTACTAACTTCTTTTAAAATGTGCAGGCGGAGGTTCAAACCCCTGCATGAAGTACAGTAGTGGTGCTACTACATGCAGCAAGAGAAAATCTGTCAGCCAGCCATAACATTAAGCCTAAAATATTCTACCTCTAATCTAACTTCAGAATTTAATGCTATCACTCAAGCAATAATCACTTACAATTAGTAACTAAATTGAATGGTGTTTTCTACAACTTTTGATTCATATTGTGATGTGTAGGTAATTTTATTTGGATCGGTCTTTCTAACTTGATTTAAGACTTTAATTATGGAAATATTATTTGCCCTCCATTTCCCCTTTAAAAATGTACTGCATTCCCTGGAGGCTTTATTTTCTTAGTAATAGAATTTAATCTGAGGTTAATGACACATAAATTCTACCTGAGTACTTAATTCTATGTTTAATTTGTTTAAATCACCTTTTTTTTTTTTTTTTTTTTTTTTTTTTTTTTTTTTTTTTTTTTTTTTTTTTTTTTTTTTGTTTAACTTAGTTAAAATTGGCAGAACTGAACTTAGTCACTGTGCTTTTTAATGCTATTTTGCCTTTTGGTCTATTTCAAAACTATTCTTCAATGTTTTTCTGAAAGCAAGTAGCTTTAATCATAATTCCAACTTCATAGATAAAGTGGATTGCTTCTTGAGGAGCTCACTACAGATGTTTATCTGGATTGTGTTTGTTTTTATCCTTTGGTTACATGAGAAGCTCAGCGCAGAAAAGTTATAGTAGGGAAAACAGAACTCTTTTGAGATTTTGTTTGTTTGTTTGTTTGGGAATGCAAACTCATTTTTCTGTTCATATGAAACTACTGATATAAAACAGGTCCAGGTTTAAGTGATTTGTCTAGAATGGAGAGTTACAGTGAAAACAAGCTCCTTTTTGCAAGACAACACCAACTCAGAGACAAATATAGCCATGCCATGCCTCCTTACACCAGGACAGAACTGGGATGGACAGAACCATGTTCTGATGGGAACATCAACACTCCTTACACCTAATAAGTAAGTGGAACAAAATGAAACATGGATTAAATAAATAGACAAAGCTATGCTCAGCTTTCTGGTAGGCAGACAGCCTGCAAGGTCATTGCTCTCTAAGGCTCTGTTCTATGTCTTTACCTACCTCTTCTTCCAAGCTTTCTAGAGTGTTATAAACTCTTTGGTGAATTTTTGCTTCTTAAATATGTTCAAAGTCTATAGCAAAGGGGTTCCTTGATCTTCACTGTGCTCCTGATTGGTCATATATGGCAAAAAAAACCTCAAAACTTTAATAATTATTACAATAATAATAAGCAGAGACAGGTTTAATACAGGTAGATGAACTCCTCTCTGAGCAGGATGATTGGATCTCAGCAAAATCATGGCTTTGAGAGAGGAATAGAAGGAGTGAGCCATTTCAAGCAGGATTCTGCAGGAATTTTGAGGGATGGAGTTGCTGAGGCTTCCTGGCATGGTTCAGGCTCCCATAATCCCAGCAACATGAGTCTATCTATACCTGGCTCTTCTCTGAACCCCATTCTAACTGCTGCTGCTGGGTGTGGAGGGGATACACACTGGTTTACTTAAAGAGAAGGGTAAACTGTCAACTGACCATACTCTGTCTCAATTTTTTCTTGGTTGAACTGGGTTTAGGATTTCTTTTTTAGAGGGGACAGGCAAGTTTTTTGAATGGGACTAGAGAGTGGGCATAGCCTCCAAGTAGCTCCCAGTCAGTTGGGCAATACAGCTGCTTGCTGAGGACAGTGCCTGTGACAGTCACTGTCTGATCTGCCTTGCTGAGAAGCCTGAAATCAGCCCTGCACAAAGAAAGGAAAAACCCAGGAATGCCTAAATTCAGTCAAGATCAGTGCCTAACAGGAGGAGTCTGGTATTGCTAAAATTGCTCAGGAAGTCTCTGAAATGATAGTGAATTCATCAGCTTTACTCTGTCCTTGAGAAACACCAGCATCCAACATAGAGAAAGGGAACTGAAAGTCTTGGGGGGTATGGTGAAGAGGTGTGTGTACAGGTTAAATCAAACCCAAATTTTTTGCAAGAGTGATAACATCAGAAACAAGGAGAGTATGCTCAAAATGCAATGGGAGTCAGATCAGAAAACATTCATGGAACAGCTAAAACAAGTCAATGTGTCAGGGGAAAAAAAAAGGCAGGCTAAAAGAATTAAAATAGCACTCTTTGCAATGCTAGCCAAAATAGGTTATTTCAAGAAATCTCTAAAAGATCAGTCATGAAAAAACCAGCTCACAGACCCAGAATATATTATATCAAGGTCTGGAGAAAGATGTAGGAGAATCCAGCCGAACTGCACAGCTTCAAATGAATTCAACTGGAGATTCTATAATAGGAGAATGCGAACACAAATAACAAAAAATTACTAAGACAACCTTTAAAAACACAGAACTGGAAAGCACAAAGACCAGATGTCATCCATGGTTTGGGATTGTTTTGCTCTGCTACAGTCACTATTTCTACGTGTTTCATAAGCGGAAAAATAATTCGAAGGATGACACACACAGCAGAAGAGCACCAGTACTGAAAAACAAAAGTAATCAAGTGTTTTGTTACTACTAATATGTCTCCCTTCCTTTACCTTCCTCAGAAACTCCTAAGGCTGGTTTCATAATGTCAGATTTTGAACTGTGAATGGCATTTAACATAGGATCAAAATGTAGACAAATGAAAAGCAAAATACATAAAAGCTCTACTTCTGATTGACTTCTGATTTCAAAGATTGTTCAGTCCAAGTCAAGAAATTGTATCTGGAACAGAATTTTCTTGTAAAATATTTGATTCAGCAGCCACCAGGACTGTTGTAACTCTTCCAGATTGTACCGGGGTGTCTTTAATTTACCAGGGAGCAACAAGAGATACGAGATATCTTTTCTCACCAGATTAGGCAATGTCTTTTATGGAAAATGTTTCCTTGTAAGCTGTCACTTTGTCCTTAAACTGACCCCTGGAGCAAAACAGGAAACATAAATCTTGATATTCCTAGATTCATCTCGGCTTATGGGCTTCTGAGACTTTGTCAGGGTGTCTCATTGCATATACATCCTTTTTTTTTTTTTTTCTGCAGAAAGCTTCTCATATTTCTCAGCCTCCTCAACTTAAGTCTTAAAAAAAATTAAGAAATTTAAAGTTGGAAGCAGGAAAGTTTTATCTAGAGATGCAAACGTTGAAACTCTTGATTAGAAAGCCAAAAATAATGTTGCTGAATTGAGAAATTAAAACAGAAAAATGTGTTCCTTATTACCTTGTTCACCCCAAAGATACCTGCTATTTAAGCTACCTGATGTATATACAGGCTGTAAAAGAAAAAAGGGCACAATTCAGTTGATCATTCATCCATATTTTAGGTACCAGCATTCAGAATAATAACTAAAATTAGTTCAGCAACCAGTACATTTTTGTCCTTTCTCAGTTTCTGCTTTTTATTCTGAGCTCGCTGTGTTCAAGATTTTTATCTCTCATTTTAGTTTTTATATGGATCAAACTGTAGCTGCACTGAAATGCACTTCAGTACCTTATCAACCTTCATAGGCACTGCCATAGTTTCATTTTTAAACTTTCATATACTTTACATGTCTTTGTATAAGCAGTGTTTTCATGAGATATAAAATGCATTTCCTGAATAGTTGTCTCATAAAATTTAAAGTCTCTAAGTTTGCCTTGAATTGGTCATAGTATCATGACATAATATTTATTGAACAACAACTTCATCCTCAGAAACATTTTTTAAAATCACCTTTTCCAAAAATTTTGGAATGCATGAGAATAGTATAAAAGACCAGACACAAAATTTTCAGGTATTGGTCCATTGGCATCACTGATATGAAAATCATATCAGAAATTAGGAAAAGGCTGCATCAACCAGTTTATGACATTGAAGTGAATATTAAACTATTTGGCAGAATCAGGCCTTTTCAGCTGCATCATAAAACTGGGCTTAGGAAAAACTGACAGAACTGAAGAGGATGACAGGCAATCAGCACATACAGTCTTTTCCTTCATATATTATACCAGCTGAAGATCAGCTTTAGAGATGATAGGCAAAATCCTCTCAGTTGGGTAAAAGTGTTGGAAAGCTGATGAGTGTTCTGCTAAATGATCCAGAACAGACTGCTTAAAACTGTTCATTTGTTATAGGCTCACAAAGCCTAGCTCTTCACACAGATTCACTAGTACATCATGTTTTGAAACAGCACACAAATGATAAGGATCCAATATATTGTGAGATTATGTTTCTGAGTGGCACTGGCAGATTCAGGAAAAAAATATTGGGGTAGTAAAAACAAGCCTTCCCTGGGACCCACATGGCTAATGCTACCTTCCTACGAAATGAGGTGTTGGGCACACTGGTCTGAAAGCAGAAAACACAACAAGAAACATTCACCAAATGACCAGCTAGATTACTAAACTACACACTCTATGAATAAGAAGCCAAAAGAATGCATTTGTAAGACACCGTGTAAAAGATTTGCCTGCCTGAACATAGAAGTCCCTTGTTATTTTAGACAATCTAAGTTATTTTGCCTCACTGATAGATGAAACTCCCAAGCTGCATTAGATGATAGAGTTTAGACACCCTCAATCTCCCTCACATCCCAACATTCATGTTTACCCCTGATCTGGATACCTGTCAGATAAGAAAAATAAATAAATAAATAAAATTAATAAAATAAATAATAATAATAAAAAAATCTTCCTCCAGGTATTGATCTTTAAGAAGGGGGAAATAGTCAGCCTTTAAAGAAAACAAAGAGTTAAGATCATCTGCAGCTCCTTTCCAAAGTAATCATGCCATGGTTATTTCCATCAAAAATGAATTTAAAAAGTGATGTTATTATGAAGAGATTTTCCATACTGGTAGATCTCACTGGCCTCCTAAAGATCCAGTTGCTTTGACATCTAGATGAAAATTCACACAACTCTGGTGCCTGAAGGTGGGACTTGGCATAATAGGGATCGTGGTGTAATAAAACTGCTCTGATTAGACTTGAAACATTTATTTAAAAGCTTAGGATATATACCAGTTTATAACAAAGTGTAATAACTCCAATATTTAGAATGTGCTGACTACATTTAAATTTTAAATGTCTTTTCTTAGTGCTACTCGTTGAAGCAAAACTGATTGATTTCAAAAGGTATTTTGGCTGAGTTAGAAACTGTGGACTCTGTAAATATGTAGCCCAATCAAGGTGCGGAGGCAGATTGCTACAGCAAACACAATTAAAATCTTGAAACAAAGATTAATTCAGCTAGTGAATTTTAAGTTCTCAGTAGAACCCTGGCAGAAAAAATGAAACAAATCCTCTTTCATGTATATGAGTTATACTCTCAACCCAGTTAAATAAAAAAGGTCATTCAACCAAGTGTCCCTGCTGCCAGTTACTGGAAAAGAAGAGGAGAAATCCTGTGAAATGAATTCTCAGAGGATAAACTTTTTCATCAAAACAAAAATAAATTGAATTCAACAGTTTGCTAACTGCAACCTGCTAACCTTATAAAAATATATCAATGATGTTAAAAATAAAAAATGCAGCCAAGGGAAACAGCCAGAGTCCTGAGGGAACAGATTGAATTCTCACTGGCAGTGGTTAGCTACTCACCTTTCTCATCCTGATAAGCAATTAAGATGCTATTCTGTTAAAGCCCAATGCCAGCTACTCTTACTTTGTCACAGCTTAGATGGATAAATGAGCATGGACTATTTCTTCAGTTGCCTGCCTTTTTTTATTAACTGCCTATGCACAGCAGGTTGGCAGATCTTGTGCAAGAAGTGTTAATTAAGGCTGTTTATTTCTTTTCTCTCTCTTTTTTTTTTTTTCCTACAGTAGAATTAGAATTCTCTTCACTCTTTAGCAGCCAAACACTACAAAGAATGACATATGCAGTACACATACTAAAGGAATTGGAAGTTTTAAGTATCAGTATTCTGCAGAAACATATGTTCTTAAATGTGGCTCATTGGGATAGCTTGCAAGCCACTTGTATTTCTTTTTTTCCCTCCATGATTTAATTTGGAGATAAAACACATTTCGTTTGTAGAATTTTTAATACCTTTAGTTAGAGCCTTAATAGTGACTACTGTGTGACAGTAAAAGCATCAGTAATGAACATAATTGTCCATTTCTCTCTACTACTGAATGCTTATTTACACAAAATGAATAGGCCACACCTGAGCAATACCCACATCACAGTGGCCTGGGGGTTAAGCAGTCACCTCTTACTGAGAGAAAAAACAAAGCCAAAACCTGAACTTCTTTCACTTACTTTTCAACGGAATATCATCATAACACCCTAGTGTTTTTCTCTGTATGCTGTCCATGACTCACACCCACTAACCAGCTGCCTTAGGAAAAAGCTTTCTCTTCAAAAATTTCAACAGAAGTGGTATGTTTGTGTTTGTGTGTAAAAAAAATTTAGTCATGATGAATATTCATCTATAAGAAGAAAAACCCAAAATCCAACAAAAAGCACAACTGAGAAGAGACAGTTAGATGACATTTCTTAGGAGTCATCCCAACCCTAGCTTATCTGGTTCAGTATTGAGCACAGATACATTTTATACCTCACTCATATCTTGACAGTAAAATAATTTCTGCCTTTTTTAAGCCCACCACTGTCTTTAAGCAGGCTGCAGCTGTTTGTCATTCATAGAAAGACATAAATGGTTTGGAACTTTCGTCAGAGCTGAGAGTCAGACTCACCTAGCCAAGGACAGTGTGAGGGTTGTGTCAACACAGACGACTCAGAAATTGTCACCACCATAGCAAAAGCTTTGACGGCACTGCTTCCAACTGACAGCAGAGAACAGAATGAATTTTCAAGCCTCTGTTGCTCTCAGAAAAAAAAGCTCTGCTGCATCTTGCAGAGACAGCTGACAGGATTATTTTCCTGCAAATGTTTGCCCTGCCCACCTTCTGTTTCTCATTTCTTTCTAACGTATTAGAGCAAACAGCTGATGAGGGCAGGTTGATGGTGGGAGAATGTCATGTGGATGGGATGGATGAGAATCAGGGGGAATTGCCACTCTTTGCAGGGTACTAAGAGGCTGTTTATGTTGCTTTTGCACCAGATGCAGTAGGGGTGTGAAGAGAAGAGGGATGGTCTAAAGCATACTAGAAAGAAAACAGTAAGAGTTGAAGTTACGTGTCTGGCACTCTGTGCATGTCAGCAGTTCCTAACACTAATGAATTTGGTTGAGAGGAACTAAATGGTGTCAGCAATTGGGGTACAAACCTAACAGAAATTGGGGTGCTAGCTGCAAAGGGGAGATTGAGAGAGTCTGTAAAGTATTTTGTTGATAAATCAGGTTGGGTGACTAGAGCATCTTGGACACAAGAGTATAATATAATGATACTTCAGAGGGTCCCCTCTCATGTCTCTGTATTCATACTTATCTGTAACTACCATAACAATATTATTGTATTCTGATATATGTTTAATTAATTTATATTAGAGTCAATGAGGAAAAATTCTGTTGCCATACACACTGCAACTGAATCTGACATAAAATGATAATTCTGACATAAATTACTAATGCTGCTTCTGATTTTAGAATTAATAAAACCTAGTTTTTATTTTGCTGATAACATTTTCTATTTGGATATTATGATTAGATTACATTTAAATAAAATAAAGCTTTAAGTATTGGAATTTGAAAAATTGTCTTTTAAGTTTTCAGCCAATTTGAGAGTTTTAGAGACTGCTTTTTATCTACATGTTATAGAAGCAAAAGTGATCAGCAGCTAGAGGTTGAGCTTCGTCAGAGGCTTACATAATTTCATTTAATTCAGTTTTGTAAGTGGATGTTCTGTGCATACTCTAAAAGAGCTCTTTTCTTTTTCCCCCTAAGATCTAGCTTCAAACTTTGTGGAAGACTCAGTCAACATTTTGCTACCATTGAATTTAATTTCAGAATGGTTCATGCTCTGGAACTGCAAGGATCAAGAACTGTGAAATGGCATTGATAGGGTGTTTTCATTGTCTTTCTTCATAATATGGCAGCAGAATAAGGAACAAAAGTGACAAGTAAGCCTTATGGTTCTTACCGAGTTATGCTTTTGACTTTAGGCTGCCAGGTGTTCACCTAAATGCAGAAATCTAGAGCAGCACAATGACCAGGAATAATGTTTCAGTTGCTAATGTCTGTCTCCTATCTTGGAGGCAGAGAAACTTTGGAAAAGTGCCTAATAGAGCTGCTGTCTTGTTGCCAGACACATTTCTTCCTACCTTTTGGCTCTGCATTTATGGAATACGCTTGAAGATAGGATCTCCACTGTAGTTCAGCTAAAATCAGTTATCCACTAATGCATAACATACTTATACAAAGCCACTTTCAACTTATGCCACTGTGTTTACATGTATTCCCATGAAATCTACACATTACACTTCTTCAAAATTCCTAATGTCAATATTGGTCCTCTAAATAGCTGTTGTGTAATGTGTGGTGAATATTGAGGATTTGTGCTCTGAGAAATACAAGAAAATAGAAATTTATTTTTTTAAAGTAATAGATGACAACAAAATCCTCTATAGTTACTTTTATAGTAGAAAATAAAAGCATTCTGAAATAAAAAATATTAAATCCACAAATTAAATAATCTTTATAATAAATATTCCTCTTGCACTGAGATAAGATTCATAACTTTCCTCCAAACAGAGAACAATTATTTTATTTTTTATTAGTAAGGGATACATATCTACAAATATAATTCATTTTTATTAAGAATAATATGTAACTTATATTTAATTCTCTTTTTGGTTTAATACAATATAAATTATTGTAATGTGTAATTAAATACTGTGATAACATCTATATAGATACTTGATGAGTTTTGAGTATCAACCAAATTAACGCAAGCCTTGCAGCCTTGTTTATTTTATTTTTTTTTTTCTTTTAATAATAATGAGACATGTAAAGCATTAAGTGATCTAAACACACTTGGGTTTGTTATTAGCAATGGCCACGTTTTTTCTTAAGAATAGTGGTTAGGTATCAAATGTTGGGTGCAAGAACCTTAGGTATCAAATGTTCTTTGTTTCTCAGTCTTCCTATGTACTTTTCAGATTGAGGCAATAGCATTTTTGACTATGAATGCAAACTTCTGTGATTGCAAAATACTTTATCCTTTCATGTAACATGTAACAATTTTAAGTTTCAGAACTGCCTTACTATTTACTGTTAATATTTTAAACAACACAGGACATGCACTTGTCCTTGTTATACCCTTGTCATAAAGTCAACTTGATTTTCAGGCTTATTGCAAGAAGTACGAATTCCACTTCATAGCGGGGAAAAAAAGTTAAAAATCTGACCTCATCTCCATAAATATAGCCTCCTTTAGGTTCCATAAACATGTAAAGGTATTTTTTGATGCCTGTCAGATTCCAGTCTTGTAATATTAATAGAAATTATAAGAATTTAATAATTTATAATTTAGTATAATTTTCACATTTTCCCATTAATTCCTTTAGTTTCTGCACTATAGAAAGCACATACAAATTAGTACTTTCAGAGATGAAAAATAATGAAACAAATAAGGAATAAATAATGAAGGAAAAAAATTGAGAATCAGTTACATTATTTGTGACTTATTGGTATCAAAACACTTGCAATTACTTTACTAATTAGATGGTGTTTCCACCAGGCATGAAGTCACACTCCATTTCAGATAAAATATTTGTTTTCCAAAATTAATAACTTCTTTTTTTCCAAAAGGGTTACGCAGTCAAGTGGTGCACTTGAGCTAGACAAACAATGCTTATCCTAGGCTATGCTGTGAAGCATGGGCAGAGCTAGGAAGGTGGGAATAATAATGGAGATCCGAAATGACCTGCCTGAACTGCTGAAGGAATAGTGGATGTTGTTAAATAAAGCTAATTTCCTTCAACTAATGTATTGCAAGAGGCTGCATGAATTCCTACATGGATGAGACAATGACACAAGGGTCTTGAAACTGTAAAACCTAAATAATGGAAGATAACATTAATTTGATATTATAGCGACCCATGCATTTAATGGAGTAATGACTACTGGTTTATTTTCATAATTTTGTACAAAATATGTGTATGAGTGGGATCAAATTAAATACTTGCATCATTCCTTTCTTTATCTCATTACAAGAAAACTAACAGTGATTTAAGATATCTGTATAATTTATTAGACAGATTTGTTTCTTTGAAGCCATAAGAACCCTTACCTATTGAAATTTTGTAGACTGGGACATTGTACTTTTAAGACCTATTTTCAATGTATAGCTCTCATAACTTTCCATTTAAATATCCTGACCTTCAAATGATTTCCAGGTCTATAAAAACATTTGGGGTCTATTAAGATTTTGAGTATGGGATTTGAAAGGAAGCTATTAGTGTTTAAGTTCTTGAGATGCAAACAAAAGTTCCTGAATGGAGCATATGGAGAACTACATGTGAATATTCTTCTCGCCTGACTTTGACTCCATAAAACTTTACTGTCTGCTTTACACTTGAAACTGGACTGGCTCTATGGTCAGTGGGTGAATTCTTCCTACCCTAATGTGGTAGTAGATTTTTCTTCATTGTGGGAGTAACTTCAACAGTTAGCTGAGATGTCAGAAATCAGGCAACTTGAAGTCATGTAAATATTATTTAATTTGTTCATAGCAATTAAATAATTATTTTAATGTGTATTTCATCAGAATACAGTATTGATATGGACTAATTTTAAAAGAACATCTAAAATTATGTAAAGAAGGGAGTGGATTTCGAATTATCTTCAGCAAATATAATCCTAGGATTTCTGGTTTGTGAGTCTTGGCATGCAATAGAACCAGTTGCACTTTGTCCTTTCGATCTTTTTTTCTGTGAAAGAAAAAAGGAAGGGAGGAATCATTATTCTGCTGCCATCACAGCCATCTACTGTCCGTCAGATCCAAAGCCCTCCAACATTGTAACAGTTAGTTTCTCATCTGGTTTAATCAGCCTGCCCCACGGGAAGCTTCTACTGGCAAAGATAAGCTGCCAAATTCCTACCTTTGGGCGACAAAAAAATGTCTATCTTGTCTTAATCCTCTGTCTCAGAGCATTAGCTGGAGTTTAAGGAGCTCTCATGACATCTGACACAGTAAGAGGAGGAAAGCAGTGAAGCCAGAGAGTGAAAGGCATTGCAAGAGGCAAGGGTAAATGGGAGTTTGGAGTGAATGAGGAGAGCATGTGCTCTTTGCTGCAGCTGCCTCATTGGGATCGCCTCCTCCCTGCCAGGGGCACAATGCTCTGCTCTTTGCTGTTGGATCAGATCTGTAGGATCTCAGAAAAGATGTTTGAAACACACACAAATTTTATTCTGAGAAAAGATAGAAATGAACCTCACGTGGGTTAAATGGGTTTAAATGGTTACTTTTGCTTCTTCAGTAAAATCTAAACTCAGTTTCAGAGGTGCTTTCCTAGATCTACAGATAAGCCTTTGGGAAAAAAACTGACCAAACCCGACAATAAAAACTTAAAAGGTGTTAAAAAATCAGCCTTAATGAGTTGTTTTAATGGAAAGGGCAATGTATTCTGCAAGCACAAATGTGTCTACAGATTATGCACTGTATTATATGCTTTTATCATGTGCTTCTCTCCAATTATTCAAACTGGTACAGAAAATGCAATCATTTTTGTGAGGTTTTCTGTGGGTGTCCTTCCAGGCTTTTCTGTTCTGTGCATTAGTTTGTGAACATTCATCATGCGGTTTTCTAATCTGGATTTAAACCCCTTTCTCATCCTGTATCTGAAACAAATTAAAAACAAAAAAACTAAAACTAAATCAAAGAAACAACCAGAACCAAAACAAAATATCCCGCAAACCACAGAAAACCAGGGTATGCTTCAGAAAAAAAAAAAAAAAAAAGAAAGCAAACCAAAACAAAGATCTTTGGATTTCAAGAAGCGAAACTAAATCTCACAAGAATTTAGAGTCAACTTTACAACAATCTTATCTGGTTAGATGTAGCTCATCAAACCCATAGCATGCTGAAGTTAGCTGCTTCTCAATCTCCCTCCTTTGGGAGAAAAGAAGGGAATTTAGTCATCTAATACTCCTTCACAGAGAACAGGAGGATGTGGAAGGAAGGATTAATGAGCACTTTTCAACACAGATAGCCTCAAGAAAACTCCACAACAATAAATTATTAAACATAAAAGCATAGCACCTGCTGCAGCCAAACTAATGGTGAGAATATTTTAAACAAGAATTATCCTGGGGTATAATCCATTAATATATTCTGCATCTATAATTTTTATTGTAATTCTTCAGAAGTCACAGACTGGGCAGCAAATGCATTCATTGCATTAAAATGCTTTTACCTGTATAAGGGATAGGCCTTGCTGTGATTCTGTAATGCTGCCAGTCCTCTGTTTATCTTTGTTCTGGCTGTGTGGCTCTAAATCAAGATAAAAACCAACTGAACATGAAGGAAAATAAAAGGAAGGTCATTTAATCACCACGTTAGCTAAAAATGATTATTGATTCCTGGAGGTGATGTCTAACTCTGCCAGAAAATCCATTTCAGTAATGATTACTGCCCTCTGCCTTATCTATTATACTGGAGGTTATTAAAAGTGGGAGTCTCTAGGGGAGTATATAGCTTTAGACCACTAATATCATATTTAATATGTTTTTAACAGAACAGAGTTTCAGACTGTGCCCTTTAACCTACAAGTGAATCAAGGAGAGTGTAGGTCTAATTATTATATATACTCCACTGGGATCTAGTCACACACTAGATAGATAGATAAATATCAGCTGGGACAAAGATGTATTGAACTCTTCATCACTCTAAATTACCAGGTGCACACTGCTCTAGAAATAACACACTCAGAAAACTTATAGTACCCTTTTGAAATAGTTACTCAACTTGCTGTTGCACTTTACCAAATAATGTTCTCATCCTATGACACTTGTATCATGTTTTCCTCCTGGCTGCTCTTTCAAAATCACAGTGATATAAACTACTGTGGGAGTAAAGGATTGTCTACAAACTGAGACATCTGTCCTGCCACTATGTACACAGGGATTCTAGTGTGTTAGTTTGCATAACTAAATGCATAATGAGGGTAACCTGATAAAAATCAAAGCTTAAACATTCAGAAAATTTAACTAGACCATCTAATCTAGTTACCTTTTGTGATCCTAATTTCTTTCTTTATATGAGTCTAAAATTTAAGGAAAAAAAACCCAGGAAAACGACGTATGGAATAGCATATTAAAATTATGTTGTTTTGATATTCCTTGGACCAATTGAGGTTAATCCTTGAACATTTTTACCATCTGCTGTTAATCCATGAACCTTTTTGAACCAAGGGATCAGTAAAAAGTTTCATAGATCATAATTTTTTTCTTATTATTTTTAAAATTGGAAAAATATATTATTTTATGGATCAGTTGCAAATCCTTTTCTATGGAGTTTTGGACCACCATTAATGAGAATGTGAGACTCTCTACCACATAGCCTATTGAAAATATATATATTTTTTTAATCTTAGAGAAGTTTTTCAAAAAGTTATTTTAAAGAAAAGGGTTTGGAAGAGTAAATCACAGATCCCAATTTCTGAAATTAATTCATCTGACAGTATTTACAATATGAAAAATAGCTTAATAACAATAAAGAAAAACTATATAGCACAACTCATGACTGTCTCTTTATTCATAACATTATTTTATTTTCTGCTATGACCAAGAGATACTGTGGATCATATCAGTGGTACTATATCTGATATGAAGAGATGCCCAGAATCAATGAATGAAAAAAAAAAAAATCAGCAAATTGCAGTTCCAAATTATTGCACATATTTTAGGCATTACAGATCATAATGCACAACTACATTTAGTTCTCTGGTATGCTCTCCCTATAGCCTTGAGTGAATTGTTATAATATTTTTTCTATCTATCTATCTATCTATCTATCTATCTATCTATCTATCTATCTATCTATCTATCTATCCATGTACATATATATATATATAATATATGCATAATAATATAAATATACAATAATATATTTTCCAGCAATTTGTGAAGCCTATTAATATTGTTATTTTACCCACAAAGAACACACGGAAGATTACATTAATCTGTCTTTTTTTTTTTTTTTTTTTTTGTTCTCATTCCACTTCACAAAGGGGAAAGAAATCTGAAGTAGTTAATTTTCTTATCAAGGCATCAACAGTAAATAAGTGCAAGTAAACTGCAGTCTAAGTAAACTGCACCTGGTCAGGTGCAGTGCCATTCACTCAAGGAGCAAGTCTCCCAAAATTATGCAAACACTTATAATATCATGCTTTTTAAATTGTTGGTATGCAGAGTTGGGCGATGCTGCTACATCTGGGAACTCAGCAAAAAGTAATTTCCACAAATATTTGTCAGAAAATATTCTTTTAAAACTTATTGTTCTTTGCAGGGTAATTTTCTTTTCTCTTGCTACTCCTGATATTATTACAGCTTTGTACTTTCATTAACTGATGGAGACTAAGAGAAGTTGCTGGAAAGCTTATCAGTGGTTTTAAAGAACTTTAGTATCCATCCAAGAATTAATTAGACCTTAACAGAGACAGAGAAGGCCTGATGGTTGCATTTTGATGTGCAATGTTCAGAATATTAGCCAGACATACTACTAACTATTAAAAATGTCATAGAAATTTGGTTTAAAGATCCACATCCGTTGTTTTCCATGTTACACAGAGTTGATAGATGTGGTCCAAACTTTATAAATACAGTGCATGAAATTCTGTCAAGTGTTTTTGTTAATGGGTGTTCTGTCATTAACTTTAAGGGGGACAATGCACATTGTACTGTAAAAGTAAGAAAGGCATATATGCTCTTTAACACCCTAGGACTCCCATTTTCATGGTTAATTATTTAATTCTTGAATTGCTGTTCACTTTGAAGGATCTGTGGCCCAATAAATTGTTTATTTCAACTGTGCCTGTGGATGCTTTGATATTTTGATGTTTTTATAATAATGTATATAATTCAATTATTTTTATGTGGTGCCAGTAATTCATTATAATGTAGAGAGATATGTCAGCTATGCCACTTGCAGGATAGTACTGCATTTCCTGACTGTATTGTGTGATAACTCATTAATTTTTTTTGAGCCATTATAAGGGGACTTGTATTGCTCACCATTAGGACATTTAGCAGGAAACCTGCTGTTACTTATCATGGGGACCTCTGGAAGAAAAAAAGCCACAAAAGCAATTCTAGATTAATGTCCTCAATGTGTCACTGTCAGAGAAGTCAGCCAAACCACAAATTACTTTTTAAGGGAAGAAATATCAATTATTTTCTCTTTAAAATATAGACATAAATATAATCATAAAAATGAGGAAAAAAAATCTAATTCATTGGCCAGAGCTGGGGTTAGATTCTCAGCTGGCATGAATTTGCATGCTCCATTACTGTTAATTGGATTTATGTTCCCTGAAGGCCAGATATTCTATGTTCTTGGAGTAGAGTGGTTTCAGAATCGGAATTGGTGTTTTCTCTGGTATTCTTGAGGGTTTTTTAAGGTTACCATTGTATTTGTTCTGGTCAGTCTTTTGTCATATGTAAACTCTGATATGCTTTTGACAGTTAATTATCAGATTGCAGACTTAAGTTTTATTAAATATTTTGGATCGACACCATTTTTAGTTAAGCAATTCTTATGTTTGTCAAATTAGATTACTTATTTATGTAATATTCAGCTGTGAGTGCAAAAAGATTTTACCCTCCCTTATAGTTTTAACACTCATATTTTCTCCTTCCTCATACCTCTGCTAACACCTTCATTCTCCCTATTCTCTATCAGAAAGAAATTTATTCCAGCCATATACCCAAAGTAACTTTTTTATAGAGTACTAAGATCTTATATACTACTTGATGAGACCAAAAGCTTGGTGCTAATTATTTTGGGGTTTTTTTGTTTGTTTGCTTGTTTGTTTGTTTTTCCCTGAAGATAAAATGAATATTGGATTGAAAGAAACAAGCAAAGCCCCTACTACATGTTTAGACCACCCATGAGATTGCTTTTTTGACCATGTCATACTGAACATTTTGTTCATAATTTTAATAATAATAAGAATTTCTGTGGTTTAGTTAAAAAACCTGCAACTAAGCATCTTCACTACTATAAATCTCATTAATAAGACACTACTAAAATTTTTGTCCATCCCTGTCCTTTTCTGTGGAAGAAAAAAATTAATTATTCCACAGTATGTGCTGTGTTCGTAACTTAATAAGTTTAATAAATTATATTAATTTTAAATAGCAAATTAGTTGCATTTAGTGTCTGAGATGCTCACACTTCTGCTGATTTAAAGAGAAAAATGTCTTCCCTTGAGTATTGCCAGAAGATTGAGTGAGTTGATCCTGCCCCTTCACTCAGCCCTGGTGAGGGCACATCTGGAGTGCTGTACCCACTTCTGGCTCCTCAGTACAAGAGACACCTGGAGCTCCTGCAGCAGATCAGCAGAGGTTTTCCAGTTTGATTAAGGGCCTGGAGCATGTTTATCTGGGGAAAGGCTGAGGAAGCTGGGCTGGTTCATGCCCAAAGAGAGGTGACTGAGAGGGGACCTCATCAATGTCTGTAAGTCTCCAAAGGGAGAGTGACAAGAGGATGGATCTGGACGCTCCTCAGTGGTGCCAAGCCATAAGACAAGAGGCAATGAGCCAAAACTGATGGACAGGAAGTTCTACCTGAATATGAGGAAGAACTTCTGCACTGTGCAGGTGACTGAGCACTGGAACAGTTGCTCAGAGAGGTTGTGGAGTCTCCCTCACTGGAGATATTTGAGAACTGTCTGCATAGAATCCTGTGCCCTGTGCTGTAGGGTGACTCAGCTTGGTCCATTCCAACCTGATCCATTCTTTGATTATGTGTTTCATTTTCACATGGAAATTTTATAAAAGTTGTTGTAATAATAAAGTTGACATCTTAAACTTGTCACTTAAAGAAAATACCACATGTACATATTGGAGGGAAGAACTTGCATCAACAATTTCATTAATTTACAAGAAATTAAATTTATTACTTTTATTCTATGCAAGCATGTACTTTCTTGTCTTATACAAAATCACTATGAGAGAAGTGGATCAATTATTGATAGCTTTATTTTTCTTTATCATTTTTCCCTAAACTTCTCTAGTCTTTTACATTTTTCTTCTTTCGCCAGTGGTGTAATAACAGATGGTGTGAGTTATTCATAGCTCCCTTCTTATATTCATTTACCTCTAAGTCCACCCATTACCAGTGGCAAATATAAAACAAATGTATTTTTCTATATCAAAACTATCAAAAAATGACCCATTTGAGATCAAATGTTCATTGACTGCTTTTTTTGGGGGAAAGATATGTCAAAACAAGCTTCTTTTTCTGCTTGTCACTTCCAGACAGCACAATGAAGACTAAAAAAACTTGTATATGATGGGAAACCTGGTGCCTGTTGAGCTGTGAAAAGAGCTGCCATTAGAAGCCCAAAATATTTCTGCCAGGTCAGCAAAGTATGAGAAAAGTTCCCATTAAGCAGTTTATAACTATACACCTCTTTTTTCTTCCTTTCGCTCTCTCCTCCCCCTTCAAGCTTTTGATAGCCAGCAATTCACTTTGCTGGCACACACTGTGGCCCTTCTCAGAGTATAATTCACAATGTTTATAACTGTCATTTCAGTCTCTGTACTTTGTATTTTTTCATCTCATAGCCTTTCTCTTTTTCAGGTTCTTGTCACCCTGGAAAAACACCAGTGTTTATAACCTCTCTGGCTTCACTGAGGGGCTTTGTCACCAGAGGTTTTTGTAACATCCTTAATGACCTGTTAGGAAAAATCTTGTAAACATTCTGTCATAGTAAGTGTTAGGCTGAAAATCTGTTACCTTAACTTGTATCCTCAAAATATTGGCATATTAAGTGCTTGGCAATTGGCCAGCGTGATGGGTTCAATATAGCAAATTCTTCAGATACCCTTTTTTTTAACCAGGACTCCTTTTTGCCAGAAAATGGTTCATTCTAATCAAAGAATGGGCATGTTATTAGGCTGTGAATTCTTGTGACCTTCTGTGCTAAATATTTATGACAAAAAATATTCTCCATAAATGGCAGTACATATCTAGAATAAAAAAAAACCACTTTTTGTGAATTTTTGAGCAATATCCTAAACGAAATATATAGGAAATTCCAAATATTATGTTTTTATATGTATTGTCATGGGAGAATATAGAAAACCCCCAATTCTGCTGTTATTTAAACAATAAGAAGTGTCTGAGGCATCCAGAAAGCTTAGCAGAAAGTTGTGTTTTCTAGCACTAGTTGATTCTGTGTAATAAGTGGTGCTAGTCTTTGCAATAGCTCCACTTCCCAAATCCTCTGGAATAGTTATGTGACTTTTTGTACTAATACTTTATAGATGATAACTAGGTATTGTTTAACTCATAAAAAAGGCACCAAAAATTAAGGGAATATATTTGCAGTTTGTTTCAATTTCTGTTTCCATCTCAATTTTTAATTTCTGTCATAGGAATCTGTGAGAACATTCAAATTGAAGTGTGATACTGGAAAAACATGAACCTTTTGCTATAGTGTCTCCAAGGTGCCACAACCTAGATATTAAAATCTATCTTAGGTAATACCCATATGTATATAAACAGATATATTCATATAAATAAAGACACCATCAAAATATAATGAGGCTCACACATTATGAAACAATGTTGATTTTGACTTATGCATTCTGTTATAAAAATTTAGACTTATATCAAGAAAGTAGGTTAAAGTTAACCTTTTGTCCCAAAGGGGTACTAGGATGCCTGTCTGTAATGGCTTCAATACACACAAAGTCATGAAGGGTAAGAAAACCTCAGCTATTATTTTGGCAGAAAATTGTGAGGCAAATCAAAGAAATTAAATAGTTCTCTTCACTATACAGATTTATATCTCCCATGTATTTGGAAGTCAGGAAGACAAGTATGTGCTCTGGCAAATGTCTCTTTTTTCCTTGGAATGAAGTAAAGGACTTGCTGCAAACTGATCACCAATTCACTGCTGCCAGGAGTGCACATTGGGTGAAATGGAGAAGTCCTTTGAGAAAAGGCTGGGATTTGTTTGAGTGAAATTGTAAGTGCATGAGTATTAGTGACACTGGAAATCTTAGTCATTTGGAAATCAGGAAATGAGTATCACCACTTTATTCAATCCTTTTCTCCATGCTTAGAGATGGAAAGGCATATTGCTCCATTTTGCAGGGATCAAACAATGCTTATGAACAATAGCATCACAGTGATGGTGTCCATGTCAAACAAGCACATACCTGAAATATTTGAATACCAGGAAAAGCAGAAAACACAGTGAATATTGGAATCCATCCTAGATAGTGTTAAACAATACCAGCCAAAAACTCTTAGATTTATTCCAGGAACCACTTCATGCTTATCAGCAAAAATGCAGAAAGTCTATCACAGTGGTCAGATGAATGAAGTACTAATGAGACAAAGCAATCTGAAAGAATTAATTTTCTCAGATAATGCACAAAACATAGTTGAATGGATAATACTGTAACAGTATCCCTTGGTCTCCATCAGTTCTGTATTCATACACATAAAGAAAACAACACAACCCCCACCCCCAGTTTCAAAGATGATCAGAGTCCAGAAATTGCCTCAACTATGTTTATTTCTCTCTTTCATCTCACTGGAACTGATCAAGGTTTTCATTTCCTTCATGAAAATGCGTTGTTAAAAAAAAAAAATTATTTCATGCACATTTTCTTTTAAACTCTTGCTAAAAAAAAAAAACAAATAAAAAAGAACTTAGATTCTTATTGCTAAATTAAAAATACTTATTCAGATTTTTAGAATATATTTAAGGTGTGGAGAAAAAAGTTGCCATGCTTGTAAAGTTTGAATTTACAGAAAGATTGGTTTTGGAAAGAAAAAAAAACCTAAAGAAAACAACACAAAAACAATCCTACAAGAGAAGGATATATTTTCGTCTCATTGCTTTGATTTTCAGATATTATTTTTCAGTTATAGTATGGGCATAAATATGTTTTGGATAGACAAAATACCTAAACTGATCATTTATATGTGGTTGTTTTTTTGCACAGTCAGTGATATGATCAATCCTCTGGCTGGAAGAGAAGGTCATATATACCTCAGGACCAGTAGGATGATCAGCTGATAAGAACTGGTTATATTTTTGAATTTGAGGTATGAAGCCAGATAGATATTTTGTAATAAAAATGGTATAAACATTAATCAATCAAAAAAGAGAGTATTTTTGTGCTGACCCAGCTTGCGAAAGCTTTGAAATTAAGACTCTGTCAGTACAAGTTCAGTAGTACACCCAAGCTGGTGAAAGGACTGACAAAAATGCTTTTAGGAAAAATAGGATTCAACAGCTTTCACTTTAGCTGTAAATTGTGATTTTGTTTTCCAGATTAATAATATAAACTATTCCAAAATCAGTGGAAATTCTTGCTCTGGTAAACTGAGGATGAGAAGTTCAGATTACTAGTATAAGATTTCTAATATCTGACACATAAGACTGAACTAAAGCTTACTTATCCTATCTTTTCTTTTTCTTTTTTCTTTTTTTTTTTTTTTTCCCCCTTCTTTTTTCTCATTTTTGAAATCGCCAAATCATTGAATATTTTAGATTGGAAGAATTCTCTGGAGGCAACGTGATCCAGCCCTTTTATCAAAGCAGGGCCACATTACCTGCTGCTCATCAGTGTCCTCTCTTCTTCACTCAAAGCAGTGAGATTGATATCCACAGTGGTGTTTCTAGTGGGATCATTTGCTATATTTCCTTTAAATTAATTTCCAGCTTAAGTTTCAAAGTACCACACCTCCCTCATTCAGTAAAAGCTGCTTCCAGGTACAGAAAAATCAACACAAACCGAACTTCACATTTACTGGCTTAAAGCAATACCTTTTTCACCAGAATTCTTCTGATTTGTGTTAAAGTTATCACTGGGCATGAGAACTGCAAGTAAGACATTTCTTCCCATGCTGATTTTTTTTTTTTTTCCTAGCTACTGGAGAATGATTATATGCATACAAAATTTCAAAACACATATGCACACATATTTCTAATGCATTTATTTTGAATTATTATATCATTCAAATATTATAGAAATTTACAGAGCTAATTTAAGAGCTAATAGAATTTTCAAAGTATGACTGAAACAACAGTCTGGCATTTTTAACATGCAGTATATCTGTCACACAAGTTAAAGTGAAAGGGAAGAAAATGTATGTAATATGTGATTATGTTTCTCATTTATATTAATTCTACATGAGAGGGATAGAGGAGCAAATGGCAGATATTTTAAACCCATCAGATAATCTCAGTCATTCTGATGCTCTGGAATGCTTTTTATGACATTCCTTCAAATCATCAGGCAGAAAAAGAAGGAGATATTCTTTCACTGCTTAATAAAGTTTTTGAGGATGGAGAAAGATTGGATTGGTTTTGAGGGGATAAGGAAGGACTGGTGAAATAAAATTAATGGAAAAAAGTACAGTTAATTATTGTCAGTATAAACTTGCTCCACCAAGTTCAAAGAAGGGCTTTAACACCTTCTGTTGAATGAGGATTTAGCTCTTTTTTCCCTTAGTGATCCAAAATAAGTAACTTGAGAGAACAATGAAAGTTGTTTGCTTCTTTTGTTGTTCTTCTATCCCAATTAAATTATCCTTAATAGCTTTTTAAAACTACTAAAACCTGCAACAATGTATACAGAGCTTTAGTCTGGAAATATGTGATGATACAGCACCCAAGAAGTGTAACATGAAGTATTTATATTCCTTTTTTATCCCTGATTATTCTTTACTGCTGACACCCTTTAAACACATTCAGTGAACATGGCAAAAGGTAATTAACATGGGGCTGTAAGTGACTTCTAGATCTTATTAATAAAACCTCATCTTCAGGATGATCCTTTGCACTACACTCACCCATGTTCCAACATATTTTCCCCTCCAAGATTCTTTTGACTTTTCTCTGATCATTTCCTAATCATCTTTTCTCCTTTTGTGGCACATTGAAGCCTTAGCCCCTAATGGCCATGATCTCCTTTGGCTCTAGTAAGATTTTGAAACATCCTCCTTTCTGAAGGGCTTCCTTCTCTTCTGAATTGCTGCTGAATGTCCCTTCCTCTTCTCTTAGCATTTTCTTTTTCTAATAGTCTGTGCACCACAGTCCCACTACAAATAGAAACTCAGTTCTCTGTGTCCCTCACCTTTCTCCATGAACAGAAGCCCTTTGCTTCTGTTTAATAAAAGTTTTGACATTTGTGTCTTTCCAGGGGTGATGCTTTCCCCAGTTTTCTTGTCTCAATTTCTTCTGATTAATCCTGTTGTAAAGCTTATTGATATAGATCTAATGCTCTATATATAAATTTATACATACATATGAATTTAAATATATACCTATAAATTAAATACATATTGGAAACATATATTTTCTTGTCTTTATTTACAGGCTAGACAATAAAGAGAAGAAAAGATTATTAGTGTAATTTAATCTGAAATAAATATTATTAAACTAATTAAAAGAAGAAATTAGTCTGAATTTTGCAATCATAAATTACATTATTTACCATCTAACACAAAATTTAGTTTATAACTGCTGACTGACTCTTAAAATGGACAGAACACTTAGGGTCTAAGGACCATCTCTTCTGGAATGTGATGTGGGGCAGTCCCACTCATTTCATTATTCTAAAGGTAGGACAAGATGATAAAGGACAGAGGGAAGGGTAGGAAGATTACATAAAGCTAGAGAAATATGAAAAAGTTAACCAGAACCAAGTGTCTCATGAAACTAAAAGAAAGTTGTAAAAAATTATCTCTTCTAAAAATTTCTGGAAAAATTAACAGAATAAGAATGGTGAGATTGTTTAAGTTAAACTTTGATTACATGAACAAGAAGGACAATTATAACATTTTTTTTAAAAAAAAGTCTAATGGATTTTATTATCTTAGAAAATGCTAAGACACATGCAGAATAACTATGGTTATACTGAGATTTTCATATCAGAAAATACACCTTATTAAATTACTCAAAATCTCATTTCCATTCGGGAATCCCTATCATTATTCCTTCCTCTCTTAAAAGTAAACAAATTTTTTTGATTCATTGGCAAATTAATATTTTTTTAAACATAAACTGACGATCTGATATATTCTGGGAGAAATGAACAATTATTCATAATGGTGTGAGAAATACTTTATATTTCTCCAAATATATTACTCAAACTCATATGCACAAGTAATTTTATGGAATGAAAAATAAAAGTAAAGATATCAGTGAAATATATCTTTAAATTCCTAGGCTATAAGTCAAAAATTATGGCTGTCCATCATGATATGGACAGATGCATAAAACATAATTCTTATATAATGGTGGTGCTGTCATTTGTTCTGAATTTCAGTATCCTTTTCCTCCTTGCCAGACCTCTAATGAGAGACGAAATCAAGCCAGAAAAGGAGACACAGAAAACATATAATGCATATACAGAACAAGTTTATGGACATGTTTTGGGATAAAGTGCTTTCCATAATGCCTGTCTGGTGCTTCTATTAGGAGTATCCAGCACTATCTTCCTCATGTTTTTTGGTTTTTTTTTTTTTTTTTTTGTTTTTTTTTTTTTTTTTTTTTTTTTTTTTTTTTTTTTTTTTTTTTTTTTTTTTTTTTTGTTTTGTTTTGTTTTGTTTTGTTGTTATTGTTGTTGTTGTTATTGCTGTTTTCCAATGAACACAACATTTCTGGTCAGTCTATGGATGAACTTGTTCTCAAATATTCCTGCAAAAATAGAATAACTTTTAACTGTTTAAAAAAAGGACACCCAAATGTAGCAGGTAACCCGAGAAAACTAAATCCCATCTATCAATTTTTATAACATTTTTAAGATTCACATCTACTTATTAATCTATTTTTCCATTTAAATTTGGATCTGTATTGTTTCTGCTCCAAATATCTTCTCTCTTCCTGAAAACAGGTGTATGTAAACCCATCTTTGCATATCAAGTGTGGCTTACCCAATGTATAAAACAAAGAAACATAGCTTTGCATGGCTTGTAGAACACGTGAAAATTAATCTCTCCACCTGCAAGAGATTACACAGAGCAGTCATATTCTGACTTGTGGAGATAAGTGTAGTTAATCAACACACACACAAGAGCTTGTTGCATGAACACATCAGTCAGGTACATAGGGAATTTCTGTGCTTGTAGAGAAATTTGCATTGATGATTTGTGTAGCTTGAAGCTAAAAATGAAGCAGTTGTTTGAATTTATATACACTGACTTTGAAAATTACACGTTCACTTTAAAATACGTCTCTGACTAATAGTGTAGCAGTACCATAAAGTCTTCTTAAATTCTTGAAAGCATTGTTCTGATTTCAGAGGCCACACACTGCTAAATGACTGACTTCACCAGCATTGGAAAGAACTCTTAATTCAGGATTTATACTAAAGTCAGAACAAATCACTTTTTGCATTCCTACTGAGAAAAGTACATACATTTTGGTCTGTGTATATGCAGAAAGACAGAAACCTTTCTATTTTCCTATTCCTTTATGTAAAAAACTGCTTTTTTGGTTCCACTTATACAACATTTTTCAAAAGGGGTTTTTTTTTATCACTGGTCCATTAACATATTTTTAGTATATGTAAACAACTGTATTAATTTCCATTCTTCCTACAGGAAAAATGAATTGAGAAATCAGATTTAAATAATTTGGATTTCCATTCATGGGAGTAGCTTATTAGTTTTACAAATTCATTTCCAAGACTAACTTATTAGCTGGGACCCAAAAAAGCCAGGCTGAACTCCATTGATTCAACACTACAAAACAGAAGAGTCCCACACATCACTGTTAGGACTGGATTTCTCTGCTTCTCGCTCACCCAGGGCTTGGATTACTTAGAGCACAGAGCTTTTAGGGATTTACACTGTCTTCCAGAATACTCCTTTTGATGGTATTGCTATTCTATTGGTATTCTATATCCAAAAACAACCTACTTGGAAGCATCCTAAACTCTCAAGGCATATCTTACAAGACTGTTTATGCTGTCCTACTCACAACTGCACTCTTGCAGAACTTTCCTTTAAAAATTTCTGTGGCAAAAAGGGCATGTATAACAATCCAACATTTTTTTTTTTCTTGCATTAATTGAAAGGATTTATTGATGTAAGCAGGTAAGCATGTACACTTATGAAAACGTTATGAAGATTTTGGTTACTAAAATATAAAATTCAGACTTTAAAATGTTCCTGACTATTAAAAAAAAAAAAAAAAAAAAAAAGTATGTATTAACTGGATTATGACAATTGCCTGAACTTTGTCACCAAGAAAAACAGAGGGGTGCCACCAAGCAAGAGGGACCTTATCGAGATACTGATGCAACTGTCTAGAAAATAAAATATTTGCAGTTTAAAAATGCAAAAAAGAACAAAATATAAGCAGTCATAGGAAATGCAAATAGGTTTTGTTTGCAAAATGGATCTACATTCAGAATGCTTTCAAATAGCTAAATTTAATATTACCACAGCAGCATATATAGAGCTGCTCACAGAATTCAACTTTTGAACAACTGATTCAAGATTAGCAGTTGTTCAAATGAAATGTCAAAAAAGATTTGTGCATTGGTCAGAGGAATAACTTAAAGACTAAGGGTGAGAAGTTTGAGTCCACATTTGCACAGCACTGATGATGGTGATACTGAGGTGCAAATGTAGCTCTGTTGCCTAAGCTGGGAATGTGGGTAAAGAAATAAAGAACTACAGATTTAGCTCAATTGATAGAAGTACTTTGGAGAGAGCTCAATTGAAGAAACACAGAATGTTTAATGTTGGAAGGGACTAGACTGAGTCTTCTGGTTCAAGCTTCCTGTTCAAGCAGGGTTGTGCACATGGCCCCAAATTTTGTCCAGATTGTTGTTGAATATTCCCAGTGAGGGACACTCCACACTCTCTCTAGGAAACCTGTTCCAGTGCTCATTCTCCTGCACAGTACAGAAGTTCTTCCTCATGTTCAGGTGGAATTTTCTGTGCATTGCCTTCTTCCTATTGCCTCTTGCCCCATTGCTTGGCACCACTGGGAAGAGCCTGGATCTATTCTCCTGGCACTGTCCTTCAGACACCTACAGCAATTGATGAGGTCCTGTGTCAGTCACCTCTTCTTGAGGCTGAGCAGGCCCAGATGCCTCACCCTTGCTTTATGAGAGAGATGCTTCAGTCTCCTCATCATCTTTGTAGTCCTTCACTGGACCTGCTCAGTGAGCTCCCCATCTCTCTTGTAGTGAGGAGCCCAGAAGTGGGCACAGCTCTCCAGATGTGCCTCACCAGGGCTGAGTGAAGGGGCAGGATCTTGACCTGCTGGCAGTGCTCCTCCTAATGCACCACAGGACACTGCTGGCCTTCTTGGCCACCAGGACACACTGCTGGCTCGTGGAAGGCTTGTTGTCCCTCAGGGCTCCCAGGTCCTTCTCACAGAGCTGCTTTCCAACAGGTCAGCCCCCAGCTTCTGCTGGTGACTGGGGTTACTCTTTCGAGGATGCAGGATGCTGCATTTGCCCTCATTGAACTTTAAACTGTTCATCTCTGTCCATCTCTTCAATCTGCATTTGACCTTTTTGAAGAGAGCTGAATTAAGAATGTGCAAGGGCTTTTGTGGTGGTTGTGCATACTGGATGCAAGATCGTTCTTTAACTTAATGCAGAAAGGCATCACAGAAACCATTGCTAGGAAGTTCAAGAAAAGTAACAGCATTTTGTTACTTTTTACTAAATAATTATTTATTATTTTTGTTTTAGTGGTGTCTAGGAATCCTAACACAGAAATTCAATTTCTTGGAATTCCATAACACAGAAAAAATTTTTTTGTTTGTTTTTTTTTTTTTTTTTTTTTTTGGTTTGTTTGTATACTTTAAAGATCTTCCAGTTATAACATTATGAAATGATGACAGCTGAATGTAGGCAACTTTGTAAAGCATAATGGCTGGCAAATTATGAAAGCTGTCTTAGATTATATGTGATAAATGTCATATGGATGTCAGGTTTAAAATTATCTGAACTTAATTTTATGATTGTGCAAGGCCCAGACACACTGGGGAAAAAAAAAAAAAAGAAGGAAATATAAATGATAATACTTTGAGAAAGGAAGCCAGAATTCCTTGGGTTTACCACAAAAATTCAAAGAATTTCTCCCTGCATGTGATTTACAGAACAGTGGTTACACTTGCTTTTGCTTTGCAGGGTTTGTTACGAAACAACTAAACCCAGTGATCATCCATCTTTTTCCCTTGCCCTCTTATTTTTCTCTCAAATCCCAGTTTAAAGATTCAGCTCTCCCTGAATGATTGAGGTGAGCAGTTTATAGGTTTCTCCTAGGAGTTGTGAGGTGGTAAGAGAAGGCAAATATGACTAAAGTCAGTCATCTCCATATCTGAGGTCTGACTATGAGTGTATGTTAAATGCACAAATGAACAGGGGAAATGGGTGTTCTAGCCTTGCATGCTTGCTTTCTTTCTTTATAAGCCAGCACAGCTCAGATGCTTTTCATAAGTGATATTTTTACTGAAGAAGATTGCAAAGTCTGCAGAGTTCAAAATAGAAATGATTTTTGCAAACTCACACACAAGCACATATATATTTATAAATGTATATTTAAAAAGCAGGAACAATTTAGTCATGAAAGATGAGAAGAAAATTCTGGTCAGTCAAAAAATACGACATTATCAGGAAGTTTTATGAGAACAATTTGCAGAACAGTAGCTTGCATTGGGTCAGGAACTAAAACATGAAAATACATGTTCTAAAAGGTGAGGGGATCACACCAGTGTAATAGCAGCCTGAATAACTACAGAAGTGAGGTAGATCTAAACTGTCAGCTACGTAAAATTATCTCCATAACCAGCATAAGGAACCTGTGAACTCCAAACCGAGATGAAAATTGCATTTTAGCAAGTGGATTATAGGTTCTGTATAAAAAGACCAGTCACTTCAGAAAATCTACAACCTAAGGTTTCAGCAACATCTATAAACTGAAAATGAATGTGTCATGTGATAGTATATGATCAGAAAGCCTGGGTAAGGGTCAGATTTGAATGATTCTTATTAATGGTTTGAATAGACTTCATGGTCACACCTGGTTTCTGGAGTAACCAAGGATAATGGTAACAAATGAATGAAACTTAATATTTTTTATAAAATATTTCTGTACTGGTCACTGCTCTTGGTGACTCTATGGTACTATTTTTTATAGTGACAATTGTGCTGATATCTCAGACTTTTTGTCTGAAGTATCACAGATGTAATTTAATTAGTTTTTCTTTAATGCATGTAGTTGAGATGGATCCAAGTTAAAAGAAATAATCTATGATAATTTAAAATTCAATAATACGCTAAGATGAGTTTCTGTTTGCAAAGATTTGATCAAATATCCATTCATTTTCTATAAATTATTGTAATATTCAGTCTGAATTAGAGTTATTGAGTGTTTGAATTTTTTCTTTTGTCATGCTTTACGATGGATATTCTTATATTTCATTATCTCCATCACTGAAGGTGTCTTTTTAAGTAAAGCAATTCAACTTTATGTGACAGAAATGAAAAACACTTTTCAAATGGACTATAATGAAACATCAGATCTAATACAAAGCATGACCTCAGCAGAGGATTCTGATTGGTGTTGTAACGTTTCTAACATATTTTAGAGATATTACTGTCTTCAGCCTCTGTATTTCCACATATTTCCATAAGAACTGTTAAATACTGTTTTGATTGTGATACTCTCTATTTTAAAGTTAGCTTAATCATAAATGTTTGGACTACTGAAACATCTCTAGAGAAAACCTGACCTAATCTTCAGTCTGGGTCAGTGAGAGATGGTTTGTTAATGACAAATTAAGTGGTCATTCAGATTTCTATCTGATTTCAAACCCACCTGTGCATAAAGCTAAAGTCAAAATGATCCAATTGTAAGACGTGCTAATCTATTTTCAGGTTTAACTGTGTCAAAAGCAAGAGTCCAAAATAATGTTCAATAACATAAAATTTCAACCTATTGAAAGATACAGCTCTCAGACATAAGAATGATTGTTCATCATGATAAAGCAGCACAATTAGACTGAATATCTTGGTCATCAGAGATTTCTGCAAAAGTAATATTACACCCTTGGACCTGAGGCTCAATTTACCATCAAAATTTTCCTGGGGCTGCAACAAGAACTCAGGCTAAATTTTTTCTCCATATTCAAATCTGAAATGCCTCCCAAGATTGCCTGCTATTTAGCACAAAGGTTGATGAAAATGGGACATACTGGGTAAGAAGGAAGTTGTTATGAGTGAGTGAGTGAAGCACCAGCAAAAGGTTGATGTTTTTGCTGACACTGATGCCAGTGCCCAGTGGTTTTACTGTGAGGACATATACCAGACATACTGAAAGCAAAGCAGGTTTTGCTGAAGCCAGGTGAGAGTTAACTGTCCCTCACAGTCACAGAGGGAACCTATTCCCTGCCCAGGGTGATATTGCTAACAGCTTTAATGGCAATCTAGCTACATCAGCTGCAAATGTAATCTCTACATGCTGACATTTGGCTAGGGCATATGTTCTCTTCCCATTTGTGGTTACTGCAGTATATCAGCATGGGTGAAGAATTATTTCCACTTCACAAGTGCTCATCAGTCAGATAAAAAGAAAAAATTAATTTTCTTTTTCCTGCAAAAAATTAGTATGCTTCAGTTTAGAAGTGCTGACATCATCTCATGGATGGTTCAGAGATGGCTCCTGAAATAACTACAGACTGGGGCAACTAAATTTGTAAGGTCTTCTCCAGTGAGAATGAGTGCTTCAAGCATCATCTTGTAACTAAGTAAAACCTTTTCTTCAGGTAATACAATGGGAATGTAAAACTACCACTAGTGAGAGCATGTGAAGATCAACAGGTTCTAATGTTCCTTTGAAGAATCTGGAATATTCCTGATGCAACACAGTACAAAGAGAGATTGGAAGACAAACAGCTGAATAGGTACCATACAAGCCATGCAAAAAACTATTTTTATATTTGAAGATAAGTCTATGGACAGCTTAAATTCCCATCTAACGAATGCAGGATCAGAGGTGACTGAATGGAAAGCTGGAAATAAATCTTCAAAGCTGCATAAAGGTGTGAGAAGAGCCTGGAAAATTCATAGATATCGTGGAGTTGAGGAAAGGAATTAGGGGATCATGTGTGGGGATATAGAGGGAGAATAGGTTTTCAGAATGAATTTCAGAAAAAAAGAAAACAAAACAAAAAAAAAAAAAAAAAAAGGGAGGAAAAATAGCTTGATTAAGTTTGTTTTTAATAGCTGGCTTTTAACGAACTGCAAACATGAAAATCAGTTGTAACCAATTGAAGCTGCTCTGTGATATTATGCTATGCACACACATTGCTAGAGGCAATGTAGCTCCGGTTTAGGCAAATTCTATTTGTTCCTGGAATCTGCAGACAGTGCTTATAGAGAATCACAAAACATGTATACCTTTCTCATGCACTCACTAACTCCCCACTTAATGGCATGTACAACTAGGAACAATGGATTTTTTAGGGTGAAAACATAACAGATATAAAGTTTGGGTTTTTTTACTTTTTACAACACTTTGTAGCTTGCATTCTTTTTACATACATTTGTATTTTCAATAGTAAAATTAATGTGGCTTAATCTGTTCTTTCATACAAGAAAAAATTTCTTTACAAAATATTTAAAAAAATTATTTTAAAAGTTTTTTTAGTCAAACTAAGTGGGTGGAATTAACAAAAATATTTAAATCAAGAAAAAATGACATGTCTTGTCCATATCCATCAATTTATTTACATTTTTAATGTGCATTTGAGTTAATTGATTATTTCTTTCTCCATATATCATTAATCATTAACATGAGAGATTTTGAGCTTTGTGTAATTTTTTTTTTCATAATTACCATGAATTATCTCTTTTTAAAAAAAAGATAATAAAAGCTTAAATATTCTTTCCATTGTTGTTTACCCTGCAGATATGTGACAATCAATCATTGCAAAATACTTAACGAAATGCAAGAAAAAAATTTCTTAGGCAAAATAGGCACTTACTGATAACAATAAGTAATAACATATACAATTAAACATGTGAAATAAACTTCTTGAACCTGCAAGCCAAAAACATTAAGTTCTGAAGATGGCAATTTAGCTAATAATTCAAATAGCAAGGTTGGATAAGGGAGGAATTAGTAATGGTTGCCCACCCCCGCTTCCTCTGCTATTATCACAGCTGGGTGTTCCAGTCAGTGAATGATGTGACATCTACATAAAAGCTGCCTGGTAGTCTTTTACCACTGGTTACTAAAGCAAAGAGCACAGTGAAGGTATATCTCATCTGGCCTCTGACTCCCTGCAGGTAATTTGCTTTTGCCCTCTGACAGGGTTCAATCCTTTAATAATACAGGCAAACATTGGGTGAACACCTCAAGTAGTGCAGAGACAGGAAGAATTGCCCTAAATTTAAAAGCCACTCTGACACTAATGGCCGATTCAACAGTGCAGAAGGAGACGCCCTTCCTCTTCCTAATCATGCCTGAACTACTTGTCTTTATTGCCTTATTCATTCACTTACCTGGACAATCCCATCCTCTCTTATTTGGCTGTGTTTGTGTGCAATTTCCAGCCCAGGAAATATAGTCAGCAAGAAAATCCTTTCAAGTTCCTGGGGTGGGATTTTATCTCTGCTGAAATCAGTAAGAAATCAGTAAGAAAATGCTGTGGACTTCAGCTAGAAGCCCATCATAGTCCTAAGTGCATAAATGTTTTTGTGTGTGTGTTTAGGTGTGTGTGTTCAAAACACAGAGAACTACATTTTAGTCAAAGAATTGCAGAATTTTCCACAGAAATAATGATTTGGTAATTCAGCCTAGAGAAGAGTGGTGGGGAACTAATTCAAACTGTTTAAATGACAGGAATCTGCTAAGAGCTGACACCCATTAGGGCATCATTTCTGACACACACAAGCTCAGGATTCACTCTTCTCTTTTTATGAGGCTCTTTCAGACTTTGCTGTGCAGCACAAAGCTACTGTACTTCAGCTTGTAAGTACTGTCTGCTACTCTTATGCCACACCATGGTATTTTCCCACAATGGCTCTTCAGCTGCTTTGTTCCTGAGGTGACTGTTCAGGAGGGTGCAGTATAATTTTCAATCTAGTGTCAGGGAATGTGTGTATAACTCTATGTGCATCTACATAATTAGAGTGCCCACATGTCATGCAATTCCAACAGCGCTGGAAACTTTCTGTGCTGGAGGGTTAAAACTGAGATGTATGAGCCTGTCTAATGCCATGGCACCACTGTTATAATTATGTACTCAATCTGTATCTTGGAAGTGGAAAAAGCTGACTGGATGTGAAATGCATTGAGAAAATAAAAAGGAATAACAGAATATATCAAAAAAGAAAGCAGGAAATCTAGGTGTAAAATTTGCACTTGTCACTTACTTTCAAGATTGGTGCCACCTTGCCTGTTAGTTTCTTAAGAAAAATAATTTAATTTTTCTTTTCTCTCAAAAAAACCCAAACAAAAAACAACAGTACAGGTATTTTAATTGTTTCTTGGCAAGATGTTTTCAAATCTTCTTAGACTCTTGGTTCTTAGGGTTCTGTACTGATTTGCTTATCATTTTATCTTGAATTTACGTGTTTTGTGCTGGTGAAACATGAAAAATCTCCCTTGTCCCTTTAATTGAGTCTTTCAGACTCCAGGGAAAGCACCAGGAGCTGGGATGGTGTTTTTGTCTTCTCCAGTATCTGGCAGCTGTCTACAGAAATAACCAGGACACCTTAGAAAGTCACCTTGCAAACCTGCTCTCCACTGCAGAGGCTGAACTCTTCCCTAGATGAGCAAAATTAGTCGAAGGAATTTCCTATGGGGGATGGAGAGATGTCTCCACTAGGTGGCACTGATGAAATGTGTGAAGATTCACAATTTGGCACTTTTGGTGTTCAGTTTTTTGGGATTTTGTTTTGTTTTGTTTTGAGAATTCTTTTTTAAGAAAAGCATTATTTTTCTGTGCTTGAAAACAAAACTTTGTTTTAAAGAACAAAGCTGTGTGTTTTTCAGCTGTTGCAGCCAAAAAGGATATACAACTTCTATGCAGAGGTTACTTTGAGATTTGCATCCACATACAGGAAAAACTATTCTAAAGGAGGATAAAAGTGTACTGGGACCTGTATTAAATTCTAAATTTGAGGTTTGATTAGTTGCATCCTTTTAAATAATTATTTACTTAGGTCTTGGTGACCTCCACTTGAAATCACAAATCTGTCTTGTCAGTTAGTGGCACTGAATAAACCCTGTCTTTAAAAATTCTCTTCAGTGAGTTTGCAACCTCAGTGGACAGAGGAGGACAGAACTGAGGGGTGAAATTCCCTATGTTGCTGTAGATGGGAAATCAAGTATGTGTTTCCACCAGCAAATCCAGGTCTTCTGAGTCCTGCTCCACTGACAAATCTCAATTTATCTCTATTGTATCACTGTGGTATTTTATTCACAACGAATCAATCAGTGAAATATCTGTGTTCTGCTCTGCTCTCTGGGTGCAAAAACAGTAGAAAATTATTACTATATTTTGGGGTCAGAGATAGTTTGCTTTATGAGAACAGTAACAACATGTTGTGTATCACAGCCCTGGGCTTCAGTAATATGTCCCTAGCCCTAATGAAATATTTGTCAGTGCCTTGTACTATAGTATTACTCAGGAAAACTAAATTTCTGGATATAGATGATGAACAAACGATTGAACTTGGATTAAGATGACAAGAACTATAGATATACAAAACAGCATAAACTGAGAAATAAATTTCCCCATTTTCTTTTCAGTGAAAACAAATCTTGTGCTTGTGATTACTGATCACTTGCTAGACCTGCCCTAATAGATGTCCCTAATAGAATCAAGATATCCGAGCAGTACTTAATCACCTACTAAAACAAAAGTTGAGAAAAGTTGTTGTGGTTTATTTGGAGATGTCTTACACTTTGCTGAAGTCTCCAGGGCTTGCTGACATTTCTGACTCTTTGTGAATGAGGCTTTTTTTTTTTTTTCCCCTTCATTTGTTTAGCTCTTTACCTAATTGATTTTCTGTGCTAATACACTAAAGGTCTGAAGAAGGCAGAGCCTCAGGTGTGACAGATGAAATAAGGTGCTTTTAGTCATTGCTTTTATCTTCCATGTCTAATGTGTTGGTTACATCTGTGCAGTTTAACAGCAAAATCAATACATCATTTACTGCCAGTATCTGAAAGAATTTGGAAGCCTGTTGGTGCTTTAACTATTAGGTTTCCCCTGAAAGGCCTTCCTTACCCTGCTCCCCCCTGCCCTGCTTTGTACCTCCTGAAGTCAAATGTTGAATGAAAACAAAATCTCTTTCTATCACCTGGTGTTTGTGTCTACATTTAAGTTTATTAAAAATTCACCCTTACTGTCAGTTACCTAAACTACCTTCTAGGCAATTTCATCTAATAGTTGATTTATGAACCTTCCATTTACCTCTAATACAAATGCTGTCCAGGACATAGTTACTGCTCATGAATATATTGAGAATATAGTCCCTGAACATGAGAAATATTAAGGACGAGTCAGAAATCATTTGCATGACAATGAGTAAATAAAATTTCTGGTTCTGTATGCAGTCCTGGTTTACTGATGTAGCCACAGACATAGTGCTATTTGTCCCCAGTATTTGAGTAAGTACATTTTGACCTCAGAAAATGACAGAAAATGATAAGAAAGCAGGACTCTGCCAAAGAAAAGACAAAACTGCATTTTTAAAATAATTTGTGCACTCACAAATCAGTTCAATTTCTTTTCATGTTGTGCATGAAATATTGCAATATTTGCTTGTCATCTCCTGATTGTGCTTTTATTTGGGTGAACTTAGTTCCTTCCACATCAGTGCAGTGTCATTTACGTCTTGTTTTCCTCTGACTGCCATTGTTATTTCTATGATCTTTCACACTGTGACACTTATTGCCATTTGCTAAGGAAACCCTCAAACACAAAAATTGCCCTCTAAATAACATGATTACCTTATCATTGATTTATTTCATAGCTTGCTGTAAGTGTTTGCAGTGTTACACTCTGGGAGATCTGTGACAAACAAATAAGTTTCCAACCCGGAAAGGATGTACAGAACTCCTGCAAAGAGCTCAGTCATTCATGTGAAGAATTGAGTACCTTTACCTGGCCTGAATTTTGGCCCTGCCTGTTTTGGTCATATCCTGCCCTCTTTGAAGAACTAGTTCTGTGACTATATTGTGAAAAATTTCCAAGAACTTACCTGAAAAAAATGATCATTTGAGAAGGACTTACCAACTCAATATTAAAAGACAATAAACAGCTATTACAATTATGATTAGAATTATTATTAATATAGCTACATTATTACATGTTACAAAACCAGCGGCCTAAATATCCATCCCAGTAATAAAACAGATGAAACAGGTTTCAGGTTCAGGGTAAGGTGAATTTTCCATGTTTATTCTCTCTCCGTGTACTTTCCAGACTTGCTCTAAACTGGCATGACCATGTATTAAAAGTCACAGCTAGAATGGTGCACTCAGCATATCTGAATCCAATGGACTTATATTTATTCCTGCTGTTTAGATATCATTGACAATATCCTCAGCAATCTCCAACTGTACCTGAACATAGCACAATTGTACTGAAGAGATCTTTTCAAGTGTAGCAATATTATTTTAAGAGAATTTTACTAATGGGCATGTGCTCAATTTAGAGAACTGACATTTTGTAGTATTAAATTCTTACAACTTTGTTAGTACTAAACCATTACTTGAACAACACCACCACTTCCCCTCCCCCTGATTTTTGACTGTTACTCATTATTTCTGACTTTTACTGAATGCAGCTTATATTTACCCCAATTTTCACCAAAACATGTAGTTATCTTCAGTGCAGCAAAGGGATTTCCTGATATGTTTCTAAGGCCAAAAGATATTGTTGTGTTCAGGTTGGCTGTCCATACAACAGAATTCATGTAATTTTATTGACTGGTTTTGGTACCAAGTTCCTGATTTCTTGCTGTCTTAGAATATAACTCTTAGAAAAGTTCTCTGTCCAATGAAATTATTACCACTTTGGACAGTGATAACCTGCAGACATTGTGCTAACTATTAATTTCCCTTAGAGTTTAGAATGTGAATTTGGATGTTATAGACTTAGAGTTTATTATGACTCTGTTTGCTTTTTGACTACTACTCTTATCTAATTTCTGTGCCTCCTGGAGGTGCTCATGGATAGTGATAAACCTTTTTCCTCTTTTGAATAAAAAATAAACTCCAGGCTACAGAATAATTTTATATTGATTTAGAATTTTTTCTAAGCTATTAACATGCTTTTCAACCTGTAGGCAACAGTTCTGGGTGCGGTGTCCAAGTAATAGTCTTGACAGTCAATAATCTCATTAAAACTGACAATACGACTTTTTGTTTTGATTTGGCTTACTCCTATACTTATTACACCAGAGTGGGAACTCATATGCATTTTGATGTTCATCATGATATCCAAGCTCTCTCCAAAATCACTGTGTTCAGAAATAATTAATAAAAAATTCTATGAAAAATCTATGTAAGTCTCAAGATAGTCTAAAGACTTTGATTTTTGGTCCATGATCTTGGAGTTTTCTGTGTTAGGCTCAGTACTGAGAACATCACTGCCAAGCACTTCTACAAAAGTATTTTTAAATACAATACCTTTGTATGATTTAGAGATTTTATTCTTTGTTGTTCTGTTTATTTAAATTACTATGAAATTTCTTGAATCTAAGATGCCCATAAGAAGGCCCATCATATCCTTTTCAATAGTGCAGCAAAAATTGGAGAAATACAAGTTCATCATGGAGTCAGGGCATTTTTTGACAGACTAATGAATGCTCTACTTATTATCTTGAATTATGAATTATGTTCTATTTTCCTACCAGCCCTCGCCATATGGATGTGTTGGATACTTTTGGAGAGGCAAAAAACCTTTCACTTAAGAGAGTACATTTACATGGTACAGGTACTAATCTTACTGTACCAGGACACATGATAAATAAGATGCAGCTTTTGAGATTACCAGACTATAAAGTAATACATTCATGTCATTCTTCAAAAAATGTGAACTTGTTATCCACAGATACAGCAGGCTTTAGTACAAAGTTAAGCCTCAGGTACTTACATTGCAGTTGTCTTTTCATCTGATACATACCAAAATAATACTTCTCAGTTGCTGGGATGAAGCACTCTGTAGCTTATTTAAAGCAGGATAGCATCCTTGTTCAGCTGGCCACTGTGAGAGTGCAGCTGAGGCTCTCTGTGGGGCCACCAGCCACAGCCCATCCCATGCCCAGCCAGCCCTAGGTGCTCCCTGCACAGCATCTGCTCTACAGGATGCTGCACACAAATCTCTTGCAGCTCCTGTCACACATCTCACAGGGGCTCATGCTTTCTGTGCTTGGATGCCAAAATATAGACTCTGCTGGTGCTTGGCCCTGGTTTCTAAACACAACATGAATGAAAGTGTCATGTTTATTCATAGGTGTCTTTGCTGGTTCACGGCAGGTGTTGGGAGGAAAGGGTTAAATCAGATGGGTTTTGGCTGTAGCTGCTTAAAAAAATAAAATCTAATGTGAAAAAAAAAATTACATTAAAAAGAGGGAAGAAATTGACCCTGTCTATGAATGTGTCTCATTTTCAATCACCATCAATGAAAATAAATGAAGAAGATCTTGAGTTTGGTCAACACAGGCACAGATGAAATGGAAGGTGTTATCTTTGAAGTTCAATTTAGACAAAGTAGTGTTTTCCTCCTTTTTGTTTGTTTATGAGATTCTACGACACTATTCTATGCATTCCATGGCTTGAAGTCAGGCTTGAGCTAATTTACTGTTGGTCTTGTTTGGAAATTGTTTTTAAAAAGGATAAAACAGAAAAACATGTTAACTTATGTGTTATATCCACCCCTCCCCTTATACTTCACCTCAAGTTCTGCAGTCAGAGAAGTTCAGAGAGTAAAGACCAATTTTTCTCTTAAAAAGCCAAGAGCATCCTCTGGGATGAAGAAGGTGTATATTATTAAAATTCTGTGGTACTATGCCTCATGAAATAGGCTTCAAAAGCTGCCACACTCTGTTTTGGTATTTTTTTAACATGGATGAAAAACAGAAATATTTTTGCTGAAAACTTGTTTCATGGTCATACATTTTTGTAACACTTTTTAAAGTTTATCTGGGATTTGCAATCATACTTTTTATTTATAACTAGTAAATATCTCTTGGACAAGGAAAACCATTGCAACCAGCTGGAGTTACGTGACTCCTTCTGCCAGGGTTGGCAGAACTCCCTGACATACTGCACAGTTTAGCTACTCTGGGCCACATGCTTCTTTCTGCTGCATTAATATGGAGGAGGTGTGAAGGGGTTGGGGAAAAGAACAAGTGCAAAGCTCAGTCTCCCAAATGAGAAAGAAGGGTGGATCTTCCAGAAAACTCTTGTCCCTGATACAGAAACACTCATCATGCAAACATGGAGTAAGAAGAGATTAATCCTCAGAACCCAAAAGGGTTGGTAGATGTGGGGTTCATTCAGGCAGTAACTACTCTTTAAATGTTGTGTTCCACAGCTCAGTGGAACACTATAGTGCCCTTTGCAAGTTCTGTTTTTCTCTCTCTTTTTTTTTTTTTTTTTTTTTTTTTTTTTTTCTGAATTTTATTATAAGACTTTCCTTCAAGTCTTATCTTTCATCCAGAAACCAAGACTAGCATTCCCTCTTTCTTCTGAGCAAGCTCAGAAGCAGATGCTGAATGCCTGCTTGTGTTCCTTCTGTGACATGGATATGGAATTCTAGTTTTGTTATGGCCCAAATGGAGATGAAAAACTGTAGAGTGGCAGAGAGAAAGAGACAAAGTCTTAGTCCATACCATGCTTTTTTAGGTGCTCCTCTGAGAGATGGAAATCCAAATGCTTACCTTTGATTTTAAGCCAATGAGAGAAAAAATGACAAAAAGAGTAGTTAAGTTTTTGCAATATGTAGCTTGTAATAATTTATTCCTTTTTAATCACATCTGGCCTGTACTGATAGTAAAGCAACCGTGGACTTTATTTTAAGCACTTTTTTTCTTTTGGCCGCAGTAACATTACAAGACTCAGGGCAAATAAAGAAAAAAGATCCCCCACTTTAATATACAAATTTCCCAGAAGAAACAAAGTGCTCATCCTCTTGGACCCAAAATCAGACATATTCTCCAGCTGGGCATATCTTTCTTCCTGGTATCTGACTAATATTTACCACAGATGAGCCATAAATAGCTCTTCTGTTTTCTTCCCACAAAAATGAAAACAGGTGATTTAAGCTGACGTGTCCAATGTGAGTCTGCTTGTTTAAAAATAATATTTCATATTTTTAAGAATTTCAAATTTCAAATCTATCAATCTGTACTTCTTCCTTTTTATTTTCTGAAAGCACAGGCATTGGTTCTTTATCACTTTGAACATTTTTCATTCCAAAAATGTATTCTCAAAATAAATTAGCAAGAACTTTTGGCCAAAATACTTTTACTCTTGAGGCATCTTCCAGTTATCTAATTTGTCTTTGAAAACACATGCCAGATTTCAAACCCCATGGAGACAATTGCTTCCATACCATCCTCTGCAACTCACAGGAGTCAGAGGAGACAAAAAAAGGAGAAATAAACAAAAAGATGAACATGTACCTTTTTTTTTTTTGTTAATCAGAAAGTGTTCAAAGATTAGTAACGTATTAAAAACATGAGTGTTTGTCATTGTTAAGATAAGTTCAAGAAAAAGTTTCTTGGAAGCTTTGTTCAAAATGAGATTCCTTTTTTTTTATTAAGAATTCTCTCTGCCATGTATGCCCTGTGTAAAACAAGAATTCACATGCTCGTGCTCCACTTTTGACATCAATCTTAAGCAGAGTTGCCTGTTCATCCCAAATCAAAGCTAAGATTTGCTGCACATCCTTTAGCCTACGCACATATTTTTGACAGTGATTTTCTTTCTACAGCTGAGCAAATGAAAGAATCATCTTTTTACTTTCTTTCTGCATCGACTCACCAGACTATGATTTTATCAGAATATTTTGTTCAGTCATGTTGTTGCTGTCTTTGTGTCTCACCTGTTTTCACTCCGTGTGAACATTCAGGTACTCAATCTTCATTAGTGCAAATAATCAAGGAAAGGACATGTTAATCTCCAGTTTGTCAAAAGCAATTTTCAAATTGTCTGTTTACTATGATACTAAACTCACTCTTTTTTCGTTAATTAGTTGTCTTAGTAGCGGTGAAGAAAAATATATAGCAGAAGCCTAGCAATGTAAACTATGTGTGAACTGAGAACTGTGAACATTCAGCACATTTTTACATACTCTAGTATTTCTAAAATTAAAAAAAATAAATTAAAAAAATAAAAATATTTATTTATATATATAAAATGATTCCAATTTTTTTGGTGTTACGATACATATTTTCTCGAAGACAAAAGAACTGCATGACTGAAACAGTCCTCAAAAGAGAAATAACTATTTGCATTATTAAGTTTTCTTTTCTGGATGAGAGTATTCTTTTTTTTCCCAATCTTATACTATATTGTGTCTGTAATGAATGCTAAAGTCACTGAGTTCCAGAAGTACAATATTTATTTTTCTTTAGTTTGAAGATGTTTAAGTTAAACTGCATTTAAAAATTTGAACAATGGGTGTGTTATTTCAGCTTGTAGCAAGCTCTGTGCAGTCCAGTGCTCCAGTTTACTGTCCAAAGGAGGAACAAGAATATGATGAAAAGAAAAAAAAAGAAGAAAAACAAAGAAAACAAAAAAAAAAAAAAAAAAAAAAAAAAAGAAAAGAAACCAACGAAGGTTCCTTAGGAAAATAAATAAATAAATAAATAAAAAACCCAAAACGAACAAACAAACAAAGAAACCCCAACGAAAACCCTGTGGTTTGCCTCCTCTGCAGAATCTCTCTTTAATAATCCCTCAAGGCAAAATTCAGTTCTTAAGGTCTAAGTCTCTCATAGGTAACTGATGGGTGTCTTGCATCCGTTCTCAAGTAATAAAAGCCAGTCACTTAACTATTTCAAAAGAATGCTTACCTGAAGTATGCCTGAAACTTAAAACAAATTCCCCTTTTTGAAATAGAATAATAATCACCAGCTTCACTGGGGCCAAGTTTCTCCTCTTGTTTTTAATAACTTCTTCATACTTATTTGTGGGAAAGTTTCCATCAACAGAGAACTGAATTTCAGTTCCATATTATCCCTTGGAGTTGAAACAGGGTGCAGAGCAAGGTTTGTCATAATATATGAGGGGTACTTGAACTTTTATAATAATACACTATAAATTAAATAGTAGATATGAGTGTAGAGAGTAATTGTGTATGTGCAGCAATATTTCATAGTGATTTTTCATTTATTAATTTGTTTCGTTGATTTGATACATCAATATTAAGTCTATATATGAGACAACAAAAGAAAAGGAAAGAGTCTAAATTGATATTTACGAGTATGAAATTAACATGAAGTTCAATGTTTATCAAGAAATGATCTGGTTGAACAAACTGAAAATGGAATTGTTATCAGAAGCAAATTTCTTATATCTTACAGAAAATTTTTGAATTATTAATGTTTTTATCTTTTTACAAATGCTCTGAATTCAGAAATCTATAGAAAAATAATTTATGATTCTAATTTTAGATTAAAAATTCTGTGATATTTTAGGAAGAATATAAAATTTGGCTATAATTGACAATCAAATATGAGAAATAAATTTGTGCCATCCAGTTATGACAACCTCCTGAATTATATAATAATATTTGTACACATAATTAATAAACTTGAACATTATATAATTGAAATAAATTTAAAAGATATGGATATTACTACACTTGAATTTTACTTTCTAATTTTTTTCACTCTATCTCAATATATTGTTTAGTTCCACAACAGTAAGTTTATCTATGATCTCAGTAAGTATCTTAATTAATGTTTCTATTATTTAAAAAATTCCTTTCTGAAAAATTAAAAAGTGCACAACCTCTCTTGGAAGTTTGTTCTGAAGTTTGTTCCAAAATCTGACCACTTTTATAAGGAAAAAAATAAAGTGATTTTATTCTTTATGTTTGAATGGAAATTCCCACGGTCTTCCTGTCTCTCTTGTCCTATCACTGGATGACAATGAGATGAGTCTGGATCCATCTTCCTTCTGCTCCCCTACCAAGTCTTTAGCCACATTAATGTGTTCCCCCTCAGCCTTCTCTTCCCCAGGCTGAAACGTCTCATATCTCTCAGTCTCTATTTTTAAGTCAGATAGAATAGTTTCTTAATCATCTTTATGATTCTTTGCTAAATTAACTCTGTTTTGTCTAATGCCCTTCTGGTATCAGGGTCCCAGCACTCCAGATGCGTCTCATTAGGACTGAGCAGAGAGGAAGGATCACCTCCCTTGCTGTCAGAGTGTATTGCTGGCTCAAGGTCAGCTTGGTGTCTACCCTGAGCCTCAGGTCTTTCCTTGCCAAGTTGTCTTCCGGCCATTCAGCCCCCTGGTCCATGGGCTTGCTTGTCCCTAAGTGCACAGCCATGTTTTTCTCCATGTTAGAGCTCCAGGGGTCACTCTTTGCTGCATTCTCCAGTCCACTGAGTTACCTGAAGAAAATTGTTCAGGGTATCACCCATTCCTCTCAATTTTGCATCATCTGGGAACTTAATGAGGGTGGACTATTCCCATGACCTGTGTCATTCATGAATACGTTAAACAATGCTGATCCCAGCATTAGCCCCTGGGGCAGACACACTGGCCTGTAGCTGGACTTTGTGCCACTGGCCATGAATGCTTGAGCCCATCAGCAAAGAAGGCTTTCAATTTACCTTACTGCTCTTTTATCCATCCTGTATACTTCATCAGTCTATGTCTCTAAGGATGTTTTGGAAGAAAACATTAAAATACTTTTCCCACAAGTCAAGATTGACCATATTTGCCATTCTCCCCTCGTCTACCAAAGCTCTCACTTTGTTGTAGGAATCTTACTAGTTTAGTTAAGTGTGAGTTCTGCTTCATGAACAATACTGACTACTCCCAATGACATTCCTGTTCTTTGTGTATTTGAAAACTGTTCGCAGGACTATCAGTTTCTCTATCACTGTCTCGGAGATCAAGGTGAAGTTGATCAGTATATAGTTTTCTGAACCTTCCTTCTGACCCTGCTTGAAGATAGGAGTGACATCTTCTGTATTCCATGGTCAGGAATCTCTCCCAGTTAACATAACATTTCAAGGATAATGAATAATGTCCTAGAAATAACATTTTTCAGCTACCTCACCATTTGTGGGTGTATCCCATCCAGCCCCATGACTTTAGTTCACCCACTTTGATTAAATATATCCTAACCTGAAACTCTTCAAAGTTAAGTCTTTTTGCTCCAGACTTTCCCACTGGTCTCAGTGGCCTGAGATTCCTGAAGGTAAACCTTACCAGTAAAGACTGAAGTGAAAAAAAAACCTTGGGAAATTCAGGCTTTTTCATGCTTTTTTCACAGCCCCATTCAGCAGTAAACCCAGATTTTCTCTAATATTCCTTTGGTTGCTTATGTAATTGTAATAGTCCACCTTGTCTTTCATATACTTTATTAAATTCCTTTTTAGTCTGGACTTGGTTTTCTAATCCTATATTTTCTTGATTATATTTAAATGTATGTCTACGTTGATCAGACAACATTTCTTTATTCCTCTGTGTCACCCTTCCATCCTACCTTCTGTGTCTTGCATATTTCCATTTTCAGTCAAGATCAACATGCTTGTCTGTGCAAGACTCCTGACATTGTCTTTGTATATTGTATATAGTTACTTGTGTATTGAGAGGGACTGTTCTTGAGTTTGGAGGGCATGAACCATCTAGGGGATGATGTCTCTTCTCTCCAGTACTATCTCTAATGGGATTCTTCCAAGCAGGTCCCTGAAAAGGGCAGAATACTCTCCTAAAGTCCAGGGTTGTGACTCCTCCTCTCAGAGTCTTGAGCTCCGTCATCTCATGGTCACTGCACTTAAATCTTTTACCCACCTAATCAGTCCTTCCCTTTTTGTAAGTGTGAACTACAGCAGAATGTGTCCTTTCAGGGGACTTTGGTTCACCTCTGTCAGGAAATCATCAGTGTGCTCCAGGAACATGCTGGAATGCTGCTGTGTTACTCCTCCAGCACACACTGGTATAGCTGGATTTCCCCAGGAGGACCAAAGCCTGCAGTCCTGCAGACTGTTGCAAAGGCATAGCAAAATTCCCTGTCAGAAAATATTACAAAAATTCCTAAACTAAACCTTCTTCAGAATGCATTTATCTCCTAGACAATCTTAATCTTTTTTTTCTGAATGCCAATATCTCATCTTACAATAATTATATCTGTAATGAAAATATTGTTATCAAAAATATCTGGTTTTGGTGGGTTTTTTTGCTTTTTCCCCTGCCCAAGACTTGTGTTTGTTTTTGGGTTTTTTGGGGGGGGTTTTGGGTTTTTTTTTGTTTGTTTGTTTGTTTGTTTTTTTTGGTTTTTGTTTTGTTTTGTTTTTTTTTGGTTTTTTTTTTGTTTTTTGTTTTTTGGTTTTTTTTGTTTGTTTGTTTTTTTGTTTTTTGTTTTTTGTTTTTTATTTTTTTATCCTGTGTGAAGCTTGCACTGGGGGGCTCCTGTCAGTTTCTTTCCCCATCAGGTCTCTTACAGAACCTGGCCTTTTTTAGGTCTGCTTTCAACAATTTCCAGAATCAATCAGTGATATTTTTAAAAGCATAATCTGGAAATAAACTGTAGAGAAAGGTCCCCATGCCTTCAGGAAGTGTTAGTAAGTGAGTAGGTGGTGTAATGTGGGAGATACATTAGTTGCTATACATAGGAATGAAGTATGCACAACAAGAATAAAAGGAAGGAATATGATCAATGCTGCTACCCACACTGTTATGGATTTTGGATGGGTTGTAATCAGCTTGACCTCCATACTTTATATGGAGAATTCTGGAAGGTGTAACTTACTACTATTAGCATAATTAAAACTGAAAAATATTTTAAAACCCCATGATATTAAAGATTACAAATTACACTCTATTCAATAACTTCAGCTATACCTTAACACCCCCCTGCTCAAATCAATACATAATGTTATAGCATCATGACATTTTTGATCATGTATACAATTCCTCACATTTAAAAATCCTAGGAGAGAGCAGGTATTTTATTGTTTTGATAGAGCATCTGGGTTTTACAGTTTGGAAGTCTGTGAAAAATGAGTACAAAATGTGTGTTGAACTGAGATTGTACTTTCAACAACAAAAAAAATCAATAAAAAAGCAACAAAAAATCCTACCCAAATAGGCATCACCTAGTGAGTAATAACTTCATTTCTGTATAGCTCAGGGGGGTTGCAAGGGGAGTGTGAAAAGTTCATTATTATCAACCAGGAAAAAAAGCGAGTGCTAAGAAGAAAGAATCGTATTTCCTATTGGGATTTCTCTCAGACTACATGATTTGCATGAAGGGCGCCACATCAAACACTTTGGGTGCCCTTTTTCAAATATTAATGTGAAGCTTGTTTCAAGTTCTTTCTTGACTTTGTGCCACCTTGTATCAAAGGAACTTAAAAGCAGGACTTGGGAGAAAAACGTACTTTTCCAACTGTTTCAGCACTTAGCAAAAATCTTTCTGTATTTGATCAGTTCTGCTTCAAACTTTTATTATTTTGACAAATAGGCACATTTTTATAGCTGTGCATTCTATCGCAATATGACTTAGACTTTTTAACTTTTTTTTTTTTTTTTTTGAGGTTTTTCCATGTTTCAGCAATGGGTGTCATAACTGACTCACTCAAAACATTTGTGCACTACATATTTTAATTATCTGCCTTAGTCTTTTCTCTTCCATCTGATAATTTCTATTAAATATTTATATCTCTGAAGAAGATTATACCAAAGTATGCGCCAGAAAATGGAGCCCTTAAGATTAAATGTGTGTAGACCGAACTGTCCTTACCTTATGGATCTTTGTTCCTCTTTTGGTCAATGTGCTTCTCTTTTGGTCAATGGGGTGAAATAGGAACCTCTCCAGGATGGTTTGGCTAAATTACTTGTCAGAGACATTACCTGAATTTTGCTTCAAAAAAGCAAATTGTTTATTTTAACTGATTATAAAAAAGAGAACACAATGCTTTGCTTGTATTTAAATTACTAATATTTAAATCTAAAGGGTTAAGTAATTCCTACTGAATGTAAATCAATAGCAGCACGAAAAAGAGAATACTAAGCGAGCATAATTTCTATCTTTTTCCTTCTCTCCTCAGAAACAAAGACAGCAGAAGAAAAGTGACAGGAATTTTTGCTGAGCAATCTAAGCATAAATAAATTTCTCATAAAAATATAACAAATGAAATGCATAATATAACATGAGAGTAATTATTAGAAATAAGAAATTAAATTGTGGAAATTTACAGAACAGCAGTTCTGAGAGAAGTTGGTCTTTTCACAATGCACAACCCACAGTCTGAAGGATAAAAATATGAAATTGCAACGAAATAAAAAAAAATGCAAGTTGTAATGGGTAACTTAAGAAGTAGTGATATCCAAGAGCTAAATTTTTTCCACAAAGCCTGGGAAGAAATCTTCACTCAGATCTCACAGGATATGGTGGACAAAATTTTAAATTTGCAATTATCATTCAAATTTTTAGGTGAAACAATCACCACAGAAGTGGAATATTTAAAGCTACTGGAGTATTTTATTAAAAAATCCTAAGTGTTCTGGAGAGCAAAGGTAAACAGATTGTTTGGTCTGTAAGACACAGGATTTGTAAACCCTTTTCCTTATTATTTTTCATTTAAAAAAACATTAGAGGGAAATTAAAGTGAATTACTGAAAACAAATGTGAAAAATCTAACTCTGTTACTGAAATCTAGTAAAATTTAGGCCTAATAAATTCTTTATATGCTTATTACACAAAAATATCTTCACATTGAAATCAATGAGATGATTTTTTTCTTGTAAGTCAAAGAAGAAGCAAAGTTTTATAAGAATTTCCTGTTTATGTTTTTATGAAAAAAAAAGAGTAAAGTTATTAATATTTTTCTGACCAGTCTTTCTGACTATGGTGAGAAATGAAATAAAATATAATGGTCTCGTCTTTAAAAACATAGCACACATAACAATGAAAGAACAATATGATCATTAAGAATGGATGATATGGATGCCTTTTCCTTTTTCATAGAGATGAAAACATCTAATTTTAATGTATTTTTCTTTTTGTTGTCCTTTCCCTCAGGGTGAGCTTGCTGTCACCTGTGGGTTGGATGTCTTTTTCATTAGTATTTATTACCATTTTCTGTGCATTATTTTCTTCCACTTGACTCAAATTCTTTGGCATTTTGCACATTTTAAAGCATTATAGCTAAAATCATTCATAAAAAGAAAAGCTAAACTATAACATCATGTTGTAATCCCACATAATGTTTCTTGATGCTGGTTTTTAATTTTAGGTATGTGCTGGTTTTGCATTGAGGGAGGGAGTCGCCTGATAAGAGCAGCATGGAGCATGGAACCAGAGTGGGGCTGCTCCCCTTTCTGGGAGCTTCTTCTGTGGGCTGCAGGTTTCTAGCATGGTCTGGCCCAGCTCCTTCACCTCCTGGGTGCAATTTTGATCCTTTTAATGCCCGGATGGGACTGCAGGTCTCCTGGGCTCCCCTGAACGAAGGGAATGGAAAAGGGAGTCTACTGAAGCCGGTGAAGTGAAGGCTAAGTTTCCAGATGGGAAGAGATTGAGTAGATGCTACTAATAAGTGGCTGAAAAACCTTTTTTGTGGGCTGTGGGGGGACTGGACTACACTGAAATTTCTTTAAACTGTGAGAAACTACTTTGAGGGGCTGAAGAGCTGGAGGAAAGGGATCCTTTGTCTCGAGGGAATGGGGCTCTCTGTTCTGGAGACTGGAAAGATGGATGGAGACATTTAATGGAAAAAGGGATGACGAGAGTTTTGGTTTTGGGCAGCTTGCCCTTAAAAGTAATATCCTATGTGTGTGGCATAGCCCATAACACAGCTCTGGAAAGACTGTGGGGATGGGAGGAAGTTCCACAATTTGCAATTTTTTCCCAGGCAGATGTGAATTGTGAGGCTGAAGACACCCCCTATGACTAAAGCAAAAAGAGAACCTTTCTCTATGGGGTAAACTGAGGTGATTGTTTGAGTGAAAGACTGACTGAGGTGTTCTCTGTGTGTTGTTGTCCAGAGATGTGGAAGGTGAGGGAGAGGGGAGTGATCTGGAAGTCTTGCTCTGGGTTTCTTTATTTTTTTTCTGTGCCCTTTAAGTTTTAGACCTGTCTTGTTTTTGCTCCTAAATCCTATCTCTAAAAAAAAAATTGGGTATAGTAAAATTGGCAAACCCAAATCAAACCATGACAAGGTATTAATTACTGTGGGGAGATTAGATTCTGCTGTAAAACTTTGGCAGCTCCATATGTATTGAATTAGTTTATATTTCTATTGGAGTATATAAAAGCAGAATGTATATCTATGAAACTAGTGATATAAAGTTTTATTAGATTCTTCTGCTTGCAATATAACATATGACTAAGAGTATCTAAGTTGGTAATGATGGGTAGAAGACATTTTGCCACTAAGCTGTGCACTCTTTGTGTGTTTTTTGCAGTCAAAACTGACAAACCTGCACTATCAGAAAAGGCCCATACTAACAATTTTTTTTTTTTCTTATGTTTCCAAGAAATAGGAATGAGGTATTTGGTTATTGGTTTCCACCATTACCGGTAAAATTAAGTTTAGGACAGAAAATCAACATTGTATATGCAACTACCCTCACATTCTTTCTACTCCTCCACTGTTTCTTATCTATTATAGATCGTTTTCACAGAAAGGATCGTTAGGATGACAGTGTTGCACAGCTGAAAAAAAAGCTGTTTGATTTTCCAAGCTTCCTCCTAACTCACAAGGAAGGGCAGCAGACAATGCTCACCTGGATCTAGTAGAGTAATTCAAAGATTTCTACCAAAAAAAAAAAAAAAAAAGAAAAAAAAATAGAGAGAGAGAGAAAAAGGAAAGGAAAATGTCTTCTACTTCTTATCTTGATTAGTGACAAACAACCTGGAGCAAATGTAAGCTGAAGAACAGGATCACTGTAATGATATATTGCAATCCATTCATCTTTAGGCTACATTTTCTACCTGGCTTAATCATGCTTTATTTTCCTATCAGCTTGTCCTTATGCACTCTATTGGGCATCAACATCCAGAGCTATTATTGAGTATGTTGAAAGGATAAATCTCTGTAGGAGAGGTCTTCCTGGAAAAGACACAGTGTAAGTAGTGGTAAGCAAAAATTACTTCCCATTAACCTACAAAGAATGTGAGATTATTGAATTATATTTAAGATTGTGTCATGGATGTTGCCCCACTTAAAAAAATTCGGAGATATATATATATACATATATATGCATATACATATATGTGTGTGTGTATGTATAAACATATATATATATATATATATATTACATAGTCTTAAATCACTGTAAAACATGGTGCATTACCAAATACCTTTCAGCAAAGGCAACATACACTTCAGATTCCTGTACCTGTTCCCATGCCATCTGCAACACACTTGCATCAGCAAAAATCTTATGACCACTCCTGCAACCATTCCAGCTAGACCCTATCTTTCAAAGCCACCAATGTGTGAGCCAGTGCACCCCTGCCTACCATCAAGGAGTAGGCTTCAATATTTTACCCTGGCTACAAGGTTAGAGATCCCTGTGCAGAAACATTTTGATTTTGTATCTTTTACTGTTGTTCCTCTGATACAAAAAGCCCTGGGAATGTTCCACTTTGGGTAGTTCCATTTCCAGAATGCTAAAGCAGCTCTTAGTTCTTTGGTTGAAAACAAAACCAAAATGGTGTTGTTTTGCACAATCACTAAAATTCAGTCTGGTTTTCCAATTCTACTCTCTTTGCTTCTGTTTTTTCTTTAGAAGAACTCTTTCATTTCAACCCGTATAAAACAGGAAAGGGAAAGAACAACTAATTTACTTTCTGCAGTCAGAGCATGACAATTTATAAAGACTTCTCTGACAGTTTATTTTTCCTACGTATCCAAAAATTAATACACATCTTTTCAAAAAGCATAAGTCCCAAGGTGGCCGAAATTCAAATTATCGTTAAAAAAAAAATTCCTGTTCAAGATCTCTAAAACTACATAATACAATGCATTGTTACTGCCAGACTCTGAATTATTATTTTAGGAAAGGACAAAAACCACCATTTACCTCCATTGAACACAGCTTCATATCTGTCTTTCCAACTCCAACCTCAGAACACATCTGGACAGAGATTTGCTTTCCTGGATTGCATATGAGCTATTCAAGTTTCTACCAGACAGTGGTTCTGGGTAATATGAGAAAATGTTGTTTTTTATTGTTGGGCACTGGTTCCATGTGGCTGTGTAATCCTATGTTTCTGAGTAGCTGCACAACCTTGACATGTATATTATACTGCACAACTTGGTATTCATATTATGCTAAATCTTGTAATATGACAAAATTGCACTCATAAAATAATGTAATTCACTCTCAGGAAAGTTATTGAAACCTTATGTGAAATAATTTTCTGCCTTAACTATTATATTGGATCAAGACCCTGATGTGTTTGAGAGCGACACTTTCCCACCTTTTTGCCTCAAATGACATTTTTAGAAATAAAAAGTGTTTCAGGTTTGGGTAGAAATATTATGAAAGCTCAGTTTTCTGTGAAAAAGCAATAGAATAGGCATCCTAGTACATATATCCAAGTTGCTAGATACTGTTTTCAGTAATTTTAAGTTGGAGTTTATCCCTTGGTATACAGAGTTATGATTTCTTCACACTGAGGTCTAATACAAAATATACTAACTGCAAATGGGGAGCTATAAAAATCTTGAAAGCCAGTGTTTTAACACATTTATTCCCAACTCAACTAATACTGTATAAAGTGTTAACAGTAAACACTGGACCACAAGGGGATTACAGGTCAGATTGTGCACTCTGTAAGATCTCAGCCATGTTTTTCTTTGATGCTTTCAATTTTATAATTTCCCTCCTCCTCCTGGAAGGGAGTAGAACAACCCATTAGCTATTTTTCACCATTGTCTCTTTTTTTGAGCAATACTTTATGGAATGACAGTGCTTTGAGATTACCCTAAGAATTGTCGGGAGAGTTGGTGTATTCTACAGATTAAAAGAAAAGAAACACAACTGTGAAAGTCCTCTGAATACTTTACATTTAAACTGACAGAATACCCTGTGTAAAGGAAAATATGCTAGAGGTATCCTAGATTCACAGGAAGTGTGATAAAAGATACACAGTGATGGAAAATTAAAATGTAATGTAGTTCTTTACATTTCAAGGACAAGTGTAACTCCAGGATGTAGGAGGAGGATGCCAAGATCCTTTAATCACATGCTGTTTATTCAAGTAGTTTTAAACAGACACTTTAGTCCTGAAAGTGGATGGTTTTATAGGTGTGTTACTCAGTTGAGTTGTTCTTTTCTTAAGGTAGGATTTTATAAATTCAGTATTACTGGATAATAAAAACCTGTTCCTAGAATGTCAAGAAGTAATAAATCCATAATTGCATTAACTGCAGAAAAGTTAATAGACATTTTAATTAAAGAACCACCCTAACAGGATTAGAATTCACTGCCCTAAAAAGGCTGAATCGTGTAGTGTCTCATTATAATTTCTGAGAATGTACAGGTGCTAAATTAACTACAAAGACCTCATCTTTTGTTCCTTGTGTAAAATAAAAAACACATTGTAAATTAAAATGAAAAATTAATTTGCAAGGTTATCACTCCAAAATTTAGACAAAGCCTATTGGCTAGTGAAGCTGGTCAGGAATTTCCCGAGGTACATCTTTATTTGAAAATGTTGATCATAGGAATGAATGATTTCTGGGAAACGAATCTATATCATAAAAATTTAATCAGAAAAAGTATCTCAGGACTTGTCAGGTTTTCTGATCATATCTGGAGCACAAGAGACTTGAACATTTCAGAGGTCAGACCTGTTACCCTGCAGAACAGGCAGCTGCTTTTTACACAGCCAGACACATCATGCCTTGACAGAGCCTGCTGGTGGTGACCAAGGTGTGCACAGCAAGGAGGCTGCCAGCAGCCTTTCCCTCTTAGGAGAGAAGGAGAACCATGCTGTGTGCCAACTAGAAAGCCATGTATTCAGAGCAGTGCTTGACTTCTGTCTAATATGCTTTTGAGAGTCCAGGTGACGTATCTGACTTGTGTAGCAGCACGTGAATATTGTGTTTCAGTTTCACAGTCTTGGAAGCTTCTACCTGGTACCTTTCCTCAGACAGCAGGAGAGGAGCAGGAACTTTTTCAATTATTCTTTAAGATATATTAAACTTCTCTGGCTTCTCTGTAAGCAGTCTTGCTTTCAGTCCTACCTAAAAAAATGATCTAAAAATAATAAACCAGGACACTTTCATACTAAAGAAGGTAGAAAAAAACTTATATTCGAGTCACTTTGTATGAAGGATGTATACAAGCAAAGCATCATAAAATTTAGACTAAATTCCATGTGATATTTTGATACTCAACCACCATTTTTTAAATTCAGTGCAGTGTATTTTCATGCTAAAGATTACTGGAAGAGATTGCTGGACACTGACTGAATGTGTAATTTGTGAGAAGTGATCTGTTGACAGAATACAAATTCAAGTGATTATATCCAGTGGTTGGAGGAACATATAGATGATCTCTGGCTTAACTTTACTAACAGCAGTGTTTTTAATTCAGTTTGATGATAGATGAAAATTAAATAAAAAATCACCTAGCATCCCTGAACCCAGTAATATGATGCCAAAAACAATTTGCTCCATTTCTGTGATTGATGCATCATTCCCTGCATAAATTTTTGCCTCAGCTTTATAGATCAGTTTCTAGAAGTTAAATATTTTCACAAATAATACTTCTACAGGATAAGTAAAAAGTCTTTTATGTAGCACTGAAGCTGGCCCTCTTCAGGAAAGGCTCATTTTATCATCATTTTCTTATCAAAAACTTGTTCTACCGATGCAGATCAGATTCATCTGATCTAACAGAAACATTTGCTTTGTAAATATTTCTGTTTTAGCTTGCCATCAAGGCTCTCTTCAGAGCCAATGGACTTAAATTGACACTATACGTACAACTCACATTTTCCTATATTTCTACATACATAAAATAGAAAAGCTAAAATTCCTAATATGTGTAAGCCCAGTTCTTTCCATTGACTAGAAAAAGATGTCAAAGCAGTAATATCTACAGTGTAGACAGTAAGACACATGTATCTGAAAAAAGATGAGATGAAAGATTTGTTAATAAATACTTTTGGTAAATGTTGTTGTTGTTTGTTGTTGTTGTTTTTTCCCAAAAGATGAGTTAGTATAAGTTAGGGGCAATATAATACATATACACAGGTTCACTGAAATGGGAGCAAGATTAATGACATAAATGATCACACCATTAGTAAAATATTTCACTTATTCCTGGAAACTGTTGTGGTTCCAATACTTAAAAATGACAAACAGACAGGTTCCTTTTTCAAATTCAGTCCTGCTTCATTGTGTAAGACAGCAGCTATATATTTGCAACAGTAACACTAATAAAACTACAGAGATATTATTTCTTTACTTTCATCGTTACACAATCATTATGTTAATACTGCATGGCTATAAAAATAGTGTAGAGTTATCATTTATAATTTCTCAGAGCCCCATTTGCATATGAATTTTAAATAATGTATTTTGATTCCAATGTATTTTGAGAAATGAACTCTCCATCTGTTCCTTCCCACTCTTACCTTATGGTTGATATTTAGTTTAAAACCAGCAAAGTCAATACAATCCATTATAAAAGAGACTTTAGTAGGCAAACATTTCTATGCTATATTGAATATGCTCTGTATAATAAAAGTGATTTGAACAACCTGCACTGTACTTCGAAGTTATTAGCTAGCATGAAATATGGACTTATATCAGGAAAGAAGTATAATGCACTTGCTGCATTACAGTAGTATGAACAAAGAGAATAATTATCAAAATAGGGCATCCTGAATGATCTTCACATTTTATACTCTAAGTACATTAAAAAATAATTTGAAAATAATGTCTTTATTTTACATTGAACTCCTTTGCAGTCATCACCCTTCTCTCCCCCTACCACTCCCATTTCAATAGAGGAGGCTTGCAGCCAGGAGAATTTATGCCTTCCTTCATTTTGTAGAAAATAATTTCAATACAGAGAATGGGAGGGAAGGAAAACAGAATTTGCCCTATGTTATGCTATGTAAAGAATAAGCAAATGCTGACACGTCATGGAACCAGCTCTTCATTTCCCAGGCTCTTCCTTTCACCTCGTTTTATATGCAAGTACAATGTGTGTCCTTCAGCTGATGGAGAACTTGAACAGGTCTTGAGTCCCTGCCAAGTTATCAGGTTCCTGGGGCATAACATGGTCCAGGATTTTTGACTCCCAGTCTAATGTCCATATTGGTACTCTGTATGCACCAATAGAAAAACTGTGCATGTACAGGGAAGGCCATGGGTCTGGTGCTGGCCTTGGACTTTGTTTTTATACCATAGAGAATAAACTATGGAAAGTAAATAATGAATTTATCCTTCATTCAAGTGATTCCACAATTGAAGTTTCATATTATATTCTTATCATTAGCCATTTAATTGTTGCCTATTTATATAAATTATAAGTCCTTTAAATACTGTAGGTAAACTTTTTGCCTTTTTTCTCATTTCTTTTTTTTTCTTCTTTCATACCCAAAACAGCTAAAATAACTAGAGATATCTACAATACACCATTGGGCAAAGGAACCTGAAATGAAAGTCCTATGTGAAATTCCTGATTTCACTGTGCCTTTTTTCAAACCAAAAATAAATGGAATAATGATAACCACCATTTCTGCATAGAAGCTGTCCCCAGATGTGTGGGTTGGTGAAGATTGGGTGCAGAAGGTCTGGATTTATCTATGTCCTACATACACCCTGCCTTTGTCTGTCTTGTAGCAGACCATTGCTGCAGCATTCACATCCACCTCTTTTACCCAGGACAACAGAAAAAAAAAAAAAAATTATTGTTTCATTGTGGGTCTAACCTGTTTCCACATAGCTCTATCAGAAAACTACCTTTTTACTGTCATAAACAATTCCTTTTAACCTGGAATAAGATGCATTTACAACATACAAATTGGTATTTGTGGGATGCTACAATTACTGCTCTTTGTGTCTTTTATAACAGACAAGACACATGCTCCATGGAAATCCATTTATCATGCTTGAAGCATGCAAGTTTATATAAAATTGCTCTTAGTTACAAAAATATTTATGCAAGTTAAATAGTTATTACAGGTTTTAAATTTTTTTTCTGCTTTTATATTTCTTACTTCAAGAATACAGGCTACAGGGCTAATAAGGTACAAAAAGCTAAACACTCATTATTTCTTCTGACTATTTCTTTAATCAGTAATCTTCTTATTCTTCTTAAACAACACTATTATTGTTACTGTTATTATAATTTTTAAAAAATGACCATAATAAAAATTATGAAGTACTCATATTACCTTCCAAAGTCAGGAGATCACTTTCAAAATAACAGAAAATAAATAAAATGAAAATTAAACTAGCAAAACTTGGCAGAAAGACTAAGAATTCTGTGGAAAGTATTTCTGAACATTTATTCTTTGACTTTTGTAATTAGCCTATGTTAATATCTTTGGTCAATGAGTAATTACTTGTTCTTCTCTGTTTAAACCACACACAAAATAAGTTTTATGCTTTGAGTTATTCTTTGTGCAGCATGTAAAAATCATGAAAATAAAGTTCAAGCTATCAACATTCTGAAAATAGCAACAACATTAGAATTAGGAAAATAAAAACTAGTCAGAACAAGTTTTACCATGTGTATTATTTTCAAATGTCTATTTCTTTGAAGGAGGCAGGAAGCATATAGTACTTTTTCATTCTACAAGTATTTCTTCTTTGAAATAGGTGTAAATTGAGACTAACAAAGAGGTTATAGTATTGCTTAGTAGTGCTTTTTACAATCCACTGGGACATCATTTGATTGACCTCACAAACACTAAATGTAATTTTACTTTACCTTCATTGTAGTGATAGGCTATCTGCTATCCTTTGTGACCTTAAGGATTCACCTCTTCAAGCTTCTGTCAATTAACACTTTCCAGGGGCTCATAGACAGTCTGACTTGGCTCTGATGTGCCTAGTATACTGGAGAGATGCTGAGTGGACTATTATTAAGTATCTGTTGTGCAGAAGCTATCTAGGCAGGTCTGAGATGAATAAGACCATTTGGGTTTTTATTCCCTCTGCTTTAACCAGTTTGAATGCATACCTTCTACCTATTTAAATTCTCAAGCAAGTTTAAGAGCTTCATCTCCCATCTCAGACTTATGGTTATCCAGAAGTTGCCTCAGGTTTTGCAAGTATTTGAAATAACTAAGTTGAATAGAGTATTTGATGTGAATGTGAATGTGAATAGGGCTGCATGATGCTGCTTATACATGTTTTCATAGTTTTTGTTTTCTCCTTCAAATAGAATCTGGAGGAATACATACAAAGGAATCTGTGTTTTGACACTCAGTGCAATTCATAACAGGTGGCTATGATTTGAACAAGCCATGCCATTGTTTATAAATCACAACAGCAGGCATGAGGCAGTACAGAGACCTCCCATTGGACCACTCAAAATAGTGTCTAGATAGATGTGAGATCTAACATCTTGAAAGTCACCAAAGCTCAAAAGAGCTTTGAACAGACTAAGAAAAGATATTAAAATGCTTAATTATGCTGGTTTTGGCTGGGGTAGAGTGAATTTTTTTTTCACAGTGGCTGTGTTTTTGGATTTGTGCTGAACACAGGGTTGAAAATATAGAGATGTTTTTGTTATTGCTGAGCAGGGCTTACACCGAGCCAAGGCCTATTCTGATTTTTGTACTGCCAGGCTGGGGAGGGGGCTGGGGGTGCCTGGGAGGTTGGGAAGAGTCACAACTGGAACAGGTGACCCCAGCTGACCAAAGGGACATCCCAGATCATGGAACATCGTGCTCAGTGCATAAAGCAGAAGAAGAAGGCAGAAGTGGGGAGGGAGTTTGAAATGCTGGCATGTGTCCTCCCAAATCACCATTAGGTGTGATGGGGCCCTGCTCTCCTGGAGAAGGCTGAACATCTGTCTCCCCGTTGGAAGCACTGAATTCATTCCTTGTTTTGCTTTGCTTGTGTATGTGGCTTTTACTTTTCCTATTAAACTGACTTTATCTCAATCTAGGAATTATCTGCCTTTTACCTCTCCGATTCTGTCCCTCATTGGTATGGGAGTGAGAGTGTGACCATGTGGTACTTGGCTGCTGGCTGGGGTTAAACCATGACGTTAATCTAGGATTGTTTACTGTTGTAGATGAGGACTTTTCTTCTGTTGAAACCTAATACATTTTAAACACCTCAAATATTTTTTGTAAATGAGAAACTATTTTTATTTTACAAGATGAAAACCACTGAAGACTCTATATATTCAGTTTTTCACATGCCATTAATTTATCTAAATTCTTCTTTTTAATTCTTGGGACATCTCTATCCTAAATCTCCTGAATAAAAAAGAAAATCAACCTTCTCTGAGGCTGGGCTGTTAGTTTTAAATTAAATGGCTCTTAAATCTTGGTTAAATTTAGAACAGGAAAATTATGTTTAGGTCAATATTAATTATTAGAATTGGTCATAGAAAATAGAGTTCTCAGGTTAATTGAAAATAAATGTGTACTGATGTGAAGAGAGTTTAAAAATTCTGGATTTGCATAGAAGATTAAAACAAAATACCTCAATGTTCAATAGGCCTATAAGTTCTAATTCAGAAGATATTTTTAAGTGGTTGATTCTGCATTCTAAATTTGTGTCCATGCATAAGATTTTGGTCAAGAGGAATTTAGGATCCAAACTGTCACTGGAAAGGAAAATAAGGTTTCTAGATATACCTTTAAATCTATCCCTTTAGTTTTTTTACTGCCTCACAGCATGGCAGATTTACTGATCACATTTTAAGCCTTCAGCTTTTTAAAAACAATTTTTTTCAGGTGAAAAAGAAAATAATTAGAGGGAAAATCCAGAAAAATTTTATTTGACTACTTTTGCTCAGAGCTCTGCATTAATAGGCAATGCAAATACTGCATCCACTGATATGCAGGATCAAATTTAAATTATGCAAGAGAAGAAGAAATAAGATGATGACAAGACCTTGTTTAGCTATATGGCTCAAAATTCCCACAGAATTGTCACAGAATTTCCTGAAATATCTAATGGGAATTGATATTCAAATAAACAACCTTTGGATGCCATGAAGTTTGAGTATATTTGAATTCAGATTTCCATTTTATAATCAATTCTAATTAGAGAGGGTTTTTGTGATTGGAATAATTGGACTAAAATTTCTGTTTCTAATTGTTTCTTGGACCAAGGCTTATCTATTTAATCTGAAAATTGATTTCAAAGAAACCAAAACACCTTTGCCCTTTACTACTGGTAACAATTATAATTGTGCAGTGACTTACCTGCTTTTTTATTTTGACAACATTGCTTTAAGGACACATTATTCATAAAGAAGGAGGCAACGTTTGAAGATGGTAAAAGCCATGCAATGTGCTCAGTTCAAGTAGCAAAAATAGTGCTTGGATTCAGTCTTCTTTCAAGTTTGATCTGCCTCTGAGAATCAGGAATGGCACAATAGAAATTAGTTATATGCATGAACTACCTACAAAAAGACTTTCTGCAAAGGTTTCTCTCTCATCCTTCCCTTGCTCTCTTTTGTTCTCAGTGAATTTCTCTGCAGGTTGTTGAATGTGATATATTAAGAATTTAAACCTTGCTCACTGGAATAGGTGTATGAAATGAGTAATCAGAGAAAGAAAAACTTGTAACATCTCTTTTGCCATTTTATTCTTTTATCTGACACACGATGTCCTATGACAAACAGAACTGACCTATATGGGAATTTCAATCTGATTTAGGGATTGGGGGGGGAGGGGCAGGGGGAGAAAGGGGTGAAGCAGCCCTCATTTCTGATCTTAATAGCAAAAATGAAGAAAAAATAAAGGTACTCTGATAGCTATGCAGATAGCTTGATTAAATCACCCCATGAAAGTGTAAACAGAAGACCTTATGTGTGTGCTTGATTCAGTGATACAATAGTCTTATAGTTTGCTTATTTTTTATTTCTTCCATTTGCTGTCTTGTGTTTATTTTACATTACAGGCCATTTATTTTGCAGGAGGAACTTTTCCTCTTATATCATTTTTCTCTTGTGGTATCATACTGTGCATGCTATGTTTATTCATGAGCAGTGAAACACATTTCCTGGGCACTAAGGAATGTATTGTTTTATCCTGAATTTCAAGGAACGCAATGGACTTAAGTCCATTTCTCTTCATAATAATATACTTAAAGGTATCTAAGCATTCAAGTAAGTTAATTATGTGCTGATGTGTTTGGTTTTAAAGACATGAGTGTTCTATTATAATTTTTTTCAATTATTAAAATGGTATTGTTTTATAAGATGTACTGAATATACAGAGTTGGTATATTAGCCTGTTTTAATATAGTTTCAGCATGGACATACAGGGAAATTCTGTATGTAAGAGTAAGTTCCAACACTAATTCATTCAAGAAAGGACCAAAATATAAATCTTTCATACTAGTTGAATGCTACTCATTACTCAGCTAAGTAGATCTCACACAAATCTCAAGAAGATGCCATTCTAAACTATGGGGGTTATTTCTGTTTATGATTTACCACAAGAAAGTTTAATTATTTCATAGACCTAATGAAAATTTAGTTTCCTTGTTCTCCAGAGAATGGTAAAATAGTGTAGTTTTCAGATTTTAAACTGTACTCGCCCTGCAAATCTGAGACACGATCAACCAGGAACTCTCTGAAACTGCCCAAGCAGTCATTATGGAAGCTGGCAGTTTAGAAGTAGCTAACAGTCACTGCTTCTGCATACTTCCTTCATATGGTCATATATTTTGGCATCCTGTGTGGCTGATTAGGGTTATAGAGAAGCTAAAATTTCAAAACTACAGATAGTTCAATGAGGAACAGAAGAGTGGGTTTCGATCCAGGGCTTTTATCTCTAGATTTGCCCAAACAAAAGCAGGACAGATTTGCATCATCTTCAGTGTAATTGGCTTTTAATCAAAAATGATTTTAACATAAATATTGAGATTTTTGTTCCTGAAGCAGCATGATTGTTTGCATTTCCCCTTGAAGCAGGATGTAAGTGCAGATGCCATTCAGCTGGAATGCTGACAGCCAGCTGAACTCCAAAGGCTGTGACCCCACTGAAACAATTCTTTATGCTGAGGAAGTGTGTGCAAATAGCTTCCAATGCAGAAAGTAGAAAAGAAATGCTTTGTAACAAATATATATCTCTTACAAGCTGAGATAAAACCAAGCAGCCAAACAAACCAATTTTTCATTCAAATGATCATCCAAAAGATCCCATCACCATCTAGGACAAGCACAGACTTATGAACATAAATAATACAACTAATATAAAACTTAAAAGTAAATATAAAGCCCTGCACTGAATAACATAGAATCAAATATTTGAGTGAAATTTAAAAGCTTGTTTGTCACATGTATTGTCTAAGCACCAACATAAACAAGTTAGTATGGGGCTACTCTTCATACTCGTATCAGCGTCAGCAATACAAACACAATTAAGGTTATATTCCTGCTAAATTTCTCTCCAGTGTTGATGGCTTAAGAGAGAGGAAAGATAAGAAAAGAGTGAATTGAACAAAGGATATTTAATGTGGCTTGCTATGGCAACACAGCTGAAATAGGATGTATGCTACCACAAACCAAGAAAAGAACACGAATTGTAGTGCTGGAGTACAATGGCCCAGCTGTACTTTGTTGACTGTGACTTCACTTTGCACTCTGAAGTGATCATGAGCAAGGTATTTGCTGAACAGAAGTGTACCTGAAAGGTCACAAAGCTGGCATGATCTAGTAAACCTTCTAAGACTTAGTCCATCAAATCAGCTCAGTTCATGGGCAGAGATGAACAAGACCTAATGTAATCATGGTCTGAGCCAAAACGTCTCTGAGGATTTTCTCTGGAGGAAGTAAATCTAAACTTTGCGTCAAAAGAGGAACAATTAAAATGAATTTTAAAAAATCAATATTGATTAATTCAAAATTACAAATTTTAAAGAAAACCTGCAGGAACAACACATGCACTACAAAAACACTGATATCAGGTCACCTAGGAACAGTCTCTATTCTCACTGTGGATATTAACTTTTTAAAGCCCACTGGTTACTGATCTGATGTGCTCAGAAGCAAATACTGTACAAGAGAGTAGCAGAAAAATCAAAAACAGCTGAAAAGACATGGAAAAATATTTTTTTCAATTTATTATTCCATTTACAACAACAGGAACTCAGGTTACAGTATTACAAAAATTTTATAGCAGAACACAAAATACTATCAGAATTGAGGAACAGCTTCATTACAAGGAGCAATGCATTAATGTAATCCTTCCAAGAGTGGAAGGAAGACAACAGGGGAAGGAGGTAGTAACACACAGAGAAGGAAATGGGTAATGATGATGAATTGCAACTATTATCTAAAAATTTTAATAGCAGAAAACCCAAGGGACATGCAAAGGAAATCATCAGGTGTAAACTTTAAAACAAACAAAAAGGAATTTGTTTCACACAGCATGTAAAATGTGATGCACGCTGGATGCCAAACTGAAATGTGTTTGAAAAGCAACTAGGAAAATTCACAGAGAAAAGTTTATTAAAGTCTGCTAATCAGTATATTGAGCATTAAGCATCCAGTTCAGGAAGTCCATAAACTCATGATTTGTCACAAGATAGGAGAAATATAGTGGGGTCAAAAAGATGGCGTAATGATGGAAGTATCATTGTACTTCTTTTTTGTGCACTGCATTGAAGAATCAACTACTCATCTGCTCTAAAACATTGCACAACAAGAGTTTACTTGGCAGTTGCTGCATATATCTGAAATGGCTCTACCAGGGACTGGATTATTTAAGCATTATAAAATGTGGGGGAACTTACCTAACAACACATATAAACAGTTAAAATCTCTGTATTATGGAGAAATTATCTCTTAGCATTCTAGCTGAAAATGAATATACACATTTTAACAGCTGCAGGATAAAACCAGTATAACAGTCTCCTGGACAAGAAAGAAAGACATCATCAAATATACATTTAGTTGACTGCTAAGCTTTGGCAAAAAGTTTATGCTTATATGCAAGGCTATTTTAAAAAACAAGAATCTTCCTGTAGATTTTACAAGAATTTTCTTGTATTTTCTTACAGGAATTACATTTATTCCAAAATGTATCAGTTTTTTCACTTTTTCAGGGATTATAGTAGCCTCTGTAGTATTCTTTTTTAGCAAATATCTTGCTGTAAAGTAAAAGTTGTTGAAAATACATACATGGAGGCCAGAGGTAAGGTTCTTGGTTGCTAAACAGCGTACTTTTTTTCCTGGATGAGAGTAATGCAGAGGTTTATTGTATGTGCTGTGTGAGATGAATTATGTCTTTAATAATACTAATATTATAACTTTCAAATGGTTGAGCACCAGGTAACTATGTGCAGACTTTACCAATTCACTGCCTGGTAAACATTTTTCTAAAACTTTTTTACTGTTGAGAGCTGTAGAGGGGATTATACACACAGACAACAAAGATCTTAAATTATAAGTGTATCTGCATGTGTGAATGTATGTGTCTATGCACAGATACTCATACACACATACCTTTTAAGATATTTTTTTAAATTCTTGAAGTTAAATATGGGTTTTAGTGCTTTGCTAAATGAAGACTGTCAATGCTTACAATCCTAATCAAAATCCATGCAGAAACACATACAAAGTTTTGTCACAACAATGTTTATAAGAGTGTATTTTTTTGAAACACTGCCAAATATCCCAAGGAATTAAGGCTCAAATATTGAATTTGATTCAATCTTGCTTTCTTAAATGCCTTGAGACAAATCTCAGTGCCTGTAACAGCAGTATAACCAATGACCCATTGAGTTAATGGACCTGGGAGAAAATCTTGAGAGGAGAATTTGCTCCAGACTATAGGAAGGCAAAATATAAATATTGCAAAAAATCTCAATGCACAATATCACAATATCACAGAGTTTATATGTACAAGAACAGCGTACATATAAGTGATGTGTATATATAAGTACATATATGTATCAATATGAAAGCTATAGTATTTGTAAAGATGAAGTTGTTACTGTAACTTCCTCCACATGGGTCTGCAATTTTACAGAACAATTTACATGTGAATCCCTGATTTCCCTAATGAACCTTGGTTGGTTGGCTACTAGGAACAACTAAGCTGGCAAAAATCAATCTCAATGCTCTATCTTGCTAGATCTTCCAAATGAATACTATAAACTGAAACATGGTTGCAATAAGACACAAATCTTATAGTTAATTGGTGTTTTAGTGCACTTGTTTATCTTCTGGACATAACTTCTGAAGAGTTTAAGGGGTAGCTTTATTCCTGGCTAAGTCTGAAATGCAGCTTGACATTTTGTAAGTAAAATTTCATTTACTTTATGGTCTTTTATTTCTGTCATGAAAGGAAAACAGTATATTTGGGATGACTCCATAAGAGAATTCCACTAATGTTCTGGCTCTTATGCCCAGAAGAGGTAGTGCATGGTCTCCAAATGTTAAAAGTCATCCTAGAGTGACTGTGTAGATTCTTTGTGAATCTGCTGGGCGTCACAACTGTCTCTCAATTTAGTGTTCCTTTGGTAACACAGGAGACACAGAGATATTTACAGACTGTGAACCTTATTCCATTTCAAAATAGTTCTTCCACAGACTACAACAGTTCTGAAAGAGCTTTAGTTAGTTTGTCTTCTAGAAAAGAGATTTTTAGCACTTATCTAGCTATTGGCTTCGTTTAGGGTATTTTTCATATAAGACAATGTCTTTAATTTACACTTAATACTGGCTAATGTTTAATACTCAATTTAAAAATATGCAAATTTGCCATTCCATGCCTTAATGATTTGTATCCTTAATAGAAAATAGGTCTTTGAGGTGGTTGTTCATTCAACTCTCTTCACTCTCATGACACCTGGACTCAAAAAAGTAGATATGGGAGGTTTTCAACATGCAGATACTAAGAATGTAGTGAGTTTTTTTCCTGTCTGTGTGATTTTTAGGTCTTCAATGAAAGTTCAACCAAAAAACATAAGATTACCAACTCTGTGATAATTTCCTTTCACGCATTTGTACAAAACAGAAGAGGAGCAGTAACTTATGATACTTTAACTAGTCTAGTAACTAATGGACTTCGAAGGAAGCATAATAGGCTAAATACTGCTCTGCTAACCTGCTGCCTGTGCCCACTGCCCTTGTCAGCTCCAGGGGTCTGCACAGCTGTTCTGGGACTGAGCAGTGCATTGCTGCTTTCCTTGCCCTCTGCCTGGCTCTTCGGCTCTCCTGTGTGGGATTTGCATATAGCCTTTTGTGAATTCTATTCAAACACGTTTTAGGTACAGTAGAATTCTTTATAGCTTGTCAGGAATGCACAACAAAGATGCAGTAATACCTAAAAGCTTCAATAGAATACAAAGGACTTGCCTTTGGGATGCCTGATTTAGTTTTCCTTTTAAGGAAAGTGTAACACTCTACATCATTCTGGCTGGCATCACACTGGATGTCTGTCAGAAGCTACCTTTTTCAACTGTCAACCCATCAAATTAATTGCTTTTCTCTGAACGTGGGCTGGGTGTTGACAGATTTTTTTTTTTCTTTAATTTTTTTTAACCTGCTGATATAGGACCTAGAGGGTTGGAAGACAGAGTATAGACACTTTGGAGAAGGACAAGATGGACATTACAATAACTGAAAAAGTAATCATGTTTATTTTCTTATGAGGTAAGTAAAACTATACTGAAATAGTAGAACAAGTACAGGCTTCTTGCCAACATACCACTCAGACTACAGTATAGCTCTTTTAAAACTTTGCCAAGTATTTTGGCACTGAGAAACTGCTGACAAATTAATATGTTTATGTGCTGCATAAAGCATTTATTTTAGACTGTAGTGCTGCACTAAACATATTTTCCCAAATACACTCACTTTATCAGATTTTTTTCCTCTGAGAGGTTTCCTTATCTACCTTAAACTATGCAAGAAGCTTTTTCTTTCAACTGTTTTTTATAAATATTTCAAATTAACAACTCGTTATTCAATCCTTAGGGGCTTTGGACACTGTAATAATTGCATGTAATTTTGTTTTACAACATATAATTTTATAAACTCTTTAGGCAACTGGAAATTTTAGGACGGTGTTCATTATTGGATATACAAGAGTGGTGCTGTATAAGTGATGCTTTGCTCCACTTGCTAGCTTAAAAATTTACCAGAACAAAGGACCTGTGACCACTGTACCAACAAAACTGTGTATACACACTAATAAATCCAAACATTATATTTGTGTCCATATGTATATGCCCATACATATTTATGCACATGCTTTTTTATTCAAAGTGAAAACACAACCAAACTTTTTTTTTTTTGTTATGCTAAATGGTATCTTTAACAAGAGAAAGGGAGATGAAGGGCAAAACTTAGATACAACAAATACAGTGAGAACAATGCCCTTCTTTGATTGAATAACCTAGTAGTCACAACCCCTACCCAGACTGCAGGAGGCTGAATTGAATTTCTTCTCTCTGTTGAAATTTGAATCCAGTTCACCCAGGTCACAAGATAGTTCTAAATGACATGTTAAGGGGTACAGATATGGAAAGAAAAGCACTCATTTAGTCTGCTCTCTTCATACCAATTCATAACAATTCTCTATACTCTTCACAGTTTCAATGTTCCAAAGTGTAGGATGTGTATGTTGAGCAGATATCCTTCAGTGCTTTGGTATGTTTGCCCAGTGGCTTAAATGAAAATAAGGTCCCCTCATCACTGCCACACTGGACAGCCCTTAACATGTGACTGTATGCATGAATCCAGATTGGAAGGACAGGAGACAGTTGAATTGTCTCCCAGGATGAATGGTATCATGAACTGAAGGCTTGTAAAAGATTTGCGAATTTCTAGTCCCCCCTAAATTTAATATGAAATATGTTGATCTAACATAAATATTTTTTATTTAATGAAAGTTGCATTGTTAATAAATAAATTATTTATCAAAACAATAAAACTTTCATTCAAGACTGAAGATAATGTTCTTCAAGAGGATAAACTCTTTTTCTTATGCTGAAAATGGGAAAGCATTGATACTGTGCTAGAGATGAGGCTGATTAACATAATTTAACATTTTTAAATTGTAAAGTTCAGAGTCTGCTTTGGATGATGTGGATAGCAGCACATTTTTGGTGCTCTCATACCCAGTCCGTGTAGACTGTGATTCAATACAGCAAGTGTCATGCTGTGCCATCCCTTGTTATAATATCAGTAATTTTTCCAGTGCTAATCTTCTTTTAGACACGCATAAAACAGCACATAGGGATGTCAGCAGAAAGAGGCAACAGACACTCTGTCCTCCAACTATACTATTTAGAGTGAGCAAAATACCTCAATATTAAATGGTTACACCAAGATTCTGACAGCTCCTTGGTATGCCTACAACTATTGGAATGACTTTAACAAGTTGGCATAGTACCTGTGTTTGGAAAAGTTCAATGGGAAAAGATGATCAGTCTCTTTCCCCTGTTCCTTCCAGTCCTTAGAATTCTATGCCAGAAAGTTTCTAAATACATATTCCTGATTCATCTTCCCATATCTGTCAAGTTCCACCTAACAAAAATGCATATCTGTGTCACGCTAATAATTGCAATGAAGTTTGGTGACACAAAGTTGTGCTTATAGAAGTGATAATATAAGGTAAGATACAGTAAATGGAGTATTGAGGAAGACAATTAACACTTTTTAGGTTCCTTTGTTCACTGTTTACCTATAAGAACAACTTGTGTTAATGTTGTAGCCTTAAAATGAAGCATCATCCATTCACATAAAAATACATTTTAAAACCAGTGAAAGAGAAGAGCAATAAAAAGCTTGGAAAAACTATGTTCTTTGATGAATTGATAGGTAGAGAAGCCCAAATAAAGATATCAAAGAAGATCTAAAGTGCATATTCAAATACAGTCTTATATTAAATGAGGTGGGGGGGAAGTGTTGCTTGCAAACCTTGTAGTAACTAGTGATGCCAAAAAAAAAACAAACCCAAAAGCTGAAAATTGATAAGAAAAATAGAACTGGCTTGATTAGATCAATTCTATTAAAAGCCCTGAAAGACAATAAATTATTCAGTAGAGATAATCTGCAGTTCAGGTTTACTCAGTAATCCACTGGAGGCCTTTGTAAAAATCTTTTGACAAGCTAATTAAAAGGAGACAGTTATGCAGCACCTACTATTTACCTCTGTGAAATGAATCAACCAATCTTCATGTTTCCATATCCATCTTTCTTTGTTAGCTGTGCCACCCTGACCTTTCTGAATGCCATAGTAATGCCATCCTGTTTCACCATTGTAGCATCAGTGTTACATGTCATTTGAATGAACTTGGGTTTTTTTTTTTAATGTAAAAATAGGGAGAAAATACTATATAGCCAGTACTGTAAACCTCAATAAATTATATAATCTGCATATATCTATCTTTCAAATATTGAAAATAATCTAAAAAAATTATAAAACCTTCTAAAAAACTCAGACTATATAATCAGAATATATAATTAGAATATTTAATCATCTTAAAACACTATGATGGCAATATATTTCTTTTAATATGAATTTACTTTATGTCTTATTACTAATTTGACTGGGATAACATTTTTCCTTATTGTCCTTTTTGAGAAGTTGTTTAGAGAGAAAACAAAACAAATGTCCCAGATCAAATCTTAATCCAGTGCTCCACATTTGCTTTCAATTATAAAGATCTTAGATATTTTAATTTCCTCTCCAAAACTTTATGATTTTTGATGGCATCTATTTCAGAAAGAATCTGTAAAATCCTTATCTGTTATGTTCTGCTGCTGCTGATACTGTGTGTATTTTTGATACTTTTTATCTGCATCACATAAAATAATTGTTAGTCTGCATGATTTCCTCCACATTTCCAGATATTCTCTGGGTGAGTTGCGTTCTCTACTTGATAATTGTAGGTTTGTTTCAATTATCCTTGATCAATACCATTTCTGCAATGGAGGTAAGTTGATTACCAAGGCTCTAGTTACTACTCTGATTGACTCACTATTCAACTGTCCCTTTCCTGCATTTCACTTTGTACATTAACAGAAAGAGACTAATTATGTTTGCATTGGAAATGTTTTTGGGGTTTTTTTTGGGTATTTTTAAATATGTGAATGATAAGATACTTTGATGATTTAAGCTAAAGTTGCATTTCAAAGCTGGGACACATTAAAAAAAACAAAAAACAACAACAACAAAAAAACTGTTCCAAGGGATATGTGCAGAATCCATAAAACCATGTCTGGGTGCTGCTGCTCGGGAGTTAGGGCCAATAAAATCCACAAAGAAAATTCTGTTCCTAAAAAGGAAGAAACAAAGGCAATAGCCTCCAGAGGGGACCACATGTGGCAACTGTTAGTTTTTCCAAAAGAGACCTACGACCTTGGCACTCCTTCAATAGGAAAGTTTTTATGTAGCATAGTTCACACCAGTATTTCGGAGGGAACAGATTAGGGTCAGTCTAGTTTCTTTCAGTTACCTGTTAGGTAGTGTTAAGTGACATGTAAATGGTGGTGCATTATGGAGTTTGGGGGAGTATTGGTTTATGCCACATGCCACCTTAGGCGGAATCTTATCAGTCCCATATTTGAATTAATGCAAGACTCTGAAAAGAACAAACTAATACAGCTGGTGTTTTTACTTTAACAGACCCTTCCATCGGGGTGTATGAATATTTCCACTCTGGCATATTATTTTGGCCTAGGACTGAGGTTTTCAAGCTGATCTGCCACTGTCAATATTTAACCACAGCTGACCACTCAGCCCCAAGCAGCCACTCACTCACTTTCTCTTCAGTAGAATGGGGGAGAGAATGTGGAGAGTAAAAATGAGAAAAAACTTATGTATTGAGAAAAAGACAGTTTATTATCCAAAGAAAAGCTGCACACCCAGGCAAAACAAAACAATGAATTTACTCATAATTTCCCCTCAGCAGGATGGCATTCAGCTATCCCCAGAAAAGCAGGGTCCCAGGAAAGCCGGGTCTCATCACACTTAACACTGACTTAAGAAGGCAAACTCAATCACTCCAAACATCCCCCTCATCCTCGCATTCCTCCTTCTTCCCCCCACTTTATATACTGAGCATGAGGTCATATGATATGGAATATTCCTTTGATCAGCTGGCATCAGCTGTGCAGGCTGCATCACTCTCAGCTCCCTGTGGAGCCCTGACTCTTTGCTGGCGTGGTAGGTGAGAAGCAGAAAATGTTTTGGCTTTGTGCAAGAGCTGCCCAGCAATAATGAAAACATCTCTGTGTTATCAGCACTGTTTCCAGCACAAATTCAAAACACAGCTCCATATTAGTTACTGTGGGGACTATTAACTCTGCCCAGGCCAAACCACCACAGCCACAATTTGTCCACTCTCCCAGCACTAGATTAAAGCACACAAGCTGGATTCCTTCTGGATAACACCTAAAGAGTTTGCTTGTGCTCAGAGCATACCTCAGATGCTTTTAGACCTGGGAGGCTGTGGTGGTTTAACCCCTGCCAGAAACTAAGCCCCACACAGCTGCTCACTCACTCCTCCACCAGCAGGATCAAGGAGTGAATCAGAATGGAAAAAGGTAGAACTCGTGGGTTGAGATATACACAGTTTAATAGGAAAAGCAAAAGGTGCACACAAAAGCAAAGCAAATCAAGGAATTAATTCACTGCTTCCCATGAGCAGGCAGCTCTTCAGCCATCTCTATGAGAGCAGGAGTTGCATCATGTGTGACAGTGACTTGGGAAGACAAACGACAGCATTCCAAATGTCCTCCCCTTCCCCCTTCTTCCCCCCACTTTATGCACTTGGCATGATGTCCTATGACTTGGAATGTGCCTTTGGTCAGTTTGGGTCTCCTGTTCCAGATGTGACTCATCCCAACCTCCCAAGCATCCCCAGCCCCCTCCCCAGCCTGGCAGTACAAAAAGGAGGAAAGGTCCTGGCTCTGTGCTCCGTCTGTTCAACAATAGCAAAAATATCTCTTTATTATCATTACTGTGTTACGGATTCTTTAGTTTTGTGATACTACAGATGTGTTTGTGTATGCATATTAGAAAGTACACCAGTGGGATATTTTTGTACTTTTATTGATTAATTTTGGAAGGGTTTTCTCTTTTTCTATTACGCACATTAACATATTTAAAGGAAATGTTTCTTTGTATAGGCCATGATATAATTTTAAGTAATTTACTAGCATACTCTTCCTGGTCACTTTCAGCCATCTTGATTTGGCAATAATGCAACATTGCTGTGAAGATATCTTTTTAATTTGTAGCAGCTCTCAAAATCACCAGAACAGTGCTATTGCCCTATTGTCATTTTAATTCCATGTGTCTATTTTAGACATTGTCAGTGCTACATAGATTCAAATTTTCATTTTGTAATCTTCAGGGCCTATTACCTGATAATTGACTTAGTTTTTACTTTCAGTTTTGTTTTTTTTTTTTTTTTTTTTTTTTTTTTTTAACTGTAATTTTATCAGTAGTTTGCTGATTATTTAACACATTCTTTTAAAATATGGGAAAAAAATAGAACATTTTTATCATAGTGACACATCATGATTTGATATACAACTCTGTGCACCACAGAGAATTCCCTGAATTTCTTCCTTGGGCAGGGGAAAATAAAAAAAAAAAAAATAAATATATATATATATAGTTCTCATTGAAATTGACGCCTGTCCTTTAGCTATATGCTTGTATTCCTTATTAAGACCAAGCAAAATGACTTCATCATTGTCCTACTCCCCTTTTTCTTCTGATGGTGTCCTGAAGGTGCTTCCAGGGAGGCTGCACCTCACAGTACAGAGGCAAAAAAAGTAGGCAGCATGCTACTGTTCAGGGACTTTAAATTCATTAAATCTAGCAGGTACCACATCTCACATCCCAGACTATGATCAGGTATCATGTCTCATTGTCAAAAAATCATTAACTGATTTACCCCACAAAAATTTATTTGTCTGCTAAGCCAGCAAATGTGCCTAACTTCAGCAAGTCACCTAAGAGTGATCTTCTCTAGCCAATTTTATATTCTAAGAATTTAATTCAAATTGCAACTGGTTATTTTGACTATTTCTGTGTTTAATATAGAGAACTAAAAAATCGAAGAGGGCAAATCCTTCCATCTACTTTACACATCTATTTTTAAAAAGGCATAAATTCTCCTGGAAATGTGTCTCTCTCCCTGCAGACAAGACATAGCAGGTGAGGACAGTATTTGTCTAGTGCCGTTTGGTCACTAAAAGGTTTGTTGATTAGATTCAAGCTAGTTGCACCAGATTCTCCATATAAAGAGTTAAAGAAATAAAGAGAACCAAGGAGGGAATTAGCCCAAGATATTGCATCTGTGAGGTGAAGTGTCTTTTGAAATGCTTTCTCTGGTTAGTGCAAAGGAAGACTAGCTTTGATTACCTAATACAAACAACTTACAGATGTTTAAATACTTGTGAAATGAGTTCTGGTATGTGAACTCCTTACCTAACAGCACTTATGCCTATGGGTAAGTGATTTATGAAACACAAGTGCCTACTTTTTGAATTTTTTCAGGGGTCTAGTCAATGTGCAATATCCATGTACATTAGATAAATATCCACATAGTTGTATAATGTCCAGTGCAGCTTTTCTCTCTACAGTGGATACCCACAAATATTATAATTGATCAAAAAATTATTCTAATCTCCAGGTTTTGGCATAGATGATGTCTCAATGATTTTCTGTGACAGTGAGTTTCCTTGGCTGATCACACATTGCCTTAAAAAAATTAATTTCTTATAATTGTGTTCCATTCTACTGACTTTTAATTACATTGAAAGACTCCCTGTGTTATGGAATCATTATGCATCATGCCACTGCTACTCTGCCACAAGATAATGATGAGGGACTTTTCAGTTCTAAATTTTTAGTGCCTTCACTAAGTCAGTTCAGTTCAGCATTAAGTAATGTTAAGCTTTATAATTTCTAATCAAATATTAGTTCTGCCATGATGATTGCTGGGCATATTCATGGCTTAACTTCAGATTTTTCATTTGGTACAGGACAAACTCTGATTTCAGGCACCTAAAAGTGAAAACTCCAGATTCAGCACATTACTTGCCACATCTATATAGTTCCTAATATGAACAAGTATTTTTTTAAAACTGTTCACTCCATGCAAAAATATTATGTCTGTGTTTTCTCTAAGCTAATACCAAACACACATACAATAGTACTCTTGAGATTTTTCCTTTAAAACTAGCAAGGTATATAGTTCTTAAAATTATAATAATTTTATAATATTTTTGTTATTTTTCTTCTTGATAATTGTTTCTGTGAGATTTAGTTCAAAATTATAATTGCCTTCCTCCATAATTTCTTTTGGCGAGAACTGCCAAGATTTGGTTTCTTCCAGTGTTGTCTCACAGAAGTTGATGGAAATTATTTCACATTTAAAAGACTAATTTGAAGGTAAGAATCTTATTATTAATGACTTTTTTAAAAAAAAAATGCCTAATATTAAATATCTTACCTTTAGAGAAGTGGAAGGAAGGTTGAGCTCTCCTTTTTTGATCATATTTCATTTTTTCCCCCTCTATGTCACAGCTTTGTCTTCTTAGTTCCTTTGCTCTACAGTTATTCCAATTGTAAAGAAAAACTATACTTGATCAGCATTAAAATGGTCACTGATCCTTATCTGGACATATTTTCCCAGGTTATTAAAAATCCTTTTGGTGACTATATAGGTGCTTTTGCCCTAATGTTCAAAGCACTTTTGCTTAGGTTTTTATTTTAGTGTGGGGATATTTTTGCTTTTTATTCTCCTGCCTCTATCCCTCCCCAACTTTCACAATCAAAGCAACAAACAATCTACTTACCATGGTTTTTTGGGCAAGTTTGTGTTATTTCAAAAATGTAAGATAAACCCCTGAGTCCCTAGAGTTCTTTCATGCGGCAAAATATAATTTCTGGCCTTTAGTCTTTTAATGTAGGTCTCAAGCTCATAAGAGTGTCCTGTGGTTTCTGGTCTATAGTTTGCAGCACAGGGGAAAAAGACTTTATGTTGCTCTTCTGGACTACAAATCCAAGTATCATTTTCCTGAAATTTCAGATTACTGTGTTCAACTGTGTTCAATTAACCAGCTATGCCCCTCTAGTCTTCTGTTTCTTTATATTCAATCCCTGCCATTTTCTCAGTCAACTTGAGTTTTTTTTTAATTTCAGCAGATTAAGACCCATAGTATTGAGGCAAATGTTAATGTAAAGCCTGTTGTGCTAAATCCTGTGAGACTGCAACAACAAAATCACTCACAGGAGGTGTTTGGCACTCAGGGACAGTGTTCAGCATCTTAATGAAGTACATAAGACCTCATCACACAAAAGCCAATATTTGCACTTCGTTTTCACAAGAGAAATTGATTTTGTAGAGTTGAATCTGAAAGTAAAACCGTTTCTGCTGGAGCTCATGCTGGGAAAATATTCCAGCGTTAGTTTGTTTTGGAGTTTGTGTGTTTAGTTTTGTTTGTTTGGATGGTGATTGTTTGTTTGTTTGTTTGTTTTGTTCGTTTTTGTGTTTGGTTGATAGGTTGTTTTGGTCTGATTTGGGTTTGGATGTTTAATTGGTTTAATTTTCCTGTATTATATATTTATGCATACTCTTGGCAGGGTTCTCCAAGAAAGTGTGTTTTCCCATCAGCAACTGTATCTTCAATGATCCCAGCAGGCATTGCAGAGTAGCTTAGATGCCGAAATGTTGTAGCACCTTCCCCTGCTTGATCAGTCTTTCAGTATTTGTGCAAGATCCTCTTCTTACAAGCAAGATATAAAGCCAATGTTAGGTAAACGGCTTAGCACACAATGCAAATGATGAAATGATGAAGTTGTGGAAAATGGTAGATGTGTGTGCATGTGTGTGTGCTAATGTATAAGGTGTGGTTTCTCAAGTACAAACCTCCTACATGCTAGCTGCACCCTGTGTAGACAGACTGCAAATTTTATCACCTGGACTGAAAAAAATGGTGCATAATGAACCCTCCAATTCATAAAGGAACATGAGACAATCACTGAGGAGGAGGCTGATTGCACATTATTCCTCTGTAAGCAGTCTAATATAGTTAGGAAAACAAAGTCCTTGGGTGCTGTAAAGAGAGTCTTTGAAATGAGCTGATCTCACAAAGAATAAAGGGGCCTGGAAAAAAGGTGGCAAAGATTGTGAGTGGAAGAAGGATCCTGCAAATGAAGGAAGATTCTGGATATGAGAGATGCACGGAGACAAATGACAGAGGGTGTCCAAGGACCTTGGCCAGTGAGACCTGAGATAGGAAAGTGAACAGTAGCATGGCAGGAGCCCACATGGCTTTCTCCCAACCACCCAAACCAGCAGCAGCTTTCCTGCAGGTTGCAGGGAAGTCGAAATATAACACAGCAGGTGGAAGTGAGGTAGTGCATAAAGTTCTCATCCAGTTGGCTCCTAAGTAAACACCAATATTCAAATCTTCCACAGATGGCTTTTACTCTAGACTTTTACATGTGACAAAACACAAAATTATTGACCTCTAAATTTGTTAAATGGTGCGAGTAAAAAGAGTTTTTGATCAAATCAAATGAAGTAAATGTCTTTTTTTTTTTTTTTTTTTTTTTTTTAAGTAGAGGGAACGTATTAGACCAGCAGAGCTCTCTCTCTACTTTTCTCTAGCACTGGATGCTATGTCAACCTGTTGTTCCTTTGCTTAGATACTTCCAAATGCAAAATCAAAGAGTATATTTTTAACTGAATCTTTGCAATGAAGACCTTAGGCTTGATTCATTTGCTCATCTTTGAGAAAATTAAGTAGTTTTTTACTAGCTCTTAAAAAGATTCTGACTATATTAATTTTTTTTTTGTCATCTGGATCAATCTTACTGGGACAATTTTTACCCACATATATTCCTTTCTGGGAAGATTAGATAGTTACATTTTTGTGTGGGATTTCTGTGTGGTCTCTGAATTCAGTGATATGTCTGATTTTGTAGAGTAGAAGCAGATTTGGAGACAACCACTTTATCCATGGTAGGAACACTCTTGAAATAGAATTAAGATAATACTCATCTCATAAATAGGCAATAAATCAATACTTCTTTGGTTTGTGAATGAAAATTCTTTGCTCTCTAGTGCCAAAGAGGAATTTTTGAGCCTTACTCAAAAACTTGCTCATCTGAATTATGCCAATGAAGTAATGACAAAGTAGGGAAAGATCCATCAGCTCCAGACTCCTCAGATTTCTCTATGTGAGGGCAGTCTGCCAGGCTACCCTGCTGTCTTAGACCAATGGAAGTTCTTTTCTTAATAATAAATCTTTTGGAACTTCACAGTAAAATACCAGCCACTCCTGTAAATTTCAGCTGTTCAATATATAGGCTAAAAAAAGAGCACACTCAGTAAATATGTCATTTTAAGCCACTCAAAATGCCATATGACATGAAAAGATGTTCTTCAGAAGCACACAGAAAGTGTAACATCCATGGAAGCACTAGAGATGGTGATGCTTAGAAGATATTTTAGTTCGTGTTCCTGTGTAAATGTCAATAGAAAACTATGGATTTTAGTCTGTACCTCTGCTGGGTACCTGTAAGGCACATGTAATCCTGTCATGAGTTATCTGCCTTGGATCATTTCATGTGGTTGTAGACCCTATTGTCAAAGTCTTGTAGACCTAAATAATGAAGTTTTTGGATTTCCTGCAACCAGGTCAAATTGTTTCACATCAGAAGGAAAAAGGCAATACAGAAACTTTTGGTTTTGGTCTTATTCTTTTTGAACATGCATTCATATATTTTTGAACCAAAAAAATCATTATCTATGCCACAATCTAAAACCAGATCTACCTTGGTTTTTTGTAGTTAGCTAAAAAGCTGCATGGAAGATCTTGTGATGTACGAGGAGATAGGACCCCATCCTCTCCGTGACCTTGCCCAATCACATTGTACCCAGCAGCCACGCAAGCACACCGTGGTTACTTAAACCATGGCTGACAGGAAATAAAATGCAGTTTGCCATCCACCTCATTGGTGTTGTGTGCATTCTGTCCGGTCAGTGGGTACGTACGCCATGGTCTCTCCGTGCAACCAGGTCGCACTGCCTGTCCCCGCACAGGCAACATAGTGGTGTTGAAACCCGGGACCGCCCCCCGACCCACGGGTGCGAGCGCGGTCCGGGCGACAGGAGACACGCTGGTGGAGGAGAGGCGGCCGGAGCAGCGGGTCTGACTTCGGCGGGGAGGACGCTTCCGTGCCGCTGGGATGGACGCTCTCAGCAAGGTAGTTACTGAGTTATACAGACAGTGGGGGATTGATTGTAAAGCCAAAGACTTCGAATCAGCGGTAGTACGTTTATTAAAGCTGGGTGCGATCAATCGTCCTGTGGACATCCTCTACCCAGAGTGTTGGGAAAGGTGTAAAAGCGTCCTCGCGGATGATGTTATTTCCTCGGGCTCAAGCAAATGTCTTAAGAGCTGGGGGAGGGTTACTCAAGCTTTGCAAAAAGCGCGGTTAGAGCAAGAGACCTGGGAGGCAGCTCGAAATTGTTTAAAAATCACACCTAAAGTCGGGGTGGGCGCTACTACCCAAACCGCTCCCGGTGACTGCACGGCGAGCGCGGACTCGACATCGGCAACTGGCAGCCACTCGCGGTCGCGGTCCCGACCCCCTAGTCCTGTCCCCGATCTAACTACTAAACAATGCCAACAGCTTGAGGACAAATTTAATAAAACAGACTCTGAGGAAAATTGGGAAAGACCACCACGTTATGCACCGAAAAATGGCGCCGGGGGAGAAAGGGATAGGCGGGGTGAGGAGCCTTTTCCCGCCGCAGACATGCGCAATTGCGAACGCGAGGGAGAGGGAGGAGACCCTGAGACCCAACCAGGGAGCGCGTCCCAAGACATTTCCAAATAAGGCACCAAGTCCCCCGGGCGGGAGGCGGAGAAAGGGCGGAGAAGGACCTGCCCATGGTAAACCTAGAGGGCGGAGCCCAGACAAAAGACACTGTCGTCCGGGAGACTCCGATCACTCGACCTCCTCTGAGTCAGACGTAGCAGATGATTTTTGGGAGGAATGGTGGACCGAGTGCAGGGACAATGAACGCCGGTCACTTAATACAGGCAACAATTCGGACAATGACAGTATAGCAGCAGCCTACACAAGACTCACCGGTCTGCCTGCGTCGCATCCAAACAAAAAAAGGCCACAGAAATCCATGCCACTAACAGACTGGGAAGGACTTCAAGCAGCACTTGAGGACCAACCAGAGACAGCAGCAAAAATATATCCCGTTAAGAGACTCGATGGTCATTTGCCAGCTTACACTCCGGTCAACACCAAGGATATACAAGCTATCGTCAAAGCCATCGCAGAAAAGGGACTCAACTCCACTATGTTTCCACCATGATTGACAGCCTCTTTGGTAATGATGACATGCTCCCATTTGATATCAAGCAAGTATGGCATATGATTTTTGATGCTTCAGGAATGATAGTTTTTAAAGATGAATGGGAAAAGCGTCTAGAGAGAATGCTTGCCAAAGTCCGAGGAGACCAACACCCACTTCGCAATTCCAGTCTTCCATGTTTGATGGGCCAAGATCTATTGTTAGTTGCTCCCGATGCGCAAGCTCTAAATCTGCGAGCCGGCGAAATCACTGCAACTACCCACGCAGCTAGAGAAGCCATCCGAGCTACCTGTGCAGTCATAGCCAAGCCAGCCTCATGGTCCACAATTAAACAAAGCGAAAGTGAACGCTTCACCGCGTTCGTAGACCGTCTCCAGACATCCATAGATTCCTCGGACCTGCCACCAGAAGCAAGAGATTCAGTTCTCGAAGGCTGCATACGGCAACAGAGCAACCAACTCACCAAGGAACTCCTGCGATCGCTACCACCCGGCTCCAATCTTGCAGCAATAATCAGGCATGTTACAAAAGAAGAGAATCTAGCTCCAGTTCAAGCTGCAGTCAGCGCCGCCGTAGTCCTGCTTCCAGCCGCCATCAGCGCCGCCGTGGCTGAGGTCATGGCTGTTCAGAACAACCAAAACTATATCCAACCACCTGCGACTGGCCCCCCACGTTTGAGACCTAGAGGACCCTGCTGGGTTTGTGGCAAGAAAGGCCACATTGCCCGAGAATGCCGTGGTAAGAAGCAGGGAAACGGGCGGGGGAGGGGGCAGATGGGCCACACGCCGCCCCCTCCCAGCTGGGATATTCGGCGGCCCAGCTACGTGAAGCTTCCCGTGGCAGAACACCTTCCGAACCCGCTGCCCCCCAGGGAAGTGACCAATTTCGTGGCTCAGCACATGCTCACCGCACCAACCCAAGCAGCACCCCCACAAGGGTTTACTGTGCCAACTCAGAGCCCGACCACTCCCTCGGGGAATGGTCAGGCAGTGCCCCTTGGGGCTACGCACCAGACGGCCACCCCTGGGTGGCCCTGGCCATAGAACTTAATCTGCTCCACCCTGGAGTAGTGTGGGGAGTCTGCCAGCGGTACAGACGACGAGACGGCATTTTCATCGCCGTCCCCTTTACGATAGACACAGGAGCTGATGTCACCGTGATTCCCAGAACTAGCTGGCCACCAAACTGGGAATTAGAAGATGCTCCAAACGTAGGCGGAGTTGGGGGAATTTCAATCGCTCAGAAAAGCGTAGACTTAATAGCAGTTACCATTCATGGTGGCAGAAATGGAACTGAGAAGACCATCCATCTCCACATTTTCGTCTTGTCCAACGTTCCTCCATTGCTAGGACGAGATGCTCTAGCTGCCTTAGGATGCAGGGTGACAAATTTACCCTGAGGGCCACTGCCGCATACCCACCTCTCCCAATCCCGTTAATCTGGAAATCATCCGACCCTGTGCATGTCGAGCAGTGGCCCATTCCAGAGCCTCGAATGTCAGCCCTTCTTGAATTGGTCCAGCGTGAACTAGAAAAAGGACACATAGAACCATCAGTGTCTCCATGGAACACACCTGTGTTCGTGATACCCAAGTGCAGCGGTGAAGGTTTTCGTCTGCTTCATGATCTACGAGCTGTAAACAAGAAAATCCAGCCAATGGGACCCATTCAAACAAGATTACCTGGCAACTCCTTTATTCCAACAAACCAGCCCTGTGCAGTAATTGATATCAAAGACTGCTTTTTCTCTATCCCTTTGCATGAGCAGGACAAAGAGCGATTTGTATTTTCTATTGTGTTTCCTAATGGACAGCAACCTAACCTTCGGTTCCAATGGAAGGTTCTCCCTCAAGGTATGATAAATTCTCCCACCATCTGTCAAATTGTTGTAAGTCGTGCCTTAGCTTCAATCAGATCAGAGAACCCAGATGCCACAATCATCCAGTACATGGATGACATCCTGATTGCAGCCCCCTCGTCCGACCAAGTAGACAGTCTCGTGTCAGCAGTTTCCGCAGCATTGAAAAACAATGACTTTGAAATAGCCTAAGCCAAAATAAAAAAGGGGCCCTCAGTCACATTCTTAGGGGTGAAAATTAGCAGCTCCTATGTGTCACCTCCTACGGTCAAAATTCGCCGCGATATCAAAACGCTCCACGATGCTCAACAGGTGATAGGATCTTTGCAATGGCTGCGTAACATCGTCCTCATTCCGCCAGAGATCATGTCCCTGCTTTATGATCTCCTGAAAGGTAAACACCCATGGGAGCCAAAGACTATTTCAGAAGAAGCTGCCCACTCACTCGACTACATCGAGCGACAGCTGTCTGCAACAGTCCTTTTTAGGTGGAACCCGAGTCAGCCACTAGACTTGTATGTGCACTTTACTAAAGAAGGGGGTGTCGGAGTACTAGCTCAAGGACCCTCTGAGTCAGCTAAGCCAGTCCAGTGGGTAGTCTTAGGAAGATCGTCTCGAGCCTTCACACCAGGGGTAGAGTGCCTTGGAAATCTAATTATGAAAGGCAGAAAGTTAGCCCTGAGTCACCTGGGCTTTGAGCCTGCAAAAGTGTACTTACCCTTTAGGAAACAGATTCCGTCGTCATCTGTAGCTGTTTCAGAATACCTTGCCCTAGCCCTGTTCAGCTTTGCAGGAGAGCTTTGTTACGCTGCCAAACCCCCATGGACCCGACTGCTAGCTACAGTGGACATTGACCTTCCACAAAAGGTCAAAGACCAACATCTGCCAGGTCCAACAGTATTCACAGACGCTTTGTCAACAACTTCCACAGCAGCTGTTGTGTGGCAGGAGCAAGACCAATGGCTGTGTGTCAAGAAAAGGGACAGAACCCTGTCAGTCCAGTTGCTAGAAGCCTCAGCAGTAGTGTTGGCATGTGACCTATTCCAAACCGAACATCTCAACATTGTCACAGACTCTATGTTCGTTGCAAAGCTCTGCCAGGCAATGTCTCACCCAGGCATCTCTACCTCACCCGCAGCTGTGATGATTGAAGAAGCACTCTACTCTCGCCAGGGCACCGTCTCAGTCATGCACGTCAACAGCCACGATCCAATTAAAGGGTTTTATCAGATAGGGAATGACAAAGCCCACGCAGCAGCCAAGAACTTATGGACCCTGCAAGAAGCTCGCCAGCTGCACGAGTCGCTCCACGTAGGAGCAAAAGCTCTCACTAAACGATGCAACATTCCCCTGTCAGATGCCAAGCATATAGTAGCAACCTGTCCCCATTGTCAGAAGTCACCCCTGTGGCTTAGTGGCGTCAATCCCAGAGGCCTGAAGGCCTCAGAAATTTGGCAGACAGATTTCACCTTGTGCCAGCTGCTGAAACCTAGAGCATGGCTCACGGTCACCGTGGACACCTACAGCAGCATGATCGTTGGAACTCAGCACGCCAAAGCTAATTCTAAGGCCACTATCCAACATTGGCTAACCGCCATGGCCTGGCTCGGTATTCCAAAAGAAATAAAAACAGACAACGGAACGCATTTTGTTTCTAATGCCGTCCAGGAATTTGCCAAAAAATGGGGTATTCTTCTAAAACAAGGCATCCCGTACAACAGTACAGGGCAAGCGATAGTAGAGAGAGCCAATCAGACCTTAAAATCCAAATTAGAAACATTAGCTAAAGCAGAAGGTTTTGTTAACGCCATTCCCCCGTCAGACCAACCACGCCTCCTTGCTACCGCAATGCTTGCACTGAATCAGTTTCCCAGAGGAGACCAAAAATTAGCCCCTTCCCAGAAACACTGGGCTGTAGAAGCCAGCAGAGAAGGCCCGCCAGTCACCATTAAAAATGAGTTGGGGGAGTGGGAGACAGGCTGGAAATTAGTAGTCATGGGCAGAGGGTATGCAGCTGTGGAAAAGGACAGTGTCATCAAGTGATGTCCCCTGAAATCTATAAAGCCAGTATTGCCCAAGACTAATGAAACCTCTGAGCTTTTTCTAACAGGCTTGCCGCTGTGAAGTCCCACGTCTTACCATTCTGCTGCTCCTGAGTCTGCTTGCGCTAGGCCAAGCGAAGCCAGGTGACTATCCCTACAAACCCTGTACCTGGACATTTCGCAACTTCCTCACCGGTGCAATAATAGGACAAACCGAGACTAACGCTCCTGCTTGGACCATAAGCCATGACGACATTTTCCGAACAATCGGAGACCGACTGCACGTAGGTTGTATCCAATCGGGCACGGAACGTACTGGTGCCCCAGCGTTAACCCAGGTAAAAGTTATTGTACCTATCCTGGCTACTGGTTCTGTGGGTACTGGGGCTGCAAGACCATAGTAACCGCCAACCGTTGGAAACCTCCTAGAGAGGATGACTTCTTAAAAGTAACCCATTGGCCGCATGGGTGCAAACCAACCACCTTTAATCTGAATAACGAAGTGATGAAAATCGGGAATTGCACCCACCTTACAGTTACTGTCCTCCATCCTCAGCACCCCAGTTGGACACTAGGCAAAACATGGTCAATGTTTGAATACCTTGGTCTCTCATGGACTGACTCGAGTACAGTTGTACAAATTATTAGAACCCCACCACCTCAGCAGTCTGTTGCCATAGGTCCTAACAAAGTCCTACCTTCTAAGCAGAAAGAGACAGTCAATGTTTTACCACCTAATCCCACAACTATCAGCCCAAAGCCCAAGAGCGACTTGTCGCTCCCCAGTGGGACAGAAGCTTCACCCTATGATTTATTTACCCAAATGCTGTATGCCACATTTGTTTCACTAAATGCTTCACACCCAGACCTCACCAAGTCTTGTTGGTTATGTTATAATGCTAAACCACCCTTTTATGAAGGTATAGGTTTAAATGCCCAGTTTAGTTATTCAAAAGAAAATAACCCTAAGCACTGCAGATGGGACACCTCTCGTAAGGGAATCACCCTGGAATTAGTTTCCGGGCAAGAGACTTGCGTAGGTAACCAACAGCTAGTCGCCCAAAACAAACAGCTCTGTAACACCTCAGTTGCCCTCAATAAGCGACAGTCATGGGATGTTCCAGCATCTCCTGGCATTTGGGCCTGTCATACCGCAGGCATTACTCCCTGTATCTCCATCAAGCACTTTGACGAAACTAACGATTTTTGTGTTCAAGTCGTTATTGTCCCCAGGATCTTCTACCATTCCGACGAAGAAGTACTACAGTACTTCAGTGAGACCCCGCACCGGCAAAAGCGAGAGCCAATAACTACTGTCAGCCTTGCAGTACTTTTAAGTTTAGGAGCAGCAGGAACAGCGACCGGTGTCACAGCACTAGTATCCCAGAAGCAGAACCTGATGCAGCTGCAAGGAATCATCGACAAAGACCTGATAGAAATCCAGAAAAGCATCTGCAGACTGGAAGAGTCCTTGTTCTCTCTGTCAGAGATGGTCATGCAAAACAGGCGAGGTCTAGATCTTTTATTAATGCAGCAGGGAGGTCTGTGTGTTGCTTTAAACGAAGAATGCTGTACCTACGTTAACCACTCAGGAACAATCCGAAAATCCATGGCTGAGCTGAAAGAGAGGTTACAGCGTCCTAGCCAAGAACTTTACCAAAAAAAACTGGTTTGATTCCCTTTTTAGCCAGCACCCTTGGATCAGTGCCCTTGTTTCCACCCTCATGGGACCAATTGTTGTTATTATACTCGTTCTCATGTTCGGTCCCTGTATCCTCAATAAAGTTACCCAGTTTATTAGAGCTCGCTTAAGCAGAATTGACATTATGCTCCTAGAGCAGAGACAGTTATCTTAAGTAATCGTGCTTGCTTGCTTAATACCAGTTTAATACTAACACGTTATAACCGCACCTAAACCCCAGTAAGAAAATTTAAGCTTTGTTACTAACACGTTTATCAGTTGCTACTAACACAGTTGTGAAACTAACAGTTCATGGAGAGGGGGGAAATGTAGTTAGCTAAAAAGCCGCATGGAAGATCTCGTGATGTACGAGGTGATAGGACCCCATCCTCTCCGTGACGTTGCCCAATCACATTGTACCCAGCAGCCACGCAAGCACACCGTGGTTACTTAAACCACGGCTGACAGGAAATAAAATGCAGTTTGCCATCCACCGCATCGGTGTCATGTGCATTCTGTCCGGTCAGTGGGTACGTACGCCGTGGCCTCTCCGCGGAACCAGGTCGCACTGCCTGTCCCCGCACAGGCAACAGTTTTTATAATTAATGACAATATTTCTTAGGATTTTTTTACTCTCATCTTGAAATCAGAGGAATTATTGAAACCATATTGACTTCATCCATAGTCACTGGCTTTACCAGTTATCTGTTAGTAATTCTGCAAACCAGACCAATATCTGCATGCTAAGCAAAAAGAAAAAAAAAATAAAATAAGACCTTAAATTAAAAAATAAATAATAACAATTTAAAAAATATTATAGTTATAGCCCAAAAAGTATTTTTCGTGCACATTGGACATGCCTATATGCATAAATTTATTGTTTTGCCTCTGCTTGTGGTTCTTCAAGTTTTAGTCTTGGTGCAGCTTGGAGGATACTTTCGCTTGTACAAATGCAAAGTTTAAGCATGTAGGCTAATTCTTCATGGAGATTTTATATACCAGAGGATGCTGACAATGTATAAGAATAAATCTTTCAGCAAAATTTTAGAATGGAGACATTGTCCAACCTATAACAATTGCTGTACATGCAGTTATATTCCAGGAAAGTGACAAGAGAACTTTAAAATTTAAACTCAGCAAATAGTTAATAAATCTTCTGATGAATATTTTTTTCAGAGAAAAGAGCCTGAAGCAAGCATTGGGTGGCCTGTGAAAGGATAATTAAACAGTCTTCCTTGTCTACTATCCTAATCTAATCTCTTACCTGCTTCAAATACTTACCTCCTTCTGAGAGATTTGGAGCGCTTAAGTATCTGCTTGATTTTAACTTGAATATGTGCTTTATGAGAGCATGTAATCTGGGTATTTCTTCCTCCATCTTTCTCCCTGATTATCCAATCTATTTGAAAAACAGGGAGAAAAATTATAATATTGTTTTCATCTTTTTCATATCACATTCAATTTCAATTTTCAACAATAAGCACCTTAACTAGATGGCTTGCCTTCATCTCAGAGAGATAAATACATAAAAAAAGATGAACAGCTGGGAAATTTTGAGCTATAGAGATTTGTTTCTACAAATTTAAATACTCTTTCTTTTAAAACAAGAAAGAAGAATTATAATATTTTATATATTAATCTAGTAGCAGACAAATTTGCCTTTGAAATGAGAAATGTGGTTTAATTGTCAGACTAGGGATTTTCATCTTTGGGTCCTCCATCTCAGAAGACAAAGCTTCACCAAAGTTGTCCTGGAAATTAATATTATAAGAATATTTTCACACCTGTTAGTATGGGAATATCTGTGTTTTGATTAAATGACAGTTATTCTACCATAAAACAATTACAGTCAGATCCTTGTTACATGTTAAAGGAGATTATCATCTGACGATCAGCTCAACAGAGAAGAGAAAGGACAGAACTTAGGAGCTGCTCTGCCAAAGTTGTCCCTGAAGTGAGGAATTTATTTTCTTGCATTGCCAAGATGAGCAAAGAAAAAGGTGAAATGAGAAATTGAAGACCGAGAAATAGAATAGTGGACAAATTAGCTAACTGGGAAGAGGATATTTGGAAAGAAATATGAATTTTGAGGTTTTCAGTATAGGTTTTGGTCTCTGAACAATGAGTTCTGGACTGTCTGCTCTGTCCCTTTCCCTAAAGGTGTGATGATGAAAGAAGGGAAAGGTATTCATGATGTAGAGACTAGTTAAAAAAGCCATGTTTCTGACCTTGGGCAAAATAAAAGTAAATTGTGTTGGATCCTGTCACGGGGAAAACCAGTGAGTTGGCATGGTTCAAACCACATTAGCATTGAAGCAGTTCATTGATTTATAAACAACACATTAAGAAAGATCAATACCAACACAAGTGATAAATCACAATACCAGACAGTTACAAAGTGCTCAGTACCTACGCATTTCCAGCCTTGTAGCTAATCCCCAGGAGGACACCAGCACACCCCCAGCTCCCAGGCAGCTCACTCTGCTCCCAGCCCCTGGGTCACAAACACTGCCAGAGCAGCACATGGCACACACTGGCAGAGTTGGGTGTTGCTGCTGTCCATCTGCCTCTCAGGTCTGCTCTGCCTCACAACTGCTCCTGCTGGCTTCATGTGTTTTTTCAGGCTGCATCCCTTGGTATTTCTGGAGTTTTATGAGAGGAAATTTAGCAAACTACTTGATGCAACTAATTTACACTGGTTGTTTCTGAAAATGCATGCACAGAAAATTAAAATTATGTGATGTCCATTAGGGAAAATATTCCAGAGTCCACAGACTCTAAGCTATGAACATCCAGACATTTGATTTTATTAGAATTTGGCTCAGCATTTTATACAGTAGAGCTTAATGAACCTGAAGAGTGTTTAAAATTTTATTCTCTGTAGAATCATCTCCAAAACAATCCCATAATACAGATATGTAATGTAACTGATACCACTGTCAACTGCTTGAAAAATGTAGTAGTATTCTATGGGTTTCTTTAAAAGTATTGCTTTCTGGACTTGAACTTATTCAGGAATTTGGTCAATTTGAAGCATTTGTTACTCAAGTATTTAAAATGGCCAAATTAAAAGCAAAGGAAAGGAAATGGTATTATTTTAGACCTTACGACAGCTACAAATAATATTGATTTTTGTCAAAGTATGAATTCATCATTATCAGCTAAGAAATATGGTCTTAAAGTTCAGTGCAAGTGTATTCCAACTTTTCAAACAAATCTTGCACAAATCTCCACCTCATAAATAGATTTATTAGGAGGGCACCTCAATTTAATTGAAGCTATCTAATTGAAAATAGACTTGATTTTATTTTCTGTTCAGTGGATATTTTATTTTTAATATGCCCCCTGAACTATTGAAACCAGAGCAGTCATTTGGATGATTTGCTTTACTGCATAAGTGAGACTTTTACTCGTGTGAAGGCTTTAATTACATATATATGTACATAAAAATTACATCGAGTCTAAGTTGATCAGCTTGTAGTCCCTCTGTATTTTATGGGAAAATTAATACACTCTGCTCTAAATGAGTGTTTGAAATAAGAAGGATGAATTCCATCTTTCTCTCTACTGTCTGAAAAAGAGAAGGGTGGTTGAATGGCTAATTTGATCAGTCTCCTCATCTTTGGGCAGCTCAAGTTATGATAATGCTTCTTGCAGGACATGAATTTCCACTTTGAACTATTAGTAATTTTTATTTCTACTGTCCAAGTCCAGATCATCTGTCTTTTCTGTCTCAAAAGCTGCTTTCTTCACTGTTACTGACATCCTAGTTATGCCTGGAGTAAAATCTTACCCATGAAAACTTTCAAAAAGTAGGCTATAAATATGTAAAGCTCTTTAACTTTAGGCTGAGTAACATTACACTGTCCACTAAATAACTTTATCTTTCTTCTATTGAATGCTAATTTTCTTAATGAAAATGCTAAACTGAAATCCGAGTCTACATATGGATTTTAGAGATCTTTATTGTCTCTTTGCTTTTTGACATTCAGCCTCTAATTTGCTGAATAAATGATGTGCAAAACAGGTGTTTTCCAAAGCTGCTACTATTAAAGCGCATGGATAGTGTTTAGATTCAGTTTGTCACTTTGAGCCTAACAGCTTTCATAAAGACCTCATTTTGCTTTACACATATGTTTTCTCACTTAACCCCAAATGTTGTTCCCATTGTTTCCTCTGAAGTTATGTTCAAATCTTTTCCAAAATGTTAATGGGTAAATAATTACAGCCAGTGCACAGTCAAAATGTGTGCATCTACTGGGCAATAAGCAGCAACAAAACTCATAAAAAAACCCCACAGATGAATCTGTGACTACCAGGCATCTTGTGCACTATAGTAGGCTCATTCTGAGAAATTCATGTTTTACAAACTACATCAACAATTTGCTTTCTACCTTCCATTGCCTTTCACAGAATCTCCAAATAACACCTTTTTCATAAGAGTTAATTGATTGTAGGATGTTTTGTGTGTTTTAGAGCTAGGCTTGCCAGCCAAAATGCAAAAACAAGTCTAGGACCTCTATGTAGGATTTGTTGGAAGCATTTCCCAAAGAAGAGGGATAAATATGCAAAATGTTCACTGCAGAGCCTGACTGCAGCCACGTTACTACAACTCGGAAATGAGCCCTTCCCCATTCATGGAAAATGATTTGAAATGATACAGAATAACCTCTGGGTCCTATCCATCCCCCTCCAGGCCACTGCAAAAAATTACCCCTATCTTGGCCCTAACTAGGACAAAAGGTTTAGGAAGAAAATATATGAACCACAGAAATATTTTACCTTCAATTCAATTTTAGGCAGCATAACTGTAAGTTAAGTTCACAGATTTTGAGAGGAGATCTAATCCTTTGTTTTCTATCACTTATGAAACATTTTTGCTTTCTAATTATTTCTGTATGTTAAAATGCAAAAAACCTGTTCTTCAAATATCACAAACACCAAACTGTCTTTTCACCATTACATTTTTAAATTTGATAAAATAATAAGAGATTAAGGAGACTTTAATGAACATATTATCATCTTCTCTGAATACAGCTGGCTTCAACTGTTGCAAACAATCTATTTGATGAATCTTTCAATTTTATTTATTATTGTTGTTCCAATTGCTTTTGAAGGGAGGTTGATTTTCATAATTTTTTTCATTTTTCATTCTTGGACTACCTAAATTGTTTATGAAAATAGTGAGTTACAGCAGAACATTTTATTGTAATAGTTTTGCTCCATAGAAGAAATGTTCATATGTGTTGCATACTTAAATAATCAGTTTAGTTTGTAAAAATGATATTTTTTTAGTGTATGATAGATTAAATATTTTAAGATGAGAAGTGTGCATGGCAGAGTAACTTTTTCCTCTCTGAGGTTCAGCCAAATGTCTTTCCTTCTTAAACTGATAAATTTAATAAAATGCTAGGCAAAAGTAGATTGAACTAAGACAACAAGCAGGTCTCCATGGCACCCAGCTATTAACATACACATAAGTGTTTGCATAAATGGACAAGGTGGGAGAAAAAGGTGAAGTCCAGGGATGCTTATCATAATTATTGTTTCTCATTATAGACTAAATGAAATTGAGTCCATCATTAACTTTGTGAGTTGTTCCTGCTGTTCATGTCTGATTACAAGAGCAGATTTTGTTTCTTGGGCTTACCTGGGAACAAAAATTTGCAGTGTACTGCAAGCTTATACTACTATTTGCCTTATATTTATATATTAATCAGTGCTGTATTGCTTGTACTCATATTCTGTCTTCCACAGTCTTGTTGCTCTTGGGATATATTGCCAATATTCAGAGTCAAGAATAAATACCACCTTAACTTTTAGCTTGCCTTCACAGAGGAAATTCCTCCTGTTACAGAGCTAACTCCATAATGTTCTGCTTTTATCAGGCCTTCTGGTCAGGTGGGGTTTTTTTGTTTGTTTTTTGTTTGTTTGTTTTTGTTTGGTTGGTTTTTTTGTTTTGTTTTTTGTTTTCTGTTTTGTTTTGTTTTGTTTTGTTTTGTTTTGTTTTGTTTTTTCCTAAGGTAAGTCCTTATAGCAGAGCAGAAAGATCAGAAATTTCCTTTCTTTGCTATCATCTCTCTGGTCAACTTAGGCTTCTGACCTTTTTGCCTCTTATGCTCCTTCTACTAGATTTTCCCATACCAGTAGTTAATTCTGGTCTAGTGATTTTCTCACTGAAAGCTGTAGTCAGAGTTAGTCCAGAGCATGTTCTTTATCTATGAACTACTGCTAGCTTTTCTTCTGGGTGTTTTTCTTTGTCATCTTCCTCTCATTAATTTTTGCCTTTTCACTTAATTTTTCCTTGTATTTATGTTCTTTGCTGTCCATCCATTTCTTCTACCACTTCATTCTAGATGGATGGAAGTTCTTGGTCCCCCAAGTTCTCTACTCACAAGAGGAAGTGATGTATCTATTCATCTTTGACTCTTCAGCCAAAATTACCCAACAATCTCCAACCTGCTTTTGTTCTATTTAAAACTCTGTTGTCTAAAGACAATCTTGTAATTATCACATATGTAGAACTCTAATAAAATTATTTTGACACACAGCTACCAGTTGCTTCTCCATTACACTTATTGTCTTGTGGTTTTGCACAGTTTGACATTTGACAGAAAATTTATTTTTCAGCCTTCCAGGAAATAGCTTTAGATATGATCCATTAATGCAATGATAGCATTTAGATATGATCCTGGGAACTGACAAAAGGAAAAAGAATCAAGGAAATTAAAAGGAATAATAAATGTTTCTGAAAGAAAAAAAAAATATTGTAGATCTATTTATTGGATCGGTAACTCAAGCTGAGGCATTTGTTGGATGCAATTTAGTTTCCATCTGTTCATCTTGCTTGGATTTTCTCGTGTGCTAGTGTTTGTTCCAGTGGCACCAGGGCATAGAGGAACTGAGGGGATGGTGTCTGCCTGCACCTTGGCCTGACAGGCATGCATATGTTCTTTGTCAAAAGCTGAGGTGCAGTTTTTTTCCCCTTGAGTGAAAAATTTGGTGAGATAAGCAGTTTTTACAGCACATCTTTCCCTCAGTGCTCTCTAACAGGATTTGTTTCCACTAAGATATTTCTTAGATCTCTGAGAAAAGCTTAAAAATCCAGGATGAAAATTTAGGGCAGATTAACATCATCAGTATTTTGTGAATTATAGATAGTTCTAATATAAGTGATAGTTCTAATATAAGTGATGATTCCTTTATGTGGAGATCTGAAGTCTTTTACACTGGAAACTATTTTCTCTTTCTTTTCCGTTGTCTGACTGGGAAGAGAAATGTAATTACCATTACATGACCACACAAGAAAAGCAATTTCAAACAGATAAGTCTTCATTAAAACTTTAGATTTAATCTGAACATTTAGAAAGTATCCCTGCTAGACATTAATTTTGTCAATGACACTTCTGAATATGAGACACCAAGCTAAACGTAGATACACTATAACACCAATAATTTTCTTTTTATTTTTTTTAAATAATAAATTGTCACCTGTAGAAAACTGGTGTAAAAACACTCCACCAACTCCACCAACTCCTTCTAGTTAGCTTTTGCTTTCTTATTCAAACTGTTCTGTTGAAGAAGTGTACATGGACTTGACTTAGTTATCAGGCGTGATGCAGTGAATTCTCATTTTGCTCCAGTGAGATATGTGAACTACATTTCTTTCTCAGATGGTTCTCAAGTGAGAAGCTGCTGTATTAAGAGACTTTTATATATGAATTTCTGAGATGATAATATAACCCAACATTGTTTTTTGGTACTCCATAGCAGACAGAAATCTAGAAAGTCAAGCTTACTCTCATAAAATTTTTCTAGATCAAGAGTAGGATCTTATTGGGGGAAAAAAACCAAAACCAGTTATAAAGTAATAAGACCTGTTTATTTAACTGTTAGCTGTTGTTATTTTTAATTCAATAATTCATATTTCATTCAAATACCCAATTTTTAATAATTTGAAAATTAAGAATGTATTTGTTTATTAATTTTGAATCCTTTGAGGTTGATGACATAAAAATATTGATTTATTGTAAACTGTACTAAGCCTCAGCTTTCTCTAAGTCACTTCAGTGGGACTGTTAGGGTCTCTGCCATTTACGGAGATGCTGTTGGGTCAAATAAATACTAAACAATAATAATTTTGAAACTTTACTAAGAACAGGTTTTACCCGGTGTCTTGTTTAGGTTTTGAGATTGCATAGACAATTTTTCAAGTCTTCTTTAAAAAATAGCAACAATGATGCCACCTTCAGCTTGGAAAAAAAGTTTGACATTTATTTCATTAAGTACTTTGAAATTTTTTTTGCTGTTTATAGCATATCAGATTTATTGGAAAATATATTTTTATTTTCTTTCATGATACTTGTACAAAATCTAAATTCCCTTTATTCATGTAGCCCCAGCTATCTTTAAATTTGATAGACAATTTCAAGACCAACAATTTTTAAAAAAAAATTTAGGACACATGTACAACTTCCTACAGTGTGATTTAGCAAAATACGTTCTTTAAAAAAAAAAAAAAAGTATCAGAATAGGATTCTTCATGTGTAATCAGCATTTACACAGTAGAAACATTGTTGTAGGTTATATGTGGGGATATAAGGCAAGATTTGTACAAAGCCAGCTGGTCTTTAGAGAAAACCAGAACGTCCAAACTCCTTGAAACAGATCGCTTTGTAGAAAAATAGCTAAGATTTTATTCAGCCTAGATAAACACTGCTCAATGGACAGCATTCATAAAGAGAGGAGAAAACAAAAAAAAAGAGAAGTCCAGATCTAACCAGATTTGCTAAGTCTGGCCCTAAAAACATCTTAGTTTTCAATTTCTTTTTTCTCTTGCTTCTTTGCTCCTTTCCCAACCCCTTTTTCTCTCTCCTCTGTGTAAAAGCTATTGTTTTTGTAAGTTTCTACCCTGAGATTCTTGTGCAGAATGATTATACATGAGTATTTGCTGTATACATAGCAGATTTACACACTTGCCATTAATGCTGTTGTGCTGAAATTAGCAATTCCAGTATGAGCAAGCTGCATCTATATTGAGTTCCGTACCTGATCCCTGACACTCTTCATTTCAAAACAGGCAGTGGGATACAAAAAACCAAAACAGGGCACTCAGAAAACAAGGAAATAAGGAACAAAGGGAAAGAAAAACTCAAAATAGTGAAGACATTGTTTAAAAAATCCTTTTCAAACAGTTTAATATTTTTATCAGCAACAAAAAAGGTCAAAAATGGTGAATTTCTTTGTGAAAACTACTGTTATTTTTAGCAGAGTTTACCCAAATTTGTCTACAGTGCTGTACTGTCTAGAGTACAAGGCAGAGAATGAGACAATCCATTCTGCCCATTCTGTTTCACAGAATACAGGAAAGACAAGGTGGGGCTGGGACACTTTTTTATTTTACTCTTATTCTCTCACAGGTCTTATGTTTGGGGCATATAAAACTGCCCTATTCCTCCAGGTGCTCTCTCTTTCCAAAGTAATCTCTCTGCTCCCCTTTGCTCAGCTTGCATCATCAGAAAGTTAAGACTGAGCTCAAGCTCTGTGATGCCCTGCAGCTGAATTACCTTCCCTAGAAGGCTGATAGGAGCTTTCAAACTCAGCCCACAAAGCTTTCACCATTTATACAAATATGAAATATTATCACCAGAGTAGTTTCAAAAAATTACCTGACCTGGAATACTTGGGGAGATTTTGCATAGCATAGCTGGTTATCTGACCAAGGGAGAAGTTGTGCAGCATACCAATAATTAACACAATCAATGAATTATTGCTTTGTGCCAAGATAGCACAAAGGTATGTTTATCTTGCATACCACATCTGGAGTGATAAGCTTAATTGATACAAAACACAGGGTTGTTTTTTTTTTTCTCTCCAGTAAATTATCATGCATGTGAGCTGTGCTTTTCAAATTCACTTATACTAGTAGATCTCCCTGGAATTTTTGGAGACTATAATTTCTGACTCAATATTATTAAAAAATTAATAAATTTAATTAACCAAAGCCCAGGATACTCAATTAAATAAACAAAACACCACAAGAAAAACTTACATGCCATATTTGTGAGAAAGAAAAATCTGAAATGCTCACTAGAAAAGCTACAAAAAATGGCATTGAAGATCATCTTTGGTATAATAATAAATCCTTCAAATCCAAATAGAGAGCTATCATTTTATTCTTTAAAAATAATCTTACATAGTGACCAAGAATCTTTCAAAGAACAATTAAATTCTCCAAACTCCAAAATGTGCTCTCAAAACCCTTGCTAGAAGTTTTGTCTCAGTGGTCTCATGATCTGCTATCTGATTTTAGTATTATTGTCTTTTTACAGTATTTAATTGCCTCTGGATAAAATTTTCACAGATAAAATAATGCAAGGCATGCATGTTGATACAGTTTTTCAAGAAAGAAAATAATATCATTTTTAAGAATGCAGAAATCATTCTTAAATAGAAACATATATATTTTAAAAATATGTTCATTAAAAAGATCTAATAACAGCAGTTCCACTATATCCCTGGGCTGCTTGTTGTAGTGCTCAACACTCTCTACAGTTTAAGAAATATTTTTTCTTAAACTAATTTAAATCATCTTTTCTGCAATTAGGTCACTTATGATTTGTTCTGTCCTCAGGTAAAAAGGAGATCATGAGTTTTCTTTCTTATAATCATCCACATATTTGAGGATTATTTTAGTCTCTTGGTCTCTTCTAGACTAGATGAGAAGGGGTGCTTTCTTCACAGTTTGTTCTTCCTAAACCACTCATCATTATTTTTCCTCTTCAGTTTTGTTCCAACGTTCATACAGCTTCAGCTTTGGTGTATAGATCTTAGCATAATCATCCTTCTAAGTCCTTAGCAATGCTAAACTGAGCAGAATAATTTAAATAATTACCTTCCTTCAAAAATACTTATTTTTCTTCACAAGTATAGAGGAAGATTACCACTGTTTGTTCACATAGTTCAGACTTGCATCCTAGGAACCTGACAAAAATATGCATGATATGGTCCACAACTCTTTCTTATATAACCACAGATAATACATTGTCCAGACTTGCAGATTACAAAAGAGTGTCTTTTTCTTCTTAGACTTCTTCAGTGACATAAAGTGATACAAAGAAATAGTATCCAATATCATAACCTATTTTACAGTAATTTAATTTAACGTCTGCATCAGCTTATGAGAATGTTACATATAAAAGACTCTCCTAAATTAAACAAATGTCACATCTCTTGCCTCCTTCTATTCCATCATGCCTGTTACCTTCTCTATTCCTCACATTTCACAGTTCATTCACTTGCCTTCCTTGGGTCTTGAGAATCAACACAATTAACTCATACTATGAGTTTGTGCTGTTTATCACTTTAGAATAATATGCGTACTTTTATACACACACATGCACAAATATATCTTTTTACTGGCCATGAATAAGTATTTTCTACTAATCTTAAAGATAGTCATATGATTTAAAGTCATTTATATGGCAGTTTATGGTAGTAAAATTCTGCATTCACTATAGTACTTTAAGAATAAATTGCATGGTTGTTGGACTGAATTTATTTTTTCACAATGCTTTTATCTTATTTATGTACTTACTCCACAACAAGAGAGGAGAATTGTCTTGACAGCTCTTTCTTCTACATGGAGACTGATTTTCATTTTAAGACACATCTATGAGACTCGACATTGCTGTTACTATTGATCATTTTCTCATTTGTAACAGATTCTTGCACATATTACACTGAAGAAAAAAAAGACAAACACTTTCACTTGCTTCCTTAAAAAAAGAAAAAGAAGCATGTGTATTTCTCTTACACCTAGCAATGGACACAAAGCAACACTTAATTCTCTGGATGCAAGTTCCTAAAAGAAAACTATACAGAGTTCATAGAAATAACTAAAATCACTCTTAAGTTTCTCAGCTTTGTTCACTTTTTCAGTTTTACTGGCAGACAGTTTGTGCCCTTAACTTTTCGTCTGGGAAATGTCTTAACTTTATCATTAGCCTTTGGCCACATAAAGCTTATGTTCCTGAAACTAAGTGTAGATGACTTCTGGGGAGCTGAGAATTAACTCTCTTTTTATGCAGCTGCTTTGCAACACAAAGTAACCTCCAACAGGTTTGACATTCTCCACTGGAGTCAGCTCCTTTGCCAGACCTTATCCAAGTGAAAGAGAGGCCTTAATCCCCAGAGCTCCCCATTCAAGAGACCATTCAGGAAGGATTCCTCTGGCCAGTCCACCTGGGGGCTTTAGAATGGCCTTCTGCCTGCCTAACCTTTTCACTCCGGAGTCTCATATTGAGGATTCCCATTAAATAGTGCACTTGCTTAGCACTTTTTCTTGTGACATTTTTAACTCTCTTTATAGTCGTGGAAGTAGCACCTGAAGACACACCAGCTTACCTGGCAATCTATTTTAACTGCTATGCATAGGGAAAGCAAAATCAGCTGTGCCTTATGGAAATACTCACCCTGCACTTCACAGACGATTGAAGGTGTGCTCTGTCATTAAGTGACTGAACAAAACAAAACAAAACAATGCAAAGCACATAGTTCTGAGATTTGCCATAAAGACTCAGCTTGTAGTATGTCTGGGGACATTATTTGATGAAAACTACTAAGAAAATGAGTATACATCAGAATAAAAATAAATGTTAAAGCAATACACAGGAAATTTAAGGAACCAATGGAAAAATGTTTCTCCTTTTCTTGTAGAGAAAGGTTTGTAAATCTAATTCCAGGAAGTGAAATACCAGTGTTGACATTTTATTAAGAAGGGGAAGGGGAAGGGGAAGGGGAAGGGGAAAAAGGGGAAGGGGAAAAAGGGGAAAGGGAAGGGGAAGGGGGAGTTGGGAATAGTAATAAAACCAAAAATTGTAACTATAAACTTGCAGCCATTTTGCATAAAATTTATCATTATAAATCTCTATGTTTATAAAAGTGTGCAATATTTATAATGCAAACTATCTGATAACATTGGCATTCTTATATCAACAAGCAGTGGCATTAATTAACCCTTAGCCCCACTAACTTAATGATTATTTTAATAAATGCAACTAAAGAACTCAGGCCTTCTTGACAGTATATGGAAATTCACATTTGATGGAATGCACCTCCACATTTTGTTACATCTTAGAAAAGGAGAACTTAATAGAAAAAGTTATTATTATACTAAGTCAGTATTACAATTCCATAGGTACCCTAAATATGAGTATATAAATACACATATATATATATATATATATATATATATATATATGTAAACCCCATAAGAACTGCATTTAAAAAGAAATAAAGTTTCAGAATTCTAAGACCTCCTTCCTGTTTTCAATGATATTTAGCATTAAAATATGATTGGATTACAGCTCTGAGCTCCATTTCTGCAACAGCTTTTACTTAGTGCAGTACAAAGAATGACTTCTGCTCCAGTGAATCTGGGCATTCCCCCTTTATGTAAGGGGAAAAAAGGGAAAAAATTTGTATGAGGAGTTTGCTGAATTTATTACTCATTTATTGTAGAGGCAACACAGACTTTAAATATTTGAAGAATCAGAGACACATAAAAGCCACAGCCCGGTAAGCAAATATTCTTGAAAAATTATCCTAATTAAATTTTTGTCACACTTGATAATGAGATATTTGCTTCCATGGCCTTTTCTGTTTTCTTTTCATGATGATGATGAGGTAGATGTCAGTTTTAATTTAATAGAATCATATAGATTTTTCTTTGGTAATATCTTTACAGATCAGTGCACTCTGGGCCTATGAGTAACAACTGGTGTTAACCTTGCAGCCTCCTACTTAAGGTTAACCAAGCAAAATGTCTTTTTGAAAAATCACAATTGCATTTTAATAATCAACAAAGCAAAGTAATTTTTCACAGTACACAAATATTAAACTGATAATCAGTGAATTTCAGTGGGCTTTCCTTCTGTCAAAAGGATTTATAAAAAATATTCAAGATTGAATGCCTTCTTTAATAATTAAGTGAAATCTAAACCAGTAACTGTTTAAATGTCTCTCATAAAACATGGAATAGAAAACTGTTCCTAAATGCTATGTTTGATATGAATTTTGCAGACAAGACAGTGTTCATGTCTTGGCCTTTTTGCCCTTGAAAGCTTTTGAGACTGAGAAAAAGAGACTTCTGTACAGACTTCGTAAAAAGGTAGTCTTTGAAATTCTCCTTGATGTGGTATTTTAGGCTTATTAGAAGAGTGGATTTAAGTACTATGTCAAGTCATAATCCAGTTCATGCATTCTCTGTTTTATCCTCAGGCCCCTCCTTACCCCAAGAAAACACAGCTTGCTGCTATTAAAATACTATTGGGTTTTGTATTAATTTTACAGAGGAAAGCTTCTCGTGGACAGAAATGAATGAAAATATCAGTATGGATGCACACACCTGTTTTCAGGGAAGTGATTAAATTCCAGGTAATTTTAAACATTACTTCTGTATTATCAGAACCAGGAAGAGTATGGGAAGCCATTACTCTCACACAAAGCACACCTTTAAGTTATTCTTACTTAAACAAAATTTATATTGGTGCATTACAACAATGGAGTATCATGTTGTTAAGAATCAATAACATTTCAGCTTTCTGAGCTAAACAGATAAATGGGGATACAAATCAGAATCATAAAGTCCCCCCAGGACATCACCACACTCTTTTCTGAATTAATTATCTGCATGAAAATAGCTGCAAGTAAATTGGATTGCAGTTAGAAAAAAGAAGGCCTACAACCTTATTTGCTAACACAAGATGTATGGTTTACAAGTAAACAGACATGGATAATTTGTAATCTTAAGAGAGGAAGGGATTTTTTTTCCTTTTGTGATATAATGACTTTCACTAGTGGGGTTGTTTAATTTCAGATCACAAGAATGTACTTTAGAGTGTATGAGCATTAAATAAAGGCAGCATAATTTTTAAAATACTAAATTAATTATTTATCATGAGTCTTTTAAAATGTGTTTATCTTGTACCTTTAAATAAAAAAAATATATGACCCTTTCAGAATTTAGATGGATCTTTGCTGTATGTCAGCATCCAAATGGGGATAATGTCCCAAATAGGGGTTTTTTAAAATTTGAGTATCCTATTGAATATACCAGTACAATGCTTCTTAAAAGTTAGTCAGACTTAGCTAACCTATGGATGCTTTATTATAAATTATTTTTCTTACAAATCTATTTAAAATAATTTTGGTACTAATCAGAGTCAAACTCTGTGCAGCTGCTTTTGCAGTTGCTTTTGATGAGGTAGGATTTAATTCACTGAGGCTGCTGCTCTTAGTAAAACTTTATAACCATACTTTTCACTATGCAGAAGAGAACAAAAGCATCTGATAGTGTTCAGCAAACAAAAGAAAGGTACAGACTGCCATACTGCACACTATGCAGAAGGAACCACTGATACAATCACTATATATAAAATTTACCACTAAATTATGGGAGTAGCAGAGAAAGAATTCATGTTTGCACATGCATACAATGTGAAGAAATTAGGAATTATAGAATTGTTAGCATAGAAAAAGCCTTGAGATCATCAAATCCAAGCACTAACCCAGCACCGCCAAGTCCGTCCCTAAATCGTGTCCCTAAGTGCCACAGCAACATGACCTAAATACTTCCAGGGATGGGTACTCAAACACTCCCCTGGGCAGCCTGTTCTAATGCTTGACATCTCTTTTGCTGAAGACATTCTTCTTGGCACCCAGCCTAAACCTTCCCTTGTGCAACTTGAAGCCATTTCCTCTTGAGGATCTCAAAGGAGAATTACATATATTATCTATCCTAATCCAGGTCAATGAGCCTGAATGTGACCAAAATTTTGACTTTGTACTAATGAACAAACAGCAAAAAAACCTCTTGACATGAACTGAAGCTCTATATTCACTGCACAAAATAAGTATCAATTAGTGTTCCTTAAAGAATAAAACCTCTAACTTTATAAGTTATTTGCATGGCAGGTGAAACATTGAGAAAAATGTCAAAAGTAGCTCACCTATATCCTGACAATGGGCACTTTGTCTGTAATCACTGTCACTCACTAGGTCACTAGATGATTTCACAGTGAAAATTTTCCAAGCCTATGGGCTCTCTAAACATGACTGTTGGATCACTTTATTTGAAAAGACACACAAAATGTGACAAAGCTATTTATTGTGTATATTGAAAAATAATTTTAAGTTGACATCTACCTGTAGTCCCACATTCATCCCTGGAAGTTATGAATACACAAAAATATCTTATATTATTTACATTAGCAATAGAAGTAAACAATTTTACAGATTAGGTAACTGAAAATCAGCTACAAGACTACCTGCAAAATTTCACTTAATGTTACTTTCACCTTGTTTAATTTCTCAAAAGCAGATACTCATGTTTCATATAAGATGCCAGGAGTTTTAGATCTAAAAGTGAATTCCTGTGAATACTTAAAAATAAAGAATGGATGTAACAGAAACTTCACTGTTAAAATTTGGATCTTAAAAGAATTGATACAGAAGTTGGAGATAAGGAATCACAGCTGGAATGAGGGTTTCAGTGGGAAAAAATGGGGATTATTACAGACTCCTCAGCAAAAACATAAGTAATCTTGAAATTTGCTGTATCGGAAAAAAAAAATTAAAAAGAGTTATTTCAGCTTTTGTGACAGCTGAAGCTTGGTGTTCTACTGACAAAATGGCTTTTGCTTGTACTAAATTGTGTCAAATTACATGCAGTGGTTATATAATGTGTATTACTGTCCATGAGGGACAAAGATGAGGCCACTCATTTTACTTAGGACTGAAAGATGGATTTAAATTATACTGCCAGGGATGAAAGGCTAGCGCTTCATTAAGCAAGCTGCTCAACCTTCATGCTTACTCCAGTTTTAAAACTATTATCCTACAATCACAGTGAATATCTTTGAAATAATATTGCGGCTCTTCTTTGATAAGAAAGCCTGTTTTTTCCTTTGCTCTGCCATGCAACTAAGTAGCAGATACATAATTTATATTAACCTTGACTTGTGCTTCACCTACAGATTCTCCTGATTTTATATCATAAGGGAGAATCCTTTTTTCTTCACAAGTGAAAACATGAATTATTTCCCTTATATACATCCTTTCTTTTTATTCTGTTTTTCAGAGGAACCGGGGTTTATAAAGCATTGTTCCTAGCTTGCAAAAAGCAGCAGCTTGTTTCCAGCCTTCAGACTTGTCCAAAATCAATCTCGTTACTTTGGCTTGATTTTGCATAATATTCTTTCCTGAATAGACTTTCTCTGGCTTGTCTGCAGCTATGGTGAGCAATGGGAGGTTCCATTTGAAAACTGATGAGACTGTTGAGTCCTGAAAAGTGTCACTGCTGTTTTCAGGTGTTCATTTTTACACACCTATTGTAGAGTGCCAAAAAAAGTACTTTTCAGAAGTTGCAAACAGTTAAATTGAGAACTGCATTTATACTCAAAGCATCATCATTATAATGTCTTATTTGTTCAGTACAAAGGCTCTGTGGCTCACTGCCCTTCTGATATTTCAATTATTTGGTTGTAATCATGTAACAAAGCAGATATTGATTTCCTGGGTATTCAAATTACATCTCTAAAAGCAAGAGCTAGTAAAATGGCTTTATCATTTAAAATTATACACAATTTGGTGAAGCCAGCTGGTTCCAGTGCAAAGCAACATATTCCTGTATTTTAAAAGTGACATTATAAAGGGCATCTGTGGGGGATGTTTCTTTAAGGCTATAGTCAAATATACTGCTCTCCTCTGATACTTAGAATATGTGAATAAGGAAAATCAGAGCAGTCCTTGGGAAATGATGGGTACATCAGAACATTTTAAATTCTATATTTATGTGTACAACAATTGAAAAGTACTAAAATCCACAGTCAGATTGGAATTGTTTGCTAACCCTTCCATCATTCATTTTTTTACTTGACATGGTAGGCACTCTCTTCACAGAATGGGGCAAACAAAAACCTGTGATAAGTCAATTCCTTCAACAAGGTGAAAACAAAATACACTTTTAAGGTTTCAGAAAACTTCAGGCATATGCTCAAATGTTCCTCAAATGCCAGGTGCCTCTACTTTGCCCATTCCAAAGGCTGATGGCCTAATTGCAAAGATATTTTATCAAATTACAAGGCAAGAGATTCAATGAAGACACTGTTTCATCTTTGCTGTCTTGTTGGCCATGAACAGCATGGCCAAGTTTGGAAACTGAGCAACTGGTCCCTGGGAAGGTAGAGATAAATTTGAAAAAGCCAAGGAACTGGCTAAACCAAAAGCCATAAGCAGTTTCCATGAGGAAAGTCAGAAATATAATTTCATTGTTTTTGTGAAATAGTGAAATAAATACTTCCTAAAAACCAAAATGGTAGTACTTTAGGTTCCCAGGGACCTCACAATTTTGCAAGTTTTCCTTATTTTGTGAAGCAGACTTGCAATGAGCCTTCAGATTTCTTAATTTTGCTTTCTTCATAAATCTTCTCACTCCTGAAAAGAAGGAAAGCTCTTAAACTGCATACTCTTAATAATTTATTTATGTCTTTCTTTGTTTCCACATCTTCATTTATTTTCCTTCCTTTTTTCCAAGACAACCCTCAGTCCAGGAGATTCTAAATATTTTTTTCCAAATGTATTTGCTTAATTAAGCATAAAGATGTATGCATTTATATGAATAATGCTTTGTAGAGAAAGCAAAAAGGTTTTGGACTCCCTTGGTTACATCTAGGCTACCTGAGGCTTTTGTCTCTTCATGCACACACAAAAAAGCCCCACAAGCTGCATAGTTGGCAGCAGGAGTATTCAATATAATATGCTGAGAAAGAATTAGGAAATACTTAAAAATACATTTAATTCCTAATAAATTTCTACTGTCACTGTCCTAGGAATAAAAGAAGTTAAAATATTTTAAAATACAAAAACTGTATTTTTCCCCTAAGATATGGCAGTATATCAGGACATCTAGAAGACAGTGGGAGGATTTTTTTTCTTCTTCCCCCACTCCCCCACACCCCATTTTGTGACAGATTACAAAAGCTTTTCATAGAGAAAAAAACAGTTTCAGGATGATAGATTTTTAAAATAAAAGTCTTGTTTTCCTTTAGGTGTTATAAGGTGCTATTTATTATTTTAAAATCCTTTTTGGTTTGAAATATTTTGCAGAATAATGTTATCATTCAAAGAAAACCAGATACTCTCAATAGTTGATACTTGTTTTGAAAAGAAATTTTGCAATGTCTTCAAATTTCTGTGCTTATTAGAAAGGTTAATAATCCAGTGTTATTTCATTTCTACCTGCTTCCATGGGTAAATGGCCAGTTCCAAAACAGCCTCAAGAGTTTTAAAAACCAGAAAATAAGAACCAAACACTTCCACTCACTTACAGTCTCAGACTGATCCTGAAGTAAGTCAATGTCACTGTCATTTGTTAAATCCATTCCTTTGATCATCAGGACATTCTTGCTTCATATGTACAAGTTACGACAAGAGCCTTGGAAATACCAATAATTCAAAATGGAAGAAATGACAAAGCTGGTGTCACACCATCCCTGTGGAGGAAAGGTTTAATACCACAAAAGATGAATATATCATCTAATTTTATATCCAGTTTTCCACAGATCATTTCTGCTTCATTCAGCTATCCATCACCGAACCGAAATTCCTGAATTCAGTCAGGTTATCCTTCATGTCTTCAAGAAATATATCCAATTCTGATAGGATTTCTTTTTATGAATCACCAATCTGATAATCCACATGAGAATGGCTGTTCTCAGTTAAGATATACTAGTGATTTTTTCTCTCAATGAATAAAAAAAAATAAAAATTGGTGGATCTTTGACATCTGAAATTCTAAAACCTGTCTGGTTCTACTATCATGTGCACATCTTATAAGCATGTTGTCAGGTCCTTGGACATACAAATCTGACACAATCTGAGCTTCAAAATTATCCATCTTATAAAATGTCTGGTTTACAAGTCTTTGTTTTTCCTAGTTTGGAAAAGTTTTTTAACAAAACATAGGCATCAGACTACATTTTCTATCAAATTTTGTTAACTTTTTTAATTAGCACCTTACAAGTAAGATTATCTTAAAGAACAGCAGGCTGCCCTAAAGAAGTCTATGCAATTCCAGGTAGCTTTTTATCCATAAATATAATTGTAAAGTGCTTACAGAGAGTACATCATTTGTTGGAAGTCAGATTATTGCCCCCTTACTGTGATAAATGCACTGAGTAACATCTGCTTTAAGTAGTTCTTTAGCACTTGCTTGGTGGACTCCTAAGAAAATACAGACAAATATGAAATAAAAATCAAATACCAAATTATAACCTGAAGCTCAAGGATGTGAGTAGCAATCATTACAATCAGTTTTCAAATTTGTTTATAAATGTTCTGTTTCCAGACTTTGAGCTGGCCAAAATCAAAAGAAGGTTCAGTCATCTCACAGTAAAGAAAGGATGTGTTTGCTTCCACCCAACCACCTCTGTTTACATAATGTCCCATGTATTCATCTACCTCTACACTTCTTTTTCTTCCCTATTTTTGTATGTTAAACCAAACTTTAGATTCATTTCCATACTCTAGTCAAATAACTATTATATTAAACTATGGAAGCAATTGCTTTAACATGAGAGGCTTACTGAAGCAACTTAACCAATCACACAAGGGTCACATTTACCTTTGTCATGAGTTTCTCATTCCTTTATAACCCACAGCATTTTAGTCAGGATAATTTCCTGCAAAGTAGAAAATTTTAGGCTGATGGGTAGGTTGACACAGGCACCTTACACTGTTTCAGTCATTAATACATCAGGTAAAACAGGAGTCAGCCCCAGTTACACTCGGCTTAAAACTGTCAGTACCGTTTAGGCATGCTCCAAGAAGGAATGCCCAATCAGACCCCTTTGGGAATTTAGGCAAAGAAACATTTAGAATGGGATTAGTCTCATGCACTTTTAGGCACATAAAAGAAAGACATCAGCATCTGAACTAATCACTCCAGACTGTGAGAAAGAGAGGAGTAGGCACCATCTAACGCATTCTGTTGCTCATATTTCAGTTGCTTCTTGGATGAGGTGAATCCATTTAGATGACACCAGCATCTCTTCTATGACTTTTAAATGGATGTAAGGTGAGTAGATCATTCTGACTTTAGTTATTCATGTTTAGTGTCTGTGTCAGACATCAGCAGATGACTGAATTGTGCTGCTTTGGCAGGTATGTCCACATGTTGCCACTGGTTTGGGTGCCACTGAATCAGAGCTCCTGGGGAATCTAGTGTGAGATTGCTAAAATAAAAATTCAGAATGTTATTGCCTAGAATAAGAAAAAAATTGGTTTTTTCTTCAATATATTTTATTTAATTCCTTTTGAAGCAAACAGTGGGACTGATTTGCAGTTTGTACTGCTAATGTTTACTGCCACTTACTCATGACACAGGGATAAGTTCAAGTGATACATCAATACAAACAGCTTTTTATAATTAGACAGTCATTAGTAATTATAAACCTAATCAGCAGCATTTGATTGTCCAGATACACAGTACCAGGTACTTTATTTGATGGTCGTGAATGAGACTTTCTGGTCCTTTCTTTATAACAACAGTGCTTCATTTGTCACATGAAACATAGAGAATTTTAGGGATTTGTAGACTGGCTTGATGGGTGGACCTATCAGAAGTAAATTAAGAAAGAGACAGGTTAATCTAATTTTTGATATAGAAATTTATGATCTAGTCTCACTAAATATTAGAAGACAATTGCAATACAAGCACAAGACTAGTCCTCGTGACTTGTACAGGCCTGCTGCAGAATAATACAAACACTGCTGTGCAGTTACTGAGTTAAAGATGAGCTCTTAATAGAGGAAAACTTAGTGTATGTACAGAGATATTGAGACTTCAATGTGTTAATGAATGGACTTAGCTTGTCAGAGTGCTGCTCTCTAGTATTCAGTCAGAAAACACATGGACATTTACAGATGAAGTTTTATAACAAAACCATTGAGATGCTGTTTTTATTCCTGACCAAATATAGTTCAGTATTCAGAATGCTGAGCAGGTAACTGGAAAAGAGCTTTATCCAACACTTTGTGCTGGAATGAACTACCACATACTGTCAAAATTGAGATTTTTCTCAAAATACAATTTTTAAATTTCTTTTAATTAGAATAGCACCATGTTCTTCACCTTTTTTGCAGCAGATGAGTGGAGAGAGAACTCATTCCTTTAATGATACGCCACAATTATTACCTAAAATATGTAAATATCCTGGAAGCAGGGACTACTCTCTCCATGTGTTTATTTCAATCTACAAACTCATAAACTAGTATCTTAAAGATACTGTTTCAGGCATATCTGCTTTGGTTCTTCTTGTTCTTGATCCTGTTTGGAAGATGTTAACTCTTTCCAGAAATTGTAATACTATGTCACCCACCCTTCTGGATTTCTTTCTGCAGACTGAGCTCAGATCTACCAAAAAACCCCCCAAAATTCTAATCAATTTTAATGATGTGATTTTCAGGAAACTTACAGTAGAATTTCTGAAAAACAAGAGAAGAATTCTTGTAAATTCTTCTTTATTTAGTTCAGATCTTGATTTAAACCACTGCAGATATCTCTAAGCCAAGTAGTTATGAAATGGAGAAATTCAGAAATTATTCTTTCCTAGGGTTGGATTTTTTCTTAAAATATCTGGGTTATAAACAAGAAAAACTCAGATAATAATAAACAAATGGGTTTAGGCATAAAATTAGTGGTAAAATGAACTAATCTCCTTCGAGCAAACAGCAGATATGATCTAGTGGGTACATTTAAATGATCATGTTTTAGGGACAAGAAGTATAAAATCTTATGGATTCTCATTAAGCAAACACTTAGGATTTTTTGATCACTTTGTTAAAAGTTTATTACTTTAGATAGAGATGAATTTCACCTGGTATATTGAATAATTCATTCAGTTTAGCAATGACTCTTTTATTTTTTTTTTTTAACAAGTCACCAGTAATTTCTGAGTGAATAAGTCATGGATAATGATATTATCTGAAACAGATAAATGAGAATGTTGCTTTTTTTCTAAAGTAAAAAAATATATTACATAAAGAGTTTAAGTGAAAAAGGGGATATTTTAACTTATTTTTGCTACAGAAAAAAAAATACACCAAAAAACCTCCGAAAACCAAAACAACTAAACAAAACAAAAAACCAAAACAAAACAAAACAAAACAAAAAAAAAACCAACAAAAAACAAGAAAGACATAATGTAGATATTTCTTTCTTTTTCTTTGTTTGTTTTCTTCAATATCACTTTTAGGAATTAAGTCCTATATCAAGTTTATTGCTGAAATAAGCTAGAATTTTAAAGATAGAGCTTAAGTCCTGGGATATAACTCAACACCTAAGATGAAGCACATCTGCTTCTCCCCCATGTCCCTCTCAAGCTAAGACAAAGCTTTAAAGGTGGAAAAGAACAAATCTTTGCAATTCCTTTGACATTCTCTTTAGTAATCCCTTTACCTTTTCAAGTTTAGAATTATCATAGTTGATTTTCTTGTGCTGTCTATTAATCCCTCAGAGAATGCTTCTGTGTAACATTTTACTTGGTCTCCAATTCCCTTCCTTACAGTGACTTCCATGGCTTGTTTTCTATTCTGTTTTCTTCTTTTTCAGCTAAGAACAATAGCCCTGACACATCATGATGAGCCACAGCTGTTCCTCCATGCGAGTTAGGCTCTTAAATGAAATCAAAGCAAAGATCCAGAGAATAAAAATTTAACTCAATAGCTACTACAAAAGAACATTAAATGGAAAAAAGGTTTGTAAGCTGAGAAAATTCAATTCAGAGCTGGATAGAGAATTATCTTTTCAAAACAATTCTTTTTACTGAAGATTAGTTGAAATTTTTGCAAAGAAATAGACAGGACGGTAGGAAGACCACGAAGAAATTGAAGATGTTTTGGGTTATAAATACACAGGAAAAAGTGTAAATAAACTTAAGGAAAGAAGTGCAGTTAGAAGCTTATTTAAAAGTCTAGGTCAGAAAAAGACACACATTTATAAGCCCTTTGTAATTTGAATAACTTAACCAAACAAAAGCACAAAATGTACCTTTCTGTGCATTGTGGCCACAAACAGTTCTGAACAGACTGAGCTAGATAAACATCTCAGATAAATTATCTGCATCAATGCTTTCATCAGATATCTTTAATACATAATGAAGAAAAAAGAGTTTCATTTATTTAATTATTATGTCTATTCAGCTTGCAGTTTTTGTACTTGTAGTATCAGCTGCTCCTAATGAAAGATTTCAGCCATGATAAAAAAGAAGTCTTGGCACCATTATTCTTCCATGAATGTCATCAAAGTTCTTGCAGATAATCAGTCTTTCATCAGTCAGTTAAAATATTCATATATTAATTATTTTCACAAGTATATTAAAAATACTCTCATTTTCAAACTCTGAAAATCAAACATAATTCAAGGTGGGCAGTTTTTGTTATCTAAATATATCTGTACCTATCTCTGACGTATTTGCACCTCTGCAATCTGGGTTTACTTTCAACCACAAAAAAGGTGAAAGTAAAATAAAGTTCCTGGCTGCATTATATTTAAATTTCATATCAAAATTTCCCAAGCAGATACAGGCTATCCAGACACATGACTCTTGTTAAGAGCTTTTAAGCATATGAGCTTTAATTCTGATTACTGTGGAATCAAATACCATAAATCTGTCCTCTGACTCCAATTATTGTCACACATTGAGATGGCTTATTATCTTCTATCATCAGCTGCTCACCTTCATCCTTGGTCTATGCCTACATTAAAACAGATATGAAATGTTTTAAAATAAAGAAATAATATTAGGAAGAATTAAAAAATAGAGCTTGAAAAAAATATGGCACTAGCCAGTGAGGTCCCATGGTATTCAGAAGCTCTCAGAGACTCTCATGGGTAATCAGACCTATGCTTCTCCAGGAGAAGGAGGAGGAGACTACCACTTGTGTGTGCTTTCCTCAGTCATTTCTGGCACCCACAACACTGAATCACGAGGGAAACTTAACAAAACAAACAAATTATTGTTTGTAAGTGTTTTAACTTACCACCAGTAGAAACCTTCATAGAACAATTCATCCTTTCTATTTTAGATAGCAACCTGAGGGTGGGATGAATCATCCTCTGGGGGAGCTTAAATGACTAAATGGTGACTAGGTGTGACTGCATGGTCAGATGACCCTTTTAGGCCAAGTACCTAAGTTTTAGTTGGTTTAAGTCGATTGGGATGAATCCAAAACATAAATACAAAGCTGAAAATCCAAAATGATTAGACATTCACATAGGCTAATAGTGATGAAGCTCTCACAAAAGCTTGAATGCCAAAGAATTAAAAGAGAATATTAAAATTTTATTCTGTTGAAATCTATTAAATTGAATTTATTTTACATTTAAACCAATGTTTCCTAAGATAGATGAAAATTTCTCTACAAAAGGCAGCACATGTGGCAGCATGTGATAGCTACAGGATGAAATGCCAGTTTCCTATAAATATATGCTTCGGAAAATTATCCTTAACACCAATAGCTTATGAGGCAAATAACTAATAGGAATGTTAATTTTTCATGAAATTAAAGAAAATGCTAGGAAAATATATGCTGTGTCTTTGATTTATCTGTTCTCTTCTCCCACACTTTGCAAGGGTCTTTTATTAAATCCTATGTTTTTTTTTTAATTGCAGAAACCAAAAAGCAGAGCTAGTGTAATATGGTAAAGGTGATAATACCTCTAGAAATTTTTTTTTTTATAAATACTAAATCAGAAATAATTGAAGGTCTATTAGCCTAAATAAATGAGTTTTAAGATGTTGCTTTTAAACTAATAAATGATGTATTAACATTTTCTAAAAAGATGGGACTTTGATGTTATAAAAAAACTACTACATTAGTTTGAGGGAAGTTATCAGGAAAATAGAAATTATTGGAATGTATTAAAACAAGTCAAAGATTATATAGATTTTTAGGAATATCTTTAAATCACTTGCATATCTGCTTCTACATCATTTAAAGAGTCAGGTGATGCCTGTCTAGGTGACAAAAGAACAAAAAGCATGTATGGCAATGTGCACAGCAGGGACTAAAACCTTCATTTACAAGAAGACCTAAGTGCTGAAAAACTGACAATAGCATAAAGCACAGAACCAATTATGTCTTTCTGCAAAACAACAAAATCCAAAATGCTGTTCATTGATGCAACAATGTTACTCAGTAGAAAACACAGCACCTGGTCTTAAAAATTGCCTGTTCCTTTCTTGCCTCTGATATCTCCTTTCCCGTTGTGATAGGTGAGTGGTTGCTAATTTTACTGGAGGTGCAGATTTATTTCCTGATCCTCACTAAAGAATAAATGAGAAGCAATGCTTTTTGTCCAAATTGCAGTTCCTAGAAGAAGCTGTGCAAGCCTTGGCCTTGCAGGAACACTCTGAAAAAGGTCTGGGAAATAGGCAGCACATTGTATCTATGAGAGTGAGCTTTGGCCAACTTGGCCAGGCAGTAGTTGTCACAACATAGTTAAGTAACAGAAGTATTGGATGACAGAGTAGCTTTTGAATTTGACTTTTAATTTTAATTGGCAGTCAGGTACGACAAAATGGTTGTGCTTTGTGCCCAGGAATCTTCACTGATGGTCTTTTCTTCAGTTCTTTCTTCTAGAACATATAAACCTGGAGCTGGCAACATCTGTACTGGTGGAAAAGAATTGACATTAATCTCTTTAAAAGTATTATTATTGAAGTCAGTAGGGATGCTCCCATGAAAGTTGTCTCACTTTGCTTTTGGTCATTTTAAAGCTTGTTATTCTAAACCCTATGAAACAGAATTTGTGACAGCCCTCTGTGGCAGTTCAGATGTATTTTTGCTTTCTATTCTTCTAATAAAAAATCAGACAAAATGTTCCTCCATAAATATGGAGAACATTATGTTTCATAATGTAAGTTCTGAAAATCTTTCAATCTAGTACCTTGATTCAGTAAGGAAGGTGGAACTGTGCATTCTGTCTCTGATAAAATTAATCTCCATTTTTTGATGTAAAGAAGCTTTAGGATAAACCACAGGTTTCATATGAGAAGTAAGACTTCTAAGATTTCAGTGACTAAGATATCATGATGGTGTTATGCTGGTGTCAGCCTAAGGCAAATGATTTGCTTTGCCACTCCATGTTTGTGGGTGCCAACTTTTCTCTCCTGTTCAGACCCCACCCTCACAGCAAGGAAGGGAAAGATGTTTTAGCCTAAAAAAGGGGGCCTGAATTACAAAGGGGAGACACTGAAAAAAACATGAAATTAGAGACTGCCACACCATGATATAGGTGTGGCCTTACTCAGAAATTAGGAGTCTGAGGAGAAGAACAAAATCAGAATTTTCTGTGAGGAAAATGAGACTCATATGAGCAGCCAAAAGTTCAAGACAGAATAGGAGTGCAGAATGGAGTCTTTATTCAAATACACGTGCTATGATAACTGTGTCAAACTGATTGCAACAAGATGATGGCAAACTTTCAGTGTGAATCAGTGCTAGGGAATGAAAGAATCTCATTTGTATCATCCTTTTTTTCTCCTGCAAAACCAGAAATGGTTCACTGAATAAGTAGTCAGTGGATGTTTAAGAGTAATAAATAGTGTCCTAATGAATGAACACTGTTCCTACCTCTGCTACAAAACATCTGTGGCAATATTTTAAGCCACGGAAAGCTGAAGTTTTAAAAGACTGCACATTAATTGCATCTCTATCATTTTCTGCAGGCTTAACTTGGGGAAGGTTATCTTCAGAACTGCTGAGAGCTCACAGCTGCAGTTGCTGTCTGTAAGAACTGCTCTGGAAATAGAAAATGCATTAATGTTAACTGTGTTAATAAGTTTGATTTCAAATTGTGCTTCTTTGTAATTCCCCTCAGTTTTATTTAACAAGATCACCACCCCTTCCTTTTACTGAAATGATGTGAAAAGTCCCATTAATATTTATGGAACATGCAGATCCTGTAGTGATCACTGCCATAGAAAAGCTAAAAAAAAAAAAATTAAGAATTTTTTTTATATTATATGAGTTGAATTAGACAGAGGGCCACATTATAAGTTGGGGGGTGCAATAATACTTGGGTTTGTTTATTTCAGTTGCTGCAAGAGTCAGTGGACTATGAAAAAATGGTATTAGAGAGTAGGACAAAGAAAAACACTAGTGAATTTATATCTGGTATATCCTAATTTTTCTGGTATTTGACCTCATAGCTTTAAGAATATGCTAAGAATTCTTTTGTGCATAACATTATTGTGCATAATATTATTGTTATCTAGTGTGACTGGATGTAGTCCTTATTTAGTTTAAAGGAGGGAACAATTGAATGTTAGTTTAGTGTCACTGGGACTTGTCCAGATCCCCAATCAGATTGGCAGGGCCTCAGCATTTGACCTGCTAAGGGAACATCTAGGACACAGTGTTTAAAGCAATGAAAACTGGAACCATCTTTGAATCCATTAATGTCATAAAGGAAACAAAGGAAAACAAAAGCAAACCCTTTCCTCAGGGAAAAAAAAAAAAAAAGTAAAAAGCAAAAATGGTCAGAATTCCTATGAGATCACTATGGGTCATGAAATTCATAGCAAGTCAAATTTTAAGTGTGGGAGTTTTCAACAAAGTTCAGGGAAATTAGCTATTCCTCTCCCACTCCTTTAAGAAATGTGTATAAACTAAAAAATAAAATATTTTAAAACTAGCAGCAGTTTGTTTGTGTTATTTTTCCCTTCAGTAAAACAGCCTTTTAAGATCTCAAAGATTAGCTGATCACTTCTCCACTCAGATATTTTTAGTAATAAGGGGGTGTCTAGCATATAGAAAAAAATACTTCATGTTCAGCAAGCAAAAAGAGCCAATGCTTTGGGTTTTTGTTTGTTTTTATTTTTTTTTGTAATGGAGAACATAAGCTTATATAAACAACTGTAGGATGTGTAAGGGATCATTATAATGTCAGAGACTAAAGCATATGAGTCTGTGGGTGTCCCCCACCCAAGAGAGGTTAACAGAGTCATCTCTCTCTCCTGGCTGTGTTAGATGTGGTATGTGTGACAAAGTACTAATCTAAAGCTTCTGGCTCTCATTAGACAGCTACTAAGCCCAAGAATATTTTATCCTGCTTTTATTCCCTTTGTAGCATGGGATGATAAAATAGTACAAAGTATCAGAGATTGGCCGCAGCTACAGATAAGATGTTAGATATTTTTCTATAGACAGCAAAACCTCTTTTCAGCCAGGGCGTGATCCTTATGTCACCAGTGCTGAAGCTGTAATCAAGAAGATATTTCTCGTAGGTCAAATTATTGGAATTTCTTTGCTGGGCCTGGCTATAACTTTTTACCTGAGACTGTATGGTCTGTCATGACACAGAGGAATGCATGAACCAGTGTCCTGCTGCTCATGTTCAATTTGCAAACAGTAAGAGAAAGTTTGTTCAATTCAAATGTTTACAACATACTGGTTTATCACCATACTGCAGGTTGAAAAGCCACCACAACTACTGCTGCATTTTTCCCAGTAGAAAACAGGTGCATTTTGATTGCTTCATCAGCAGGGAGACAGTGACTGAGGCTCCCACTTACTGTGTCATTATAGCATAAACTAGGTATTGAAGAATGGTGACAAGCTGATGTGGAGAGAACTAAAAATAAAGTTTCCAGGTGTCTACCCAGTTCTCAGTATGAACTGGCAAAACTTTTTTATTCCTCCGTAGAATTGAGCAGTATATCACAATTAAGAATATTTTGGTTTTCCAAGTAACAAGGGAAGGAAAAAAGCCAAAAAGACAGAACAGGACTGGCATCTCTTTCTAATTTAAGTTTTGATGCAGATAGAGGAAATAAAATGTGGTTTTTTTGTTTTTTTTTTTTTTTTTTTTTTTTTTTTTTTTTGTGCATGACTTTAAGAGCATTGTTTCTGTGCTTATAATTAACTATGTGGTTGAGATGGCCTGGATCAGAGCCCAAGTCTTCAGTTCGCTTTCTAAAAAAAAAAACCTCCTGCCTAAAGCTGATAAATCACATAAACTTTCAGCAAGCTTTGTTTGACCATAAACAATTCACAACCTGATAAAAGCTAAGGAATTATGATAATAATTTCAAAGGGAAACATATTATTGATTAAATAGGTTAAACATTTCTTCCTAACATGGAAAAGTTCTCAAAAAATAATTAAATAATATTTATATCATGTATTGATATAAAATAGTTCTGTGAGAACAGGATTTATTGATTTTGCTGTACTGTTGTGCTTATAAACAGTAATGCAATATGTTATTTGGGCTGCCGTAGGCAATTAATTTTGATTTTGTGGCTTTTATCTGGTTTGGGGTTTTTTTGTTGTTGTTTGGTTTTGGTTTTTGTTAGTTAGTTAGTTTGTTTGTTTTTGTTTCTTTTTTAGATTCACTAAAACCATGGGGTAGAGTGAACACTAGTGCAGTAAACTATTCGAAAATTATCTAAGTACCTTTTGCATTTTTTAAAGAAAGAAATACTTTGAGAACATGTATGATGAAGACTGCAGAAAGAGGGTACAAAAGAAAAAAAATTAATATTTGTTAATATGAATAAATTTCTTTCTAGTAATTACAGGGAAAATACACCAAATAAATATATTTTATTCCATCCAAATAAACCCACCAGAAACAAATACAAGGTATATGCATCTGTACTGTATACAATTCACAACAGGCATTTTCAGGTTCTATCACTGCTTTGTTTCTGTGTTGACAAGACAACAAAATTAGAAGGTGGGGCAGGCACAGAAAGTGGATGCAACACATTCCAGGACACATGTCTCTTTGTACAGCAATGCATCAATGGCATTGAAAAGTACTGGGGCCACCACACATTCCTTTTCTTGATGTCTGCTTGTATCATCCAAACATGATAACTTTGTTAATGACAGCAGATGCATGAAAGCAACAAGAAATGTAACTCCTCTTGGTTTTTGGTAGAAATGTAAGTCCTGTTAGTTTCTTGCAGCTTTGTGAGGAAAAACAGAAAGAAAATAATTTCCAGTCTTCCTGAGGAGTTACTCTTACCACTCCTTGTGCTTGCCATTAATGACAAGTGCCACTTAGAGAGCTCTTATTTGATTTTTACCAAAAATTAACATCAATATCTGTATTCTTTGAGAAAAATTCTTTTCAAGATAGAATGCATGTGTTATTGTTGCTGCAATACAGTGCTCATGGATATGACTCTTTGCAGATTACATAAATTTCAAGAAAATACATTAGGGTTTATGCCAGCTGTCACTGCATGGTGATGCAAAGTGAAAATGTAATGGAAGATTTAGCAACAGAAACATTTCAAATGGAATAGCGGTGTTTTGTCGGCAAGATTTTTCCAATATTTTCATTTCAACTTCACTTAAAATAAATCATTTTTAAGCCTGAAACTGGTAGGAAAAACATCCACCAGAGATTGAATTCTAACTCTGCAAACATATTTTAATACAATTTAGATTACTTTATTAATTGGTAACCAGATGATGTTAATACTATGAATATAATTTTATACTGGTGAGTTGGATCTGAAACTTTACCATTTACCCCCCATGATTTTACTGCACTAGTTTTGCTTGAAGTGTTCTGTGGCCTGTTAGATATTTAACTAGCTAAAAGTAGACTTGGGCTATTGAATGTTTCAGCAGAAGGCTTGTCTCTTGCCATTTAGCTGTATGCAGACTTCCACTGTGTAGCAGCAATTAACGTAAAAGTGATTGATGTATACCTCGTAGGCAAAAACTTATAGTTGTTTGTTCATCCATTAAAAAGCACAAGACTCTAAAGTGGCCTAAACAGATTAAGAGAAGAGACATATGGGCTGCTTTATACTGGAAAATTGGACAGTGCCAGGACTCCTATGCTGTGTTACTTCACTTGCCACACTTAAATTTTTAGTGTGGTACCTGACATAGCTTTGATTTATATCAAGCAGGACTACTTGAACAATTCCTAATCACAGCACACACAGTAAAACTGGTCATGGACCTGTTCCCACTAACAATTTGGATGCTACTACTTCATCTTGGAAAGCAAAATATTTGAAGTATGCATTCAAGAAGTCACAAAATACAAGTAGAGATCATTCAACTAATTAATATGGGCAGTTACCAAAACGGTTCAAATCCGACCTATATTTAGTTGTGTGGAAGACTAAACTATCTGCCTAGGATTCCTGTACTGCCCTAAGAAAGAGCTGGTCACCTCTAGCAGGTGACTCCTATCAGCTACTGTAGACAGCTATGAAATATCTTTCCTGGGAAAAGTGAGTGTGGCTGACAAAGCTTTTATCAATCACTTCACTTTAGATGCTCAGGGTAAAGTGAGGCACAGTCTGGGAACTGGGAGGTTGGTTGTGCCCATCCTTCTTTTTTGGTCACCACTCTTGCCATCTCTCTTCCCCCAATTTTCTTTAACGGAAAGCTTAATTCATTACTTGCTGTGAGCCTCTAAAGAATGAGAAACTGTCTCATTTTTTTCTGCTAAGGCATTTTTACTCCCCGAAAGGAAGTAAAGTTACTGATGCTGCTTTTTCACTTATATCCACAGTTGTTTAAATGCTATGGATGCATGGTCTCAGTGACTAATCACCCTGAAGCATATTTCCCTCTCCAGGAGTTTCACATTGCAATTCTAGCTCTATAAGCAAAATTTGTATTCTGGGCTACCTTAATAGCATAATTTTTGTTCAAGTCTGTTACTGCAGAGTGTTGAGATGGGTCTTGGTGCCCCACTGTGCTAATTTTTTTGGTTTTTTTATATTTTCTTCTAAAACTTATATCCACACTTTATGGCCAGAGAGAATATATCTTGTGTGAGCAGCAACTCACCGAATAGTTTCTTCAACTTTATGTATTTTTGTTATTGTTTGTGCAACTCTTCTGCAGTGACACATTTCTTCAAGAGGTTTTAGCTGTATTTCTGATATGTTTTGCAAATATAGCAATAATAATGAATATATTGTTCTGAAATCTCTGACGCACATCAGAGGGAAAGAAGGGAAAAACCCAATTATTCTCCATCCTTTTTTAAAAATACTTTAAATCCTTCTTGTTTTCACACTGACTTTTCCCCTTACTTCATCCCTATACTTTTCCCCCATAAATGTCACTGTTTAAGGCTGAGCTTTCAAACTCTGATTACAGTTCAAACTACAAGTGAAACCCAAATGAGGTGTGTGCAGAAATATTTGGAACTTATTTTTTTTCCTACTTCCTGTGCTGGGTCTCTTCATGGATCCTAGCATACAAGAATATTTGTGGTAACATAAACAATTTTAATTACACTAGAAAAGTGTAGGGTTAATAAAAAAATATGAGATAATTGATGGAGAAATTCCCTTAGTAGTTCCTTGCAAATGTCAGGTGAATAAGCCCATTTTGTGAAAATAACTTAATCTTTTTCTTCAGCATTTCAGAAATTCTGAGAGAATTTCATGTAGATTTTTTTTTCCCTGACACTTCTTCTATAATGCTGTGCTAAGACTATATGAAGATACCAGCTAGACAGTCAAAATATGCTAAGTCACAAACATAAGAAAGACATGAGCTTGCTGGAGGAGTCCAGAGCAGAGCCACAAAGGTGATCAGAGGGCTGGAACACCTCTTCTGTGAAGAGAAGACGAGCTGAAGAAAAAACAAACTTTTAAAATTAAAATGTTGTAAAACTGTGTAGCCACAATTTCTATTATGTTGAAGAAACATTTCCAGCTGAATGGAGTTTTAGAAGTGGCAGATACAGTTAGTCACAGTGGATAAGTGCCATGGCTTGTTGGTTCTGCTATGACAATCAGCAGCCTTTTGGTTAACAGCATAAGTAATTACACTGTTATATTTAAAAATGCAGTAAGATGAACAGGAATCTTTCAGCTAAAAAAAAATATTTTCTTCTGAACATGCTTTAGACAGTGAAGGCTTTTCCTAATATTTGATGCTCTGTGAACTTTCTGGTTTTTTACCAAACTTAAATTCTGGAAGATGCCGCAAAATCTCCAGGGAGTCCATTGAGAGGCTGTAAATCCATTTGCAGCAGCACATTTTCCTCACCCATAGCTTCCTATTATCCAGTGGCACGAGTTAAATAGGATGAATTTGAATCAAGAATGTTGGAGGAAAAATGTGAAAGCATAGGAATTATGGAAACATGGTAGGATTAATCACACAGACAGAATGTTTGCATGTGTGGATATACATTGTATTAATAGAAAAAACTTAGGATTGGATGCAGGAAATGTTTTTGTTGCCTTTTTTCATATAAAAAAAATTTTAAAAGGAAAGCTGAAAATAAATATGCATTTGCTACTATTTTCTTAGAAGGTTGGTAATTAGAAACAAATCAAATATTTGTGACAGAAAGGTCAAATTAGTATGTAAATTTTATTATAATATTCTGATTCCAGAACAACCACAATTCTGAGCTCTTATCAACTATAGCCCTGGGAAAACTCTCAAAAATATGATTCAGACTCAGGAGCAGATATAGAAACTCATTTTCCACACTTCCAATATCAAAATTACCTATGTTGGGGGATTTCTAGTACCAGACACTGCTTTTTAAAATTTCTCAGATTCTAATTACCTGCTTTCATAATTCAAAATAATGACCTTCTGATTTTGTCTGATTCAAAGTATATCTTTCACAAACTCTCTGTAACTGAAATGATATTATAAGCTGTAGTATGCTGCAATTAAGCTACTGGTAACACTCAGGCTTAGATAGTGTTCCTTCTAAGCATATTATTTTATTAGCAATTATAATTTATAACAAGGAAACCACAGAATGGAAAAGAAAGGTAGATTTTAAGAAAAAAACAATATAAGAGGTATTCCAGTTTGGAAAAAAATAAATAGGAATTGTGGAAAATATTGAAATTTTCTTAGCAAAGGCCTTCTGTGTCTTTCTGAAAAGGTCTAAGTAGCACTAAAACAATATTCTTCTAGGCTACATCTTTGAAAATTCTGCATTCAACATGTGACATTACACTGGAGTGAAACAAAATTTTGGCTTTCCTGAAAAATTTGGAGCAGTAAATGGGGGGCACAATAAATTTACAATTTGTGAGACTACATTTACATCCACCTGTGTCATTCCCTTCTTGCAGGAGCTGAGATACTGGAGACCTCAGTGAGGGTGAGTGATCCCCAAGGGATATTGAGAGAGGGTCTCTCTGGGCATGTTTGCTCCTGGCACTGCAACCTGTCAGTACATGAGGTGTTAATGAGAAGTTTTTGGCAAAAGTGAGGCTCTCTACTACTGCTATTCTCTATCACAGATATGTTTTTATCTACAAGAGGTAAGGAATCTCTATGTGAACAACATCTCTTTGCATTGTTAAAGAATCATTGGGAAATAATAGACTTTTTTTTTTATTGTCAATTCACAGAATAGTATTGACAAGAATACTCTGAACTAAAAAATGCATGGGTAGTTAGATTACTTTCCTGACATATGGAGCTGAGCACAATATCATGTCATCTTCCCAACAAAGCATTTTAATCCACATTAGGCAAATGGCTAAACCATCATTTCTTCATTTTCAGAAAAAAAAACCCTTTCTGAAGTTTCAAAACAAAAATTGGAGTAAAATAAAACCTTTTGTATGGGATGAAATATATTTTAATGGCACATCAGTGAAATTTAAAAAAAATAAAGTCTCTATTTTTTTCCAGGTTTATTTAAAAAAAAAACTGAGATAAGATAGAGAATAACCCATTGAAGGGACAATTGAAGTCTTTATTACATATATATATATATCAGGAAAAAATTAGCTGTACAGGTCATTCTTCAGGGACATTCACAAATCTTGAATTGAAAGACTCATGTTTATGTCTTCCACAGCCACCAAATCCAATAAATATTTTGCCTTTTTTATACTGAATAAGGAATTTGAATACATTTTATTTTGTGGGTTTTTTTGGCAGGTCACCATTTCTAAAACAAATTTCAAACTCCATGCAAATAAAAAGTTTACAATATGTAACTTTAAAAAAAGTACTGTTGGTTGTTTTCTTTATTAAATTCTGTGTGTTTGCTGCCAGTAGCAGGAATTTTGTGTATATACCAAAAGTCCTACAAAAAAGTCCATCACTTTATATTTCATATGTATAAAAAGCCCATTTTTCCCTTTGTATGTTAGCACAGTCTCACTATTTCTTGTCAAAATCTCCAGCTGTGGACTAAGTAATATTAGGGTATTTTTATGCTTTTGCATTTTGGTTCTTTTCCTGTTAAAATACAGGTCTTACTGGATAAATTAGAATACTAGAGCTGGTTGTTTAAAATAACTTTTTTTAGATGTTTTCTCTGAAGTGTTTATATTTTTGTACATTATGTTACTGAGCATTAAATCTAATTGGAAATAGGTAGGTCAGTGACTAGTATGCAATAAAAGACTCTCAGCTACAGTCTCTAGGCTTGTTTATATTCTCTGATTATTTAAAAGAACAGCAAAATGCTTTCTTTTCCTCACCCTTGGAAATGAAGGCAGTTGAGAACTTTCTTGTATGCTTCTTAAAATAGGGCTGGAATAAAATATAATTATTGCTGTCATTTTTACACATATGAATACATCATTCTCTCCATATATTGCAATTCCAAAATTTCTTGAAAAGGCAGTATTATAGGGAGATACAGAAGATATTGAACTGAATTTAATGTATTCACCCTATGAACACCTGCAAGTCAGAACACCACCTTTTAAATTGTATGAATTATATTTTTTTTAAGTAATTATTGCACTTAGATTAAATTAGAGATATTACAGGTTTGTTCAAGCTCATCCAACTTGAAGGTGGCAATTAGTACCTACCTAAAATACACAAGGTACTGTCTTGAGGCAGTTCTCTCTGTCAGAATTCCCACTTCTCTTGAAAACAAATGTACATGCAGGTTTTGAGATGTCAAACGAAGCATAAAAAATAGTTATTTAAACATGATCTCTTAATCATTCTGATCAGCTACAGTGCAGCAAACATTTCACCTGGGGCAAATTTCAGTAGGAATCATAAAGTGCTAATGGCTGTGGTTTTTTGCCTAACTGAAATATCAAGCTGAAGACTATATTTGCATGTAAAAACTTACTGAGATGAAAATCTATAAAAACAGTGGAAAAGTTAGACTTATCATCTCCTGTGAATTTTAATTGGCTTTTTAAGGCTAAAAATATGAAGAAAGTCTGTGGTGAGAGATAATCTTTGAAAATAATAAATATTGAAAAGATATAGCTGGCATTAGGAAGCAAGAATAGTTACTGTAATTGGATACCAGGTTATGAATGAGGAAAAAGATGGAAGAGATTAAATGCTTCACACAATAAAAATGAGACCTGCAAGACAGTAGGAGAGTCTAAATGTAGGAAAGAGATTACATTACTGCAACCTGTCTTGGAAGGTTTAAATAGCAGAACAGAACAGCTCTGCTCCTCCCAGCTTGCCATCTCTTAATGAACTCACCACTTCCTCTCTTCCTTCCTACTCTTCTATTTTCTCCAGTAAATCAGCAAGAAGCAAGTGAAACCTGCTAAAAATTAAAAACAAAACAAAACAAAACAAAAAAGAAAAAAAAAAATAGAATTAAAATAATTGAGAGGAGCAGCATAAGTGAAAGTTAATGATATGCTGGAGGAATACAATTATACTAAAGGTAATACTGCAAAATCTTGCATAGGTTCTTTAGAAAGCAGCAGTTTTAGCTGTCTTCATTGCTGGTGGCTTCATCAATATCAACCACAAATAAAACTAACATACACATATTAATCATACAGGTGTAAAGCCAAAGCACCTGGGTAAGGTCATTTACCTCCTTTAAGTGTAATATTCATCATGATTCTGGCATGGTTTTGGTTCAAGCTGATTGGTATCTTGGCACTCTCCTGAACAGGGCAGGGACATCTCTCTTTGGGCAACATGTGTGAGGTGACTGTTCTTGGGACCAGATGAGAATTCAGCCGTGTGACACTGATGTGTGCTGTGCTATTTTCTCTCAGCTCCATAGGAGTTTTGGCTCATTTTTTACTTCAAGCCTCAGAGACAGCAGGTAACTCACCCCAAACTCCTTATCAGGCTGAGTACTATATAAATTGGATGAGAAATTTACAGTTTCATACATTGTTATCCACTATTTAGAAAAACCTTTGCTTTGACAAATTATGCAATTTTGAGAACAGGTGTTATATTTAATTAGAAGTTAATTTATATCTATATATATATATTTTAATTATAAATGTTACTAACTAGTTGTAATCATACAGTATTCTCATTTATTGGCTGTAAAAGTGAATGCTGCTCCTGGATTTTACCTGCATCTGCTTAGATGAGATCTCAGAGCATCTGGTCTCCCTGTTTATGCCAGGATATACTTTAAAAAGTAGGATCTTTCTCTTAAATAGGTGTTGTGCTACCTTCCCAAATCAAGTTTCCATGTCCATCAGTGACATTTTTTCAGTTCACTACCCCTTGACTTGCACACGATTTCAAATGAAAACCATTGTTTCCTCGATAGTTGATTAGTCAGTTGGTTAGTACAAACAAGATTAGGATTTTCAGTGTGAAAATTACCTTACTGATATCACAGGATCCTCTTTCTGAGGCTGGATAAGTCTCTAGGATACATCATAACAGTCAGTATTTGCATGATATCTACAAATTAGTGTAGATCCTTTTATGCAGCGCCAAGCCTCTTTGTGTGAATAAAACAAAAATCTGATTTTTGAGACTTCTTTAAACTTATTTTGCCTGGTCAGCATTTCATGTTGCTACTGAGGATGATGTGAATTTATAAAACCTGACCATTGGAAATGGCTCTACAAAAAATTGTCTTGATTTGAGTGCCATTTTGCTAAGAAAAATAAATAATTTTAAAATTAATAATAGTGTCAAAATCTTCATATACTACAGCAAAACTATTAAACCATTAAACCATTGAACTGTATGTATTTATGTGAAATATGTATCAGAACTTGGAGGTGTTGATTTGAAACTTATAGCTATTTGGGAGTTGTCTTGTTGCTGTGTCTTGCTGCTGGGGCTGAGGTTTATATTGTGTATAAAAGACAGAATACATCAGCGTTCTAACAAAAAAAGCACTGGTACAACTTCAGTGCTTTGGAATAAAAATAAGTGTTTTGTGTAAATGTTATGTCTGTCTTTTTTGTATTGGCAGCAACTTACCAAAATGATTATAAAATAAAGGAAAATTGACGCATAAGGAAATGGAAGTTCTGGTTTTATGTGAAAGTAGTAGAAGGAAACTGCTCATTGGTGTTTTTAAAAAACAGTAATACTTTGACATTTGGAAAAACTGTTGCATAGTCTGAAATGAAACAAATGTGCTGTCTACCCGACCACATTCCTGAGTAGGATATTTTGTCTATTTCTGCAGATAAGATAAATAAGATACAAATATGATTGGAACCTGAAGAAAGTAAAAAGGACAGTAGTGCTTAAGGTCAGTAAAGATAAAACAAAAACTTGTTTGCCTTCTGATGACAAGTTCTTCGACAATGTATTCTTGTTACGAACGACAATACCTACAGCAACCTGAGCAACCCAAGTTTCTCAGAAAATTGGCTATTAACAATGATACAGTAAGAGGAAATTAACTGAATCAGAAAATTCTGTTGCATTTTGCAACAAATAATTTCTGAGCCCTATAATGCACATAGAAATGAGATGTAGAAAGCTGCTAGGAAGGACAAAAGCCAACTCCAAACCTCCAGGTAAATTATTGAACTACAAATCAGAATATGATTTGAAGTGATGTGATACATGAAATAAAAAGTCTTAGGATCAGTAAGAGGTTTGTCAAGGGCCAGCTGTCCATAAGATGGGAAAACTCTTGCAAAATCAGTGTATATGAAACAAATGAAGACACTTAGAGAACTTAGTCTTCATGCTCAGCATCATCTAGAACCTCCCCACTGCCTGCTCATAGCCCTGGAGCCAATTAGCAGGTAAAGGAAAAACTGAAGGCATGTTACCTATAAGATCATAAAAGCTGTCAATTTTTCAACAAGAGTTTAAAAAAAACACGAATGAACAAATACTTGCCATTAGCAAGCAGTAGTAATAGAGAAGGATGATGAAAATGATCAAAGAAAACATGGTCTACGGAGCTCTAAAGAATAGCAGAAATAAGGATAGTATAGACACATAATTATCTCAGGAAGAAAAAAAGGTAAAACAATCAGTATGAATTTTTTTATGACTTTAATTTTTAAAGGAAATTTATATGCAATATGAATTTACAAATTAAACTTAGAAGTTCAGCTAATTGATAATACCACATTATTTTAATTCAAGTTGCAGAGTAGTTTTCAATAGGACATTATTTTCTGTAAGAATTGCCGTGTAAGATCGTGATTGTTGGAAGATTGCTGACAAATTTTTGATAACAGCAACTCCCACTGACTTCCCTTAAGGGAAATTTCTCTCTGAAATCTTTTTTTCCTGGCACTAAATGATTAATAGCTTTCTTAAGAAATGGTGCCAAATCTATTTAACTGAAATGCAATTTCATGAAGTTACAATAGCAAACACAGGGTGATCTCATCTCACTTTATCTGTTTCACGCATCATGCTGCAAATCAGGCAGGGATGATAAGAGGAAAATATCCATATCTTTAACTGGGCACATGTGTATGTCAACAAATGGGAGCATATTGATCAGGAAGTAAGATCTATTTAAAATGACATAAAAAGTCACAAAGTAGTGTTTTGAGTACTTTAATTCATTTTGGGAAGAGTTTGCAAGCAGTTTGAAAGCATGTATCGTGTTTCATGATAGAAGTAGAGCTGATCCCATTCTCTTGGGACCATACTTGATGATTCCCAGACCCAGGTTAAAAGGATGCATTATAATTGCAGCTTCATAATTCAGGTTGCTCACATTTCAGCTTTCTGCACCTGCTTTTCATTCATGTTAATCTAATCAGCAGAACTAAAATATATGATAATCCCCCAACTTCTAGCCAGTACCTTTAAACACATACAATTCTCTCCGTTTTGGAGAAAATTATTGCACTGATACTTTTTTTTAAATTAGGATACAGAAATATTAAAAACTTGATGATCTCTTCACAGTTCACTGAATGAAGGTATATGTTTAGATCTTTATATGCTTATGTCTATATAACATAAATAATTTCGCACAGGATTCTATGTCAATCTGTAATGACTGACAAAAATCTTGACACTTTTCCTGATAGTGTTTTGACAGCTGTGCATAATATTTAAACAATAAAACTGATTAAATGTCACTTATAGTTTTAAATGTATTACATCTTTACATTTGACAAAAGAGTTTTATGATTCAGGTTCTCTAGATGAATTTAATATTATTTTTTTTAGATGACAGAAGTAACAGAGTTGGAAGCAAGTGAAAAACCTGAAAGTAAAAATACTTTGCAATATTTCCTGCACTCTTTGATGTTCTGAGACCTCTGATATGAACGAAAATTAATTGCTAACCTTGGAAATTCCTTAATTTCTACCAGATCGTCCTTGTCACAAGAATACACTCTCATTCACAGTTGAGATCAGTGCCGAAACTTATCCAGAACTGCTTTTAAAAATTATTTTTTTTCTGTGTTAAAGGCTTCATATTCAGTATTTCTTGATGATTTATGAAAATTTATTAGGGGAATTAATTTTGAATGAGTACTTTTCTTGCACTAATCTTGAATTTTATATTTCTTATCTAAAAGAGACAGGAAAAGAGATATTTTAATTTTTATATTTTTTGTAAAAATCTCCAGATGTTTAACGACAAATAAAATTCTGTAACCAAGTTTCACTTCTTGATCACCACAAATCTTGAATACTGTATTTGCATAAAATATTCTTTCGACTGTAAATAAACGAAGCACCCCAGTGAGAAACTGATCTTTTCATACATAGATTATGTGTCTTTCTCTTAGTGATATAGTCATAGGCTTTTCTTTTCTGCTCTTACTTTTAGGAGACTGAAAAGAGGTGGTGAAGTACAGAGAAAGCTGGTATTTGAAAAAAATTAAATTCTTTTAATTGCAATAGAGTACTAAAACTGTCTTGATAAATAAAAATATCTATGAATTATATGCCCAAAATTTTCATGGTGAACAAATTGATTTCATTAAATTAAGCACAAATAACTTTTCCCTGATGGGAAAGCATTTTATAGACAAACTTTTTTTTTTTTTTTTTAATCTCTAAAATCTCTTCTAGTAGATTTGCATACAAAGTGAGTATTCTAATACTAAAAATAATGTAAAAGTACACATTTCTAAAGGATATCCCATCTGTTTTAGAAGACCAGAGCAGTTCCTATTGAGCAGGATAATATGGGTCATTAAACATCTCTGGCTGTGAGCTCCTGAAAAGCAACAACTGCACACTTAACTTGGGATCACATTTTCCTGTTGAACAAGGTCTTCCAGGAAAAAAACCAAAAATGAACTGCAAAAAAAACCTCTAATAGTTCTTTTATTCTTAGTATCTGGACCCAAAAATACAAAAAACACAATGTACTTAAACTCCATAAAACTCTGTAATAGATCATGTTTATCTACTAGCATGGAAACTATTTCTCCATTTGTCCAAATTGCTGTTTACAATTCATTCTTGTAGGCAGAAGTACTAGCTATAACTTCCATAGACCTTAAATAATCGTATTTGTTTCTCACTTTTAATGACATCATCTGTCTTTTTCCTCTTAACTTACCTGCAGGGTTTTTGCCCTTTACAATATACAGTTCCCATGCTTTCAATATGCAGCTATACATCATCATGAGCATAAATAAATATATAAACAGGGAAAGACTCCTGCTGAGATTTTCCTCATGTAGGTTATCATGGAATTTCCCTGGATTTTAAAACTTTATCCTGATTCAGATAATTTTTTTTTATCTGCTTGTGATCAGGAGTACCATGGCAGCACTTCTCTAAAAAAATAGAGATTGATGTAAAGTGAAGTGGCAAAAATAAAAAAGTAAAGTGTTTGGCAGTTCTTTGTCTATAGAATTATGTCCAACAAAATTTGTCCATTATTTGCTTTCAGTTATTTCACTAAAATTTTGATTCCCATTTCAAAGCTACCACAATCACCAATTAAGGTTATCTGTGCTATTGTTCTTGGCATATTCTTTGAGAAGAATTGGTATTTTCTGATACATATTGGTATTTATTTTTTTATCTTCCTTGTGCCTATAAGTGTGTCAAAGTGAGCAACTCTCTCAAATGCTTGAGGCTGTTTCCTGCCGTGTGCCTTTAGCAGGCTAGCTTCCAATATCATTCCAATTTGACATGGGGGATCTGGTGAAATGAAAACATACTCAGTGTTCTTTGCCAATCGGGCTCATATAGCTTACTGTGGTTTTTTGGCTTCTGCTTCTTTCTGTTTGTTTACCCAGAGGATTCAATTCAGAGATCATGTATAGAAGCATCAAGTAAAATATATCATAAAACATTACTCATGGAGGTGAAAAAAGTGCTACTTGAAAAGTTAATGACCTAGATGCATCTGAAAATCTGAGGTCATTCAGCAGAGAATGCAGAATTCAAAAAAGTGCACATGTAACTAGTAAATCAAAGAGAAAATTTAATATAACAATGATTTCTTTATGAGTCTGTAACATTTCTCAAATCATCCTTTCTGCTTAAAACCCTCTCTTCGATACCACACTGAAATCAGTAGTTGATAGATTTTTCCAGTGACTTCTATATCCTGTATTTTGTTTACTTATTCCTTGAATTAAAAAGGACCCAAAATAAAACCTAATAGCAATTTGGGCACTGTTGCAGGGATGTAAAATGTTATATTACCAAAGGAGCTATTGTTAAAATCTATTGTTAAAATATATACTATGTAAGAAGATTTACAGATGTCTAATTTTTAGTTGTTCTCCATTTCCATTTAGAAATCATTAATCTGTAAATTAAATGTGTTGAAAATTATCTTTCATAATCATAAACTTCTCAAACCCAGAATGACTGGAAATAGCTTTATTACAGGCTCAGAATTTCATAGTAAAACACCAATGCAAATAAAGATAAATTCGATTTTCGCAAGCTCTAAGGAGAATACAAATGATTGACTTTCTATTCTTCAGTCAATAACTTATTGACAGTTTTAGGTCCAAATGACAAAACAAAGAACAGAAATCAATGGCAGTGGAGAAAAGATCAGCTCAATAACTGAATTTCTCATTAATGGAGCAACTGTCAGTTTTACTCACTTTGACAGAAAAAGACAACAGCCTCACAGCTTTTCTGACTCAGAATGAAGGGCAGAGGTCAAATATGCATAATGAATGTGGATCTGAAATTTCTTTAGACCAAAAAAAACCTTGCATCTGTAAAATTAATTTTTAAATAGATATATGATCCCTGGAGCAAAGTCCAACAGAAATAATAAGAAATTATGGTTAAGCACTTACAATGCTGTTAGGGTCTATAAATGTGTTTTCACACACAGTACTGCTATGCAATTCTAAAGAGCAGAACCATGTTCATAAATTTATCATTTTCCAAAATAAAATATTTTTAGGGGTGGTTGAGATCAGTTGTCTTGGTCACTTAAGTAAAAATGGAACAGTTTTCAATCTTCCTTTTGTGCTTTTCAGAAGAAAAAACATATTGATTGAGCAATCTTTATGCTATATTTATTTTCTGATCTTCAGTTAAAATTAATAAAGGAGGGAAGTTCCTGATAATGATTGGGAATTATATAGAGGAATAAAAGAAATAAACAAAAGAATACAAATGTCTTTTCAGACATTTCAGATCAGTTGTACTTTCTCATCTTCTATTCTACTTTTCTGATGATTCTTGTGACTTGTACATCATCTTTTGAGTATTTTTAATAAGACCCTATTGTGAAAACTTAATTCATTAATAGTGTACTTGTAATTTTTTTTTCTGTAATATATGGGTGGCACTAATGTTTCTCAAGTAGTTATTCACATGTTTAAAAAAATAAAAAAAGAAAAGTAACAAAAATACAAAACCAAACCCATAAACGTTTCCTTCATCAAAAGATGAATTTTCTGTGAGAATAAAATAGAAAGTAAGGTTCATGAATCCCCAAAGCTATTTAAGCTCATAAATCAGAGTTCATAAAAACAGTAACAATAGTCACAAATTAAACCTTCCCATTTATGAGAAGCAGTTTTAAATAGTTGAATCATGTTTTATTTTAAAATAAATTAAATTGATGGCCACATAGAAAGGATTATAAAGGATTCTATATGACTTCTTGAGTGGTCTGCCAGTTATTGTAAATTGCCATAAAGTTCAATGGATCAATAGGTTAACTGTAAAACTGTCTAGTTATATGCTTATAATTATCTCTAATACATGGTACTTAAGCCTAACATGCTTATGATATTTATGAACATTTTATAATCTATTTATACATACAATGCTCTCTCAGCAATACTAATGCTCTGCAGAAAGAAGATTGATCTATATCAGAGCAGAATCAGAAGAATCTAAGATTTCTCGTCCTCAAATCAACTTCTCATAAAACTCCAGAAAAAAACTTATGGGTTTCTTTTTTTTAAATACAAAAACATGAAACTGCAAGTAACATATTGCAGAAGCCCTACCCATCTCTTTTTATATATCATACAGTTTTGTTGTTTTTTTTTTTTTTTCTTCTATATACTAGTAATAAAAAACAGCAATCAACTGATTATGATATAAATTTGCAAAGCAGGAAGAGACAAAAAAAATATTAGGTCATTCTTTGTTCAAATGTACTTTTATAAAAATAACATCTTGATTCAGGTTAAACTCATTCTTTTCCACTGGCTTGTAGTATTTAAGGCTTCACAAAAGCTGAATGGCAGTTATAGTTCTTTACAAAGTTATCAGCACTTTGAAAATTCAGATCCTAAATAATATAATTAACATTAACCACTTTCCCAAACTTCTCTATGCCTATTTCTTCTTGTTTCCATGAGTACGTTGACTTTAGATGAAGTTACAGAACTCATTAAAATATTAAGCAACACTAATCAAACAGCCAGGAAGTAATCAGGACCAGGGAAAAATGTGGTCATAATCAAGTCAGTCAAGTGCAAGAAGAAAATAAGGAAAATGGACAATGAGTGAAAAGATGTTTCCAAACATATACTTCCATGCCACCGTAGCAATGGAATTTGCCTAGAGACCAGTTCAGCTGATTAAACAAGAGTCTTTTGGGCTATTCTTCTGATCTCATTAATCACAGTTCTTCATCGAGAAATGCAATGGTTATTTATGAAAGTACAAGTGTTAATGAAAGTAAAAATACTTGAGCTTTGTGAAACTTCTTTGATGTTCAAATTTGTTGGAACATCCGTTGACCTGCTATCTATGAACATCCTATGTTTTAAAATAATGATCAAGCCGTATCCTGCACAACCAGGAAGGAGAACAGAAGTTGGAAATAGGAATGTTGAATTTAAATAATAATTGCTCCTTCCATCCAAAAGTATTCTTCAGTAATTACAGCTGCTAGTTAGAATAAGAAAATTTCATAACATATTTTATTTTATCAGTTCTAACTGAATTTTCAAACACTACCTCTAGGAAGCCCAGAACTTCTAGGGCCAGTGGAATTTCAGCCTTTGTCTCAGCTGCTGCAGATATAGATGGAAGCTTTTAGGTGGCTGTGTTCTCAGAGTTTCCTATTCATTATGTTAGCAAATAATTTTTCTAAGTGCATTACCTTAATTAATTATGTAGAAAAGCCTGGACAACTTATTTTTCTGGACACTTAAAAGTTAGTCATTTAAGTGCTCCTTGTGTTTCATTCTTGCTCGTCACTGTATCATTATTGAGGCATGTAAAAAAAAAAAAATGACCTCACTTACCAGCCTTCTCAAACGTGTAAAGAGAATAATATATCAGATCTTTCGTTTAACTCTGCTCCTACATATTATCAGAGAACAAGTTCCTTTTTGTTTTTATTTTATCAATGAATGGGGACTGTGAAACAGCAGTTCCTTTGAATTCATCTATGCTTATGTTTCCAGAACTTTTGAAATTAATAAACACTGGGCATTGATATCTATAATCTAGAGGATTTATAAAGGTAGTCACATACTCTATGATTTTACCTGCTTCACTGAGGAGATTCAGGCAAAGGGCCTCTAAATCCTTAATTATCAATGTACCAGATAAAGCACAGAAGGGATTTACACAGTAATAAGATAAGGTCTATTTTAATTTTTTCACAAGACTAAAAACATGGTTAGTCCTGAAATCCATTAATAAAGCAAGGAATTTTCTGAACACATGTTAGTTCTCAAAATTAGGATTAATACATTACTTTTCTAAAAGTACATATATAATTCCATGTTCTTTTCAAAGTAGGAAATAACTGCATTTTAATCGAAAGTGTAGATTCCATATAAGAAGCATAATGTTATTAATGGCTTTAAAATACAATTCTAATCACTTTGACTAATTTTTATATACCAATAAAGCTGTTCCACAGTCATGTGTTAATAAGTTAATTTTGTTTAAAAAGTTCCAGATTTTGGGACAACCTATCGTATTCTGATGGATTTTAGGATTTTTATTTTTTTTTTTAATTTAAATTGTGGATTTTTTAAATGTTGGATTTTAAAATATTTGCATAAAATTTCAAAAGTAAGTACCAAGCTTATTCACTGACCTTAATAAATTAATTACTGTCTTCATGTTATTGATGGGAATGTTGTGATTCAGAGAAGTGCATGTAGGCAGACTTGCTGGTCAGAGAAAAGCATAACAAAAATAAATCCTTAGCATTAAGGATTAAATAAAACCAAATAGCACCAATAAAACCCCTGGTGTTAGTAAAATAAAGACTATGGCTTGAGATAATGAGAGCAAAAGGCAACAATTGTCACAGGATTTGCCAGGGAGTTTTTCAAGCACTTGAGTCCTAGGGTTTATTTTGTCTTTTTTTTATTTTTGGGGGGACCAAGGCGAGACATTACTTGTTTTTTCCAGAATTCTCTGTTGGGTGTTTATTTAATTCTTAATCAAAAACTGTGAAAGTTTATGGAAATCTTTCTACCAATATCCTTGGCCTTTAGAGCAACCTGTTATCTTAATGAAAAGCCAGTTATGTAAGCATTTTTTAATTATGAACTACAAATGTAAAGGTGAATTATATATATATATATTGATTAGAAAATATTTAAAGATGTTATAAATGCATTATTTGATATATTGAATTTTCTTCAGCCTGTTGGATACTACTGTACGGATACCTACATTAATATAGATTTCTATAATTTGGTTCTGTTCTCTATAATTTGTTTCTGATTTGAAATTCAGCATAATAAGACACTGTATTAAGAGGTCTTCTATCTCTGAAGTAGGGTGCTGCAAACACACTTTTGTCTCAACTCCACTAAAAAAGAGTGAGATTAGATCAGATGAAGTATTAAATTACATAAGTTGTCAGCAACTTCCTTTGCATTTGAATAATTCACTGCTGAGAAATATCCTCTAGTTCTGATCTTAAGAACTACTGAAGCCCATCAGGCACTTTTCCTGGAATGTGGCACTCAGGTACCACATGTGCTGACTTGGTGTCCAACTCCCAGATTTCTGTAAGCAAGGCTGTTCTTCAGCCTGGAGCAGCCCAACATCACGAATATTCCACATATATTTGTACAAACATTCATTGATAAGAGACAGAGTTCTAACAGCTATCCATGTTTGCCTTTCTTCAGAAATAAAGACAATATGATCTGGGTTGCTTTTGTTGTTGTTGTTGTTGTTGTTGTTGTTGTTGTTGTTGCTGTCTAAATACCATGTTTAACTGAAAATACAGTGTTATATAAAAATATGTATTTCAGGATGATTTCTTATAAATGGATTGACGTCTTGTGTAGTGATGAGATTGGAGAGTTTTATCTTTTTTTTTAGCTTTATTTTTTTAATCTTTTTGTTTATTTGTTTTCTTAGCTATTTTTATCCCTAAACTCTGATACAGTGTATGTGATCTTCATTCAATATCTTGCTTTCAATATCTCTCTCTTCTGTACAAAGATCTGAAATAATTCAATTAATCTCCTCTAATCAAAATGGGAAGAGAGATCAAAGTAGATGGCATTATCTCAGCTTAATATCTATAAGTTGTTTTTAAATTTCCCAGTGAGGGAAACTCCGCAACCTGTTCCAGTGCTCAGGCACCTGCACAGTAAATAAGCTCTTCCTCATATTCAGGTGGTGCATATTCAGAATGTAGTTTCAAAGTTTTGCAACAAAATTAGATTTTAAAATAGTGTTTATGACAACAATAGCAGGTTTCAGACAAAGACTAGGAAAAAATTACTTTTCAGACTTTTATTTCTTCAGACACTAATATTTGGTACAGATTTTTTAGTATAAAAAGACTCTTCTTTATTATCTTTTAAAACTAAAATATATTTGACTAATAGAATTAAAATCCAAACATTTAAGTAACCTTGCTCTTATGATTTCTTTTGCTGCAAAACGAAGAATAATGTTTTAGATATTTTAAAGTGGATGAGGTATATGAAGAGAAAGCAGAAAAAATGTATACACATAAATTGGAAGTCTTTCATAATTACAGATAGTAATAAAGAGAAAAACACAATACAAAAACAAAAAGACAAACTACTTACAATGTCCCTGCAGATTTAAGATGAAGATATTAAAGTCAATCTTTCCATATTTTAGATTCAGATTACAACGAAAAAAATAAGATTTGTACTGGATTTTGAAATGGGACTAATAGAGGACAAAAACTGCCAAAGTTTTAATTACCAAGTCTTTTCTACATATAGAAACTGAGTCCTGCAAACAAGCACTGAATAGCTGCAGTTCTTACTGGCTATAACAGGAAATATTATGGTCTGTCATCTTTTGGTAAACATTCATGTTTTCATACACAGAGCTTGAGACCTTGGGTCACTTGTACTGTTGCCAAACTTTGCGGGTATGACTGAAATTGCTTCGATATAAAACCAAAAGAAACAAAACAAAACAAAGAAAGCAAACAAGGAAACAAACAAAACAAAACAAAACAAACCACCAAAAAAACCCAACAAAATAAAACCCAAACCAAACTGAAATTTAGTAAATATATATTTACTACCACCTGTAGTCATAATGAAACAAATTACACTGAAGCTAAAACAGGATTTTTTCACAACTCTACAAAGAGAATTGTCAAAAATTTTAATTTCTGGTCTTGACTTTAAATTGCCTTTTTTCTCGGCTTGAGAACTCTTGATCATTTCTCCAGCAGATTACCTTCATTCCAAGTTCACAAGGCAAATTCTAATTTCTTGATGAAAAGTGCTAAGACTTGGTATTATGGCACTTTTCAGATAAACAATTTTCTGCAGTTTCTGTGACTAATGAAGTAAGGAAAATTCCTGACCTGAAAGGTTTATCATCCAAAGCACTAATCCAGAAGAAATTTTCTTTTTTTTTCATAAAGAGTGGCTAGCCTACGTCTCAAGGTGTTAGAGAAGACAACAGTAACTGAGATGACAAGTCACAGGAACACGTAATTCAAATTGGACTTTTATATACTCTTTGGTATTCTCTTTCTGATTTTCAGTTAGAGAAGACAGATGGTTCTGGATGATATGGGAAATATGGGACTTTAGAAGGAATTTAAGTGACAAATGAATGGGCACAGGTGGAACCATTGGATTTTAGGCTGAGGCTGACACAGAGCATATGTGCAAATGCATAGCAGTGTAGAAAGGCAGATGCAATGAGCTGCAGATGACTAATGGCAGCAGAGAGAAACTTTTAAACTTTTTGATGTATTCACATCTTTTGAGCAGTAGTCAGAGTTAATATTTTTATTTTCTACTCATACTTTGGAAAAATCATTAGTTTTTGGAACAGACCCATTCAAGCTTCTCCAGGATTAAAAAGCACAGTTATTTTCTACAATTATGACTCTCAGTGAAAAATTAGCTGTCCTAAACAATAAAGTTATCTAAAATTTTTGGCATTTTAAATTAACCTGGAAAAGCTTGTCTATTTAGGAGCTCTGAGCTCGAATTAATTGTTTCAGTGACCATGGTAGCATTTTTCAGTAGTTAAAATTGTTTCATATGAATATTTTTATTCCTCTGGAAGAGGAATAATTTTAGAGAGCCTAGTTCTCTGAAAGAAAATATGAAAGTTGGATAAAGAATTATAGCTGGTGTACTGTGGAAGGATCTTCAAAACTTTTCACTTAATTCCCACTTGTGTGGAGTCTGAAACCAATCAAATTTTGGGGAATTATGTTAGGAAGGTTGGAGGAAAGTTGCGAAGAAAAAGAAAAACAAAAATAGAAATTAGAATAAGTTGAGAAAATTTTTCTTTTCATTTTAGAACAGTAAATTGCCATGATTGTTACTGGGTTTAGTTCTAATATGGAAAATGGTTGTTCTGACATGTATAATGTTGGAATCATGTGGAACAGGAAAATTATCTAAATTTACCTCAAGCAGCTGTGGAATTACACAGGGGAAGAAACCTGTAGAGATTGTCTAGTCCAAGACATCATTTGAAGCAGGGTCAGGTAGAGCACCTTGGCTAAGGCCAAGTTGGGTTTTGACTACTCAAGGTGTAAAACATTTTTGAGACTCCCCAGCTGCTCTGGGAAACTTGTTCATGTGTTCAGTCACCTTCGCAATGAAATGTGTTGTACAATTAGTAATTACCTATTTAATTAATTATGACATGAAGTAAGTGGAGATAAAGTCCTGTAGAGTGGAAGACAAGCAGACAAAGGCCAAAGCCCTGTATTTTTGTCTAATCTGCTCAAGGTGATATTAAGGTAAGTAATCCTTGAACTTTCAGGTTTTATCTAAGATGCAGAAAGCCTGAAGGCACTGCCTGTCCTGAACACACTCACTGACTGCAGTGTCTGTTGGGACAATATCTGTTGGGTCTTGTTGCAGACATACATAGGATTCTATTCATCCACAGTGAAGAGCACAACAACAAAATACTCTTGTATGTTTTAGGTCACATTTCTACTGATATTTTTGTGTTAAACTGGAGGGAAAGAGAGGTTGATGTATAAAACCTCATCAATGCCACCGTTCCCAAAGGAGAGCATTTTCATCCATAGTTGTTGGAAGGTTTTTTTATTTTTTTTTCTTTCAGAAAATGTCAACCTGATTTACTATATTTCTTTTGCTCAATGTGACAGAGTATAATATCAAGAGAAGTCAGGGAATACAGGCTTTTCATGCACAATTCCAGCTGAGAAATTTTTCCAGAGATACAATATAACATGCACCTATTGCCTGCCTATTCCTGATGTTCACATCCCTACAAAGGTTACAGGAATGGAAGAGTAGGGTGAGTTTTGTACTTTCTGGAGGAATGTGAAGAAGGAGTAGAGCCACTTATCTCCCTTCAAATATAGTAATGGTGATGCAGTCAGGATTGTTGGTTTTCTAAAAAGCCTAATCCAAGAAGACTTTTTTTCTCACAGATTTGTTAAAGGATTGAAGAGTTGATATTTTAATAAAAATAAAATGTGTTCAGGTAAGATTGCAATATGCCATGTTTTGAATGTGCTGTACTCTCCCTAGGCATTGGAGTTCATTCACCAAGTAAATTTCTTCTCTTAAGATTTATCACAATCTCCTCACTTGATGAGGAGATTTTTCAAAATTTAGCACCTACATAATAGAATTCACTACAAATAATTCTTGTTATGAAGGACAGTGGAAGCTGGAAGAAGAAAGGAGCCAGGAGATACTTTAACTTTTGTTTCACAGGACTCTTCAACTGATTGCAAGAGGTGTTTTGTAAGATAAAGCAATTGGTTGTAAGAGGTATATTGTAAGAGAAAACAAATACAATTAACAAAACAAATGAAACTATACAAAAGCTCACATTGCTCATTGCAATTCTGACTGAAAATGCCACCTCTAGATGGCATTTTTATGGATTTATTATGTCAGTTTTGTACTTAAGTATGCATGTAGATTACCTGAGAAAGGCAGTAGAAGATACTTGCCAGGTACGGGAAAGGGGCTCTGAAGTTCGGGAAAGTGATTGCAGCACTAGAGAGGCTTCATGCCTATCTGACTCCAGAGCAGGTCACAAAGCAGGCTGTGTCTACTCCATTTTGTTCTTCACACTTTCTGCCTTTTTTCAACTTGTAATATTCATTGAAACTCTGATGACTTTATGAAAATGAACACCAATTTTAAACATTTGTTGTTCCTCTTTAAACTTTCTTTATTCTTGAGTGATTCTTATGCAGTCTACACAAGGACAGTATAAAAATTTGATATCCATACAAAACTAATATCTACCAGTTTAGTAGATTTTAACTTATGTAGACAGTGCTAATATTAAAAATCTGTTTTGTGATTTTTTTCCTAATTGTTCCCTTAAATTGAAACCTCTTTGTTGTGTCTTTCCTTTTGCTGTTAATAAATTTTCACAGACAATGTTGATCATCATAGTGCCCCTCGTAATTTTCAAAGAGGTAGAAAATTCATATGACTAGCAGTGCCAAAGCTAAATGGGCTTACTCCCAGAAATGCTGTATTCTCTTTGATTACAGGTGTACAGGATAGGCAGACATTTTTTAGATATACACAATCTTCTCCCTACTTTAAGTTCCTCAAAATAATTAAATGTAGAGTAGCCAGATGACAGAAATCTGCAATTCTCCCAAGTTATCAAGCACAGAGTACCCAATTTTTCAATTTTCAGCCATGCCACAGTCATAGAAATTAGTTCTTGTATTGGGTACCTCAAAGTATATCAACACTTAAAGGAATCTGCTTGTTGTTCTTTACTAAAAGTCATCCATCAGGGATAAAGGTTAATACTATCAAACTGCACAAATTCTAAATAAAGTAGGCTGGTCCAGAAGTGCTCTTTGGCCTAGCAAATTTTCTAAGCAGCATAGCCAAGTCAGGAAAATCTTTAAATGCAGGCCAAACCTAATGTAGTTTTCTGACTGATTGTCCTGCAGATTGCAGGCTTTTTCTTTTCTTTGATATCTGTGATATCTTTGGCCTGTGACATGTCAACAATGTTATTCCTGCCTTTAATGAAGGGATACCAGCTGCAATTTCTTCCTCTCACCTACTTTGCCTTCAGTTAATGTAGTGCTATATTTTGAGAGGGTAGCAACAAAAAAAATTATGTGGTGAACCTAGCATGGAAAGCTAAGCATGTGCCCATATATATGGAAAAGGGTATGCAAAGGACATATTTAAAGTAACTAACTTAGAAAATAAACATGCTAATAAATATTTCTGATTACACGAGTATAGCCTTGGGACCTCAGTAAGTATATTTGCATTGAGTTTGTTTGAGATTTGAAATAGTAAAAGACCCAGATTGGGAAGAGTTTAAGTTTTGGATTAATCTTCAATGTAGACTGTGAATAACATAATTGTTCATATGCTTTAGTGATATGCTGAATGCTTGTGAGAGAAATCTTCTTAACTTAAGGAGTGTTTCAAGGACTGGGAGAATATCCTGGTCCACTATCACTTACAGAATCTATATCTTTGTCCAACCTTTTGCACCTCAGAATGGAACACTTTGCTTAGCTTGTAATAGGCTTTTAAAGAGTCAGAAAACTTTATGTAGCACGAGTGACAAGAATAAAAACTTGTATTCTACAATTAGTAGTTCTTCATTAATCATTTTTATGAGATATAACAAAGTAACATGAATGTCAAACAAAAGCATTATCACAAGTAATAAAAAAGCATAACTGTGACCTTAAGTGGAATTAATTAACCATTAAGTAACAGCATAAAAATTCAAAGTAGCCAAGGAGTTCATTTTTAGGGCAGTATGCATCTAAATATTTCATACAAAACAACTAAGTAAAAAAAAAAAAGAATTCACATTATTGGAAAACAGTCTAGTAAACCATTGTTCAAATAAAAAATCTGTAAAGTAAATTTTTACAGTGTTAGCATAAACTAACTGGAAGGTAATGAAACAATACAATCCTTTTTAGCTGTGCCTTATCAGTCAGACAGGACATGCCCAGGTTAAATTAAAGGATGAGGGTAATTCCTTGGTTGTGGATGGAGGCATGCTTGGTAAGGAATATCAATTGCCCAATAGTTAGGTCCTCCAGGATGTCAAATATCATGTACCAAAGTAGGCCAGAAGTAATAGACAGAAGGACAACCCCACAACTAAAGTATTTGGAGTTTCTTTTTCCTCTGACTACCAATTAAATTTAATAGGCTTTTTTTGCTCATTTATCCTTCAAAAAAAGTACCTACTCTACATTTTTTTGAGGTCACTGTAATGCTTGCCTACTAGAGCAGAGGCATTAGGAAACAGAGGTTGTCTATGTTAGAAAACTTAAATTATCTCTCTTTGTATTTATACTGGAGGTGTGTGGACACTTCTAGAGTGAGTTTCTATCCTATTTAGACAATTTACTTCCCTGAGAATAGATGAAGCCCTAGCTCCTAACTTGGTTACAGCAACCATGTGCCTGAGATATATTTGAGCCTGAAACTCTAGAATTAGCTGACTACACTTAAAAAGACTGAAGTGTTTCACCACAGTGATGTCTATGTCCTGTTTTGTTTGGAGTGTGGCAACATGTTACAAAGCAATTAAGCAACAGGAGACAGTGTTAAAGCAATTGCACCAATGACACAGGGCTGTGTGGGTCAAACTGAAAATGGAGAAACCTATAAGGAGTTTTTAACTAGATTTCATTTAATGTTGGTTAATTTAATTTTATTTATTTATTTATTTTTATTGTGTTTTGTCTTTTTTGGGTTGCAACACTAAGAAGATAGGGAAATTTAGCTACAGTTATGTAGTTATTGTAGTCTTATGTCGTACTTATCCTTGATCCTGTATGTGTGCACCTGTTATTATACAGTCCTTCAGAATCTGATGTTCTATCATTAATTTCTTTCTTTTTTACTAAAAGATGCTGCTCATTCAATCACTGTGATGAAAATAAAATGTGCTTATGTATTGAATTTTTCTTCAAAGTTTAGGTTTTCACCTCAATTTCATGTAGAGTTTGGCAAACAGAGAGTTTGGGCAAGAATTTGGAGTATGGTCATGTTACTGAGGTTGCTGAATGTTACCCTGGAGGGTTGGATTCTGTATTATTCATGTTGTGGGAAAGCTTGCTTAATTTATATAGTGCTTTTGCAATTTGAATGAACTATTGTAAACTTCTAAGCCATAACATAGTAGAAAATAAATAAATAAGGTAATAAAGTGCAGTAATGATACAGAGGGTTTTGTTCTCTCTTTTGTGACTTATCTGTGTACAAGGCAGACACGTACCCTAATCCAAAGATTTTAACCCTTCAATCCACAGATTAGCAATCTGACAGGCCTTTTTCAAATCCAACATTCATGCCATTCCTGACCATAACCCAGCTCCTGTTCCTTTACGTATTTGCTCATACTCAAGTTGCTTTTATAATGTTAATTTCTACAAAGACCAGCATTTTGAATAAAACATTTTAATAAAAAAGAGATTTTACCAAGTATTTTTAGATAGTGAATGCATTCAAAGAAATCAGAAGTTGAAACTTGGGGGTTTTTTTTCACCATATTCATTCAATTTTTATGAATTGGTTAAGGAAACATCTGGACTTAAGGGTTCTAAAAAATGCATGATGTATACCATTTATTATACTTCAGATATAATTTTAAAATTAAAAAATTTATTAAACTGATCATTAAACTAGCATGTTCAGAAAATAGTAGAACCTTATTGAAATAAATAATGTTTGGACTAACACCGTTAAAACTAAACTTGTAATAATGCAGTATTCTTGCCCAGGAACATGACTTGTTGAAATATTTTTTGAAAATAAATATTCTGACTGTAGAAAAATGTAAATTACCTTAAAGATTAAAAATGTACACACCAAAGTAATACATGAATCTATATTTTAATATATTTTTTAAGAATCATGTTGAAATATTGAATCCATTATTTTTATTCATTAAAAATAGTCTGAGAAAACAGCTGGAAATTGTCAGAAATGTCATTCAGGTCTTAGATATATTTTTCAACCTCTAGAATATGTATTATAGGAAAACAGAAAGTGTAATTAGTACAAGACTCCTTTACAGACACTTTGAATACACTTCTTTCAAATGAACTGCAATACAAAGTTGCCATACAGTGTGCCCCTTTCTATTATATTTAGTAAAATGGATTTCTTGCTGTGATAAGTGATGCAATTGAAAATTTCAACAGAAAAGTGATTCTAATAAACAGTGGGTAGCATTTTTATTTAAGTAACAATGCTGTTATTCAACAACTATTATAAGTGTTCTGAAATGTGACGCTATAGTCAAGAAAAACTGTGCAAAGTCGTTGTTATGTTTTAACATTGCAATTTTTGTCCTTGGGAAGAAGTCCTGGGACTTGATTTCAAGTATCAGTAATTAAGGAGTATCAAAGAAATAGCTCTTCAACATAAAGAATGATATAGTCTGGCTTTTTGCCAATATTGTCAAGATTGAAACAATCCTTCAAATCACCTAAAATTAAAAGGAATATTTCAGGCTGTATTTCTTAATTCATATCACATACAACTGGGTACTGTAAATAAGAAAAACAAGCTCACATACCAAGAGAAATCTATGTTGTCCTATACAAGTTTTTGATCATTATCATGTCTGTCCAACGGGTTCAGAACAAATAACAGAGATGTCTGCTTTAGAGAAGATGAATAAATACTCAGAAGTACACTACCTATCAACATTTTTTTGCCCAGTTAATAATGACATGGCAAAGCAGTTTTTTTTTAAACTTTAGTTAGTACTCAGTCGCTGACTCAGGCCTTCCATGAGGAAAAAAGGGTAAGTAACTTTTCATAAAAGACAAGTTATTCACTATGTGTAAAAGTAGTGACTGAAAAAAACACTGGGGACTCATGCTCCTGGCATGAATATGATGTTTGAAATTTGAACTTTCAAAACTCCTGGTTTGGAGTTCTCTTACTTTAGGATAATTAGAACTCCCTGGTAGTGTTTCATCCACTCCTACTAGAGACATCTGCTAGAAGCTACATTAAAGTTATTTATTTGTCTGAAAGAACCAACACAGAGACAAGAAAACTGGAAAGATTTCAGATTGTGATTTTTCTATGTGATAATTTAAAGTTTCTAAAATATAATGACTTCTCTTTGTTTTCCTCTGCAAACTTTGATTATGAGTAAACTGAGGAAAAATATGATATTACAATAGGTCATATACCGTAGTGGAAAACTGGAAAGTTCCTAGAATTAAGAGAAAAATATTGCAGTCAAAAAACTTGTTCTGCTTTTGCTGGGGTATAATTAATTTTTATTCTGGCAGATTGTATTTTTACTATGTTTTAAACTTATGTCTGAACAGATTTGGTAAGTCAGCCATGTTTTAGCTGTTGCTGAGCAGTGCAGTTCAACAAGTAATAGTGGGGTGGGAAATTTTTCATGATTGCTTGGTGCTTAGGGATTTGTTTCGACTCCAATGTTTTTCTTTTTTTTGGTTTAGTTTTGGTGGTGGTGATGGTTGTGGATTTAAATTTTGGTTTCGTGATTATGCTAAAAAAATATTTTTATCTCAATCTAGTTTTGCACTTCCAATTCTTGTCTGCATCCAGCTGAGAGGAAGGGAACATTGAGCAAGTGATTAGGTGGTGCATGGCTGCCTACCAGTGTTAAGTCAAAAAGCACTTGTAAAATAAAGCAAAATAACAAACAACAGAGTTGATCACAGAATAAACATTTTTATATTACCACAAAGCAGGATGTTTACAGATCTATTCTTAGACATTAATATTTTTCTAGTTTTTTTCCAATATTTTGATATTTTAAAATAGAAAAAAATACTTCGTTTTTCTACTTGCAATCGATTGTAGGAAGAAGCAATTATTATATCATTCTATCCCTAAACAACTTTAGTAATATGCAGGTTAAAAAGCACATCAGACATTTTTATGCATTATATTAATAATAAAGCACACTACATCTAATTTGGCCAGTCACTGTGGTTTACATGAGTGTTAACAAGACGATTTCCCCATCACACACCAATCTGGCAGGAAAATCTGAACTAAGGTATAAAAATGCAGGATCCAGGGCACTGGAGCATAGTATAAGTTCAGAATTGTAAACAGACATCAAGAACTCATTTTCTAGTTCCAGTATAAATGCAACTGTTAGCAATCACATAATACAGAAATAAAACAAACCCCAAAAGAAGAATTACAAAAAAAGTTCTCAGAGTCCAATAAGAGAATGTTAATTAAAACATTTCGGTTTCAATGTTTAAAATTTAACAAATGTGGTGTAAGTGGGATATAATTTTGTTAATTATATTTTGATAAATTTCATGTTCTGGCCTTGTAGTAGTTCTTTAGTAGCCAGTGAAATCAATTTGCTGTTGATAGAGGAACAGGCCATGATTAGAAAGTTATTGTTTTGGAAGTTGAAGATAAATCTCATGCTGCAGATTTTACATAATTTTCTGATTCTTTACTGGAAAAGTCCTTGTGGAAAAAATCATTATTACTGTTAAAATGGAAAAATGCAGACAAAATACAAGCTGCCCAGATGAACTCGAAAAAAGACCTGTCAGTGTACCTACCTACTAGGTAGGTACATGCTGGTATGTTGTTAACAACAAAGGAAATTGGAGTAATAAAATTAAAGCAAAAATTCACGAAACAAGTCCTTAATTTACATTATTGAAACAGAGCTCTCCAATGCTTTATTTTCTTCATCATAAACAATTTAAATATAAAAAAAAAAAAAAAAAAAAAATATATATATATATATATATATATATATATATATATATATATAATAATTTAACTATTTCCATGAACCTGCATATGTCCAAACAGTAAGGTTTTGAATTTTCAAGGAATAAACAAAATATATATTTTTGAAATATCATAATTATCAACTGGGGCAAATCAGCCAGCAATGCTATTGGATGACTTGTCTGAAATGCTTGTGTCAAAACTAGGTGTTATACAAGTATTTTACAGTTACAAAAATGTCAGGAATGCCACTCATGGGATGAAATTTATGATCTCTTTCACAATGGAGGTCAATCGATACAGTGTTACATTTCGCCTTCACAATAAAAGAATCAAAGTATTTGATTATAAACTTTTGATACCATGTTTACATGAAAATGTTGTTTAATCAATAAAAAATTCTCAGCAGAGATAGTAAATCAATAAATAACACTTTTCTCTACAGTGCACCTTAAATAAAAAAAGCTATAGTTATAATTTTAGTAAGATCATACAATATTATTATAAACCACAGTGAGCATTTCCAGATAAAGACTTACAGAAAGTTTAAGAAAGGCTATATTATAGTAAGACTTTTAAAAATATAGTTGAGATTATAATAAATGCATAAATATTAAATAATTTAGGAATTCTGAAAGCAACTTGCAGAGATTAGTGAAAACACTTTCATCCATTTTTGTAATAAAAAAATGAGAAAAGAAAGTAGTGTTTATTTACAATCTAAATATACATAGATGTAAAAACCAATATGTCTAGAAACACTTTTAAATGGAGTCCCATTATTTTATTTTAAAGTTTTAGCCACAAAGAAGTGGATGTTATAGGGAGCAGGGAGGAGTTCAAATGGTTTGAATAATGATTGTTCACAACAATCTTCTGAAAAATGCTTATGTGACACAAAAAGCAAAAGCTAATATCAATTCTAAGTCATTTAGAAAAAGTAAGAATACACTTGAAAGAATAACATAAAAATATTAATTTCCCTTCCTCAGATATGTAACAAAGTTATGGTGAGTCAAAAACAAAGATGTGTTGCTCATCATGAAAATGGAAATGATTGTATTGCTGGACACTTAATGACATATATTGATGAATCATAATGGAAGTTAATCCTCTTGAAAACAAATTTAGGGAAGCTAAATATCTTGCAATAAATATGTTTTAGTAAGAATAAATGAAAATATCTTCTAATGACAGTGGAAGGCAGCTATCCATTGTAAATTAAAAACCAGGTAAATAAAAAACTACCAAATGTGACTATATCAGGCACAGATGAATACAACTCACTATTCCCAAATACAGAATATATATCTAAAAAAGATGTGAAAGCAAGCTATTAATATCTCACATGGTTAAGTTAGGTCAATTACAACATCTTGTTCACAGGTGTGTAATTGGATTACCTCTTAAAATATCTAAGCCTAAGCAAGCCAGATGTGAGAAAAAAACTCATTTCAGACATGCTAGATAAAGCACTGTTAACATTTATTTAATATCTAAAAGCCCTGTAGATTTCTTCTTTGCTAAAAATATATTTCAGGATATGCAAGCTCTGCACAGGATTTGCAATTACTTTTTCTTATACTACCACAGTAGAATGTACATAAAAGAACAGAAAACTATCCATCTTGTATATTTACTGCTTCTTTCCTTGCCCTCAGAGAAGAGCAAGAACTGCCCCTTTCAGTAAAATACAGGATTGGGTGTAGGATTGAAGAGAAATTACCGCATTATGAAGGCCTAAAGGAGGAAATTTTATCTTGAGGTTGGAAATTTGGAATTAAATGCTGGAACTGACTGTCTACTAGATCTCAAATCTGCTGAAAAAATGGATGAAAACTGGAATGTGATGAATGCCATGAAATGTGTGAAATTGTATAGAGTGTGGGTAAATCAAATCAGGATTGCTGTAAGAAGTGATTGAGATCAGCTGTGTCTTTGTGTCTTTGACTGTACTACTAAATAAATTTTTAAAAAATCTCAGTCACAGAGTCACAGAATCACAGAATCACTGGGTTGGAAGAGACTTCCATGATCATTGAGTCCAACCCATGCCCTAACACATCAACTAGACCATGTCATGGACATCCAGTCCTTTTTTAAACATATCCAGGGGTGGTGACTCTACCAGCACCTCAGACAGACAATTCCAGTACTTTATCACTCTTTCCATACAAAACCTTTTCCTAATATCCAACCTATATCTCCCTTGGCACAGATTAAGACTGTGTCCTCTCATTCTGTCAGTTGCTGCCTGGAGAAAGAGACCAACCCCAGCTGGTTACAGCCACCTTTCAGGGAGCTGTAGAGAGTGATAAGGTGGCCCCTGAGTCTCCTTTTCTCCAGGCTAAACAACCCCAGCTCCCTCAGCCATTTCTCACTGGGTTTGTGTTCCAAGCCCGTCACCAGCCTCGTTGCCTCCTCTGGATATGCTCAAGGGTCTCAAAATCCTTCCCAAACTGAGGGGCCCAGAACTGGACACAGCACTCAAGGTGTGACCTCACCAGTGCTGAGCACAGGGGGAGAATGACCTCCCTGCTCCTGCTGGCCACACTGTTCCTGACCCAGGCCAGGGGCCATTGGCCCTCTTGGCCACCAGGGCACAGTGCTGGCTCATGTTCAGCCAGCTGTACCAACACCCTCAGGTCCCTTTCTGCCTGGGCACTGCCCAGCCACATCATCCCCAGCCTGTAACGCTACAGGGGGGTGCTGTGGCCAAAATGCAGGACTCGGCACTTGGACTTGTTAAACTTCATCCCACTGGACTCTGCCCATCCATCCAATCGTTCCAAGTCTCTCTGCAGTTGCCTGCCTTCCAACAGGTAAAAAAAAAAAAAAACCTGGCTATAGTGGGATGGAAAAAGCTAGGGCTTGGTCTATTTGTCTTAATTCTGTATATTTTATAGTGATTTTCTATATCTAAATTTATATTAATATTTTTCTTTCTACTCGTACATATTTAGTGTTGGAAGCTGGTACTCCTTCATCAAAATGATAAAACCTGGTAGAGGACTTTCTTTGCCAACACTGGTAAATTAAAAAATATATTACATTGTTTCTCTCACCTACTCCAGAATCCTAGAGAGACACATGGTGATTCTCTGGAACTATTCTTCCCAGGACTCCTGTTAAATATAATTTATGTGACTTTTTGATCAGCTGTCTCCAAAAGTGCAGTGCCCTTCACACAGATTGTCCTTCACACAATTTACTGAATTTTTTACTTTCATTGAATTAATGTATTAAGCTAACATTAGTAGTTCCTCTGTTGAATATATTTTGACTTTTTTTTTTTTTTTTAATATAATTGCTGTTGTCCTTAGTTCCTGCTTTAATAAGCTTTTATGTATATAGACCTGACTACGGTAAAAAGAAGATTTTTAGGAAAGGACTGTATTTTCATGCAAGTCAAGTGTTGTTAAGCGGTGCTTTTTTCATGTCAAGAAGAATGCCACTTTAGGTGGCATTTAGGTGGTCTGGCTTAACTCCTTGAATGATCTGGGTTGGGAGTTGCCTTAAAAACTATCTACTTCCAACCCTCCCGGTCATGGGCAGCGACACCTTCCACTGGAACAGATTGTTTAAAACTCCATCCATCCTGGCCTTCAACACTTCCAGGGATGTGGCATAAATAATTCACTATAGCCCACTGATAATTTAGTTATTTATTTATTTGCACAGCTCACTGAGGACCTACCAATTTGTCAGTATATTTATGGAAATTTGTTGCTCAGAGCTGAATGCACCGCTGTAGGGGAAATCACACCAGTGCCTTGGAAACAAAACTTCTATTAGACCTTTGCTTTGTAAGGTAATACATATGCAGTCCAAAATGTCTATTATCTTTTCTATTTTATTGCAACAATATATCACCCTTTTGAGCTGATATCTAATGTGCTTTATAGTATTCCTAGAATTAATGCTTTTCAGGTTGTTGCCTCCCTTTCAATCTTTGTAGCAATTACTTTATCTCTGAACAGATTCTTGAGCTTGCATATTTTGAAGCTGAGTGTCTGATTTTTCTGCCCATGCTGCCAGTTTCTAAGTCCTCACTGGTTCTTGCCACTTTCCTAAATCTATCATTGGCAAATTTCCTTAGCAATTCCCTTGTTAGCTACTTCCTGTTAAGTACGAATAAAAATTGCATATCTGATTTCTGAGTGTTCAGTTTCACTCTCAAGTTGACATATGGAAATTTTAAAATAGTATTTCAAGTGTATTCTTCAGTCATGCTTCGATGTACTATTTTTCTAAATCAATTGTAAATACAGAAATTTGTGAAACGTGTAAAATGAACTTTCCTTATTCAAGTGCTTGAGTTGAAATCTAGTTTCAAAATGGCTTCTGACTTCAACGACACCAAAAGTAGCATCATTACATATTTTATTACTAAATAAAGAGAACTCTTTGCAGCAGGTTCTTTTATTTTCACAGAATCAGAGAACCATTTAGGTTGGAAAAGACCTCTAAGGTCGTAGAGTCCAGCCTTTGACCAATGACCATCTTGTCAACTCAATTATCGCATGTCATGTCCAGTTATTTCTTGAACAGGGATGGTGACTCCCTGGACAGTCCATTCCAATAATTAACAACCCTTTCTCTGAAATAAATTCTTCCCGATATCCAACCTGAACCTCTCATGGTGCAGCTTGAGGAAATTTCCTCTTGTCCTGTCAGTGGTTGCCTGGGAGAAGAGACCAGCCTCCACTTGGTTACAACCTCCTTTGTGGCATTGTAGAGAGCATTAAGGTCTCCCCTGAGCCTCCTTTTCTCCAGGCTAAACATCCCCAGCTCCTTCCATCCAACATCCCTGCTCCTCCTATCAGTCACTCTCTAGACCCCTCAGAGACTCTGTTGTTCTTTGGGGTCTCTGCAACACCTCAATGTCTGTCTGGTCATGAGGGACCCTGAACTGATTACAGCATTCAAGGTGTGGCCTCATCAGTCCCAAGCATGAGGGGACAGTCACTGTCCTGGTCCTGCTGGCCACACTATTCCTGATATAAGGCCATTGGCCTCCTTGCCTTTTCTGCTGGCCAGCTTTCCAGCTACTCTTTCCCTGACCTGTAGCCCTGCACAGAGTTTTTGTGGCCGGAGTGTAGGATCTGGCACTTGGTCTTGTTCAACTTTATACTTCTAACCACAGCCCATCAATCCAGTCTAACCAGATCCCTCTGCAGAGCCTTCTTACCCTCCAGCAGATCAAAACTCCCACACACCTTAGTGTCATTTGTGAACATATTGGGGGTGCCCTTGGTGCTTTCATCCAGATCATACAGAAGGACATTAGACAGGACTAATGAAGACATTAAATAGGACTTTTTGTTTTGTTTTTAACATATGTACATTTTAAGAGTAGGATTACTCATTACACTGTATTGAAAAAAGCATATTTACTAGTATTTTCTTTTACAAAATATACACCCACACATCCTCACAGAGGCAGAATTCTTTACTTTATTTGTTTGCTGAGCTGGCTTTCTGTGTATTGCTCTACTTGGCTAGGTGTTCTTGGTAATAGATATCTTCACTCTCAAGGGCTGTTACGCTGTCACCTTTAATGAACATAATAGATATGTTCCTTTGCAAACATAAAATGATTTTACCAAAATTAAGAGACTTGTGAGTGTTTATACAAGCTGAATCTTACTTACACTTCTGTATAAGTGAATTTTGTTTCCCATTTCTGAATAACAGAATTCTGGAGATGATGCTCTCTGTAGTATTACATTTAACATACTGTCATCTTACTTTAAAATGAGAGTCATGCAAGCATATGGTAAAAATAAAACATTTCCTCTTCTCCACTGGGAAGTAGTATCCAAAATTATTATTACATGTAAAGTACTGCAAAACCTGTACATCTAAATCTCTGAATATCAGAATTATTCAAAATTTTTGCATTGGGAATACAGTAATTTCAGTACTATCTGACCCTTGATCTACAGACACACCACTGCTTGTATATATGAGTGATGTTTTCTTATTGCATTAATAATTTTCATCTTTTATTGTGTGAATAATGCATGAACTTTGCTTTCTTTGTGCTTTTTCATTCAGAAAATGACATCAAAAATTCACACCTCCAGATTTGATCTCATTTGGACTGAGAACATTGCATATTATTAGTTCAGAAATATGACAACTCTGAAAACATGTGAAGCCCATGGATACCAGATGAGAAGTGAAGGGAGATTTTGAGCAGCATTAAAAGAAAAGCATGCTTATTAGGGCTCTTATTTTTTCACAAGTTAGAAAAACACAGAATTATAGCATCTAAGCTGCTTTAATTTTAAAACCATATTTCACTATACAATATATGAATGGGTTATGCAGTGAATTTCTTTCTTCGTGATTTAGGAAAAATCCTTACCTGAATGTACTGATCTCACTACTGTTCATGGGAGATAAGAGGGGCTCTACAAAGAGTGCTAAGAGATTAAAAAAGTTGAGATTTAGATATTTAATAGTGGAACTATAGCAATCTTTAAATGGAAAATATTTCACTATAGTGAAACATCTTTAATTTTCTGAACTTATCTTGAAGGAGATATTTTTTTCTATAAAACTGTTCTATTCCTGAGGACAAGAGCATTCAGATTTGCCCTTGTGCCATATAGCCTAGTGGTGTCTTAAAAGTCAAAAGTACCTTGCAGAATGTACAAGACTTTTTGAAATGTGAACACATCACACATATTAGCAGACTAAAAAGGTAACATGCAAATTAATGAAGAACAAGAGATAAACCTGCCAAGGCCACCATAGCCAGTGTCAGAGGCCATTCCTGACATGACCACAGTTGGCCATCTCCTACTTTTTAGCCTTCTTTAGAGGTCATGATCCTCAGCATTCTCAGTCTTGTGCCTCATAGATAGAGCTCCTAGGACATGAAAGGACATCATCCCTGTTATAATCATCACTTCTAAAATAAATACATGGAAATAAATTATTTTTAGTGTATTATACTTGCACAAACCAATTTTCTGTGTTGTTTAAATAAAATCTGGTGCAATCCAATAAAAGCTCAGTTGTCTGGAGGATGGTCCTTACAATGTCAAGGATGCAGGTTTGTGCTCTGTATAGGCCATTCACTCAAAACCTGGACCTGATGATTCTTGTGGGTTCCTTCCCAGCTCAGACTATTCTGTGATTCTGTGATTCCTTACATTATTTTTTGGCTGCTTATTTCTTTGTGAAGTTTTCAGTTTTTGCAAGTAATCTCAGAAAATTGATTTCAAACTTTACTGTCTAGTATTTTTTTAAATGACTTGGCATAAGCGACCTTCTCATAAGTAAGTGTTCTAGAATAAAAATGTGAGAATAGATTGAACAGAACTTTCTAATTTTGAAGTGCAAAATAAACATTAAAAATGTTTGTTTAGGAAGAAAACCCCCAATAAACAAACCAAAATACCTGAAAAATGGAATAAAACCTATATTGTCTGGAAACAGAAAGGAGTGGATAACTGTTGCACATGGGTTTGTGTTCCACATTGTGTTCTGAAGTGCTTATTAGAAATCAAAAGTAATGTATTTTGGGATGGAAAACTGAAATTGCTAAGTAGTAGAAAAGTTAGAGAATTTTCCACACATGGGTGGAAAATGGCGAAAGGTCAGATGCAAAAACTGAGATGTGAAATACATATGGAGGAAAAAGTATAAAAGAACAGCCCTTGAGACCTCTTCTGGTTAGGAAAGTGTTTGCTCTGTGCCACTGGGGACAATCAGAAGAAATCCCTCCTCTCTTTTTCCTTTTTCTTTTTCTTTTTCTTTTTCTTTTTCTTTTTCTTTTTCTTTTTCTTTTTCTTTTTCTTTCTCTTTCTCTTTTTCTTTTTCTTTTTCTTTTTCTTTTTCTTTTTCTTTTTCTTTTTTTTCTTTTTCTTCTTTTTCTTTTTCTTTTTTTTTTTTCCTTTTCCCTTCTCCTTTCCCTTTCCCTTTTTTTTTTTTTTATTTTTCCTGTCTTTTTCTCTTTTTCTCCTTTTTTCTTTATCTCTACCTTGTACATTGCCAAGGATGCAGTTTGAAATATTGTTTTCCCTTTCCTAACAAAACTGTAGACTTTTCCAGTGATTATCTGCCATCTGTTGATTTCAGTACTTCAATTGCTTCAGAATCCTCTGGAAAACAACTCTTTCTCCAAGGAGGGTTGAATGTACACTCAAAGGTAACTTCAGCTAAGCAAGTGTCCAGCTAATCCCCTTAGCACATAGGGACAAGGCTGCCACCAGCTCTAATTGATTCTGAAATGAATCTGTATAGAAAATTAGAAGGTTTGGATTCCCATGTGAGCTTCAATAAAGGGCCAGGATGTAAGCCTGACAGCTGAATGGATTCATAAATGAAAATCTGATAAGCAGCTTAAAAGTGTACTTAAGTCCAGAAATTATTTGAATGCTCTTGTTAATGGCACATTGTATATTGTCATCTAGTTAATTATCTCTGAAGATGAGTTCTTGCAGAGGAGAGATACGCCAGCCTTTCACAGCCTTTTCTCATCACATATTTATTAAATTCCACCCTCCTTGCCAGTAGCTGGGAGGCAGAATGAAAGGATTAGGCGACTGCAGCTCCTCTGCGGCTGTCAGTTCACTGTGCCAAACTTCAAATATGAACTGTTGCATCTACTGTCTGAGACATTTCCTTTATATCTTAATTTGCAAATGAGGAGATGACATTTGTTAGGCCTTGTATTTGCACACATGAAAAGCAAATACTGTCACTGCTGGCTATTTTGTTTATCCCTTTGGAGATAGTGTATGGCCTATTTCAAAATTTTCTTCAGATTTCTTTTTTTTTTACTAACTGAGATAGTCATGGAGCTACACATCTTCATATTTTATTCAGGAAGCCTATCTGCAGTTTATGAAGCATGCCCTGCATGCAACTAGCTATTTAAAACAGTTTCTTTAAATCTATTTTCACTTTTCTGTTTTTCAATTTTTTTGATAAATGTTCCTATTTTGTATATCTTCCATATAGAAGGGTTGATGAGTTTTTCTGTGCATACAGGTAGGTACACCTGCCTTTTTTTTGATTTCATAAGTGTTTATCTGTCTATCTGCATTCATATTAGTAGTGGAGAGGTAGAAAGATTGTGCTGGAGGCAAAGACTGTTCTGTCCATCACATTCTTATAATCCACCATCAGATATGAAATGGATAAGAAATGAAGATGGAAGAAGAAGAAATGAAATGCACTGTTCATTAGAGGAAGTTCACTAAGCAAAATAAATAACCAGAAAGAATACTAAAGATATACAGAATCATCTGTGTTATCATCTCAAAATACTCAAGAAAATATTGTTGCTGAGTAAAATTTGTAAGCTTTCTACCTTTGTTAATATTTACAAACTTTAGCATATTTATTTGTAAAATTGTCTTTCTGCACTAAGATTGAAAGCTCATTCCTAAAACAGCAGTCTATGGTCACTGTTTTGGTCACAGCATACAGAATTTCTTGAGGAATCAGCAAGTCATATCTTTCTCCACATCTGCCTCATTTTTTGGACATAATTATTTTTAATTCATCTGAATGGCAACAAGGCGAAGAGCTAGGATGCTTAAATTTAATTTGGTCTGAAGACACACACATTTATCTGACCTCAGTCAAGATAGGTTTTTTTTCCGAGCACTCAAATGTGCATAAGAGTTGTCACTAAAGTGGTATTTCTTTTCTCACATGACAAATGTAGCCACATTAAAAAAGAAACAGCACCCTGGAAAGGATAGCTGTCTTCTTGTGTCACATGTTAATGGATATCTATGTTGATGTATATATATTTAGACATTTAAATCAACCTCAGATGCCCTAAAGGTCTTTTCCTGGGTTTTCCTGGAATCATAAGTCCTTTGATTATATGTCTGAGTACTGTTACAGTAAATGCTACTTCTTTGCTATTTCCAAACATTCCTGTCCATACTGCAGAGCTGGGTAGACTCTGAAATTCCTGGAGAGATAGCAAAACCAGCAGGAATAATTCTGGCCAGTATCTTACAGTCACTGCAGAAATACTGGCATATGGCTGAGATTTAATCTCTCTTACAAAGCCATTTCTCTCCTCCTCCTGTTTCTTTGCCATTTTCAGCAAGGGCTGTTAGGAAATTAGGAGCTGGAGCAACAGAAGCAGCTGCCAACTGCAGTAAGTACTGCATCCTCTTCATTTGGAGGGTAAGCAGGACACGGTTGGTGACTGAATTTGCCTGGCTGGCAAATTAAAAAGTGGCACACACAGTGATCTTCAAGAGGCAGAGGGGAATATAGCTGAAATGTACATTTAGAATAAAAATCTAGTCATAGAACTTGAGTCAAAGCCCAAGAAAGTCAATGGAAACATTACTATTTACTTTAATAAGCTTTTGATTTGAACCTATGCATACTGATGTTTACAAAAATATTTCTCGTTTAAATGGATGCCACTTCAGCTTGCAAAGTTCCTGGAAATCCTGGAAAGGTGAGAAAAAACTCAGATGAAAATTCTTATCAAACTATCACTAGAGATAGTTATTAATAAGCACAAATGACTTTTCTCCAGTCTTCACACCACCTCTGCAATACCTGAAATGTTTCAACACTTAGAGAGGTATGATAGCATTATTTTACAACTGTATTTTATCATATATAAAAGTTGCCAAAAATTTCTTCCTAAAAGGTTCCAAAAAAGTCCTATATAATATCCTATATTTATATCCTATAAAATACATATATGTCAGAAGCATAAAACACATGGAGGGAAACAAAATCTCTCTGCTGCTTAGATGTGCATATATACATCTAATTAATTCTTTAAATGAATATCATTACACTCCTATGGAACACAAATTATTTTATATCAGTTTTAAAGTAGGTGTGTTTCATATTAAAGCATATTTATTTATAAACCAGTTCTGTAAATAATTACTAACTTCACAAGTACTTGATATGTGGCATGTAACATTTAAATACAGAAGGGCCAGAACAAGTCTTGTCCTTGTGAAAGGTTGAGTCATCCCCCAATCATAGAAATTTAGTATTGGTTTAAATTCCCATTGCTCTGATGAGATAATATCATTGCCTCTGGTCTGTAGGAATGCATCCCTATTACCTGGCATAGTCTGGAAATATCCTAGAGTGGAACACTAGTTCTTTTTACTCCTTTATAAAAATTTGTAAAAGCAGACAGCAACATCTTATTCTATATGAAAATTCAGCTGTTAAAATATTTTTCAAAACTTGAAAACTGGACATTGACACCCTCCATAGCTCAGTTTCCATGTGGTTCCAATATAACCCTCCCTCCTTTTAAGAAAACCATTGTCAAATGCAAATAAATAAAAAATTAAAATTGACTCCTTGAAATGGAGGCATAGTGGCAGGGTGGAGATGTGGAGACATAAGTAAATGGGTCTGTATATGTTTTATATTACTCTGATTAGATTTGGGAGAAAAATGAAACTTCAGAAAACACTGAATATGAATCAGACTTTTCATTTGTTTGGGTTGTAAACATTACTCCCTGACTTACATGGGATGGAGGACCTGCTCCAAGGATAGTTTGTATTTTATGGAGATAAGAGAAGGGAAAAATATATTTACACATTCTAACTAATGATTGCTTCATTTGGTATTAATTAAGTGCCTTTTATGCAAGAATCAGTACACAGATCTCTTTCTAGAAGGTTTCACTGGCTGAAATGAAATTATGTTGGTGTCTGGATCAGGTAGTATAGTGAATTTAGGCTTCTTTTTATCTGTTTTTATCTATCTGTCATCCATCTATTGATCTATCATATAAATACATCTATAAAAACTGTACTCTCAGAGCTAAAAATAAGAGTATCTAAGTGAGGATGTAATTGCAGAGACAGCCTGTGCTGTCAAGATGGTAGTCAGTTTTAGATATGCTCAAAAGCAGATTGTTAGGCACCTTTAACTTTGGAGAGTTTAACATGTACAGGCTCAGGATGGTTAGAAGCTGAGTAGGGATTGCAGTCATGAACCTCAGTACATCAACTCCATTTTAAGTATAAAAGTCTTGTTTTGGAATTAAGCTGATGATTCTTCAAAGAAAAAGCTTCTTACGCTACGAAGATACAGGAATTCTTTCTTCATAGACTCCTTTGCAGGACTCTAAGTTATCATCTAAGTGCTTCAGAATTTGACTCTCTTATTGTAACTATTGCAAAAGAAGAATCTGTCATAGGAAAGATATTGAGAAAATATTTTGAAAGCATTTTTATCTGTCCTTAATTTTGTCTTATTTTTACAACTTATTTTGTATCTCTAAGGGGAGGAAAAAAAAAAGCAGACAAAAATATCTGTAGCTGAGGCAATTATTTTTAAATCTCTAGTACTGGACAGAGCCATAACCCATTTTATTTTAGGATAACTGCCAATCCCATCTGTTTGGCAAAAATATTTTATTTTTTTTTCTTCCCTCCAACTCTCTCTCTTTGTTTTCTTCTGTTTTGACAGATAGCCTCCAGGTTTTGTGTCAAGAAGAAGCTTCTGAAAATCTTTCAAAAGGCTATTTGTATGAAACACTATCCTTGAAAAGGCAAAGGAGAGAGTTTTTTGGTTTTAGATGGTGTCAAACCATGTCCAAACAGATGCTAAAGAAAGTGCCTGCACACTGCTGCAAGGAGAACTGTTCACTGTGTCTTCTATTCATCTTTACGGTTTGACAACTGTGCAAACCAACATATGGTCTCATATGCAAAATGCTTAAAATATATCAATGCTGACAGGATCCCTTCCTGTCCTCCTGAGCTTGACTACTGCTATTTAATGGCATTCAGGATAGTATAATGTGATATTATCTATCTGTCTATAAGTCAATTATAAGTTTATGGATAACTAGATATGATGCCTTAATTTCCTTAGGAGCTTTCAATCTGAATATAAGAAGCAAATGTTAGGTAAGGGAGTCGGCCAGAAAAAAGAAATAATGTAGTTCTTTCTAAATGTTTTTGTAGGGTTTTTTTTAGCCAATGTATGATTTGTATTTGTCTTTGTCTTGTATTTGTATTTATCTTACTCTGAGAAGAATGTGATTTGACCAAAGGCTGCTATGTGTAATTTCAATGAATTTATCTTAGTAAAAAAAAGTGAGTGTTGATGAAAACAAGCAAAGTAATAAAGAAGCTGACTAAGTATGATCACTGTTACAAGCAGTAAAAGGAATTTACCAACATCTTGTCTCAGTGATGAAGAGCTTACAAGTTTTATGGAATAAGATTGGCCATATTTCGACCTATCTTTACAAAACTGTGTCCTACTGTGTCAGCAGAGTTTTCTTACCGATAAAGCATAAATTTAAGCTAAGAAAAATGGCAAAAATTGTGGAAGGATTTTATGATACAAAACAGAAATTACTAAGAAGAAAGAAATATTTTGTTTTCCATCACTGCAAATATACATTTCAATTTTATATTTCAATATTGAAATTAATTTGCCTGTAGTGAGTTTTAAACTATTACTATTTATATTGCACAGTGTTATTTCTATCTCAGTTTTCAATAACAAGTTATCTTACAGGAAAACCTTTACAGAAGATACAGAATTCCAAAGTTATCCTGTAAGAACTAAAGGCTTTAATAGGCTGAGTGTTTTTATGTGATCAGAGGCTGCTGAACTTGTTTGGTGGATTTGGTTTTCATTTTGTTTTGGTTTCTTTTTTGTCGTTTTTTATTTTGTTTGTTTTTGTTGATTTTTGTTTTGTTTTGTTTGAGTTTTTGTTTTTGTTTTTGTTTTGGTTTGGGGTTTTTGGCTTTTTTTATGGAGTTTTTGTACCTTTTTTTTCTAAATATAAAACATTAACATTTTTATAAATATCAAGGAAAGTTTTAAGTAAATGCATTCTTGTGGTCTGGGGCCACAGATAACTTTATAATCACTCTTAGTCAAGAGGTCCAGCTAAATAACATGAAACTTTTCTGTTTGAACTATCTGGCTGGTCATTTCTTTTCTCTTATATACATACTTTTGTTCATGACTTATTTCACATAATTTAAAATTATTAGCTTTATATGGGAAATGGTTATCTGCAGTAAAGCATTTCAAGATGCAAATAGAAGGGTTTTTAATAAGGTATTTAATGGTTAACTACATCATCTTCTATGCTTTTCCCACTTTCACTCTATTCTTCTTTCTGTATATATAGATAAACCTTGAAGTGATGCATTTGATTTTGTAAGAAATTTAGATTTCCTATGAATAGATGTAGGCAATAGATGTAGGTAGTTTGTTTTATTATTTCTATATATTAATTATATCTGAGATACTACCAATAAATGGAAGAGAAAAAGAAATGGAAACTGGAGTAAACATACTTTGATTTGTAAAGAAAACATGGAAAAAACATCACTCAAATAAAGAGGGAGAAGATCCACATGAGTTATTAGGGAATGGAAAATGTAAGGAATGCAGAGACAGAGAGAATATCAAGTAAGTGTAAAGATGGAAAGTAGAAGAAGAGTCATGTGAAAGAGGAGCTGTTGAGATATGGGAACTGAGGAAACAGCACAGAGACAGAAAATGTGGAAAATGGCTGAACAATTGAATAAAATATATAGAAGAATAAAAAGAAAAAAGATGGATGGATGGATGGATGGAAGGAAGGAAGGAAGGAAGGAAGGAAGGAAGGAAGGAAGGAAGGAAGGAAGGAAGGAAGGAAGGAAGGAAGGAAGGAAGGAAGGATGGATTTATCATGTTACTTCATTAAAAGTACACTGAAGTCAAATTTTTAATTCCATTTTCACCTCATTTTGCTGCAACACTACAAGGTGACTATAAGTTTGCTAGATGTTACCATGTGTAAAAAAAAAACAAACAAAAAAACTTCAAAAAACCTCAAAAACTTTGGAGAGTTGGGTTCTTGCTCCCAGATGAATGAAGACCATCTTCAGAAGACTTCCCCATCCCAGCAGGAGCTGCTGCTCACATTCCTCAGTCTGAGGCTAACAACAGCCTGCCTAAAATTCCATGTGTCCCTCATAAACCAAGTGGGCAGCACCCACAAGGACTGTTTGCTGCTCCAGGAATTCTGGTGCTTGAGCATAAGCCCGAGTGAAATAAGCACTTATTCAAGGGAATCCCCACCACAACAAAGGAGAAAAAAATGGCAGTATCCACCCTATCTAACTGTGCAGGTCTAAATGTAAATAGTTTCAGTTTGAACATTTAATATTCAACTTCTGTGTTGAAACCTTCAGTTTCCCCACATTGTCAACAGAGAAATATGGGCAGTTCTAAACAAAGATTCATATGACTGATCCCAAGAATTTTTCTAGATATCTATGTTAGGATGAAATCAGTTGCTATCAGGAAATTCATATTTTTTCCTTTCTGATTTTAAATAAAATTTTGGATTACTAAGTCATTAAGAATAGTTTTATTTTTTGACCCTTAAGGTGAAAGGAGCAATACTGCATCCTTCTAAAGTAGATGGAATCTTCTTGAAAAAGACAGAAACTCTACTTCTATGAAGACAGTTTTTTACTGCAACCTATTTTGAAACTGGATTTCAACCTAATGCTGAATGAAGCCTAAAAATTCATGAAACAATCAAAAAATGTATTCTGTTTTCTGTGATATCAAAGTGTGCTGACTTAAAAGTGGAGAAAAATTTGAAGTCCTTCTGGAACAGATCTGTTATTTGGAAATGAGCAACACCAGAGAAAGAAATTAACAAGATAAATGCAACTAGCATTTTTTAATGGCAACATATTTTATTAAGGTCAGAATTTTTCAAATCTCCCTGCACACATACTCTTCCACAAGACAAAGAGTATCCTTTGAAAGGTAGTGGGTGGAAGAAAAAAGACTAGCCTATCCATGCCATACTGAGGTGCATCTGAAAGAAAGTTTTATAGGCAAGTTTTGCAATTAGGGCTGTTCCTACTATTTGTAGACCAGAGGGTTGGTTGAATAATTTCCCTTATTCAGTTTGAAAGTTTTACTCTTACTTGATGGGGTGACTGGGGGTAAAGAGATTGGTATAGATTTCATTACATATGTCTGCAAAAATTAAGATCATAGTACATCTAGAAATTTTGGCCAAATTCTACTTATACTCTAAGAAATAGTTTATAGTTTTCTTTATTTTCCAAAAAATCCATTTACATTGCTTGTGTATATCTGTAAATTACGTAGCTTTCAAAAACAACCTCACTGGTGTCCAAACCAGCAATTGAAAATCAATCACATTTTGAAATTTTGGGATTAATCAAGAAAAAATAATTACTAGAACGTAGAATCTAAATTTCGGTCAAATAAGACACATCACAAAATGAACAAAAAACTATCTATTTTCCTCTCCTGTCATTGAAATATTTTTTAATTCTATTCTCTATGAAGAATGTTAGCATCTCACACAGCTGTAACAAAGAAATGGTGGAAAGACTAGGATTAAGATCTCAGTTCTTTAAATAGCAAGAGGTCTCCCAGTAAATTGAAGGCACACAGAACACTGAAAAGTAGGGACTCCATTTATTCCCCTGAACTTCTGAAGACTTTCTCTTTACTGCATGTTGATATACCACATACTTCCAGTTAACAGAGGATTTTCATTCCTGGCACAACAAAGACACAATTCTTAGGTTTTGGTTAATTTATGTGAAGTGGTTCCAAGCACTAGACAAACTTAGAGCATGAATTCCAGCACAGAAAAATGTCACCAATTTGTATTTGTAACAATATATTCTTTAAAATGATGGATGTGTCACTTAAGATGTTTGAAATAGATAAGGATTTTTTAAAACAAATTAAGTTGTGTTCATAAGTATGTCCTAAGTTACTCATATGGATGGAAATGCCTCAAATTCTTGGTTAGGTAAACCAGCAGAACTAAATAAGTCAGTGCTGCTATAATAGTCAGTAAGTTCCTTCACTTTTTTATTCAAAATTAAAAGGATATTTTTGGCTATTAAGAATTTTAAATTTACAGTGCCCGAGTTATTCTTATAATTTCCTTATTTCACAAAGAAAAGAAAAGAAAGATTGCCTAGGCAATTATTAAGGTTTTCCATAAAGGAAATGACAGTCAGGAATCTAAGTCCCATTTAAAGTGGCAAAAAGATGGAAAGCCAAACTTCTCTTTCACAGTGAAAATTACCTTTGCATGACTTACAGGAAATCATGGGGGAAGTTGTGAAAGAATCTGCTGAATAAACTATGTCTTCCCTCACACTCCTTACCTCAGCTAAGAAAGAAAATCCTTTATATATCTTTGCAATAGAATGGGATATTGTCTCACAAGCTCTATGTAGGTTTATTTTATTTTATAATATGATGTTGATTGTAAGTTATAATTGACTAGAAAAGAGGAATGGCAACATTTTTTATGCATTGCATATATCATAAATTTAGAATTGAAGGCTACTAAGGTTGTACGCATTTTTTGGTCCAGTTACCTGAAATATTTTTGGGCCATTATATTGGCAAAGAAAAAAATGTATCATGGCATTTTTTTATATCTGACAAATATATGACAGAAAACCTGACCCCTCCTTGTACAGCAATTACTTTTTTACATCCTTACCTGTGTGTCAAGAGGATGTGGATATCTCAACTAAAACCTCTCCACCTTCTTACTTAGCATTTTTGCACAATATAATCTTTTGAAAGGTCAAATGTTTGACATCTCTCACAGAAAATGCTGCACTTATTTTGACAGAGCTATATCTAGCATGTTTTCTTTACTAGGCAAACTGTCTGGAAGGGAAAATGGAAGTAACAACACAGTGGCTTTTGTGTTTGTTGCTATGGCTAAACTGCATAGCAACAAGACTTAGGACAGTTGCCTGTATTCAGGAAAAAGTGAAAATTTAGCCTTCTGTATCAAGTGTGTAGTGCATGCACACAGAGCAAAACCTCATATCAAAATAGTGACCTCACACTTATCCATACTTTTCAACAAGATAGATGGGCCTTAACTTTCCAGAAGGCTAAGGAAACGAAGGTAAATTAAGTATGTCTTGTCACAAAGAAATGCTTCTTTATATAAAGTAAGCAACTATATTAATAAGGAAGAAAAATATTAAGAAACATAAGAATAGAGACTGGTGATGTGATACAGAAATAAAAAGAAAAAAAAATTTAAAAATTAAAAAAAAAAAAAAAAAAAAAAAAAAAAACAAAACCAAAGGACAAAAGGACAACTTTCTATAAACAGACCAGACTTCTAGCTGCTTCTAGCTGTTCATCTTTCAAGAGATGAGCCTTTCCAGAGAGTTTCACGATATGTAGGAATGATCAGGATATATTTTGCTGTTTGGTTTATCTGTTCTCCTGTTCTATATTACTTCTTATGGTTTACTTCTAATTGTTTGAGAAGAGGGAGGGCATAAGGGTTGGTTGTGGGGTTTTGTGCTTTTTTTCCTCCAAACTTTTATATGTGGTCTTTTCAAAAACTTAGTGTTCTACATTCTGTATAAAAATCATAGCTTCTGTAATGAGTTTAATCAGAACAGCTATAGAACTAATTGTTGGAATCAAAGCAGTAAAGATTAAAATGATTTTCTGTTCTTTTCCTTTACTACATAAAAAGATGAAACTAAGTTGACTAAGTTGTATTTCATATCCCAAATTTAAAATATTACTATCTCAAGTTTCCTAAGACAAATTTTCTTTTGCAGATCCAATCTGAGGATATCTGGACTGCAGACTATAATTAAACATTGCTTTAGCACTTTGCTGTTATGTTTGAGCTATTCCATTACATTTTGCTTCACCTCTGTGGCATATTTTTATTCTCAAATGTCTCAATCATTGTAACAAGAGTGAGAGTTTAGCTTGCAAGGTTGATTTTGTACTTTAAGGATATCTCCGCCTCCTCCTTGATTATATGCTTAGCTACTTTTGCTTGACTGAAACTGCTATATAGAATATAAGCTATTGTACTCATAGACATATGTAAATGGAAACAAGGGGAAAAAAATAACCCATGCTGAGGGACATGTACATTTCCAAAAGACTGAGCAGGAGGTATGTAGACAAATCCTATTATTGGGTAATGAGATTTGTGCGCGTACCCGGACACTATTATGAAAATGTAGCTCTTTTTCAAAACAAAGTGAAAGAAGGGGGCAAGCTTTTCAGCTGAGGTCAAATTCTGCTTCCAGTAAGGATGTAATAAGTTCCAATAAAATCAACCTTATTAGTGTTCAAAAGTAGCTGAAAGAAATAAACAGCCTTTACGTTCACAGAAATTTAAGATGACTTTGAGCCTGATCATGCTCTCATTGAAAGCAACAGGAATTTTGCCAACGAGATGCAGCAACAAGCTTATTAATTACTAATCTGCTAAAGCTCTCTTAGTGTCAAGAAGTTTGCATTCCTTATAATAGTCTTCTATGAAGTAAAGCAATTCATGTAAAATCAGGAATGTTATGAATAAAAGATTCAACCGTTTCATCATTCATGGACTTGGAAGAAAATTCTGCCATGCATTTTTAAGTCATGAGTCAAGATCTTGATAGTCATTTTAAATTTTGAGGTTTAATATACAATAAATGTTGTATATCTACTCCATGTCTGCTGCCACTGGACATCATAGAATTATGTTCCCAAATTTTTTTTTTTTATAATCACACTGACTAAGACTATGCTTTTCCATATAGGAAAAGAGAAACTCTTATAGTAATAAAAAGATTCTACCAGAAATGCTATTTAAGGAAAACATGCAACATGCTAAAATGCATAAACCTGAGAGCATTGAGTGTCTATACATTTGTAGACAACTACATATAAAAGATAAAATTGAAGAGAGCTTTAGATAGAGCTGGTAGCCTTTACCAGCTCATATACTGAAAAATACCTAATAAATAAAATATGCCTTTGCTTTGTTTAATATTCCTGGTAACCCAGAACCAGGAAACCCATTTCATAGTAGAAGATAGATAACTCATGAAAATTAAGTAATAATCTACTATTTTTAATTTTACAAATAGGCAGCTCCTAAATGTTTAATACATGAGAGAATAAGGTCTCCATATATCTTAATTCCCTTTTAACATCACAGAGTTTCTTTTTTCCATGAAATTCCTAAGAGAGAGGATCACTAACTCCTCTAGCAGCTTGAGTGGTTGCAACTTCAGAAGTTGCAGTGAATACAATGCTGACAGTATAGCTGGAATTTTCATGCCCGAAGTTATTCAGCAGAAAGTTTTCATGTTCTGCGATCACACTATTATTTGCAAACACAGTGTGTGTCTGTTTTATGTTGTCACCAAGATGTGTGTTAAAACAATACCTGTTCAAGCCATTGGATGATCAATCTTTTAGATTCTTTCAGGTGAATGTATTGTTGGATAGCTGTTAAAAATTGAATGGAAGGTAAAAATATACTTGGTAATACAAATGGAACAAATAAGTAGATTAACGGTTATCATCACTACTTATAAGATCTGCACATATATTTGTAACTACATAAGCTAATACCTCCAATTTTTTTAAGCTGATCTTGAATGCGTGTTCAGGTCAGATCCCACTTCCTTTTTCAACAACCATGATAGATTTCAGAAGAAAGTCATAAAGCAAAATGACAGAGAAATATTTTTTATATTTGATAATACAGTGTTTCCATCTCTCACCATCTGGATTTTCAAACAAATATGTACATCTGCAAATTGTGTAAGAAAGGGTTTGGCTGTGGAAAATGTAACTAAATTTCTCTTTCAGTGTCTGGGCTTTCCTCTCACTGGCTCAGGAGGAGGAGCCTTACATGAAACGTGTGTCTCCACCCATATTTTGCTGGCTTGTGTTATGCAGTATGTGTACTACTTTTATTTACCTGTTTCCACTGAAACCGCCATTCAGGCAAGGCAATATTCTAGTTTTTTGTCAGTGTGTATTTATGGGCTACATGCATATATTTTGAAGGAGTCTGAGTCTGTGCATGAAGGAAAACAGCTGGAAGAGCTGTGAAAAAGGTTTTAAGTGATGGGAACTCTTGTCATTATGTCAGTTCCAGCATGACCTCATTTCTGATCTGGTTTTCATTGCTGTGAGTGAAACTGAACTTTTTTCCTGTGTGAGGTTGTCATCCGTGTAAAACTATTGGAGACAAGTTCAGAATGAGACTTCATCTCTCTAGGAAAAATAGTGCACAAATAATGATTTAAAATTAAAGTATTGGGGAAACCTTGCTTCCACGCAGACAGGGATTATATACTAAAATTGTGTGACAGGAGCAGAGTCCCATTGTTGTCATGGAGACTGAAAAATAATTATCAACATTTTCTAAAAACAAAAATTTAAAATGTTTGGAATGACTCCCATCCTCTTCCTTGCAAGTACCAATGTGCAATTCTATGATGTTTGTTTTAGATCCTGATGAAATAAACAACAATAAATAGCACTTATTGGCTCTAAATGTATGCTTTTGTTTTCCCAGAACCAAATTTAACTATAAATAATTGAAACAAGAACCTATGTATGTTTGTAAATGTATACACAGCCAGCAGGCAAGGAGAAAAGCCTGCAAAAATTTCTGCAAAATCGTGAAGAAATTACAGAATTCAGCAGCTACATTACACAGGGGAATCCACAAGAAAGAATCTGGTCCAGTGCTCCTTACACAGGGCTTGAGGGGATTTGAAGGACTTGGAAAGAAATTTGCAGCAGGCATTTTACTGCAGGAGGGTGATACCCAAAATACAAAGTGCAAAAACTCTTCCCTCCAATTCATCTTGAAAATGCCAGCTCCTTAGCTGAGCATTTTTGAGTCATAGCATGGAGTAATCACCTGCCATGTGAGTTCTGTGACGTGCTTCAGCAGAGGTCACTCTTTTCTTTCAAGTCACAGCTAGACAAGACAGTTTCTATTCCCCTTTCCCTTGTATGTAAAGAGATTAGTGAGTATTCACATAGGAATAAATGCTCAACTTATTTAACAAAATATGTAAATGATATCAAGGTCAACTAGAAGAAGAGTGTGTGTGTTTGCGAGGTGTTTTAAGGTGAATATGTGCTGATGTGGGAAACCAGGATTTACTGTCTCTGCTAAGACATGCTAAATGATAACTCCTCACTGTAAAATGGGTAATCCCAAGCCCTTTTTGGGGAAAGATTTCAGCTATAAAATAAGTGCTACATATAGCTATACTTTTTGCTAAATTTTACTGTCACAGATCTCAGGTAAAATGTACTTTCATAAATCTCCTAACTTATTCTTGCCCAGAAAGAAAGTGATATTACCCTATTTCTCCAACAGAATTCCCTAGCAATAATTAAAAGTCTTATGGGTAGTAAGTCATCACCTACTGTGAAAAGGGTTGTTCACAGACCCCATGCAAACTCAGAAGACAATTCCCTTCGTAAAGTATTTATGAACAAATGCAGGTGTGTTAGTGATTAAAGACTGTTTTGATGTACTAATAGTCATGCAAAACAAGACTGCATCTTTATTATTATGTTTTTTATTGTCAGGAACAAAGTTTCCAAACTAACTATAAATCCTTTGGGATTCTATATTTTATATTCTGACAATAAATACAAATACATTATAAAGTTTTTGTTGTTTTTTTTTTTTTTTTTTAATTTTAAAAGAAATTTTAAATGAAAGAAAATGGAAAATACAAACCAGAGAATAACAATTGTTTGAAACCAAGCCAAACACAAGACTTTGAATGATTGTATTGGCTGCTTGTGATTACTGAAAATTTAGCAGCACATCAAAATAAGGTCAAAATTCTTGATTCAGGAGAGGCCTTTTTTGATGTATCAGCTGGTATATTATTACTGGTTAGAGGTTTAAACTAAACTTAAATTGTTATATATTGTGTTTCAAAGCTGAGACTTTGACTTCCTTTAGACAAAGCCGTTTTTTAACTTTACAGGTATTGTTATCACAGCAGAAGGTCACTTGAAATCTATTCTTTGGTCTAAATGATGCTTAAAATCAATAGTAGTTCCTGAAGAGTTTCCCACCCTTTTTGGTCTGGTGGATAAACAGCAGCCTTATTCAAAACAATTGAATTTTCAGGCTCAAAGTCACCTTTCAAAAAGAAGGAAACATAGGATTTTGTTTCTGTTAATTTCATTTGGCAATCGCGTTGTGATTTATTTATATCAGCAACAGCTGCTGGAAGGATTCCCACGGACAAAAGAATATATTCTTACTGAACAAAACTGATCACTTTAAAAAGAACACTAACATTTAGCTCATATAGATATATGCTGCTATGCAAATATCCTGGATCAGTGAATCATTAAATAAAGAGACAAAGTCACAGCTAGTGTAAGAGGGCAGTACTTATGAAATGAATGGAGCCAGGCTTGCCTTTTTCAGCAAAATATTTTGCCTGAGGGTTTTTAGCATCCAAAGTGTAAAGAGCCAGCATGCTATCATTCTGCCTGAACTGTACAGTTATGCTATGGAACAAAAGATCTCTTTCATTAGCAACAAGCCCATTGAAAACAGAAGCAATGGATCTTTTTAGCTATTAATGGGAAAAAAATTAGCATAACTTTAAGCACACAATTGGGGAAATCCCCAAATTAAAATTCCTCACTTGATGTTGGTTCAGCCACGCTTTGTACAATTTACACCTTATTCTAAAGCATAGGGGTCTGATTTTCCCAAATTCACATGTCTACAAATTTAAGTGATTAATTTCAACCCAATTTGTATGTACAATTTCAGTAATTGTATGCACAAATCACAGATTTGCCTGTAAATATTCACCTATTCCATTAGAGAGGGTTAAAAATTGATTTAATTAGAACTGAAATATTGCCTGTAGGTAGCCTTTATGTGTTGGTAGACCCAAATACAGCATCTTCCTGATGCAGGAAAACTTCTATGTCCGGTCATGTAAGAAGATGTTTAAATAGTTCTTAAATTTTACTTGGTTAAATGCATGCTCAAATTTTTGTTGGACAAGGGATATTTATCTGAATTTGAACTACATACATAACTGCAGAGTTATTTCATGTGCCAATTATTTTGTTATTTAGAACCTAGAGTGCAGTAGCAGGGAACTTACAATTAGAGAAAGGAGATTACTGAAAATGAACCATTCCATATCTTTAAGTGTAGTCCTGCTGATCCAATTGAAATGGATAAGATTTACAAGACTGGCACCCTAGAGCATAAGGTCTTATGATTTAGTAAAAAAAGCCCCACTTATAAGCAAATATTCTTGTTGGTCATTTATTATGCACAAGACTACATTACAGATCACAGACCACTAGTAGAAAAAAAAAAAAAAGTTCTTCATTCATTTCTATGGAAGCTGGATAAGATCCAGAAAAAAATCATTTGACACATTTTAAGGGAAGCTAAAAGAACAGAACATGAGATAAACAGATTTCAGATCAGTTTCTGCTCTCTGACACTGCCAGCAGACTTTCAGAAGTAAAAGGCAGAATCTCCTGCTAGTTACATCTGTGTAACAGTGACTTCAATGGCATTTCACAGTTAACAGAACACAGAATTAGATCCAACATGTCACTTCTCACTAAACACATTTCAAAACCTTTGCCTTTCAGGACTTATCTTGTTTGCTAAAAAGGTGAAATAGAGCCATGTGATGTTTCAATTGCCTTTTGCAGTGGCATAAAGGAGTCAAGCAATGTAGATAGAAAAACAGCAACAGCTGGAGTGTTTGTTACCAGTGAAAGCTATAATTCATAGAGATGCTATAATCTCAAATCTCCTCTGAAAACAAATCTTCTGCCTTATCATATTTACCTTTTATTTTCCTCTCTCTATTTTTTATTATTTAATTTTGTAATTATTTTGCCTACGTCCATGAGAACATTTAGGGATCACTTTGTCGGAAAGATGTTATGTTTACAACACATTTGCATTGTACTGAGCCATCTACACATGTGACTCTATTTTCTATAACTATAAAAGCTGGTAAACCTAGCTGTAATAAAACCTATAACAGATAAAAGCTGTCAGACACAGAAGCTGTCTTGACTGCTGGTTTATTCCATTTTCTTCATTGCTACATGAAATTGGTTTCTCTTGTCCTCCAGAATAGGCAAAAGTTTTTCATCTTTTATCCTGATTCCTCTTGACTTACTCCAGCAATTTAGTCAAATTTTCTCTCTGCTGCTCAATAAAGTTAATAGGTTTTTTATAGGTGTAGAAGGATTAGAATTTGCTCCATTTGTTCCAACATGCTGTGAAAATACTAATGTGTTTATATAAAAGCAGAAGTCTGAAAACACAGTAAATCAACCCCATGCTGTTTCAGTGTCAAAAGCAGAAATTACTGAAAATGTCATTAAATCATTGCAAAAATGGTAAATTAAACCTAAGCTATAAATGATCAACAAATTAAAATTGTTTTGAGTACACTTGACAATGTTTGTTTTATGTCTCTGTAAATGTCAAAATTTAGACATAAATACTGAATGTCTAAACTAGATTTAGATTTGATGGGGGTTTCTACAAGCAAATATGTTTTCTTCCTTTCTCAGGCTATAATGCAGTCAGTGTTTCTTTTTTAGCAGGGCATTCAGACATTCAGACAGTTTCATTACCTTTTGATAGCTCTAAAACTTTAGAGTTTGAGGATGATGTGTGAGTCAAAGTGGATAAATTTATATTTTTCATGTTGCACCTGTAATGAAATAAAATATTATTCTCTGCAAAGCCGTTAGTCTATGTCTTTTAGCACTAAATGGCATACTGTTGTCAACTGGTACATTGTATCTGGGGAAAAAACACATAAAGAAAGAATATTAATCTCCTAGCTGTAGGATAGGAAGATTATTAAATTTAATAATTTAATTAATATTATTAATTAAATTAATTATATTAATTTAATTAATAATTAAAATTAATTTAATATATTATTAAATTATATTAAATTATTACATTATTTTTTAAGTTTGCACATTACAGAGATATTGATTGACTATTGTAAGCAGATTGCTCATTTGACTTTTCCAACAGCAAGTCCAAAAGGCTAACTGGCTGGTAATAAACTTTGCAGGAAAAGGTTTCATTTTCCTATGAGAAAACATGAGCATTTAATATTATGAAGAGTTTTTAAAATTCCACTAAAGATGTGACCTTTATGCTACAAATCACACACAAATGTTAATGATACTGAAGATATTTAAACCTGTTTTCTAAAGATTCATGCAGGTATTCATTACTTTACAGGACTAAGATCTCTTAATTGAATTTTTCTTTCAATTAAATTTTACAATGCAGGATTGATAGGAAAGCACAAGGAACAACTGAGAATTTTCATACCAAATTCCTAAAAGTAACATGGACATTTACCATAATCTGGGCTCCCAATTTAAGGAACTTGAGGTAATTACATCAAGAAGACTTCAAAGACCTGTTTTGAGTCAGTCTTACAATTCTAGGCTAGAATGAAAGTGATAAGCATGAAATTTATAAAACTTGATCATGCTGAAGTAGAGACAGCCATTTCTGAAAATCTAATGGAGTATCAGTACTGAGTTTATGAGGTGTGCCACAGCACCAGTGTTGAGGACAGGGGGACAATCACTGCCCTGCTCCTCCTGACCACACTATTCTTGTTAGCAACCAGGATGCCATTGGCCTTCTTGGCCACCTGGGCACATGCTGGCTCATGTTAAACTGGCTGTTGGCCAGCATCTCCAGATCCTTTTCCAGTGGGAAGCTTTGCAGCCACTCTTTCCCCACTCTGCAGCACCTCATGGGGTAATTGTGACCCTGGCACTTGATCTTGTTGAAACTTATGCTGTTGGTCTTGGCCCATAGATCCATCCTGGCTGGATTCCTCCAGTAGATCAACATTCTCATGCAACTGTGTTGTCATTCCTGAGAAACACTTCATCCCCTCATCCAGATCAATAAAAATATTAAACAGGGCAGGCCTCAATAGTGAGCCCTGGGGGGCATCAGTATCACTGAATGTCAAGTGAATGCAGCATCATTCATTGAATTAGAAACAAAATGTCAATATACTGTGTGAAATCCATAGTCTGAAGAAGGGATGGGGTCTGTGTCATTCTTGCCGTGTTATACATGTTATTTTTCACATAGAATGGTGAAAAGGAAGACAAGTACTAAAGGAACTCTTGCATACTCAGAAAAAAAGCAAACAAACAAAAAAACAAAACAAAACAAAACAAAAAAACCAAACCAGAAAACACAAAAACCACCCAACTACCTGGAACCTGAAAATGAAGTATATGCAAGAAGGGAAAGTACCACATTGTCACCTCTAAATGTTTTCAAACTATGTTCAGCGCAGCAACTGCTACTACAAACCATGTGTTGCTTCTCTGTATTTAATAATCTTTTATGGATTTCTCTTCCATAAATTTATCATCTTAAACCATGCAAACTCCTTAAAGTAAAAATGTTATCAAGCGATGCATATCAGATATAGGGTTGGGGGGGGGAGTTGTTTTTTTTTTAAGTATACCTTCTTTTCATATACCTTTAAATATACCTATTTTTCTAGTTTATGGAATACCTAGTAATCAAGATCTCAAAACATTTATTCTGTTCTGTGTCTAAGCTAGTTAGGCAGTGGTCATAAATGTTTCCAGGTGATAGATATTTATTACGCGTATCACTGAAAATTTTTAAAAGTGGTCACTGGAATAGTTTCGACCTAAGCTATCACTTTTTCAAGCATTCACTATGAGCAAAGAGTCTGGAGATTGCAGAAACTTTTGCTAATAGCAACCTGAGAAACAGATTTTAATATCATGGAGTGGATTGTGCTATGTCTGTGAAACTCTTTCTCGGAGAACAAACTGAAACATGTCAAATTCACTGGTATGAATGTAGTCCCAGGTCATCAGTGGGGACTGAAATGCTTCCACTAGTGAATTTATAGATGCTTTATAGAAAACAGTGCATGACTTTTCAGAGAATGAAAATATTCAATTAATTTTCAGCATCTTATGAGAATACAATGGGAATACTGATAAAGTGGATAGAAAATAATTTTAAAATGTTCACATGACTGTCAATGTCAAAAAAAAAAACTGATGAGAGAAGATGTTTTTGGAAAGTATGTTGCTGTTTATTCAATTAACAGCTTCTGACAGTGCACTGTCATCTCACTTGGGTGCCTAATGGACAGCTCAGCTTAGAAGGCACTGCCTTTAGACACATTTTTAAAGAGTTTTCTCAGCTGGAGTGTGTTTGTGCTATTGATCCTCTGTCCAGGAAAATTCAAGAAGAGAGCAATGGAAACCAGGTTTCTATTTCTATAAGCATTGACAAACCCCAAACTTTCCTCTCTAAACTGCAGAGTAACAAGTATTTCTACCGAATAGGTGTAGTTTATCCTGTCAATTTTGAAATCCCCGTGATAAGCCCAGAAAGTGTTTAGACTTTGTGGTATCCTGTGGAGAAACACTAAGAGCTGTTAGCTGCGGCCAAATTACCTGTGTGAAAGTGCTGACTTGATATAAACAAGAAATGGCCTAAGAACCACTTGACAAAAGGAGATGGTCTGGCAGTGGCTTTCCTACTACAGCTCAGTAAGGTGTAAAATGAGACACAGGAGCAGTTCCACTGTGCACAGCAAGATACAAAAGAATAGGACAAAGAAAAGAATAAAATCTCACTGTAACAAACACTGAAGCAGAAATTTTCCTGAGGTGGAGGGTAGTTACCTGAGCTGAGACCTGAAGTTTTCTGTGCCCTCACTCCAAAAAGCAGTACAAGGTTTCAAATACCTACAAAGAAAGCGTTGACAAATAAATGTATAAATTTAATGTATTTTGCTACTTTTCATTGAGATCTTTATAAATGGTCTAGTAAAAGGAAATATGTATTGTACACATGATTAGCCTTGCCCTAGCCTCTTAAGGAAAGGAGTCAAACCAGCTTTACCTCCAGAGGCTTTTTAAGTTGTAATATTTATAAGGTGATCTAAAGAGCATGGGAAGTATATATGAATAACTCTTTCCTCTGAAAGTGTATTTTCTGTGATTATCTTAATTCATAGTTTGTTTTGAAGTAAATAATATTTATTGTGTTCCCTTTGCTAAAGAAACAAGAGTAACTTCCAAGGAAATCAGCAGTAGTCAACCTCGGTGTTAGGAATTTTTTATCTGATAAAATAACAGGCCTGGCATGCTTAGACATTTTGTGAACCCTTTATAAAAGAAAAAAAAAATCATAATTCAGTAATTACTTTTTTACATTCTATCACCAAGTTCATTTAATTGCATGCATATCATATTGAATGCTAAGCATCATAGTTTTCTTCTTAGGAAAGAAGACTGCATGGACTGTTGATGGAATGCTGAGGTGCCCTAACTGCAAACTTGAGGAGTTACAGCTGAGTATTTCACATATTAAAAAAAACCCAAAACAACAAATAAAAAAACCGCTAACCAATTTTAAAAAACCCCAAAATAATCCCACACAAAAAACAAAAAAACTAAAAAAAACAACAAACAAACAAACAAACAAAACCACCAAACCAAACCAAACAAAAAATAAGCCAAAAAACCACCAAAAAACAAACAAACAAACAAACAAACAAAAACAAAACAAAACAAAATAAAAAAAAAAAAACAAACAAAACACAAAACAAGAAGAAAACTGAAAAAACTATAATGGAAATGTCTCAGTGGAAAGGTTTAATTTTGCACAGAGCAGCTACTTAATGGATGAGAATTTAAACAACATTTGAAAAAACTAACCACTAGGCATGTATGAACCTCAGTACACTAATAAATCTGCAAATTTGCTCACAACAGCAGAAAGCCACATCTTTCTCTTCTGAGCTCTTGAAATGTGATAGCAGCACCAAAGGTTTATCTGACAAACTGTGCATACACAGCAGATTTAACATAAACTGGTGATTAATTAAGAGAAGACTGAAAGATCCAGCATATATATGTAAAAGACTCGTAGCTTCAGTTCAAAACATATTCTGAAGGGCAAATGGAAATCAGTCGAGTTTTATTTAAGTTCTTAACACATGCATGACTTGGAAGTATTGATTTATCTGACTGAAAGCTCTTCAAGTTAGAAAATGTAGCCCATGTGCAGAGGCTGTGGTCTAGCTCCATCTGGTCCAATTTTAGATGCCTAGGTCAGTTGCAAAACCTGGAAAACTAACCTCAAGTTTTATTCTGTACTAATAGGAAGATGGAGAATAAGGGTTTTCCAATATGTGGCTCAGCCAAATTGAGGTCTAAATTATAAAACAGGAATGCCTATTTTACTCCATCAGCTCTGTGTATTTATTCCCATCAACAATCAGTGAAACCTACAAAATCATACACAGATACTGTGAATGCTTCAAGTAAGGTGAATATCTGAAAACAACTTGTGTTTGCAAAATGCTAATCAATAAAAATGAGATAATAGAAGACTGTATGACTCTGAGTACACATGAAGATTTGATATGTGACAGAAAACTGTCAGTAAAATGCAGTTGTCTGCCTTGCCAGGTGTTTCTGCCTGGGGTGACATCCATAGCTGTTGAGCTGTCACCTAGGTCACAGAGGGTAGATAAAGATCACGTACTAGGCTTAAAAATCTCAAAAAAATTTTATGTACGATTCAAGTGATGACCCTATTCAGATATTGGTGAGAACATCAGAAGCATTTTTAAATATTCTGGAACTGCTTTGATTGTTTCAACCAAGCTACAGCCAAGGCTCCCTTCCTTGCTGTGGCTCCAGCACAGCAAGGATGAAGGCTGAGCCAGAGGACATCAATGAGTTGCCCATAGCTATTCCATTTTGTGCCTCTGTCAGCATAAGAAACATTGCAGAGACAGACAGGCTCTGTTCCAGTTATTACTGTTCATCTTAGACCTTAAAATGAAATATTTTTGACTTGGTTGATATCAGAAAGTTGTATTTGAATGCCTTGTCAAAACTTGTATTCCTTGCTTTATGCTATCTTTAAATGCAGTTGAGGATAAATGATTTTTACAGTGTCCTGGCTTGTCTTGTACTTGATTTTGTCATGTTGACTGCATGATGTTCTTTCTGAAGCAAATGCACAATGAGCTGTGTCTTGCTGTATGTGTCTGATGCTAAAAAGCAGACAAAGTATACCCTTTGAACGGGCATCGACTGCTGAGCTGCTAGTGAGTTCTGACAAGTCAGCCTTGTCGGAAACTTTTGCAGGACAGCATGTATCAGTGAGGGAGGAGGACATAAACACCTACAACTTTGCTACCAGGAGAGATTCACAAGAGATATAAATCAGCATAAATTTACTTAGACAGCAATATCTTCCAATTACAATATGACATTCAAAAACATCAATGCAATGCAATGTTTAAAAATGTACATGTATCTGTGTTTAATACCGAAGAGATGTCTGTATAGTTCAAAAGTAAAATCATGCTTTTTATATGTCTTTAATCAGAAACATTTTGGAGAAAAAAAATGTAGCATAGAAAGGGTAATCTTGTCTTCTGTTTTTGCCCTATAGCTCCTAGGAGCATGGAATATGATAATCAAAGAGTCTATATGAAATGTCATTCATGTACAATGGTTCAATTGTTATTTAAATTATCTTTTCAGAGCTACTACCCTGCTTCTGCCTATCGAGGGACCTGTGGGGAAGAAAGCTTTATACTATAGCTGTTAATTTTGCCCACATATAGGAGTTTGATTGTAAAAGCTAAATCTGGATATAATATGGTGCGAGAAGAATATTTTTAGTTTAGGGGTCGAAGTAATATTCCTTGAAAAATAATTATGAAAAAATAGAAGCTAACAAGCCTTGTGAATTTTGAACTGATGATGTTATGTTCCAGAAGCCTCCTTGGCTCACCTTTTAGACTGACATTAGAAAAGCTGTTTATTAGCCTTAATTTTTATGATGTTTGATCATAAATGTGGTAATCCTCAATTTTTTTTCCTTTCTGAAGCATTATCAGACCCCTTGGGAATTCTAAAATTTTTGCTTATCTCTGACAGCAGTTCATCTACAAAATAAACTTCAAAACAAATTTACTCCTCTTTGAAGTACAAAACTGCAATGTTGAGTTCATTTGCATTTACCCATTAAGCTATAGTATTTCTTCTCTTTTTTTTTTTTTTTTAAATCAAAATGACAACCATTAATGACAAAAAACCTATTGAGTCTTGCTTTCTCTTTCTGCCTAGCATGAAACTTATAGAATGATAATAAGGAATCACCTCAGACAAGCACAGATGAAAACGAGTTCTGCCCACTACTGTATCTGAGCAGCTAGACATTTCCAAACTGCTTTGAAGACCCTTACTTTCTAAAAGGCTTTATCTGAGCTTCCATATTCTCAACCACATTGAACTGTGTGTTATTAAAAAGTAGTTAAAGTTCTCTTTCTAAAGTGATTAATCTCACCCCAGCTAATCTCCTCATCCACACTCTGCTTCTAAGGCATAACAGAAGCTATTTTTCATTGGATTTCAGTTGATTAGATAGTCTGTTTAAAGCTAGTTAAGCTGTGTTTCAATTGTGGTGTGGAGATTACCTCTGAGTGTTGAAATCCCATTGTATCTTCTGGGGGTGTGGGGCCACGGGGTTGTTTCCCCCCCCCCTGCCTTTTTTTTTTTTTTTTTTTTTTTTTTAATCCATTGAGCTAAAGAAGAGACCAGTCCCAGCTGGATGTAAGAGCACATCCTTAGAAATCCTTTCCCTCAGGCTAATGCATTTACTTACTTGCTTTCTTTTCTCCTCCTAGCTTCCCATGACATTCACAAATAAAGCTGTTCTGCTATTTGGGGGAGAGTCCCCTCCCCTCTTCTCCCCCTACTTTTTGCTTTGATTATAAGTTCAGAGCCAAAAATGTTGGGAGCAGAAAACTCACACAAATAATTAACATTTGTCAACAAGAACCATTATGCTGCTGGGTGCAAAGCAAAACTGCATTTGCTGCTGAAAAAATTAAGTATGTCCTGAGGACGGGTGAAATTAACGGTGTTTCAAAAGTGACTGAAATGCTGAATTTTTTTTTTTCTAGTGTACAAATAAATAATACTAATAAACTAACTGTATAAACAGGTGATATGAATATAATGTTGAAATATTTTCAGTTCTGATGAGAAGCGGGTGAGGGAATAATGGAGAGAAGTGAAAGTATATAATTCATAAAATCTGAATGTTTTGCATCCTACTGTGTTAACACATATTACCTCAAATATGTATTGCATCACTGCTTCAAATATCAGAAAAAATGAAGAGGTCTTTGAAAGGTTAGTGGAACTATTTTTAAATACAAAAGGAAATATGAGACGATTAGCACATGATCCTTTTATGTATTCAACACAGCAGCCTTGAGCTGAGAGATACTACTTTCAAGTATGCAAGTATTTCTATTGACTCCAGCAAGATTATGTCTGGGTTTAAAGATGGCCATGTGTTTCATTGCCTTGCTGGACTGGGGCCATCCTGCTCACTGTCTTGCTTTGCTTTGTCCTTGTTCTTCCTCAAATAGTAAAGCTCTTCCTCAAATAGTAAAGCTCAGAACAAGAGAAAAGACCATGAATTTCTATAGGCTAATGCACCTAGCAGGAAGAGGCAAAATAGATGCAGAAAGAACAAAGACAGAGAAGATAAATCTGATTTTTTTTTTTTTAACTAGAACTGCAAAGAAAAATGGGGACATGAAAAGCAATAGCTGCAATATATTTGTTTTGCAATGCGTGTTAAAATCTTGGTCAACATTAATTAAAATTGGCTTCGATAGAAACTCTGTCTCATTGAAAGATTGAAAGAGGATGAAAGAGCATAAACAAAGGATAACGTCAGCAATATATCCAGAAGGGAAGAGGTGTGTAGCACGGTGCTGCAGGGATCTGTATTAAGTAAGGGATTAATATCTTCACTAACCCAGGAGAGAAGTAAATAGCATTAATTACATTCACAGATAATACTAAAGAGATGCTTTGAGGCCAGGGAAGTAATACAAGGAGACTTAATTATCTTAGAACCAGCATCAGAAAATACCTGTATACTCACATAATGCCTGACACAGCAGGTCACTGATCTTGACTTCAGCCCCTTAAAAGTAATGTAATAAATAAAAAAGTGAATTGTTATAGGCATGAACAAGAGTGAAACATACATTTTTTATTATGTTTAAATTTAAGAATAAGGGACAATGTTGAAAATTTCCTTCCCAGACACAGCAGCCATTTCTCCCTTGTGACTCCTCTCCCCTTTCCCAGGTACCCACTCATAATGGCTCTGCAAATGAAACTGAACGATAATGAGGATGATGATTCATCCAGCATGGAGGTGAAATTGAGGTTCAGTCAGTCCACACCCTGCGTCAAAACTGCTTCCATAGAGGAAAAAATTGATCATTGTCATAGGGACTCTCTTCTAATGTGAAGAGAAGGCCAGATATTCAAGCCTTTTGGACAAGTCTGCTACCTCCCTGAGGCCCAGGTTAAAGTTGTGATGAGACATCTTCCTATCCTAGTGCAGCCCTCAGTTTACCACCCATTACTGATTTTTCAAGGGGACAGAAATGAAGTTGCAAGCCCAAGGGTAATCAAGAGTGATTCCAGGGCCTTGGGTTAACTAGTTAAGGGATCAGGGGCACAAGTGCCCTCCTCTATCCTTCTAGGTGCAGTGAATGATGTGGGAAGAACAGGAAGAACCACTAGGTCCCTGGCTCGAAGTGCCCTGGTGGCCAAGAGGGCCAATGGCATTCTGGCCTGCATGGGGAATAGTGTAGCCAGCAGGACCAGGGAAGGGATTTTCCTCTTGCACCTGGCCTGATGAGGCCATACCTCAAGTCCTTTGAGCCCCTCATTTCAAGAAAGACATTGTGATGCTGAAGCATGTCCAGAGAGGGGCAATGGAGACTGGAGCACAAGTGGCTGAGGGAGCTGCATTTGTTCAGTCTGGAGAAAAGGAGCTGAAGGGAGATTTACCACTTTCACACTTTCTACAATTACATGAGAGGAGATTGTAGCTGGGTGGTGGAAATGGACCCAAGTTGCTTAAGGGGGGGTTTAGACTGGATATTAGGAAAAAAAAATTGTCCACAAAGAGTGTAGTCAAGCACTGGAACAAGCTGCCCAGAGGAGTGTGGGGTCACCATTGCTGGAGGTACTTAAAAGCTGTATAGATGTGGGTTAGTGGTAGATTTAAAAGTGCTGGGTTAACTGTTGGAATTAGTAATCTTAGAAGTCTTTACCAAATTAAGTGAATAAACCATTCCTTGTTTCTGAAAGACACAAAAATATCACAGGCATTCTACAGAAGCAGTAAATCAGATAATAGTAGTTCTGAAAACAACTGTATGTGTAAGAGAGTAGTTTACATGTTTTCTATACAGTGTGGTATGAAAAAATCAACTCATTTTTAAGGCATGCTTGCAAAATCCATTAATTCTTGCAGCAGAAAATAAAAGCTCTGTGGTGTATGATTGAACTATGACAGTCTTTAGAAAATTACATACAATTCTAAGAATGACATTACAAAGAAGATATTAAGATACAGACAGGAGAGTGCTCAAAGAAAAGATACAATCATTTCAAAGTGATTGGGTGTCTAATTATGCCTCTGTTATTTTTTATTGAGTTAAAGAATTTATTAATTTTGGTTTTATGCATTTGTATAATTACTTTGCATTAAAGCATGGTATAAATATATGAAAACATACATATATGAAATTTTCAAGTATTTAAGATAGAGTATAAGAAGGTACAATAAAAAGCACAATTTAGATATCATTATTTTGATTTAAAATTTTTATATTCAGACAGGAATACCATAAAAATATTGTTATAAAAAGACTCATTCTATTTCTGCAATTTCATTTGGGTATGTTCAGAAAATATGAATTAAGGTGATTCATTTGGTTTATATTATACACACTGTCATCTTTTTATGCAATTATTTTTCATGTTACATATTGCCATGTTTTACTTCATGTCAGTTCCTTATTCATTTCTTGTGATGTTTCAAAAATAGTTTATAAGTATTATGGCTCCTAAATGTTTAAAATGTTTGGAAGAACCAATTTGGATTGCTTCATCATGTAGGTATATAGGGGCAGTACAAAAATGATAAAAGCCAAGTTAGGTTTAAGAACTGAAGGAAAGAAACCCAGCTTTTCTAGGAGGAAACAGATTTCTATTGAAGGAACTCAATAGATTTCTGTGTTAAATGGGATTTAGATGAACATTTCCATGTCTTGAACACTAGAACTAAAAATTAATAGCCCACTACAAATATCTCAATAGGATAAGTCACAAATTTCCAGGGATATAGGCAGCATGACTCAATGGTTTTCTTCCATGTCTAATTTGTAAAACTGATGTTATTATCAATATACTCTGAGCGAGTGGGGCTAGGGGATGTTTGAACCATATGTGAGCTATCTCCTCTCTCCCCTACAGACTGGTGAAGTGCTTTGCTGAACCAGGACTTGATGCTCACAGCCTTGTTAACCTGCAGAGTAAGAACCCTGGGAAGATAAGGATCACTTCTGAACTCAGGCAACTGCTGAATTTTTAATGAAGTAACTGCAAGACAGAGGGATTTGAAATCTGGATTTGTTTCATTAATATTGTAGCTGACAATATTTTTCCTATGTTAACATTCTATACTCCAAATTTCTCTGAATGGACTGCTTTTAATATTTCTGTCAGTTTAAAACCCTCTTTTTTTTAAATTTTTTTTTAATAAAAACTGAGTAAAGGAAGACTGAAGTTCAGCTCTTTCTGAGTACCCAAAAAAGCACATTTATTTTCATTAAATACTATAATTTAGGGGTTGTTATTATTATTAGATTTTTTAAAACTAATTTCTTTATTTTTATTTGAGTTTCATTTTATTTCAATTATTTTTGTTTCCATTATTATTTTTATTAGAAGCAGTCCTTGAATAAAAGTGTTATGTTTGATAGATAGCTCAATCTTGTCATTTTAAATCTACAGCCAAGAAACAGGTCAAAGTATAGGTACAATTAAACTGGCAACCTAGTTTCATAAGAGACAGCACTGATGGCACCTCTCTGACTCATGTAACACCTATGATCATTGTTTATGGGAGATTAGCCACTTCTGGGATACACAATGACTACACATCTATTTTGCAGTTTTATGGCTCACCATATCTTCAGAGCAGCATGAGGATGTTAATAAAGATTCTCTTTGCAGTAGGTCCGTATGCTCTTCTATAGATGCACAGATCAGCAAGCTGCTCAAGACAGAAACAATGGTGGACTCAGAAGTAGATTTAGGAGACTGAAACTTAATAAGCATGGACTTACTTGGCCAACTAGAAGTTTCTCCCTTCGCAATACTTGCTTACAAAACCTATACTGCTGTTCCTAAACCCAGATGATGGTTTTAAACACAAAATCAAAGTCAAAGTTATTTTTATGTCTTCTGCTTAGTATAGGGGGAGACTTCAAAGTCCCATTTTACATCTAATTTCGAAAGTGGGGTATAATTCCACAGAATCACTTTATGTGGTATTCAGAGTGTCCAACAGCTTCATTTCTCTCATGGAACATTTACAATAAAATGCAGTAATATTATATACAAAAATGTGCTTTCATTTATTTTACGCAAAACACAGACTCAATTTGTCTTTGCAGATGTGTAATTTATGATGTGAGTTACAAACACAACAGTAAACCTATTTCTATTCAATTAAATATCTGGAAGATCTGGGTCACTGAAGATGATAATTAATTCAAGTCACTAATATGTCGACAGTCATTAAGGTAGAAATGAGGTTCAGTGTGTTTTAAATTACCTCAAATTTTGGAGATATGCACTATGCAGACTTTTTTTTAAAAAAACTATAGTTCTGGTCTCTTTATCCAAGATCAGACATTATAATTTCTCAGCTGATACTAAATAAGACACAGAAAGAGTTGGCAATACTCTGCACAGTTGGCAATTGAATTACCTGGACCTCATACGAGCTTTTCTTTAGCACAAAGGAAACATTTTAGGGAAGGCAGAACTGAGCTTCAAAGAGTCCTTAGCAACCCCAGTAAAATTATTTTAATGGGCTCTCCAAAAACTGTGCTGTGCAAGTTCTCATGTAGATGGTTGTCCTGCTTCCTCAACACTGATTCAGATGAAGCCTTTTCTTATCTCTGCAGATTGTTTGTTTGTAGAAGTCTTTTTTCAATAGCAGTAAAATAAATTGCTGGCATGACATTTATATCTCTCCTACTGCTTTAATCTTCCTATTACTCTCTTGAAATAGAAGAAGGAAGGGGGAAGGTGCCCTCAAATTAATGTGTTTTTCAATGCTCCTTTTTATAATGTTTATTTGGCCATAAACTGTGTATTAAGAATTCTTTTTTTTTTTCCTACCTGATGATAATTTCAACATTTTTTTACCTTTTGGCCTAATTTTTGCAGTGAATTCAATGCTCATGAAAATTCCTGAGTTAATCACTTAGAGACTGAATTACACTAATTCACTTACAAGCTCCAGCAAGCTGTAGTGTCAAACAAAATATTCAAGTCATTAGCAATCCCCTGTCCCCTTCTCCATCCTCTTTAATTAAGTGATTCCTCTCAAAAGATAACACAGATTGAAGTTATCCAGTGTTTTTTGCAGCAGTTGTGATCATGGAAACCATTCACAGTGGGAGCTCTCTGAAAAGGAAAATTCCATTGGGAAATGGCTGTGAGGGAACCAGGGAAGAGGGAGATAAATGTTACAGTCCTGCCATCAAAAATTATTTACACATAGCCCTGGACTGTTCTGTACCTCCTACTGTCTATCAATTTCCTCCATGGAGATGAAGGGATAAGAGAGAGAGAAGAAAGGGCAAAAGAAAGGTAAATGAATTGATTGAGCAGTAGGTTTCTAGGAAGCTTAGGAAGGGCTCACACTGATAGGTGACATGATATCAAGATCTATTGTGATGTATTAAATGTCTCTCCCACAGGCTTTCCTCTCAGCAGTGTTGTAACTGTGAAAGGTGGCCAATAATTTAAACAGTTCCCTGTACCCTGGGAGATTGTGTTTGTCTGGCACTGTACCAGCCCCTGAAAATGCAATAAGGCTTTCAGGAGGGAAAGGGACCAGGCTGGCACACAGGTGGGTACTAATCTTGCCCTGTTACACCCCAGCCACTTTTTACCTCTATGGTCCAAATCAAAGTCAAATCCTTTGAGGTGATTCTTTGCAGCTATAAAGTTATGTTATCCTTTACTTTGCAGGAAGAAAAATGGACGACAAAATACTTCTTCAAGTGCTCTTTTGTGTCAGTGTTTCCATGTACTTTATCTGGTAGAAGAAGCAAAAGATCTTCCAAAATTAAATTGACTACCTGATAATTGAACATGTATTGTGGTAATCTAACCCTTTACTCAGAGTTGTATATTAAGATTACAGGGTGAATCTTCTCTGTCAGATGTAGAAAAACACAGAAGAGTTTCCTCTTTTCACTGCAAAAGTTGTTCAATTTTTAACAGAGGACTGGTAATGAATAATAAATCAAGGCCCATAGTCGCTCAGATAGCCAAAGTATGGTTTTGTGTATGAGAGTATCTTTCACTGAAACTGTTTTTTAATAAGAAAAGATCCTCAAAGATTCAATGTAGAATACTACATTAAAATGTATTTCCACACAGCAAAATATTAATAAGTTATACATTGTATTTTACAGTTTCATGATTGTTATTATAGGTACACACTTTTAAGTTATATTTTAGTTTTTCATATACTTAGCCCCATTCAAATTATAGATGTCAAAATATGATTAAGAGAGGCATTTTTTCCCCAAACATTTTCATGCTGAGCACAGCAGTTAAAGTAATTGCTTCTCTCTCTGAGAAGAAACATGTGGGTTCTTAAATTCTAAAGTAATAGACACCTTCTTCAGACTGAAATAATATGGCTTTCCTCAGGAGGGAAAATTGCTGTGCCATGGAGAAGGTTAATCTCCTCTGAAAGCTGTTCCAGTTTGGAATTCTGGCAGTTTTCATGGATAAAATTCTCCTTGAAAATCAATATAGGACAGGGAGGAGATGATAGTGTGCAGAGTGCCCTTCACCTTTCAGCAGTGGTCCTTGCAGCAAAATCTGCAGTGGTTTGCATCTTTTCCATGCAGGTATCTCTGAGTATTCAAATTCAATTTCAAATTCATTTACCCAGTTCTTGATGCAGAATGTTTGGGATGCATGTAAGGGTCTGAGCACCCATCCCAGATAATGTTTTTGTCTTGCTGAGCTGTCCATGTGATGACAAGATGTAGCTCATGAGCTGGGGTTCCAGTGTCATCTTTGAAATAGCTGTATTGCATCCAGCTCTGGAGGGAGGGAGCTTGGCATGAGTTCTGAGGTAATTGCACAGCACAAGCAGGTGACTAAACGTGCACAGTTCCAGACCCAGGGGTGGAACATAGAATTAACTTCAATTAGACCATGTCCCAGGCATCTTAAAAGAGGCTATAGAAAGAAAGATGATCTTGCTTGGAACCTTCAGCACCAGCCCTTCCTCAGGAGATTCATGTATATATATGTATAGTTTTTAACCAGCAACAAAACAAGAAAAATGTCTTATCTGGAAATGTTACTGAAAGAAACAACAAAGATTTACAATCCCATTTTGATTGGTGATTAGAGAATATGCAGATGTAATTTGGTCCCTTGCCTGAGACTGTGCTAAAACATACCTATTTTAAGAAGGAACATTTTCATGAGGTTTTAAGATATTTTGTGTGTATTAGATATATCTGGATATGCTCTCAGACTTTTTTTTTTTTTTTAATTTTTTTTTTTTTAAGAGAAGGGCCACTCCTTAAGATGAAATTCTACATCAGCTGGATCAAAATAGGGATGGATAATAATAAGACAAAATATAGCCATCAGACCTAATGATTATAATACTTACTTTAAGGTCTTTCTTGCAGATCTTTTTTTTTTTCCAGGCCTGCTTGAGTATTTTATTTAAACCACAAGAGGAAGTGAATACAATTATCACTGGAGAGAATCTAGGCCATTTGGGAGATGGAAAGTAACCTATTTACTTCTGCTGAGTAGCCAACTCAATGTTTGGTAGTCCTGCTTTGAGTGGACCTTTGCTTTTCTCCACAATCTGTGTGATTTCCTGGGCTAATACAAGTCATGCAACATGATCTACTTAAATACATTTGAGGAGTGCAGACTGCTCTGGAAAAAAAACAAAACAAACCAGACCAAACCAAGGAAAAAAACCACAAGAGAACTTCTAGTACAACTTTAACAATTGTAATGAATGACAATGAGGTAGTATATATTGGAGAAGCTAAGTGGAAAACAGAATTAATCATCATTTCAGTGGTAGCTATATGAAAGCTATATTTGGCTACAAGCCTTTTTCTAGACACTCTGACAAAGTAAATTATACAGCTGTCCTGTATCGGCAGGAAAGTAGAGAAGAGGGAAAAGGAAGAAATTTAAAAAACCCCAGGATTTAAGTATAATTATTTATTTATATGTGATTTGTGAAAACTTGTTTGTAATTGATTACCTGTTTGCATCATTATGCAGACATTGTTTCGTTGCTTGTTTTGAGACATTTTTTGTTCCTTCTTGCAGAACTGAGAACATTGTAAAATTTGTAGTTACTTTAGAGGAGTTCGGTAAATTAAGTGCTACTTAATATGGGAGTGTAGTTTATGTACTTCTTGTGGATTTAAAAAGTGGAGAGCAATTTTTGGCACGTTTGCATCACTATGAAAGAATTGAGCAAAGCAAAATTAATGCAAATTAGGCATTATTGTGCTCAGAGGCATCTACTTTAACAATGTTCAGTGTAATGAAGGGTGAATGTTATGCATGATTAAACTAGTCATATACAAACAATAGCTCAAATAAACAAAGCATAAATTTAGAATGTGATTTTCCTCTCTCACACCCTCCAAATCTCCCCAGTAAAAAGAACATGAAAAAATTAAGAGAATAGCAGGTAGGGACAGAGCTAAGAATATGTACTTCACTACTGAAAGCAGAACTATTTGAGAGGAAAATTAACCCAAAATGTTATTTATGGTCCAGTGATAGACCCAATAATCAAAATGGGCTTCTATGAAGTTTAGGTACACCAACTGGTGTACCAGTTCAGCTTAACAACCATTAAGCACAGAGCTGCACCCAGGTCTGAGGTATCCTTCTCAGGATTTCTTATTGTTTTTGTTTGCATGTGTAAGCCAAAGCTGGTTTCCTTTTTTAAATGATTCCTTTACAGTAAACAGAGAAAAATATCAATTCCAGAAGTTCACATTAATGACCTCAGATGCTCTGTATAGAAGTGCCTCATTATTTCTACTGACTTCAGAAGGAGCATTTGAGGACTATATCAGATTGCAACAAGTAACATCTTCCAGTTTGAAAGAGGTGAGATTAATCCCTTGGGCTCTGATATCAAGTGGAATCTGCCACGTAGATGACTAAAGAGGTATTGTCTGATCTTGCAAGGTGCTCAATACATGCTGATTCTTCTGTCAACAAGGATTGGTTCAGACTGGACACATAAAGAGTAGGGCCAAGGAAGAATCAGTATCAGTTTCAAATTTCTGAATTATTCAGTCACAGGTATTTAAAACCCAGAGCTTCCAACCTTTGGTTTATATACAAACTAGTAAGTATTAAAGCAATTTTCTCTGGTCAGAGAACCTTGTAAGGTTATATCTAAAAGCTAAAATTTTTTATGAATTCCAGAGGCATCAGTACCATTCAAAAATGGCGCTCCAGTGATCTTGTCAAAAAAGTTTACAAAGTTATTAAATTAAGATTTATTTGGATTAGGTTTTTAAAATTCTATTTTACTTTTGTGAATAGGAAGAGAAATGATTTCTTGATATTTCTTCTATAATTTAAGTAATAATATAAGTAATGCTCATTTTAATTTCAATTGTTTCCAGAAATAGAATCTGTTGTTTAATTATGCCTAAGAAATTGTATGTTTAGCAACACCAATGTTAAAGATTGGTGTTTCTTCTGAAATTGCATTAAAAATATTCTTATTTCCTGCAGAAACAGACCCTTGTTATTTTAATAAGCCTTTCCCTCATTCACTGAATATAAAAAGCTCTGATGTTTTCTTTTGCTTCAAGTGAGGGAGTGGGAGTCATGCCCTGAAGTCCTTGTCTGATTTCACTAGATTTAAGCAGTCACATCATTTTGGACATCTTAAAGATAAAATGAGCCGAATCTGAGCTCCAACAGTATCCTCTTTATGGAGGAATTGCCCTCTATTTATTGCATGGGTTGTTTATATTAATGCCTTAGTTGGGTTTAAGAGTTAATCTGAGAAACAAATCTTCCAGTTGTTCTAATTTTTTCTGTACTTGTGCTGTCATTGTAGAGAGGTACTGGAGTGCATGAGCTGGATGCCTTTCTGATGAGACTAAATGAAAAGACACACGCCAGGAGCACAGGCAGATTCCAACAGCCATTAATGGCCATTCAGACTAGAGCTAATCCTAAATACTGCCTGCTCCCCCTTCTTCCAGCCCTGAAACATGTGCAGAATGCACATTGGGTCCTCAGTGCTGTTTCTCTATGGGGTTTCACTGCAGGTTTTTTCTATGTGCTTCATAGCCTGCTCTGGCAGACATAACTTCAATCACTTGATGTTTTCTCCCTTGCTTGTCTTTTAATGTTACTAATGAATTTTGAAACAGATGTTTTTCTTAGACAAAATTATTTAGCTCCATTTTTCTCATACTACACACTGGGTTTTATGTTTCTTCCTCTACACACCCTATTTTTTAAATTATCTTTTTCATTTAACTATAATTAAATTCCAAGAAAATAACATGATTCTTTATAAATATAATACAAGTGCAGATTGGAAATTCTTCCAATAAAAATTATTCTGTATTTTCTTTTCCATTTAATATGTGGCTAGTTTTGAATAATATTCCACTTTTAACTGCCTTTAGATAGTTACACATGAATAAATTATCTCCAACAAGCTCTCATACCACAACTTGAGCTCCTCAAAGCCCAAACCAGTTCAAGACTTTGAATCTGTATTCCACTTTATTTTTCCATATGAATTCCAACAAATAATCTATCCTGACCTATTTTATCATTGTTGTTCTAAATCTCAGGGATAGATAAAATCCTGTGAGAAACACCAGTTTTTTAGATTTGACACAAGTAAAATTCTTCTTTTGCTTTGTACTAAGAATTATTTACTTTATCATGAGAGAACAAAATTTTATAAATTTGGAGTTGGTTTTCTTTATCCATACACCAATCAATTATTTGCTATCAACATTCAAGGGACTGAATGTATTTTCTCTTACAGAAAAGCTTATTTTCTATTCAGAGACTAGATGTCCTACTCTAAAAAACCCACAGAGAAGTTTTTTAAACACTTTACTGACTTTCATTCATATTTTCACAGACAGAGGTCTTAATTTTCAGTCAATCAGGTGTATAATAACCTGATGTGTATCCCAGTTCTAAAGGAGATTTTTTAACTGACCTGCTGCTTTTCCCTGAGAAACATGGAACTTTAGTTATATATATTATTTTTCATTCAGATTAAGCTCAAATAAAAAAAATTTGGATATCATTAGAAGGTTGGCTGTTAGGGGTAACTAAGAAAATTGTGTGGAAAGACGTAGTATATGGAAGAGAAAAATTAAGAATGACATATTCCTTCAATTTCAAATTTTGAGTGACAAAATGGATAGCAAGTCTATAGTCTAGTATGTCTATGATGGATAGATGGAGTGATAACTTTTGTTTCTTTTTTGAAACTGGGTTGTGTTACCTAAATATTAACAATCTGTGCATTCTAGGACTGACAGATACAGCCAGGCTCAGTGTTTTTATGAGAACAGTGCTCTAGTTTGCTAATATGCGTATTTGTATTAATTAACTCTACAGGGGATTAAAGATTAATCATATCCATGTTAGAAACTGTGGAGAACCTTGATAATAGTATTTTAGTTGCTTCTTTTGAAAACAAAAATATTTTGTTTACAGATGACACATGAGAACATATTAATAACTGAGTGACCTCTATAATTGAAATATTCCTATAACTAATAAGGAAATATAATGATCTTAACAATATCAGCAGGAAAGAGAGCTGTGATAATTGGGATTGAAGTAGAAAATCTAAATAGATTTTTTTTATTAAGTCTGATGATTTCTCCTCAGCATATGGCATTCTGAAGACAAAGAAATAAATTATTAGACCTCTTAGTTTTATCAAGACAATACAATGAAAATTTTCAGCATCAGAATCATCATCGAAGTCTCAAGGACAGAAAACCCTGGGAGTTATTGATCTTTAAAAAATCTGATTTAGCAAATGTTTTCCATGCAATAGTGTACTCAGGAGACACAGAGTAAACATGTTGAAATAAAAACAATAATTTCAAATTTAATACTAAAAAATAAAGCTAAAGCTTTAGACCAAATGAACCCTTGACAGAAGTTTGAGTTCTATTCGTTCAGTATAATTGAATTCAGTTCTTCCAGTTTCCAACAGTCTTCGTCCATATACATGGAATTCCAACCATAAGACTATCTTCACTAAATGCAGTTGTGATCTGTTTTGTGTCCAGACATTATTTTAAGATAAGCCACTGTGCCTATGCCGTCCTTTCAGAAAAAGCCAGAGGATTTCCTTGTATCATTATTTCTCTGCACTTAATCCTGTTGTTTGCAGCTAGATGTCTTGCAATTCTTATTACAATTTATTAGTTTTCTTTCCTAATGTCTAGTCAATATTAGCTCAGAATGCTGATTTTAAAAGAATTAAAAATATATTTTGGAGAATTTTCTTCCTTTGCTTTCTAATTATGATTCACATTTTCAAGGTTTTTAAGATTAAGAATGTTATGTGAAGATCCTGGGCTTGTTTCCCTGCTCAGTTAGCCATATCAGACAGAAAAAAAAAAATCATTTTTGTCACTACTAAGAAGTAGTGTTAGATATTCATGTATTTACCACTCCCTGCTCAGTTGCTTGTTCTTTCTCCTGGACTCATCAGTCCACTGTCTCCTATGCTGCCAGAATTGCAAAGAGCAGACAGCTTCACCCTCTTACTGCAGCAATGTCCTACCAAAGCCCTATCATCAATTTGATGCAGCAGATTATTGACTGTAAGATAAAGAGATCATTATGGGGTTGATGCATACGCTAAATTCTTCAGAGTGAAGGAAAACCCCAATTACAGGGAAAACATAAAAACTTCCCAACTTCTCAGTTTTTTGAAGGGCAAAGGAATCTTAATTTTAGTGGAAGTACTGGGCATTGAATAAATATTCCATGCTTCCCCCCTATATTTCATGCTTTATATTGTCTTTATTTTCCAAAAGACAAAGAGCAAAGAGTCTGAAAAAAGACTCTGTTTCAGTCTGTAAGGTACATGATTTTTTAAACTATTTTTGTTTAGAGTGTTTGTCTGTGATTTACACTTTTGAATTCTAAAATTTACTAAATTCCCAGGTTTTTCAAGAAGCTGTGGTAGAATCACAGACTTTGATCTTAGCTAAAGCACTGACTTCCTCTACATGGGTAAGTTGTAATGCCTTAAAAATCATTAGTGTGAGGGAATTGTAGGAGCAAATGTTCTCTTAATAGTAACAAAATAACTTCTACACTAGAACCTTTTTTGTCATTAAGTCTTAGGCTAAACAAATTAATTGCTCCATTTCTGTATTTACCTACAAACTGGACACTCTGCCAAGCCTCCTCCTAAAAAAACCAGTTTTCTTTGATGAAGAAAATTTAATGCTTGATATGCTTGAAGCCTAATTAGCATCCCTGAGATTATTAAACCTGATAATTACATTAAATCACTTTATCAAATCAGGAAGCAGATTATTTCTACATTAAGGGTGCTTTCTGGGCTTTTGTACAAGCAGTAAAGTGGCACAGCATCACTTATATACCTGAAGGTAAACAAGAAGTGTCCGAAGTAAAAGCATAACAAACTTACATACAGAAGAAAGAGACAAAATTTTGCTTGTGGAACTGAATCCATGCTTAAAGGGAAGAGAGAGAATGAGATTAGAAACATAGCAAGTCAGGCTCACTGGTTTTTTGAACTTCTGGTTGGTAGAAATCACTCAACATGTGTAATTGAATTTTGGCATAAACCCCTGCTAATAAGCAGATATTAAGTAGCATAAAGACAGATACTTTTGTTTTTTTGCATGTTTTAAACTTGATTAGACTCACTTTCATCCGTGATGTGCAGCACTTTCTTAAATCTAATGCTAGAATTAGCACTATCAAAGAAAATCAAAGTGCTGTATTTCTTATGCTTAAAACACTGTCCATTAAATTAGCCAGTGTTAGAGTAGTTTCTTTAATCCTTCCCTGATCACCTAAAGACATGAATCTTATTTTCTCACATTGTTTTCTCTTCTAAAGAGATATAAATTAAAATATGGGATATAAATTGAAACATTCCTTTCTGTTGCAGCTGGTGATCTGTTTCTCTACTATGGAAGGAAACATTTCTGCATATGTAGTTCAACGGCTTGTTGAGCTGTGATCAGTTTGTGTGTATGTCTGAAAGCATATCCACATGTACAGAACTGAAAAAAAAAATAGAATAAACAGTTTTATGGGTACTCTTTCATGTGAGAAGGTGGTGAACAGACTGGGACTCTGCTTTGGGGCAGGAAAGGAGTGTGAGGAGGAAGGAGTAGCAGAGAGTATGTGTGATGAATGGAGCCATAGCCCACATTCCCCCTACCCTGAGCTGATGAGGTGGAGGAGAAAATTCAGTAGTGAAGTGGAGCCCAGGAAAGGGGTGGGGTGTTTAAGATTTTGTTTTTATTTCGTATTATCCTACTCTGATCTAAGTAATATATTAGGTAATCCATTATTTGGTAATATATTAAACTAGATTCCCCAAGTCGAGTCTGTTTTGTCCATGATGGTGGCTGCGAGTGATCTTTCCCTGTCCTTATCTCAGTGCCTCTGTTGTATTTGTGCCCATCTGTCCATGGAGGGATGTAATAGATTGGCTTTGGTGGACACCTGGTATCCAGACAGGGTCAACCCTCCATACAGTAGAGCAATCACTGCTTGGCATAAAAGAGAAAGTTGAACATGATAAAGCTGTGGTGGACCATTGGAACAAATTAGGCATAGAGCGCACACAACATTGCAGAATGTACTGTGGCAGGACACTGCAGCATGGGTTCAAGAAGGAATACACAGCCTCATGAAATACAAGATGTATGGGTGTAAACTCTTTCTTCAGAAGTTGTATTTCAGGTTTTAAAAAGCTGAGAACTTATACCATGAAAAAATCTCTTGCCCTCTCTCCTTAAGCATTGATGTTACCACTGTCAGAAAAAACCTACTGGCACAGTAGGTTGTTTTTGCTATAGTAAGTTTTGCTGTTATAACAAAAAAACACACTCCAAAACAGAAAAAGAAAAAAGAAATATATGAACAATTTAGGAAAGACGTCTAGTTTATACCTGGCCTAATAAATTAAACAGTCCCTGGGACCATTTTCAGATGTTTTGTGCCAACCAGCACAACCTAGCCTTAAAAGAGAGTAGCCATATCCAAACTGTATATTCAGAAATATTCCTGGTTGATGTTAAATGCCAAACAATGTTCAGGAATTTTGTTGCAGTTGCCTCAGGCCAAAGGCATTGCTTGTACTGTTCAGACAATTTAATGTCAGGGATAATTGCATGCAATTTTCCAGGAGTTGTTTAATATCCTGCTATAGATATTAATAAATATCTATAAATAGATAAACTTCTTTTACTGCACATACACGACTAAAAGCAGTAATAAATATAACAAGAATCACATTCCTCATTAGTCTAAAACAGATGATTTATATTTTGTAGTATAATCTTCCTACACAGGAAAGAATTATCGAGAGAAATAAAAAATAATTGCTGAATACTTTTTATCTTTTCTAGATATTTCTTTCCCATACTTCTCATGTTTAGCATAAAGCTCTGTTAAAACCAGAAAAGGAACAAAAAGGAAAGCAAGATCTTTAACAGTAATCTTTGCATTTGTTTGCATTTTCTTCTGAAGTTATAAATTGCAATGCATCAGAATTTGTACACAAAAGCTTAAGTGCTAAAATTATACCAGTAAAGCACAATATATTTTCTATTCCATAGAAAATGTGATATTTGGGCATATTCCAAATGCTGTGCTCCAAAACCAATCTCAGGACAGTAACATTACCCCAGATAAACCTTTGACAAGGCAAATCCTAGTATGAACATCATCGTCAGAGCACCTCAAATTTATCATACCCACTGAAACATGGAATAATAAAATAAAACCTAACCCAATTACATGATAATGAAATAAAGTTTCAGTTTTAAAAAAATGCTTTGGCCTTCTCTTTGTATCCTTATCAATCTGCTAATCTAAGAATGGCAAGCTCTACACAGACCAAGTAACTCTAATTGCACAATTACAGCATTAGGACTATTCCATTTACCCAGCAAATTGATTGGCTAAACATATCTAAGTACTTTATTATAATATAGAATTTCATAAGTAACTACAACCAATGTTGATGTTCAGGACTGTTGAGAAGAAAATGCAGGGCCAGGGTTTTAGCTAATGTAGATTGGTAGGGATCCACTAACATTAATTGTCTTCACTAATTTACACTGGTTGAAGCACACAGCTGTATGTACCTGTATGTTTTGCATACTCCTTCTTCAATATAATCACACCTCAGCACATCATGATGTTTATGTTACTATGTCAGAGATGGACCACATTCCAGAGGCATATTGCTTGCAGGAAAGGCTGTCAATTTGCACAAACCCATTAAATGTACAACTGAATCATTCCAGTAAACAAACTTAAAGATTTAGTTGCTTTGTCATGAAACTTACTAGAATCAATTGAAAAGCAAACATCAAACTTGTGTAATGTTTAAATGTTAAAAATAAAATATGAATGCAGGTTAAAAATCTTTACAGTACAGGAATGGTACTTTATTATTATGCATCTTCCAAGCATCCATAAATGTTGCAGAGCAATATTAAGCAATGTGTTTTGCAATACAGATCATTATTCTGTGTTTTTGAGAGTAGGAGTAGAACCATATTATTTCATGTTTCTGTTTTGTCTTGGACTTTAAATTAAACTTCTATTCACTAGCAATGATATATTTTGACCAAAAAACCTACAAGTATAAAGGCTAATGTTGCTTTAGTAGGGAAAACATAATTCATTTTGGTCTTTGTAGCAGAGTGAAGCAAAATTCAGGAAGACTTTAATGGGAGGTCTTTCTTGTAGAATCGATGCAATATTGGTTGATATTTTGGCAGTTATTGTTTCAGGATTTTGAAAGTCTTCATAGATAATCCTATAATAGGAAATCCAATTACCTAAAACCATTTGGGTAGTTTCAGATGTCTTAGGATGCTGTGGTTGGCCTCTAGCTGTCCCTCTTGAATGGCATCTATCTTCTGAAAGTTTATCTCAAAAGACAGTAAAGGTTTATGGATAAGTTACTGAATCATAGATGTTTACTTTCAGCTAAGCTAAATTACTCTGCTGATGCTATCAGCCAGGTTTTCTTCAAGTAATGACAGCTAGAATGATATTGAGTTGCTAAAACTTATGCATCTAGTACCCTTTTAATGACCTTGTGAATATCGTATATATATTTCTTGAGCAAATAAACAGGGCTGGCAGTTATGCCACAATAACTGCAGGAGATGCATACCTCCAAGAACAACAAACTAGAAAGGAAGTTTGAACATGAGGATGTTTCAAACATCATTAGATGCCTGTGTTTAAGTAACTAAATCCTACATGCACATCTGTAGACATGCAATTCTAGGTATTTCACTCTCTGACTGAAACCCATACTTCCTGTGTTGAATACTGCTCTTCATAACAGAAATGCAACAGGATCAAAAAACAGGTTTATGGTTGACAAAGTAACCATTGCAACTGCTTGTGCAATTGTTAACAAATTTTGATTCAAGGAAAGGAATAGAAGTTTAAAAAACCTTTAATGGCTAAGCCCATAAATCTATATCATTAGGGTCTCATCTTAATAAAGGTTATGCAAAATGTCTTAGCTGAACTAAGACTTCTGTTTTTTCTAAGTTCTGCTTTCATGCATGAGCTGTTTAGCTTGCTGAGGTTACAGAATAATTGTGCAGGACTACACTGGAAAATTAATTAAGAAAATATTTACATATTAACTATCATAATTTCAATATTTATGTAACAGTAATGCTACCAAAAGTTTAATATACACTTGGTATATAATATGAGTCTTATCCTACTTATCTAGGCTTCTAAATTTTTTAAGGTAGATCTTGTTTTAGGCACTTGGTGAGTGATTAAGCTCACTTTAATGCAAATATTCTAGATGAGATTCAGTTACAGGGAATATATATTCTTTATATTAAAAATATATTATTAACAATATGAATTTCAGAAGTAGTCTTTGATAAAAGATTTCAAGAAAAAAGATCATGATTTTGAGGGCAGTAAGTTTCACTAATTCCTAGAGTTATGTTTTGAGATGTATCCTTTTTCCAGCCTTATCACAGATACGTAGAGAAACTATTTTCTGCTGATTTGTGCCAGTTTACAGCATGGTACCTTAAGTTTCATGATCATTGGGATAAAGAGTTGCAAAAAGAGGTTACAGTTTCTTTATCCTCTTCTATAATCTACTTTGGCTACCGGTATTTTCATTTTGCATGTCAAGAACCACCATCTACACAGGCACATGGTGACAGATGTTGTGCAGTCCAAGTCCCATCTAGGTTTCCATAAGAGATTAAGTAAGAGGTTCAGCTGCACACCAACAACCGTGGAGAGCTGAGGGGCCTGGTTCTGATTCTTCCTGTCATTAACACTGCAATTTTATAAGTTTCAATGTCTACATGGAGAGCAATGCTCTCACAGGATTTGAAGGATAAGGTTGATGACTAGCAAAACATGCCCACTGAATAATTTGAGATGGGAATAAATTTTTTTTTTCTACTTCTTAGCACAACACTGACTTATTATTATTTAAATTTAAGGATTTAACATATAACAAAGACAGTAGCAACTCCCATTTTGGGTTCCCGATATGTTGAATTGGCATATAATCTTAAAAAAACCCCACAACAAAATTTGAGGTATCATTCCATGCATGATAACATTCTCACCTGTATGGTATTTAGAACAAACAAACAAAAATCAAAATTACTTCTTGTTGTTTGAAAATCCTATTCAAGTAGATATTTTTTTATTAAAAGAAAACCTCATCGTATGAGGGAAAAAATATTAGGCATCAATTTATCTTCTCTGGTTAATTATTTTTCCTGACCTATTTTATATTTTTAATCAATGATTATATTTAATTCACAAGCTTCAATAGATTGAAGTTTATTAAGAATGCCTATTCCTTAATTCAATGTTTACATTCATTTTTCTTACTTTAGATGAAGGAGGGGTGAGAAGTGTTAATTCCTCGATATGAATTGAATTGAATTTCCGAGTCTTGATTGAGAACTCTGAAGTTTAGGCTTACTTTTTATCCTATTAATCCCATATGTGTTACAGAAAGCAAAAATGCACTGGATTGTTGGAAATCATAAATTTTTAAACAAAAAGAGAAGTCTGGTATTTTTCAGGTTTCTTTTCAGAACTTATCCTTGTAGTTTTATATCACACAAAACTCAGTGAACCTTCTAGCCTTGCAAAGCTCAGCCCATGGTTTAGTTCTGTATAGGACAGGCTTTTATTCAAAGGTTGAGAGATTGGAAATTTTAGGATGGCAGTGTTTCTTTCTTTTCTTTTTCTTTTTTTTTTTCCTGTTTTCTCACCTTTCTAGAGATATCTTCTGTCTGTTTTTTCTTCTTTTCCCTCCCTTATTTTGTACAGATGCATAGGTTAGAAGAGTAAGACCTGAAATTAATAATTTGAATTTTTCTTAAAAGAATGAAAAAAAATATGAAATGAATATATATCTTCCTTCAACTGCATTTTATTTTCTCAAGAATTTTCTTGTAAATTAAAGAATATATGGATTTCTAAGAAGGCAGTATAATAATTAGGTTTTAGTGTATAACATCAGGAAATATTCTGTAAGAAGGATTTTGCACTCAAATGAGTTTTCTTTAAGAGAGTAGGGAAATTTTCTGACAATTTTCTCCAGCAATCTCTGATGGTTTTCTTTCATCAATTAAGTCATCCATGGTTCTATTACCTGAAAGTTATTTTAATGTGTTTTTCTTATATAGGGAAAGAGTTCAGTAATGGACAATATAGCTGCTTCCCATTCTATGGAATAAAAAGGTCAGTATCTAAGGGCAATTTGTAGTTTGTTAAAGATTAATCACCCTCTGGAGGTCAGCTGCTCCCTCTCCATTGCTGAAAAACAAATCCTGCAGAGAAACTTTAGCTTGAAGCTTGAGGCTATAAATTAAGCCCAACCTCCAATATCACAATGTTGAGTTCAATGCTTCTGAAGTTTCTTGTTTGTTTCTTTATAAATACAATGATATTAGACTTAGAAGCTTTCCCAAAATACCTAGAAGCAATTAAAATTAATTCTTTATAGATATAGACATTATTGGAGCATGATTTTATCTTTGAAGTTTCAAATTACATAGGACAACCTTCTTTGCAGTATTGCCTCATTATATAGTTTAAATAAGTGTAATAAAAATGTGATCAAAATGCAAAATAATTGTACTATGGAAAGTACTTTCAAAGTAAGTCTCTCAGTTAAAAAATGGGTAGCCTATTTGATTTGAAACAGCATAAGTCTGGTGACATCCAAAATATACTGACTGCACAATCAGTCTGTTGGTTATTTTACTTAGTAAGAACATGATTTTTTTAAAGACATTTATATTTATAAATATTTGTTTGTCTCCTCCATATTAGTTGTGCTGTATTGTATGATGTTTGTTACCCCCTTTCTGACTTCCATTGTAGAATCTCTAAGGGTGTCCAGGACTACTGATGGATGCCTTTGTATTTAAGCTAATTTAATGAAAAGAAACAGAATTAAAACAAACTTTCTGCAACAGGGATCCAGAATGCAGTGCTGGAAAAGTCTCATTTAAAATATTTTTCAATAGGTAATGTTGAGAAAGAACTTTTATGCTTTATCATGTATTTTATAAGGATTTCTTTCCTTACCTAGTCCAGCTCAGTACAGAGGCATATATTTAACTATAAACATAAAAGTTCTTTTAAATCTATTGAAAACACTGAGATATTTTCTTGCTGTAGACGGTTTCTATCTATGTTCACATTTACATCTGGGTTTCACAGAGGCTGTGTGAAGAAAATATCTGGACTAGGCAAGATGAGAAAATATTTTATTTTGACAAAACCACTAAAATTTGTCTGCTGCTTACCTTTCCAGAAATAAATCTTGGCAGACTACGATCTATTAATTTCCAAATTAGTTCATGGAACTATATAAAGGTGTTTTACCTATTCTATACTAGGGGGTTTTCACCTTTTGACTAATAATCCATTTGATCTAAACCCCATAATTTTAGATTTTTATACTTATTCTCATTTTCCATAGTGGATGGCACTTCTATGTAGCTTCTCACTTGCTAAGTTTGATAAAAGAAAATAAGCGATAAATAATTTTCCCCTATTTTATATATTTAGTAGTATATGACAGAAAGAAAATATTGCATTGTTAAATAAATAACTTGTAATAAAAATTGTATTATTCTCTTGTTTGAATTTCACAATTCTATTTTTACAAATTGGCACCATTTTATTTTTAGTTCCAGAGCATAAATTTCAGGACACCACAAAAATGTTATTGTCTCAGGTGTTAAGACTTACTGTACCAATTTAAAATTCTTAAAGATATTTTTGCTAAGACTTTTGTGTAAAATCTACATGAGTGCTTTGTATCTTCCTGAAACAGAAATCTGTTGAAGAAAGCTAAGGAAAAATTTTGTTCACCCTTATGCTGATGTTATGTCATAAATACTATGGGTTTAATATTGCCCCTGCCGGGTTTGTTAGGAAAGGAGTACAACTAGAGTACAGTTTACTTACTCTTGATGTAGACTTCTACAGCTAAGGGAGGTTATTCTTATCCTTGAAGTTTTGAAAAAGTCTGAACTCTGCTCTGCGGCAGAGCAGCAGAAGAGAAACGTGCTGTATAAACTAGTAGGAAGGCAATTCAGAAACATCAGTCATAGAAAAATTAGTTTCAAGAAGGCATGAAGAAAGCTAAAAACCAAATCCCTGTGAAAAATCTGTCTTTCACAGGCTGAAAAATGTTACCTTTTATTTTTCTCTTTCTTTTTTATTTTTTTCCTTTTCTTTTTTTTTTTCCCCCCTAAGGACTTTAAAATAACAGGCCTGTAACTTCAACTAAAGGAGGGGCAAAGGAGTGAAATGACTTTGACTTATCAAGCTGACAGGGATGGACAAAGACAGATTACTGAAGCTGTAATCAGTGCAGTTTACCCACAGCTCAACCTTGGGAACTCCTGAGAAGAAAGAAAAATATATGAAAAAAGGATATGAACTCATCAGAAGTTACATGGATTTGCATCAAGAAGGAGGACACATCAGATAGTTATCTGCAAGTTTTAATGGCAGCAGAAAAGACACCTCATAACTTCATAATAATTTTATTAAATTTGATTTGCAACAGAAAATATTATTCATTAATGAATGGATTTGGCTCCAGGTCTCTCAGCATAAAAAATTTTTTGGTCCTCCATTTAGTTTAGGACAGGTTGAAGAATATCATTGAACAGTGATGAAATTTTATTTCAAAGTTGTAGGGAAGACATAGCTGCATATTTCTGTAAGTGGAAATAGAATTGGAAACACAAAGATAATTAAAAAAAAAAAATCACCAAAAAAATCCAACCCAAACTGTTATTTGAGGTCCAATTGACAAGAAAACCAGCATTTTTTGAACAATCAGGCACTGGAACAGTTTGAAGAAAATGTGGAGTCCTTGAAGATAGTGAAAATGAACTGGACAAGATCTTGAGCAGCCAGCACTAGCTTTATCCTGCTTCAGCATGGGATCTTGGAACTAGATTATTACCTGAGGTCCTTTCCTATTTTAGCCATTCTGAGCTTCTGACTTTTTTTTTTTTCCCAGTTGATTTACTGGAGAGCATAGGCATACTCAAATTCTGTTTATGGGAGAAGATTGCTAGTTTATTCAGGTATTGCAGCAAATGACAATAAATAAAAAGAGCTAGGCAGAGATATTATTTATGCCACCTATGAAAATTATAACCTATGTCACAGTCTCTAGCCCTGTCAAGAATGAAAGGAAAGAGACTAAGCAGAGCTGTCATGATTACAGGACAAGATGTCTCAAATCTTTCTTAATTAGGTAATTGATTCCCAATAGCTAAGTCATATTACATTAATGTAATGGACTAGTGAAAGCAAATATCTTTCACAGGCAATTCAAAGCCTCAGTACTTAGCCATATCTTGAATCTTTTTCAAGCTGAACATGAAAATACAAAAGTGGTCGTGATGTATATACAGACACTGTAGAGAGCAAACTTACATTTTTAAGCAATATTGCAGATGTCTGGTACATTATTATATACTGATATCATCAATAGTGAAAAATTAGGCAACTTAAGAGAATATTCAGAGAAGATATACAGAAGTTAAAACTATCTTCTGAAACCTTTGAGCTTACATCTAAAATGAGTAGGTAACTAATTATCTTTATTTTTCCATTGTTTTAGATAGGCAGATTATAGCCTCTGAAGCACACATAAGAACTTCAGGGAGAAGGATAAATAAATAAATAGATTCGAAGATCCAATTTGGAATATGTTGCAAACACAGCTTTAATATATACCTCAGAAGCAAGTATCAGAACTGGGTCATGCATGTCCAGAACTCCAGGCAAGTCAGATGTGAGTATTTTGCACAGAGGTCTTCCTCATCTTAGTTAGGTATAGGCTGTTGGAAACACTGTCCCCTGAGGTGTATGTGGGTGTAGGTGTGTTGCAGAATCACAGCATGGTTGAGGTGGGAAAGAACATGTTGAAATCAAACAGCTTAGCCCCATTATCCTTCTTAATTAAAAGCCTTGGAAAATGTTCCAATGAGTTTTGGAAATCTCCAAGGATGGAGACTCCACAACCTCTCTGGGAAACCCATGAGTATTTTACTACCCTCAAAGTAAAAAGTTATTTCTTGTGTTTGCATAAAGTTACCTGGATTTTAATCTTTGCTCTTTGGCCCTTTTTCTGCAAATGGGCATTGCTGGGAAGAGTCTGGATCCTCCAACCCTTCCCATCAAGTAAAAATACACTTTAAAATCACCCTAAACCTTCTCCTTTCCAGGATAAGCTGTTCTAACTCTTTCAGTTCCTCCTCGTTTGAAATGTTCTCCTGCCAGAAGATTCCAACCATGTCATAATGAGAGTTTTGAAAACACATTGTGAATCTAGTCCAAGCTGGGTGGAAAACTACATTAAGAGTAGTTTTAAATTTAGACATCAAACCATTTGCCTAACTCAGAACTTGATAGATGTGTAGTGGAACAAGGCAACTCCAGGATTCATCAGCACACCAAAATTTTAATGCCTTAAATTTTGGATTTGACTTAATAAAATAGAACATCCTCTACGTCCTTCTCTAATCATAGCCCAGAAATAATTTATGTTGTTTGAAAAATGTGTTCAGTATCTTTAACCTACCTGCCAAATATAAACAGATCCTCAGCATCCTACTGTAGAACTAATCCCTCTAAACTACATATGCATAATTTACCACAGTATTACACACCTCTAAATATAATGAATAATTTTTTTAGGTCATCAGCTATTCTTTTACACAGAGGAAAAAACCCCTCAACTTTAATAAAAATGACATCAGTAGATATAATAAAATAAATATGAATGCCAGTCCATTTCTGATCAGCATGAAACTTCCTGATAATACCATGCAAAATGTAGCATTGATTTTACAAATATGAGTAATGAAGATTTGAGTGGCAGAGCATGTGTCAAAAATATGTAAATGAATTGATGTTTAATCTACCTATGCCTAAGAAAAGCAATCACCTCCTGCAGAAGGATTGCATTTATTTTAGTAATGTTAGCTGATGAAATCCCAGCACTCTAACAAGGGTTTATAATTTGATAAAAATTACTGGTGACTGGATCTGCATTTTCTTCAAACTGCTGCCCTGCTTCTTGCTAAGTGCACTGCTGACATGTTTGATATTGAACTTGAACTTAAAAATTACTATCCCAGTAGATGTTTATTAGATTTAGCGGCTGAAGTAAACCTAGACATGGTGCCCACAGTACAATCTAAAAACAGACCTTATTTATGTGTGCCGGGAAATGTTGCACATTTCTTCCAGGAAAAGAGAGAAAATCAGAAATAACAAGAACAAAAACACCCACAAAGTAAGGTATTATCCATGCTATTAGAGGGCCAAAGAAAATTGACCTGTGTTAGACTAATGTAATGTCATCTTTGAAAACATTACAATACTGTGTAATGTAATTTATTTTCATATAATCATTTTAATACACATTATTGGGAAAAAGCTTGACAGAAAAAAAAAAAAAAAAAAAGGCAGTTATAAATTCAATACATGCCATGAGCTGAGGTGGAATAATGTCAGTATGAGGATCAAATTTTTCATGTGAAAATATTACATACATTTTAGTAGGAACTCAATGCATATGGTTCATTTGAAATTGTTTCAAAAAATATCTATAAAGTTAGCAAAAGTGGTAATATATGAAGGAAGACACAAAAATATTTAAACTCTAATAATATATGCTTATCCCTAGAGAATCAATATAATTTTTGAAATAAAATATAGTAGAAAATTTTGACAAATATTGTTGGTTTTTTTTTTTTTTTGCTTATGTATTACTATAATGCTATAACTCTAGCCACCACATAACTCTCTATTTGTTTGCTAAGACTTTTGCTCAATAAGACCTGTAATTTTGTGCCTATACATACAAAAGTCAGTTGTAGAAACACACACTGTATTTCAGTGTGACCTGGGCTCACTGGCATTGAATGTCTCATGTGCCTGTAGGAAGATTTCTGCTGGCATTCTGTGTGATTTCTGTCATCCCTTCATCTCCTTTTGTTCTACAGTTCTTTGCTGTCCTTGATCAATAACATTGAGCTAGTATGAGCAGAGCACATCTCACAAGGATTCGGTGTTGAATTTCAAGTGAAGTTTGACTGTTGTATATCATTTAGTGTCAACTGTGGTACAAATATCACAAGAATTGTCTGGATGAGGGAGAAGGAGTGATTAATACAGAAAGGAAAAAAAGAGACACAAAGTCATAAAAAGACAACAAAAAGAGAAAGGAAAAGAAGAATGTGTATATGAAGAAATCAGGAACAGCCCCAGATGAATTAGTGTGCCCCAGCCACCAGGAGGGCCAGCCCTGTCCTTGGGGGCATCAGGCACAGCATCACAGCTGGGCAAGAGAGGGGATTGTCCTGCCCTGCTCTGAGCTGGGGCAGCCTCACCTCCAGTGCTGGGGGCAGCTCTGGGTGCCACAATATAGAAAAGACATTAAGCTTTAGGAGACCATCCAAAGGTGGGCAAAAAAAATGGTGAAGGGTCTTGAGGGGAAGCTTTTTAAGGAATGGCTGAAATAATTTAGTCTGTTCAGCCTGGAGAAGAGAAGGCTGAGGACAGACCTCACTGCAGTTACAGCTTCATTGAGAGGGGAAGAGGAGGGGCAGGCACTGATCTCTGCACTGTGGTGACAGTGACAGGACCCAAGGCAATGGCCTGAAGTTATGTCAAGGGAGATTAAGATTGGATATTAGAAAAAGGTTCTTCACCCAGAGAGTGTCTGGGCACTGGAACAGGCTCCCTAGAGAAGTGATTCTGGCACCAGCCTGACAGTTTAAGAAGAGTTTGGATAATGCACTCAGGCTCATGGTGTGACTCTTGGGGATGGATCTGTGCAGAGCCAGAAACTGGACTCAATGATCTTTGTGGGTCCTTTTTACTCCTCAGTATATTCTGTGATTCTGTGAATTGTTGTGCATATGGAAAAAAAGAGTGTGCAGAGCATGGTACAGCAAACACAAGACCCAGAAGAAATCAAGCCATGGAAAATTACAGCAGGTAATAATTTTTTCTGCATCCATACCATATGTGACTTACCTCTAAAATGCTTTGATGAGACAACATAAGGGAATTCTAAAAATGTTACCAGTGATATTAATGACTATCTGCTAACTGATCTTGCTGCCTCAATAGGATTATGGGCAAAACTGTCCAAAAAAGGAGAAATCTCTCCCAAAGGATTCACATCTCTAACGCATTTCAATGTGTTTAATTATTATCTTGAAAACTTATGCTCTACTACTATATATATATATATATTTTAAATCTGATTCTGCTGGTATTCTGGCTTCAGTATGAATATCACAAGTTTCTCTATATGCTTAGACACATTTTTGAGTGGATAATTGTGCTGCTTTTCTCTGGGGAAGAATTAGCTTTTTCATAGTTACTCTCCATGACAATTTGGATGCCAAACCTCAACTGACACTCTGAAAGTACACATTCCCCACTTAATTTCTAAGTTCACCATCCTGGAACTTATTCCTTGAATTTCAAAACATAACTCTTACGGCAGTATCTGTTTATAAAGCAATGAAAGGAAAATTTTCATTTCCTGGTGTAATATTCCTACAGTTAGAATACTCACGCAGAGAAATTTTGTATTGAAATTTCTCCTTTCACTAATTACTTAAGACCTGCACTTCCTGCCCTAACAAATAGGTTAAAGAGCACATTTTGAGGGAGGACACAGAGCGGTGGAGTGCTCAGCAAGCACTGACAAATCTTTCAAGAAATACCTGTTCACAGAATTTCAGACAGGTCTTCACACCCATTCTAGTCCATCTGAGCTGTAGCTCACTCAACCTGATGATTTATGGGACTTCTTTTCTAAGATAATTGATTTTTTTCCCTCCCAAGTGCCGCTGTGGAATCCTAACACAGGTTGCTGCTGGATATCAAACACTATCCCAGTTATACTCCTGTCATTAATTTTGAAGGGATTAAATGCCTTTATAAATGTATATCTAAATTACATATGGAAAAATAATTTAGATACATTTTCATTATTTTATACACTGAAACTTTAAATTACTGTTGATTGTAAAGCTTTTAAACACAAGTCCTTAATTATACAATATTGGTCAGTATTGTAAATGTTGACTTTTAGGCTTTTAAAAATTATTACCTGCATTTTTCAATTATTTTGTATAGAAGAAACGTAGTTCTGTATTTTTCAATTATATAATTTATTTTCTCCTCATTATCAACTTCATTACACTATCTGATACGCTCTTGGAGGGTTTCTCAGTATTTGGTAACTAAGCACTTATGTCTCAATGCATGTGATTATTTATTTGACAGATATTTCATCCTCTTCCTTAGTTTGGTTTTTTTTTTTTTGTTTTTTTTTTTTTTTTTTTTTTTTTTTGTTTTGTTGGTTGGGTTTTTTTTTTTTTTTTTTTTTTCCCTGGGGGGTGGGGGATTTTTTGGGTAGCGAGCTTTTATCTTTAACTATTTTTAATTTAACTTTATAATTTTTAATGGTGATTATTCATGACAAAGGAATGAGATCATTTCACAGTTTTATTTTATTCCTTATTTCTTCTCTTTTTTTCATTAAATGCGTATAACCAACTATCTATAGTTTTCAGCAAGCTGCCCTAATTAAATTTTAAAAACATATCTCAATATGTTATCAACAACAAAGTTTCTACTCCATCACTGCCAATTTGACCAAAAGAATTCAAGAGTAAATCAACAATATGGTGATCTTGAAAAAATCTGAATATTTCAGTTTCTTGGAAACTTCCCAAAAAAGATAGGAATGCTGTGTAGTTTGTGATAAAAATCAGGACCCTAAAGTCCTGGGATTTTTTTTCCAGATTTTAGGAAGATCTGTTCCGGCTACAAGCAACTATTATTTAAAGAATCACAGAAGCACAGAATCACAGAAAGGATCTGGTTGGAAGGGATCAAAGTGGGACACCTGATCCAACCTTCCTGCTGAAGGAGAGTCATTTTAGAGCACAGGATTGTGGTTCTTGAATATCTCCAATGAGACACTCTGTAATCTCTCTGGGCAATCTGTTCCCATGCTCTGTCACACACACAATTAAGGTCTGTCTCATATTCTAGTGGATATTTCTGTGCATCAGTTTCTGCTCAGTGCCTCTTGTCTTATTGTTTGGCATCCCTCCTTCTGGATGCTCCACTGGACCTGCTCCAGGAGCTCCAGGTGTCTCTTGTGCTGAGGAGTCCAGAAGTGGGCACAGCACTCCAGATGTGCCTCTCCAGGGCTGGGGGCAGAATCACCTCCCTCAAACTGCTGGCATTGCTTCTCCTAATGCACCACAGGATACTCTTGGCCTTCTTGGCCACAAGCACACACTCTTTAATAAATGTCTTCATTGGCATAAAAATGTAATGAATAATAAATAGATTATTAATACATTTGATGTATTATTAGAGGATAGAAGACATCTTAGATGTGTAACTCAAAACAATAGAACTGCAAAAAATATGACAAAGTGACAAAAAATAATTTTATTGAGTTACTGATATAATGTCCTTCCTTTAGTAAGATTCTCAAAATCTAAATTTAGGGAAAGAGAAAGCATACATTAAAAAACCCTTAAAGATTGCTTAAAATATATAGTGATAGGAGTGCTTATGTTTGCAGAAGATGACTGCAATTCTAAATATTTCTGTAGTTAATTCAGAGTGGAAGATGGTTTTCTGCTCTCAGTATTTTGTAGATTTAGTTATATAGGATGAAATTCCTGCCTGGTAAAAATATCCTTTTGTGGGCTTCATACCTTTAATTCTTGTATTGTGGAGCTAAAAGACACCAAGCTGGAGCCTAGATCTCATGCTAGAATTCTGGCAAAATGAGAAAAAAATCTCATAATTCATAATTGATAATTAATATATTTTAAACAGATAGAAAAGTAGGACAGGATAATGACTATAAAAAAACCTGTAATAAATATTCTAATGGATATTTCATTCCTGTGACACAGATCACTATTATTTTGTTCTTTCTTATTCTCATATTAATGCAAAAAAATCATGGTTTTACATGTGGAAGCTTGCCAGTGCTTCTAGTGGTATATTGACTCATCTGAACATGTAGAGGAGATGCAAATGTCCTTCATGACTTACAAATCCTAGGCTGAACAATCACCACAGTGGCATTTCCTTATCCAGTGAAGTCTTTATTTGCCTTATATTTGAATGAGTTCTCACCAGTACAAAATATATTTCTGTTGTTTGCATGGGAACAGGTGAAAAAGCAATGGACACTGCACAAGGAAGGGAACTGTACCCTAGCCAGTATCTCATGTCATTGAGAAAGGTTCTTGGCCCTCTGATATCACTGAGACATTCTACTGCTCTTCTCTACACAGACAGGAGCTGGATATGACCCTGCATTGTTGTCAGGTTTTCTCATTCCACTGAAAAAGACATCAGAAATACAAGGAAAGGAGGTTTTTTTTTTTTTTTTTTTTTTTTTTTTTTTTTTTTTTTTTGTTTTTTGTTTTTGTTTTTTTTTTTTTTTTGCCTAGGAGTGTATCTGCTCACTTAACAATATTTATTTAGGAAAGCCTCTTAAAAATAAAAATATTTAAAACCAACAGTGCTCAGAGTTTCAAGGATAACAATAGCAAGAGTAAAAACTGTACATGCTGTTAAAATTTAGATTTTGACAAGACACAACTGCTCCTATAAGCATAGCCTCAGAAAACCTAGAGGGGTCATAAGGTTTTGAGTTGAACTCAAAGGTTTAAAATCAAGTTATATCATAAATTTATGCTAAAGGGGTCTGTCTGTCCTTCTCAGTGCACATGGCCATTACTTCATCAGTTTGAGGTGGCTGGGACACAGGCTAAATCCTCCCATTTTCTGCTGTTGGTCTCAGAAGCACAGAAGCACTTTGTCACACTGCTTGAAGAAATACCTGCTCTGATTTGAACAAGACTGTGCTTCTGTGGCAGGTTTGCTCTGCATCTGGCCATCCATGTCTTGTTTTTAATGAAGTCTTTAATATAAACACTGAGTCTGTAACAAAATTATATACCACTCAAAAATAACAAACAAAAAAAAAAAAACAACCCACCACTATCATTTTTAGTGTGCCAAAATTACATATTTGGAATGAAAGCAAAGACATACAAAACCCCTATTAAAGAAAAAGTACAATTTTTTTAAAAAAGTGTATTAGGGGCTATAAGAAACAGAAAATTATTTCTGTTTATGCTGCTCATGTTTTATGGCAAAGTTTAGTGACTACTGCATTCCAGGTAATGTAGGTAATGAGGCAAGGAAATAGGTTAATCAGTTTCATATAACAATAATCTTACCACACCTTCTAGGAACAGAATATTTTAGCTTTTTTTTTTTTTTTTTTTTTTTTTTTTTTGTTAGTTGTAATTAGAAATAAGGAAACTGAGCAGAAGCAACAGAATCTGCCAATAATATTTCATAATGTTTACTCCAGGATTAAAAAGTCAGATGTTGTCATTTGCCAAGATTAATACACAGAATGAAAGAAAGTAAAAATTTTATGTATTGAAAACAATGCACCAAATTTTCCTAGTGAGGAAAAAAAAAACAAAAACCACTGTTAATTTTCTGAAAACCATATATTTTGCCTCGTATCTGCAGAAATACGATGAAGTTTGTGATCATTGTTCCATGATGCACTCTTGGAAAGACAGTAACACCACAGTTTGCCTGATTATCTTCAGGACATCAATGAAACTGAATTTGGAGTATTTGAAGAAAGAAAAATTATACTACAATCAACTGGTTTGAACTTTGACAACACATCATCATTTGCAACCAGTACCCCTGAGATTAATTTTGGAGAACATCCCTATGACTACAGAGTTAATGGGAAATGAAAATGAGTGTTTGCTTGAAGTTAATTGCTTGCTTCATATATTGCATAATGCAGTAAAGTACACTCTTGAAAATTTTTATTTGGCTTTAAAAGCTGTGTAACAAAAGTTTTCAATTACTTTATGTTCATCCACCAAAGCAATTTCAGAATTATGAAAAGCATTTCATTTTACCAACATTCAATATGCTGAAACACTGAGGTACATTTACAAAGTGATCATCATGATTTGATGTATTTGAAATATTCTATGCTTTCTATATGAGGTTAGGTTTATACACTCGGACAGTATATTTTTAAGTTTTTTTTTTAAGTATGGTGAAAATCTATCCATTGCCAAACTCACCAGATTCTAAATATTGTATAATTTGAATAATTTTGATAGGTAACTTCTTAATAATGGATCTGTTAAGACCAAGTTTCAAATTACTGCCCTATGTGCATGAACTAATTAAAAAAAGTTTTTGGAATAAAGTAAAACTAAAAATAGCTTTTGAAAAAATAAATGAAATTATATGGTAGCATAAAGATGCATTTAAGAGCAATAATAACAATAATAAGCAGGTGAGCAAAAATATATGCAATATAAAAAACATTTTCAAACCTGAAAACAAAAAAAAATTTCCCTATATTTTCTTTGACATGGGAAAGTTGGTGGGGTCTAGATCTATTTTAGAAAGGTTATGCAGTTCTCTAAGCTTTCAGTTTCACATGTATATAATTTCCAAATACCATTTTTCTACAGTTAATTTATTTTAAAATTATAAATTTAAAATTAAACAATGGAGAATATTGAAGGAAACTAGTGTTAGTAAGGCAAAATTGTACTTTAGCTTGAATTAAAATGAGGATCAAAATTTATTCTAGTGCTATAAAAGCCTTAATAGAAAATAAGTTATTATATGATTGTAAATCATAAAGATAAGAAAAGAAGCAAACTTCAGTAGGCAGGAGTATTGCACCAGGTATCAAACATAGACACAAAGACCCCTCATACAAATTTCAGTGAAATTCACTATAATAACTTAATTGTTACCATCAGAATTTTGCACTTAAAATTCACTGTGATTTTCCAGGGAAAAGTACAATGTTTTAGTAACTCCTGATATTGTAGTATTATAAACTGCTATTGATGTCTCTGAAGAATTATATATATATATATATATATATATATATATATATATATATATGGGGGGGGGGTGTTTCATTTTTTTTCAGAAATTCACTTGACTTTCTTCTACATTAAAGTTTATTCAAACCTTGAGACATCTCCAAGTAAAATGTTCAAATTAATGACAATCCCAACAACTGAGATAAATTGGAGTTTTACCAGGGAGATTAAGGGGCTTTTTTGCCATTCCACTAACAATATCCAAAGCAGCAGGCACTCCCACAGCAGGTGATAAATCCAGGTTCACATAATTTCCATTCACCTCTCCTTTAATTTTGGACTTGGATTTGTATTTGGTATGGTCTTAAATCTAAATGTTGACCTGTAAAAAGTAATTTTTGATTTAATCTTATTTAGACAAAGCTTAACCACCTTCTTTATTCAAAAAATCATTTGTGGAGTAGGGGAAGGGAGGTTTCTCTAGCATTAAGTGTTAGTTAAAAAACCATGGAATGTGTGAATATGTGTTAATAATAAAGTATTTGGCCATGTTAAGAAATCATTTAAATTATTCAACAAGGGACAAACAAATGCTGCAGGAGAGTAGATAATGCATGGGTTTCAACTGACCTTCATATTAGACAAATAACAACTCTTCTACTGTCAGGGCTGCTCAAAATGAAACATCTTCTCTTCAAAAGACATGCTGAGGAGAAGGGAATTTGATTAAAAGTACAGAAAAATAGATAGTTCAATACAGAAGCTGGCTAATGCTGTGCATATTCCATCCTGAAATCTGACAGGAAAAGAGGACTTGTTTTCAATACATTAAATGATGCTGATCAGGACAAGGTCTTCGTCAAGATCTTTGCACTCTCTTTGAGTTCTCATTGAGCTCAGGAGCAAATCTTATTTCCAAAGGTGCTTTTAATCATGACATTAAATTAATTTCTTATGTAATTATCATCATCTGTATCTACCGAATAAGCCTTACATTACCTATAAGAGTCTTTGAACTTTAAGCCCTGAGACATTTTCTGGACTTGCAAGAAAAATATATGTAACTATGCTGGAATAATGACAACATAAAATATGGCAATCACATATTTTTTCACCTCTATGAAATGTATATATATAAGCACATAATTGTATGTGTCTATATATACATTCTTTCTTATGTGCACATACAAAACCATCCATACTCTTGTTCACCATCCCTTCTTGTGTCTTTGATTAGATGGTTAAATATTTTTCTTGCATAAAGCTTTATGCTTAAAATTTACTTATCTTCCTTTTATTTCCATCACATAATTTTTCAAATGTAAGTTCAGTGTGTTTTTGTACAAGTGAACAGTGTCTTGCAATTGCCATCAATGTTAAACTGTTCGTGTACTGACACCTATTTTTCCTTGCTATCATCATGATGGCTTCTGAAGATTTATCAGACTTTAAGGGATTTGTGTTATCAACTTCCCATATTATTGAAGGAAAAATGTTCAGGTTTTGTTTTGTTGTGTTTTTTGGATGTTTGTTTTTGTTTTTGTTTTTTTTTTTTTTTGTTTGTTTGTTTGTTTGTTTTTTGAGAAATCAACACAATTTGGAAGTGATAATGAGATTCTTTGATGAATCCCAAACTGAATGTATGAGGTATCTTGCACATATGATGTGAATCAGGAATATGAGGAGATAAAAATCTTCTTAAACTACTGTTAAAAAAAAAGTGGAGCTAAGCTCTATTAAAAAAAAAAATAAGAGCACAACAGTGTGTGAAGCCTTTCTCTCATAATTTTTTTTAACTATAATATCATCTACAAGTATAATAGGTTTTTGACATATTCAGAAACTAGGTTTAATCTTATAATCCATTTATATTTCAGGTGGTAGAAGTGATATTAACCAGAAAAGACTATGACCTCTGACTGGTTAATCCTAATTAAAGCTGAGCAAGAGATTTCTTCGCAAAGTTTTCTGATTAATTCAATACCAGGCTGAACTATAATTCTTCTGGTGTGTGTTATTCCCACTACATGAACGAAAAAAGGTGTGGGGTCACCCATGTTATGGATCAATTTGAAGAGTTTTAATGATACCTATGTAATGAACTGAGCTAAAATAGAAACAGCAGGACAGAGCAAAATAGGGTTTCCAGGGAAAAATATCAAGATAATATCATTAACCACTACTTGACAAAATATTAAAATTCCTGTCCTACCCCCTGCCCTCTACTACTTTTAAGGGTATGTCAAACTAAACTTCAGATGTTTTAAACCTCCTGATGACAAGGACAAATTAAAAAGTCATCAGAAGTAGAAAAAGGTATGGTTAAGTTTCCAATTCTAGCTAGCATTGCTTCAGAGCTGGACAGATGCCCAAAGGGTGGTTTGAATGTGATGTGTGGTTTCTGGCTTCTTTTACTGATTCAGAGCAGGGCAGAGAAGCTGAAAGACATAGCACAACTCAACCCAATGGCAGTGCCATGTGTACTACATTTGTGTTTATCTTGTCCATGGAATGAGGTAATGGTAGATTTATCCATGTCACTGCTCCTTGCTAACTGTCATCAAACTACCAGGATAAATCCCTATCCCATTTTGTCATTCAGGTAAGACTTAAAAATTCACTACTGTAATATTAGGGGACATCAGTGCCAAAAATGCTTTTAGCCCAATTTAAAATCCACTGGCAAGACTCCTTGGTAGTCAACCAACAAAACAAACAAAAATCTGCAATAAATGAACAAACAAACCAACTAACCGAAATCAACCAACCAACCAACTGCAAAAAAAACCTTAACCTAAAATCAATGAACAGGGCTCTGAGCTTACTTAGTCTTCTTTGAAAAAGAAGTTTCCAGGGTTTTAAATTATCAGTTATAGGTTATCTGTTCAGATTTATTTTCAGAAATCAGCAAAATTAGATGTTTAGGAGTTTTCCTCTGTTGGCCAATAGGTGTCACAATTAGATGTATATGAATTCTGTTCATTACCAGTTATTTTTTTCCTGAGAGATGGTTCACTATCTTCACTATGAATAATGTTCAATTACCCAAATATCTAAATATTTAATGTGATAGCCATAAATTTTTTTCTTCCCTCGAAAAAAAAAAAGAGGATTAATCTGAGAAATACTCATCTTTTTCTTATAATTAGTTATTCAGAATTTGAGATCATAGAGTTGTGTCTCAGAACAGATTTATAAAGTATTCTTTGGGGGGAAAAAATTCTTGTCAATAAAACTTGTGCATTTCTATTGAAAGTTAAAAATACCAAACTATTTGTATAAGCAATTTAAAAATAAAGTAAATATTTATACAAATGCAAATAGAATTGTTGTTTCTTTAATGTGATTTTATTTTTGGGTTTCTAAGATTTTCACTTGATGATATCCCTAACTATGCTTTTACAGGACTTCAGATTCTTTTCCCTTTCGGTGAATGGTAAATGCTACAGAAAACCTAGCTGCTAATTGAATCCAGTTCTTTACTAGAAAAAAAAAAAAAAAAAAAAAAAAAAAAAAAAAAAAAAAAGAACTTATCTCCACCCTTTAATACCTTAAAATAAATGTAATGTTCACTTCTAAAATTGGAAGATATACCTAGATATTTAATTCTACACTAGTTAGATGAGTACATGGTCCTCTGCACTTGCCATTTCAGTCACAGAGAATGTCGTGACCTTTCCAGCTTTCAGGTCAATATTGTAGGGCTGCAGATGGTCATTGAGTAAAAAGCTGCTATTTCCCACTTCTTCAGCTTGACTTTCATGCTGTCTCTTTTCCCCATTTGGTTTAGACTGTAAGAGCTACAGCAATAATTAACTCATATACTGCTTTACCAGGGGAATGAGAGAAAGAGCACTGAGTCCTCTGAACTGAGCTGGATAGCATAAAACTCTTCTCTATAGGCATAGTAATTATTTACAGTCTTTTGACCCTTAGAGCTGAACTGAAATAATTTATATGCTTTTTACCCGTTTCTTTAGCTTTCTGTGGTGGCTGGTCCCTGGCTGACCAGGTGCAGACCAAAGCCACTCTATCTGTCCCCCCACAGCTGGACAGGGGACAGAAAACACAACAAGAGGCTTGTGGGTCAAGGTGAGAACAGGGAGACATCACCCAACAATTACCACCACAGGCAAAACAGACTTGACTTGGGGAAAGTTAATTCAGTTTACTACCAAACAAATCAGAATAGATTAACGATAAATAAACACAGATCTTTAAAACACCTCCTGCTTATTCCTCTTTTCTTTCAGGGCTTGACTGCACCCTTGAATTCTCTACCTTCTCTAAACTGTCACAGAGGGACATAGACTGGTTGTGGTCAGCTCATCACAAGTTGTCTCTGCCACTCCCTCCTCAGGGGGGCAGAATCCTCCCACTCCTCCCCTGTTCCAGTGGTCATTCTCACAGGAGAGAGTTCTCCATGAACTTTTCCAGCATGAGTCCTTCCCAGAGGCTGCAGTTTTTCATGAGCCACTCCAGTGTGAGTCCTCTGTGTGGTCACAGCTCCTGCCAAGACCCTGCTCCAGCATGGGCATCCTACAGGGTCACAGTTTGTTCAGGCACCCACCTGCTCTGGCACAGGGTCCCATGGGGGTGCAGGGGATCTCTGCTCCACTGTGGATCTGCAAGGGCTGCAGGGGCACAGCTGCCTCACCATGGGCTGCAGGGGAATCAGCTCTGGCACCTGGAGCATCTCCTCTCCCTCCTTCTGCACTGATCTTGGTGTCTGAAGGGTTTCTCTCACATAGTCTCACTCGTGTTTTTTCTGATTTTCTGCTGGTTGTTTTTTTCTGGCTGGAGCATTTGCACTGTCAGACATGGAGAAAAGTTCTAGGATCTTCTCCCAAAAGCCTCCTCTATAGACTAAAGCCTTGCCACACAAACTTGATAAACCTAACTTTAAAGAAAAGTATTAAAATATTTATTTAATGGTAGAACATTAGGTCCAAACCATTTGCAACATGTAGTCATGCTGAACTTCACTTCAAAAGATATTTTTAGTTCAGCTTTGCAAGCATTAAAAGAAAGCAACAGCAGCAAGTACCAGTTAAGTAGAACCTGAGTCAAGTAAAAATCAATTATTTAAAACTCCTGATATATTCCTTCATCCTGCAAATATAAAAACAAATTACATGAGTATGTCAATCAGAAATACATACACAGGGAGATAAACAAGAGAGGGGAAGAGGCAAGGAGGGGGAGCTATGCAGTATTTATTTTCTTTTGTAAATGTTTAACTTTTAACAAATAGGGGGTAAATCTCCTAACCTGCATCTTCATGTGAATATCTTCTATTTACATTTCAGTTACTTCATTTCTTCATTCAACCATAAGTGGAAAAAGTAATCCCTTGCTAAGTTCATTGTGGAAAATCACAGTGTATTAAAAAACAGTCATAATTTAAATCAAAGATAAAGTTTTTAAAAGTGGGATTGGACCCCTGTGTTTCCCTTAAATAGGCATCTGAGAGTGAAAAGCAACTGTGAAGATCTCTCCCAGCTTGTGTTACAAGCAACTTAATCCATTTATTTACTACTAACATATTTCCTGCTAACAGGAAACGAGCACAAACTAATTAAATGCTTCAATTCTTTATTTAAATGCTTATGCTGCATCCCTAAAGAGATGTCCACTGCAAATTGTTCTTGTGGATATTTTGGATTTTTAAGCTTTGGTTGTAACAGATGTGTAGTGGTTGTTAGCAAATTAGTAGTTATGGTTACAGTAAATGGAAAACAGAAGCAATTATGGCAAAAAATGATTTAAAAAATATCAGAAAAGCAAGATGAGCTGATATGTTTCTAATGGCAACTGACCAAAACAAGACCTGTAAACCTATAAGACAAGATCAAAAAGTAAAAAATTTAGCTTCAAAGGAAGACATTTTATAGAAAGATTTATTGTTTCCAGATGCCACTTGAAGCTCATACTCCATGAGCATCAGTTGGGTTTATGCTCCACAAAAGCTTCTTGTCATGATTTGTGTTTTACATATTTGTAATCCTTAAGTTTTAATTGCATTACATAATTATGACATGGAAGATTACTTTTGTTTCATACCAGGGTGCCCAAGTGAGATCAGTAACCTCCAAGAAGAATGTAAATGAAGAAAGAATATGAGTGCTTTGTTTGAGGAACCAGCTTCCCCCCAGCCTTTCAACTAATTGATTTTTTGAAATAATTTATTTACAGAATTTACTTTGATCATATGTTTGGGTGTTTTTTGTTTGCATTTTCTAAATAGCTCTTTGGTTTTCTTTATTATTTGTCTTGTACCAACAGATTCATAAAGCTTGAGACAGGTTCCTTTAGTCAGAGATAATGACAGACTCCTCTAATGAGGGGTGTCTGACATTGGAGATAAAGAAGAGAAGAATGTACTAATCTTGCAGCAGAAAGTGCATCAACTGAAAATATTTACTGTTCCTATTAAAAATGAATTAACAAAAACAGGTGGCCTTTTAATTGAAGCCTTTATCACTCTTTGCTCAATTTCATTTAAATGCAAATTCGAAATCCTTTCTCTAAGCCAATAGAAAGTTGTAACTGAACAAGAACACCGTTTTACTAATGATGCAATTACGTGGTAAACCATTAGGCTTATTATGGGATATGCTGGAAATATTGAGGCATTCAGAGATGGACCCTCTTTTTCAAGTTTACATTTGTAGACTGCTAAACTCCTCACCAATACAAGACACTTCACTGAGTTTGGTAGGATTTTTATTTCAATTCAGCCTTAAATGTGGTGTTCTGTATTTCTTTTGGGCTGTATATTTCCTTTTTCTCTTAGAAGGGGAGCTTTATAGTCCAAAGAACCAAATCTTGCCATAGCTGTAAAAAAAAAACAGGTTCATTATTACTGAGGTCTGACATTGTGGGCTCTGTTCAATTCCTGGGTTAGTGGCAGTAAGTTCAGCACCTATACTGAAAACCGAAGCCTTCAGCTGCTTGCTAAGTGGTGATTTCTATGCAGGGTGATTCTTCTGATTGATCTGGAGATGTGATTTGTGGATCCTTCTGGAATACTGCTCCTCCTCTCCTCTCCTCTCCTCTCCTCTCCTCTCCTCTCCTCTCCTCTCCTCTCCTCTCCCTCTCCTCTCCTCTCCTCTCCTCTCCTCTCCCTCTCCTCTCCTCTCCTCTCCTCTCCTCTCCTCTCCTCTCCTCTCCTCTCCTCTCCTCTCCTCTCCTCTCCTCTCCTCTCCTCTCCTCTCCTCTCCTCTCCTCTCCTCTCCTCTCCTCTCCTCTCCTCTCCTCTCCTCTCCTCTTTAGTTGCCACATCCTCATATATTAACTTTGATCTACATTGATATATGAAGCAGGTTTCATAACTGGGCTGGATTTTTCTTTAAATGTTTGTAGTCTATACTAGGGTGAAACATTTTCCTTAAAAGACTGTCACAAAATAGCTGACAGAAGGCAACCTTACCCTGGCTCCTCCACATAGTTCAGGCAATATATCTGGCATAGGGAACGAAACTTCTCTTCCTGTGAGTATAATCTGAGTATTGTATCTAGAATTTAAATGGCAACAGACAGATAAACAAACAAAATCATGTACAAAAACCCAAACGGAACAAAACCCCCAAAAATCATAATAAAAAAGCAAAATACTAGTTTGCTGTCACAGACATCTCTAATAGCACTAACTGGCTTTTAAGAAAGAAGAATTAGCCTCTTGGAGCCTATAAGCAGTACCTGGAGTCTGCGTGCTGTGCTCAGTGCTTAATTTTGGCCCTTTATTTGAGATTTTTGCTTGGGGTTTTTTTTCCAAACTAGTTTTATTAAATATATATAAAATAAATAAATTCAAAAAAAAAAAAAACCAGCAGGCAAAAAAGCAGGAAAAAAGGAAAAAAACCCCTCACAGTGGTGTGATATCAATATAAAAGGGGCAAAAAAGAAGTCACAGCTGGAGAAATAAAAGAATTTGTACTTTAGAGACAGTTAAAGACAAAGAAACAGTAAGAGAGATGCAGTTGTTTTTCACAGAAATATTTAACCCTCTTACGTATTAGGGAATATTTCTATTGAATTTTCTACTTCTGTGCTTCATCTTCATACTAAAAGAAATCAGAACAAACATTGTAAAAAGGAGTCATACACAACTTCTTAATTGAGCTTTCACAAGTTGGTGTGGTAATTTCTGGCCGTGAACAGGAATATTTTTCATCTGTTGAGGGGGGAAAAAATAAAAAGTAGTAGGCTGTATCAAAACTCTCAGTACTGTGTAAAAAGCAATTTTTGCAGCTTCCGCGTTCAAAAGTTCACATCAGAGGTGTGGTTGCATGTGATTTATTTTGCATATGAAAGAAATAGTCTTATGACTTTCCATATTAATAATCCACTTTCATTATAATATTAAGTACACTAGGAAGGATGATACATAGCCTGGGATAATATAAGTTGACATATACAAAGGAAGCGTAAGAAAGCTTAGCTCCTGATATTGCTATTTTGCTTCTGGGTGTCTCTGAAATGCTGAATACATTTTCCATTTGATCTTAGCTTAATGCAGGCATCAGCTATTTGCAGAAGGAAAAGCAGAATTTAAAAAAAATCCAGCCATCATTCAGCCAAACATTTAACTCAAAGAGTTTTCTAGTAATTGGTGAACTGTTGAGATTCCTCTGACACCTACACGAACCATAGTGCAGAAAATGGGTAAATTGAGGCATACAGATAACAGCTGTCTCCATAGAAGCCCATTTAATTTATTGCTAACCTTTTTTTTTTTTTTTTCCATAACCAAGTCAAGGGCATGGTATTTAGATTTTTTTGCTCCCTGCTTTCCTTGGTAGCAGGAGGAGTTCTTTGCAGGCTGCAGAGGCAGATGAGGCAGCAGGCAATCTGCAATGGCTGATTCAGCTTCTTCTCCCTGAGTAAGGAGCTAATCCAATTGACACACGGTGAAGTAAACACATAGTGACATATTTGTAGACAAACTGTCATACTCTCAATTATTTCCTCCAAAAAATTATTTCTGAACTGCAGGCATGGAGTTTTAAAAGTCTGCCAGCCTCAGCATCTAGTACATTTCTGAGGCCCAATCATTAGGGAGGAAAAGTTAATTTCAGAATCATGTATTACATTTCCTTTCATCTCCCAGTAAATCTCTCTTGCAGATTGCACTGAAAAAATGTAAAAAATGTTCTTTTCACACTATACATATTTTAGCAACTTGTGTTCTAAAAATTTTAAATTTCTGTTTTCTTTCTCTTTTTTGTTAAATATTTGATTTATGCTTTGAAAATCAGGCTTTTTCCTGTCTTAAAATGCCTTTTCTTACCCCAAAATATATGCAGAACATATTTGAAAATATTTATCTTGATTTGGCATGTACTAAATAGGTTGGATTTTCAAAATAAAAATTGGTTTAATTTTCTTTTCTCACTGAGCACTGTACTCATGCAGTGCAATGTCCATTAGACTTTCAACTACAGTGCTGTTAGAAACAGGGCCAAGCAAACAGTTGATGTGCCCAAGTTCATTAGCAGAGCTGCAGAATTTGGAGGAAAGATGAATTTCCCTGACCACTAGAGAAATAAAACATCAAGAGTTGTTCATGGCATGGTAAATTCTTCTTAGACAAGTCCCTAGGATGTCCTTCTTTGTTTTTGTGGGTTTAGGTGGGAGTCTTTGTAGAGGGTTTTAGGGCTTGTGATTTATGAAGCAGATCATCAAACATATTTGGCTACTTCAATAATTCATGCCTAACCTTCAGTTAACTCTAGAAACTGTCTAGGTAAGGCACTATTTGGGCTAATTATCACTGATGTGCAGAGCAAAGGGTGGGAATTACCTGGTAAAATGAGGCAGGGATGACTAAGCATCTCTCAAATTATACGTAGCTTCTTTCTTTTGTGTTTTTGAGCTATGAATCAAAATCTGGAATTAAGGTCCTGTTAAAGTTCCCTGTTAAGCCAAGAAATTTTTGTTTACTCCTCTTCCTTTGAGAAAAGACAAAAGTACAAAGAAAACAAGAATCTGAAGAGAGAGGGAATAGTTGGTAGCTTGGCAGGTTACCCACTATTGCTGTAGGAAACTTAAAACCCTTATGTGGATCCAGAGAACATCAAGAGCATCTTTATCACAAGTCTGTCCTGAGCAACTTAAAGGGTGAATTTTTTGATCCTGAATATTTTAAATTTTTCTGTCTTCACCATGATCTGTTTGCTATTCTGGTACAAATCTGGCTTCCTAATCTCTCTGGGAGCTACTACATAATATACAAATAAGTTTTACTTATCAGGAGAAAGAGACAAATATAATGCATTGTATAGTGATCTCTCTCATAAGGTCTGTACTGCTATATAATCTGCCAGGTTGTTTGCTGTTTTGTAGGGGCTTTTCTTCCAGCATGCTTTGAAACTAAAGGCTCATGTGCTTGTAATAAGAAAGTTTTTTCTCCTGACACAGTCGGAAACTCTCAGAAATTTTAACTTGAACAAGAGTTTCAAGTAACCAAGTAACTCCGGCAGGATTTAACTCCAGCCTCTTGTGTGTGCAGGGTCTTACAGTCCAGGCATCAGAAAACTGGTTTTAAAAATGTCACTAGTGGCTAAATGGAAACTGAAAAGGATGATAAAGATTGATGTGTATTCTAGAATAAATATTGAGATGCACAGAGGAAAGGCTGAAGTACTTTTTTTTTTTTTTTTTTTCGGGGGGGAGGGCAGGGGAGGAAATTACACGGAATTTAAATGAAAGGTGAATATATTTAATTCTGAACACTTAATCATTCTCTATTAGAAGTTTCCAGTTCAAGTTCAGTTCAGTGAAGCCATTGAATATCCATAGTGAACCTGTGTGGCAGCAATTCTCTTGTGCTTTATTAGAATTCTTAATGCTTTCAGTTACCTGAAAAAAATTACTCTTTGAAAAGAGTATTAGAAGACTGAAGCAAATGACATCTGTGCTTCTAATTATTGAGAACAATCCTGTACTTCAAAATTTTTTATTATTGTTCTTTGAAGGTGTGCTAATGTTTACTGCTCCATTGAAGAGCAGTTTTGCTTATCTAAGCAATACACTTACACTGTGTCTCTGACATAGATTTTTCCATCTTTTCATTTTTTTTTTTCATCCCTTGTTAATTAGTTCAGTTGTCAAGAATACTGGTATTTTACCCAATTAAGTTTCAAAACTATATTTGTATCTCATTTGTTTTACTCATTCCTTAAGTCTTTGCAGCATTTGGGGAGACAGTACTTCAAAGATCTTGGAGCCTCTAGATTTTGATTTAGATTAGCTTTAATAAGACTGACAAAGAACAGTGAGGTCTCATGCAGATACTCTGGAATAAGTTTTCTTTCTCACTCCAGAACACAAAATGGAAGATGTGTTTGCAGTCAATAGGCTTGTAGCAATGCACAGGCTGAAAAAACGTGTTACAAAAGTAAAACCACAATGCTTAGGTGAAGAATGCTATGCACATACAGTGGCTGGTTCCAGAAACATTTCCTGGTATCTGCCCTGGCTTTACCTTTGCCTTGCCCTGCTTATGGCTGTTCCTATTTATGGAAAACTTATTGCACAGCAATTTTTCCTCCCTCTGTGTTTGCTTTATAGAAGAGCAGTGACTGCATGAGCTGTAAAGCAGCAAGGAATCGAGTTGCAGATGTGCATGCCCACATGTGCACACACACAGGACAACTGCCAAGATCCAGATGCCACACTCCCGTGAAGGGAACATGATGACAGCTCAGTATCACACTCTGCCCCACCCCCTGCAGGGGTCATAGGAAATAAATTCTTTATTCAGCTGCAAGTGGATTTGGGAGAGCATTAAACAGAGACAGAACATGGCCAGGACTCAGCTGTTAACACCTCTCACACAAAGGGACATGCACCAGAACTTTAAAGGCAGGAGATGAGTTTAATGTCTCACCAGAGTGGTGTCTTTACTAGAAATGTGTTCCCACAGTTATAATCATCTGCAGTCTGGGAATCCTTCTTAGGATGAGATCGACAGCTGAAGTGCTGTGGCTGCAGATTTCTTCTCTAAATATCATTGTCTCTGTTTTGCTGATAGGGAGCATGAAGGGCTATTTGAAGGTCATGGAGAGGCTTGGATAAAAGAGGAATAGCAAGAACTATTGCAGCACTCAGCCTAGTCCCAATACTTTCAGACATATGTTAATTGTAAGACATATCATTCTTATATTCATAATTATAAAAAGCAACTTCAAATTTAATTTGACCTTATTTTATTTTTTTTTTTTCCTCTGGTAATACTTGAATGCCAGTAGTTCTGGTATTTCAGTTTTTCTTTATGTATTTAATACCAGTAGAAAAGTCATTTTAAGTCTCTTGTTCTCTCACTTTTATAATGTACATTCATCTTATCAAAATAAAGAAATACTATTTTTCACCATATAAATTTTTACAAAAATTCCAACTATATATTTATTTCAGACCTTCCTTCCTTTTTGGGATAATATATGAAAAAGAAGAGACATACAGGAGGAACAAAAACAACTTGGTTTCTCCTGGAAACAAATAGTTTAAATTACTAAATTCTGAGAATGACAAAAGGAAGTCCAAATGCCAGCTGCCTTCAGGACAAGATTAATATTTTGTTTGTTCATCATCTGTGTGCACTTTTCCTCCCTGCAAATCTGTTGTTATTTTTCTATTTTGTTTTAAGAGTAATAATTACACTTATTTCTATTTTGTTTAATTATTTCTGTAATATTCTTACCCTTTGTGAAATGTATCTTTTTGGAAACCTTGGAGACAGAAAAGAACTCTTCCAAACCAGCCAAATCAACTTCACAACAGAACTAAATGTCAAGAGATTTTTGTTTTTTCACTCAGTAAGCTTTGGTGAATTGGAAATAAATAAATAAATAAGTAAACAACACTCTTACAGACTTCTGAGGATGATGATTGCAAGCATTGCCTCAATAAGTACTTGTATTCTATAAAACTCTGTGAGATAATTTGTGAGCAGTTGAATTAGTTAGATGATAAAACTTCCAAGTAATCCTTTGTAACTGTACCCAAGCACCAAATCCACATAGCATTAGAATGTAAAATGCAATCTAAATGCAAGAAAAAGGAAAAAAAAACATGAAAAAATACACCTGATAGCAAATACAGAAAATATGGAAAATAAAAGAACAGGAACAAAAAATACATTATGCAGAAGGAGGACACTGTGTAAGAAAATAGATTATCAAATTTACAGAATCTACCTAATGAAAGTATAAAGGAAAAGAAGACATTATTAAACTAAAGAATACATTCCAATGATTTAAATCATGAACTTTCTAAAAGTTTACTGAGACCTTTTGAGGCTCTCTCATCTATTACAAAATCTTTTTGCAAAACATTTCTTGCTGACTGCAAAATGAAAGAATATGAAGGTTGGTATTTAATAGCCTGGAGCAGCAGCAATCCACAGAGCCACAAAGGTAAGAGGCTGCCACTATACAGAATATGTTTCTGATGAACATTCTTGATATGTTCCAGGAAAACAACTGAGTTCTTATCCAGTCCATCAATTATTTTTATGTCAGAAAAGAAGAGAGTAATGCTACAGTCCTTGATCAAGAATAGAGTCAATTGATTAAATTTCCAAGTCAAGATTATCTTTTATTATCCATCACTAGCTATGGGTAATGTAACATTCCAGTAAAAACTGTCTGAAACCTTTTCCTTAATACAAGCTTGTTTTCCTTTCTTGTGACAGCCAGGAATCAGGGCAGAAGATATTTCTACATATTAGCCTGAAGTATGAAGTCCCTATGAAGTACTAGGTGAGAACATGACTGATACCTAAAAGAAACCTAAAAATACTATATTATTGAACTTTGAGGAAGTTTAAAATTTAAATCACTAAAACATTTTTTTTGCAACGTAACTATATCTTCCTTCTTCCTCAACTTTTCCTGAAGTACTCTAAACAGGTTTTAAATCTGCTCTCTTTAATATTTTTTTATTCTTTTATGTGCTGTTTTTTCCATAGTTAGGAAATTATCATAAGAGGATAAGATATCTAAATGATGTGAAGTCAGAAAAACAGCAGTTTTAGAATCCAGTTTCCACAAATACCTGGAAAGCAACTGTGGCAGCTGATGCCAGTATGTAAATACATACACATACTCAAAAACCACTCCTCTGTATTTAACATATCAACTAAACATTTATAGAAGATATCAAAAAGGAAATAACCACTACAAAAACACTGTTAGTTAGAGTCATTCCTACTGACTAGTTATAGCTTTGTAAATTGTTGGTATGCATTAAAAAAAAAAAAAAAATCAAACCATCAAGATGCAGTTCTAAAAACTGAAAGCAATTTCCAAAGCAAATAATATGTACAATAACGCTATATGGTAGATTGGGAGCAGCTGCTGTTACTGACATTACAGATGGTTACAAAGTGTATAATTTAGGTTTTCTCTAACAGTAAGAGGAAAAGCCACTTAAACATAGATTCATAGTTTCATTTTTCCCCCCAGATCTCATTATTGTGGACATACATACTCAAATTCTCTGTTTTGGACACATTTTTATTATGAATTTGTTAGCATGGTGTTTCTTGGATTTTTTTATGGATTCTCAAGGAAGGTAATTGTTTCAGGACATTACCTGCTTTTCAACTTAATAGAAATTTGGAAACAGTCAAGCTCTCTGTAGTCTAAATACATCCCATCTAAAAATGAGGAAATACATGGTGAAAGATGTGAAATTTACCATATTTAACTCTATAATCATAGAATCAACAGTGTTGGAAGAGACTCTCAAAAATATCCAGTCCAATGATTCACCCTACTGCAGGACTACTACTGTGACCCTTACACCACTAATTCACATCACTCAGTACCAGATCCAGATGCCCCTAAAACACCTCCAAGGATGGTGACTCCACCATCTCCCAAGGCAACTTATTCCAATGCCTGAATACCCAAAAAAAAAAAAAAAAAAAAAAAAAAATTCTTGTAGCTAATCTGAATCTCCCCTGTCTCAGCTGAAGGCCATTTCCTCTAGTCTTGTCATTGCAGGCACAGTAGAAGACCCTGGCCCCTACACAACCACCTTCCATGGAGTGGTAGAGGAGGAGGAGGAGTAGGAGGAAGATCTGGCTGAACAAGCAGAACCTGCCTCTTGTAAATTCATTGGCTGGGGTTGATCCCCTGGTTATCCTTGGTGTGCTGTGCCATGGCACTCAAGATGATTGCTTCCATAACCAGTTCCAGAACTGAGGATAGGCTGACAGGTCTGTGGTTGCCTGGATCATCTTTCCAACCCTTCTTGGAGGTGGGTGTTATGTTTGCTAATTTCCAGTTAGCTGGTACTTCTTCAGTTAACCAAGGCTGCTGGTAGAAGATACAGTTGAGCATTTATGTATTAATAATAAATTAAATCAAAGTTATTCTTGTACATAAAGCATAGTGAATGAAGGGACAAAAAGCTATCAAAACAGTTCTTTACTTACATTTTCTAGGGAAAAAAAAACCTAAACACAAACCAAGAAACTACTATAATCATATTCCCCACCTTCCTCCCAGCAACAACCAAAACATCCTCCCAAGAAACATCAATTAGAAACAGAGTCAATGTGAAGACCTGTCTTTGCAGAGAGTCTGCAAGGATGCTGGACAGGCTGAGTGAGATTCATCTCATCTACACTTAAGCCATGGGAAAGCCTAGCCATGTAAGCTCAGCTCATCCTCTGAACTGCTTCTGTGACTTAGTGAAAAGAGATAAGACTCTCCCGAGGCTGATTTATCCAACTAACTTAGACACCTGTCTGGAGATGAAGTTGATGAATCACTCTCTGCAGGAGCCCTTCTCTCCACCAACGACAAAGCATGCCTGTTTGAAAAACTGTGGTTAGGTCCTTGGTACTTGTGGATCTATAGATTTCACAGCACTGACTGCAGTGTAAAAGCTGGAGAAGAGCAAAACATTTGTTTAGTAACTATAAGAATCCTTCTCTAGATTTGTGTTAAGAAATGGTGCAGCATTTTCACCCTTTGGGAAACTGCTACATATTGAACATGAAAGACTAAGGAAAAAAATATTATTCAAGTTGTTATCATTGAGCTAAACCTATGGTTGCAGTTTCTGTGCAATAGTCTTGCTAAAGTGCCACAAGTCAAGGTGCTCCTTGAAGCTCTTGGTGTACACCTGTTTTATCCCATACTCTCCCTTCACTGCTAGATTTACAGAAGCACAGCATAATATTCATAACTCCTGATTCTCCTAGCAGCATAAATATTTCAGTGATGAAACACATTAATTGCTGACCTGAATATTGACAGAATTTTCTTGACAATGCAGTAACAGGTGATGCCTGACTCAAATCCCAGCATCATCAGAGCTGGATAAAAATTTAAGAATTTTGTTATCATGCACACCTCTAGGACCTATTCTATCTGTGGATAGTTTGAGAAAAGGTACATTTTACTACCAATTACAATGGTTAAACTTCTTCCCTGAATTTGATTTGTGGGCACCTGCAGCCTTCATCATGCTGGGCTCTTATATATATGCACTGAGCTGACACTCCAGCTTTTTTTACTTAATTGTTAAGCAAATCTTTCCTCCACTTGTTTTTGTTGCTTTTTTTATCCCCAGATGTGCCTTTTTTTTTTTTCCTAATCAAAGTGAAACGTTTAAGCAAGACAAACTCTATTAGGATATTTTATTATTAAAGTTTGAGACTTGGAGATGGATTAATCTGTCCTACCTCTGGCAAATAAAAATCTCATTTGTAAGAGTAAAGTATTCACCCTAGGCTGACTATATAATCCATAGTGAAATAGACACCTCCAGAGATACCTCCCAGAACAGCTGTCTGTGATAATCAGCAGAAGCCCCATCCTCACACTACTAGCTACAAAGGGAAACTAGATAGATTAGTCCAGATTTGAATGCCTTATTTTCAAATATATAATTAGGCAATGAGAAAACTCACCCTGAGACCCAACCCAGCTTGTCAGTAGAGCGATTTGGGCTTCAGCCCTTTGTAAAATAGAAGAAAGTTCTTGAATGAAAGCTTTGTTTGGGAAGAGACCCTCCTCCAGTTTTAACTGCCTGCAGAGCCTAACTTCAGGATAGAGCTTAGTCCTCTTTCCTCCATATGGAGAGAGGTGCCCCTCATTACCCTAGAGTCAGATGCTTTGTCCATGTTGAATTCTAGCCACATCACACTTTTTAAAATATTTGACTGAAAATAAAAAGCAATTCTTTATCAATTGAGTGGTCAATGCAAAGGACCCCTCCAGGAATTTAATGTTTGTTAGTGTCTGAAGTAACAGATGAAAAAACTTCTTAATTCAGTGGTGGTTAGTCTTAAATTTGTGTTAGGGTGAAAAAAAAATGGGATCTAATTCAGCTTATATTAAAGTAGGGACCTGGCAGCCAAATACAGTGTTAACTGTGACCTTTATGAAACAAGCTCATCTTTTATGCTGAATCAGTGATCCTAAGATGTTGTTTGAAAGGAAACCTTTCATGCAGAGTTCATTGCTAAGCATTAATCTTTTTCAAAACACACTAAGAATCTATCAACACTGACCTTCACTGCTCTGTATTACAATGCAGTGAGACTGTTGATGGCTGAAGAGAATATTGCAAGAGATTTGCTTCAAACTCAGAATAACCAATTAACATAGGAACATCTGGGTTGCATACGTTTTCAGCACTGCTGGCTTGTACTCCTGCCTGGTATGTGTATATTTGAATGCATTTATTCACAGATATACATGTACATGTGCACATACACACAAAATGAGGGTTCAGATTGCTATACCCACAAAAACCACTGAGGCAAATAACTAACTTGCTCGGTGAATGGAAGTCAGCAATGTCAATTTTTTTTTCATTTCTCATGAAAGGAAAGGTGTTTGTAGCCTTTTCACTATTTCCAATGAAGGTGACAGATACTTATAAATTTACGTATTGTCGTGGAAACAGAAGCAAAGTTCTTTCTAAAGGGGAATTATTTTCCATATGCAAGGCTTTGCATTGCCATTCACCTCACTTCATGTCTAAATCTCACCCAAGCTGCAGCCACTTTTATTTTCTCTAAAATCTTTCTAACATACTCAGTCATAAATGTCCTCAAATGCCTTTTCTTTACTCCTTTCCCTACAAATGACATCATAAAAACCAGAAAGCTCTCATGATAATCCTAAATTTTCTCAGATTTCACATAGAAAACTGGAGTATTGTCTACATGTATCTTTTTATATTAAAAAAATGCTTTTCAGAGACATGCTGTCATAAGTTGGGGTATCAGGGGATGGTACTATAAATGAGGAGGAACTGGATTTCAGCAGAAACTCTGGGATGAGGCCAATTTAATAACAAAAAAGAAGAACCAGGCATCCACTGTTCTTGAAATAATATTTTAAAAATAAATATTTATTTTAAGAGTGAATGAACAGAAGTGCATGTGTGTGTGAACATTAAGGAGGGAAAGCAGGACAACATTTTATTCTATATCTCCTTAAATATTGATAAATATTTGAAAAACTTAAAATACTCTGACATTTTATATTGTCTATTACCCTTACAAATTAAAGGATGAAACAGATTTAATCTTGCCTTGAGAATCCCTCTCATAATACCCATAACAAGACATTCACAATTTTCGGGTTCTTCCTCAAGGAAATGCACCACACACAGGCAAACTCAAATCTACTGTCACTTTTCAATTTAAAATTAATCTTCACTGACTAGGTTTCAGGGAGAAACTCACAAAAAGACTCTCAGAAAGTCAGCTTCACATTAAACAGAAATCTTTCTATTGCCAAACTGTTGATATTTTCATTTATTTCCTGACATTTAAAATCCCGTCATCCAAGTACTGGGTGTACGATGATAACTCATTGCATATCTCAAACAACAGAAAAACCATGTCTGTTTTCACAGCTGAGCAGACTGATTTTACAAAATTAAGCCAGTGGTATAATATAATTTCAAAGAAGGGGAAGTTGTGGAGCTTTTTGTTTGCCTGAGAAGCAGACATACATTAACTCAAAGCTGCTAGCAGAATAATGACAAAAGAGGCACAATGCTCTGACTCCCTGCTTCCTCCTCCTGAGACTCAGGCTCATTTGGGGCGTTGATGCTCACCAGACTACAAAAAACACAGCAGCTGTTTTTGAGAAAGAAATCTCCATTTGTAACAGCAAGAAATTAATTAAACAAGCACTTTTAAAAAGACAACTGAAAAGTGCTCTAAATTCTGCAGTCTATGATATATGTATATACTTTGTAGTTTTAAATATACTTTAAAAACCTGAAAAACAACAATCCTTTCTAGGGCTACAAAATCTCAAAGGAATTTAACTCAAAACTTGAAAGCAGATTAGCTACATTTTTTTTTTGTTTTGTTTTGATATAAATCTTTTGTGTATCTGCACATCTATGGCTTCTACTAATAATGCAAGAACGGAAGTAATTTCTGGTATGCTCAGCTCTTGAGTACCAAACAAAACTTCACATAAGACTACACCTCTGGGAAAGTAAAGGATAGTTCTTGCTGTCTGATTTGCTTTCAGCCATTGCAAAACCTGCAGAAAGTATTAAGAGGAGGGAAATTCAACCTATCTAGCTGAAAGTTTAAAGGGAGAAAACATAGAGCTTATTTTCCATTTTGCTTCTATTTCTGTATTACCATTAAATAAAATAAAAACACTCCTCAAAATCATGAAAGTAATTTGGGGGACTTTTTGTGAGTGTTGATTTCATTGTCAAACATCTACTTTGAGATCCATGCTCTTATAGAGATACAAATCTTCTTTCTGACATAACAGATTTAACTATTACCCAAATATATACTTAACATTTTCCCACTCCAAAAATTACTATAGATCATTGAAAAAAATAGAACCCCCTCAGACAAAATAAGGAGGTTTTATTTACATTTACATATACTGTACATTTACTTATACGCTTTGAAAAATGCTTAAAGTTCTTTTCCCAGATAAATTATTGAGTTTTATTCATGTTGCTGCAGTGCATAGAAATCAGGGAATCATCCTATTATGAACATAGAAATAATTTCTATTTCCCAAGTTACAATCTCAGAAAACTAAGTTGTAGCATTGTTTGAGTTTGGGTAGGTTTTTGAGAAAGGCAAAGTTGTGGCCCCAGCAAAGCAAATAATTCAAGCTTTAAAGCTAGAATGTTGAAATAATGGCCTCTACAGAATTAGAATGAAAGGAAAACAAATGTCACCCTACAAACTGTAGTTGAAATAATGTCTGGAAGAAAAATAATCTCTCTTTTTATTTAAAAAATAAACACAACAGTTCTTAAGAAATAGCTTCCCTTCCAATATTTGCTCTCTCAACAAACTTTCTTTGCATTTGTCAGTATGTGTATATATATGTATGCATATATATATATGTTTTTACTTATAATTCAACATGCACATTAATATTTAGTAAAAAAATTTCAATTCCACATTTCAGTGAAAAAAATGATTGTGTTATGATAGAGAATTTATCTTGTCATATCAAGGAAATCTGAGATCAAATAAAACATTGCATTTTTTCTGCAGTCAATGTAAAAGGTATTTCTCTATCTATTTAATGGGGTTAAATTCCCAGCTAAAGGAAGAGGTTGAGTTTTACAGAGTCATTTTACACAAGCAGAGTTAGTGGATGCTCGTTTTTTATTTATGGTACTTTTAATTTGACTGTTGTTTTGTCTAGGGTGCATGTGGGAAATTTACATGAATTCACTGTGTTTTTCTCATGAAGAAAGAAGCTTGTTGTTTTCTCCATGCACTTGTTCCACTCTGAAACTGAAGTTCTGACATCCTGGATGTTAGCCTGTCCAAATGGCAGTGTACAAAGCAGCTGACATTTGGCATTTCTCTGTAAGATTCAGAAGAATGAACACATCTGTTAGTAGCTAGGCCTGAATGAAGCTGTTTGGTTTTGGTTTGTCAAATTTCAGACAATATCTTGAAGTCTGATTTTCATCTCACACTGGTATGGATCAGCTGTGACCTCTTGATTTCAGTGAAGTCAGTGGGAGATATGACTTCAGCAGAGACAGAATTTTCAGCACACAAGTAATATTCTGAAACTAATGTTGTTATGCTTTCAAATAATTAGCATTAAAAAAAGGAAATCCTATTTATTTTCAATTTTTATATTACCAAAATTCTGTAAGAATTTTTTTCTTTATATCCTATTTTTTCCCCCTTGGGTTAAAAATTCTCTCTATTCTGCAATCCAATAGCTAAAAGAAAAACTACATCTGAATGAGAGTGAAAAGGAAGTCTTTATTTGCTTAAGAAGAGACTACTTACCTACTCAGTAACGTACAATTCCTGTTTTTCTAGAATTATATTTATTTCTCATTACTCCATCAGGGACATATCAGTTCAAAACATATTTTAGCACATAAACAGTCTTTTTCATTTGCTCAACCTGAATCCTTCAGCCATCATAATAATGAAAACTATATATTGTTTTAAAATATTAATTTGCTCATGTAGGTAGAAAGCCATGTCAAGAAAAATAAAAAAAAATATTTAAAACAAAGCCCAGAGCATCCTTAGAATGCCTGTTACAATATAAACATAAAGGGTAATATTTATAATTATAGAAAAAAAATATTTTTTAAATATAGATGACACCAAGCCAGGTGGTGTGGTTGACATACCTGAAGGACAGGATGCCATCCAGAAGAATCTGAACAAATTGAAGGAGTGGGCCCATGTGAATCTCATGAGGTTTAACGAGACCAAGTGCAATGTGCTGCACCTGGGTCAGGGCAACCCCTGATGTTAAGACAGGGTGGGGGATGAACAGATTGAGAGTAGCCTTGTTAATAAGGACGTGGGAATGCTGGGGTATGAGAGGCTGGATGTGACCTGGCAATGTGCATTCACAGCCCAGAAAGCCAAATGTGTCTTGGGGGTGCATCCAAAACAACGTGGCCAGCAGGGAGAGGGAGGGGATTCTGACTCTCCAAGTTACTTCTGTGTGACCCCACTGGAATGCTGTGTCCAGCTCTGGGGTCCCCTGCACAAAGTAGAGTATCAACATGATGGAGTAAGTGCAGAGGAGGAACATCAAGATTATTAGAGAGATAGAGCTACTCTCCTTTGAGGAGAGGCTGAGAGAATTGGGATTGCTCAGCCTGAAGGAGAGGAGGCTTCAAGGTGACCAAGTTGCAACTTTTCAGTACCTGAAAGGAGCCTTACAAGGAAGATAAAGAGCGACAATTCACAAAGGTATGTGGTGACAGGACAAGAGGGAAGGACTTCAAACGGAAAAAGGGCGGGTTTAGGTTAGATGTTGGGAAGAAATTCTTTACTATGAGCATGGTGAGTCACTGGAATGGATTGTCCAGAGAAGCTGTGGATGCCCCATCCCTTGAGGAATTCAAGGGCAGTCTGGATGGGACTTTGAACAACCTGGTCAAGTGCAACCAGTTTCTGCCTGTGGTTGGATCAACTGTTGATCTTAAGCTTCCCTACCAATCCAAGTTATTTTATGATTTTATAGCTATAATGGTGCTTATTTTTTTCCTTAAGATGAAAATAGAATGATTCTTAATTAAGACACATAAATATTTTGCTACAATATACCACAGAGACCATAAAATGGAATAAACCCAGAACAAAAGGTATAGCTAACTAATTTAAGGCTTAAATTTTTGGCATGTTTTACAAACAGAAATTGTACTTACCATTTTATAACCATTATTTTTCTATAGGTTCTAGGTTTGTTTTTTCATGAAGTTATTGAAAACATTAGTTTTTTCTGGATTTCAGGCTATTTTGCTCTTGTAAACATAGATGCACACAAAAATACTACTATAATCCATGACACAAATAACATTAATTTGGCAAAATGGAAGTGATATTTAATATGTTGACTAAAATACATAAAAATATTTAGCTTTGTATATTTTCAGATTTTGAGGTTTTTCCTAATGATCTAATATGTTTAGCATTCCCTATGAGAGTTAATTCAGGAAAGTGAGAGTATTAAAAAACTAAATGTTCTAAATAAATAATGCAGCATATTCCATCAGTATTTAGAACATTAAAACAAAATAAAACTAATATATTTTAGAGAGGGTAGCGATGAAAAATAATTTGACAAATGTTAATTTTTTTTTTTTAAGTGACAATTATTATTTTAGGAGAATCTTGTAATTCTCAACTTTTTTTTCTAAGACGTAGTAACACGGCACTTCTGCATTTTTTCAGAAAATCAGAGTCAAATTTAGACAGTGGTTGTTATGGTTATGTGGAAGGAACAGAATATAACCTGACTTCTGAGTATCAAGTAATCTTTTATTCATATATCTAACTTGCTCCTCTTAAATTGAAATTTTTGATTTGGGTCTTGAGGGATTTTTTTTTTTTTTTTTTTTTTTTTTTTTGTGGCTAGAATATAGAATTCTACATGATTAATGCTGTTTTACAAAATTTGTTTATTTCACATACTATATTTTCCAGTCTTCATACCAGCAGTAGTAAATCCACAGCATATAACTCAGTGATAAATAAAGTCCAATAAAGAATTTTTATAGAAAGGTGGGAATTTAGAAATCCAATGGCCAAAGTTTTTTGGAAAATGAATTTTGGTGAGAGATTCAATGTTCAAATTGTGGATTTTTCTCTCTCTATCCTTTCTAAATGTAGAACTGAAATACCATTTGAGGTGCGGGAAGATTCACATATAGAGTTCAAAATGCCTGGAATATATGTACTAGTTTTTTTATATTTTTCTTCTTTGTGTAATCTATGCCCATGTTCAAGAGTGTGCTTTGAAACCATTGCCAGCATCTCTATCTGCAAGGCAACTCTTATCTAAAATGCCTGATGTGCTCAGTTACATTGTGCTGCATCACGATAGGATGACAAATCGTGTCATAAAAGTTAAATGAAATCATCTAGCCAGGATGAAGAATGCATTTTAAGAGTTCCATATTTCAAGTAAATTATCTGCTCTTTCATAGTGAGTAATGTTTGAGTGAAGGAAGTAATTTTTTTTTTTCTTGGGTAGCAAGAACAGCTTGATTCTGCTCCATTAAATTCAATGAAAATGCTGTTGTTTACCTTTGTGACTTCAGGATAGGAGACTTCTTTTAGAAAGACAGTGACACATGTGAACATGTTTTTAAAAAAGCACAATCTATTTGTGCATGGTTTTCTTTTTTACTTCTGGCATACTATGTTACTCCCAAAGCTGTCAGTAACGGAAGCATGCTCTCTTAACTGGAGCATAAAGAACAAAAAAATTATTGCATGTTGACTGTGTGCTTCCACATAGATGAAGTGACATGATAGTTTATTTTATGAACAGTTTTTATTGATGTTAATATTAAGCTTTTATGTAAATAAAACACCAAAGCTCTAATGCATTTAGAAATGGAAGAAATTTGAAAATCCAATTAGTTGTGGTTACAACCTATATGTGAGGCATTTTAACTTTTAATTATTTTCTTGTGCTCTCATGATAACTTTTCTATGGGAATTAAGTAAAGGACTATTCAAGAAATCTTCCTGTCCTATGGAAAAGCGTCATGTGATTAGGCAAGCTGGCTTTGCAGAATGGACAGTGTCCAAAACACCAATCTGTAAAAACTAAAAAAGCTCCAAATCTTATCTTCAGAGAATTATTGACTCAGAGGCAGCATGTGTGATGGCTGTCTACAGCAAACGTGGTCAAGATTATCATTAGGCATGCCACACACCCAACACTAATTCCAGCATCAGGAATTCAGTTCTAAAGCAGCTCTGCTGCAGTTGGTTTCTGGCATGACTTCAAAGCTCATATTCAAAGTCAGAGAGCTTAAAATCATGTGAGCTTATTTAGATTCTTTAAATTATCTGGCTTAGTAGATGTGTGGGCATTTGAAGCTTTGTAAATCATTGCAGTAAAAAAAAAAAAAAAAAAAAAAGAAATTGTGAATCTTTTCAGAGTTCTCAATGACATGACATTGGATTAATTTTAAAGCATTTTCTCCCTACTTATCCCTCCACTGTCCCTTAATCTCAAGAGTGCTAGAGCTGTGTGTTCTGTAACTTTTTTGATTGTAGAATTGTTTTCTTGGCTTGGTGCACTATTAAATCTCACAAAAGCCTAAAACATAAAGGTAGCAAAAACCCTAACCTCTTCACTGAAATCCCTTCTACATTAAGAAGCAACTGCTTTCTTATCTGTTACGGAAGTTGTTGGATTTGAGTCACCACTTTTTAAAGACACTTTTGTGACTTGATGGCCATCAGAAGAATGTGTTGGTACTTCTGTCAGTTAGATTTAAAGCACCTTTTGCAATGGGAACAGCTGAAAACTCTCCTTATGCAAATATCAGTTCTGCCCCTATTGCGTGCCTAACTTTATGCACTTATGTGCACTCTCCAGGACATAAGAGCAGCATCCAGCACAGCACAAATGGAGTATCAACTGTCATCACATCCTGATGTAACTTAAAAATACTTTAAAAATAGCTGGTGAGCACTCTACCAAAGGAAATTTTTACCTTGCAATAGAGAAAGTTTTCCTTCAGAACTACCTCAGTCCAAGAATATAAGGGCATTGTGTGGTCTATGGACATTCAGAGATTTTCTGTACTAAAACAAATGTTGGTTTGAAAACCCATTAGTACACTTCTGTGACTCAACACTGAGACCTGTATAGTAGAAGACACCAGATAATAACATTATAGATAATAACCAAAATGACTACATGCCTCTTTTTCACTGCAATGAGATTGTTCTACAATAAACCATCCATATGTATATGTACAAATATACGTGTCTGTGTGTGTTTAAACACTGGTCATTTGCTGTCTTTTTCACTGTAGTTCACAGCAATGGATCTATTAACAAGAACCTCAGTTACTCTCACCTTCAGGGGTGGGTCATATAACACCTGTATATGAAAATATTCACTGGCACTGATTTAGCTTTATTCACCACCACTCTTTGTGCCTACCCATTCAGATAGTTTCTTACTTAGAGAAGAGGTACGTCTGTCTCAAAAGAACAGGACTGCTCCAGATTTGCTACTTCCATATCTACCCATTGGAATAGGCTGAATTCAGTGCTCAGTCAGGTGAAGGCTGACAGGAGTTAAGTAAGTTTATTTTGTTATTTCCGCTATCAGTGACAAGGACTCTTCAAGACAATGTGTCTGTATTTACTGAAAGGTCTTAATTTTTTCCTGAACCATAAGATTTCAACTGTTGATTAAGATTTCAAAGTAATTCCTGGGCTTTTGGGAGGAGGAGGGACATAGAATCTGCTTTCTCAGCTGTCTGGCCAGAAGAATTAGAGAAGTGAAATAAAAAAAAATGCTGATATCAGAGAGTGTAAATTAATGGAAATGCAAGATTGGCTCATCTTCCTAGATCTAAAAAGGAGGATTGAAGAAGGCCAGAACTGCTCCCAGGATACATCTAGACATATTGAGGCTGCATCCCCTTCATGATTGAGCTTAATTGTGAATCTAGAGGCTTTAAAACTCTTGTAAGAAAGGATGCTAACTTTTAAAATTTCAAAGGTTTATTAATCCTTAACAAAATACAACAAAAGGACTGAATAAGGAAAAAGGGCAGCATGCTGGGAGCGCATGACCAGCTGCCATGCCCTTGTCTACAAAATGGATGCTCTGCTTTTTATACTCTTGGCCCCTCTTAAATTCAACTCCTTCTTTACCATCCATTGGTAGAGTCTTCTTTTTTGTAACTTGATTGGAGGTCAGGTGTTGTCATGCTGCACCTCTTAGTAACAAGCCTTCCCTCCTCCCAAAATGCCCTATGCAAGGGGCACAGGCCAGTCACACGGTCGGAAGGGGGACTATGGGGAGAACAGAGGACATCTAAACAATAAATCACAATAACATAACTATGCATCAATAAAACTTTAACATAATATTCATTTCTTAATTGTGAGAGCCAACCATCAAATTACCCATCTATAACACTCTTTAGGATATCTCGGGCTCTTTTACCCAGTCATTTACAAAGAGGATCTCCTCCCCAAACAGACTTCATCAAAGCCTTGCTCATAAGTCCCATGCAGTGAAACTACAGGAAATTCCTGAAGTCCTCCTTTAAATGAGGGTTTTGTTAGTGGAATACGGCTGTGCGAACTCTCTGAACTGCACCCTTGGGTCTAACTGCAGTTATGTGACTAATTGTTCATCTCCTAACATTCCTGGGAGGCAAATGTCTATTTACTTGGATTATATTTCAGTTGTGGTACAAATGCTTGCAAAATGCCTTATCTTGGCAATGTTCCAGCTATACTGCTGGACTCTGATGAAATATATAAAAATATCTCTATTAACTCTTCTTCTCTTTCTTAGATTAGAGTTACAATGTCCTTCAAATGAACCTTCATTAGCACAATTGCTTAGCATAATGGTTCTATAGGGAGAAAGTTCATACAACCAAAGATCAATTGGAGATTGGGTTGGTCAGAAATGTGGGGGACAATAAAAATAGTTTTTCAAATATTTTAATGGGAAAAGATAGTGTAAAAATAGCACCCACCTAGTACAGGATGAGTATGGTCACCTGACAGAGTGACATGGACAAGGTAGGGGTGTTTAACTCATTATTTGCCTCTGTCATCAACACAGATGAACACCAAGGGGGTCTCAGTGCCCTGAGATGGAGAACCATGACTGTGAGAATCATCAACTTCCAATCAACCCTGAACTTCTGTGGGACCTGTGGCTCCAGCTGGAACCTTATAAATCTATGGGGCCTGGTGGGTGTCATCCAAAAATCCTCAAAGATCTTGTTGATGTCATTGCAAAGCAGCCAGGAGGGCCAGCCCTGTCCTGGGTGCATCAGGCACAGCATCTCCAGCCAGGCACAGGAGGGGATTGTCCTGCTCTGCTCTGAGCTGGGGCAGCCCCACCTCCAGTGCTGGGGGCAGCTCTGGGTGCCACAATGTAAGAGACATCAAACTGTCAGAGAGCATCCAAAGGAGGACAACAAAAATGCTGAAGGGACAGCCATTGAGGGGAAGCTTTTCAAGGAGTGGCTGGGGTCATTTGCTCTTTTCAGCCTGGAGGAGGTTGAAAGATCTCTGTGGCTTTCAACATCTTCACAAGGGGAAGATGAGGGGCAGGCACTGATCTCTTCTCTCTCAAGACAAATGACAAGACCTGAGGAAATAGCATGAAGCTGTGTCAGTGAAGGTTTAGGCTGGATATCAGGAAAAGATGTTTTAACTAGAGGGTGGCTGAGCTCTGGAACAGAACAGGCTCCTGAGGGAAATGGTCACAGTACCAAGCCTGTCCAACTCAGGAATTGTTTGGACAGCAATCACAGGTACCTGGTATGACTCTTGGGAATGGTGCTCTGCAGGGCCAGGAGCTGGACTCAATGATCCTGGTGGATCCCTCCCAACTCAGCATATTTATGATTTTTTTTTTTTCAGACAGTTTAGTTTCACTGACTGCTTTATCTATTACACAGATAACCAATATGGATTTCTGCATAAAACATAATAGGAATTTGAATCTTGAAATTTATAATCTTCATTGAAAATTATATTAACAGTTCATCAGTGCTTTATTTCTGCTCCCTGCATCACTATCTGTTTATATTTGATTAAGGCAAAACATCTTACAAAGTTTTATGATAGAAGTCTTGCTCTCATGTGTTTCTATCAAGTCAACCCACACAGAAGTAAAATGTCACTAATTTATCTGTAAAAATAATTTGACCAGAATAGCCAAAAGAAATATATAATTTGAATAAGCTATATTCTGCCATTGCTATAAGGAAGTTTATGTTTTTTTATTTAAAATTAGAATTTTCAAAAGTTTGAATGTGAATCCCAAAATTAATACTATAGTCATTGCTGGATTCAAAGTTGAAATTATCAAAAATGGTGAAAGATATCTTATAAACTGGTCCTTGTGAAGGATGATTACTCAGTGTTTATAAGAGGAGAAGGTTTCTTTTCTCTAAACATTTTATCCATTCAGCATCTAATATTTGTAATTTTTTTTTTTCATTTGTAAGTACTTCTATAAGAACAGTGTGGAAGCTTTTTTGTAAAAGATGGAAAAAGGATGAAATTTGACAGGAAAATTCAAGTTAATTGTTTGAAATATATGTAATAAAAGCAAGCAATTAAATTCCTTTCATTTTAGTCATCCTATATCATGTTTTCTATATTAATAATTTTCAGCAAAGTCAAAGAAAATAAAGGGATTTTAAATTTTTGACAACAAAAAATGAATGTATTCTGTTAGAAAGGAAACCAAATGAAAAGTTGATGTCTTATTTTGCTCACAAAGGGGTGGCTTAATAAAAATACATAGTAACTTTTTAAAATTAATATAAGAACTTAAAAAAAAAAAAAATCCAACAACAACAACAAAATAAACACCAGCAATTGACAGCACCCACAGTTGGCTGTCTTTAGACCTGCAGAGGAAGTAGGTGGGAAGCATGAGATTGAAACTTTCTGCTAAAATGAGGAGATACTAGTTATCCACCCTGATCTGGAGGAGATGAAGGAAAGTGGAAGGAAGAGCAGCGGTGCTCAGAGCAAGCTGTGCTTCTGTCAGCAGCAGCCTCTCAACACCCATCTCCTCTGGTCCATCCACCACCACCTTCCTCACTGCTGCTGAGTGAAGACTTGACAGGAGACAGGGGATGTGCAGCAATGATTTTGCATCTCCAAAAGCTTCCAGGCCTTTGGAGTGTGTGGCAAAGAGTGGCAGACACAGGCACCATGTGCTCACAGGGAGTTGCAGTGAATTTACAGAGCCCAGTGTACAGGATGAGAGGAGCAGTAGGTGTCAGGGCAAGGTAGATGCCTCACTGATGCCAGAGAAATGGTGACAGGAGCTTTGCTGACACTGCTAGGTAAAGAAGGGACTCTGGAGTGGATGTAAACAGCTGGTCCAGTCTATGTAGCCTGGATTCTTTTCCCTCAACTTCATCTTGCATTGTAAACTAAATTAAGTTTAATTGTTCTAACTCTCTTTTTCATGGCTGCTAGTGAAAAATATTTATCCAAAGAAAGGGTTAGTCCACATGAAAAAATATATTATTTACTCCTTTGGGGAGGTATATATTTTGCTGGGTTATTAAAGCAATGCAGGATGATTGCACTCTGAAGGCAGGCATCTTTAATCAGAAAGATAAAAGTGAGGTTCAAATTGCAATGTCAGCTGAGTTGCGCATACACTTTGAGGGGACATTTTAAGTCACTCAGACCTTTAAAGTTTTGATAGGATTAATTTCAGGCAATCTATATATCTAAAATTAACCATCTGTGTCTAAAGCAGTCAACTTGGGTTTTCTTTCCAATCAACAGAAATGGCATAACCAGGAGCATTTAGCAATTTGAGCATTATCCTCATGTTAAAATAGCTGTCTGAAATAAAAGAAGTGCCATTTCTCCTTCAGGTCTGTCTTTTTCCACTGGTTTTATAAGGATGACTGGCCTATCATTGACCAGATTTTTAGACATCTAAACTTAAGTAAAATTAATCCCACACCCAGTTTACACTTAGAGAATCACTCAAGAATGTTTTATGTCACAAATAAATAAATCAATAACTATATTCCTGTACAGCCAGAAGTTTGGGGAACTATGGCTGCTTTGCAAGAAAATATTATATATTTCATCTTTTGTAATAAACAACAAGCTGAGGTTTCATTCTGCTGTCTGATAAATAAAAGAGTCAATCCACATGTCAACAGAGCAAGTCTTAGAAATCTAATAGATGAAAATATCAGAAAAATAATTTTCAAATGTTGCCTTATTATATTCTATTAATATGACACTATGACAGTGACAACTTTTGAAGTCTAGATGCTGCCGTTGAGCAAGTTCTCATTGTTTGTTTCATTTTACTTGCTTGAATTCTTTATTCCCATTACAAAAGTCACGCTGTTTACATTCATACAATGTACGCCCACTGCTACTTTCAGTCACAATAAAAACCAAGCAGCTTTCTCAATAAGCCATCAAATAATAATGAAATACTTTTCAGAATTTTATTACAAAGGGAAGAAAAAAGCACATGAGTTCTTTCCTCTAAAACTGAAGAAGTGCCTAGGGAATGCTGAGTCATCTCTGTGAAATCTGTCACTCACTGCTGTACTTGTAGAAATCTACCAGAACTACCAGAGGACAGCACTGGGGAAAAGTAGGAGGGAGAGGTCTAAGTTATTGTCTTCTCTGCAAACATATATACCAACAGTATCAGAAAATCTTTTGTCTTGATCTTCACACTGGGATGGACAAATCTCAATAAAACATTCAGTGTTTTTGTGTATACATGCACAAATGCACAAATTAATTCTAATATTTTCCTGATTCAACCTCTCAGTATAAGTAAGTAATAAAAAAGAAAAACTATAACAATAAATATTTGAATGGTTAGGACATTTTAAAATTCTTATATATACGATTATGAAAACAAATTAACTAATATTTCTTCTGTCAAAATAATTTAACTTGATCAAGAGATGGAAGACAGCAGTGAATTTCTAGTAAGTCTGATGTGTACTAAAGAGAAGCCTAATAAATCTTTATGTATTGAAGTGCTATATTACTGTGAATTTTAAAGAAGATGAAGGAAATTTTGTAACTGAAAAAAAATAATTTGTTCTAAGAAAAATACAACAAATACACAAAAGTATTATTTCAGCTTGTTTTTTAAAATCTAATTACATGGATTTATATTAGTAATGCATTTTAATGGACTGTAGATCACATCTGTTATTCTTGATAAGCAATACTGAGTCCATGCTGCAGCATATTAAAATGAGTACAGTAAACTCAACATGTTACAATAAATGAGCACAGTAATCCATCTGCAGTAGTATTTGATAGGTAGAATGGAGCTGCAAACTGCTCCCAAGACCTAAAGCACACAAGTACCAAAGGTAAAATTTCATGTCATGAGAAAAATTAAAAATTTTTTTTATTTATTTATTTATTTATTTATTTATTTATTTATTTATTTATTTTATATCAACTGTAGGGATCAGTTATGTGGTGTATTGAAGAAATCATGGCAGCTTTTTGTCCAGGGAAACCACAAGGTGAATGGGAAAAGTGAGCTGTTTATTGCAGTAATGAGCTCTAAGGAGTTAAGAATTCTGCCATATAATATTAGAGTTTCTTGGATTTATAAGAGTGACAATTAAAACTGTACAAAATAAAGTAAGAAACTAAAATCCTAAATATTAGAGCAAGTCTATTGGGAGATTAAATGTTTTTAGATAAACAAAATTAAAACTAATATAAATAATTTCCTGTCTAAGGAAAAGAAAAACTAAACAATGAGTTATTGACTCCTAAAGTCCATTTATTCATTCATTTCATGCTAAATGCCTGTTTTCTTACAGTTTTGTTGGGAAAAAAGAATATTCAAATTTAAAAGAAAAATAAGGAAAGAAAAGGAAAGAAAAGGGAAAATTAATAAGAAAAAATGCAGCTTTTGCCAGATCCAATATAGAAGATCATCTTCTATATATAAGGGAGAAAAAATTGTGATTAATAAACAAAATTTTGTTCAGGAATTATGAAATAGGGATGAGAAAATGATAATTTAAGATTTCATGCAAATTGACTTTACACACTGAAGTGAAACCTAGCTAAATGACTTTGTATTGAGGATGTTGTTCTCTGTCCTCTAGCATACCTCAGAAAAGCATCTATCATTATTATAAAACAGTACAATGCAGAAGGATTTCTTCCTCTGTGAAAGGCTCCAAAAAGCTTTCCCAGAGTGTATTGTATGATAGCATTATTTGTTATTCTTTTTTATATATGTGCATCTGGTTATGTACAGTCAAACTGGGATATAGTCCCCACCACAGAGTTCCTTCACACTTATCCTAAACATGAATAACCTAAGTTCAAGTAATGAAAACTAAACATTGCAAGAAAGGCATGTACAGCTCCTGAAGAAAAAATGTAGGGTTTGCATAAGTTGCTAACTAAAAACCCCTATTCAGTTAGCAGTGCCAGTATCTTCGTGTTTCTACTGTTTGACACAATGATGGATTATTTATTTACTGAACAGCACTGGTGGCCAGAAAATCTGATTTTCATGCATGAAATCCATGAAACCTCAGCCACTGAACAGCTTCTTTTACACGTGGCAAAGGTCACCTATCAAGGGATTTTCTCACGTTTTGTGTGATTGGTCATGCCTCATTTCCTTCAAGAAAATATGATTTCCCCAAAGTGTGTGCATTTTAAGAGACTCTCAAAGACTGAGAAAGTTATTTCCTCTTTGTTTGTGATAAGCACAAAATATAGAGACTAACCTAGAGGGAACGACAAGCAACTGTTTGTAGCTGGAAAAATATTTAATCCTATCATTAAGGAAAAACTCAGAGCATACTAGGAACAAAAAGAGAGCAAAACTAGGCACTTAACCTTTTCACTTAACCTTTCAGACTTGCAAGTATTTAAAGAAAATGTTCAGTATATCTGATAAGTGACTCCCCTGTATTGTGAAAGTACTACCTGTCCATACTGAGACCTTCTACCCTTTTGAGCACTGTGAGGTCAAACCAAATGAGGTGGTGCTGGATTTTTATGGAAGTTTCACTGCTCTTAAGTAGTGAAACACTTTTACTTCCATGTTCTAAACCTCTGCATGAACTGAACATTGCAGCTTATATTATCCATGGTTGGTGCAATACTGTTAGAAGGTGGCATTGTAACCTATCTTCATTTTGAGTTTTATTCAGAGCTCTTATTGTTGTGTGCAGGTATAAAGGGCCTGCACAAAGGAGCTGTGCTGACAGTTGGAGTCCTAAGATACCATGGTGACAAATAACTGTGTGAAAATATGAAAAATATAGGAGAATCCACTGAAGTGTTGGGGTTTTGTTTTTCTATTGCTTTTGTTGTGGGGTTTTTTGTTTTGTTTTGTTTTTGGTTTTGTTTTTTTTTTTTAACTCATACAGGCCTGCCTTCTGAGAGACTGAGTTTTAGGATGCTGATGAATGTTGACTAATAAATGGAGAATATTCTGAAAGACCTTTTAGATTATCTGTGGCGTCTGGCAAGGTCTGCACGTCTGCCTGCGACAATCTATGCCTTTCATCTAAGGAGTGATTCCCCATTTTCTTTCTTCCTTTTTCTATTTTAAAAACATTGAAATCAATAACTTCCTGCACTGCTAGAGAATTTTATTATATCAAATATTGAGTCATCAACAAAAAAATTTCTTACTGCTCTTTCTACAGGGCAAACATCTGACTTATAGTGCAATAATGGCAGCAGTGTCTAACATGAAGAATGCACAGCAAGAGGACATATTGTCAAAAGCAAAACATTCTTACCTTAAATGAAAAAGTGTGATCTGTTCAAAGAGAAATCCCATGACTTCTAACTTGTGTTATCAAAATATAATTCCCTGCACATCAGAGAGGACCAAATAAATAGAAAAACAAAAAATTAAAAAAGCTTTTGTTTAATGGCTATTCCATGGTGTTTTAATAAAGAGAATATTGAAACACTGGAATAGCCTTATGTTTTCATATGTCAGTGGTAACATGCATAGCTTATTTGGCTTTATTAATTACAAAGATTTATAACATCCACCATATCTTTGGCTTGCAGATTGAGTTTTTTGGCATCTTTTTGCCAGAAAGGTAGTGATGAAATATTTTGGCCATTCAAAAAAACCCCAACAACCAACACCCCTCCAAATAAAAACCCAAAAAGAAAAGAAAACAAACAAATAAACCCCAACAACAACAAAAACCCCAAACCAAACCAAAACAAACAAAACACACAAACAAGCGAACAAATCCCCAGAAGTCAGAAACAATCAGGGAATAGAAAGGCTTCAAATACAGTGTTAATATAAAAAATATTATACCTTAGCAACATTGAGGAGGAAGGTGAAAATGTAGCAATGTTTAAAATAGATAGGATCAAAAACGTATCAAAAAATACAAATTGACTCACCAAGCTAAATGAGAGAGATCATCACAGGAATGCTAGCTGAAACAAGGAAAAACTGCTATTAGCATAAGTCTGTAATCAGTACAAAAGGAAAACTCTGAATAATTACTTCTAAATTTAAGAAAAGGAAAGGTTTATGTTTCATGTCAGAAGATAAAGTGGGAGTGAATAAAATTTTAACAGTGTTCAGTATTGAAATATGGAATATTTTTGCATGGCAGGTCTTGAAAATTACAAAGCTTGAGACATTTAAACAAGAATGGACAATAGATGATTTAAACATACTGGAGCGTGCTTTCACATTTCAGAAGAGAGATGAAGTCAAAAACCTCTTATCTATCTACTGCATCTCATTGATTTACCTCTTCAATAATAAAAAATAGTCTGTAGTACTTCATCCCAAAAATCATAACAAGCAAAACACAATGCTTACAGAGGAATTTGTATCTGGCTGTTTTTTCTCTGGGACAGAACTCCATATCAGTATTAATGCCATAGCACTTTGCAGGTTGTCTTCATTAATGTCTCTCTCACGACAAATGTGATCAGATGCTGTGCACGGGGCTACCAAAGCTGATGTTGATGCTATCATGTGAAAGGGGGAGGTGGATGCCTCTGTTGTGTTAATTTTGCCAGCTGAAACTTGGCTGCTGCTCCAGCTGCCACTGCTATTTCTGGAAAGCAAGTTTGTGTTAATAAACCTCTCGCGTCATTACAAATTGCCTGGGATAAGTACGAATGTTACTGCTCTGATTTGTCTTGGGGAACTAGAAGGAACATTACATGTGGGTTGACAGAATAAATCAAAACAGTGTAAAGATTGTTGTATTTGTTCATTATTCTCTAGATAATACTCTTCCTCTAAGCGCATCATATAATGAGATAAAGCTTGTATAAAATAACCAGGAAAGTTTGCCAGAGTCTTAGATTTTGTGAAGAAATCCTCTTTTTTTTTTTTCTATTTTTTGCCCCCTGCACTGACCTTCTAAAATCTGGAGTTAATACTCAAAAGAGGATGGTATGTCTTCAATCTGAAATAACCTGCTGCTAATTTGCATCCACGTTTATATTTACCTCATGTATTTCTAGACTGCATGCAATGAAGTTATTTACAAGGTGGTCCTGTCTTCCACTCTTCATCCTTAAATTTATTAAAAAATGGGGATAAAACCTAATATTTCATGTTTTTTTTTAAAAAGGTTCCCAGAATTTTAGAATTTCCATAGAAAAATTTAATGAAAACACCTCTCTCCCATCCTCCTATTGTACTACAACACAGCAGTAGACATACTCTGTTTCCGTGCAAGACAAACAATGTTCGGTCAAAATAGTTGAGTTTTAGCTTTTGGTTTTTTTTTCTTTTTTAAAGAAAAAATAATTTTCATTTAATGAAAACGTTATAGTTAATGATAAATGCAACATTTAGTTCAGCCATAGACAACAAATGGAAGAGTGTTTACTAAACAAAACAATGCAGATATGTTTACCTTATATTTTTCTGACAAGCAGAAATTTACTACAGTTGTAAATCAGTTGCATTTGAGATCATTTATTTTTTAATTTTTTCATCACTAAAAGAAAAATAAGTAATTGTTTTGGTGACAAAACTGAGCTCCAGAAAAAGACAGAAAAAAAAAAAAAACCAACCCACAATCGCCACAGAATCAATTCTTTTAGGAATTTGGAAAATAACAAGTAATCATTGCTTATTATACTTTTTGACAGCTTAAGTATAAAAAAATCAATTACCATGAAACTACTATCCAGATTAATGTTGAAAATAAACCTGCTTCTTAGATACCTGATAACACAGCATTGATTTTTATTGTTTGAGGGAGGCTGGCTATATTTAATTTCTTTTATTGATTTTTTTTTCCTTAAGTCCTATATTCAATGCATGTGAGATACAATGCAATTTCTTATAGCAAAGTAAAGCCAGGTACCAAGCCTGTGAATTAATTTTACATGAGTGAAAGCAGTGTTTAGTAATTTGCTGAGTATTTGAGAGCAAAACTAGTAATTTTCCTCCTTATTATTTATAAATATCAAAAGGTCTTGAAGCTGGCATGGTGGTGTAGGCTCAAATGAGAAGATCTTGCAGTAATTTCTAATATCTTGACACTACAGCACCTCATGTCCTATGTCCTATGCCTCATGTACTTTGAATGTCAGTGATGATTGAAAGGTTTTGGAAACTGGATGAAAAATATAATCAGCAAATTTTCTAGCTGGCTTTTGATACTGTAAGCTCCAAGTCTGAATGCAATTTTAAACAGAGGTGAACACATGATTTAAAATCACACACAAACATGGCAATTTGAAATAAATAAAAACATATTGTTTGGAGTTTAAGTGGTTCTAGTCTTTCTTCTAACTAATAAATAACTAAAAACAAATAACATCCATGAGCTACTGTGTAGAATTTTAATGATTTCTGCTTCAGCAAAGTGAAAGCAATGCCATTTTGATAAAATAAATGCAGAAGTATTTATTCCCTTCCAGTGAATGTAAAATATGCAAATGCAGTGATTCAGAAAGACAGAATGAAAAGTTTGGAGAGGTAAGTACCATAGTTTCACTGAAATGTTGCTTGCTGTGTCATGCTACATAGCTTTACAGCAGAACCTCTCCTTGTCTAAATATGCTAGATAAGGTTGGTGCCTGTCAGAGAGATTGCCTGTTATTTGAAGATAACTGAGCAGAAGTTTTCTGCAGCAGAGCACTGCTGTGCTGAGCTGTAGAGATGATGGTGACACCTGAAAGTGGGTAAGCAAAACCCCACACGCCAAGATACCATAAAGCTCAATGCCAGTTTAGTGCAGCAGGTGAAGATCATACTCCATCTGCTTCAAAACAAAGTAAACAAAGCTTGCCCAGGTTACCCTGAGGACCTTTCAGAAGTTAATAAAGATGTCATGGCTGAACTTGGAGAAACTTGATTGTTCATGAGCATTTAGCTACTTACCCTGGTGGCTTTACCTGTGTGAAGTGGAGCAGTGGGTGGCAGTGTTACGCTGCTGCTTCCTACACTGAGAAGCTATTTGAAAAAGGGGAATGACAAGGAATGTATCTAAATTAAGTTTGAGAAGTCCATTCTTTACTGATCATTTGATCAGAGGTGCCATAATAAAACCAAATAATTTGATTTCTCCCTGTGTCTCTTCTTTCATTATTACTTGAGTGGCACAATGCTGTCAGTTGCTGGAGTTTATTAAAAAAATATAAATAAAAAGGAGAATGTTGATTTGAAAGAAGTGTTTTTTTTTTTTTTTTTTTTTTTTTTGTTCTTCATTTGGTTTAATTAGTGCACATATTTAATATCCATGTCTAATTACCATCACTTTCTATAGTGATAATTCCTACCAAGTTTCCATGGGGAAGTAAGAACAGTTGTGCTGAGTCCTGTATATGATGTAGCTACTTACTGTCTTTATACAGGTCTTGAAAATTTTGTTGAACAATTTGTCCTAGGAAAGATTTTTGGCAGATTGGTCAAACAGTATTACCAGAAAATAGCAAAATATTAATGAGAAATTATGCCTTTATGGGAAAAGGTTGAGATGAAAGATGGTATTTGGGCTGTTTAGGCACCTGGGTGCCTTATCTTTGCCTAAAACTGAATTAATTCCTGCAGAGAGCAATGAAGAGATGGAGTAAAATCCACCTCTGGAGGAACTTGTTTCTTTCACTTGTTCTCTCAAGGTGTAGAGATAGGTCACCTTCCTAACATCAACAACAAAAGTTTGAGAGCAAAATAAGGGGATTTACACAGTCCTATTATGCAATATTTTGTCTACCCGGAAAACTCATAATATTTTATATGTGTTGATAACAGTGCTGAAAGTATATGGCTGTGTTCATTTAAACTAACCTGCATTCCCAGAGTTCATTCACTGTCCACCATCAACACTAAGCCTGCAAGTTTAACTCACTGTTTAGCTTCCTACATTGGAAAGCTGATCTGGATACCACTAAGACACCTCAAATCTGGTCCAAAAATGTGCCACTTTACTGGATTTTTTCACATTCAGTTCTTCTCTGGATACTAAGATACTTTCTGATGTAGGTAGGTGGGTGTGTAAAACACATCAAACTTACTTAACTGACTAAAACCCACTCCACCTTCATTTTATTCAACACCTCTCAAAATTTTGAAAGGATGAAATATTTTTGACTTTAGCATATAATGTTTTTACCCTTATGGTGTTTGAAGAATTACTGGGTGAATCCATCAAAACAACATTCCTTCAAAGTCTCCTCAAAGAGCATTAGTAAGTTGTTTAGTCCTCTATATTTGGTGTCCAAGTACAAATATACCTCATAGGAAATGATAGCTTTAGAAAAGCAGAACCAAGCTAGTAAATTTGCTGGGCTTTTTTTCTCCTCCTGCCTGAATAGCTATTTGTCAGGAGAAAATGTAAAACAAAAAAATGTAAAACAGAGTTCAAACAAAAAGTTTCATTGTTGCAGACATCTCAAAATAAGTATTTGTTCATTGTAGAGATATTAAATTTCCTGCTTAAACAGTGCCTGTACTGCATCCAAATTGCAAAGTAAGGTGTGCTGTTGCTTGCTGGCATCTAGACAGAGCCCCATGCTCTGTAGGGACAGACATGAGCATTATTCTTTACACCACCTTCAGGTCTTTATGAGGGAGAAAATGCACACATACACATAGGCCATCAGCATACCTCTGACACAGGAGTAAGAATTCACTTAGCGTTTTGTCTTCCATTCTGGAAACACAATACATGTTTGCACTGTTCTTACAGTCTTTTTTCACCTAGAATCGTAGAATGGCTTTAGGTTTTAAGAGATTTCCAAGACCACCTAGTTCCAATCCCCTTGACATGGCCAGGAACACCTTGCACTAAACCAATTTGCTCAAAGCCTCATCCAACCTGTCCTTAATTATTTACAGGACTGAGGCATCCATGACTTCTCTGGGCAACCCATGCCTCAGCATTTTCAGAGTGAAGAATTTTTTCTTATCTAAACCCACTGTATTTCAGTTTGAAACCATTCTGCTTGTCCTATAACTACATGACTTGCAAAAAATCCTTCTCTAGCTCCGTTGTAGGACGCCTATATGTTCTGGAAAGTGCTCTAAGGTCTCTATACAACCTTCTCCTCTCAAAGCTGAACAACCCCAGATCTCTCAGACTGTCATCATAGGATCCCAGCTTTCTCAGACTACTTTCATAGGAAGCATGCTCCAGCCCTGATTGGAGGCAAATTTGGTTTTGTCAGGTAAAATCATCCATAAACATCTTAAATTGTAATCCAAAAACAGGGGGTGGTGGGGGGGAGGGGGGGTGTTCCATTTGCTAACTGCAAATTTTTGACAAATAAAACTTCTTGTTTACCAGTGATTTTAAACACCAGTTAATTATTACTATTATTTTTCTTTAAGTAGTGCTCAAGAGATACCAGACAAAACTTGTAATCACATCATTTTATACAGTCTCTACCCATTCAATGAAAAAGAGTAACTTCCATGGCAAAGCTCTGACTAATCATGGTAAGACAGATCTAATTGGTACTATCAAGAGAAAAAGAAGGAAAAAATGAAAACAAAAAGTTTTATTCATAGTAAGCTTTTATTAAACCAAGATTATTGTTAACATCATCGTTTTAAATTATATTCTAGATGAAAGTAAAACAGCAATAATACGAGAAATGTCCTTAAATCTATCATCGTTACAAATAGCTTGCTTACAGATTGTTTCACAAGAAATCAGCCTGCCAGTAATCTTCATATAGTCATGGGAAGCAATAAAAGAACCAAAAGAAATGTTCAGTGAAAATCCACCTACTTAAGCTGCAGTCTGTCATTTCTGTGGGCACAGTTCTGCTTCTGGCACTGGGCGGAGAGAATATGAGAGATCTTGTGTTGATGGAAAATTATGGGAATTGTTAATTGGAATGATTTTTCATTAACATTTTCTGGTTTTGGCCATGGGAAATGAAGAACAGCAGATGTGGTATGGAAGGTTTTTAGCTTAGGGACAACTTAACACAATTACGGGGAGAATTCCTTTCTCATTGTAGTTACCCACTGAGCTCAATTTGAGTTAATTCAATTCACTGTTGCACCCACAATGATAAAAATAATATAAAAATAAAGACTCCTCACTGAAGCATAACAAAGGCTATCTATAGTAGGGACACTTAACAAGAAAATATGCTAGGCTATGTAAAGGCAAGTACATCCTTTCCCACATTAAACAGGTAAAATTGACCTCAGTTAGGGTTCAGACTACCATAAAATAGAGCTCATGTACCCAATTACTTCCCTGCTAGACTTTTCACACTCCTTGAAGGTGCACCCCATTTTTCACACCTTTCTCCTAAAACCCTATCACCCAACGCCTTTCCCATACTGGTTGCTCCCCCACAGTCTAGAAGCAGGAGCTGCCAATGTGCCAAGCAAAGAAATGTTGGACTTTAAACTCACCTAGGGAATGTTTCACCACCCAATTGATTATCAAGGCTTGAGCATTCCTAGCATTCCTGGAAAGGATCAAGAAAAGTACAAGTGCCATGTTCCCAGACCCCACCAAGAGGCTTTTGTCACCCTGCTTCTGATACACTTTTTTTGTGAACAGACAATGTTTGGTTTTGTTTTGGTTTTATTGCTTGATTTTGGTTGTGTTGTTTTTTTTGTTTTTTTGTTTTTTTTTCTTTTTCTTTTTTTTTGTGTGTGTGTGTGTTTTGGTGTTTTTTTCGGGTTTTTTTGTCTGGGTTGGATTGTGGTGGTGGTGGTTTTTGGTGCTTTGTCTTTGTTTTTGTCCTGAGAATATTTTGTTAGCAATTTTAAGCTAAATTCTTAGAATTACTTGCTAAGCATTTTGGAGAGAATACTTAGAGGATAATCACTGTGGTATTTCTCCTGGTGGGCAGCAATGGAAATTATTATTGTGATTTTTACTTATACCTTTTTTTTTTTTACTATTTTTAAAATAAAAATATAAATACAGCATGTAAATAAAACTATTCAGCATATTTATTGGGACTTAAATGTAAATGTTTAATCAAGTATAATAGAAATATGGTTGTCATTAATAAGACTTACTTTGTTCACAGGTTTATTAAGCAAGAAAAAATCCTCCACACACTTTTTTTGCTGATGTGGACATTCTTGGCTAAAAAAACCTGTCGGTTGAAAAGCTCCATAAATTGTGAATATATTGACAATAATTTCTCCATAAAGCATTTCTATGGAATTTTACATGCATCTATCTAGTGGGAGGATAGCTTCTTTATTTTATATTGGTTTTATTTGTTTTTATTTTTATTAATTAAAAATACAAATTACAGAAAATGTTGTCTCAATTTGTTTTTAATGGGCCATCTCCCAATGTATTTATTTATTTATTTATTTAAGTTCAGCAAGGAACTACATCTTTTTAGCCTTGAATACTGAGCTGAAAACACCAGCTGGCATGGTTCTGGTGGCAATTGTCTGAAACCTGATTTTCTGTCACAGGAAACATTACCTTTAAATAATTAGCATGGTTGTATAGAATTGAAGGAGTAGCCTCATAATAACATTTTCAATTGAAAATGTCATTAAAACACAGGTATTAAGAATTCATTGCTAGCAGGGCTAATAGTTGAATGATGAAAAAATGAGATCTTTATCAAGGAACATAAATCAGAATTGCTTTATGCTTTACTCAAATCTGTAGAGCAACTCTGATTTTAAACACCTGAAATGTTCATCCAAACAAAATGGAGTTATCCCAAATTCAGTGAATACAAATAATTTATTTTTTATATATTTATATTTAATTTAATTAATTTATTTATTAATCTGTGTAACTGTTAAAAAATATTTGGCCAGCTTCTACTTAGGAAAAAGAAAGTGGACTTTAAGTCATCAGTTCCACACTGATAATTATGTTTGTGAGTGAAGCAGGTGCATATGTGGAGTGGAGTAGAATGGAATGGAAAATGAAAATATTAAATGAAAATAAATCCATGTACTTCTTTCATCCTAATGATAATGGGGAGCTTTCACATACAGCAGAAATATAGTGTGGTCGTTCCAGAATTCTTTATCCTACAGTGTAAAAGAGGAAAATTTCCACTGCAATCTATTTTGGTATAGCTTCAGATTAAATAAAATTTTTATTTCGGGTAATGTTTCCCTTCTCTTGGGTTTCAGCATGCACCAAAAACCACAGCGAACAACCACTTCCACCCATTTAGCCACTCATACTTTTAAGAGGTGTGTAACTTATTATTATATTAGAAAGGAACAAAATTTTGTTAAATTTTTAAGAAAAACTGGTTGAGTTTGTTTGGTTGGAATTTTTTCCTACTCTAGAAAATTATTTCTTTTTCAATTACAAACTGCCAGTAAATTATTTCAGGCATAAATTTATCAAAACAGTCGAGTATGAATGTAATCTTTTCAAAATGTTGAAATTATCAGATGTAAAATGCGTAAAATATCTTCTCTAACTAAAATCTAGTGAAGTGTGCAAAAACCCCAAAATCAAAAGACAACACAAAACCCCCAAATCCCAAATTAAAAAGCATGGAGCTATATGTGTATTAGTTTTAATTAATTAATTTAATTTTAATATCATTAGGAACACCAATCTCATTGCATTTTTTTTTATTTTGTTTGTTTTTGGCAGTTAAGTCCATTTGGGCAAGGTGGATGACAATCTGACTTCTTCTAGGCTCAATGGATTCTTTTTTCTCAATATCATAGTTTCCATTGCATTTTCTTGATAGTGAAAACAGAACCATGACTGTAATCTGGTTTGTTAAAGAATTTCATGGAATATAGACAGGAATTAGTTTTCAGATACTTGCATAGTTAATTTAAGATGCCTCTTTTTGAGATTATGACATGTCTCAAAGAATTTACACTAGATTTCCATCACATCAGTAAAGGTAAGAAACAGAACTAAACAGTACTAATTCTATGCTTGGATATACAATTTTAATGTCTGTGAAATTCGGTGTTTGTAAACCTCCAAAACATTAGATAGATGCCAGTGGACCTGATCTTCAGTTATTATTAAGATAAATATGAAGGACTATTGTCTCTAAAACTTTCCATTTTCCTCTTAATCTTTATCTCCCCAAGACTGTGGAGGCAAAGGGCACTCATAGGAGGCACAGAGCATACACCAGGATCTCCCATCTTTTCTTCTGAAGGCTTTGATCAGCAGAGAAATAGTTCTTGACACTAAAAATTGGATTGCATTAGTATTCATATTCAACAGTGTGATAAATGAAAATAAATTTGCATTCATTTCATGCTTCAGACCAAATGAGACATTGCTGATAAAAACCAAATACATTCACTTCATTGTTTGAAGGTTATCTTTGCAACTATAAAGGTTATAGTTAGTGTTTGTTTAATGGAAGATCAAATACTACAATATGAGATGACGGACATCCTGGGAAAAATCTCATGACTCAGAACTAGGGCAAAACCCAATAAATATAGCTTGTCATGAAAATCAAAATAGGAAAGGAAGAAAATAAAGATTTTTCCCATTTATTGGAATATATTTATAATATGTTGACATTTCGTAAGTGGCACTATAAATGACACCTTTCAAAAGCGAATTCATTGGCAAAATAACTAATAGTAATTCTGGCAATCAAAATTTAATAATTAGGTTTAGAGGTCTTCATATTAGGGGTCATTACAGACTTGAATTCAAGATTTTTTACCTCGAGTTTCCTGCCCACAAGGCAAATAGTAATTGGAGAGTTCTCTCTTTCTCATTTTTGAACAAAACCTTTAATGAAATCTAAAGAAAGTTTCCCAAGAAAAATGCAGTCACTGAAATTATATATTTCTACGCAAGTTTTATTTTGAACAAATCACCACTTCATTAATATGTGTTTTTTTGTATAAGTACTCCTGAATAGCATTAGGTCTGAGGTTTCTTGCCCCTAGTCACATATCAGAATTAAGGATGCTGTTTAGCCATCTATCCTTCCTTTTCTTTGTCTTGAAACACCATGTTCCTCCTGCATGTTATGCCTTACATTTGATGGGAAGAGGGAGTTGCCTCTTTTGCATTCTGACAAGAAAAACTTGCAATTCAAGAAGTGATTTCTTAATGATGAAATAATTAGAAAAGAAAGTAAAAGGGAAAAAAAAGGGGAGCTTCTAATGTTTGAATAAGCAGAAAGGCATGTCTCTTGCATTAAAAAAAAAAAAGAACAACAACTTTTTTTCAACTATGATGACTAAAAGCTTTGTAGTTTGCTGTTATCAACAGCCGGCATCTGTGCAGAGCTGTCCTTTATAACACTGGTGTTCCACATCCTACATACAAGCAGTTTTTTAGCAGGGATGAAATGGGATCTGATTAAAAAATCCCCTAAGGACAGTCTATAGGAAGAAAAGTCTCTGTAGTCAGATTTCCAAATCATTGTGGCAACCGATTCCAAACAGAAAGGTAAGAACCAAAGCAAAACAGCAGAAACAAAAGGTATATAGTTTTCTTATTTCAGAAGTATATCCAACCTGATCTCTCTTCACATCTGTACATTACCAGCTGGAAATCCATAGCTGCCAGAAAAGCTTTCAAAATAACTATAAATGTAGAAATTTTCATCTTGGAACAATCATACACACTGAATCAGGATGATTAAGCATAGGTTCCCTTTATAAGATTTGCTGATTTCTTTCTGAGCAAATAACCACAGCTAAGATGGAAAAAGGGAAGTAGAAGACCATGTGGATGGAGGCTTAGGTCATCATTCACTGCAAATAATTTTTTATGTCAGTGATCTGAAACATTCCATTACTTTAAGAAACAGAAACACCTTCACTCAGCACATGAAACAGAACCACCTTCACAGAGCATATGACTCAGGGGTTCCACTTTTTTTTGGTCTCAGATGCTTTGCTTAAGATTGCACACAAAACTCAGCCACAGAAAATGCCAATTTGTTCTCCTAAATACTAATCTTGTGTTTGATGTTTCTGAGGCCCAAAGTTACCTCGTGAGCCTTAGCAGAAGTGGGAGCAGAATAAAAAAGGGCAAGAGGTGCAGCTACAGTTTTGTGCGGCACTGAAGGAAGATCAGCTTGGCAGAGGATACATGATCTGGCTCACTGAGTGTTAACTAAGCCAAACTGATGTAATTATTAAGATCCCCTGGAAATGGGACCTGTAATTTTGAGATTTGATACTTAGCACTGCAGTTTATGTGAAAGATATAAAGAAAAAATACTTATATTTAAGATAATGTAGAAAATGAGCTATGTTTTTAGAACTGTACATTTCTCTTTATTAAGACATCAGATTTTCAATCTCTTAATCAAAACAATGTAAAGAGGCTTGAAATCATTTTATCCTACTAAGCCTAGAGCTCTGCTCAATTATCATCATAAAAAGGAATAGCTTTTGTTCTGCATCTCACTGCAATTGGTTTTCAATAATTACCTCTATGTCTTTTTACCCATCCAGTTTACAGAAAAGACTGCAGACTATGTAAAGTTTACATTGAAAAAAGTTCAAAAACTTATTATCTAAAGATAAAAATTTAGCCTTATGTTCACTGCATATATTATGGCTTTTGTGACTTCTTTTCTTTTTGAATGACACGGTCAATGGTTCATCACATTTGCACCTCAGAGGCAATTGTTACCCACTCATGTGTGAAAATAGCAGAGTCTATTTAGATTAAATTGCTCAAGATCCTCACGGATTGGTAAGGGACAAATCACAACATTTTGCTTGAAAGAAGATTGCTGTTGTCTTCCACATCATGCATTCAGGGCAAAATTTTAAGTACTATGCAAAAGCATTCTCAGGAGCACAGAGAGAATTCAAAATTCATTCTGCTTCTTCTGCTCAAGAAAGATGCTATACTTTAGAAAAAAGGAAGAAAGAAATGACAACAAACTGTGTTAGCTACTTGTGTTATCATTTAAGACCTCCTACACAACAGGAAAAGTGCAAGAATACAGGAAAGCCTCTAGAGAGAAAATTACATTTCAAGAAAAAAATGTGCTATTTTTCTTACAAGTACAATACATGCAATAAATAAAGAAGTGTACATTAAATATTTCAAAATCACCAATTCACTTAAAAACTACATGTAAAAAGTAGGACATTATATTTTAAAATATTTTTCTTTAAAGTATTGAATAAATAAAGGAATAAAATTGAACAGTTTAATCCATTTTCTATTACAAGATGATTTCAATTTTCAAATTGCAGTACAGCATACCTATGTTTAATTTGAGTCATTGCATCGATCAGCTTGCAATTGACTGAGATAATAGTGTAAGTGAAGGTGGTTTGTACTCAATAGAAATATAAATATAAATGTAATCAGTATAAATATTATAAACAATAGAATTAATATAAACATCTATCCAAAATTGCATTTTAAATGTATTCCCATCTTGAACATAGCAACCATATTTCTTCAGACAAATCTGTCTTTGAAGACAGGCTGTTCTCATTATCTTTGTTGCTTGAAATTGCACCAAATATATTAAAGTATGATTAAGATGAGGTGCTACTGAAAATATTGCATGATCAATTTTATATTAACAATATTTTTCCCTGTGGTAAAATTATAGATCTAGGGCAACATAAATGAGGAAAGATAAGAAAATCCTGTGAACTAACATGAAAACAAGGAGCTCTCAGTCCCAAGGTGTGCATGATAGGCAAGATATAGATATTTGAGGCTATCAGTAAAAGTGCATTCACATAAAATGCAGTCAACATTTATATTCAGTGCACAGTGAAAAAAAATACAGTAAATTAATCATAGCAAAATAATAAAACTTATTCAGTTTAACTGTGCATTTTAAAACTAGAGGTGAAACCCTGCAGCAATGAAATTGAAATTGAAACCCTTCTCTTCCTTTTGGAGTATGATTTGAATTTCTTTCTAACAACACAGTAGTAGGAGGAGTACCAGTACTGTAAAATCTGCTTGATCACAAGTTTTGGTTGAGTAATTATTTCAAAAGAGAAGCAAAATATCACCCTTACTTCATTATCATCTCCTTTCATAGCAAGGGGTAGATTGGATAGAATAGGGTTTACTTCAACAAAAATAAATTATTTTGCATATAAGTGTGCATATAGACAGGCACACCTTTGGCAGAGATGCATAAAGGGCAGGACAGGTTTGCATGCACACACCTGAGCACAGACACACATGCAAACAGCCACGATGTGGCTGATGCTCCAGCAGAGCTAGAGGTGGGCTGGAAGTGCTGGATGTGAGGCTACTGCACCTCACTGGCTGGCTGGACCTAAATGTTCTACTGGATTCCAAGGACACACCAACTCAGCACGCTTACTGAGCTCCAAAGGGCACTGCAGGCTGTGTGCTGGGTGGTGCTGATGGCTCTGTACAATACACACAGGCCAGCTTCCTCAGTTACAGCCCAACAACTGAGAGCTGGTTCCTGGGATGCTGCACCCCACTTCGGGCCATGCCCTTTTCCATGCCTGCCTCTCTGCCAACAGCATCCTCCATCCTCTGCCTTTGACCTCTGGGAGCACAGCAATCCAGCCCTATTTTCTACAGGGAGGAACTTCAGGGCAGAAGGAGATTCCCTGCAGTTCTGCATCTCTAAAGTATTCCCAGAGAATGCAGGCGTGGTTTGGTTGTTCGTTTCCATGACACAAAAAAAAAAAATGTTGTATAAATATGTAGAGGTTTCTTTAGCTCGTGGAGTGTAACTCTATCCCATAAAAGGAACAGAGAAAGCATTCAGAAGAGACAAAATGAGGAAAATTGCTAAGCAGTCTGTGGACAGTCAGACATTCTTTGGTGTTCAGAATTCATTTTTTATTTTCTGAATAACATGTTTATTATTTCTGGTGTGTATTCAAAGGAAATATTCACTTGACTACATTAAGGAATTTGCTTCATTTAAAGATCACAACTAGAGTTCCTTTTAACAACAGTGCCTACTTTTTCTTTCATGTATAAACAGAAAGGAGTAAAAATTAATTTACAAAAATAAATATTGCCTAGACATTTACAAAACTATGACAAATTATTGTTTCAAAATGTGTTGCTGATCAAGATATATTCATATTAAGAATCTTGAAAAATAAACATACAAAAGACCATCTATGTTTATTTTGTGCTAGGATTTCACACTTACAACTTAACAAATATTTAAAAAGTAGAAAGCAAATAAATGCAACCAACAAACCTTTCTCTTTTCATTCAAATGCTTACAGCATTGTGGCAGGTGATGCATTTTATTCCAGGTTTACAGGCATGTTTTCAAATCCCTGGCTAATTTGTACAAAGCCTACACCCTGAGATGATCTATCTGTAGACAAGCTGCTGCTCTCCACCTCAGAGTGTCAAAAGTGTTTGAATGCAATGATATTTTCTTATTGCTCACTGATTTCAGGAATGATGATGCTTTATGCATTGTAGCTTGGTGGACCACCTAGTCTAGAGACTGGCCTTTGATTCCCATCTTAACTAACAGCTGTGATAACAGGAGGGTGTATTAGAAAACAAAGCTAAATGTAACCACGTGGTGAAGATTCAAAATAGCTGAAGTTAGATGTTCTCAACAGATTAAAATTTCGTAAATTCCGTTTGGTTGTAGGTTATTCAATTTCTAATTATATTGAAAATCTTAATCCTAATTTATTCCTCAGTAGATTTTTTTAGTATACAGTCAATGTTCTTAAACCAGAAAACTAACACAGAAGAAAAAAACAAAAATAAACAAAAACACAAAACAAGCAAGAAACAAAAAATCCCCAGAATACAAACAGTGGGATTCCATTAACTTTCTATGGTTTGCAATTAGTACAAACAATGTGTTCATAAAAAGGCCCCCATGTTCTCAGCATTAGCATTCCTTGGTAAATCTTTTTGGTTGAATGTGTGTTTTAATATCTAATTAGTGTTGGTTTTGAGACTCATGGGACTTCATCTTTCCAAATGAAAATTTATCAAGACTGAAAATCAAAGGAAGTATTGAAAAATATTTTTTAAATTTCTTACAAAAAGACATATTATGAATCAAACCAGAATCAAGAGTTTCCTCTATAAGTGAGATTACACAAGATTTGAAGAACTGCTGAATAAGTATTATGATTGTGCTTAGAAAAATTGAATATTTTTAATTGAGACAAAAACTTTTATTTTAAATACTATCAAAAGGAAGAATTATGAGCTCTAATTGACTGTGCCATGTGTTGTCAAGTAAATGCCCATCTTTCATTAAAAGCAATGAAGAAAAATGTAGCTATAAATACCAGTACCCTAAAGTTCTGTTCTCCTCTGAAATTATTACTTGTTTTATTGATGGTTTATTTACACTGCTCTCCAATTTTCATTTTAATCTTACCTCTGTCCGAAAGTCTTCTGAGATAATAAGACAATGTTAAGTTATGTAGATAAATTTGGTATCCTGGGCTAAGCTTTGTAAAACTTAGTGTCACAATTATGGTTTTAAATTTGGTAGGTTTGTAAATAAATATATAAAGTTCATTAATAACTTAAGAAATAGTATGTAAAAAGTCTCAGGTTTTGACTCATGCTGTTAATAAAGTACAACTTCCTCACACCAATACAAATTCTAGGCTTCTAGGGTAATTATTTGTCTTTTGAACTTCCCTCTTCTCCTGAAAATTCTCAATAACTTTTGATATCTGAGTATGCAACAATGGTGTATTCTGTGTCTGTCACTGTGACGTGCAGAGAGAATAGCCAGATTCTTGCTTATCTATAATTGCAAGGATTTGTCTTCTCATGTAGATAATGGGAAACATTTATATATATACATTTAAAAGTTGAAATTTTGAACTAAATACTGCAAATACTGCACCCTTTATTTTAAAATTCTACATATGTATATAGATGATGATGATAAGAAAGTTGGCATAGAGCCAAACAAAGTGTAGTTTATTTCAGGACTCGAGACTGAGTCTATAAAACACACTTGTGCAACTTTATACATTGCAAGCAAGCCCTTGAGATCACTAGCATAACTTAGATTCAGGCCAATGTCCTATTATTTTGTCTAGTATATTTATAGTATGGAATATGTAAATATATTTTTAATATGTTCTGCTAATTCATTCTAGGTGTATATAATTTTAGAATTGAAATTTGTTATTTTATTTACAAAGGTACAAGAACAGAAACTGCAAAACCACAAATTTACAGATTTATAATTCTCTACTTTCTGTCCATTACAAAGTAATCTGCAACCTTTTCATACCACTAAACCAAATAACTTCATTTGCATTAAAAGTTTTATGCAAACCTTTCAAAATTTGCCCTCTTCGCCTTTGAAAACGTTTGTCTCTGTACCTTCAGTCATTTCCCACCACCCAACAGAAAATCCTGGCTGTTTAAAAGCAAAATGTGAACTAATCAATGTTATCTATGCACAGTAGAAGATTAGCAATTTGTTCTAGTTTTTATCTTCAGCCAAAGGTTGACATTTAACCCTGTTGTGCTCTTGTGGACACTAATATTAGGCAGTATTTGAAAAAGAAAAGTACTTTCTGTACACTCCAGAAGATGTTCAGTTTTCAACAGATCTGGAAAATAAATTTTTGCATTCCAAATACTATCACAAATTAGTCTGACATAGTGGAAATAAAGACATTATTTCAGTTGTTTTTTGTTTAGTTGTACACTGGTTGCCATCTCATTTCTCACTCCGTGGAGAACATTAGCTACAGAATCCCAGGCTAACCTAAATCAGTCTTAATCTTGTCTGACACAGTTTTTAAGTTGAATTTGAATGTAATTTTTCCTGTTTCTGCTTGACAACTATGGAGATGTCTACAAGGCAGCAAGCAACAATCAGCACAGTGCTGCCAAAAAAATATTTACAATTTGCTTATATGATATCTGTTTATGCTATCTTTGAGATATAGGCCTAGAAGACAGCCAAATTCTGATATCATCTGTGGGCATCATTGTCACAGTTATTGACAACTTCTTGAAGATGACAAAGGAGCTTCTCCTGTAAGTTAAATGAACACGAGATTTTATCAGCTTTTGACCAAGCTCCTCACTTTTTTTGACCAAAGATGAGGATGAGAAAATAATAAACATCCAGCTGTGCTTGTGCATGCCAACTATAATGTAATTTTATTGTTTGGGCACACTGAGTAAGTTATTTCTCTAGGCTTTATCTATGTTGCTAAAAACAGACAGGGAAATCTACCACCCTCATTGAATCTGGCTCAGAGTTCAGAAAGGGTCTTTCCAGGGGCAAAGGAATGGAGAAATTTTGCATGAAAGCTCTCTGGGTTTTTAAAGTCTACCCTAGAAAGATATTTCCTGTCAGTGAAAATGATGATCTGCAGAGTGGCAAACAGGGAATGGTGAAGTTGATTGCAGTAGTATCTGTTAATTTTGGGATTGAGGTGACACTTCTGCATGACATACAGTGCTTCAAGAAAGTATTGCTCAAAAAGTGCAAATGATGTGGATGTCTCTTGTGAGCCAGATAAGAAAGATTGTTTCCTGAGGGAGTTGCAAGACAGATGGCATTTGCAAATGAAACGGCAGCGATGACAGAACTTGCCCAAGCAGATGTAAGCTTCTTCCAGGGAAACAAGAAGTTGTTGAATGAAGCAGGATCAACATCAACACCTGCTAGAATGGCCATCTGAGGAGATGCTCAGATAGCCATTTTGTTGCATTCTGGCAGCTAGAAGGCCATAGTGCTGTTAGTTTCTGCCTTGGAATTTTTTTTTTTTTTTTTTTCACAAGGAGAGCAGTCAGTGAAGAAGAAGGAGTGGAAGAAACGCATGCAGCATGAAGTGAGCTGGTAAATACAAAACTTCAACTGCTACATGCAATGAGGTGGGTAGGTCCTATGAACTTCAAGGGTTTCATTACCACTGCTGTGTTTCTGGGATATTCAGCCACTTTTTCTCAGGGTTCACAGGGGAAAATGTGGAATCTGATGGTGTGCTTAGACACACCAGTGACACCTTTGATATGTGTGTGAATGACAGAGATGAAAAATTTCAAACCACTGAAATTCAAAATTTTTTTGATTAAAAGCTGCTCTAAATCCATATTACATAAAGGAGTCAGAATTCAATCACTTCCATAAGGCAAAATAATTGCAATAGATATTTTAAATAAAATGGCAAGTTCAACTGCATTTTAACAAATGTCTTAACGGAAATAAACAATTTTTTACGGTTCTTAAGTTTGTTTTATCTTCCAAAGAATATAGGAAAGCAAGGATGCAAACAATGGATTTCACCTGTTTGCTTTAGTTCCAGACGCCAGGGTGAGACAGGAATCCAGAAATATGCAGAAATAGAGTATGATAGTAACAGTTTCAAAAACTCATTGAAAGTTTTGTTATAAAGAAGTGGATGATATTTATTTACATCTTGTTTAAAACTGAGTCAGCCTCAGAAAGATGATAAAACTTTTAATTACAAGGATTAAAGAAAATATTATGGAACAAGCCTGTATATCAAATTCATTTATAACTGAAATATTAAAAAATAATATTCTCCAATGTGTTAATAATGAAGGTAGTTTGGTCCACTCTGCCATGTTACTAGAATAACATGAAGCATTGTGTCATAAGCCATTGCCATTTCTAGATGCAGTTCTGTCTGTAAAACATTCAGACAGCTACTGTCATCACACTGGGGGTTTTCTGCTTTTGTTTAAGATGACATAGCAATGGAGGTAAAGATGCAGATTTTCTCAACCTTGGTTGAGCTACCAGCAAAGCAGATGTTGCTCTGTAGAGTAAAACATTACAGATACAGTGAGAACTGATAAGCTAATTCCATTCTGAGAGCAGTCTCAGATTTCCAGAATATCAACATCTGAGGAGATCCAGCTAACTCTTAATATACTGACTGAAATTTTTAAGAGTCAGATTATTTTTCAAAGCTAACTGGAATATTTGGAAAGGATCTTTGTGTCATGGGCAATCTGACACAATGTCCTCACATTTTTAAGACTGAAAGACAAACTGTAAATTTGTTGCTCTCTCAGAGAGCAGATATATAACATAAGTTGCATTAACTCAGTTTACCTACAGCAAAAAACAACATAGTTGAGTCTGAACAGATAACATCAGAAGATTTATTGTTCAATACATTTCAAAATATATTATTTATGATGTTTTTGTATTTGGTTTGTGAGATTTTTTTGTTTTGCGTTTTTCTTGTATATTTTATATTATAAAAAGCCCAACCAACCAAAAAAAGTTTACAAAGTTTATTAGGAATTAGCAATAATTTTCCCAGTTCTGCTTGTGAGTATCTTGCCAATTTACTTTGTGTGAGCTTTTGAATATTTTAGAAAAAACTTTATTCTTTTCTTTACAATATTAAAGAGTTGGAATAAATTACAGGGAGAAGTGTATAATACTTCTATACACTATTGCCCTAGCTATAGTTGTTTTTATATTTATTTTTATTAGTGTTAATGTTAATAAGTCTGAAGTTCTTTGTGCTTTGGACAGTTATGCATTCTCTCTGAATATTAAAGATTTCAACTTTTGAATTTGTTTCCTTTATCCAATGGGTTACATATATATCATACATTGAACCTTACCATGTAAACACTGTAAAGCAACAAAAGTTTTGGTGAATAATAATAGACATATATGCATTTTGCACTTATATTTCCTTCTGAAAATTATATCAAAAATGTTTTGCCCCTCTTTAAATATACCCTGTGTCCAGCATACATTCATACATCCCTGGGCTTCATACACAATAGTGTGAGAGTGTTTTTCTGTTCTGTAGGACTGGAGTACTTGTGTTGTATGTCACAGTTAAGTTTGGCTGTCAGCTGTGCTCTAATAACCTGAAGTGCCATCCATTGTGTGACATTGTATATAATGCTCAATGACCTCAGAGCTTGTTGGAGGCTGATCATATCAAAGTGGCTTCAGAAAGAATCATATTTCACATATACTTGCTTTTTGTGCACCTTTTTACTTTTCTTGCCAATAGTGGAATGAACACAGTATAGATTGCTTCAACGTATCAATACATTTTTTTTATTCACCCACATGCAGGATAAATGTAATGTCAGACTGCTAAGGTTAAAAGATGGACAGTATTGAATAACTAACCTATTAAAAGGAATTTCACACACATGAGGAGGATCTTCTGGCTATTTAACATGAAGGTTAATAAAGGAGAAAATTTGCCCTCCACTAATGCTACAGATTTTGCACAGCTCCTGTTTCACCATAAGCACATTCCATTTACTACTCCTGATTTCAATGCTGTCATGTTTTCTGTTTCCACTATTCTTACATAAACACATGTAACACTACTGACAGATACCAAATAATATGGAATACACATGTTCTGGCAAACTAAACAGGGCCACTGCACAGACTGGCACATGGACATGTGGTCATTCATACTGTTAAATTCTTAGCATGGCCCCTGAAATAATTTTGGACTAATCAACCAAGCACTCTCAGACTATGCCCAGGCACAGTTTGATGCTATCATAGGCCAGGAACACCTCCTCCCAAGCAATCTGGATGCAGTTACTACAGTATGGGACAAAAGAGAGCTTGTCTGTACAGAAATAAGATGTGCCAAGGCAGATGGCAATGGGACCAAAAAATGGTTTGTGATGCATTTTCTTTATTAGCAGAGGCATAGACATGGATTCTTGATAATGAATAACATGCACTACTCATGTGGCTACATCTATTTTGATTTTGCATCGGTGCTTTTAGCTATGCAGTGTGGTGAGTGATATTTAACAATTCAGAAGCCATTATGATTTATGCAATACTGCAAAGACTTCATGTATTTCTTTTTAACTAAGGAAAGTTGATGTTTAAAGTCAACCTAATTCTTTATTAAGGCAATGTTTTGTGATAATATTTCTTTTATAAAAGTGTACTGTGGAAGTCATAAATGATTCTGTACAAATTTATGTCAAACTCTGCCTAATTCCCAGAAGTGTTTGAAGATGAGCTGATGCAGGAGGCATGTTCCACCCAGAGTGTTGCATGTCATTTCTTTCGTGACATTCATGTCTGAGGCTAAACCCCTGAATGTCAGGGAAACATTCAGGATTCTGTGTAGTACTGTCTGTGGAGAGTGTTTGACCTTCACTATAGTACTTGCTGGGGGCATTCTAGTCTCCTGAATGCTCACAGGAGGCCACAGATACCTATGGCCTTTTTTGGCAGAACATAAAATCTAATGCTGAGCAATTTTCACTTCAAACAGAGCCTGCAATGCAATTGAGCCATGCTTTTTCAGCACAAAATACCAGGTAGCATTTAGGCTTCCAGATCCTCCAGTTTCCCCATTGTCAAAAATATAAGGATCTACTTTGGCTGATGTAGTGGATTTTGGATTATGTTCTGTATAAGAAGTCTGAAGATAGTGCACGTCTCCTGATATATTTCATTCCTTATCTTCTGAACTCATTGTTATGCACATGTCCTTTTAATAAACCTGCACCCATTACAACTGTCAGTACTGCCTTGCTTAGAACCACCCAGGCAGAAAAAAATTTCCTCATGATCTTCAGTTACAGGCTGGTTGTTATATATTATTCTCTGTTTAATTTATGATTTGATTTTCAATGTTTGTTTTGTTTTGTTTGGTTTTGTTTTGTTTTGTTTTGTTTTGTTTTGTTTTATGGGACAACATTAAAATGTCAACTTTAAAGTTGAAAATTTTCCTGTAAAAACAGTGATATAATCTCAGGGTTTTATAGTTCATATTCTTACAGGTAACTTTATTGGCTAAAATGTAAGTCTTATCTGAAGATGCAAGATTTCATATGATACTTTAGATTACCACTGTAGCATTTTACAGCAGAAGAGCTAATGTTTAATGTACTTTGGATATAGGTACAGGTTCAGTTATGGCAGTCTCCTTAAAAAAACAAAACAAATCAAAACAATACAGAATAAAACCAACAAAAAACAAACAAACAAACAAAACAAAAAACTCTAATCATTTTCCTTCTTAAAAAGTGTAAAAGAATTTTTTTTAAAATTAAGTATATAAATAAATATTCTAACAAAAGAAGAGGAAAAAAGAATGACAACTTGCCCTAGTCTGTTGACTTAATTGTAAAGAGAGTGACGCAATCTGCTTTCAATTAATCTAAACATTTTGTGTCAATGACCTGAAGAATCAATATTTACTGTTCAACAAAACGGTAAACGAACTCAAAATGATGTCATTTATGTAGCTGCATCATATCCTGAAAGGCCAACCTGTCTTATAAAATCATCACTTCCTTATCTTCATCTGTACACTCCAGGAATCAAATAATGAAAGAAATTAATCTATTCCTACTCTTAACATATTTTAAGCCTATTTCCTATTTGGAATATACTCCTATACAAAAACAAAAAAACAAAAAAAACAAACAAACAAACAAACAAACAAAAAAAACCAAAACAAACAAAAGCAAAAACCTTCTTGACTGCCTTATGCTAAAACATCTCTTTTATCCAACTAGTAAAGGTAATTAAAATAAATAATTTGTCTTTTTTTTTTTTTTTTTTTAACAAATGTAAAAATTGGAGTGTTGTGGTAGCTCCCAGTAAAATATATCAATGGTCTATGTTACAACTCACAGTGTTTGCTTGAATTGCATTTCACATTCTCCACTTCCATTTTCTCCAGGCAAAAGGATCAAGTGTGTCAACTCACTTCTAAATTCAACTTCTAAACACCACTCTGGCCTTGGAACAATTGCAGAGCACTGTGGTTAAATAGAACCCTTTCTGACTCACATTGCTACAGCCTAGGTCATTGCACTTTTTTCTGCAAATCTAGTCTGAGATTCCTTTTGCCTGGTTTTCACAGGAGGCAATGGCATTCTGCACCTTTTGAGGAACCACACCTGTCTTGAGGAGCCAGACATGAATAGAACTGCAATGAGGAGCACTTCTGAGAATATACCCAAATGTCTGGCTTATAAATAAAGCTTTCCTCTAGTAACATGTAGTTCTGCTTTTCTACATGCTGCTGAAATACTTTTATAGGAATCAAGGAAGCAATAAATGAAACTTTGTGTACTATCATTTTTGGGAAATTGGAGTTTGCCTTTCCTATTTGGATAAACAGAAGAAGTGAGAAATGTAGATTTTTGAAAGAGCTGTAAAAGTATGGTTTGATATTTTAGTATACATGTCAGCTGAAGTATTGCCATTAAAAATGGCATATATCTCCTATCAATTTCTCCCCAAGGAACATCCCCCTCCATGGTTATTCTTACTTTTAAAAGAAGTCTGACTTTTACGTATATTTTTTTTTTATTTTTTTATTTATTATTAATGACTTATTTTAAAGCTGTATGAACCAATTAGTACACACAGTATATTTTTACAGTGGAACCATGTTCGTGGCAGCCCCTCCAAATGTGACATTAATGGGAGGCAAAATGCTTGTTCCATTGTTTATTTTCCTTCTGCACTGTACAAAGAAAGCATTTTTTGCTAGAATGTGTAAATATATAACTCTTAAGTGCATCATGAGCTGCTGACAGGAAATTTATAACTTGTGCTTCCCTAACTGCAAATAGCATGCTCCCATTATGGAACAGGTCAAGCATTCTTTTTGCCTGAACCACATAAGACCGATTTTGAAAGTTCTCCTAGAGATTGAGAGGCTCTTGCTGAAGGACTACTGTAAGATAGTAGAAGGTTCAATAGAGGAGGAGAATACTTATTGAAAAAATCTTCCTTCAGTTTATTTATCAATATGCATCTTGAGAAATTACACTGAAACTAGAAAATTACTCTGGAATGATACTAGGAGGATTACAAAAAACATAAAACAAAAATCTTGGGGGAAAAGAGAAGAGAATATAAAATACAAATAAGCATAATTGAAAAGAAAAAAATTAAGATGAAACGTCTCAAAACAATTTGTGCAAGATTTATATAAAACTAAAATCAGTTAATTTTTTATCTATCTACTTAAAAATAATGCAAAATACCTGCCATTAATATGCCACCTATATCTTAGTAGCTATATCAGTCCTCAAATTTGAGACACAAGTTAAAATCTGCTGCAGTTATCTTCTCACGATGATTTCTTCTGACTTCCCTGTGTGCTGTCTTCTGTTCAGAGTAACCTGATCTTCTCAGAGCACTCCATGGGAAGACTTTGCACTTCCTCTGTCACTGCACATGCTGAGAAAATTTGTGGTATAAAGCAATTAATGTGATCATTATGGACATGGATTCATAAGGTCAAAGGCATTTGCCTGCCTATCTACCAAAGTTTTGTAAAAGTTAAGATGCAAAAATCACTGAGAAGTTTGGGTTGAAATCATTGAATCAGCAGCAGAGTTACAGAGCTTCCTGAACATTGTGTGATTTATATTTTTAAATTGGAGCATTTAACAAAATGAACAACTTTAGCTTTCATCCCAAATTACTTAACTTACTTCGAAGTGACTGAACAGTCAAGACAGTATAAAAAATTACTCTTCTCCACAAGGGTGTCAGGATTTATCTGTCTCCTATGTTAGGAGTTATATCATAGTCAAAGAATTAAGTCAGAAAAATAATAAAGCCTGGGGAGTTATACAGTTAAATACAATTTTTTTCAGATACTGTAAAGTGCTGTGTTCTGCATCTGCATCCAGCTGCCACTCCAGAGAGGCAGAGACCAGCTGTAACACTGTGACATGTCAACTTTATGCACACACCCTGTGTACTTACTTGAAATGGCAAAAGACAGCAATATTTAAGTAAACAAATCCCACCTTAACTGCTTATGCTTAGATGAGATTTGCTGCTCTCTCATCTGAATTAATTGCATTGACTGAATCTCCACTGGACATAACAAAAGACTTGATAATATACACATTTGTGGATGTCTGTGTCCAGACATTCAGTCCCACTGTCTTAATTTCATGATGAATTCTATTCTAGCTGGCCTTAGTGACAACTAATTGAAAATATTGTAACAACATCAGCAACTTCTTGACTCTGATGAATGTTAATTAATATTTGAGGAGACTTGGTTCTCCTTAGGTGAAAAGAATCTATACCTGTGAAGTGTATTTATAATCAGAATTACTATCTGATTAAAAGTTTAGAGCCATAAACACAGAAACTTTTTAAGTTTAACTTTAATGTTTTGCTAGCCCAGAGAGTTGGAAAGGATTCTGTCATAAGTAAATTATAATAATGGCAAAAAGATATGGAAGAAAAGAAAATAAATAGGATAAAAATAGATGAATGAAAAAATGTGATGCTTGGATAAACCCAAGAGAATAAGAATAATAAAAATGCTTTGTCAGACCCTAGACAAAGTTCAGTTTCATCAATTCTTGATAACCCTTTTTCGACTCTGTCTTCATTAAGCACAAACATACTGAAGACAATGTTAGTCCTCACCATATGCCCATTAAAACAAGAAGTAAAACTCCAACCAATTTTAGTAGATCAAGGGGTAACGTCAAGTGTGTCATTGAACAGTCAGGTTTGTGGATATCTTGAAAAAAAAAATAGTTTAAAATCATATTGAACTAGTTTCTGCTATACTTCCATTTTTTTACCCTTTGAAATACAGTTGCTCCAAATTATGTTTTGTTTTTCTTCCTGCAGAATTAATCAAATTGTTAAATTGTTTGTTTCAAATTAGAGCAGGCAAATAATGAAGGAAAATGCTCCAAGATTTATTTTACTGATATGAGTGACAGTTTTCATATTTCCCTCAATACATATTTCAAAGGCAATCCACAAAGTGGGAGTTTTTCTTAACTCTTTGATTATTTTTAAGTATAAGTATAATGCACGCTTGTGGCCTATTTATTATGAAATCAGTAAAAAAAAAAAAAAAAAAAAAAAGAAGAAGAACTGGGGATGTATGGTGTACTCTCTGTGACAAAGAGCAAAGAGTTTTCTTCTGGCTCTTTTACTGGAATGCAATCTTTAATTATGTTTGCATAGTGATTTTTGACTGTCCATTAATGAATGTCCCAAAGTGCAGAAACAACGTGAGGCATGCTGATACAGAGTTCCCTCTTTCAGCAAGGGACCTGTTTATCCCATATTGCCATGGCACTTTGAAAAGAATGCACTACAATATTTCCACCATATTAATGCTGCATATTTGTATTGTGTAAATGCTAATTAAGTCATAGCTTGTGCTGGGAACCTTCCAGAGCCAGGATGGATTTATTTCTCCCATATCTTCTGCAAAACTTGGGAAGGAATCTAGGGAAGAGGGGGAACTTCTTCAGAATTACTGGAAACTGACAAAAGAAGAAATGGGATACAATATAATTTGGGATAATCTGTTCTGTTCACGTTTAGGTCACTAGGTTTGGAGCAAGGATGTACTTTTCATAAACAGGAAAAATGGATTTGAGCTGAGGGAAAGAATTAGTGACCTGCTTTCTAAGAAGGTGTATGTGACAAACCTATCTCCTCCAAGATTAGTTTAAATAATCCCTTTCCATTACAGGAAGATACTGCTGATTAATTTGACCTTATCTTTATCCTGAGAAGTTCATACTGTTCTATTGAAAGACTTAATTCTTTCTAAATATCTTGTGGATATTTTTTTATCTGGGGAGGTAGACATGTTAGATGGTGAAATGTTCTGTGCAGTCTTCTGGACCAGGCAGACCTCATGACTCATGTGGCTGATTACTCATAACCAGGGCTGTCATGCTATAGACAGAACCTTTGATTACATATACAAAAGGAGAGCAAGTGAAGGCTTGAGGAAATACTTGGAAATTCACATAGAATTTTTTTTCTTTTTAAAAAATAATCTGCAAGTCTGCTTAACTACACATAGCAGAATTGTGGTTTGAGTTCTGTTTTTCTTTTTGTAGCTGACTAATGAGAAAATAAGTTACAAAACCAAAGTACAGGACCCCCAGAACAGTAGGTAAGGACCCCAACAACTCCAAAGAAACTTGTATTATGTAAGCTTAGTATTTTAACTTTTTTTTTTTTTTTTTTTTTTTTAACTTAAAACCATTTTGCAGTGATTGGAATACATACTACAGTATCCTCTATCCCTGAATTTCCTCAGGCATAAAACTGCAATCATTCTATATTCTTTATATACATTTGAACATTACTCTCCCTGGAGATTACTGTGGGAAATATTCTTTTCTCTTTTTTCTTCAATCAAAATCATCAGCCATGGCATATTGATTACCAACATAAAAAATAACTCCACAAACCTAACTAAACAGCAAAAACAGATAAAAATCATAGGAATATTTTGCTGGTGTGCAGTATTTATTGCTCCATGGAAAGTTCTCAGGAGAAGCAGACTGAAACATTATGAAGAAAGTCTTAAAATTTGCTTCAGACTGTTCAGTAAGAAAGACTCTCCACAAAAGAAAATAAGGAAATATATAAAGTAACTTAAATACTAAAGAATTAGTAAAGAATTACCAAAGTACTGTAAATAAACATTTTTAAATTGAAAACAATTTCAAAAATGTGGTTTTTAAAGGTTGACTTACCTGTACAGGAAAATGTGACAGTGCTTTCATGCACCACGCCTATCAAGAGTGAACTTATTAACCTTATGTTTTTATGTCTTGCCTTGGGAATTAAAGTGATTAACACAGAAACATTGCTGGTCACATGGTAAAGGACATCTCTGGCTAATATCCAATTATCTTCACTGGTCAAAAACATTGTCCCAGCATCATCTGGCTAATAATTAAAAAGATATCAAACAAAATCATTTCAATTCCTCAGAGAAGGTTTTAATTGGTTTTAAATATTCCTATGTGAATACAGTTTTCTTCACCTTTATTCCTTAACAGTTAAACTATACAAAACCCATTCTAAAATTTCAAAGCCATTATTTCCATTCATTAATTTCTTCATGAACTTTGTGACCAATACTTGAATTTTGGATGATTATCTTTAGCTTTTTTTTCCCCCCCTCATTTCTAATGAAGGAAGAATCTGAGAATCTATTGTGGATGGACATGGTGGCAAGAGACAAGTCAAAAAAGGGAGAAACACATTTCCCTTGAGATAAAACTTCAGATTCTATCCTGAGGGACTCAGTTTTAGGGGTCTTTGTCTTGAATTGTATGAGCTTTGCTAACATTGATCTTAAAAGGTGAAAATGCAATGCAGAATGCATAGCTAGTTATGATGGCATTTAAAGATCCTCTTTATGTAGCACTCTTATGGGTGGAAAAAAAATAAAAAAAACCAGAAGACTAGGAGCATGGTAGACAAAATAGCTTTCTTTATGGAAGCTTGGTTGTTTTGAACTATTTCTGTAATTCTTATAGTGCTAAATTTTATAGAACCTTTCCATTAGATATTTTTGACAGCCATACATTCTTCTGTTTTTGTCTTGAACAATTGTTCATACACTCTTTAATTCAGCTCTTCATCTGATGTTGCACTTCATTCTGAGGAGTGACATGTTTTGACAGCAAGTTCTTGTGTAACCCCAGTGTTGGCAGAACACAACTAATTGTTACAATCCACAACACTTTCAAGTATCTGTCTTTACCTCTGTGTGCAAATATGTAAATACTCCAGTCTGGTTCAACCAAAATGTAACCAAATATATGCTCTCATATTGATTTCTTCCATTTAAACATGAATGCAAATTACTTAGGCACATTGCACAAGGAAAATCCAAAAGATTAGGATTACAGCCTGTGCTCCTAATACACACTTTTTTTCTCTTCATTTTTTGACTCACTAGAGAAGTATTTTAATTCTCTATCATGAATTTCCAGTTATTTCCTAAAACAGATTCAGCTAAAAATCTAAATCTAAGATCCTTATATTTATAGCAACATAGAAAAGAAAAACTATTAAACTGCACCTCTAGCAGCCCATTGGGAGCTACCTTGTGATTTACCCTTTCCATGAGGAAAAGACAAAGCTGCAATGTGGGAGAGATGAAGAAAGTAAATTGTGTGCTCCTCCACTTTCATGGATTACCAATGTGACAGAATAAGTGCAAGAATACTGTACCACAAGACATGAAGGAGTGGTTTTTAACACTGAAAAATGTGACTGCTTTGCCCTCTTTGGTGAATATATATAAATATTGAAAAGTTTCATTTCCCAGATTCTCTAGAGTCCTCAAGAATTTTAATCTAATCTAAAAATTGCCAATTAAAGCATTTTTGTACTTTAGTTTTTTGCATAGGCACAAAACACCACGAAATTGTTGTTATTGTTTTCTTTAAAACACTTCTACCTCAGACTGGAAACAGGATAGATTTTGAACAGTAGCAAATATTTGGATAAAACTATGCTATTTTACACAGAAAACTTCAAAACACTGGTAAAAATGGGTACTCATTACTAAGAAAATGAACAGAAGATATTGACCTTCATATGCTTTCTGCTTGTACTGAATGTATTAAGGTTATAATTAGTTTTGTAGCACTTGTGCAATATCAAAATAATAATTTTTTTGGTACAGTCATTTGAGAAGATGATATTTTGACACTCTTAGATAAGTTATCCAGCAAAGACCTTTGGCAGTCATGCATTATGTCCTTGTATTTAATTATAATGCCTTCAGAAGTACCAAAGAATAGATCTGGGTCCTGGACCTGTGAAAGGAATGGTTTCTAGGAAACACTTGATGCAAGACAGTGGACCATGCAGATGACTTTCTTGATGTCAGTACAATAAACACACTCTCCTGCTAAGGCAGTTAAGCAGGAAAATTGGCAAGAAATTTCTCAACAAAAGTTAAAGGAATCTTTCCTTATATGTCTGTCCCTCTGAGAATAGCCACAAAACAATATCATGTGGCCTACACCTGTGATTCCTGAGTAAAATATTAAAATATCACAAAAACACGTGGGGAAACTAAATTAGGAAGCTATGTAAGAACCTCAAAATTCTGATTAAGGAACTTATGCTGACTATTCTGGGTAGGTATCTTATGCTCTGCAGGATGGCACAAAGATACCTCAGTTGGAAGAAAGCAGTCCTTAAAACAACTAAATGTACATTGCCATGAATCTGAAATTGCTAAAATTCAAAACACATCAAAACAAACAAACAAAGTATCAAGTCTGGAAACCAGTTATCAATTTATAAGGTTTGATCCATATCTAAATATATAATTTGTCCAAGCAAACAAAAAATTAATTCAGATGAACAGTTTAAGACTATTTTCTTGTATTGCATGTCTTTTAAACTTATTCATTGACTTCACATTTTCTTTCACTACCTCTTCAGCTGGCAAGTTATGAGTTATAACCTTTCCACTTCTAGCCACGCAAACTCTTTTATGTGATTGATTGGTGTAATTAGGCTGTCCAGTGGAGCAGTGGCAGCTTCTTGTGCTGCCAAGCAGGAGGGACCTTAATGCTGAACTCCCACAGCCTGGGCTGGCCAACAATGGACTTTCCATGGAGAAGCTGGGCCTGACCTCTGAGGAAGGTGGTGAATATGTCAGTCAAAGTGCAGACCTGCTGAATGGGAAGCAGAATCATGAGCCTCTGATAGCTGGATGCAGACTGGTAGTTACATAAACCTCTAAGTGAAGGAAAGAGTGACGCGGTGAGATATTTTTTGAATATGAAGATAAGCTTTTTGGAGCAGCTTGGAGGAAAGGATAATTCAGCACTGAGTTTAAAACTCATGTCTTCCCTACTACGTCATTGCATATGATGCAATGTGCAATGATGAGAAAAAAAAAAAATTAAAATATTATAGCCTTGAGCAATAATACTCTAGCCCAATGGTGTTACTTTGTCTCATACCCAAAGATTCAGAGAGATCCTTGGTGATAACATCTGTTCTGATCAAGAGCTCTCATGAAAAACTGCTTAGCAAAAGTGTTGTCATAAAAAGATGTTCCAAAATTAATTAGCCTAATTAATCCCCTCACTCATTCCCCTGAATAAGATATTTGATTTTTGATCTATACCTTTTATACACTTGTACATAGATACATCAAAGCTAACACTAAAAATATCTAGATTAGAAACAGAACCCCATATTTATAACTCCTTTCAAGCCATGTCTACATAGGCATTCATGTTTAGTATCAGTCTTCACCCTTTTATGTAGGTTTTTTCCCTCTCTTATTTCCTGTACATTACAATATTCATGCATATAAAGTGATGGTATACGCTTTTATTTGTCATGAGAAAGCAAAATAATTCAAAATCTGTGTATAAAACAAATAAAAATATCATTACCTTGGGAAAAACCTCCTAACCGATAATAATTTTCTTTTATATGTCATTTAGATGTATTGTTTCAGCGGTTCTTAATTTTACTGGTCTTATTTGTTGCGATTAAAAGCCATTACATCAGAAAAGGTTTAGTGGTTCCAAACAGTGGACAAACACTAGATCTAGTAGTCCTTGATGCACCAACCTAATTAGAAGGGCAACCTATTTGAAGAAATGGAGGTTAAAATAAAATCAGAATGGGTGGACATGAGTTCCAGAAACTAAACTGTCCAGAAAAGTGTCACTGGAAATACCTGTAGAATCTTGACATAATCTTGATGAAATTCCATTAAAAAGTGTGTGTATTGAAAACAGATTAAGGTTATTCAGGAACCAGACATTAAATATTTTTGGCTGATAAAATCTCAGAGAAGGGTAATTATTCCTTTTTTGTGCAGATAGCAACAGTAAACTCCTTCTCTAAAAACCGTACTAAAAATTTCCATATCACAGCTGCCCAGAGTGCATAACAAGGAGAATATTAGTAATGTCCAGATGCACATAAATCTACAGGGATGCCTCTTGCCAACAGCAAAATGAAAGGGATGACAGTGTCAATCACATCCAATAGACTATGTTAATGCTTTTCAAACAGTTCTTTCACACTCGAAAATAGTGCTCATTAATAATGTATGGTCCGGTATGAAGAAGAAGGAATGTTGCTTCCAAAACTGATAGAATTCATTGTTCAGCTCTATACCCGTCTGAACAATAAAGCCCCATTTCTGAAGGACAATTTTTCTTTTGTCTTTAGGAGTGTGCTGAAATGATTTCAAACCTATTATACTAATTGGCCCCTTTAGTTTTAACGCGTGTGCTGCAAATGTTGCACTTTAGGAGCCTTCTCTCCCCCACTGCCTCTGTGCCCCTCCGCTCTGACTGGCATTTCTGGATTGTATGAGTAACTCACCAAGCTTTTCAGAACTGCTGGGCGGGTGACGGGGCAGAGTTTTTCTCTGCTCCCCCGCTCTGTTGTTTGAGCAGCTGTCAGGAAGGTGGGCCTGTGGGTTTGCAGATATATTTTGAGACTAACAGATTGTAAGCTCACACATGAGAACAGAAGAAATACTTAGAATCTGAAAAGGTTATCCACCCCTTGGAGACTAATCTCCTAATATACTATTTTTGTCAGAAAGTACCTCAATTGCTTCTCAAACAAGCCCATTATTTTTGCCTCACAAACCATTCAGAGTGATGTTTAGAATGGTCTGCTTATAGAAAAAAGGTCCTTTTATACCTGTGTGAATTCAAGATTTATTTACTTTCAGTCACTTCCCTTTGTTCTATCATCCAAAGTGACAGCCTGTATTTGAAACAGTGACTTGTAATGTTCCTGCCCCAGAGAACAAGTGGACCAGCAAGAGATAAATCAGCACACTTTCCTTTCTCACTCTTAAAGAAACAGACTGAATAGGGAAGACTATCAAAATACAGGGTTTTTTGGTCTGCTTACCAAAAACTGTCTCTTCATGATTGCACCAACAGTATCAGATCTCTGTTTCCCATTTCCCAGACATCTTTTTCTTCCTCAATTTTCTACACCCCAATATATACAAGTACATGTAATACCAAGGGTAGCAAACAACCTAATGATCCCAACAGCTTCTCTGTACGTCCTGGGAATAGCAGCAGGAGTTCAAGTTTCAATGCCTCCTGATCTTTCCAGTCACTTTAAAGTTTGGACTTTAAACTTCTCTTTAGATCCATTTACCACACTGCAATAGGAAGAATGAAGACTTGTTGGTAAACATTGTGGCCTGGTAGTCCCCAAGCTCACAGTTTGTTTTCATTTTACAAAGAACAGAATTTACATTCTGACGTCCCTCATGTCTCATCCTAATCTGTGACACTCATAGATCCTACTCATCCTTTGGCATAGTTAAAATCAGGGGCTATTGCTAAGTTGGGTACTGCTCATTTAGTACCATGCTGTACCAATCTGACTTGCTTGTTTGTTTCACATATGTTTTTATTTTTTTCTAAAGAAAATGCCTTTTCAAATTTTTAAACTCTTTCACACAATGCTTTTATGAGGTCTAGTGAATGAAGTCTCAGGTCAGGGATTGCTTCAGCATATGTATTAAGAAATGTTAATATCTTAAATAACATGCTTAATTCCTTATATGTGCTCTTTTTATAGCTTTTTAATATTTGTTTCTTTGCCTAATTTATGATATTTTTTTGCAAAAACCTCAAGTAATACATTAAAATATTTTGACATTATTAGCCTAGAGAAAAGACTATTTAAGGTTAAATGAAAATTAATTTAGAAGATATCAGCTAGAAAGCAAATATAAAGCTCTCCAGAAAGCAATTACTGAAAAGTTACTTTTAGACATCAGAAAATTGTACAGTATCTGATATACTTTGGAACTGTACAAAATTATGGTCTTTTGGCTTCAGAGACTCATACTCAGTGCAATTTCAAAAGACATAAATTACTAGATCCTTATTCATTAGTTCTATTTTTGAATGTTTATGAATACTTGAATTTAAATTCACAATAATACTCCAAAATTTTAGTCTCAAAGATGATTGCATACAGGATAGTCAGCATTATTGAGATGAACAAGAATTCCATAAAAAAATGACGTCTAGATCCAAGAAGGGTTTTATACACTGTCTAAGCCAAAATGTGTGATGGTGCAGATGAAAGCAAAAATATTTGATTCCACTAAACTATACTGGATCAAATAAAGCTCTTCAATAGGGAGTGGAAGGAGGTAACTCTGAGCAAGGTGAGAGTGACCAACAGAAACAAGTTCACAGCAGCTTGTAACCAGTCTGGCTACTCAGCAAGACTGAAACATCCTGAACAGCAGTTGTATTTTTCTCCCCTGTCCAGCACAGGTGGGAAGGGATAGAGTGGCTTTGGTGGACACCTGGTATCCAGACAGGTCAGCTCACCACAGTAACCTTGCTTCCACATTTAGATTCTTCCCCTCAATCCCTGCTCATGCTAGGGCAGGACTCCAGGGTCTGTTTATCCTCTATCTTACTCATCAGAAATATTCAAGGACTATGACACTTACTGTCTTCCCACCCTAGGCATATTTCTCACCCACATGTTATATTATATCCATTTGACTGCAACAAACTCAAAGATGCAAAGCTCCTAAGTGTGGTGAGTTTCTTAGAGAGTTGCCAATGACAGGAAATACTTTTTTTTGTAGTTCCTACTGGAAAGCTTAGCTGATGATCTCTTCATACTTCTAGAAATTCAGAAATGAGATAGTTTATTTGACAGGCATATGTCAAATCAAGGAGAGCTGGATATTACAGAACTGTCCCAGTTGGTGCATGCGCAGCCTCATCTGAAAATTTTTGGAGGAGAAATATCCAGAATACACTGAGAGTAGGTAGGTAAAGAGAGAGATAACAATAAAAGAGGAATATAATTACTTCAGGACTAGTAAATGTCATCCAAATTTTCCTCAATGTTTTTACATTCTGATTGGTTCTTCATTCTGGAAGAGACTTGATCCTTAAACATCTCTGTATATGTATTTCAATAGTTACTCTGAATGATTCCTAAGAAAAAAAAAATTGAACAATTCATATAAGCAAATCTTATGATGCCAGATACTTTGTCAGGATAGACTCATAAACAATAATAGAATCAATTTAAACAGGAGGAACCTGTACACTTGAAATATAGACATTCTCAGATACAGTGAAAACATCAAGTTGCCGGAAAATTTTACCTGGAAGGTTATAATAGGAGTTCATTCATAGAAAACACTCTATGATATCCATCAGATATCTGTTTGACGTAGAATATAAACATGATCATATTTCTTTAAACTCCATTGAGAAAATCATTCAGCTTTATATGGAAATTAGAAAGAAAAACAAGGACCTAGATTACAAAACAGCAGAAAACATATTGCATTAAGAAAAATATGCATACACAATTTACCAACATTTTAAAATAATAGAAAAAAAATATGCTTGCTCTCCAAGGGATTCTATATAACTAATTTAAAACTAATGGAAATTATACTTTAGCTTCTGAATCTATTTACTGATTATTTACTTAATAATGAGTTTTATGGAAGAAAAATGAGAAAGTAGAAAAAAAAATGTAGAAATTAACAAGTCTGACCGGAACAGCATCATATACAAAAATCATATAGAGTTTACAGGACAAAAGTAATTTACTAGATAATATCTAGTGCCAGTTATGGACTGTCTTCATGGGAATGCTGATGTAGAGAACTGAAAAATAATGAAAGCCAATAACACCATCTAACTTATGGCTGATAAATGGTCAGGACTTCACTTGCAATTTGAGCTGAACAAGACTGTTTTTAACTTATGCATTTCTAGTTCTCCATCACTTATCTTATGACCACAGAAGAACATATTATCTATAAAGAAAGAGGAAGATTCACTGTTTTGGAAGTCTGACAGTTGAGGGAGACTTTAGAAGAGCATTGTAAATGCATAGTGTATTCCAATGTTGTTAAAAGCCATGCAAATCTACACAGAGTATTTTGATTCCTAAGGCATGTTTGCAGCCAGGGATAGATTTTATAAGAATTTAGCCATTTCCTGACACAAATCAAAACTATGCAGGGATTTATGCAGGTTGCTCATTCTATTGTGTATAACCCTCACTGTCACTTCTACCTCCCAATTCTTCCCACTTCCCTTACAGTGCCTATGTAGGCAACCTCTATCTGTGCTTTTATTCCATACTTTATTCCTGTGAAACAGCAGTGAGTAGTAGGTCATGCTTACCTCTTCATGGAATCTGAACTTAAAAAAACAAAAAAACAAAAAAACCAAACAAATAAAAAAAACCCACCACCACCACCAACAACAAAAAAAAACAACCCAAAAGCAAAACCAAACCAACAAGCAAACAAAACAAAAATGTAAAAAAGAAAAACTAAACAAAACAAAACAAAAAATCCCAGGATGCATTACTTCTTTGCTTATCTCATATGTAACACCTGCAAAATCAGAGTAATTCACCTTCAGTGAAAGACATTAAAAGAGGGATGGAAACTGTAGAATTCCTTTTTCTTTTTCTTTGGCACATGGTATGAATTTTGTTGAAGTCAAAGCATCTCACAATGAGTTGAAATGCAGCTGCGATGTGTCAACAAGATCTGTCTTCTCATACATTCTACAGCCAAACAGTAGGTGTATGACAAACTTTTTGATTCAAAAACATGCATGCCACATATCATAAATTAGCTTAGCTATCTCTGACAGTTTGTATAAACATTTTCCATCTTTTCAATCAATGGCATTCATAATCTGTTAGGAGACAAACTATGCCCATTTTGTTGCCTTCTAAATCTGCAGACTTTCAGAGGAGAAACAAATACAAAGTTTGTTTGCTTGCTTTTTTATTGTAGAGGAAAGTTGTTGGAATTTTTCCTGGCTTAATTATTTTTCATAGAACTATTCAAATTTGGTAATACTCTCCAAGAGCTACTCTGAGCTCAGCTTGACAGGAGTAGAAGAAATGGCCAGATTCCCTAAGGATGACTCAGAGAAGAGAACATTCTTTATTGTTTTCTTTGCTGTTGTGGGTAGGGGGTTGAAGAAAGGGTGGAAAAGCAGGAGGAGGTAAATTACTGTAGTATATAAGGTCTCTTATGGTGAGCGAATAAAGGATAAGACTGATGCAAAAGTTCTGCTGACTCCCATTTCATGTTTGCCTTCCCTCCATCTGGAGAGGGAACTTGTTCAGAGAGTGGTCATTGTGCCTTGTAGCAGCCTTGATCCAGCTACAAGGTGCATTTCTGTGCACCAGTCAGATGGAAAAAGTATGAGGCAAGGGCTTTGGTCATGCTGCAAGACCAGTGTTAACACAGCTGCACAGCAGGGAAAGCTGCCCTTGTAGAGGACAGTGCAATGCATGACCTTCCTGAAATGAAAGACATCAAAAAGTGTAAAACATCAAAACTTATCACTTACAGCACTTGTTGTATCAAGACTTCAAATTTACCTTAAAAAAAAGAAAATGACTGAGAAGATTTCAGGATGTGAAAAGGATTTTTTTCTTACCTTAAACTTTGTAAATGGTCCTACAAATTAATTTACTGCTAGACCAGGAAACTAGGAAGGAAAAAACCTGACAAATATTTGCTCATATTCCTAGCAATGGATGTTATTTAAAATCTCTTTTATTTTTTGTATTCTTTTTGCAAGTTTTCACTCTATTTTTATATGTTAAATGATTTTTTTTTATTACTGAAAATACAGTTATGTGGAACTGAAGAAAGGATTGACAAAATCACACCAACTACTGCTTGAATTGCTGGGGCACTTTGAAAATCAAGCAAAACTAAATTGCTTTTAACAACATTTTTATTAGAATTAAGTAGAATGGCACTAGAATTAGAAAATACATTGAATATCATCTAGACAGTGCAGCAGCATCTGATGCTGGAAGAGAGGTCATGGCAAAAAAGACAAAGAATACAGAATAGACACCTTAAAATATATATATCTTACACCACAGTAAATTTTCCATCATTATAATCTCATAGTTTATCTGAATTATAAGAGATACCTACAGTGCAATGTTTACATTTTCAAGTTTATTTACTTTCTCAGAGTTTAATACTAGTAGCATATTTTTGATCTATGATGATCTGTATGTACTTTATAGCCTCCAGAGCTAATTTTATAAGGAAAATACTTGTGTCATAAATCCTTCTCATAGAGACACAGCTCTAGTCTGTTTACCTGCCCCACAAACAGTTGAATAACATGTAACAGTTCTTTATCTGACCAAATTTAAATTCACATTGTATAGTTTACATCTTTTCTATGTAGGAAAATATTTTTAAATATCCTCGTGTGTTAACTGAAATCAACATTTTTTTTACTAATGTTAGTTGTCCATAAAGATGTTTTTTAAGATGTGTAAGGAAAGTTTCTGTCATTCCACTTTATATCAGTCAGGATGAATTTTAAGCTAAAGAAAAAAAATTATTTTTAAATAAGGTTGCTCTAAGAGGAGATGCATTTCTAAAAAACTCAGTACTATATTGATTTACAGACCATAACTTTTTCTGTCAACAACACCTCCAGCAGCATAATAGAGGCTTACATATTAAAGGTAAGGAATCAGATGAAAGTGTTTTTTGTTTTTGTTTTTTGTTTTTTTTTAAAGTGCATTTGAGCTAAAAGACTTTGAGTTCATAATGACAAGCCATGAGCCATGACTTTGTTTGTGCCAAGATTCTTCTTGACAATAATTAATAGAAATGAAAACAGCATTGCAAGAGCAGTTGTTGAAAGAAAACGTGTCTCGCATACAATCACCTACTTACTTGAACCCGTTTTATGAAGGCTTTGTGGGTGGGAAATGGAAAGGAATGAGCAAGAATAGCAAGCACTGGATAGTGTGAAACTATTGTTGCAAGCACCACCACCTACAGTATGTACAGAAAAGCTTCACTCCAGGCACATGTACTCGGCCAGGAATTTAGCATACTCTCTAAGACAGGCCATTTAAACAGAATAAGACTGAAGAAAGAAGAACTTCACAGATAGAGGCCTGGTGGAAATGCTTTGATGTGCGAAATATTGTCATTCTGGAACAGAAAAATTATCGAATTCACAAGTGAAATGAAGAATGGAAAGCCATAAGGACCATAGAATTGCTGCTACATAGAGCAATGAGCTGAATCAGTCAATCACTGATGATAGGAAGAAAAACAATAAAAAAAGTGGGCCAGAAATCATTTACTAGAATAGGAAATACATATTAGATACTATATTAGATTTTATATAATATAATACTATAATATACATATAATATTAGATAAGATTGGATGATGCCATGTCTTCAAACAGAAACAAACTCAGGAAAGAGTATCACAATTTTTTTTTCCTTGAATCAATTGATGAAAGAAGAAATGCAGAATGAAGAGTATACTGTTGGTAAGTAGAATTATGTGCATCCATGCAAGTATTTGCAATAGATATTGAGACTCAAGTTAGAAAAACAGTAAATTATTTCTGGATAAAAATTTCAAGATTTTTTTAGAATCAAAACCAGTATTTTTATGGATGAGTTTTGAGCTTTGGAACTATCATGAGGTTGTTTTTTTTTTCAGGAAACTGAAAAAAGATGTTATGTACACCATCCTATTTTAAATGTCAAAATGACGTATCAAATTACAAAAAAAAAAATTAGAACAAACCTAAAAACACATTTTCTTTGTAGATGGCTTCAAAATATAGCAAGGATTTAAATTCATCAAATAAACATTTTCTTTATGCAGTTTATTAGTTCAGTCTACTAATGCAGCTCTTAATTTTTTTAATGTGTTCCACTCTAAAAAGTTATTATCTTGTGCAGTGTTGAAAATGCTCAATCACATGAATACCCACATATGTGGATCTCCACATATGTGAACATCTATGACATTCTCTTTCAAAGAAACAACCTGTATTTGCTTGTACTAGTCAGTATATATACTGACAGTATATATATACTGGAGAGCAGGAAGACAAGCATAAGAATTGTTCTGTTTGAATACACATGTAGAAGTTTGGCCAAGGCAATGAATTTTTTTATCTATGAATATTACAAAATGAATGCATAATAGAAAATTCATTAAACAAAGAAAATGGTAGCCAAAAGTGGGTACTAGTCCAAACTTCATCTTTATTAACTAAATATATTTCATGTTTTGGCAGTTTTCTAAATTTGAAAGTGTTTATGTAAGTGGTCATTTTCAATTACTGACCTGTAATTTACAACAATTACTTGCCTTTGTGTGACCAACATTAAATATTCTTTTTTTAACAGATTGGTTTATTCTCACATATAATATAGGCATTTCAGATTGAATAAATCCTTGAGGCCTGACCATGAATATAGCCAATAAACAAGGTCTTAAAATCTGTTTTAATGTAATAAGTATGGATTTTCCTGTACTAAACAATCTTAGAACCTAATCCCTTCAGTATCTGATTAATCAATAATATAAACATTAGCTGCTACCTCTTGTCTCATGGCACTAGAGCAAAAGCAAATTTTCAGTTTAAAAATGAGGGTCTAGCTCTCTGAAAACCTGTTATCAATGTAATCTCATAGACAAATTAAAATAATATTAGATATTTATATATATATGTGTGCTTTAAATCAACGAGAAACAGAGCCAATGATTAGTATGGAAAGAGTGCAAAATATATTATTATGATTCAGTGATGTGATTATAAATTTTACAGGGTAGTGAATGTAGGAGAAAGGGAAAGTAATATAAAAGAAAAAGCTTTGTCAGAAATTAAACATATTTAATGTAGAAAGGTGTGTTAAAATTATGTGGATTCTGCCTTCTGTATGTTTGTGAAATTTCTATTTATGCAATCCAGTGTCTACAGGCAGAAATTGAAGAGATAATGTGGTCCTGCATTATTTTAATTTCTCAATTTACCTTCTCATTGGTATGTAGTACAGTAGTATCTTAGTGGTGTTAAGTATTCATACTATAATAACACCTAATTTAATTGACAAAGAATGCTTGGGCAGTTCCTGTCCATTCATCTATTATTGAAGTCCCAGGGAGACAAGTTAGGACCCCTCTTGCATCAAAGGAGACCTTTTTTCCAACTGGGAACGCAGTGCCCATTCATTCACTGTGAAGATGAACAACAAAGCTTAGCTCACATACATTGAAAAAAATGTATGAGAATTTGTCTGAGTTTTGTCTGGTGAGGGTGAGCCAGTGGATGTCAAACCCGTGCCAGGAGTTGTGCTAAGGAACACTGAGGCCAGTAGCCTGTGCTTTAGCAAGAGACCACATCCCATTTTGCCTGCCAGTGCTGATGCAAAGAGGGACACCAATCTCCAGCTCATCTCAGTGAAAAGTTCATTTAACCAGACATACATGAGATTTGGGCAGCTGCTGTGGATTACCCTAAAAGCTTCTCTGTGGGTCAGGAATTCTCTTGTGCACATTGCTGGGCCATCCTTTGCCAATCAAGGACAAAAGAATTCTCCATTTCCTTTCTTTTGTAAGTATCCATCAAAGAAATACTGAGACCATTGCTTGAATATTCCTTTATACCCCTCAGTAGATGCACAGGCTGGTCCCCTGTAGCTGTCTCTGCCTATTAATTTATTGAACATGACTGAAATTTGCTGTAGATATACGATTTATCACAGCAATGTAGTAATGATGCCCAGGTTATACAAATAAAAATTTAATCCTTTCCTTCAGATGCTAAGAAGTTGAAGCAAAACTTCCACCTCCGCAACATCCTCTTTGCTTTTTGATTGATTAATTTTTATTTGGTTTGGGATTTTTTTTTTTTTTTACTTCAAGAAAACACTAGAAGCTAAGGTGACATTTATGCCAGTTTAAAAATAGAGGATGCAAATCTTTAAAAATACACAAAGACTTCCACTTTAAGATATGCTTCACCCTGTCTTTTTGCTCTAGGTGATGGTCCAATGTGCTTCATCATAATGAAAGTAATTCTGAGATAAAATATTCAGCAAAAATTATTAGAAAGTTAAAAGGAGTTGATTTTTTAAAGGTAGTGGCCAGATGAGAGATAATATTTCCTTTTCACAAGAAATAAGAGATGTGTATGCTTGAAGAGAGAAAAGTAGCTTAACTGTTGGAGATAATTGTCTTACTCCTAAAAAAAAAAAAAATTAAAAAAAAAAGTAGATTGATATTTTAATGGACTGAACTGAAGACAGAATAACCTGGGCTGTTCAGGTTTAGCCAACAGCAGATGAAAGAGACTCAGTCTGTGTCTACTTGAGCCATATTGAATTCTGTGGGAGCACAGTCTCAGTTTAACCATTCTACACCCAAACCAGGCAATGGAACATTTTTCACAGGAAGATGGTGGCATTGCCCACCCCTTACTGAATGCAGTACTCCTGCAACAGTGCTAGTAAGTTCCTTTTTTCACTTCTGAACCACAGGAACTTTCCTCCCCAAGTGTCTTCTATCTCATTGTACTCTGTAAATGCTTAAGTCTGCCAATTAGGCCCAGAGATAATTCTCCTTCCAGCAAGATGGTTGAGCTAGACAAACATCTCTCAACTGAAAATCACAAATTAGTTACCTATTTACACAAGTTGCATTGCTTTAATGAAGATAAAATTTGCCATGTAACATGGCTAACATATTAACTGAAATTTCTAAGCTATTTCAAGAGAATAAAACCTCTTCAGTCCCTAGATACACTGTACATTTTCTTTAATTTTTTGCTTCACTTTGATTTGAGAATCAGACATAAAAAGATGCAGCAGGAGGAAGGTTACATTTTTATTTTTCATTTGCAGGGCTTCAGGAAACAGTAGTACTTTGGCACTGAGACAATATAATCTGTCAGTTCCTACTCTCCATAATGGTGTTCAGTAATGACCAGAGTCTTAAATTGTGTTGTATATCTCCTGATGTTGCTTCCACACAGAACTTTAGCTTTTTTCCTTGTGGTGTGGATGGCTCATATTAGAAGGGAAAATGAAGTTAACAGCTTGACTTCTTTTGAGGAAATGTATTCCGACAAATATCTGTGAGCATTCTAGGTAAAAAAAATTCTCATGTCAAGCACATTGATCAGTTTCATTAACACACACACACAATGCTGTCAAAATTCAAGACTGCAACGTACCTCCTTACCAAATTGCCCAAACCTTCAATGTGTCAGTGCCAAAATATTTTGGAATGAAAGTTTGAGGCTCCAGTGCAATTATTTCTTGCTGTCCAGATAACAGAATGAAGAAACACTTCCCTGTTATTTCCACAAACTTTTCTAGCTCTTCTTATTGAATAATTTATGGAATATGCATTACAACGGCGTGTCAAGTTTGGTAGGAGATCCAATTCAACAATAAACACATACATGCTATTGATCAGAGGAGACATGCATGGCAGTAAGCCACCTAACAACTGAGTATGGGAGAGAAAGTTTAGGCTCAAATATACATAGCATGTTTTCTTTAAGACTGAATAGCAGGAATTATCATAACAGTAATGAGAATGACAACTAGTTAACCATCTGATTAAATTCTGGAATTGGAAGAGAAAATGCAAAGAAAATTAAAATTTGAATTTCATTATAGCTTTGAGTGATATAAAAATCTTATCTTGGGAAAAAAACATTGGAAAGATACAGAAAGTCAACTGGTATAAATCTTGATCAATTACTGCCTTCACTGATTCTGCTAGCTGGGAATCAGTTTCAAGGTCATTAGCTGTACTCTGGCAAATCTTGAAAAGAAAAATCCCAGAGCATTGAAGATTAAAAAGTGCTTTTAGTATAAATGATTAACATTTTCTAAGTCTCCAGTTTGAACTGTCATAACTGTGGCCTACAGGTAACAGAGAGCAGTCACAGTCCCATTGCAGTCCTACCCTCCAATTCACTTAGTCCCAGGATGTAATGCTGAAGGCCATCACAGCTTTCAGTGCTGCCAGGCAGAAACAAATTTTTGTCTGGATTCTATCATATTTATCCCAACACAAAGCGTCTTTCATTACACCAGTAACCTATAGCTGTGGGAAATGACACCTCTTTGGTGTCATTTTCCTAGATGGTTGTGTTCTGCATCTTGGTGCCACCTGCTGAACCTCTATAAGGTTCAATCGAGGCTTGGTTATATCTCAACCATATCTATGGATTTTAAAGAGCTCCATGGGACTATATCTTCTGGAGAATCTATACTGTTTGAAAAGTATACCCTTTTGAGATTACAAACTTAACTTATTAAAAAAAAAAAAAAAAAAAAAAAAAAAAAAAGACAAAGTGATATAATCCTAAAAAAATTAAAGTGATAGTACTACTAAATTCAAGATCATTTCTGCTATAACTTTAAGGATATTATTATCCTAAAATTACAAATGTTGTCATTGAGTACCTTTATTATATTACCTTAGTCAGAGCAAAATATGCAACAGGTATGAACTCAGGCATAAGATATGTTTTACAGAAAGATAACGGTGTAAAATCTGTTCTCTGAGAGGATATGCTGAAAAAAGACTTGAAAGAGAATTTTTGCTCCCAGTCTTTCAGTTGACTAATATACTCTATCATATAGAAAAAAATGTTTATAACCCTTTATAAGTAATTATAATCCTATAAGTCTATCCTTAAAATATTAATCAAAATATAATTAATAATTATTACTCTACAAGTGTTTGGGAGGAAAGGAAAACATTATTTAAAAGGACTGTGAGGAGAAATCCTATAGTTTTATTCTGCATCAGAGCTTGAAGTCAGTAAAAATGCCAAGCTTCAAATAATATGTGCTGATTCTGAATGGTGTTAATTTTCTTTACAGTATCTCGTACAGCATTGTGTTTTAAATTTGTACTGAACACAGGGTTGATAATATAAAGATATTTTGGCCCAAACTAGCCAAAGGGATATTCCAGATAATATGACATCACACTCACATAAAGTGGGGTACAGAAGGAGGAAGGAGGGGATATTTGGAGTGATGGTGTTTGTCTTCCCAAATCCCCGTTAGGTGAGATGGGGTCCTGCACTCCTGGAAATGGCTGAACATCAGCCTACCAATGGGAATCAATGAATTCATTCCTTGCTTTGCTCTGCTTGTGTATTCAGCTTTTGACTTCTCTATTAAACTGCCATTATCTCAGCCCAAGAATCCTCTGGACAAAGACTGGAATATATTTATGAGTTTATTTCAAAATAAGAAGAGTGTTTAGCTCAAAACCCATCTCATATCTGACTCACAGTTACAGTATCTAGATGCTTATAAGTAAAATCCTGAACAGAATTTTTAAAGGTTTTTGTTACAGATTGGTGATTTGGTAAGTTGTCTGGAAAATAAGGGAAATAGTTTTTTAAATGGGAAAAGCCACACATTAAAAACTAGAATTAAGGATAATTGAAGTTATCACAGTAAATGAGATTTCTACCTGATGAGGCACTGAGTGAGATTCTCTTCACTTGAATGAAGACAGGCCACTGAAAGCTCTTCTGTTCCACTTAAAGCAGCACACTCTGTCTGGTTTTCAGCACCCAGTTGAAGCTACCCAGTTTTCCAAGGAATCTCTTGTGCCCACACAGGGGCTCAGCTCAGTCTTCCGTGTGTAGGTGTGGTCCCTGATTTCAGAAATATGAATGCATAGAATAAAAGATTAAAGAAAACAGGATCCCAGGAGGGGAGACCTGTCTTTTCTAAGTGTAAATGAGTGCCCTAAACTCTAAAACTAGGATCAGGCTACCCTTCTCCTGGCCCTGGGAATGTTGCAGCATGGCTGTTCAGAGCACCTGGGGGCATTGCAACCCCAAGTCAGGACAGGGTCAATTCTCTGATGGCACTCTTTGATACAGTGCTTAGCATGACATAATTGAAAATACTGGGGGGTTTTGAGCCAGCCTGTTATTGTCTGAAGTTGCAAAACCATTGAACACTTCTGAATATTAAAATTAGTATCCTGGGTTTCTTCTTGTTCCCCTTATAAGTTTTTAATGAGAACTAGACTGTCTGTAAAAGAAGTTTCTATTTTATATTGATCCACAGTGCTTATAAAATAATTTTTATTCCTGAACTACAAAGGAACTAGCTTTAATGGGAGATTAAATCTAATAAAACTTTACACAGTGCAATAGCTCTCTGTTACCTTCAGTATAACTGTTTACACTGCCACTATCTAAAGCAGACATTTCCTGAGCCATTTTGGCTCTTTTTCAGTATTGTGTTACATTTAACATAACACTTATAGGCTGAGTCAATTTGGCAAAGCTGAATTTCCTCTGAACATGTTGGTTGTCAGGGACCTACTTTTCAGGTCAGTAGTTTTGTAAATACAGCTCTGAGAGGGTAGGAATGGCTGGTTGTGGAGGTACTCATTCCTAAAACTCCTTCTTGTGCAATCTGTACATGTGCAGTACCACAAAAACAGTCACATATGATGGATGCTGTGGTGGATTCCAGAACAAACTCCTTGTTCTGCCTTGCTAAAAGACCCATCCACACACTCCAGGAAGATTTATTTTTCTGCTGATTAACATCAGGCCAGAGTTTAGCCAATGACCCAGGCACAAGCCTCCAGTCCCAAAACACTATTCAGTAATGTTAAGAATGATTTCTCTGCCTTTGATGTCCTGTACGCAATCTCTGTGGTGTACACCATCCTAGAGTTCCTTTTTTCTCCCTTCTACTGCTTTTCTGGAACTGTGATGCCTGGGATTTTTCATGCTGAAGACCAATTCATTGTGTCTTTCAGTAATCTGAAAGTCTAAGACACTTTCTTCCTTAGAATTCATAGGTCCCACTCTTTCTTCAAACCTCAGCAGTGCTTCTTAACTATCCTTAAGGTTTTCTGCTTATTGCTACTTTAGGCTTTCTCATAGACTCAAGTGTCTTTTCTTTTCATGTCTCAGGCTTTTCCTTTATACTGAGCACCAGATATGAAAAATTTCAGTCTTAATAGTCTAGATATGAGTTGCATTCCAGCATTGCTTTCAGATAACTTATTCCATTCAGTCTGTCATCAAGCTTCAATCTGTATGGTCTCATATAGCTTGGGTCATAGGTTAGCCAGCTTGAAGTGTTAATTCTGCTTACAGTAGAAGAAAAAATATCAACTGAGGATATACTGTCAATTCATCAATAGAAATAAAATGTAAGAAACCCTGTGTTTTGCGTTCCAAACTGTTTTAAAAATCATTGAGTATCAAATATGTTTTATCTCTATGGAAAGTTAAAACCCACTAAAAGTACACAAATAATTAAAATTCACATAGCTAAAAATTAATACGTTTCAAAGTAAAAAGTAGATTAAAAAATAACTTTTAAATTTTTTACCCAACAGTTTTTTCCCAGCATTCTAAATTTACAGATGTTAACTTCCGAGTTACATTTCTCCATGTAACTGAGAAACAATGGATCATTTTGTGAGGGAGCAAAAGAGACACAAGGAAAAAATGTTTGTATCCTGCTGGAAGACTTTAGAGAGGAACATATACATTTTGAATTAATGGCACGTAACTATTATCTGGTGCCAAAGTCATATGTATTTACAGTATATTTTTTATAGCAATTCTTTCGTGTCAGTACTACAAGTGTAATTTACATCATAACAAGTGCATTAATCTCCCTTTGAACTTGAAGAAAGGTGCCCCTATGGGTATGATATATTCCTGCATATGGAGCAGTTTATCCTTTTGCAATTATCATGTTAATTTTGAAAAATAAAAAATAGTACTTAATTTAAATTTCTCCACCCATAAGCAAAGCAATAAATAATAGAAAATTAAATATGTGCTAGCGAGTAAGTAAATTGTATTGAAGGAAGACTCCAGTAACTGTTTTACATATTTTAATAAGTTGGTTTAAAATTCAGAAATAATATATTAATTGTATATATTATCTTAAAACAAAAAATAAAATATTTAAACAAACTGTTACAAAACTTATATAAATTTGTTTTTTTCCTCATTACCTTAAGCATTTTGACTGCACTAGATCTAATGTACATCTGCTTGTCTTTGGATGAAGCTTCTTGACCTGCACTTTTGGATTTTATTGAAAATAAAACCTAAAAAGTCAGTTTTTCATAAAAAATGATTGAAATAAAATTTATATTGTATATATTCTTTTTATGGTGGAAAAAAATCAGAAAAAGCTGCTAGTTCTCTTTCTGCAAAATAACTAAACCTATTTGTGTTCTTGTTATTATAATCTAGTGAGAAGGATTACAGACATGATGTTTCATACAAGTCTCTTTTACAATATTTAGAAAGCTTCAGAGCCCCAAATTGTTCAGACAAATTTTGATATGAAATGGAGTTGTGAATTAAAAGCCAGTGAGTTTTTGAAACTTTTATTTCAAACAAGCTGAAGGGGTCTTTCATGTTTATTAATTTCACCTGTTGGAAAAGTCTCCTTTTTTTTTTTTTTTTTTTTTTTTTTTTTTTAAATATCTTGAGAACAGGTGTGCAACTTTCATTAGACATATTGAAAACACAATTTTATTGTTTATGCCATAAAAAAACACAGAGTGAAATTCACAGAAAACATGAAGGTTCCTCATTCATTCAGAGACTGCAAATTCAAAACTGTACACATTAGGAATTAATACAGAGAAGCAAATTACAGAACACTTGTAATTTCCCATCTGCATGTACCTGTCAGTGCATATGCATAATAGCCAATTCCACAGGAGATAAAGAAGAACACTCGTATGCAGCCAGAATTAAGTTATCAGGAAAAATACAGTAATACATTAGCAGAAATAATAACTCTGTGATAATTGCTTTCTAAAACTATCATGAATGGTTTGAAATCTTTTGTGATAAACATCCAGTTCTCTGTATGTTGAAGAGCACAAGATATAATTGCATGAGCTGATGAAGTTCAGAGGGGAAAATGGTTGCAAAGTCAGTATTTAAGAACACTAGATGAAATAATAGTAATGCTAGATGTAATGACAACAAATAATGAATCATTCATAAAAGTTACAGGTTTGGAGAAGATACAGGCCTGGAGAGTAGCTAAAAATGCTTCCACAGCATCCTATATATCCTTTTTTTCAGTTTCAGGCAACTTCAGCTTCTCAGAATTACAAAATTCTCCTGAATTTTAATTTCAAATCATGGGGCCCATACTATCTCTGAATCTGTCTATTGGACATCACTTAAGCTTTGTCTTTCCCCTGGGAATTTTAGTATCTGCTGTCACTCACAATGATGCTGTCATTCCCACTTTGAATGTATGAGGCATAATTAGTCATTCTTAGTAGTCTCTGGTACCCTCTGGTCTGTCACCATTCTGCTTTACACTGCTTTACTGTTTTCCTTTCACAGTCAGCTGCAAAAAGCAAAGAGGTGTTATCTTACTGCTTTGGGTGTAGGCACTGGGGCAATGACTATAGTACTGCAAATCTTCCCTATGTCAAGAATATATAATGTCAATTTGAGAGATCACTGAAAAAAATCATAATTCTTTGTTTCCTGACAAGCTACTTCCTTCTCAAAATTATGTGCAAAGGCAATTATCAATCAATGCTAGCCACATGTCTACAGAAAGTACCATATCATAGATGAGCTCTCATGACCTTAAAAGCTTGATCCATACTTCATCCAGTTAAATCAAATCATAACCAGTTGGACAGTTTAATCAAACTCATACTGTAATCAAAAAAAGGTTTTTTTTAAATATACTTATAACCATATTGCATTTGTGATGGCTTTTTAACAGAATGAACAATCCTCCTATCATCAAAATGGAGGAAATATCTTCTGGTGGCACTTTAAAAAAACTCAAAACTTATTACAAATTGAAATATATTCCATTTCTGCATTTTATATTGACTATTTCAAGTTTTCATTTAGAATTGATTCTTTTAAAATAAGTCACATTTCAATATGCAGCTTGAAAAATACAATATGTCTAAATCACATTCATATTATTTCTACCTGAGCAACACTTTTTGATCAAATAAAAATTGATTGTTTTCTAATAAAAATGATAACATTTTCTTTTTTTTTCCCCAGTCTGGAATAAAAAAAAAAAATTAAAAAAAACCCCAAAATAATAATAATAATAAAAAAGATAGAAGTATTAGGGAAATGGCAGTTCACTGAAAGACTGACTGTATTTTTATTCAGATGTAAAATTGATGCTTTGCTCCAGGCAAATCAATTGATTCTCTGAGTTATTTTTAACATTTACCGTTATAAAGTTACAACCGCATATCCAGGAGGCTTTTAACATACACTGATGAGGAAATACAGAATAGCTTATATGAAAATGTAGAAAACATGAAAGAGCAGGGTACAATTTCAAAGCAGTCAAGTCCTATTTACTGTGACTTCCAGGTAAAATTATGCACATGAAACCACAGAGAGACCTGGTCTGCCACATTTTCCAACTAGAAGCCTGACTGTCTCAGAGACGACAGAGGATTCTTTTTTTAAGAGGAATCACTTCTTGTTCTGTTTTTGACCCTGGGATTAGTTCAGCAGGTTGGAGTGTGGTGTTAATAACCCCCCATGTTGTGGGTTTGATCCCCTTATTCATTCACTTAAGAGTTGGACTCAATGATTCTCGTGGGTCCCTTCCAGCTCAGATTATCCTGTGATCTTGTTAGGAAATGAGCATTTTTATGGGTGTGACCACATGAGTAATTAGGAGAGAGTTAAGGCATTTTAACTAGCCTTGTCTGATGGAAATAATCTTAGCATCTCTGAAGTTACATTAGCTGGTACCAGAAGAGAATCTTTTTATAAAACTTTATTTTAAAAACATAGATGATGCTGATATTTTTGGAAGACATTTCTCAAGATTCACACATTTGTGATTTCTTCTGCACTTTCAGTGACATCTTCTAGTAATTTACTGAAATGAAGGATAATGCAATCATCCTAAGCCTTAATACTGTGATGAAGAATTGCAAAAAGCTGCAGTAAGAAGTAAAATATATATGTACATACATGCAAATGATTATGCATTTATGTACAATTTTTAAAATATAGACATGCATATATTATTGCTTAGCCAAAATAAGAAGTTCTCACCATGTTTAAGAGGATTCATTTTCAGTCTGTGATTATCAGGACAAAATATTCCACTTTCACTCATTACAAATGTGTTTGCAATATTGTCCAATATGTTTGATTTATATGAAGAAGGTATTCTTAAAGCACATTTTGTAATACAACTTTTTGGGAGGAAATAGAAAAAAGATTGAGTACTCTTGATTGCTCAAAATATTTTAGAATCTTTACAAAAGATTGGTCATGCCATAAACAGGTCACATTTGTGGTGGGGAATAAAATTTAGCCTGTGCTTTCTGATTTTCTCTTTCTCCTCAAAATTTTGTCTTACTCGACTTCTCCCTGACCACATTCAGACTTTTCTTTAACAGTTCAGGCATTTAAAACCCTCTGAAGCTAATCATAGCTTATGTCTCCCATGATACACAATGACATCTCTGTGGAGCTGAGAAAGTGCATTCTATGGTTTTTATGTGTTTTATTTAGATGGCTTCCCAGAGGAAATCCTTAGTCCAATAAATTTCTTAATCACTTTGAAAAACATGTTTCATTTAGTTTTGTTTGGTATGTGTGGGGTTGTTCTGGGATTTTTTACTTGTAAAGATGTATAAAGTCCTTGAATTTGCCCCTGGACCAAATAGCCACCTTTAATTCTCATTTCTAATCCCTGAACACTCTTAATCATGTCTTCAGTAGTTTTAATTATTCAACATCTTATTTAGGATTAAAACTTTTCTATGATTGTACAGTGAACACATCATTAAATATCCATTGTATAATCACAATTAAAAGAATAATCCCTTCAACAAAATTTGGAAGAGTTTGAACTACCCAGGATTTAAGAGAGTTAAGTTAAGACAGAAAAGGAGACTTATAGCTTGGCCAAACGACCTGAAAGTTAAAACAGATTTGACAACGTTCTTAGGGAAAAAGTAATTGTTGGGATAGACCAAACATGAGTTCATAGACTGTCTCCTATTGTGGCCAGTTGAAAGACAACACAAAGAAGATCTAAGAGCACAGAGCAAGAGTGCATAGAAAAATCTGCATTTGTAGTTAGGTTTCTTCCTAAGAATCCCTGCAATAAAATTGTTCACTATAAAAATCCCAAATACTCTTGTTATAAATCCATAAATTCATTATTTTTTATTATGTTTTTAGAAGTAACAGACACTGGTAGGAGCAAGATAACCAGGCACAAAATAAAAACTTAAATGCATGGTAAAATCAGAGGTAATGAAAAATGTGTGCAAAAATGCAGTGTCCCTAAACCTTTTTTCCCACTAAGACTCAAACGTCATTTTAGGAAGGTCATGTGGTAAATTATCCTTAGGTTTACAAAAATCAAGCATCTCTTCTTTTCAGTAGAGTACTTCCACATATTTTAACTCTATAATAAATTCATTTATCTGTGAGTTACTTCAAAGATGCTTGAAAATAATCATCTAGGTAGAATAGTTGAAGGGGGGAAAAAAGATGGATTCCACAGCAGTGTGTGATGAACTCATGTTCCTCTCAGATTTTTTTTTTTTTTTTTTTTTTAAATTTCCTACTAATCAGGCTTTTAAAAAAAAAAAAAAAAAAAAAAAAGAGCTTTAATGCAGAAAGTCATCTTGCAGATTGCTCAGTAAAATTTATGGTGGTCAAGTCCCATACAGAACTTCAAGATTGTTAAACAAAGTACTGGTCTATTAATACTGCTCTCCAGCTACCTGTTAGTGATGTGGGAAGGTCACATTCACACTCCTGTGAGCACAGACCTCATGGTCTGAACACAGCATGTGCTGCCTTTGCATGGGCTTCAAGTAGTTTTCCCTTCCTGCCAAGGATGTCGATCATTTGGCAGAGATAATGCTTCAGACAACAATTTTTCTGATGTCACCTGCAACATACTTTTCGTGTCTCAATATCTTTCCTCTTCTACTCTACTACTGAGCAGTAGCTTGCATTTGGATTTTCTGCATTATCTTACCCTTTCTTGGATTTTTTACAACTCTCTGAAAAGCAAATTTTTGTGACTTCTCTTTCAAAATTGCTTTTTGCTGTTTTTCTCTCTTTGATCTAATTAAACTGCATTGGTGCAAGCCCAGTGCCAAAATCACCTGAGGAGGAGGTATCCCTATTTCTAAATAGAAGATTGTCCAGTGTAATTGACTGAGTGTCTTAACACAGTTAATTAGGAAAACAGACTCTGAAATTCTCAGAACACACTTGAAAAAAGTCTTTTCTGTCAAGGGAGGAGTGGGAGGAGAGGCAGAAGAAAGGAATTAAGCCATTCAGAGGAGAGGTTCCTAGCAGGTGGCTTGATTTGTGCCACTTCAGCAAATGGAGAAAACAGGCAAAAACTTACAACAGCACACAGGGTGATTCATTAAGTTATATTTTCATTAATGTTTTATGACATCATTAAAACATTAAAATATTGAGATATTTTCCATGTTTAGACATTAGCCATTGTATCACGCTGGGACAAAGCCTAGCACTGCTCTCTGTCTTACTGGGAGTCTGCCTGAAACCATCCCATGTTGTCTGTCATCAGTGTTCCGTGTGGGACTTCCTGCAAGTTTTCAAAGACAATAGTGAAACCTGAGGGTTGTATCCTTTAGAGCAAGTGAGTCATCAGAACATCACAGATGTTCATTACCATATGAATTTAGCACAATTTCTAAATCCCCAGGACACTGTTATCTCTGAATTTACTCTTTGTAGTGAATGGAGGATAAATTGTTATTTTATTTGTCTGAAAACTGCATTGTGATAAGCAAAGTGTTGGAAATAATCATGTGTTCAGTGTAGACTTTCTGGTAAGAAAGAGAAAAAGCCCAATAATTTCATATAATAATAATAAAATATATAACTTTTTTTTTTTTTTGTAGAATCAATAATTGTAATTGCTATTTCTGATACAATGTTGTTGTTGTTTTTTCTCTCTCAAGAAGAAAGTTAAATTTATATAAGGGAAGAGTGAATGCATAAGATATCCCATAGGTCCAGCTTGGCATTCTATATTTGTTCCATTTACTAGTGAAGATGCTGTGGATGGTACCTATGCAGTGTTTTGAAGGGACATATGAGCTCAACCAGAAAGCACCTGAGGTGGTGTAATTCCAACCCCAAAACAGCACAGGTGAGACAGGAGTTTGTTAGAGAGGGTGCAGAGTTGTACCTGCAGCTCCACAAAAGGAACACTAATTACAAATAGTAGTCCTCTCAGAAACACCCATTCACTTGTGGTCTCACATGATTAACCCAAATTCCTGAGCAGTTTTGGTTGAAGCCAACCAGCACTCTCTCCTCCAGGCTTCCTGGAGACAGGACAGCAGCTACTGTGGGCCAGAAGTTCACATTAGTTAGGCAGAGATTCTGGTGGCATGAACACAAAAGCTGTCCTGTGTCAACTAGCATAGATAATGTTTAAATTGAAGCCATGATGATTCCAAATGACCTCAAAAATATGTTTTCCTCTTGCTTTGTCTACTTCTCTTTCTGCATTATTTTTCCTTTAAGCCCAGATGAGTTGGTTTTTTTCTTCCTTTTAAAAAGTTCCCTGTTTCTCTGTAATGAACTTCTTCATCACACCTTGATTTTGTTTATGCTGATTTGCTTACAACTCTATTTCAAAAATATATTTTAGACAAGGAAAAAGAAAAAAAACCCATAGAATACGATGAGGACTTTAGACAGGGACTGAATAGCAGGAAACTCAAATTCACTGAGAAAAGGTTTGTATATGAGTCAAGCAGCACAAAAAATACAGGGTAAAAATGCAGATTGTCCATTCTGGTTCCATGATGGCGCATAACTCAGTTTAGAGGTAGGCATGGTGTGGAAAGCATTCAGATGACTGGTAACTTGAGCACTGCATAAAGGAAATCTTTTTACAGGTGCCTGGTAAAGAGGAAAATCCATACTGAGATTTTGTGGAGCAAGTAGACTACATATATTTTTTTAAGTTGAGCTTTCTCTAAGGACTAGTGTAAGAAAAAAGAAAAAGGGCAAGAAAAATTAGCTGATTAACACAGCAGTATAAAAAGACATTTTTCTATAGTGTAAAACAGTCCCTCTACATACAGTTACACATATTCGTAATTGATCTTAGCTCTGATATCTGCTAGTTCTCAATTTACAAAATGGACATATTTGTTATCCTCTAGCTCTTCAGGACAAGCAAGCAATACCAATACATTTGAAATGCAAGCTGGATGAGATTAAAAATGCCAGCTGTGTAATCCCAAAGATCTGGCATTAACTGGTGAACCTACTGGTTTTAATCACTAAATAACAATAACAAAACAAAACAAAATAAAACAAAACAAAAATCAGAAAACCTTTCTCAATCACTTTCTCAATCATTCTGGCTTTTAGAATTTGAAAAAAGATACTAAAACTGCAGAATCATCTTTTATGAGTATGGGGAGTGAAGTGGGGTGTGTGCATCTATTTTAAATTGAAATTTCTGGTTTCTGTCTGTAGAGGATTGAAAAGCTTTTGGTGTTGTAAAAACCAGTGGCATCCACACCAGTGCATAGTCGCTAATAACTGGACTAAAATAATAATTTTATGCTAACTCAGCAAATAACAGCATATTTCACATCTCTGCATAACAAGGTAGCTCAATTGAAGCTGAATGTTTCAGTGACAGAATTACTTCAGCCAGGCCATCAACCCTTATGAGACCTGGAAGTGAATAAGAGTGATAATCTTTATAACTCCCCTACTGCCAACTGTACAAGTGTTGCTTGCTTTGTTCTTTATTTATGTTTGAAACACTTGTTCTGGCAAACGACATGATCAGTGATCCTTCAGTACTTGGTATAATTGGTAGCAGCAGGTCAGCTAAGTGGTTCATCCCCACTCGTCTATATTTCTAATGAAACTCCAGCATTACCACTTCTTTTCCTTCCCCAGGGAATTCAATTGCCTAGTACCCTCACAAGTTACAACCCTACCCTTTCCCCACTTGCTGAAAGACACTTACGTGACCTATTTCCATATGAAAGTCTAGTTTCTTTTGTACTCTAGAAAATACAAAGTTAAATCCTAACCAGCTGAGGATCTGTCCCGGTTGCTTATTTTGTGTTAACTACTGCCTAGCACTCCTGCTGAGGCAAAATGCCTCACCAGTACCTCCTGCAGTGGCCCACGTCTTAAAAGCACACATTAATTGTTAATTAACAGATTATAATCTAAAAAATAAACTCCAAACAGCTCATTATAGTGACATTTAAATCACTCCATTCAGTTAAATAGGATGACAGTTTATTTAATAATGATCACAATGTTCCTCTATTCTGTTGTTTTTCGATACAGACAAAAAAAGAGATACTGTCAACAAATAGAATTCAAATGGTCTCTTTATGAAACAAAATTAGTGCAAGCTGATTTGGCTCAGGCTGGTATTGTTTCTTGAAGGATGGGAGGGGTGGCTGTGAGAACAATCTCTTTCTTTTAGGATACAATTCTGCATGCCTTATTGTGTAAAATAGTAATAATTGTAAAAAAATACCAGTTTGGCTGAATGAGAATTGTAGGATTCAGCTGACTTCACAGTTTTAAGGGTATTCTTTCTTTTTAAGAATGATTGGTCATTGAAAATGTGAGGAGAAAACAGCATTTCAGGATCTATTTTTATAGAAGGAAGCATCCTTCTGTATGATCCCCAGATGAAAAGCTGTCATCTGTCTTTTGAATAAGTTTTATCCTCCTCCCCTTCAATGGCAAGTTTTTTCAAACTGCAGAAGACTCCAAGCAATTCTTTATAATTCCCTAAATAAAGACATCAGAGAACTGGCAGAAACCGTGCATGAGCAGGAATAGGCAGCTGTCTCTGAGAGGAGGAAAAAAAAAATTAAAAAGGGGGAAAAAAAGCATGCCTACCAGCTTAGTTAAAAGCTGTGAAATGTTATTATTGAGTGTATGTCAATGTGATGTGTCCTTCCAGTTTTAAATGGTGCTTTAAAATGATGCTTCAAGCAGAAGATTTCTCATTTATGATATATTAGCCTAAGTCTATGAACTGTTCCGTGGAAAGTCTCTTACCAGTCCATCAAAGGTAATTAAAGGCAGAGAGTAAACTTCAAAGACAAAGTGCAAATTGAATTGAGGGGAAAAAGAGAAGGAGAAAAGGGAAGAAGAAAGAAACTAAGGTTAAAAAAAAGTTGATTTGGGAATATTTAAAAAGACATCTATTGATAATATGCTAATGAGGTTTTAAGTATGGCCAGAAGTACAAACTATCCCCCAAATTTTTATTCTATTTTATAGAACTGATGTAAAAATACAAATCAGGTTGCAGTATTAAGTGTTACATTACATTTTCTTTATGGTACCTTATTATTAGGTGGAAATGCATTCTACTAATATCTTGGACTTTTTTTTGCTAAAATTGTCTAAATAGTCTTAAAAATAGGAATATTTGAGTTAAATAAAACATTACCTTCCTTTCTTCTAACTCGGTTATCTTTCAGAACTTTCAAACTTCTTGCATTAATGGTCTTCACACAGAAAATAACTGCCAGTAATAAGAATAAGGCCAGTACTAATAAACATAATTTTCAGAGACAGCAAACCTACAAAATTTCAATTTGAAAAACTGTAAATTTCAAAAAACTATCAGATGTTATATTCAAATGTAATAGAAAAATATGATTCATTTAACTACATGGGTTGGTTATCTCGTGTTACAACAAGCAGAAATCATCTTTGCTGTCTCTAGTCAACTATAGAGTAAAGGTAAATTGTTAAAATACACTGTGAGATAAACTAATGAGAATTTATTATGAAGTGAGAAATTCTTCACAGTTTTCAAATTTTAAAAAACATAATGCGAAGAATTGGCTTTGTACCCTTGTGGTTTTTTATGTATTATGCTCCAAAATCTACTACCAACAAAAAACTCTTATCTTTTCAAGTCAGGATAGAGTTAAACAGTAAATAACTATATTGTTCTTTATTTATGATTCAGCAGTGAGTTAATATCTTATTCCACTCCCCATGAGAAATGACCTATTAAAACTTCCAGTTTCTTTTCATCTTAATCCAAAGCTCATCAAAATCAATAGTTTTGTTTCCACTCACATCTGGTATCATTAATAATAACTGTTTTGGAGGGTTAGGGGAGTGGATTTATCTTGCACAAATTCAGCTTTACAGAGGACCACTTGTACCTGTTTTCTAACTGCTTGCTTATAGTTTGTGACTATTTAGATGGGGCAAGAAGAGCACCTGGACTGTAGAGGGAAAAAGAAAGGAAGAAAAGTGCTAACAGGAAAACTCAGTGGTTTTAGCTTATATTTCTACTTTATTTTGATCTAATTTAAAATAAAATGAAAATGTGGAGTGCAATATATTTCAGGCAATGAGACAGATGTCTTGTAGGAAAATAAAACTCCTAAGCACGATATTAGAATTAGTCAAAAGTTAAAGCACTCAGTTAATTCAAAAGTAGAAAAGCAGAGATTTCATAGAATTTGAAAGAGATACAGGTTTAAAATAGAACTAGAACTATAAGAGAAAGGGAAAGGGGGAAAATGTGCATAAGCTGATAGATTTTGATTTTTTTGATTTATTTTGATTTCCATTGTTTATTATATTTCATTGTTTTATGTTAGCTTACATATAGATGAGAGCTCTAGCCTTTCTAAGTGTTTATTTTTTACATAGAACTTTGCTAGCATCGCTCATATTCATGTGGTTAAACTTATTTTTCAAAAGGATTATAGTTTAGTTGCAAGTGGTTGCTCCCTTATTCTTTTTTTCTGAAAATTAAAGGTCAAAATTTATTCTTTTCATACAACAAACATTTTTTTTTTTAATAGAAGGAAAAGGATGAAAACATTTTGAGTCTGGATCTTGATACATTGCAATAGAATTTTGATTCTATACCAAGGTTGTTGCTTTCCAGTTTAGCAAATGATTATAAATGACAAGGGTTTGGGGTTTTTTGAATGTTATTTCAACAGATTTTTAGTAACTGCCTGAGTTCTGGGTTCATCAGTAGAATTTACTTCTGAAAGATGAAATGATGAATGGGGTTTTTTCAGACCTCTATTTATAGAGGCATGGAACACAGGGAGTAGGACAGAGACCACACTGAAAATGCACAAATGATTGTTGTTCAGTTGTTGGCTTGATAGTTTTAATTTATGTGCGGTAAATGTATGTAGCTACACTGCGTCATTTGGACAGAGCAAAGTGTGTAGCTTTTAAAATCCTGCCTGATCTGTAGAGTGGATGCCTTTTTCTCATATTTATTTGTCATTGTCTGGTAGAAACAGGAATAAGATTTTTTCATGGAAGAGAAATAAATTATAAAGATTAATTATTAATATAGATTTGAGAAAGCTGCCATCTCTCTAGCATTGTTTTGTAAAGAGCTTGGTTGCTGGCCACAATTTAACACCTTGTGCTTAATCTCTGAGAATGCCACTTGTGATGCCAAAGTAACAAGGGATGTGTCTGAACTCCTGAAAGCAAAAGTCTGTGCTCATTTCCACCTGTGCATTTTTATACGAATGCCAATGGCAACAGCATATTTGTCAGTGCATTAAGATCCACCTTCAAGCTCCAAATAAAACCAAAAAGCCATTAAATCTCCTTCAAGAAGAAATAATATATTTATTTAACTGTCAATCCATGTTTAATGATTATTAGGGCAACCAATTAATTAAAATGAGCTACATGAAAATGAATGCAATTAAAATGAAACGAGAAATGGGATTACAGCCTTTGCATTTATACTAGTCTACCTGGTAACTTTTATATCCTCAATGATCAGTTCCAGTGAGCTCTGGGAAGAAGGAAGAAGGAAAGGTAGCTCAAAGATGTGCGTGTTCTAAAACTTTTGTGAACTCTGGAGACAGAGTAAAGAACAGAATTTATTGTTCCCTCTGAGGAAAGAACAATTATATTTCAGTCAATTCAGAAAGCCTAGGATGACATTGGGAAGACTGGGAGCTCAGATCTGTGAGTTCTGTGCATTTGGGAGGGGGCATAGAATTGGCTAGGAATACAGGATGCAATCTCAAAGGAATATCAGCTTCATTAATTCTGGTAATTTAACTTAGCTTTAATTCCTAAGCACAGTAACAATGAGGTGAGAGTCCTTATACGGGTGAATGCATTCCAAATTGTTTATTGCAATCCTGACTTATAGACCCATTTACATATATATATGCATATACAGATATGTGTGTCTGACTATGTGCACGTATAAATATGTAAACATGCATGCAAATGTGTATTTGTGCTTGAATTAGAGAAGGTGCCAGTAGATGGCACTCTAGAATGTATAACTGATGAGGTTGTTGGCTGCCTTTTCATGAAGAAATCAATAGGAAATCTAATCAGCACTTGAAACAGTGATGGACTCCACCCAAGGCAAAAGCTAAGAAAGTTTCTGCTTGATACTGATACAATGGTTCTCTCCAAAACCTCCAAAGCCTTTCTTTTCACTATGGGTGGTTTGCACGTACTAAGACTCAACTGTTAACACTATGATTGCCTCTGAAAAAAAAAAAAATATTCAGATGATATTTATTTCTGTCTCTGACAGCATCTTTCCTGGTATGATGTTTAACTATCAAGCTAAACTTTTTTATCACCTGAATTAGGGCAGTGACATCCAAACTGCTTGTCAGAAGTTCACCCAGCCATGTTATCTATTGTGCATTCTGGGCATAGAATGAAGAATGACTCACCCAAGGAAAACGACATTCATACTTTTATAATGATTTACATAAACACTCCGGTCCTTAGGCCTAGTTAATTTCTGAATATAGGTCTTTTATTAATATTTTATAAGTGGCATTAAGTATCTGCAAAAGAAACAATAAAAAAAACTGTGTATTAATGCACTGAAATCAAGAAGGACTATGTGGGACTTGTTCTTGGAAAAAAAAGGATTTGAGAAGAAATAAATGTAACATCAGTAGACAAAGATTTCTTCTTCATTAATCCAGAAGTCTGCCAGGCTAGAAAATACAACTGTGTTCAGGCAGCACAGGCAGAACAGGCATACTCTATTACACAGAGTCTTGTCACTACCACCACAGGTTTGCATGTCAGAAGACACAGATTTACACCACCCTTCTATATCTCTAGATTCTCCTTGGAAAGATATTTGAGATCAGGAATGAGAAATAAACTGTAATGAACAAGCATAGCTCTCCAGGTCTGGACAGCTGGGAAAATAGAAATACCAGCCCCTCCATACAGGCACAAACAGAACACAAAATTAAAGAAGGAAGTGGGGTGAGGTGTAGGGAGAAAAGAAGGGCAGGAAGACTGAAGGAGAGACCATCAGTTCTTGCCATTGGAAGTGAGATGCTCAAGAAATCAATAATGAAAAATGACATGCAGTCTAGAAAACCACATGCTGGATGAAAGTGGATTGAAGACATGAGTAAAGAAATGTTTTTTGCTTTTGTTTGGTTTTATTTTGGGGTTTTTTTTTTTTGTTTGTTTGTTTTTGGGTTTTTTTTTTTTGTTTGTTTGTTTAGTTATTTTTTAAATTTCCTCTGTGTTCAGTAAAATACACATTTGTTCTCTGAGAACAAATGGCATTTATGAAAATTTCTTTAAATTCTGAAATTCTCCTTATATGGTACATCCCTCTCAGGTCTGAAATCTTAATCAGACCGTTCAGATCTCAGATGATAAGAGAGAACACTACTGTGCAGCCTGGGTTTGTAAAAACAAAGTTTGTGAGTTTTAAGTTTCTTCTCTTCTAAAGTTCTGCAGCTTTACAGCTTCCCCATTCAACCTTAAAAATTAAACCTTGAGCGGGACCTACTTTAGGGACACAGATGTTCAAAACGCTCACAGAAGATCAAATTTATTCCTCTATATTAGTCAAGCTTGAACTTGCTCCTTGTCAAGCTTATGTACAGTCTACTGCCCATCCCCTGTATCTTCATTTTCCTTAAAAAGACCTTGTTTTGACATCTAATTCTTCTGTGGCATCAAATGAAGTCAGATGTACTGTTCCAATTTCCATGAATAATCTCATTCAGCTGCAAACCATGATCACATAACATACTTGCAGGGGGAGGAATATGGGTATTTATTCCACAACAGAAAAAGTTTGGATCAGTCACAATTGTGTTCCATGAGAAATATTTTGCCTTTCAACCACTTTAAATAGACAGAAAGAGAGAAATCCTCAACAAAACTCTGAAAGGCTACAGAAAAATCACAATTTTGTGCTGTTGACTTCTTACTAATTTTTTTTTTAAACAAATTAAATAAGTCTTGAGATACACTAGACTCAGACACAACTGTCATTCCTGATCTAGATTTGACAGATCATTTTTTCTCAGCTTTTTATAAAAAGTCTAGTAGAATCAATTGAGAGAAGAGGTAAATCTGTTGAGAGCCACTAATGACTGCTTACTGCAACATTCTTTCCATGATGGCTTAATTAATCATTATGGTATATATCTGCTATCCTTAGTGATCACTTATTAAAACTTCTATGTATACTTGCACATGCAGCTTTGAATACAGCTTTTAAAATACAGCAGCACTTCCCCCTTTTTTTTTTTTTTTTTTCCATGATGCTTTTCCTCTAATTCTCTCAGCAATCAGCTAACCCTAATTATATTTAGTCTACAAAAGGCTGCTGTATGTTCTTGTAATATGTCACCCAAGAGATACCGCCTTGAAGTTTGGTAGATTTTAATAAAAAACTAGTTAGTGAAAGCAAAATCCTGGAAAGAACTAATGCCACAAAGTCACTTTTGTTACATGGGAATTCTCTTTTGCAGTACAGACACGTGCCACTCTTAAAAGCTCTAACTGGTTTGATAGATTCCTGCTTATTGCTACATTTCCTGTTCAGCTACAGTTGCTTAAGAAAAGCTAGTTTAGGTTTTACAGGTCTTACATAAACTACTTAGACAACTTTGTGCATAATGGGAAGGTTTTTTCCTTCCTCTGTCAAAATAAGTAAATTAATTTAATTCTTCTCTTACATCCCAAATGACAAATCACTTAAATTATTTAAGGAAAGACTATGGTTTTATAGTATTCTATAAAGTATAACATATAATAAAGCATAAGATTTTTGAATAAGAATTGAGTTACAGCTATAATGAAAATTAGTCATTTGCTTATGTTTTCTGTTGACTCACCTATTGTAGGAATGACTAAACTAGCCTACACAAATATCATAAGCAAGTTTCTTACGACATAAAACTCTAAAATAAGAATTCGGTATGCAAAATAAACATTTTATCTTCCTTCCAGAATTCTTCTATTCCATATTCCGTTCCACTGGACCAGGTTTTTCTGCATCAGACAGCTTCATGCATAAGCTGCATAGCAGAAGAATTACATGTGAACTTACACTGAAAGGCCTCTTTTTCTTCAGCTCATGCAGCCTTTATGGTACAATGCCATGAATCTGACTACAATTTTGGAAGGCAAGTGACTGTCAAGTGGTTAGCCACAAAGTGACAGCCACTGCCATGAACACGTTGCCTTTATTGCCTTTTAAACATGATATAAATTATTAGCCAATTATTTGGGGGAAACATAGAAGATTAAGTAATGGCCCTGAGATGCAACTGATGCAAGCACCTACAATGCTTCTAGAGACTTGTTTCATTTTATATGCTCAAGTACTGAGAAAACTGGTTACAACAGAAAACTGACAACATTTCTTTTGACTGAGATTTTAACAATAATTCTTTTTTATATTAAATACTCTCTGCACTAGTACTAATATTAATAAACAAAAAATGGGCTAAATGAGCCTGTGCAAAGCCTAGCTAAAAATTTCCAGCATTTGAGTATTTTATTTATATAACTGAAGAAAATATTTCTTCTCTGCGTTATTTCAGGCTAAAGATAGGAACCTAAATACTCGATATTTTATATCTACATTATATTTCTTTTTTTTTTTCCCAGGGTGTATCTATACTCATGACTATCAACATGTGAAAAGGGCACTGTGCTCTTATTAAAGGCAAAGCTGCAATCTTAAGTAGGTCAAAAGAAAGGAGCACCTGACAGAACACAGCTTCCAGAGACTATAACTAAAACACAAAAACACCCCTCTGTAGTACCCTTGCTAATGACAAGCTGAACCTAGGTGAAAAAGGTTCCTTTCAAGAAAGAGGTGGGAGGAGGGGCAGTGCAATAAATACAGTGGCACATGCCTGCTTGCCTGAAGAGTTTCCTCTTGCTCAGCCCTGATGCCCCTCCATCAATCACGGCTGACGCCTGCATTACGTTCTAATTCCTAAGACACATCTTCTGTCATCTGCAAAGATCAAAGGGGAGGCTTGCTCAGGGACAAGAGAACATGTTAATTGCAATCCCACCCCTTTGTTTGTAAATCCTTTGCAAGGTTCCAGTTGTAGTGAATTAATTATTTTGGTTCTCTCACAACTGCATTGATTCTACCTGTTTCTTTCCTTTTTTGTTTGTTTTTAATCTTTTAAAAGAAATATACTCTGTAATACAGAGCCAGCATTTCAAGGATATGAATATGATCTTGAGGCATTATGATTACAGAGCACTGGGAATCTACATGTATTTTCTCTCATACGAGAACTGCATTAACATTTCACTTACTTAACCTCCCAGCAGAATTGTGAAGGTACCATTTATAAGAATTGTATAGGTAGTATAGGAAGAAGAGAGGATTGATTGATTCAGGAGGGAAAATCATATTTCTTTCAGGCATATTCCTAAATTGCTTGACACACATTTGCTTATATGTGAAGGCTATACTTGAAGGAATGCTGATATCTGAGCTTGGGTAAAAATACATTTCAAGATAGAACTGGGAGAATTAGTAAGGAGACAGCAGACTATGCAAAGGTTGCATATACAAAAAAGACATTTTCCTCACATTTACATAAAATTTAAACCACTTTTTAATCTTCTACAATGTCACACTGGTTTATTGAAGTTTAATTTAAACCATTTCCTTCAAGCTGGTTCCCAATTAACTTCAACTACGTCTACCTTAAAGACTTTGTTACAACTCGAAGAGCCAAGCTGTGGAAAGTGAACTTAAGCTCACACATCTGAGCTAATATAAACCCCTAGTACTGATAGTATTTTAACAGAAAAAAAAAAATAGTTATTTGGGTTGATTTACTCCAAGATAGTGAATTTATTACATTGATACAAAGGTTCAGTGCTCCATTAGGAGCACTTTGCTGATTTACTCTATTGGTATTTCTATAATGGTAGAGTGTTTCTAGTATAGATGTGCCCATGTATTAAATTTAACCAAACCTGATTTAAACCCAGAATTAGAGCACCACCACAGCTTTCCACATATAAGAACTCCTGTGCAATAGTGAATTAAAAGGAGTTTGTTAATCCTAATATACACTATTTAAAGGGAAACAAACAAACAAACAAACAAACAAACAAATTTATGATGGCACTTTGGAGCTAAGGGGCAGAGAAGGCCGTATACAAACCTGCCAAAAATCATAGACCATGCCTGAAGTTCAGATGAACTCCAGAGTGTATGCAGAATTGTATTAGCTTCTTTCTCTTTTTACAAGTATGGCATATTTACATCAAGCTCTGAATCTCTATGAAGACAGACACTTTAAACAGGATTTGCAGAATGATTAAATCAGGCAAGAAAATCCAACTTGTAGAAGTTAAGATATGGAAGAAGGAGGAAAAAGAATCCTCAAAGGGCACATTGATGATTTGAGAGTTTAAATCTCCTGGGGGGGGGGGGGAACAAAAAACAAAACAAAAAAAAAAACAAAGCAAAACAAAACAAAAAAAAAAGACACCCCCCAAAAAAAAAAACAAAAAAACAAAAAACAAAAAAAACCCCACCCTTTGAAATAAAATAGTTTAAAATAATATCTCTTGCTACTATGTTACCAGCAGTGGCATTTCAAGAACTGATTCAACATTTCTAAGTCAAAGGAAAATTAACATTGGCTATTTCTACATTGTGACTTTTCCAGAGTTAAAAGTCAGTGTAAGACCTTCTAAAATTTCCTTGTGCATTTTCTGGAATGAATCTTCCTGTGTTTTATTTTACACATCATATTAAAATTTTATAGCTTATATACATAAATATTAAAAAAAAAAAAGCTCATTTTAATGAAATTATATGTCCATTCTTACCTTCCAGAATTTTAAAATAAAGACATCAGTTTCATATTTTTTTGCTTTTGAGTATCAAATTACTGTAGTCTACTGTTAAATGGTCACTTATTTGACATGGGTGAAAAAATTCATGCCAAGTGGAAATAACCCATTCCAACACTAAGGCTGAAAATTTTAAAAAGTGTCAGGAGGCGAATACAGCCCACTGAAGATGTTTCTCCTACTTATTATTTTCATGCCATAGCTGCAAAAGTAGATGGAATGTGATTTAGGCTCTTAAAAACTGTTGTTATCTTGGTAAAACTTGAGACTATGTCATGGAGCCCTGAAAAATAAGAAAATAAGAGAATATGTTCCCTGAGAATATATTTAAATCCATGTCTGAAGGTATTCCTCTTCTTCTGAACTAAAATATAGAAGCACATACGGTCTTGAAGCCTGTGTCAACCCTCAGTTTTAGTGGATATTAGGCATTCATGTTAAAGTGTGCTCCGTGTTTTAATTTTACAATCTGTGACCTCTGCAGGTTCCTAAGATGGTGAATACAACAGCTCTTCAAACATATACCAAGACAAAAAGAAGTTTTTTAATTACTTCTTGTTCTTTTTCTTCAAGGAGAACCTTTGTGACCTCTTTTAAATAAATATAGGCAGTTCTGTGAACTGAAATCAAAGCCAGTTTAATATAATAGTTTAGGACAACTGCCCCACTGCAAAGACAATAAACTTTAGGAAGGGAGTAGAATGAACCCTGAGAAGTAACTTCAGCAGGCAGATTCCAGCTTTTTACAACACTGAAGTCAAAACCCTAAACCCTTTGGTCACCAGTTCCAGCATCAGGTTTAAAGGATCTTTGGAAGGGATTCATCATATCTGACTCTGGACATCAGCAGTACAGAAAAATATTCCAAGCTGCACACAATGGTCTTCCTTTCCAAACAGAGGCAATCAATCCCTCTAGAAAGTACTTATCTTGGTGTGTTTTAGTTGACTATTTTAGAATGAGATTCACTAGTCTCAGAAAGAACTTGTTTATTTCTGAGGATTAAAAAATTGTCTCAAATATGAGTATATCTTCATAATTAGTTCAAGGATTCATATATCAATATTTGTGAAGCTTTTATCTGTTGAGTTAAACAAGTTAAATGAATCTTACTCCTTTTTTTGTACTATACTTTGTTTCAATCTTAAGTGTTTGTACAACGCCTTAATAATCCATCCAAAAGATAATTTTGAAGGTGTTGAGTATCTAGATCTGTGCTGTACAAATAAGTATAAAATGGCCATGACTATGCAAATTTATACATTGTGTCTTTATTACTTATAACCAGCCCAGTTGAACAAATATGCTTTGTCAGCAAGCAACAATATCTTCAACAATATTTGAAATGGGCATTTGAACTTTATCAGTGGAACAGTGGTCGGAGCTTGCATGTCTAATGTTCCACCAAATAGCTTTATGTGGATCTTTAAATTGCATACCTAACACAGAAATTGAAGTCCAAGAACTATTTAGGGGGACTATTTCCTTTCAGTTTTCCTATTGTTAAAGCCAAGCTACATCTCAAACTAACAGCTTTCCTCCCAGTAGTGGTATCTGAAGCAGAATTAAACAAAGGAGAATCTGCTTGCAGTCTAAAATCTTATATTCTGTACCATTCTCAAATCTTTAGGTATTTATATCTAGATGATATAAAACCTTAAACTTGAGGGTGGAGATCAGATTTAAGAAACACTAATTATATCACTTCACAGTCCTTCACAGCCATTTAAATGTCCCCTATTTTATACATTAATTATGAGATGAAGGATTGATATTTTTCTCTTTCGAAGATAGGGAACCTAAACAATCAATTCCAATAAAGTTCATTTTAAAGAGCCATGGGATAGGTTAATCTTATTTTAAGTCACATTTCCCTTTTTACATGTAGCCTGACTTTCATAGGACTGTAGGGGAGGCTCTTTTCTGAGAAAACACTCCATGTTTCTGTTCAACTTCTTTTCAGTCCCAAACCTATCCAGGAAATTGTGCAGCAAGGCTGTGAAAAATAGGTGTTCCATCCCACTGGAAACAGTGCAAGACAGTCACAAGCTATTCTGTGCTGAGCTTAATATTCTGCTTAAAATTAATGAAAAAAACGTGTTCGTGTCTAGAAAGCATCTACCAACTGTCTTATCTCTTCAGGGCTCCTGAAAAAATGCTATGTAGTAGTCCTTAAAAGCTCCATCTTCAAGGGGCCTTGACAATTAAGAAAGGGCAGAGTGATTGTCTAAGTTGTTTTGAAATATTAGCTTGCTGCCTACACAAAACTGAACAAAGGCTTACTCTGCCTTTTAGGTCAAGCCAATACAGGCCAAGCTTGAGCTCTGATTTGCCCCATACGAGGTAATATAATGGAGTGGAAGCAGCAGCTACTTAATATAGGAGTTAAAATTACCCATGACTGAAGTGAGCACATCAATCAAAAGTTTTGGCATGTAATGAGCTAGAAAAACTGGTGTGGCAGGTTTGGGGGCAGGAAAAGACTTCACTCTGTATTCAGCAGTTTCCAAATTACCATGACATCCCTTTGCATAAACCACCCGACTTCCAGCAGGTGGATTTTACAGGCATTGTGCTGCCAGCACAAAGATGGATCAAGAGGGAGCATTCAAAATAGCTTCCTGTTTTGTGTTCTTAAAATCAGAATTCCATGAGGTCTGCCAAATTTCTTAACATTTTTAGAAGCTAGACTATAAAAAAATAAAAGAGTAGCAAAGCAAGAATGAAAAATGTTACGGGTTTAATATATTTCACAAGCAGCAGTTCTTTCTTTCTCTCCCCTGAAAACCCTATTTTTTTTTTTTTTTTTTTTTTAAATATAAAGACCTACATTAGAATGAATCAGAGCTATATACCTTAATCTTTCTGAAATGTCTTTCTAATGTATACATATCATTCAGCTCTCATTGCAGTAACTCGCATCTCCTCTCCTATTATCTGAATGCTTTTTGATTTATTATTCCTGTCCTGATCTTTTAGAAAAAGATACTGACATGTTTACATGCCTAAAATCATTAGCTAAAAAATCTTTCCTAAATATATAATGATGGCAAAAGTGTGCTTTGGAAGATATCAGATGCATATTATGACACTTTTCCATAAATGCCTTCAAGGCATCTATATATAGGGATTCAAATTCTTAATTCAGAATTCCATGACAGTGTGACTTGTGTAGGAAAATCGTGCAATCAGCCCCGTGAAGATCACAGGCAATGCAGAGTGTTACAGTGTGCTTCTAAGTTGGTCCTTTGAAGGCTCTCTGTTCTAGGGAAGGTATAAAGGCATCCTATGTATTAATGGTTTCTATGCTCTTTGTTTCACAAAAAAAAACCTGCTCTGGTGCGTTTTGCAGGCAGTATTGAAACATGTTTTCAAGGAGTGTTAGATTAGACTCTGATGATTCTGCAGGACTGTTAACTTATCCAACTGCATGTTCGCTCTGAACCACTGCAGAGTGTATAAAACAGATGTTCCTAAAACTGCTAGGAAAAATCCAGTGTTCAGTGGTCAAAGGATTTCCAGCTGCATGGAACAATAGTCTAGTTTCAGGATATACTGCATTGTGTAATAAAACATTAGTTTGGAAGCAATTCATTTGGAAAGTTGTGGGGTTTTTTTCTTATTTATGTCACTGAATGACCAGACCTCAAGATTTCAGCCAGGAGAGGAAATAAGAAAAGGGTGAAGAGAAGGAAAAGGGGAAGAAAAATTGCAAACCTACAAGAACTGCATGAACAGACATCGTTTGCAGGCTGATAAGTTAAAAACTTAATATAGTTGTTTTCTAAAAGCAGAAGAAAAGGCTTTCATCAACAAGGTGTTTTAAACTAAAATCAGAATATATCTTGAAGAATGATTCAATGTCTAGTGCTTGAGCTGAACACACTGTTGCTAGCTGGCAAAAACTTAGATGAAAACTAGGTTTCATGGCAATCAATAGCTGTATGCCATTGATTTCTGTGGAGGCAGGATTTTCTCCCAGCCTCTCGACATCGACGCATTACTGGAAACTTCCCCTCTCTTTTTGCTTTCTAACACAACAAGGCAAATCTCAGCACACAACAAAACAGTTTCAGCAATTTCAGCTTTAACTCTTAAGTTATATGCCTATTTTCCTGTTCTCATGTCATCTACTCATATGTTCCTCACAAAAATGAGTTTTTATGAACCTTTTTCTCTTCATAAAAATGCATTCAGTAGAGGGGTCAAAAAAAAAAGACCTTCATCATCCATTGTATTTGTTGCATTATCTGTAAGAAGAAACAAGGGATAATATTTTTTTAAAGTGCAGGATTTTAAATAAATAGAACATTAAAAACCAAATAATCTACTGGAAGTACTTTTTTACTTTTTATCTCTTAAAAATTCTTCATTAGAGAACATGTGCTTGAAGTCTGCAACTTAATTGATATATACTGGCTCTAGATCAAAAGGATTATTCTGCTGTCTTTCCCACCCCCCTCAGTAACTAAATCCACAACCCCCTCACTGACCCATCCTTCTCCTTTCCTACCTTTAATGTAATAATTTTTTCTGAGCTAAAGACAAAAAGTGTTTTGAATTTAATCTGTGGTATTGTCTATTTCTCCTTCTGAGGACTGACAGCAATTTGTTCTTCTGCTTATTTTGTGCAACACAAGATCAAACCCAAACGTTTTGTTAATGTAGGTTAAGCATCAGAATGATGGAGTTGTTATATCTACAAAAAAATCCTTATCCAGCAAAAAATCTTTCCTGGAACTTCAGAAGTAACTGTATCAAATCGTGTGCTTCTTGCATCAAGTTTTGTGTATTCACTTTTCTTTTTGAGAACTACGTAGAAAAAGTAATTCCCAATTTCAGAGGAAGCCCAAAGTTCTTAAATCATTGTTAAATTACTTACATTCCTTGGACACTATATCCAGTATGCTCCTTTTAAAATTTATTTCATAGTCTCATGCCTTTTCTGCATTGGTGGGAAAGGTCGTGCCTAGGCACAACTATGGATGAGCTCTTTAGAATGGAGAGCAGCAAAGCTGCCTGCTGTAAGCCTCCAAGTGAAAAAAAAAAAAAAAAAAAAAAAAAAACCAACAAAAAAAACCCCAACAACAACAACAAAAAACAACAAAACCCAAACAAAAAAAAAACATTTAATGAAATTATGCCTAAAGAAAGGAAGCAAACTTACAATTAAAATTTTTAAAAGTAAAACTTTTAGACAAGACAAGTTGGTTGAATCCATACCTGATTTTGCCTAAAAGAAATAGAGGCAGAATATTTATTTTTCCTACTAACCAGGAATAATGTGTCCTTAAGCTAAGGGAATTAAATGTCTGTATTTATCCGTCTTTTCCCCCTGCAGTACATAATCACTGTCTGTCACACTTTGATGTCATAATCATTCACTGAAGCTTCACTGGTAAAGAGTAAATCTGCTTAAGACACCGAAAAAAACCAAAAAAACCAAAAAACCCAAAAAAACGCTTGCTTTTTATTGCCTCAATGACAACAAATTTGAAAATTTGAATTACAGTCTTGTGGTACTATGTCACTCTGGCCTTATTGAAACTATTTTGATAGGCAAAAGTGCATTTTTAAAAGAATACTTTAATCAGTTCAAGCAGTAACTACAACTCTTTTCTAGTAAGTAAGCATAAAGAGTCCTTTCTTGTGTGTAATGTATGTGAGTAGCATGACCTCAGTGTCAAATAGTACTTCACAATATCTTTTTGCAATCATTTTTCCATTAAAGGGAAGACATCTAAACCTTGGTATAGATTTCAGTTGTGAGTTAAATACTCTTTTATGTATTTAGCTTTTCAAAAAGATTGGTTTACATTTGGATTAGCTGACCCAAAATGAAGACAGTATCCAGTTCATTTCTGGAATGAAGTTGCCATCCATTTCATGTTATATTATATTTTTAATGCCAAATCAAAGTTGTAGCTCCTGTTTAAATTCTTCTGCTATTTATTTATACCAGTCTCATTTCCTATGTTGTTATTCTTTTTAGTTACTGCCCAGTTTTTATCTAACCTATTGAGTCATTTAATGTATGATTCACTGCATTCTTCTGTTAAGATTAATTGCAACACTTAATGAAGAGAAAGGATTCTTATTTCCAGTAATTGTTGACATTCTCCTTATGGACACCATATTATTTGGTCACCTATTGTAAAAGGAAAAAAATAAGAAATCAAAGTGAGGGGATAGAAAGAAGAATGGGACAATCTGTGCTCAACATCAGTCACTCACATAATTTCTTTAGAAACTTTTCCATTTATATAAGACAATTCTAATTTCCCTACAAACATTAACAGTAAAAATTTCTCAGTCTAAAAGTATAAGTGAATAGCAACAATCAAGCCTTAGGGAGCCACTTCTATCACACAACTTATTTTTCCTGATTTTATCTCTGATACATTACAAATCAACCTTTTTTAAAAAAATAATGCTGATAATGTTGTTAAGAACAATAGCAACAACAATGGATTTCCAACATTATTCTAACACAATGATTTTGGCAAGCACTCCTGAACTGGTACTTATTTTATATAGTAGGTCTGTAGAGAAGCTGTAGCCAGATGCCAAAAATACTTCTTTGCTCCACAGAATACTCAATGCTCTTTCTATTATGTTAAGGAGTTGATAATTCCAGTTTAATTATTTTTTGGTACGATAATATAATATTTACAGTGCAAACAGCTTTCCCTATTATATTTCTCTGCTGTTTTTCTGCCTGTTGGGTTTTCAAACAGTATTTCTCTGTGTATTCCAGGGGTAGAAAGATGGTTCCAATATATTTACATTCAGTGCAAATACTACAATATGGAATCGATTCACTCAACAGACTAATATCATGTAGAAATTTTAACCTTGAGGTTTTAGCTGCCTCAAAAACAGTCATAATGGCTAAGGAAAAAGAGGCTCATTTTTGCAGTCCCCACATCTGATCAACAGCACTGAAAAACTATGAAAGAATTCCACATGAAGGATTGATCAAGGACTGCAGATAACATGATGTCAAATAAAACTGATGTTGAAAAACTCGTACTCACGAGTGAAAATGTGAAACATCTTTCATTCTGTACTCCTAATGACAAAATAAACCTAATGAGATTATAGACACAAGATTCTTGTAAACATAGACAATGAAGAGACGCTTTTCTTAAAATTAAGAAAAAATTGGAGCCATAAGACAGCATCTTTGGGATCAACAAAAGAAACACTGGCTGTTCTCAGTACAGGTGCCTGTCAGCTTGAAGATGCTTCAGTTTCTTTTATAATATTCTGAATGCAACAGTTTAATAACACTATGGACACTTTAATGCATAACAGTCTGTTAAAAAAGGAAGGAAATAAATTACATGTGGGTGTCTTTTAAGATCCAGCAACTATTGTTTGAGTTTCTATGCCTGTTCTTCCATTATCCTAAAATGAGTTTCCTTTCAGAGGCAGCAGAATGGTTTGACATAACAAAACAAATAGCTCTCCTCCCCCTCCCTATTCGACTCCCAAGCCACGTGCAGGTCTGCTCTGCTGCACTAAGCACCGTGTCAATATATCAGTCAATTCACACATCTCCACAACAGTAGACTCAGCTTAATGGTCCATGCTACTTTTAAATGTACAACTTTTAAATTATTTTTCCCCTTGGCACTCGTAAGTGTGAGAAGCCAGTAACATCAGTTCAACTCAAGTCTGCTTCAAGGAAGCGTGTCTGAGGCAAGCTCCATCACTGTAAAGCAAATACAATTCTGATTCACAAGGTGTCTTCTGTCTTCAGGAGAAGTTGGATCATGAAAAAGGAGACTGCATTTGCCTGACAATTTGGGGCTATATAAAGCATGCCTACTGCCTCTTGGCTTTATAAACCTGCTTTGCCTGCAACCATAATGTGGAAATTATGCCCTGACATACAGGTATTGCACTTTTAAACAATTATCAAAGAAGAAAGGTGATGTCCACTTTAGACGACTGCTACTGTTGACTTTCTGTTTTAGAATCAGGTATAATTTAGATGCCAATTCACTGAAAATGAAGGACTATATGCATTTGAAATGTAAATATCTTTACTGATTCCACCAGAATTACTGGCATCTAAATTGTAAGTTAAGCAAGCTATGCAGAGAGGAGTAATGTCTTTTGATAAACCCAGTGATACAGTTAGGGAAAGAATGACAGACTTGCAAGTGCAAAATCCATTTCTGGTCCAATTACTAGTTAGTCTAGTGAAAGATTCCTCCCCAAAAGCCTTATTTCCTTTTCAGAACCTTGGCCATTGAAGCCAATGTTTCCCTCCATTTCTAATTTTAGACACATATTTAAGACTTTACTGCATCCGAGACTCAGTGAAAGCTCTGAGATATTTGACAATGATACAAATGAAAGCTGTCATATACATTTTTTAAAGTTAGTAGTGATGCATCTGTATTCCAAATCTGTGTTTTGGCTCTAACTCTTCACTGAATATGAGCAACAGCCGTGTGATTCCAGCATGATCTGAGGTGTGGTAGGGAGAGCACTGGAGTGACTTTGACTCTTGTTATTGCTGTGAACATGTGTTATGCAAAAGAAGAATATCATCCATGTCTGACCTACCTCCTCATATATATATTACTGATTTCTACTACCAATTCACCTTGCCCACTTTCACATATGTAACTGGTTAAAAAAGGGAATTGGGAATAGATCTAATAGAAGAAATCATTCAGGTTACCATACTCCTTTCTAAGCAGCTCTGTGCTTAGAAATGCTTCATCCACCTTCAAAAGATCTAGGAAAGATACACAGAAAGATGCTGACAGCTATGAAAATGTTCTACATAAAGGCTGCCTTGGAAAAAAGGACACAAATGGACATGGTCCTATAAAAATAAACATTCAGTCCTATATAATCATGACTTTTCAGGAGAAGATGAGTGGGAAATCTATTTTTTTTCCCCAACAAGAGCTGGATAATATTTAATGAAATGACCAGGCAACAAAATTCAAACATACAAATGAAATCACATTTCTTAAACTGATACATTATGTTTGATTTTATTGTATGGATATAATGTGACTTGTCACAAAATCAAAACACTATGTTTATTGTTATAATTTCTGAAATACTAAAATATGAATTAGAATGTGTCATAGTTCTGTGGAAAAAAAAAAAAAAAAAAAAGAATCAAGGATACACCATTATGGGTTTTGGTTTTGCCATTAGTTCTCTACTATTCTTTATTTCAATAACTGTTTTTTTACATATGTTTTAATTTTAGTCTTGACATTATATTAGGTTAAAAAGTAGAAATTTTATCCTTGAAAAGAAAGTTTAAGAAAGCATAATGCATAATAGTTTTGACATTAGATATTTACTCACCCCAACAAGTACTTCTGGTTTGTAGCAACGCCTGCTTGTTCTTAATTTTAGAGTTTTTTATATTCTGTATGCATAGACGAACAGAAATGCTCTAGGGCTAAAACATTAGTTCAGAAGACAGGGCAAATATTACTAAACCATATCTGAAAGATGTTTAGCTAAATTGTCAATAACCTTCAGTGACCTTACTTGTATATTTTAATATGCATTTCTATTTTTTTTCACTCTCACAGACATAATTTCAAAGACATTGGATGCCACAAGTCCACACCATATAATTTTGTGGGAAAGCAAAATATATCTCTTCTGTGAAGCTTCTTTGGGGATCTCTGACCAAAAGAGAAAGGGATTTTTGTCATTATTGACAATATCAGTGCATACATCAACCTCCCAAATGTAGAACTGTTTATCTCTGTACAGAGGATTTTTCCCAAGTGACTTGTTCAAATGGAAGACATGGAGACAGGATTGTTCCATAATACAATCTATCTTGAAGTCTTTGCACTGTTTTGCTATTTTTGCCTTTCTACACACGCTTTATTACTCAGCTAAAACATCAGAGTATGTTTTGCCCACTGCAAAATAATTATCTTCTTAGTAAATTTCAGTTATCTGAAACAGATCTTTGATTTTTCTTTTCCATTATAAGGTTCTTTTTACTTGCAATTTTGCTGCTATACAGTCATGTCTGATAGTAAATGATAATGTTGCCTCTTGCTCACTATTAACATCCCCATGCCTGTAAGAAATCTCAGTAGCTAATCCATTTTACAGGGATGCATTTTATCTACTTGTAAAAAACATATTCTGAAAGTTAGTGAAAACAGATTTTTCTTCATTTCTCCATACAGGAGACCCAGAAAAATATATCTCAGACCATCTAATTTGCTGAAAAAATATATCTACTTCCTGACAGCAAGTATTTTGCATCTTGTAGACAAGTAGCAATAATCACACTTGCTTTTGTTGATCAGAATTTTGGTGATCATGCAAAGTTTAATCTCACCACCTTTTCTCATCTACAGCTGATGAGTCTTGCTGTATTTACAGGTGTTGGATCAAACAATGAGAAAACCACTCTTTGGTTTCCTTGGCATTTATTTGTAGAGAATCATAACTGTAGCCACTGGCTTTCTTTTCTTGTTTACTTCATTTAAATCCTCTGTTTTAAATACAACAACACAGCTCTGTATTTTGAAAAATATGTGTATATGCCAAATGATGGTAGAGTATACTACCATGAATTCTGCTGTTGGAAATTAAACAGGACCAAGTTGGTTCCTCACTGATTTTGCTCCAGTCTCTTGATCTTGCATCTTTCTAGAAGAGCAACCACCACCAGGACTTGCTTTGATGTATGTTTCATAAGTATTTCCTATTTCACATCATGATCATCTGAAAATAAAATTTAAAAAATGTTTCAGTATAAGTCCCTCTTAAAGACTCAGCATGGCTCCCTCAGGCTTCACTAGGAATACACAGAATTTTTGCAGAAGAACCATGGAAAATAAAGTTATATTGATGTTGATGCTCTGCAATAATGAGAGCATTTTGAAAATTATGATTCACCTTAAAAGCCTCAAAAAAAGGAACATCTAATGGCTTTTTTACTGATGTCATCATTTTGTATTTGTGAAACAACCCATACAGATCAATTTGAAAAGGTTATTATGATTAAAAATGCTTGTTACAAATAATTCAATATCTAATAACATGTTCTTACACAACTAGAAAGAGTTAACTTCTGAATACTGCACAGATATATATATATATATATATATATTATATATATATATATATATATATTCAGAAGTTGTGTAAGAACTTAAAGTAGTTGGTGGTAGATGTCTAGTGGATTATAAGTACTTCTGGTATATAGGTGACAACAGAAAATGAATCAGCTTTAAATGTATATTTCAATGTTTTTAGAATAACTTCCTACATTAATTTCTAAAATTAAGAAAGACTGTATCCCTAAATTTAGTGTATGCTACACCACTGACTCTTTTAGTTGTTATGTAACTTTTTTCCCTTAGCTGAAGAACACTTTTGAAACACAATAACACCCCCATGTTTAGGGACGAAACTCCTAAGTGAAGAAATCATAATATTTTTCAAAAATCCTTCCTATAAATGGAAGAAATGTCAGAATACATTTTTTTCTTAAATACAAATTATTAACCTTATATAAAACAACTTCAAATGAAATATGTTCTATGTTTGGGACTGGATTTTGAATGGTGTTTAATGTTTTTTTCATAATTAAATTATTTTCTCTCATGTGATATACTACTCAATTCAATTTTTTATTTTGATGACTGGACGGTATTTATTGGTAATTTTTCTTGGCATTCCCGTAAAAGATCTTCTTTGACCATCAGTTCCTGTAATCTACTTTTACATCTTTTATTCATTGCTCTCTTCCCTTCTCCAGGTAAGAGAGAGACTTTTCCATATCTTAATACTGGAAGTCATTGCTGGTCCTTGTGTAAGCATTAAAAGCATTGTCCTGGAACTGACATGTAGAAATGACTGTTTATTGTATCAATCATTAATCATTAATCTTCCTTCTTTTTTTCTTCCTTTTATCTGCTAAGGCTTTTATTATCTTAAGGACATGAATTCTTTAAGACACAGTCTGTTTTTTTCCTTTTGTATATGTACAGTGCCTGTCAGAATCAAATGAGTTGTATAAAAGAAAACTATAAAAATAGAAATAGCAAAATATGGCCTTGAATTAATGGCTAAACAAAGCACATTTTCCTTCTAAAAGAACAGAAAAGGAATCTTTACTGTCAGCAGGGAGTGAGAACACACAATTTCACACAGAACCCTGCTTCCCTTTCCCACAGTCACAAATATAGGCATAGAAAAAGGAGGGAGAATGAAAAGATTTGCTCAAGATAATACAATAATGTCACTATCTACAGCAATTCACCTGCAGAGATATCTTAAATTTTCATTTAATGGACACTGAATAAATAAGCACTTGAACAATATTCCTATGACTCCAAAGCCTAATGCTCTATGGGAGAATTGAGAGTAAAGGAAAAGCAAACTCTGTAGTGATTTGATGAGTTTTACCCTCTTCATCTGAACAAACTGAAAAACTCTAAAAGCAAGTCAAAGCCTATATATAAAATATTTAAAGTCATTCTTGTTTGTTGCATTTTTGATTCAAAAAAGCAGGCATTGCAGCGTTGTGGACAGGGACCTGATTTTTTCAATAAAACCATAATACTGAAAAAACCTCTATAATATTAAAATTTGCCTATTAGCTCTGTATTGCATAAGAAATTCAGCTTTTTTAACAGACATTTTCAGGGAATTCATGGATATACATGCTAATGCTGATTTGGCACTGAAAAAAGTGTAAGTTGTTTGAGGTGCTAATTAGAGAATTCCAGGTAGATGAGGTGGTTGCCCTTGCTCACTTTAGCTGGTTGACATCCCTCCACCAAGGACTGCTCTGTGGGAGCAGAATAATTCCAACTCCAATTTGTGCTCCCTGTCCTGATAAGCTATGGTGTTAGGGTTGGTGCTTGCATAAGTGGGAAACTAAGCACCCAAAGATTAAGGTTTATAAATTCCTGAGGAAGATGAATACTTCATTCCCCAGGAACTGTTTCCCCTGGGAGATGAATAGACTTCCCAACAGGAAAAGCTAAGGTGTCTATGAAGAAAAGGTGTAGGGAAACCTTCCCACATATACATTCAAGAAAATGCACATTTATGTAATATGCCAATTTGCCTGAGGAAGATCAGAGTGTGAAAATAAGGACTATATAATACAAAGACGTGTGTATTTTATGTGTTCACACAAAACAGTTCATAAACCAGACTCAGTACTGTAAGTATGATACTATTTTTACAGGGCTTTTTTGCTTTAAAGAAAGACTGGGCTATAATAACTGTTCATCTGGTATTCATAGAACCACTTCAACACCAGAGTCAGCATCAAAATTACCAGTTAGTTTTCAGATAAGAACACATCTAAAGGAAATTACTATGATATGTGTGTGTGTTTGCGCTTATCACTAATGTAAACATGATAAATGGTCTTGTAAACTCCTGCCTTGAAATATGTAGTTATTGATGTAAATGCTTCAAGCCAAGAAAATTGATTTATAAAATGACTGATAGGTATCTTTGTTTCTATCAATTAACTAATCCTAGAAAATAAAATCAATTTTGTCAGTATGAGAATACTTTTTCCATAACATAATATCTGTGGATTGGTTGGGATTTAAGCGATTTTACCTATATTTTTCTTGATGACTAATTTTATATTTATATAGATATAGATATAGATAGATATAGGTATAGATATATCTATATCTATATCTATATATATATATAGATATATAGATATAGATATATATATGAAAACAGCATTTTCTTGTCACTTTAAAAAATTGAAATACATGTTAGCAAACAATGCTGACTGATAGCATTCTCTCATGAAGTATAAAATTTATAAGCTAGACCACAATCATGAAATAATGAGATTTTTTTTTGTGTATTCTGGCTGCAAATCAGAATAAGCATTGAATTAGCAATCAGAAGAAAAGAACAAGAAGAAGGAATATTAGTTTTTGGACTAAACATGGGAATTCAATTCCTCACCATGGAAGGTCTTTTGTTTTGATTTATCTATTTTTTAGTGGAATTGTTTGAAATCTTAAGATAATTAGACAAAAACAATGTATATGTTTTTATAAGCAACAAAATTAACTGTGTCATCATTTTCATGATTGCTTGCAATTCTTTAAGAATGAAAACAAATTGTCCTCTCAATTTCTTTCCTGTCTTCTGAAAGAATAGGGCCATTAGCTTTCTGGGGCTCTGATTATAGAGAAATGTTTGTGTTGGCAAGACTTATATCTAAGACAACATAACCACAACAATGTATCTCCTTGCTAAACTTTTTACTTACTTCCATAGCCAACGGACAGTATTACTGAAAAGGTATTCTGTGTCCCTGCAAAGAATTGAGAAATAATTTTAATAGTCTTACTTTAGAGTAGCCAGAAGGACACCAATGACTTCATAAGTTGTTTTGCTCTTAATGATAATTTTTTGAACTCACATATTCCTTCTCCCATATTTATTATTTTCTACCCTGATTAACTCTTATGTTCTAGGCCAGGTTTATCCACATTAAAGGATATACTGAAGAAGAATTCTTTCCAAGGTTGACATGGCTTCTTGCAGTCACCAAGATAGCATAAAAATAATTGTGCCGAATAGAGATTTTTTTTTGTTGTTGTTATTGTTATTATTAAATTGTTTGCACAAGATGAATATACTAATCATATTTGAAGGCAAACATTATCTCTTCTAAACAGTCATTATTTCAATTATTATTGTATAAACAGTATAAATTTATATCTTGTCCTAAGTCTTCTCCAGTTGCTAAAGAGCACTGATTGGCACTGGCTTGTGGTTTGGAGAGATGAAATATATTACAAATTTGAACTAGATTCATGCATACATCATGTACTTTGTCACAGTTCACAAGCATTACTCATCCTATGTGCTATGCACAATCTCTTTGAGATACTTTTTAACAAACAACTATATTTCACAAAGAAGAAGGATTTACAGGCAAGAGTGTTGTCTTTTGTTTAACAAATAGGTGTGATAGAGACAAGAAGGTGAGTTTGGGAACATGATTTCTTCATGGGATGTCCCACCAGGTATACTCTATCTGTCATATTGGTTGCATATCCTTAAGGTTGGTATTTCACTGAAAGAGGAAATAAAGGAATGAAGTAATATCACTAAACATATTTCATTTTTAGCAGCATTTCTACTATTTCTACTAAAATATGACTAGCTTCAGTCTCTAGGATGGTTTGGGGCAGGTACATGCTCTGTTTTAGAGAATGAAGATATTATCAATATTATTTTTATGTGTGGGAAAAAGAAGAAAGTAAAACAAGATCCATTTCTGTGTATCATATTTTTGATACATATGCATGTTTTAAAAATATTTGTCCTCATTATGAAAGAAGATTTTCTCAGTTAGGGTCATTATTTATTGTTATAAATGATTTAATTAACATTAGTGAACATTTTGCACAGTTGTTCCCAGTGAAATGTGTAACCACACTTTAAAGGATATTCAGCTCAGTAAGAAAAATGAGAAAAGAAAGAGAAGTGTATTCATTATAGTTTAAAAGGATCATGACTGAGTCTACTAACCCAAATTATGTGTACTAATCTGGTCATTCTTACACTGAGCTCTTACACTGAGGTTTAAAAGCAAATCACAGATATCTTAAAGAAAGACGGATATTTGACCTTTGACCAGGGATCTGTAAGGCCTACACTGATAGTCTGAAAGTACAGAAAAAATCCTTATATTTAGGGCAGGCTCATTATCTGTGAATATTTGCTAGCCTGTCCTAAAAGTATGAGTCTGTCTCTGGTTGTGAGCAGGATGCCAATGTGCCTGGATGTGCCTGGATGTCTCAGTATCAGTATATTCAGCAGATGTGTTACAAAAGTGATTCCCAGAAGAAATGATTGATGCCTTTTGTACTACAGGAAGAAAATGGTCCAATATTGGAGGCACAGATGATTTAAAGCCAGAATAGACAGCTCAGTATTAGTCATAAATATCTTTTTCAATATTCAGGCCAATGTATTAGCAAACAACAAAATGTGGCTCACACACCTATAAGAACAGTTTTAATGAAGAATTTTATTCAAGCTTATTTTGTTACTGCTTTCTTGGTAGTGTGAACTGTGAATTAAGTTGAATACAAAAGGTTTTCACTGCACTGAATTACCTGTTTCACCTTGAAAAGCCACATGAAATGAAGCTCTTAAAGCCTTTTGAAAATGACCTTTTTCCTCAGCAATGATTTATCTTTCCCCTCGAAAATCCCTTTTACAAAAGGGAGTATGATTAAAGGAAGCCAAGCAGCACAAACACTCGGTGAAGATCCTGCTTATCTGGAACTCACTTGACAATGTATGTTTTGGGGGTCGGGAATGCTGCAGGTTCAAGGGATAATTCTGCCTTTCAAGCACTTCAATTTATTTCATGCCTGAGCACTGTCATTGTATGCAGACAAGATGAAACGCATCGTTGTGTAAAGAAATTGAAATGAAATCCTACTTGACCCAGCAGGATGGGGCATTATGTTTGACTCAGTAGTGATTCCTGGAATAATATCTAATTCCAGGAGGAAAATTTCTTGATATGGCCACCTGCTGTGAGTGTCTTTGTCCAGGGATCACAAGTTGTTCTGGGTGACTGGGCTCAGGACATGCCTAGAAGAAAGCAGCCAGCCTCCTGCTGGCATTTAGATCTCTTCATTTTCTGTATGCTGCCATTCAGTGGGAATGAGTGAATGAAGAGTAGGAACAGCTGAAGCACTTCCACAGGAAGACACATGCTCCAGCAGAAATGAGAGCCAAAACCCATTTGACCCACGTTTCTCATGCAGCTTTCTTGAGGAGAGGAGAAATCAAAAATTAAGAGTCATTGCTTTTTTACCTTGAAGGGCAAATTTTAATTTTTTTTTTTTTCCACACAGGCCAGTCACTGGGATGTCATTTCCCATTCAGTCCCTGTGAAGTGCTTACTTTGAAAAGGCTACATACCACCAGATTAAATAAAATGGGAGCACTCCATGTCTCACAAGAGGGAATCGAGCAGACAGCTTTATTACTTCTGTCAGAGAACAAAGGTTTTCCCAGCATGCAGGGGATTATTAGGCCAGCAGCAAATAAACGGAATGCGCAGTGTCAAAACTTCAAATATGACTAACAGAGATGGGGGAGGGGGCAGAATCCATAATTGGTTTGTCTGCTGCTACAGTACGAAGAATGAGATTATTCAGGTGATACCACCTAGCTAGCTTCACTGTTAGGGTAGAATCCAATTTTGGTGAAAAATTACATAGTTGCCACTAATACAATTACCACAGAAACTGATAATTAACTCCTCCCTCAGACAGTCATCTGTATAATATCTAAATATTTTTATATACTTTAGAAATTAAATTTATTCAAGATATGGAAATATACAAGCCTTTTCCTTCCTTCACTATTCCTTTAAGATATCTTATATGTTCTTTATTTTTTTAACTTACTAAATGGTTCTTTCTTGTTAACACATGCTAATTCAAGTAGCCTAGTCCTTCCCCCCTCTATTTCTTTTCTTCCTTTAAATAAGTTTTTAACAGGAAAATCTTGCTCTTATTCTCCTTCTTTTACCATTTTCTCTACCCTTAAATTTTATTACATTTGCCAACTGGAGTGGAGGTCAAGGAATTTTCATACATTCCTTTAGGCTGAGATGCCCTATTTTCTGCACTGGCAGCTTTATACAGTGCAGCTGAGAGGATTGATTGCACAAATACTATCTATGCTATGGCATGAGTGAGTTTCTGAATATCATGAACACTGTAGAAGATCATATTTTGTAAAAACAGGGTGTAATTGTAAGCTCTACAATAACCTGGTAAAGAACAGCAAAGTTGTGGAGGATGCTCTAACTGGCAGCATCTTATCTTTTATAGTGAGGTAAAAGCAGCTCATGGTTAAAAAAAATCCCAACGTTTTTAATTAAAAGTTAGAGGGAGAAAAAACACCTGTGCCTAGTATTTATTTAATTTTTTTCATAGTTTGTTCTGCTTTATATTGCATCCTACCAAAACTAGTGGGAGTACTCCAACCTAAACCGAGTACTGAATTTACCCTTTGATATTTCAACTGCAGACAATGCACTTAGGAACCAACAAAAAAATGCTGCACTCTATTATTCAACTTCTGTGTACCTCCCTTGCCCTGTGCTACACTAGTTCATGTTTTCAGGCTTTGTACTGAAGTATGAGAAGTTAAGTACCAAAAATGTAATAAGAGATAGGATAGGCTTAAAATAATTGTTTTTTAAAATGCCAAGAACCGTTTAGAGTCATGAATGCCTTAGGCCATGAAGCAATCTTAGTGCCCATAATGAAAATAATTTGTCAGACTAAGACATGTCAATTTTCATTAAAGTAAAGGAGCCTCAATCACAGGGACAACATCCAACAGTTAGGACCAAATTCTGTTCTTTTTCAGATCAACAGGATTTTTGTCACTAACTTGCAGAGCAGCAGGAACCAAACCCTTCAAGCAGTATTTTAGTGCCATTTTCCTGAGCTTTATGGCACAGTTTGGCACTGACAATGAATTGTGTATCGATTACGTGGTCCTGCAATTAATTATCAGAACAATAAGATAAGCCGGGTTACAACCCTGATTCAAAGCCAGGCTTTAGCATGCTACTAAAATATGACCAGTCATAACAAGAGGCATTTCTTATCACATAAGTAAAAAGTTAATATATGACCTATCAGAATCCAAATGACACCTTGTATGTGGTACTGTTTTAATTTCCAGGGGAACAATCCCAAGAAAACCAAAACAGCTTTTTTTTTAATTCAACTGATACTTAATACAACACATATTATTCCAGTGTTTTTTATCTGGTAAGATTTTACAGACAGGAAAGGAATAAAACAATTTAACAGTGTTAAGCTGTCTGTTAAACAATGCATGCATATTATCATAGAGTATAGAACACTAATCAGACTATTGACCTTTCTATTTTTAGTACAAGCTTATGTCAAGATAATTTATCTATCCTTACTCTCTTTGGCATCTAATACAGAAATTGGCATAAACTGAGAATTTTACAGTGGAAGGAAAATATGGTAAAATCTTTTCTGTAGTTGTATTTTTGTTACAATTTCATGCAGCCATTTCTTTTGTCTGCCTAATCTTGGATGGTGTCCTACTGTCAAAAGGATTTAACTACAAGAATTATTTTTTGGGAAAAGTAGGGAATATATTTTAGTTCCATTTGGGTCTACTACTATATACATTAAACTACCTTGAAGTAACTGATAGTAGTAAAGAAGACAGAAAAAAATGCAAGTCTCTTATCAAGTTTGGAATTTCTATCCATTTTCTATTGGACAGAAGATTTGAAAAGCAGAGCCTAAAATGAGAGAAATTATATAAAAATAAGACATCATATCTAGCCAGGTGGATAAGAAAGAGAAACTGTTCCATGAACAGGAAAATCAAGGGAAGTCTGGAGATGAGTTGCAATTTCATGAATTATTTTTTCTATATGAACATACAGGTAGGGAGGGTTAGCTCCTTCACTTCCAGCAATGACAATAGACAATATCTAAGCAAGAGTCAGAAACAGAAAAGCAATCGGAAGAGGAAGGAGCTGGAGTGGGAAGTCCATTTCATATGGAAGCAAATAGTATGAAAGACCTGAGACTGTAGAACTAGACCCTACCTCCCACAAAAATGGACTAAAACTTTTCTGTGGACTCTTCAGTAAATTATTTTTCAATATAAAGTTCTAATAGTAATGAGAAAGAGAAAGGGTATTTATCAGACACATGCCGTTGGCACAGAGAGATGGAAAATTTTTTCTCTGTAAAAGCTGATTGAAGACTTCATATCCCTTAAGCAATAAGGGTGCCTGAATTTAAAAGATTCAGAAGTCTGATTCACCTAAGCATTCAAAATTCAAGCATGAATTTAATCTGAGAGTTCAAAATTCCCTTGCAGGATAATGTTCTACCTGTTCTTAAAATCTGGTCCAGAGAAGTTTGAGAGCACAGTTGTCCTTGGATGTTCACTGACACTTATTGCCACCTAATATGATCAGTCACCTAGTTTCTGGGGAGAGTGGGGGGGAATATTATGCCTTTAATTTTGGCTGTACATCTCTATGTATATTTTTGGCACTATAAGAAGATAATTAATAAATACATCCCAGATCTTCCCAGGTGATTCAAATGCTTCAAATTACACAGTGTGACTCAGAAACCCCAGAGTGTTTCAGATTTGAATGATTCCAGGGCTTCAGAGATGTGCCATGTGCTTTGAAGCAAGATTAAAAAAGAAATGCTTAAAGCACCACGAAATTTGAAAGGCATTGCTAAAAAATCCAACAGAAATGCTCACAGACCTGCTTCAGCGTGAGTGATGTCAGGTACAGAGGTGCAGATGACAAGGAAAAAAGATTCTGTCAGTTCTGAGTACAGCTGAACAACTATAACAATAAAAATCTCAACTGTGAAAGGAAGATGAACCCCGGGGAATTTTCCTCACAGCTTTGCTGGATGTTGCTGCTGCTGTTCCCCATTTCCAGCTCAGCTGTGCAGCTGAGTGTGTATTCAAAATATGCAAACACACATGTACACAGAAGAAACATGTCAGGCCAGCACACAGATCATCACCAGTAGGAGAAAAGGCCTTTAATGAGAGCTACATCAGACTAACAGCACTCACCTAAACGTGAAGAACACAAATGGGCCCAAGCTCTTCCTTGTTTCTGATTGATCAGTCTTGAAGTTTGCAGGTTGGTACATTTGTACACACTCAATCTGACGATTTACAGACATGAGTCCCTCAGACCCCAGACCAAGCCTTAAGACAACATCCACAACTCATGTCCAGACCCAAAGCCTTTTTTTTAATCCAGTATCCAACTTGGATCCTGTGAGTTTCATAGTTTTGATTTCCTTCCTTTCCAACTCAACAGCTAGTCCAGTGTAAACTCCATTACCAGATCACCAAACACACACAGACTGCATCACACAGGAAATAGAGTTTAGCCAGAGAATAGGAGAGAGTGCAACAAATAAGTGCAGGTCTTGACTAGAGAATTACACTGAAACACGACTTACACCTGACTGGTACATTTTGTCCTCTCTCCTCCCCATTTTCTTGCACTTGTTTCTTCTTTTGCTCTCTTTTATTGCACATGTGAAAAAAAATTTCCTGATACAATTAAAAAGTTTTGCATATCTCCAAAATGCCCTTAAAACACCCTATTCTAAGTTAATATTCTCATGAGCTCTTTGGTCATTTCACTTTTCCTTCTTGTAAACACGCTGCTCTGACTGAAACTCTCCGAGTTTGTGCTTGAGTGGTTCCCTCCACAGCCCAAAATTTTCACTGGATCAAGTGACTCAGAATTCCTCCCCTTTGGTATTGTCTACTTCCTATTCTGCTTTTCATGAGCTAAATGTAAGTTCTTATACAGAAGAGAGAAAAACATCTTCCATATTGGTAGAACCACTCTAAGGGAACTGACTATCTGGACTAAATTTGGCCTGTAAATTTACTTTTTGTTAAGATAAAAATCTCTCCCGTGGAGGTCACGTTTACCCACAGCTTTTACTTTTGCTTTTGCTAAACAGGCTTTCATGCCCTCTTCTTCAACAAAATAGGGCAAAACCCAAGTCCTGTGTTACCATCTTTCATATTGTCGGTTATTCTAAGAAACAGTACCTAAACTCAATACTGGAATTCAATCCCAAAATAATTGTTCTCTCTGAGGTACTCTCTTCCTCTCTTTTATTTGTCTGATAGAAGTTGGTTTCATGTCATTGACCTGCCTTTACATTTCACTTAAAACTAGTTATATTTTTCTGATAACATGACTCAAAGACCTACCCCAAAGAAATCTGGATCAAAATTATAATATTTAATTTTTAAATGACTGAACTAAATAAACCTGCAGCATCTTAGCACTGCAGGAAGTTTTCTTTTACACATCATTTTCACTGAGGAACTATTTCTTGTCATATTAACTTGATGAAAACTTCCCTGAATTTGCAAAGAAAGGGGAAGAAATTATTATCAGTTTTAACTTTTGTTGGAGTTTATGCACTTTTAGTACCAGAAAACTATGGCAGGAGGGCACTGGAAACTTGCTGTTTATAATTATTACCTGTCCCATGTCCATCATTAGGCATTTACAGCTGCTGTTGCCATGAGCAGCTAATGTACAGCAAAAAGATAGCAAATGTAGCCTGAAAATGAGTGGAGTGAGCGTTTTTTAAGATGCCTGTTCAGTAGGATTGCAATGAGAAGTAGTCCTTGAGAGTTTCACTATTCAAAGACCTACAATAATTGCCATAATTATCCTTAAAGTTTGAAATGTCCAGTGTTTAAATTTTCTTGCTCTTTTCCTGAAATTTATCAAAATTAAATTCCTTATCAGAGTTTGCTTATTCTTAAAATCTACAGATGGAATAAAACATGCAACAATATTTTTGTTTACCAGTACCATAATTTATATGCTCCCTTGTATTTTTCATGATCTGATTTTATTTCTTTCTTTAAAATTGCCTGCAAGAGCTTAATGTTCCAAAATCCCACAAGAGCAAAATGGACAGAATTCATGGTATATCCCAGTTGATTCATTTCCAGAAAGAGTGTTTATAGTCTGAGTGCATCTAAAAACATTTTTCTTAAAGCATATTTTCAATTTCTAAACAAGAAGTCACATCTTTACTTAGATGCATAAATCAAGCTTGTGCTGTAATATCTATATATATATATATATGAATACATCCATACTTGGTTCCTAGATGACATTCTTGTAAAAGACAAGAACACTTCATGTTCCTTGGGTTGATATCAAGGCTTTTATTGAAGATAAGACTGATAATTAAAACATTTTTAACACTGCCTGAATCATGTCTATATAGCATTATCTGAGGAGACGGAAGGGAAAAAATATCCTCAGTCCATGAGAAAAGTAAAAAGGTTGCTTAGCTTTATACACAGGACTGAGAGTGAGATCGTTGCTGTGGATAAACCTGTAAGAAACAGTGGTATTACAGATATAATATATTCAGTGTATTAAGCAGCATTCACACTTAACAAAGAATGTGTGTGCATGCAAACTTTGAGAGGGATTCTTTAGGAGTTACAGTTTAAAAGTCTCAGTAGATGTCTGTTCTCATGATGATGATTAGATTTTAATTAGCACAAGAGCAGTCCAACTCCCAAAACCTCAATTACTTACCATCTTGGACACTGGATGCTATTCATATCAACAAGATATAACTGGAAATCTGAATTCATGTTGAAACTAAAATTAACATTTTCATAACCAGTAAGTAATCACTCTTTTTCAAGCACTCTCAGAGGGTTTAGATATCCTTTGCAAAATGTTGCTAGGCACAGAAACCTCCAAATCACAACAAACAACTCAAGATTCTTTGCATATGTTGCTGGCTCTATCTTGATTTCAAAAGAGTTCCCTGCTTACCTTTCTAAACAGTAGTCTGTATAACAGCTGCAGACTACAAAGCTTAGGCTCTAGAACACAAAGACTAATTTTTGGTTACAGCATAAATGCAGCATCCTATTTCAGCAGATGTTTGTCAATTTTTTTGCAATTTTTTTCCAACAGTTTATGGAAGTTTTTTAATAATGTAGGTAGATAGACAGACACTGAAATGTTCATAGGCTAATATAGGCTTGATTCGAAAAGGCTCTTTTACGGTCATCTAGTTCAATCCTCAACCCAAAGCGATGAACAAGTTGCTTAGGACCACATCCCTGGAAAATGTCTAAGGATAAAAATTCCATAACCTCTCTGGTGAATCTAATTTAGAGATTAAATAGCTTCATAATGTTTATGGTTTAACCCCAACCAGCAATCAAGTACCACACAGCTCCTCGCTCACTCCTCCACCACCAGAATTGGGAAGTCAGAAGAATATAAACTAGAAAACCCATGGGCTGAGACAAAGACAGGTTAATGGGTAAAGCAAAAACTGCATACTCAAGAAAAGCTAAACAAGGAATTAATTCACTCTTTCCTATGGACGTGCACTGTTGGTCCGTCTCCAGGAAAGCTAGGTTCCATTACAAGTAATCTTGACTTGGGAAGACAAACTTTAGAACTCCAAATCTCCCCTCTCTCTTTTGAGGTGGTGGAAAGACAGAGGCACTCCTAGTATATAGCTAATCATACAGCAGAAATTGTTTAGGCTAGAAAACATATAAGAACGTAATTTTCTGATGAAAATCAAGGTAAAATTAATTATAAAGCATATATTCCCAAGATTAGTTTTGATTACCACATGAATATCAATTTTGCTAGTTTAATGGAAATTAACAGAATATATGGACAGTGGCAACATGTGCACAAGATGTCATTTCCTCGTCTTGAGATATTTTTAAAAACATCTAATTGCATCAGTGTTTCTGGAGGCCCAACTTTTACTTATCTGAAAAGAGCTGGATTGGGATATAGAAGCATGCTTTGAAGATTTTGAAAAGATATAACTGAATTATTTTCAAGGATGGTTGTGTTCTAGGTCATAAAAATGTGTTTTAGTGTTTCACCATCAGCTAAAAGAAGCTATGGTTTCAGCAGTAATGGTCCCAGGTAAAAGCCTGAGGCACATGGCTGGTTCTTGTTCATAAGAGAAAAACACGTCTTTGATGAATCAATAAGTTATATTCCCAACAACAGTTTGTTGGACCGTCTTTGGATTTCCTACTATCTTACTATATCTGTTCATTTTAATTTATCAGAATTACAGCTGTGAATATATGGTTTGTAATAACTGGCTGAAGTGTATATTTATACATATCTGTATATACATGTACAAATATACATATATATGTGTGTGTGTGTGTGTGTGTGTGTGTGTGTGTGTGTGTGGTGAGTTTATCAAATGCAAACTAATAATCCAAAATAAGTTACCAGTTAATGGAATGATAAGAATCACTTTTGATAGACTTAAAGATGGAAGTGATAATTTTTTTTTGCACATGGTGTGGTTTGGGATTTTTTGTTTGATAGACAACAAGACCTTTTAAAATGAAAATGTATACAGTATTATGTATGTGTGTGAATAACAGAGCTTAATTATCAAAATGCTTCAGTTAAGAAGGAAGCATCTATAAATGAAGAGTAATCCAAAGTTGGGAATAAAACTATAAAACAAAAAGAGATCATTCAATATTGATACAATTAGAATTTTGGTGTATTATCAAATGCTGAACTAAAACTAAGTTTTAAATACAAATTAGGGATTTTTTAAATGTTGTTTTTCTGTGAAGGATATGACAGAAAAGGATCTTGGCTGAATATGAGTATGGATGAGTAAAAAAGCCCTGCATGTCAGGCAAGAAGCTGAATAGGAAAGGAACACCTGAAAAATTCTACTACCCAAAAGCCAAACAGAAGTGCCACAGTAGAAGTTAAGGAACCTCATGCAGTGTGAGAGGAATTAAAGCTTCCCTGCGGCAAATGAGGGAATATTATTTCCAGAACAGACTATCTTTCCAGCAGGATATTAACTAATTGCCTCTGACAGAAAATTCCCTACAATAGATACAAGAAACAAGGCTTATGGAGTTTTAACATTTTTTAAGGAGAAAAGATGGCTAAATTTTGAAAAAATAGGCTGGAAGCATTTCTTATTCCTACTTAAATTATATGGAAGGGCTTTTTTCAACCTGAAGATACCTAAAATGTTTCCAAAGTGAACTTATACCTTTCTAGAAGTTTTTCAGTTGAGATTTAGATATATGTGTGCAGGTAAATGTGCATGGTGCATAAGTATCTGTTAGCAGTTAAATGCCTACACAGCCATTCACTGATTCCCCCTCTGCAGCAGAATGGGAGGATATAAGAGGATGAAAAAGTTGGTGTGCTCGGAGTCAGAGACATTGCTTATCACCTACTTACTGTTTTAGATGTAACAGACTTGATGTGAGGAAAATAATTTGTAGCAAATTAAAAGAGATCTCTATCATTTGGAACAGAAAGACGAATATCAAAACACCTGCCGTCTCCCTTCTCCATGCTTAATTTTTTCTCCTTCAGTGCAAACACCTCTACCTGCTCCTCCAAGTAAGTCAAGGGAGAGCTGTATGGACAGTACACAGCAGTTCCTCTTTGCTATTCCTTCCTTCTTACTCTTTTCCCCTGCTCCAGCATGGGTCCTACACATTCTGCAGGAAATATTTTTTCCACCACGAAAACATGGAACATCTCCTCTTTGTTCCTTCATCTCTGACTTAGGTGTTCACAGATGTTTGCCACTCTAGTTTAGTTTGTTTGTTGGTTGTTTTTTATTTGTTTTAATTTTGAGGATGTAGCTGAGTTTTTTTTCTGTTTTTTTCTCTTGAGACTTTTTTGACCCTCTGTCTCTGCCTTTCTGGCATTTTCTCCCTTTTTTAAATATGTTTTGCCAGGGCTATCACGCATTTTGCTGATGGGTTCAGCTGTGACCAGCAGTGGATTAATTGTAGAACCAGTTCTGTCCAGCACAGGGTAGCCCAATCTTCTTGCAGAGGCCATTCAGACAGACCACCACCACCACCACCAAAACTTGCCACCCTGGCTAAATATGTGCAGTCCATACGAACTTGCCTTTCATCACCAAATTTGATTCATTTCTTAAAAGTAGTTCATCGATCATCAAGGGCCTTTTCTCTGTAGATAAATAATGACTCCTCACATTCTTCCTTTTCACCTACCTTAGGAAATTGTCATTTTAGTTTAATAAAGTGCATGAGCACATATTTACACTGACCAAACCCAAGGACGCCTGATGTAGAGGTTTCTGATTCACCTTCAGCTAATACCAACTAAACTGTACCAACCCAAGATGATACATCCACAGAGATCATGCCAAACTGTCTGAAAATGTAATTGGGTTACCCACCTCAATCTTATCACTTTACCACATTAACCCAAATTTATCCCCAGGTGTAGTAGTTAAATTATAAAATATTTTAAGTATTATTTTTTCATTTTGCTGTCTTCGTAGCAGTGGTTTACTAGTACAATATAATGTTTTCTTTTCTTGGGTGCAACCTTGAGCATTACTTAAAGATGTACCCAGTCTCGTGAAAGATATCCCAGCCCATAGCAGAGTGGTTGGGACCAGGTGATCTTTAAAGTTCCCTTCCAAAAAAAATTATTCTATGGTTCTATGTTCCTTCTAAACCAGATTTCAGTTTTTGTAGGAACCAATGTAGACATATTGCTTGCTCTGCCTGGTAGCTCGAGCATCTTCAACTCTTGCCTTTACAATAAGAAGCATTTCAGTCAGTATTATATTTAGCACAGTGTGATGCAGTTGTACTTACTGTGCACATTGTTAACAATGTGTCTGAATTAGACACTTAGATAACCAATCTTTTTTTTTTTTTTTTTATTTGCTAGATGTTTGCTTTACATTAGTAGTTGGGAAATAAGAGTTAGAAAGTGGCATAGTCTGATGATTAAGATGAAAATGTCCAAAAGGTTCAACCCTATCTAGTAAAAAAACCTCTCATTCTTTGCAGTACTGACACAGTTGAAATGAGCTTTACTAAAAGTGAGAGGAAGTTGATGGCACTATTTTCTTCTTCAGGGGCTTTTAGAATCAATCCCCATCTGTACTGAACTAGGCCACATCTATAGACATTGAGGACATATCGCACATGTCATTTTCCCAAATGCATTTAAAATTAGGTTAACAAGGGGGAAGTGAGACTTGAATTTTCAAATTGTAAGACTCACTGTTGATGTATTGTATTAAATCATACTGCTTCACTTATTGAGATTTTTTTTAATAGATAAGAACACTAAGAAGACCTAGACAATGCTATAAAGCATTTAGATAAAATAGAATTAATAAATTAAATACCTCAAAGTATGTCTTCAAACTTGCAGTGACTTGATATAGATGCATACTACCAGAAAGCAAATGATAACAAATTGAGACTTTTAGGAGTCGTTAGGAGAGGAAAGAACACCAAAACCGAACACAAAAAAAACTTGAGATAATACTTATATCTCTGGCCTAGGAGTCATAGACAGGAAGAGTTGTATAGATTTCCAACTAAATGACAATTAATTCCCCCTGTTGTCTGTTCAATGAAATAGAGTTGTTGATTTTGCAGCAGAAATGCACTTAAAGACTGTTTGGTAGTCGATTTCAAATGTCATGTCTTGTCACTTTTGGCTTTTGGCAGAATACTTTCGGCGGAATATACTCCATAAATGGGTCAGTGGACAGAGTGAGCATTAGAAGTGTTAAATACATTATGAGTATCTGGAGACGGCATATAGTCTACACCTTTGTGCACAGATATGGGGCAATACTTTGTAGGGAAATAGAGAAATAGGACGATTCTGGCTGCTCATTGCATAGATGAAATCAATGAGATTTTGGGTTTAGACAGGAAGTTTGACAGAGTTGTAGATGAAAATGTAAAACATGTAAAATTTAATCCACTGATGTAAAAACCAATAAACACAACCAAAGAAATCAGTCAGACTTCTGAAAGGCCTTGGAAATCCTTTATACTGCAATCAATTTGTCAGTGCTTGTACGGCCTGAAGCATCAGAAGCAAATTGCTATTTTTTTTCACTGAAAAAAATAACTCTGATTATTAACACCATGATTCCAATATATCAAATTTATTTTTTATGTGTTGCAAGTGTATTAACATTGATGACAAAGATATGAAATCCCACTTCTCCGACAATGGCCACTGGTTTTCTTGCTGTGGAACTGAAGGGTCTCTTGCCTAAGACTGCTACCACAGTTACATTATGAAAGACAGCTGAAATGCCACAGGGAAAACACGGTCCCCACCTTCCTCATTCTCCCCACTGTGGAGCTGGCACTTCTCACTGCAGGAGCTGTCTTTATGGCATGACTACTAGCCACAAGGATGCAGAAGTTGAACATCAAGACAGATTTCCTACCAAGCGAGAGAGCAGTGTATGTAACCAGCACACCAGAAAATAATATGTGACTGTGGAGTTTATAAGGAGAGAAATTTAACATAAATCTGACCCAAGGCACCGTAGCAAAATTTGACTAGGCGTTCAGATCCAAACTGTGCAAATAACATCTCTTGGGAGCCACAGGTGTGGAAATTGCATGCCATTTCTGCACTATGGGAAGTAATTGGATTATTGTAGTACAGCACTGTGCATATCAACTGTTATCTGTTTTATTCTTTTATTCAGACTTAGGCCAGCATATTGGAAGATCTGCAATTTGGCAGAGGGAATTCAATGAAAACTATTTCCCACATCACATGATTTGAGTCATTGAAAAATTAGTGCAAGAGTCATACTTTACAGAAATTCTCTCAAACAGATAAGCTTTTATTGACAGAAATTTAGTTTCAATTTATTTTTATTATTTGTATTTGTGTACTATATACACAAATAATCACATGATTAAGGCCATACCAACCCACACCATCCTGTTTAATTAAATAGTTAATGCCATTATCAGTCTGGTAGTATAATTAATATTTTACTAGAGAGAGATTAGGTGTAATTATTCATAATATTTTCTTATATTACTTGGAGATTTGAATAAAGAGCTGTTTATAATCTGCAAATAAATCAGAAAGAAAAGGTAGAAAATGCTTCAGGTTGCCTAAGAAATTCAGTTGTGGTTGCACACTGGTTTTATGAATTAATATAAAGCTCATTTTCTTAATTTGTTGGTATGAGTATTTCAACTCCTAAATGAAAAGAAAATGGCCTAAACTGTTGTCTAAATAGGTGCATCATAAAAACAGAATACAGAGAAGAAACCATAATAGAAAGTCAGGTTTCACACATTCTATATGAGTGCTCTACCAACTTGCCATATGCTGTTTTTTGCCTAATCAGTATTCAGAAAAGTGAGACAGTGTAGACAGATATAATAAATGTACTACCATAATGCAGATATACTCTATTTGGAACAATCTTCTGGGAAAAAAAAAAAAAAAAAAAAAAACCCAAGAAACAGGGAAAAAAAAAAAAAAGGAGAGAAAAAGGAAATGTGACTCCTCATGTCCATAGGGCAGAGAAGAGACTAGATCTTGACCCACCTCCTGTGCCTCCCTAGGAAATATTCTAATCACTGAACTTTTCATTATATATATGATATCCTTTAGTTATAAAAGATGAACAGAGGAATGCCTAGCAGGGAATATGAGTGAGAGAGAACGTTTAGCTGCTTATACTTTTAAACAGGCATTCCCTGGAGCAAATATTTCTTGGTTTAGAGAATTTCTGCTCAGAGAAACCAAGCAAAAAAAAAAAAAAATAAAGAAACTGAGTATCTACAGAAAATATGTAGTACCAAAGCTGGTGGGTTGCCTGAGCAACCTTAACTGGATAATAATGTCTTTTGAAGATTTACACTTTTCAGACCCTGTATGATCCAGTTGATAGAATATGAAGCAAATCCACACGAGGCCAAGGAACTATCAGGGCTTCATACCAATGCTCCTCTAACCAGCCTCAGAGCCAGTGCTGGCCTGGGTCTGAGCAAAAACAAGCCTGAAATATTTTTGCAGAAGTAATCTAGTGTTAAGGTAAAGGGTTGAATAAGTCAGCTTTCCAAATGATACCTAATGTTCTCCCCCAGATATCTTCCTGTGTGCTGTAACTGCTCTTCTTCAGTTTCAGAATCTTGTAGAGCAGTGGGGTAGGGTTAGAGCTTCTGAAAAGGTGTTTCCTTTGAAGGATCTAAAGACATTTCTTCTAGTGTTGTAAAGTTTGCAGGCTGCTGTGCCCCTTTGCGGCTGCTAATGAGAAATCTGAAATGAAGCTTGTAACTCTAATGAGTTTTTAATCAAAAAAAAGCCAACCCAAACAAAACATAAATCTCAAACAAAATCAAAACCACAGCTTAAAGTATTAGAGTTTGGAGCTATTAAGGCAGAACAGGTTTTTCTCATGACTTTATCAGCTTGCTAAGATAACGTCCTAAGAACTATGAATCAGAAAGTACCAATGGGTGTTAGAGTTCTTGAGATGGCAATCTCCATACAGAGAATAAAGAAGCTGCCTCAATAACAAAAAAAGCTTCCTAGTTTAGTCAAGTTGTTTTATACTCCAATTGGAAGGTAGTGAGTGGTGAAACTGTCAGTAAGTCTTGTATTATCCTAGACATGCTATTACGTGTCACACATTAAAAAGGCAGACACAAGCTACACTTGGGTTTGTAATGCCACACAGACTTAATCTTAGGTACCAAGAATTTTGTCATGGGAACCAGACAAATCAGGGTAATGATGATAATCAGTGAAAGTATAACAAAAATAAAAACTGAGTTCAGAGTACATTTGAACATCACATAGCTGATAACTTGTGCTTGGGAATGGCAGAGCAAGCTCCTGTCAAGTTCCTATTGGCTCTGATGGGGGCTTAAAATTATGAGTAAAACTCCTTTTACAATGAAAAAGGAACATTAGTTTCTAAAATAGCACATAAATAAAATTTAGATTCCTGAATTGTATGCCACAATCCCAAGCACACCAGAAGAGCAGCTGCCTAGTTTTTATTAATGTAAATCTTTGCAAGTGACAGGGTTTCTCATTTGTGCTTCTCAGTTATGACAGAGCTGAGCAATGGACCATTTCTCTGAATCCTAATACCTAGCAGCCTTCTCTCCTTCTTATTCAAGAAGCTTGATGCTTTGAATGCTCACTAAAGCGATTGATCTCAAAAGATAATCTAGATTAACAATACCAAAAAAATTTAAACAACCTCCCCCCAAAAACCCAAAAATACCCAAAACATAACAAGCCAAACAAAAGAAAACAAAAAAAAAGCAACAAAAAGCAGAGTAATATGTCCAGTCTAGAGAAAATGTAGTCCAGAGAAAATATTCCTGCAGATCAAGAGAATAAGAAGTTCTCTAAGCTCTAGTAAAAGGGATACTTAGAAAGGATTATTTGTAATTTTTCCTCTTAAAACTATCACAGAACAGAAGCAAATTCTGTGATGAGATAATGGAGGGACAAAACATGAATCTCTTCAGATGGTGAACATTTGTCTTTATTGTCTGATTGCCATTTCTGTAGGCTTTTCTATTCTCTGCATTTTGGTCTAAATAACATTGAATTCTCTTTCATACAGAACTTTGCATAAGAACTCTCAGCATGTCCTGCACTATCTTCCATTCCACTCTCTTTATGCCACTTTCTGGTAAGAACAGTGATATGGAATAGAATTTATTCAAATGGAATAGGGAGATGGATCACCATTCTTGAAATAACTGACTTATTGACTGGCCTATTGTATAAAATAACTTTATTCAACATCTGTTGTTTTAAAACAACTTGATGAAAATAAACAAACAAAACAGAGCAAACAAAAGATGAGTCTTGAACATTGCTTGAAAAGTTTCTTTGGGACAGCTATTCAAGGGAAAATCAATTTAAGACTCTTCAACAATTTGCCACATGACTTTTGGTAGTTCCATAATTAGAAGCATTTTGATGTCATTCTGAGATCCTAAGAGATCCTTGATATGTTGAACAGACCCAATAGCAGCCTGAGACATCAAAGATTCATTGCTAAACTTTCCTAAGAGTTAAAGTAAAAAAAGAATTAAATTCTAGGTTAAATCCAGTTCCAAAATGGATGGGAATGAAAGGTTTGAAAAGCAAGTTCCCAACATGTGACAGAGGAAGTTTTCTTTGAATCCCAGCAAGACGAATACAGTTCAATGTTATCAAATGCAGCCATATTTTAACTAAAGAAAATAGTTATAAGAATGTGGGAAATCAAGGTTCCTACCTAACCAAGCTTCCAATTTACTGCTTAGCTAAGTAGGGTAATGCAGTAACCACACCTTACATCTGAAGCAATTCTACTTCAAATTTTCTACAATGCCACTGGCATTAATCAGTTGCATGGTTAAAATCATCAGGGAAAACAAATTAAACAGTACTTTAAATTGAAGTTAAATGTACAATTTATGCATTACACATCTCTTGTTATAGCTTTTACACCCAGGTTTATCTGAGGCCGCATTTCAGTGAAAATTGATACCATTTTTATGGATATGTAAAACAATTATCAGTTTTAAAAATATTTTCATAGCAGTGACACAAAAGTCATTGGGCTATACTTTTTCTGAGCTATCTAATATTGCTGATGGTCTAGAGACCTGATCTCAATTTGAGTCTTTCTAGGTTTGAAGACATTTTTCTGTGATTGCCTTATTATTTGTTTTGCCCATTGGCATGAATAATCAGAATTTTCCAGTGCCAGAAATGTATGTATCAACAGAGAAAGCTTGCTTTTATTACTAAAAGTCAAGAAATAAAGATACTTATTCTCTGAAGACTAGCAAGGGTTTTAATAAAATTCTTCCTTAAGAAAGCAAAACCCCCTCAAACTAAATCACTATGGTGCTAAAGGTAATCACAGGGTTGTGGTTCTATGTTTTCTACATATATATCAACAGTAATGATGTCAGATTCTAACATGTTCATTAATTATAATACAGTCTGAGGAACTGGAGATCATCTTCAGCAGCCAAGGAATTAGTAATGCCATGAGCTGCTGTCCCTACATGGGTAATCTAGAAAATATAAGAACTTTTGAAGAGGACTGCAATTAACAATGAGATTGTTGTCTGTGCCACAGCTGAGCAAGAATGGTGGTTTAACTTTTTAGACCCTGCCATCAACTTCTGCTTAGAAGTGAGAATCCATCCGTAGTTATCACAAATCAAATGCTGCCAAAACCATATGTGACACACTATCTCTGTTGTACCTGAACTCAATTTATTTTCTGATATGTTTCCTATTATTGATTGAATATGATGCCAATGGAAAAGTGCAGAATCCATTAAGTTTTCAAACATGGAACTGTTGATTTCCTCTTCTATGGTTTCTTTCTTCTGAGGAAAAGCCTGAAATTATACAGACAACCAAATACACTTCAATAGCACACTTTTGATGTCCATTGGAAGAATGTAACTGAACAAAAGTCCTCCTGATGGTTATTTGTCCTCCTCTAGTTGTGTCATTCCTAAAGACATGATTTATTGGCCATTTCTTGCCACAGCAAGCTGACAGCATCTTCTCAAAGCAGATGAGAGACAACAGAGAAAATAAATTCTGAGACTTTTAAATAGATTTGAGCAAAATTTTGGCTGTCTGATTAACTCTGTTGTGTTGTACTTTAAAAATATTAAGACTTTGGAGGAAAGAAAGTGAAATGGAAAACATTGACAAACTGCTCAATGATCAGCTTAGGTTCTACAAATCCCTCTTCAGCTGTGACAGTTTTTTCCATTGGTGATTTGGTGAAGAACAAAACACCTGAATCAGAGAAAAGAGAGAACAGGATCATTAACTTTCCTAATGAAACAAGTTTTCTATAGCAGAAACCATATGGTTTTTTAAACTGCTCAGTATTCTAGAAGAAGCTGATGTGGCAATAGGTCAATTATGTCCTGTGTTTAAAGTTAGTCATAACAAATGAAATGGCACATAAATCTTAGATGGTCAGGGGTTTTCTCATGTTTCTCTTCTTTGTGGATTATTATTTGCTGATGTAACTGAACAAACATTGATGTATAACATTAGAAGTATGGTAAGTGTTGCTATCCTAAGCTGCAATCTGCAATGTAATTAAATCATGGCAGAAGAAATTTTACACAAGTTTCATGCTTCTGCAGTGCATGAAGCAGCAGCCTAAAATCTGAACCATACAAGTTTCTGTATAGCTGTCTCATTGTGACTGTCTTATGCTTGGTGTCTGAGTATGAAGAAATCTTAATTCTAATAATCTTTTTTTTTTTTTTCTTTGCATTTTATTCATGGTTGAATTCTACTGTTTTCTCTAGGGTTTTTATTTTCCCAGAACACAGGAATAGATAAAATATTAATGCAGTGCCTGACTTCCCTGCTCAACTGAGGTGTATATCAGTTCACTGCAGTCAGGAAAGTATATATCCAGCAGCTTGAAACAGCAGGGTTTTCCCAAGGATCCTCAAGAACAGTGTGTTTTCCAATGCCCATTAAAAGGTGAGTCCTAAGATCTATGCTTCAATTCACTTTTATTCCTCAAATCTGGAAACATAGTTCTGTAATTATGCTTTTCACTTGAACAAGACATGCAACTATTTGAATGAGCTAACTAATAAATCTCCATCTTTTACATTACCTCTGAACACTAAATACTGATAGCTCTAATTTTAATGTGACAATCATTAATCCATTATTAATAATTATGATAATTATAATAATGATTATTTTATTACAATAATATTAATAATGATAGAAAATTAAAAATGTTTACTAGTTTACCTCTGAAAGTAGGCCAGTGATATTCCTTGAAGAGAGATACATTGGACATCCTTTTTTTGATCTTTACAATAATCCATTTTTCTCTCTCCTTAAACTTCAAGAAATAAGGAACAATGGTATGTAACTCTCTTCCCACCTATCACACTGACTGAAATAGAGTCTATTGTGATCTTGTCTTTCCTTCAAATCAGAGAGAATAATACAACTAATTTCTTTTCTTCTTCTTTTTTTTTTTTTTTTTTTTTTTTTTTTTTTTTCCTGCAATCAATTCATCTTTGAGAAAATGTTCTGAATTATAATTGTCACTTGCAACTTACTCTTTGCATAGATAATGACCAGGGTTTGTGAATCTTTTGTAAATCTGTCCTGGGGGTAACACATCCAAATCTTATGGCCACTAAACACGTAAGTTATGTTTTCAAAAAGTAAAAGAAAGGGGGAGTTCAAGGAGTAATTTGTACAGGAAATTGGCAATGGCTTCTTATCTTGTCATTGAATAATTTCAGGCCTGCAGTTGAGTCTCAGCTATTCTCAGGATGGAGCAAATGTTCTCCAGACTTGCTCCTAATCTACTGGTTTATGCCTCTGCATGCAAGCTCACGAGCTGTACTTAGCCATGCAATATAAGTCAGATGTTCCTCTTGATATATTCCATTTGGTAAGGAACTTCATTATCCAGTGAAGACGCTGAATTGCTTATCAGAGGAGAATGCAGTCCAGAGTTCAGATCTCAGGTGAGCTGATAGAGATTGAAGGTTATAAAGTGTGAGTAACACAAAAATGATCTCTGTGTCATTAGGAAATATTGAACAAAGAAACACTATTCTACTCTTGTACTCAGTTTTCACAGGATAACAGAACATTTAGCTAAATTAAAGCACTTATTCCTTGCCCTTGACAATTGAGAACTTTTGTCCTGACACCCATTGGTCACCAGTTGATGTCTTGGTACATAAAGATGGATTGTTTCTATTTTTGTGTACTTTTGAATCTTACAAAAGAATAATTTTATGCCTGTGTTGGAAACTCTGGTACATATTATGTGTGAGTCCTTTGGGTTAATTAACTCTTTCAAGAGTAACAATGGCAGTTTTAAAAGTGTTTTTTAATTGTCAGACTAACATCCATCACCTATTTAATGGAAAAAATACTAGAACATGTAGTGTAGATACTGGGAAGAGATATGTTTGTTCTCTCTCCTTTTTTTTTTTTTTTTTTTTTTTCCTTTCTGTTTTCTGATCTGAATTCTCCTAAATTCTAAATCTCTAATTACAGAAAATATACAACCTGGTCAATCCCCATTACCTGGTCATTGCTGTTCTATAGAGCTTTCATATTCATGCAATTTTCAGGATTTGTGTAATGACGAAATAAAAACCAAAAACAGTATCCAGGCCATGTCTTCATTTTCCAATCTACAATAATGCCTAAGTCTTTTCTGTGGGGCCCCACTATGTAAAGTTTTGCTCACAGTGCATTCCTTGCAGAAAGTATTGTACAGATGTAAAATCTATGTGCCATTATATAGACCTCACTTTTTTTCTACCTGCCTTTAGAAATTTGTGGAAGTATTAACTTTCATTTTGCCATTGTTGATACACAGAAATGATAATCTTAATGTATATAGCTTTTCATTATTCTTATTTCCACTTGAAGTTTGGAATAAAATATGGGAAAAATAGGACAAAACTTAAGGTTATAGCTATTTCATGCATACTGATTCTGTTGATTTTGGCTTAAAAATGTCGCCTGCTGGTCTGGACAAGGGACAAAGTCTCAAAAGCAGCCAGCTGGCTGAATATCTTAAAGGACTAAATCCCATTGACATAAGTGTTTTCTTTCTGAAGTAAAGATTAGCAGACTATTATGATAACAGATAAAGAGACACTAAAATATTTTAAAATTAAAAAATCCAGCTGATCTTAGTCAAAGACATTTTTTCCTCCCTTCTTCTCCCCTCCCTTTACAAAATTTGAGTAGTATGATTTTTTGGGAGACTCCAGGGTTTTGAAGTAAAAGAATTTATTGCCACAAGCAGTGCGAAGGGTATAAGGTGGCAAGGCTTCTGGATGGTCTGTAACTTCTTTGACTGAAGATTTCAGGCTAATGGAATCTGTACTAGAATAGATGCTATTATGATGCTGGTACCTGTAGGCATTGATAATGCATTTTGGAGTCCACTCACATTTATGTTGGAAACAAAAAAAGTTATTTCCATGCAGAAATTACAAGGGAAGTATAAAATGAGAAAGTTAAAAGAAAAAGAAAAAGAAAGAAAAAAAAAAAGTTTGGTGATCTATCTTACCTGTTTCATGTGTTAATAGCACATAACATCAATTTATCTTTTTGTTTGGGATTCTTATTCCCTACTATGGTTCTCAAAATGAATTCATCTGAGGGCTAACATGGGCTATTAAGATACAGAGACTCTTGTGTGAACTCTCCACATGCATATGAATCATCCCAGCTCTCTAGTGCTTGTATCACATTGTATGTGACAAATAACTTGGTGCTAACTGGGACTACTTAGTCTGATAAATTAGATGTATTTAATATACTTGCCTTAGGGAGTAAATGAAAGATAATGTGCTTTTAGTATTTTAAAAAATAAGTTCCAGTTCTCAAAACCCTGACAGAACAATTTTCTCCTATTTTTTCTGGCAGCTGAATATTTTTTTCACATGGATCTAGTTGCAGAGATCTTGGTGGGAACAAGAAAACACAGATTTATACCTCAGCAATTATGTGAAGGTATAATCTTCTTGGAAGAAGAACAGATGGGCAATAAGCATTTGAATCCAGTCTACCTGATTTTTTCCTGATAAACACCTTGTTGGCATGTAAAGACAATTGCTGGGCAGAGAAAAAGAGAAAGAACTGAAGAAAACTAAAACTCCAGGCTTTACTCTCAAAGGCCTCACAGCCCTCTTAATGTTCATGCCCAGCTCAGCATAAACCAGAGGGGCTGCCAGCACTGGCAGTGTTCCTAATGTGGTAGATCAAGGAAGAGCCACTTCGATGAAGATTACTTCATAGCTTTCATTACAACCTCCCTTGAAATGGAAAAGTAACCCCAAGTCCCCTTCAGTGTACCAGATAACTCAATCTCTCTGCATGTTTGCTGTTGGGACTTAGTTCTATAGGTTTAGATCTGTTATTATTCTAGACACTTCCCTTAGAATTTTTAGGCATTCAGAGACCTTATCTTCTTTTCTCCCTAAGTTTAATGACATTGCTTTAAAAAAAATTACTGGAAATAAAGCTCAGTGGCAAGCAAACCAGAATTTTTAATTTTTTTTTTTTTTTTTAATTCCATAGTAAAAAAGCAATTAAATCCTAGAATTCTTTCATTGTCCTCCAACAGTCTGTCTGAAGTCACTTGGAGAAATTTCAGTGTCTCAAGTATTGCCAGAGAAGTTCAAAAACAAAATGAAAGCAGATTTTCCAGATGAAATCTGAAAGCTTAGTCCTGAAAACTTTTTTGCCAGTGATTTCAATCCATCCTTTACTCTATCCAAACATTATTATTGATATTTCAACAGACTGTAAAGTGACAGTAAAACCATTCTGTACAATACCACTCTCTCAGTATATTTGAATTAGCTTCAGGCATCTCTTCTAAGTAAACCTCATAAATTACCAAAATACTTATGCAGGAAACAACTCTGTTGAGATGTTAGGAAGAGTTGAGGATGATTCTATTATCATGACATGAGCATATTAAATTTTTGACTTAGCATGTCCTTTGTCTGAGGTAATCTGACATGTCAGATAGCAGGTGAAAAGTGCCTTTGGATAGAAATTTTTCTCAGACTTCAACACATCTGCAAGAGTTACTTCAATATCCACAATTTCATGGGCCAAGCCTGGCATGTTTCCACCAGCCAGAAAAATTTAAGTGCACCTTCAGGTGGGAGAAAGGCACTAAGCAGCAGTACCATGTTCAAAACGTATGAGATTGAGGCTAAGAAGAAAGAAGAAAAAAATAAAAAGAGTTGTTGTCATGTCTAAACTGTGTTGTGCTTGCCTGAGATGATTTTAGGGCAGTTCTACCTTTCACACTTATATGAAATATATTTGACTTCACTGGAATAGAAAAAGAGTGTAAACATGTTGTAGAATCATAGAATTACAATAGTTTCTATAAAACATTTAGACTGTTTAAATAAAGTTACTAAATCTTTATTGGAAATTCAAACATGACTTTTAATTGCTTTATGCACCCATCTGAATTTTAAGACAAACCTCTTTACTCTCAAGACCACTTTATTATATTTTAAAATTTGTCTTTCTAAACAAGCCACCTTAATTCTCTAGGAACTCCAGAATATTTGGGAGAAGATGGGGAAAAAGATTATATTCACTAGACACATTTATTTTTTTTATGTGACAGAGATACATTTATTTAGAGACTGTGGCCCAGCCACTTGAACTCTTATAGATAGACCTTGACATTTATGAGCCAAAGAGAACAATTAACAACTCAATTGCCATAATAAATTAGCAATAAATGGAATTGTTATAATCTGCCTTTATATTATAGCCAATATTTCCAACTGCTCTGTTCCAACTAAAGTTCTGTAGCATTTACAGTAGATTCCTTTATATCATAAGCACTATTCATGCTGCTACTCTTACATTCCAAGTAAGCAATGTGAGGAAAAATTCCAATAAAAAATAAAATTCCTAAAAATACAGAATTTCAGCATACTAGTCATAACTGGCAATTACTGCATATGATGAAATGCATTATCTGTGCCCTTGGAAAATGTCACAGCTGTGCAAGACATTAATAACCTCATGCATGCTTCCATATGATGTACAATGCATCAAATAAATCAGAAGGATTTTTCTGTGATAAAGCCAGCTATATTGTACCTAGAGGTAGCCAATTAAGCAATAAGACATGACACTGGGTATATTGCACTAATTCATCTTGATCTTGGAAGCTATTGAGCCCCCAATAATTTGTATTTTGATCTTTTATAATCTCAGAGAATTTTTTCAGATACTTGAGTACCCTTTTCCATACAGTTACTGGTTTTGAGTTCAGAATTATCAACTCCTACTGCATTGATTGCTCTTCTTTATATCTGGTTTGAGGTAGAACTATACATTTCACAAGTATAAATGAAGTCAAAAATATGAAATATGTATGTTTATGTCTGCATGTTTATAGCTACTTAAATACTTACAGTTCCAAAGCAAGGGAGCAAAAACATATAAAAGAGAGTATGCATGTATGGGACTGCTTACCTTTTTCTAAATAATATTTATCTCAATTTTTATTGATACATGCATATGTACATGATATGACTTGGTATGAGTGATTTACTTTGCCTTAAAGCTAGAGTGAAAGGGAATCAGATCTCAGTTTGGCAGAAAAGCCTGTTTAAATAGCTAAAGACATAAATGTAGGAAGGAAATTAATTATTTAGGAAAACAACCATATATTTACTTAATGCATGCACTTCAGTGTCCTTATATATCAAAAGGAAGATCACTGAGTGAAAAAGTAAACATGACACCATGTGGATAGTAAAAGAATATGTATTCTTACAACATATTTTAAGAAAAGACAGCAAAGTGTGATGTGCATCTCATAGTTGAAGCCCAGAGAAGACTGAAAATTCCACTTCTGAAAAAAAATTCTATATTTATTGCACACTAAATTTAAATAATTACACACATATTGGACCTCTTAGACAATCATTATGAAATATTTGTGGATGCAGGAATTGGATTCCCATTTACAGGAATGTTTTGGCTATGTTTAGGTGTTCTTTAGGGAGTTTAGCAATCTAAAGGACCTTACCTAATCATTCCAATTTTCACTTCTCTTTACTGCATGTGTTGTAAAGAAGTGTTTGGATATCTTCTGCATGGATGCCACAGAAAAATCTTATCACCAATGTCCCGTGAATATTTTTATAAATATTCATGTGTTTATGAAGTCAATTAAAAAAGTTTTAGTTGCAAAAATATTACAGAACTCTGTAGTAAATTTTTCAGAAAATAAATGAATTTACATATTGTCAAGACATGCTGCATGATAGTACTGGAGATAGTTTTAATTACCAAATCTAACACTCAATCGATAGGCAGAGAAATTCTGTTTCAGCCATTCAAATTTTGCTGGTATTATGCCAGCAGGAAATGCAGCCCAAGTCCCCATTCCACCTAAATTTCTGCAGTAGGTAGGGACATGTAGTATAAAAAGAGAACTACAAGTTCATTAGGCAATACTACCTTTACATCTCTGAGATCAAATAGTTGTAAGAAAGAGCTGCAGGCCATGCCTGAATGCTATTTGCTTCTCTCCGGGCCCTGTAAGATCTTATTTTCTTTTGGTGCTCTACTGTACTGATAAAAAGACAAATCTCTTGCCACCGTTTTTTGGTTTTTTTTTTTTTTTTTCAGAAGAAAAAAAAAAAAAAAAAAAAATAAAGGAAATTTCTAGTGCCACCTATTGGTACGATTTGAAAACAAACAGCAAATTGACTCACCACATGTAGGACAGAAAGTGGAAAATATGATCTCTTGAGTACCAAATGAGGAAATAAACCTGTTCACAATGATTTTTTTTATTATTTTTTTTTTTCCACAAACAAGAATTTTAAATATTTTAAAAAAGAGCAATCAGTTCTTACTTGGTCAGTACTAAGCAGAAATTTATCCTCTCCTGCTTCATGAGGCATTTACAGAATAAAATAGAGTTCAAAATTAGGCCTATTCATTAGTTCAGTTGAATTAGGTAAATATAGAACTGGAATAGCTGTTGATAAGAAGCAGGAAAATCCTCAAGAGTTATCAAAGAAGGATGATCAATGCCAAAAGAATTAAAAGTAGTAAGCTGTCACACACAGCTAAATATCTACTGTTTTGATTTCTTGCTTGATTGCTTGATTTCTTTGGGATGCTTCCTTGATTTCAGAAGGCATAACCAACAATATTGAAACCCATAGCAGAAATGGAGCAATCATTAGTATCTTACAGTGCTCTCATCACTCCAATGCACTCCTGTCCATCCTTTAAGGTTCTAGCCATAGCAACTACTTCTTTTTCCTTCACAGTCCAAGAAAACACAGCACTCTCTGACAGCAATTAATCTCAGAAGGCACAAACACCCTAACTTTGGAAGGAGATTTCTTTCTCCACTGACCACAGAAGACTAGATTACTAGTTTGGACTAGACATGTAACTTCAGGATGGCCAATGGTAGATGAATCTGACTGCTGAGACAAGGATACTAGCTAAAAAAACAAAACAAAACAAAACAAAAACAAAACAAAAAACCAAAACAAAACCAAACATAAACAAACAAAAAATATATAAGAAACTGTCTACAACACCCCCATTACAAAAAGTGCGTAAGAACATATCTAGGTTCAAGAATGAGAACTTTGGCTTTGCCAAACTCAGATAAATTTTTCATTAAAGATATTGGAAGGGAAAATTAAATATTTACAGCAAGTTTCATTTAACAAATTTCAAATTGGTGTCCTTTTCATTTTCCTGAAAACATTCATGACATGCTAATCAATGGTTCTATAAAAAGTTATTAAAAGATTTACTGAAGTCTGTTCTTAGTAAAAAAAATTATTAACCGCTTGAAAAAAACTTCCCCTGATTTCTAGAAATACTAATTAAAATTTGAAGTTAAATTAATTACAAACAACATATCTGAACGAAATCTATGCTTGCACAGGATAATTTTTTTTTTTTTTTGCAACTGAAGCAGCATTTTAATGGAGACGTATGAGACACTTGGGTCATCTTTACTATTTATACTCTTGAAACTCAGCACTAGTAAATAATTCTACTGAATTGGGATTAGAACCTAAAGTTCTATATAGAAATTAATATCTGGGAAAAGCCCAGTGGTAAAGCCAATTAATAAGTGTTTCACCCACTCAGCGTAGGACAGACAAATGGGAATTCACACAAGTATGTTAGGAGTTTAAATTCTACTTTAATTTTTTCCTACTCCTTTTCATAAACCAGCCTTGTCCTTTAATCATCATTAAGATTTACCTGTCCCTAATATGCAATGTTTATTTTGTTTATTTAAAAAATACTCTTCAGAAAAAGAACAAACGAAAAGGCACAACCAGGGAGGAAAATTTAAAGCAGAGAAGATGAAGCAGCAGAACTCCTCAGTATGAAGTTGGAGAACACATGCCAGAAAATCAAAGTGGAAAAGTAGGGAACAAAACCAGATTGGACCAGAAAGAAGCAGGCTGGAGAGTGACAGCCTGTTTTCTCTCCCACTGTAGTCAGTGGGGAAAGTACTGTTGACTCAAAAAGGAAAAGATCAGACCATCTTTAGGGCATGTGTTTATTCTGTTGTCGGGTTGGTATTCATACTTTTATATAAGTCTAAGTCCATGACATAATGCTCCCTTCATTTTATCTAGAATCTCCTCCTTTAAGTTCCTCTGTGTTTTTGGTTTTTTTTCTCCTATGGATGCTAACTATGCTGAATTCAGTTACACTGCTGCTTGTATATTTGATTAAAAGATAGTTGTCTGAGTTATTTGAAGTTCTGCTAGGAGAAAGACTTCATTGTTCAAGGGTTATTATTACTCTGTCTCACGCTCTATTTCTCTCCTAAGGTACTGCAGTGCTTATAATGAAGTGAATCCAAATTACTACTTTGAGGCTGGCAAAGAACCTGACATGCACACAAAATATTCTTTTAACATTGGTCTGAACTAATCATCCAAAGGGATTTTCTGTTTCATTTATAGGATTTGATTCTCCCATGTGTTTTTCTTCTAATGTGATTGTACTGATGCAAAATCAAAAGCACTGGTAAAAAGTCTGGCATGCTTTCAGTCTGCAGGACTTCATAAAAATTCTGGAGAGGTTGATCTAGCCTCTAGCTGATAATGAGGGCAGTCTGATGGAGAAGGCCTTAGCACCTGTAGAGCAAATTCCCTCCTGAGTGCCTGCATCCCTTTTTTTCACTATGCAGATTTAAGAGGATGTGGGCTTCCTTCAGCAGGTGTAAAGGAGGTACAGCCTCCTGACTGATTGACACTTGAGTTTCTGTTCCCTTTGTACTGATTTGGTTATCACAAGTAACCAGTAGGTTAAAGGCTTTTCTATGAAGTATTAAATCAGATTATGATAATTTGTCAGTGAAAGAAAGCTTAGGAATAAAGTCACACCATTTAAGGTTTTAATATAAACTTCATGACTCAGGGTGACATTTAGACTTTTCCTTTTTTTTTTTTTTTTTTTGTAGCAAGTTCCACAAAGAGTGAAATTGGCAGACAAGCCTGAGCAGTGCTACCAGCATAACCTGACAATATTTCCTTGGAATGAGCTGCATTTTTTTTTCTGAATGTTGTGATCAGTACTGTCTCCACCTTCCACTACTTGTCACAGAGTCTTTTCATCACCCTTCCTCATCCTGATAAGTTAATAATTTTTTTTCATTATTTTTTGTACTTATTTTGTCTTCTCCCTGTCTCTTGAGATGCCTTTACAATTAAATGTGGGGGATTTTTTTTTTTTTTTTTTTCCAAAAAAGCATTTCCAACAAATCAACAAAGTAACATGTTGCTCTTTCAAGTGAACTTAACCCTGTTTTTGTATGTTTTGAATTCTCTTCCCATTCCCTACAATCAGTTACCAGGCAAGCTTCAGGCCTGGAGTAATGACTCTTTTTCTGCACTGGATCACAAGCATGGACTTGAGCATGCTTTTGAAACCATATTGTGATTATAAATTCTGTGTATAATTATGCCTATATTGGAGGAAAAGCTTTTCAGCTATCTTTTACCTGTAGCATTGACTGTGCAACCTGGCACGTGTAGGTTCAAAGTAAGGAAGGAGTAGTACAACTTTTAGGTTTGAGATTTTGCTAGAACATTTTTCCCCACTAAGTTCTAACAAAAATATAATAATCATAATGGAAATCTGAGCACAGGTCTATCCATGTCTAAGTCCTCTTAAGGTTTAAAGTGATTGAACAAAGAGATGTGGGATTTCATCTTCTTTTAAAATGTCCTAAAGGAAAGATTTCTGACCATGTACCCCATCATTCCCATTGTAAAGACATATAGTGCAACAGGAGGAGTAGTCTAGATAATTGGAAGCAAACTATTGCAATAAATTCCTATGCTTTTGAAGGTATATACATGGAAATATATATGTGATATAAGTTATGTGGAGAAGATGAGTGAGTATTGGCTTCACATTGTTATAAACAAGTCTGTGTACCTGGACCACAAAGTGAAATTCACATCTCCAGAGGATTAAGCAGGTTTTGTATTGCTGCAAGACTTAAAACTTCACTCCTTTCTTTGCCTCCCACAAAAATAATGATTGATTATATGGGGTTTCTACCAAGCAAATTACAGTTTGAAAGGTTCTTAAGTGCTCTAAAAGCAGAGACATCCTCTGCAGGGACCTTAAGTTGAGGCTATTTAATTTTTGCAGTCAAAAAATTTTTTTGCACTCCAAGTAGAGAGGCCAAGATTTGGTGTAGACAGTTTTCACTGCTGCAGTTTGCTTCCACATTCATAAAGTTCTAGGACAATTCTAATCGCAGGCATAGACCTAAAACTGAGTCAAGACTAGGTAGTTTTAAATGTACAGAGAGTTCATTTACACTAAATGGGGAAAGAGAACTACCATGCTTCCAAATGGCACATGGTTTTTAACTTTCTAATAGTTTTCCCAATGAATGTTCAATTCATTTTACATACATCAGAATAATGGTGCCATACTACTCTTCCCCTTTATAAATAGATACACTCTCTTAAAAAAACTTCCAGCCTATCAAAACAGATACTACTCCTTTTATAAAAAAAATTATGTTTCAAAAACATCAAAAGACAAAAATCCTGTGGGAAAATTATATCTCATTCCATAACTTCCTTTGTCACTAAATACAACCTTAAATCTCTTCAGTGCCTTTAAAAGGAGCTTTGCTTCTCAGATGCATTAAACCCACCCACTTCCTCTCCATATACTATTGTCCTCCCCTTTGAGGCTTGTTTCCCTGTTTGTCCTTTTCAAATAGTAGCATTTCTAAAAAGGATCTTTCAAAGACATTGTACTCAGGCCTTGATGGAAAAGAATCTTCTCATCGATACAGCTGCCCATGCTTCTTTCTCTCTTTTTAAAAAGGAATCTAAAAAACCACAGATATTAAGCTACCAGAATGGACTTTTTTCAAAGCATCTTCTTTTGTCCCCTCCAACAGTTTAAAAAGAGGATGATGTTCTCCAGGCAAGACATTCCTCCCACTGAAGCTGACAGGAATTGTGTTTTTTAAACACAATTGGAAGTAGAAGTTGTCCTAGACTGGTTTGTACAGCTCAAGAATGTATTGTATAACTACATAGCCCATGAAAGTTTTATGCAAAACTTCATGGCAACAATAGGAAAATATTTTTTTTACAATTTAGAAATATAATTAATTTTATGCATATATACCACCTACTATACTGTAGGTAAAAGCCTCAAACTTCCATGTATACACTTGCAGGTCATAGGCTGGATTTGTAGCCCAGGTAAAGCAGTGTAAATCAAGAGTAATTCCATTAAGGTAATTAATTTAGTGCTCCAGTATAAGCCCGGAAGAAGAGTGTGAAGATTGAAACTCTGTAATTGCATTTGTTTCCAGAACACACAGAGCATAATCGATATTTAATAGGACATTGTTCAATAAATTACCAAATGAAACACTGTGGAAAAAGATAAGCTTACAAGATATAAATGAGTGTAAACCTGTTTTAATAACAATTTTTATTTATTTAAACTTGACCTTAAATATATGGAGGCTCAAAATCCCTAATAACTTGCACAATCTGATATTGTCAGATTCCCAGTTCATGAGAAAAATGAAGCCAAGAAAATTCATACAATTTAATAAATGAGTGAAAACACAAAGATTTTGAAATTTATTTGGTTTTTGCTTATTTGGATTTATAAAATCTTTTTATGGTCTTAATATTCAAAAATTCATTTAACCAGGTTTTGAAGTTCCAAGTGTGAGTTGTATAAATTTGGAGTGACTTTATTCACATCTATGGATTCCTTGTAAGTTAACCCTAAAGGATTTGAATGTCCAAGGTTAAAAAGAAATTGATCAAGAACAAAGCCTAAAGAGAGAGTAAATGATAAAAAGAGATCACTGAAATAGCACACTGTTCCAAACTTCTGTTACTGTAATGGATGTGGATTTCTGATCAACCAGGGAGCACCAAATTATTTTCTGCAAAATGTATAACTGAAATAAATCTAATTGCTAGTTTAATTTAGAAAGACAATCTAGAATTTTTTAGCCTAGAAAGTAATTTTTTTCTTGGTGAATTATGAGATTAGGGCAATTTATACTTTACATACTTTTTACTTTTTATTTTTATTTATTTTGAGACTAACTGTGAGTTCCTTATTTCTCAGGAAAAATGCTTAACAAAGAAATATAATAACTAACAAATTAATGAGATTTATCTCAAAATAATAAAAAAAATCAGAAATATTATTGCTTACTAAGAATTTTACCAGAATCTTAATAATTTCTGCAATATGTTTCAAAACCACTAGCCCAGTTTTGAATTCTAGTGTTTGGTTACATTTGGCAAATACTTTGAACCTTCTATTTTTTAAAGCCTCCCTCTTCTTGAATATTCTTGGCTTTTCAGTAAGTAGTCATTGATGCAATTCTACATTGCCCTTTTCTGTCCCTTTTTGATTAACTATTTCTCATTCTTTTTTAGATGACTTGTTTGTTTCTTGTTTCTAATAATTTTGCTGTATAATATTATGACATTAGTTTTTATCTCTGTCAACTTCCATATTAAGGGATCAAACTAAGGAGAAACTTTTGGATTAAGGGATAAATTAAGGAATGGTTACTTGAGCAATTAAATCAGCAAGTTAGCAAAATATGTGGATTTACTAGCTTTGGTTCTTGGACTTATTTCAAGACTAAAGGTGAATGGGTTAAAGGAAGGGAAATATTATCTTTGTGTTGTCTTAACCCCTGGATTTATTAGAAAGATAACCTGCCATTGGAGAAGATTTAAAGTAACGTCATGACATTCTAATTTGCACCATCTGTTGATAATTGCCAATTCCCTAACATGTCAAATGTGAAGGGCTGAGAGGATGGAGCAAAGATGGATATGCTTTGTGCATGCCAATCAGTTTTCTTTGTAAAGGGGGAAATCACAACACTCTGAAAAAGAGTGTACTTCAGGAGCAATAACAAAAATAACATCATGAACTACTAAATTGTCACAAAACAAGGTGGTGAAAGGAACATCTGTCTCCCCATAATTTGTGACAGCAGCCACAGCACATTTCTGTAGTTTGTACTTTTCCTCAAGGATGATATTTAATAGAATAGAGCCTATGAAAACAAGACGTGTTTTTTCTTAGTCCTGAAAATATTTCCTTGAGTATACAAGTTCAACTCTTCTCTTAAAGGATGTGCCTGGACAGCCAAGCCTCTTCTTGGATCAGCATAAATGAAATTGATGCTATCAAGATTGTACTTATTTATGAGGCTTCCCTATTACCAATCTCCAATGTTAAACAGATGGAGCCAGATGAATCAGTCAGGTAAATCAAATTAAACAACTTTTAAGTACAATAACAATATGAGGATCCCTGTAAATGTAGGTGTATTTGTTGTCTTCATCTTATTCTCAGGCTGTGAACAGACACTGAAGATGTCTGTAATTCCAGATGTTACTTTTCTCACTGGAGAGTAAAGTATTAAGCCCAGCTAATGTACTAGCTCCCACAAACACATTCTAATCTGTTTTAAATATAAATCATCTGAATTATTCTGAAGAGTTAAAATAGGAAGCATTCCCATCCTTCTTTCTATCTGCATAATTGAGAGGGTAGGACCTCTGACAAGTGAGCGCTAAGGAGCATGTTTGGGCCATTCTACTTGTAAGAACAAACTTTAACCTTCTCTCTGTTCACTCTAATCCTATACTCTGAACAGCAGGAGAAGCTAGTATGATTACTAACACTATTTAAAAAAAAAAAAAAGTCTTTTGAAGAACATTTTTGCCAGCCAAAATTTTTGACATTTTCTAAAGGAACTCAAATTTAGTTCTCTTAAACAAGTGAGATGGTTCCTCAGTATGCCTGTGGCTTTTGTAAGTTGTTAAAAGTGATATATTAGACTTGAAAGAAACATACAGAATTTTCATATTTTAAAAACAAAATAATTCTTTGGATATTTTCTGTTTCCTGGTGTTAATACATGTAAGTGGTTGTGTTTCTATGTATGAACATATATAAAGACTAGCTATATTGCAGAAAATTAAGCTGATTATATTAATATAGAAATAAAACCAGATTAAGTTGCTAAAGTTGTTTTTATATTCCTGTATGATCAACAAAAGTTATAGAAAAGAGAAGACCTTTTATTCTCCTGTATCTGCTTTTCTTGTTCTATATTTGTAGGAGGAAGTCTAGTTAAGAAAGTTTCACAACTAATATCATGTAAATACAGTAAGAAAAGTGTAAACTTATGAAAAATAATCATGTTAACAGCTTAAGAGAGTCTTGTAATGGGAAAGATATGAAAACCTTTCTTATATCTGAAGACAGTGAATATGAAAACAACCACTGTCAGTTGAAGGTGAAAGAAAATATATTGTTTCTGTTTACTTCCCCTTGGTAGAGTTTAAATTGTTTCAAGATGAAAGAGTTTTTGTGGGAGTTGAGCTGATTTAAATCTGTTTGCTCTGATGCTGCTCTTTTTATAGTACCTGTAACACTACCTTCTGCTTAAGTAACTGTTTGCTGAAGGACAGTAGACCACCAGCTAATCTCAGAAAGAACAAAGGAAGATATTGTATAATCAATATTCAGGTAAAGATTTGTTGATTCTCAGCTTTTTGTTCCTGCAGTTGACTAGAGCAACTACCCTGCAGCCAAACCACTAAAATGATGATAATCTCACAAGTTAATTAGGGATGGTTTTATTCCATATTTAGAGAAGAGACTTTCAGGAAGATGTCATTCTGCTCTTCAAAATACTATAAACTTATTTATATGGACACACTCTCCCCTTAATATCTTCACAAAATTAATAAGTAAGGAGGAATTTAAATTAAAGTCTTACAAAATTTACTAAAATAGATTATCACAATATACTCTTCCACTTGTACCAAATACCAGATATTTTTTCCTAATAAAAGATCATCATTGTTCCATTTGTGGACTCCTCTCTGTCTCTCTAAAAACAGCAGTACCTACTTCACGAGCCAGTCACCAAATCAACATGAAGCTCTGAACGTCTCAATGATTTTGCGAAAGTAGTTACAGTAGAAACTGTTTGATCATTCACAAAAAACCCAGTGATTATCTGTTTCTTGTTTCTTATTAAATCCACATTATAAATAAAGATAAATGAAGACTCTGTTTGTTGTTAAGGTTCTCATTTTTGAAAGGTCAACTGCTGATAAAATACAAGAATCAGAGGGTGAAACCAAGTAGTCCATAGCACTCAGGAGCTTGAATGGAAAGAGGATCCAGATTTTATTTAAATCAAAGGAGAAAAGTCATCTGAATCACATAAGGAGCTCAAAAGCCCAGGAAGACAAATCTTTCAGTTTTCCAAATCTCAATGGGTAAATAAGTGACATAGAGAAATATGGGAATGAAAACAAATCAAATACAAACAGAAAATAGAATATATATGTACAAACTGAAATTAAAAAACAAAACAAAACAAAAAAATAAGAAGGTTTACACTTCTATGCTCCTATACATTCTTTGTGAGTCAAGCCATAAGAAATTGCTACAATTCCATAAATAAAAAATATTAGAATAGAAGTTTCAGTGATAATATGCAGCAAGAATAGGAAGATATCTATTTAAAATAATATTTTCCTCATTTTTCCATGAATCTGATGATGATGCTGATGTACATGGTCTTTTTCTTCCAGAATTCAGAGCAAAATGAAACATAGAATTACAAGATTCACAGCCATTATAAAAATTTTGCTTTTTTTTTTTTTTTTTTTTTTTTTTAATTTTCTGAGTTGTTTCATATCAGTGAAGAATAGAGGATAAGGTGTGAAAAGGAGGGCAGAATGACAACCCATTAGTCTGATAAATAATAATATTCAAGGCTTCTTCTGAAAGACATTTTTAAAGAAAGAATAAGATATTGCCAGTCTAACCTGATAGAATGCATTGAAGAATGATTGATTTTCTAGATGGGAAAGGAGAACAGATCTTATCAGTCTGATACCACACAGGAATTGTTAGTTAAGAAGAGGAGAAAAAAAGGATTAATCTGGGAATTATAAAGTGGAGAAGGGAGTAAAGGAGCGGTGACAATAAGAGTAAAGAACAGGGATGAACTCAGGTAGAGGGAGGAAGCAACTGCAGTTCCTCAGTGATTGGTCTCTTGAGTGGTTTCGTTAATGTTTTCTTTAATAACCTTGAAAGAAATATGATACTGAGTTAAATGTAATATGTAGCTTGTTAAGAAAATTGGGATATCATGCAGAAAAAATGGGATAACCCCAAGTACTGGAAAAATAAGACCAGAATGAAATTCAGTAGTAAGAAATATATGGTTTTATATTTAGGAATTAATACTAACATTTTTTTCTCAGTAAATCAGAAATTCATTATTTGGAAATGACCAAGGAATAAATTCTGTTCTCTACATGTCACAGACAACTATGTACCATCACGACAGTATGACCATGAAAAAGAAAAATGTGATCCTACAAAGTATCATTTGGAGTGTTTTCAGAGGAGACAGGCAGGAATCAATGACATTGCACAAAGCAAAAGTGAAATGTCATGAAAAACAAAGTATGTAATTCTCATCACATACAAACAAAAAAAGACTGTATTGAAACTGGAAATCGTTGGAGAAAGGTGCATAAGATCAAGAAAAAACTTTCTTACCAAAAAAAAAAAAAAAAAAAAAAGTTGTTATTGGGTATTTATTAATTTACTCATAGAAAAGAAGGTCAAGAAGGACTGAAAAGATACAAGGTGTGATCCCCCCGAAAAAAAAACCAAAAACAGTTAAACTCTTTAAATGATAATGATGATTGAGAATTTAAACAAAACAGAAGACCATTTGCCAGGTCATGAATAGACATAGACAAGAAAGGCGAATAAGATTTCTGCCATAAAAACAATGATTTATTTACAGAAAGAGCACAATCCCAAAAAAGTCTGAGCTATTTTTAAAGTGGAATTTATTTAATTTATTTAAATTATTATATGTTATAGATACCTGTAATATCATGAGCTGAACTACATTTGATTGATTTCATCCTGATCCTATGCTCTTAACTGTTTGCTGACTTACCAGTGAAACAGACTTATTACCAGCTAATGTAAATCAAAATTACAGATTTCAGCTCTTAGTCTTTCTGCCAGAGAAAGTCCCTAACCAACATCAGCAGCACATGGTATTAACAAGTATTTGTTGAATTAGATGTCACATGTCAATTGGAGTTTGAAATCTTTGTTATGTTAGGATATCTCAAATTTTTATTTATATAATTTTTAAAAATACAAAGGCTTTTGTTTGTCTGCATTCAGTGCCATTGTGCTGTTGTATGCCCCTTCCAATTTTTAAAAGGTGTATAGGTGTAGGTTACTAATTGGCATGATTTCAGGTGTGAAGTTTCTGTCAAAACATTCCAGGACTCCAGTTAGAGCTATGTATGACCCTTTGGTAAGATAGGAACCACCTTCTTTCTAATGGGATAAAACTTCTGTTTATAACCCTGAAGGGCTGCAAGATACTGAACTTACAGTCTTCCTTATAATTAGGGCAGAGTGCATTTTGAACGGAAGTGTGGGAGAAAGAAGGAAGAAATTTCTAGCAGTTATTGCTGAGAACTCTGAGTTCAAGAATGGCAGAAATAATCCATGAAGAAATGATACAATGCAGGAGAGAATAAAACATTGTATTAGCTTAATATACTACAGACCCCCACAATCAGGACATAGATAAACTCATGACATGTTTATCACTCACAGAGTTGAATTAGAAGTCTATTCAGTGGAAGAAAACTGGTTTTAGATTTTGAGAATTCATGGGGACAGTGTGACAAAACATTCAGATATCTGTTGGTAGTGAAATCACGAGGACTGAAAAAGATAATCTTTACTTCGAAAAATTTTCAAGAGAAAAAGCTGACTGTTTAAAAACACAGTAATATCTCTATTAACTAGAGAATAAAATTAAGCAAGTCAAACCAAAAAGGTAAATTAAAAAGGCAAAGCAAAGCACTGTAAAATGCTATTCCCCTCTATTGATGCTTCAGTATAAACTGAAGAGGAATCCAGCTGTCTAATAGAGCTGATGAAGGACTTCTTTAAAAGTGTGAAGAATTGGTTCTTGCAGGGGGATGTTTCAGAGGTACCTGAATTTCCTGCATCCACAGTGATGTGAGGAGATGTCTCTGGAGGCTTGGAGAGCAATATGTTGCATGCTGCACTTCAGATCCTACTGCAGGTGAGAAAGCTTTTGCTGGCAATCTTCTACCTACCAATAGTCTTTACTGGCAATACACAGACTAAACAGTGCCTCCTTCTGTCATGTCATCCTGAAATTAGGATTTAGCTCTCTTCACATCTTTTCCTGAGAATTCAGGAACAATGGGCAAACATGAATTGCCTTCATAATTTGTGACCCAACTTGCTGATGGCTGCCTTTGCCAAAGTGCTGGCCCTTCATACTGAAAGTTAGCAGTAAGGGCAGCCTTAAAAGATAAAGCAGCACACCAGGCCCACAGTAGGGACAATGATATCATTCTCATCTAGTTCCCTTCTTACCAGATAAATAGCAGTCTTCCTTTGCTCTTGCCCTGTGACTTTTAACTGCTTGATTGTAAACAAGCTGAGTGTTGCAAAACTCCACAGACCCGAGAGTTTGGGCACTTTGTCAGCATGTAAGTGTTCCATCCCCTCTTGTTGAGTAGCTTAGGACCTAGAACAGGATTCTACACTAGTCTAAGTCAACCCTTTATAGTAAAAAAAAAAAAAAAAAAAAAAAAAAAAAAAAATCCCAATCAACAGACAGAATGCCAGAGGATTCTAAATATAATCTCATAGTTTGTATTTGTCAAGCTTCTCTAAAGGCTCTGGCAGAGTTCAGGTGTCTATTTGCACTGCCTGGTGTGAATGCAATTCCTATATCTGACAATTAAAATTGAGCGCCTGGGGGGTTTTAATCTAAGGATGAAAACGCTATATTTAAATGCCTTAGGAATTCAACTATTTCAAAAAGTACAAGACTATTGGATTTCTTTTAGGGACTATGATGGGTTTAAGGCAGTGTCTATCTCACCTTGAATTCCTAGACTCGGATTTTCAAAAAAACTGCAAAAAGGTGCACACTAAGGATGGATTTTAAAAGTGAGTTGACAGGTTGCCTGTTTCTAGCACATTAACAAAGTTCTGTAAATAGACTTTATTCACTGTAGAAACAACAGAATTTTATTTAACATAATTTTCTCTTTTATTAAGAAAAATATGAAATTGTGTATATTTACTTGTGTACCTGTAAATAATGATACACTTCTATGGCATAAGTTTAAGAGCCAAATAACCTATACAATTTATTTACTATGCGGTTAAGAGCAATCCACGTTAATAACTTCTATTTTTAAATACAAGGCAACTAGGAATGGATTAATGAGGCCTAATACTATGAAAAGAAAATTAATGATACGTGTGGAGATAATACTTCACAACATAAGCCAGCAGGGGACTATTCTCCATTAGAAGCCCGAGTTCTGTGAAGGTTCAATGATACAACTGAAAGCATTATAGTATTAGCAGATAGTTACAGTTTGCAGAACTGTGGAAATTCTGTTTTCTTACAGGATATTGTCAACAGATATTGGAAAACTCACCCAAACACCTTTGGTCCTGCTGGAACCCCTGAGACAATCATCTTTCCCAAACATCAAAACAATAATATACAAGGTTACAAGAAGAATAACAAAATTGTCAGAAACATGGAATTCCTGCACTTAATGAAATTAATAGAGCCTATTCTAGTAGTTCTCAACCTTGTAAAGAGTTCACATTCCTACGTTTAGCTATGTGAATAGTCATATTGATTTCATATTCAAAAATCTTCATGGGATTAAGGTTTAAATTGAGGTCAGAAGTCTCTGGTCACTTCTGTTGCCCTTCTTGAACTTCAAGGCCCTTCTCACATACTCAAAATCAGATGTTTGCAAGGTCAGAGTCTAAGTCTGGAAATAACAAAAGTAAAAGCAGATACAAAAGAGAAGTAATTTTCTATGGTACAATGATTTAAAAAAAAATAATAAAAAGCTGTATTTTATATCCAGTTATGAAGATGCTTACAGTGAGTTGCATAAAACATCTTGGTGAATTGTCTCTTGGGGACATATTTCCTGATTCCAGTTTGGATTCTGTCTCACTAGATTTAGGAAAGGAAATTGAGATAGACTTGTAGCACAGATTTGCATGCTAGTCTTCAGGCATATGACTACTTAATGAGTTTAACAACCCCAAAATCTATACAGTATATGAAGATGTAAATGTTTCACACATCCAATGTAATCAGGGCACCTAAAAGAAGACAAAAAGCCAAAATGAAGTGGCTAGATCTCTGGCAGCCTGAACTAATCTAATTACTGGTCTTTTTTCTACATTGTTGGGTAAGATTTTGAGTTCCCTCCTTACCTAAGCTCTGGTGTTGCTCCATTATTGGCTTTGTGAAGCTTCTTCAGTGCACTGATCAGGTACTTTTGTTGTCTAATTTTCTGTACATATATTGAGTTGAGGTCATGCAGGAAATTGTCCAACAAGTACCCAGAACCTTTTGAAGGAAATTGTAGGAACATCTGACCACAGGGAAGAAAATGGAGCACAAATTTTTCCAGTTATGGACTTGGAATATCACAAGACTCTTGAAGAGCCTTATTTCATCAGAAACTCCTAATGGGTATACTCCTCTAAGGACATAAGAATCACAGTTGTTCAGCTTTCAGAAATATTCATAGGTTTTGGATTAAGCATGAGCATTAAGATTAGTATCTTTAATATAGACATTTTCCCTCCTCTGCTTTCTTTATCTCACCTAAAATACTCAAAATATAGCCAGGAATATATAATTCCCACTCCCTGCTTTCCCTTTCCCTTCCCCCTTTAGTAAAGCAGTATAAACAATCACCTACTGTGTAAATGGAAACCATCTGGTTAAAGAGGGGGAAGCACTTACATTTCTACCTGATGAAGCTGTTTCACTCTTTCTGGATCATTTATATTCCCTCAAGAAGGGGGTGATCCCACATTCCAGGGGGATGCTCTAACTGGCAGGCTGGCAAACGGTTCTGCTCTACTTCTGGCTCTTCGGTTATTCAATTATATCCTGGTAAATGAGACAGAAGAGGCTGAGAAACTCCCATCCTGGAATACCTTATCAATGGTGCCCCCAGGCAGCTTGGGTTCAGTCAGAAGAAAATTCAAAATTTAGCTCCTTCACAATTCACCAACCACAGAATTGGCCATTTAACATTACAGCAGCTTTGTCTTTCTTACAGCCTGGCCACACTGTGGATCTATCCAGGTAAAACTGATCTGGAAATACTGTTTTATTAATCAAGCTGAGATTTAAGCAGGATCTTGGCACCTAACTCTTTAATGCTAAATGTATTAAACTATTGTACATGCCAGGATTAAGTGGCTAGGAGAACTCCACTAATAGGAATTTAGGTGCTCAAGGGCTTAAACATTGGCTCCTGCAGTAAGTCATGAGGTGGAGGCTTGTGAAACCCAGTAGTGCTATGGAGAAAGGTGTGCTTTACTACACAGGTATGAAATCCTTGTAATGTGCTTCAATGTTTCATCTGGAGAGTAACCTCTTGTCTCAGGAATATAATTAATGAACACAATATTGCATCCTATTTTTAGGCAAATTATATTTAATAATCAAATAGAGATGACAGGTATGACTGAGTTCAGCTTGCAGTTTTCTTTAGCTAGTGTACATGCAAGAACCGCTTTAAAGACTTGGACTATAAAACGAGGACTGATCCCTTGTTACAGAGCAAAATTTTTTTGTGTGTGGCAGGGCAAAATCATTGGGGTTACTTTCTCTTTCCCTGAGCAGTTTTATTGAAGGTTCTACTATGTTTCTTTTATTATATTTTTGAAATCAGTATCCCCATGTGGATGAATACATTTTCTGCATTGCTTTCCCAAGTATGAGCTAACAAAGAAACAGGCAAAGAAATTGTAAGTTATGCTTTAAAAAAGCACAGAGAATTTAAGGACATAATCAGCGTACTTGGATTTTGGTAAGGTGCTTGTCTATTCATTTTATTGGAATTCAGATAAATTCCAAATATAAGTAATTGAGAAACACAGATTAACAGAGAGCCTGTGAAAAGTAAACACAGAAGTCATGTAAGCATTTTTTAATATCTTGCCCTGATGGGCAAGATAATGGGATTCATCCCTTAGTGCAGCTAGGTAAGAGTTAGTCTAGTCTAAGAAATCTGTCAGGTCTCCTTTTATAATCATTGAAGAGTGAGAGACATATCCAGAAGGCAACTTTTCTCATTTCTAGGTCTCCATGGAAGGGGAGGAGAATTCCAAGGAGGAGCCTAAATTTTATTTGATCACTCTTAGATAAGTCCTACATTTTACTTTCTATATCTCTCAATTCTTGTCAAGATTAAGAGGACGAATGTTTTCTGACTTTTTAAAAACTAATGACCAAAACGTCAGTGTTTTTAATTCACTTCTACTTCATTGCTCGGTCCAGACTCCCACTGGTACAGACACCTAACACAGTGGCCATTGTGCTACAATCACTCAAAAGTCTGTCAAGCTTGGACGATTATTGTAGGAAGTGGGGAGTCCACACTTGCTAAAAGTTCAAAGATATTTAGGCTGACATTCTCTAATTTTCTCCAATTTTTTTTTCCAATTTATAATAAGATTGATAGTGTGTATAGTGTAAGATAACATTTAAAAGTAAAAAAAGTTAACATTGGTTTTCATTAATGTATTATTTTACATTTTTAAAAACTGCATATATGTTACATAGAATGCTAATTTTTGCTGTTTTTAAAATGTATTTTTCTCAATGTATTCTTCCAAGTTTTTCAGCTCAGAGCAAAATAACAGTCTACATATACTGACTGGTAATCAAAAATATTTACAGGTGCTCCTCATCATATTCATGCATTGGTTAAAAGCATCCTTAAAACATTTCTAAAGCTTTGTGACCAGTGCGAATACTTAGTAATAAGTATTTTTGTATAACACAAAACACTCTCTGGCACTTTGTAATAGCTTTTTCAATCTGTATTTCCTTTGTGCTCACAGCTTCACAGCACTGTCATTTGTGTATATGGTTATATCTGAATCTGGATGCAGCTGTGTGAAGGATTTAGCTGACGGTAGCACAAAATGTATCTTTTCCAGATTCAGCTGTGACAGAAAGAAGCTCAGATTTCTATAGCAGCTTCACCAGCACAAGTCAAAAGAGACTTGGATGCAATCAGTGAGGTGACTTTGCATTCCCTATGGTCTAAGTAGTATATTTAGCATAGGAGTGAAAATCTGTATTGAGCTGCTGGAATCAGGTAGCAGAGGATCCAGGAATGGGAGCTGAGAAAATCTGGGGATAGAAATTAGTGCTATCTGTCTGTTTCAGGTATGCTCATTTAGTTCATGTGGCAGCAAAGCAACTCCACCCTTTTTGCTATTTTTAACATGATATTGAGCAACCACATGGGTGCCCACACTTGTGTTATATTCAATTTCTTATTTACAGTCTCATAAAATCTTAAACAAGATTAGACTTTGCTCCTTACTGAAAACCCTGATCTGACCCAGAAAAAAACAAAAGCAAAAAAACCCCAGTACTTTATTTTTATCCGCTATTGCTATTTATTATTATTTATTATTATTATTGCTATTTCCTGTCAAATCCCATCTTGCTGGTTTCTTTCACCCTGACTGAGTTTCCTCCCCACCCCTGCAGAACTGCCTGCTGGCTGCCTATCACAGGCAGGCTGAAACACCTGGGTGCTCGTCCTGCACAGCTGTACACATGCCACTGCCCAGCCGTCTGCAGAGCAGCCCATATGGCGACTTCTCCTGCAGAGTGGGCTGACAGGCAGCTCCATCCGACAGGGAATGTTTATTCTAAAATTAGAAAACATTGCATTAGGATTAGTTACAATAAGAGCAGCATCAAGCCTCTGCCCCAAGGCCAACCTTTATCTCAAATTCAAGGATATTTTGTTTACTGATTTGTTTGTAGGGGGTTGTTTTGTTTATTTTTTCAGTCTCTGTACCTTCCCTTGCCCCTGTGAGCTGAAGTGCCAAAATGCCATTGCAGTTCCTGCCATGTTTATTCTGAGTCAGCAAATAGAATACATTGAAAATTCCATTTCAGAATTCGTTTTGGTGAATTTAATACTAGTACAGCCCAGATAGTAGGTAGGGATTCTGTTGTCTGAAGAGTAAAAAGGAAAAGAAAAAAAGAAAATTGTAACATCAATAATATGTACAGTTTAGATGGCTCAGAAAAAAAGCCAGGTGTGAGGCAATGACTTGACACTGAATCTAATACTCTTACAAGCTTGTGGGGTCTCCCTTGCTTGCTATTTTGTGTCCAGTATAAACTACAGTATAGAACTGAAAACAGCATCAGAGACACTTGGGAATAAGGTGGGGAGAAAAGGACTGAGACTCTGGAAAAAAGAAGAAGGAAGAGTAAATCTCAGCTGATGTAAATATGCACAGCTTCAATGATATCTTCAATCACATAAATTCACCTTGTACTTCCTACGAATATTCACGTTGCTGAATTATATTTTTCCTCACTTCCTCCTCTTGTTTTCTTCCTGAATTTTCACCACTGATTTACCACATAAGAGTTGCAATGTGTGTATATTAGAGACTGCACTGTATTTTTAACCTACATAGTCATGGACGCAAGGAGGTTTCTCATCAAAAGAAAGCTGCAAGCAACATTTTCCCCTCCTCCAACTCAATTAAGAAACAACATGTTTTTCCTCTCAGTGCTTGCCTTTTATCTATTCCTCTTCTCATGTTTCTCTGTTTTTTCTACTTCATGGCATAGCAGTGGTACTGAATGCTGATGAGATAATGCTGATGAGATAATACCAAGTTTAACCCCATGGACTCCTTTCCCTAATTTCTTCAAGAACTAGAAATATGACCTGAACTTTTTGAGGTTCCCTGGTAGCCCACTGAGCTGACACGGATGTCACAACATTCCCACTTTCTCCAAGACCATTGAATATGGAATAGTTCCTGGAGACAGAAGCAGTTGGGAAACAATATACTCTGAGTCAAAAGCAACTGCTGGATGTTGTTAGACTTTTTGATAGCTTCTTATTTAGTTTTCTCTTAAAAAAAGACTTGTTTCCAAGACAATCATTCTATTCAAATTCTTCCTATCACCATTTTACACACACAGAAAAATGAGAGCCTGTATCAGAAAATATTGTATTAATTATTTTTATGAATATCACTCTTTATACCCACTGGGACTACAGAGAAATGTTGTATATCTGAATTTTTTTAGCTTTTATAGTATTCAAATATGGATATTTGAAAAATGATAAATTTAATGGCATTTTTCCTTTTTTTACAACAAAATGAAAATGACAGAGTATTTGCTTAGCTGCTGATACTGTAAGTAATATATTTTGCAGCCATTCAGACTTGGTGATATTACTGAATTTAGAAATTCTACTTCAATTGTATTTATAAAAATTTGAAAGTTAGTAGAGTGAAAGTATTCTTTTCATGTTATGGATAAGTACATTAATTTCCATGGGATGTTTTTACTATTATAATAAAGACTTTTACTGCATTGTCTGCTGTAAACTATAGTTTTCTCCATGCCATTTAAATCTACATATTAATTTCAAAAGACTGTTCATTAAAAAACACATAATAATGAATGAAAATTTAACAAGGATTTTTTTGTTTCTTGCAAGAGAGTGAAAAATGCTTTTCTGAACTGTGATGTTTTCTTCATTTTTTAACAAGCATTGATTGCAAGTTAATAGATGTTATCAACGTTTTCATGAACAGAAGGAAGGAAAGAAGAAAAATTAGATGATTTGAATTTTCAAGATAATATGAAACTGAGATTTAATCTCCATTGAAAATTATCTGAGCTGTAAGGTTTCTAATTTTTTTTTATCTTTATTTTTTTTTAAGATTACTGAAATATAAATCAAGGAAAAGTGTAGGTAAAATAATAGGAATATTTTCAAAGTGTAAAAAAACACCAAACCACCACATCAAAATACTTTTGTTCCAGGCTCTCCTACCCTTCTACTTTGTTTTATTTTCTCAAATATGTCTTCAATATCACTTTTTCAGCTTTTAGACATATTTTCAGTGCTATATATCATAACCAACCTTGTGAATTCTCTCACTAGTTCACAAATCACTGATTTTAAAAGTGTATCAAAACATAGAAGAGTAAATTAAATTTGTAAGGTATAATACTCCTGAATGCACTGGTTATTTGAAAGTCCCTTAACAGCATTATTGTACCAGATAACCATCATCTGGTAGGAAGTGACACTGCTGAACATACTGCTGAAGCCTTCCAAGTTTTCTTAGTGATTATTGCAGAAAATCCTGTTGACTCTCCTTACATTGTATCTCAGTTTATGAAAAGATTTGTTAGAGAAAAAATAATTGGACATAATTATTTGTTAATGGGAGAGCCAGTAATTTTTCAACATCCTTTCTGGGAGCAGTGGGAACACTGCACTTGCTGAGGAGTCTCACTCTTCACAGCAGGGCTTATTGCCAGGTAGAAACTAACTGATAGCACAAGATATTGGTTTCAGATACACTGATGACAGATTGAAATCTAATGATCTACAGGTGATAATGTGGAAAAAAATAACCTGGATACATAGCAAAAGTTTGTGTAAATAGTGACAGCCACTGTGTCAGCAATGGAGACAGGAAGAGAGGCCTTCAATACCAAAGTGTATGTGTGTATATATATCTATATATATCTTTTCAAAACTACAAACAGACAAGGTCCTTTCTGACAATACTAACAGTCTATGATAATGCAAATTCTGACACTACTGTATAATTAATTTATGCTGTACAGATGTTAGAGAAACTCAACCAGCCATATAGAAATAATGGATCTTTAGAGAATGGAACAAGTAATTGTCCATGTATTTTCCAGTGAAAGCCTACAGAAACAGTTATTTTTTTAGAATGAATTTAAGGTTTCAGTTTTAGAAAAGGATGCCTGGCACCTAATAATTAGCAAACCAGAATCTATGCACCAAATTATTATAATGTACATATTCATTTCATTAGATTCACACCACCGTGTGGTGTAAAGTGGGAATAATTAAACACCAGATGGTGGTCTAAACTCCAATAGCAAGAGCTTATGCATAATGCATGAGAATGGGATTTACTGTTGTTTTTATCCATTTGGAACCATTATGCTACTCTTGGACCCCAAACAATGTTTCAGAGAAAAATATCTCTCTGTATTAAGCATTCCTCTATACTGAACAATTTGTTCATTTGCCTTGTCATATCCTCATCAGTTATCTTCCTGCTCAACTTCCAGAATTTCCGAGAACACATTATTTTCTGGCAATGCTCACAAAACTCCTGAGCTTTTCCATCATACAGAAGCACCCGCACTTACGGGATATCATTTTATGTTTCTGCCAGCAGTATAAAGTTTAAGATTAGGACCTTTGGAAATTGAATCTGATTTTTAATGATTGTAGTGTCATATTTCCAGCCTGAAATACTTTTAAAATGTCATTAACTGATGTATCATTAATCATTTAGAATTTTTTGACCATTAAAATATCTTTTTTTTTTTCATTAAAGAAGTAATGAATATGAAAGTGAAGTGGAGACAGGATATATAGTATATTAATGGCTGGCATGGAGAGCAGATTAGTATGCTTAATTCTCCTTCAGTCATGACATTCCCACTTAGGTGTTTATACTGCTCCTGAGTCAAACAGTGGCAGTGAGATAAAACAAATGAATAGTTCACCCCCTAATCAGTCCTGGCAAAGGAAAACATGGAAGTTAACATCTGACCAGAACCAAATGAGTTGAAATCAGGAAGGTTAGATAATCAACTTTTTTAACCTCTGCATAAGAAAATATATTCTTGATAAATACTTTTGTGCCTGCGACATTCACAGAAGTCACCATTCTTTCCCCCCATCCCCCACAACAGAACTTCACTTTTCTCATTCTGTGCTACTGAATGAAAGACATGGGACCTACAGCTTAGTTGCTGCTGTGTAATCTTGCTTCCCCACATTTGAAAGTTCTCCTTACCTTCCAGTACCCTATCTGTCTGTCCAGAAAATGGGAATCAGGATGCCAGAAGGTCCAGCTGTTTCATAGATATAGCAACTTCATGCAATGACAACAGTTCTTCTGTTATTATTTCTCAGCTAGCCTTGTGAAAGATGTGTGCCTTCCAGCACCCTTTTGAAATATGAGTAACTCCATGTCTGGATGACACAGCACACACCCAGAAAAATATATGGTGGAGAAATAGGGTTAGTTTAAAGACATTTGTTGTCAGTCATCTCAAGAGTAGATGAAGCTCCACTTCCTGTGAGGAAGAGAGGCAGACACACTGTTACAGCTGCTTCCCTTAACAGAGGATGGGATACTATGGCTCCCATGGCCTCAAAGGGAAAATTATCAGAAAATTTCTAACTGGCATCAAGCAAGTTTACACTCATGAGTAAATGTATAGAGTACATTGATAGTAAGTGCAACAGCAAATGTCTCTTGTCACTAGCTTGAATTGTCTGAAGTACCCAGTAAAAATATTCACAGGATTAGTAACTGGAGTTAGAAATTTTTTCTCAGATTATCTCAAAAGCCTGTACCTCACTGTGATTCACCCTCTACCTCACTGTCCCTGCTGCAAGGCAGGGTCATTCAGAGAGAGGGTAATTCAGGACAGAAGATTTTCAGTCCTTCTGCACTGGAATAACCCATGACGCAATGGGAAAGCACTGTGACCTAGCAAACATTGAAACAGAGCTTTCCAAAGGAACTTGGGTTTCCCTGTAGGGTTAAGTTTCAAGCTGATAGCTCCACTTTGCTAAAACCAAAATCACAATGAGGTCACAAACCATCTACCAAAGAAGATTTTATCAGGTTTCACTCACAACTTCAGCTCTACCTCTTTAAGACACAGCCTCTGCTCCCCTCAGTGCGGGGGGAGGAAGTGTCTTTTCCTTTGCTCTCCCTGGATCCCAGTCTTTTGTGTGGATAATCCTGAGTCCTGCAAGGCTCCATAATCACCACTGTCAAGCACCTCAATGATTTAGTAGCAGAGTCCTTTCCCCAAAGATTTTTTTTTTTTTTTTTTTCATTTGAACAGGATTTATACAATTTGAGATTATGTCCACAGTAACAATGTTTTGCCTCAGTTGCACACTGGCAAAGATTTTCTGTGTGGATGCATTTGTATCAGCCAAATAAGTCCTTTACAAGTACTAAAAAGCATCCACACACTGTGCTGCTGGTGCTATAGGAGCATTAGAGATTTCTGCCATCACAGCTGTTTCAGCCCTTGGTTTTGCCCCAACTTCAGTACACAGCTGTTCTGTCAGGGATCTGCATCATGGACTTAGAGAAGCACACTGACAGAGTAATATTCACTGCTAGGGTTATCACTGTTTTCATAGTCCTGGGTTTTGAGTAACTTAGAATTTTATTTTTTAAATTAAATTCCTTTCCTCAGAAGAGTTTTATGCAAGCTGAATCATGCCTAAAGCAAAACAAAATATACAGACCCTATAGAATCAAATATAACCATAAAATCTTGATTAAGAATTTTCTCCAAGAAGGTTTTTTGATGAGAATTATAAGCTCTGTAATGCCAAAGTTTCTGAAAGGATTAAGCAAAATAAAAATTTTGTCTTGTGAAAATCTAAATTCAGTTATTTCATTACATTAAGTAGTCTCCAACTTCCAACTCGTTCAAAATGTTTAATTTCTAATTAATGATCTATATATATAAGGGCTTATGAAAATTACAGCTGAAGTCACTGTGCTCTCTTTAGCAATGGACTCACTTAAAGACTGTAAAGTACAACCTTTTTATCACAAGTTTAAGGGTATAGGCCCTAGAGATTACACTAGGCCCCTGAGGATTATAATTCAGTAATTCCTGCAGTCCACTGTCACAAAGATCTAGAGAAAACACTGTTTTCTCTTGGGTTAGCTTTAAACATTTTTTAAGAAAGCTGAATATACTGAAATAACACACTTTAGAAGTGCAGCTTGCTTGTGCCCAGGGTCCAAAAATAATACTGTCACAATCATGATAAGCCTTGTACTTTGTGCCTCTCACTGAGCTCAAGCACCAGCACTGCAGCCACAGTGAGGAGCATGGTGCTGACTCTCAGTGCAGCAGGGTGAGCACATCTCTTGGGGATGGCCCACAGGAGTATCCAAGGTCAACATCACCAAATGTGACATGACTGTTTCCTAGTGCAGTTTAGTGAGTGGAATTTCCCTGCATTTTGCCTTTATAGAAACTTTCTTCTCATGAGATGTTCAAATTAGATTGTCCATTTATTTCACAATTTCCCTTCCTTCAGCCCTTTAAGCCATTTTTTTTTTTAATGAGGTAGAAGAAAAAAAATGGAAAGTCTGACAATCCATCTAGACATATAGTCCTAGACCTGAACCTGAGCTTAGCTCAGTGCTCATATCACTGAGGTTGTGGGGTCAATCCCTGTACAGGCCATCCACTTAAGATCTGGACAAGTTAGTCCCTTCCAAATCATGATAGTCTCTGTGTGTATGGGTGTGATCAGACAGGTTAATCTTTGAACAGAATGGAAGGATTCCTAGCTCTTCTTCACATCTGTATTCAAAGGGAAAGGGAAGCATGCTGATGTCTTTGCAATTTTGTCTGGAATGGCGCAGGACCCATCCCTGCTAGTGCTGCTCCTAAAAGAATGTTCTCTTCTGACTTTCTGCATAAAACAAGAGTTCCATTCTCCCCATCACCTCCTTCAAAAAAAAAAAGAGCAGAATATAACACTTAGGGCAGAAAGGATAGAGCTAACCATAGTATTATCTGTCCTGTATTAACTTTCTTTTCAATTCAAATTTCTACCTATTTCTTACCAAAGACATTCAGAATACGAAAAAAAAAAAAAAAAAAAAAAAAAAAAATTACTCCTTTTATTCCTTCAGATTCCACTGACTCAATGTAAATCTTTTCCTAATTTATAACACTTATTGGGAGTTCTCTTCTGGATCTGATAAAACTGAGAGTATATAGAGACTGTAAGAAGAGCAAATTATGTACCTATTACGCAGCATAAATAGCATTGGAACAAAGAAGATTTTAGTGTTGTTTTTATGGCATAATAATAGATATTTTGTAAAATTTTATGTCTCTTTCTTCAGAATAAAAGGGCAAATGGCAATCAATGAGATGGTAAGGTATGTTTTGGATAAAAAGAATTCTATAGAACTCATTGTTGTAGTTGGATCTCTAAAAGAATTTAGAGTTTCCAACTCCTTTGGAGAACATTGAAATATTTTGGGCTTCAGCCATAAACAGAGGCTTAAATAAGAGGAAAAAGGGACCATTCATCAGGCAGATAATTAAATAGGGATTCACTAGAGTGTTTCTTGAATTTTTCCTTTGAAGAAACTGGTATTACTCACAATTAGGGCTGTTCTCAGATCAGAGGAACAACTGATCAGATTCAATACAGCAGTTCCCATGACATTACTAGCAAAACAGAAATGGTAAATACTTCATAGGAAATTATTAACATGAAAGCCAGGCTTCGGTAGCTGATTTTGAAACACTCAGGTATAGACAAATCTGAAGTTGCTTTTCTTACTCTGCATGTTCCCAAAGTGTAGAACAAATGTACTTACCCAGTGAATTAATGCCATATCCTTACCTTGGGTTTATCTCCTCTAGGTAGGACATTATAACATGGTGGAAATGGAGTTAATAACAACCAAAGTATGTTTTGACAGTTTTTGAGCAAAATGGCACTCTTAACTATTTGTGGATAATATGAGTGATTACATATCAACTAACTGTATCCTAGAAAGACATAGCTGGTAGATGGCCATTCACTGATCTTTCCTTTCCTTTCCTTTCCTTTCCTTTCCTTTCCTTTCCTTTCCTTTCCTTTCCTTTCCTTTCCTTTCCTTTCCTTTCCTTTCCTTTCCTTTCCTTTCCTTTCCTTTCCTTTCCTTTCCTTTCCTTTCCTTTCCTTTCCTTTCCCTTTCCTTTCCTTTCCTTTCCTTTCCTTTCCTTTCCTTTCCTTTCCTTTCCTTTCCTTTCCTTTCCTTTCCTTTCCTTTCCTTTCCTTTCCTTTCCTTTCCTTTCCTTTCCTTTCCTTTCCTTTCCTTTCCTTTCCTTTCCTTTCCTTTCCTTTCCTTTCCTTTCCTTTCCTTTCCTTTCCTTTCCTTTCCTTTCCTTTCCTTTCCTTTCCTTTCCTTTCCTTTCCTTTCCTTTCCTTTCCTTTCCTTTCCTTTCCTTTCCTTCCTTACCTTCCCTGAAACTTCCCTGAAACTTCCCTGAAACTTCCCTTCCCTGAAACTTCCCTTTCCCTTTTTTCTTGTCTCCTCTTGGCAACTTTATAAACCTAAGAAACATGTTCTTTTTTTGGCAGACTAATACATTTTTTTCCACTAGACTCTAGGAATATATTAATTTTGAAAACGCAAAGAAGTGTTGCTTTTTATTTTAAATATATCCACTTTGATTGTGTCTCACAAGGAAACCAGGACAAAAATCACTGAATGTTTATCAGGGTAGTTATAACAAGTGGAATATAAAAATCTAGTTTCCAGGTAAAATGGCTATACTAACATCCATGATGTAGGAATAACTGTATAAACAGAAGATATTCTGCAAGTTTGGATTATGTTAGAGATGGCAATACTACTCCTGTGCAGGTATTCCTTTTGTGTGACTCTCCTCTGCTATCTCTATGAAGCTGCAATAGAGACATCAACATTTAAACTAATCATCCTGGACTCCCTGCAGATTCAGCGGAGGTGTAATTTATCTTCCCTGTTTCAGACACCTACTTCAGGATATCATGAACTGTGTCCTGAAAGAGCTAATATACAGTGCTATCCCCTGCACAGGTTGGCTATCTCAAACATTCACCACCAATATCTATTCAGCATATCCTATTCTGATCATCACCCCAAAAGGGCTGCAGCAACCTATTTGTAATGTAAATTTTTTAATCTAGCAGTAGTGGTCAAAGATGTTATTGTGCAGATCACAGCAGCTGGGTTGCAGTTATCTTTTCAGCAGCTCAACCATCAAAGTCGATTGACATAAAATTGGCAAATAAAGGTATGTCCTTCTATAGTGAGCAGGTCAACTGCTAAAAAGTCTTTCCAAAAGGCAACTTTCAAAGACAAGAAAGTTAAATACTTTGCTGAAGACCAACAAAGGTGTTAATGGTTGTGGGCTTCAGTGAAGCCACAGGCTGAAAATTGTAAAGGCCTAGGCCTTTTCTCACAGGGTCTGAGTTCCTTTCTCAGGCTGTGAAACTCTCTCAGGCCTAGCTGAAACCTTTCCCATGCTAGGGCCTCTGTCTGTACTGTAAACATAAGAGAAAGAATCATAACATAGATAGCACACCTGCTGGATCTATGGGAGAACCAGAGAGGAGAGCTGTCTCTCGGTCTCTCCAATGAACTATCTGTATTTTGCTTTGCACGAACTGTATTATAAAAGCCACAGCTTTCTTTCAATAAACTGCTCTCTTTCTTGCATCAAGTAAGAGTTGCCATGTGCTGTCTCTCTCGCCGCTCCGTAACCATCTCAGGCAGCAACATTTGGCGGTCCCACCGAGATAACAACATTTTGGAGCTCCCACCGAGAAAGCGACATTTGGAGGTGTCAGCCAGATCGTCACTCCAGCGGATCGGGATTGCTTTCAGCGATCTCTGGCCGGCCGAACAGCACCGAAAAAACTCTCGGAGCTGACAGCCTGCATACCAGGCTGAATCCTGAAAAACCAGGACTGCGAACCTGGGGCCAAGACCGGGCCAGGGCGGCCGGGGTCAGAGAGCCATCTGGGACATTGCGGAAAAATCCGCGAAGTCGTCAGTTTTCTGCTCTCACGAGAGAGCACGGAGCCGTGCGGAGCGGCGCGAACCCCAGCGTCCCGCGGTGCGGGCGAGCGGAGCAGGCGGCGGAGCGAGGCCATCCATCATCGGCACGCAGCCCCTGACAGCGGGAGCGCAGAGCAGCTCTGCGAGCCTTCTTCCCCGTTGAGAGAGGTACTCTTTTTCCCCCACCCCTCCCAGCATAGCAGCTAGGTGGAAAATCCCGAATAATGGGGATCCATTTATCTAAACAAGGAAGCTGATTTGATTGCCTTGCAGGCGAAGGCGTGGTTTTCAGAAGAGGCAGGAGAAGTTTTTCTATGGACAAATGGGAAGGTGGGGGACCTTCTGTGGACAGCCCTCCGAGGGGATGTCTCAGCGACCCCTCTAATGCTCACCTGGACAACAATTAATCGAAGTTTTTGGAAGAGGAGACGGGTTTTGAGCGGGGCGAAACAGACTCAGAACAGAGCGAGAGTCTGTTGCTTTATCCTGGCCACACCACCTTAACAGTGCCGGGCACTGACGGCTCCCAACAGCTGCCGGCTGGGACCAGCCCCCTGTGCAGCCCGCGCGCTGCCTGGGGAAATTAGCCCCCGCTCTGGAGACGCTGCTCGCTCCTGACAAAGAAGAAGGTGCCATCGTGCCCCCCACCGTGCCGGGCCATCGCGATCTGCCTGCTGCAGGCCAGTGCCACCCCCTGCAAAGGTGGGGGTCGTGCTGGCCCCTCCATCCGAGATGCTGGCTGACCCCGACCCGCCTGCAGCTATCGGCTTCCCGGCCACCCCAGAGAGGAGGGTGCGGCTCCTCCTAGATCATCCTGACTCCCATTGAGGGTTTGTTCCTTCAAGTCTTAAGACTACAAACAGATCCTTTCTAAACTAAGTGGTGCTTTGGCTATGAAGCCAGGCTGAAGTATACAGCCTGCCTTTTCTCACAGTCTGATCCTTTTCAGGCTAATCTCGGCTACTAAACATTCACCACCAATATCTATTCAGCATATCCTATTCTGACCATCACCCCAAAGGGCTGCAGCAACATATTTGTAATGTAAATTTTTTAATCTAGCACTAGTGGTCAAAGATGTTATTGTGCAAAGATCACAGCAGCTGGGTTGCAGTTATCCTTTCAGCAGCTCAACCATCAAAGTCGATTGACATAAAATTGGCAAATAAAGGTATGTCTTTCTATAGTAAGCAGGTCAGCTGCTAAAAAAAGTCTTTCCAAAAGGCAACTTTCCAAGACAGGAAAGTTGAATACTTTGCTGAAGACCAACAAAGGTGTTAATGGTGAGTACAGGTGCACAACTTTGGGCTAGCCACTCCCATAGCTGAATGCAGATTATAAAAGCAGGTTCCTCTTTGAAGGTTTCAGAGAAACTATCCAAGGTTACTGTTTGGAAACCACAGAGGACTGTGGTACTCAGAGATGTGGTTATCAGAGGAGAGATTAAACTAAGTGGCTGTTCCTGGCCTGAGCATGGGCTCCAGAGCTGAACATGCTGTTGTACATGTAGGCCTGCTAGACAATGAGACAGTGTGCTGGCCAGAAAGGTTTCTATTCCTCTATCAGTGCCTGGAAAAAGTCTCATGATTGCAACAGAGAGTCAGTGGAGGATTTCATCCTGAGTGTTAGCTAAAGGGCTGCTGATAAAACAAACGTCCCACAGGATGTTACTGCTTTTTATTACAGAGAGGTCTAGAGGGAGTTCAAACAATTAGCTGTCAAGGGATGATTTAAGGATGCTTCTGTAAAGAAGCAGATAAACTAAAGCATTCAAGTAGTATCCATAGTTGGTAAAACTAAAGTTATTTATGGATATGCATCAATTAGAGCATATCAGCATACTACTGATTTTGAGTTCCTATCTCTATCAACCCATTTTAGAGTTTATTGAAATATTAATTTGTCCTGCATTATAGGAGATAGGATTTTTGGGTTTTTTTTATACACCAAAACTCATTTTCAATGTTGTGTGCCACAAATATTTTATAATAAATATCCAAAATACAACTGGAGACATCACAAATATTGTCTTATTTTACAGGACTGGGAGTTATTTAAACCTGACTTATTGACAGGGTGTGTTGGAAGTATGAAGAGAAATTGTGCTATTAAAATTGTTTGCATATAATCTTCTAACCTCAGGGATGCTGAATATTAAAACAAAAAACTGAGTGTTTGTTACAGAACAGATAGAGAACACACACTGAGTAGAATATAAAATTCTCAAAACACATCTATATAATCTGGAGCTCATTTTCAAAGAATTTTGTCTTTTCCAGGTTTATGTTTCTAAAACATCTAAATGTATTTTAAAGGGGATATATGATTGAAAACCTTGTCCACTATGAGCATTTTCATAGCACAGTCAATGGTCCCTTTGGCAAAAAAAACCCTATTTTAATAAAAAAATAAGGGAAGGAAGGAAGGAAGGAAGGAAGGAAGGAAGGAAGGAAGGAAGGAAGGAAGGAAGGAAGGAAGGAAGGAAGGAAGGAAGGAAGGAAGGAAGGAAGGAAGGAAGGAAGGAAGGAAGGAAGGAAGGAAGGAAGGAAGGAAGGAAGGAAGGAAGGAAGGAAGGAAGGAAGGAAGGAAGGAAGGAAGGAAGAGGAAGGAAGGAAGGAAGGAAGGAAGGAAGGAAGGAAGGAGGAAGGAAGGAAGGAAGGAAGGGAAGGAAGGAAGGAAGGAAGGAAGGAAGGAAGGAAGGAAGGAAGGAAGGAAGGAAGGGCCATGAAAACTGGCAACTCTTTGGAAGCCATAGAGTTTAGTTGTACATTTGAGTATCCAATATATAGAATATAGGTAATTATTATTTTTATTGCTTTTACTTCAGGAACTGTATGACTGGTCAAAATTCACCTGTAGATATTTTATTTGGTGCAGTCTGAGCTCAGATTTTTTTACTTTTTTGTTAGTTTTCCCGGCAGAAATTTTGTGTTACAACAAGGATGAAGGTTTCAGGCCAAAGTCCAACACTAATTTTTTGTCATAATGTTCTCAGAGTTTATCTTGTTCTTCCCAAGTCCATACTTAAAAACACAATAACATAGGATAGAAACATACAAATTCTCCTTACAGACCTTTGTTCCTGGATGTCAAGTAATGCAATAAAATGCTCTAAGTCCATAAAATTATTTTAGTGTCGAAATCCACTTCCATACTTAGACTGCAAAAGTGGTATCTGTTGTTCTTGAATAATAGCCTTTAAATTACTGTTGGAGAATCCATTTCAGTGGATTTTCTCAGTGGGCCAGACAGAGGCTACAAGAGTGTGTCCATATAGTCCACTGTCTAGCCTAGATCACAGGTCTAAGAATTAGGAAGTCATCAATGACCATATCTTCTTGTATTTAACAGTCATTGGGAATTTTACAGAAATATCTTAGAATGATGAAATCTGGTTAAACAATTGTGCTACCTACTGCAGCCTTAGCATACCAGGACATATGACACGCTGCTCCAGTGGCATCTTCTATCCATTACTGCAGACATCTCTTGGCATGCTCTCCATTGTCTACCAAGAGGCTGAGTCTTTCCATATGTTTTATGCTGACCCTAGTATCAAACTCAATTGGCTCTTCAGCTTGAAGTGAGGAAGACAAACAGCTGTATTAGGAAAGCCAAAGGAACAGCACTCAGCACAAGTGCTTTTGTGGATCCGACTTAAGTGTGCAAATAAGAAAGGATTTAGTAACCAAGTTACCTAGATTTTTTTTTTTTTTTCATTTTTCCAGGAAGTTAAGTATCATGAATTCATTTACATATCTGAGTTTGGATGACTTTTAAACTTAGGACATTTTTGAAAATTTTGAGCTTTTATTTGTCCCAGTATACGGGCCATAAATAGAAGACTTACTAATTAATTTCTGCTAATAAAAAGAGAGCTGCATCATCTAGATTTATCTGTCAACTTGTTGCATTCTGTTAATTAAGTTTCATGTGAGATGCTAACAAACCTCTACCATAGTTTTTCAAATTAATATTTTGGCTTCTTCAGTATTATGGACAGGGAAGATTCCAGCAAATCTTTTAATTTCCTCCTTTTTGTTTTCAACCCTCTTGGTCTTAAGGTAGTGGGATCTTCAGATCATCAGTCAGTGAGATATTCCTTCAAGTATATCACTACTAAATATGGTTTGACTACATTCACATGGGCCATTTTAACCAGATCTGTGACTATTCAGGGGTTGTATCATCAGCCTCCAAAAGTGTTTCTCGAGGACCTCTTGGCTGAGTCACAGCAACAGAGGGGTCTGTGGTCTGCATGAGCTGATGATGAAGGAAAACGGATGGGAAAATGGAAAACTCTTGCATTAGATTCACCACTGATGGATTAACATTTTGCAATTATTGTCTGAAAAACAGAGGTGTATTAACACAGATCCCTATAGTTAGGCTGTAAGAGAGAATAATGATCCATACAGTTATACTGGAAGAACTTAGAGCAATAACTACTGGTGAGGTCTGAGATCTCTGAATATAGTGATTTATATATTAGCTTTTGCTATCCCTTTAAACATAGCATTTGTCTTCTGTTTTTCTCTCTAATAATATCAGTTTAAGATCATGATAATCGCTCTTACTTACAGTTAATGAAATAGAAATTTATTTCTTATTCCCTAGATTCATCCTGATATTATTGAAAATATCATTTTCATGTAGTGGTGTTACCGGGTTTTGCATCAAGGCTGTTAGGAAACTCACCTCCCCATGACAGTGTTCCAGGAATCATTCAAGAGTATCCACCAGCCACTGTAGTAAAGTTTCATTTTCAAAATCACCTCCTTTAGGTCTGTAACTGGAGACATCAAAAACAGCATGTATCTATTACAAGAGGAATTCATGTTTCTCCTTAGTATTCTCCAGTGTAAATTGCTGCTTCTATTTAAAAACATCAGGCTTTGTCCAATTCTCGGATCCAATGAATCTGCTTTATGCCATTCTTCCTAAGCCAAGGAAGACTAATTAATTAATCCCAGTGGAGAAAACTTCCACTACTGTTCATCTCTTGTTGCTATTCTTCAGTCTCTTTTTTCCACTGTCCCAGTTCTCAATGTAATTTTAGGAACAAGGAAATATAGGGAAAACAGCAGAGACATTTTCCTCTGCAGGTAGTCTTTAATTTCTTTGTGAATGCACCCCAGAGCATAGAATGGTTGATTTATCCCCAGATTCCTATGCATCTCTTCATGCACTTCTCAACTGCAGGTGTATCTTCCTCAGCTTTGGCTGTAAATCTCTCTTGCTATTCTACTGGGACTTTCACTGGTGACATTCACTATGTTTGCTAAAGAATAAACAAGAATAATGGATACTTATTAAAGATATTTTCCTTGTGCATTAATTATAACATGTCATTGTTTTCATTCACAAACTTTGTGCATGCTGTAGCAGAACATCAAAAAAAATAGGAATAATAATTTTTAAAAAAGGATTGGATTAAAGATTGTACCAAGGTTTAGAGTCAGATGGACAGGCAGACAATCTAGATGGATGTCACTTGGCACTAGATGACAGTAAGTTGCCTTATGCTGTTCACTGAATGATGGATGACAAATCTTGTTGTTATACAGATGCTTAACTTGCTGGTGTGCATTATAATTTTGAAGATACCATCTGATTTGCAGAAATTAGTATGCTATGCAGCTATAGATATGTTGCAGGAGGTAGGAACTGGAATTGGGTTATTTTTTCCTGTTGTTTGTTGCCTGACAACTTTGACTCCAAGACCCATTCATTATAGCAAACTGAATTTATAGAGGTCTGGACTTTGGCTTTTGCTTCAGTGAAAAAAAATAGGTTCTCATTTATTGAATTTGCAATGGAGATATAATATGTCTAGCACCTACACAGAGATATTCTTGATAGAAAAATAAAATACCATGGTGAAGTTGATTGACACCAAAAAATAACAAGGCTACGGTAAGAGAATATTTGCATAATGCTCACCTAAACATATCTTCAAGTTTGCTAATGTCCCCATTCAGCTTGGCATTGGCCTTAGAAGAACTGTGTAACAGGGATAAATTCCCAAACAATGTGGGAAAGAACATCTGCTGAGGGGTTTATGTAATTTTCCACTCAATTTGTTCTGTCAAGAAGATAAAGTATTTCACTCCTTTGAAGAGACCAATACTATGGGTTAAAAATCTGAAACTTAAAATGGCTCAAATTCAGTATGAAGCAAACTTTGTTTGTTAGTTCCAGTTTTCTGTATTATTTTTTCCCATTCTGATTCACCTATTTGGTTTTTTTAATCTCCTTTTTTTTTTCATACCTGTTGCTGGGGTAAAACATGCAAAGATCCAGGAAACAAGCAACATGACATCCATAACTAATGAGACAGAACCATATTTCTTGAGCACTGGATTTGAATGTCTGTTTGCTACTTTGCTATCATTGAACACATTTGTTTTGTATTGTAAATAAAACAATAAAAACCTTTAGCAATAGAATCACAGTCTAAAAACACTCAAAATGAGTAAGCTTGTATTTCCTATTTTCCACATCAGAGCAGGCCAAGAAGAAACATTAAATACATAAAACTGAAAGGCCTCTAATGCATTATAGGCTTTCAATATAGTACCTTAAGGGCTCCCCAAACAACACAATATGATTTATAAACTGTGCCAAAAGCCTTTCCTGTTGGGCAGTGAATGTTATCATTCACTCTATTTCCTGTGGAGGAAATAGCTGTTATCATATAGTATAAATATTAAATAATATCAAATAGTACTTACTATACTGCCTTTAGTGTGTTGCTCTATATCTGATTCATTGTTTTTGCCCTTTTTTCTCATGTGATATACAAACTAATATTAAAGTATATTTAACTTTTAATAACAGAAAGATATGACATTAAAAGTGAATATAGAGAGTGTTTAAAATTATGTGCTTAACTGATGTGCATCTTGTTAAACACCTTTTAGCATTCCATGAGAGCTGCATGCTTCACTACTGCAGGGCAGCAAATCTGAATAGGCTCACTGGTGCTAGGAAAGATAAGCATGTATCTTGCTCTTCTCAGAAATGTGAATTTCTCACAAGTATTTAAACAGTGCTAAAAGTTTTCACAATGGTTGCAGGAGAACACGAAGATGAGGGCTAAAAATCTTCAGAGAAGCCAAGGGGTAGCAGCTCCAAGAGCTATTTCTCTGTTTTCCAAGTTGGTTGACCCAGAAAGTATGAGTGTGCACGTAGGAGAATGTGTGGTCACACAGCTCCCTCATGACACCCAGCTGGACAAATATTTAAATCAAAGACCCTTAGAGACTCACAGAGCTCTCAGCCAGCTGCTAACAGTGCCTGCACAGCAGTACCTGAACCATCTTGGTTTTGATGAGTCAATAGCAGAGGTCCTTGAGAAGCCAGTATTGTCCTGAACACATGTAGATGGATTTGAGTTTCCTGAAAAGCCAGACATAAAAATGTCTGCTCTGGATTCTCTAATGACACCTACTTCCCTGCTCCTTACTTTATTGTAATGGGAATCAAAATATGAGTTTGGGGTTATGCAAATTAAGAAGAAAAGAAAAAAAAAAAAAAAAAAAACAAAAACAAACAAACCTCCAATAAAACAAAAGCCATTTAAACTCCACACTAAATTTTATATTTTTCTTTGGTATAGTATTTGGGTTTGGGGTTTGTGGTTTTTTTTAATCCTCTCAGTGTTGAGTTTATATATATTTGTTGCAGTAACACAGTATACATATCATCCATAATTGTCTATAATTTTTATATGTAATAAAGTAGATGAGATCACAAAGTAAGATTAAAAAGAAAGGGAATGACATACTTCTCTTTTTAGCAATCTCTAATAGTGATCAACTCCTTCCATTTCATAATTTGCAGTCATCAAAAGTATGATGACTATTATAAATTAGCCTGAATTCCACTTCATTGCAGTCATTCTATCTCTCCTACACATTCTTTATATCTTCTTCTGGCTTTTTCTTTACTTATATAATGCTTACTAGTTCTTGTACTTATACCTGTATATTTTAAAATATTTATAGGCAACTCCGTTCTTTTGTACAGGTTTCAAATCTTAAATTGCTTTTCTTTGCCACAAAGAAATGTAATATTTTAAAAAATTATTGTGCACCGTGTAGTAATGGTGAAACTGACAATGCCCTAAATGAAGAGCAAGCATTAAACATTTTGAGATATTGACATCCTGTGTAAACTAAAAGCTTTTAATTAATCTCAAAATCACATGGCAGTTAAGGTTGGTTTTCTATATGTGGTCAGGACCCAAAAGTAAAAAGTCTTATGTAAATTGAAATGTTTTATCCCTGTTTAGTTGCCTCTTCACCTCAGCCACAGCAGAACATTTTCCTTCCCATGATGTAAACTGGGCAAATTTTGGAGCACGTACCAGCCATCAAGGCATGCCTGCAGCATACTTCACTTTGCTGGAGAGGCAGCCAGTTTGCAGCAATCTTTGCAAACCACACTGTGTTACTAGCCTTTGGTGCTGTTGTTGATTGGAGAGGAAAAGAGAAGATACAGAAGAGGAAAAAGGAGCTGCAGGGTGTAAAGAGGGGTAATTTTCTCATTTGTAATTTTACCAGTGAAGCCGTCATTTGTTTTCCACTGGGGCCTCTGGCTTTTGCCCAGTAGAATTAGACTAAAAACCTGTGGTGAAATGGGGTAATCTCATCGGTTTGTTTTGTCTTTCAGGCAAAGGAGCAAGAAGTGGGTAAAGTCTGTATTGCTGACAATGAATGTGGGCAAACTCCATTTGCTTGCGTTTACCCCTGATTGCCTCACTGCCTAAAGCTGCCTCTGGTTTCAATCATGGCCAGTGTCACAGACCATATCTCTCTCAGGCACTCAATGACCTGGAACCAGTCTGGCTAGAAGATTAACTAAGCTCTGCTGTGGAGACAATAGCTGAGAACTGTGCCTTTCCTGCACAGACCCACAGAGGGTGAAACTCATTTGAAGGGGAAAGAAAAGTTTTTTTTGAAAACTGGCTTGAAAATGTGAACCCTCACAGAAACTGAGGGCCATTAGAAGTCTCCCTCATGTCCTCACTGAGTATAAAGTTGCTTCTTCACCTTCTATTGTCCAATTGAAATTGCACCTTGGCTCAATGTGTCTTCATGTTCCTTTAATAATTTTTTTTTTTTTTTTTTTTTAAAGGCAAAAATATGTTGTTCTCTGCATGGAGGAATCTTAACCTGTGAAATAAATCACACCAGCGCAATTCCACCATGCAACACAAATATTATGAACTCAGGTATTATGGTGAGTAAACCAGTGCAAGAGTGTAGTGCAATAGAATTAATTACTGTGATTGACCCACATGGAATTGAAAGCCTAAACTGCAACTCTAATGTTTCCAACTAAAAATGCCCCTATTATATTCAGTATGCTGGCTTTTCCTGGGTGTATTCAGTATAATATCCTTTTACTGAAATAGCCTAGCTTTTGCTTTTTACTGGTGACAGTCCTACAGAAGGGGAGAGCTCTACAAAATGGACATTTTTTTCTCATCAATCCACAGCATTAAATTCCTGTGGCAGGTTCACTCTTCAGCTTGAGTGTACAAATTATGCTCATAGATACATACATTTGAGTAGCCCCATTGAAGGCACAGACTTACACTAGAAGGCCAAAGGAGATTTCATAAAGCAAAGGAAAGCCAATACTGTAATCTAAGACTGCTTTTGCCCTTCAGAATATTTATTGCTGGGAATGGAGCAAGAAAAAAAAAGAAAAAGCAAAAGCTTTTTATCTTCACTTTCATATTCCAGATTTAGTTTTCAGTGTTGACAAGTAGGAAAAAAAGAAAACTTTTTCATTTCTTTGTTAGCTATGCAGCACAAATTTTAAATTAAAATAATCAAAGGGCAATAAAAGTAGAATATTTTACTGAAAATGAGCAAAAAATGGTTTTCATTCTGAGAGTTTCCTGTAGATATACGTTTATATTTTGTTGCAATTAAATTATCAAATTATATTATTATAATTATATTGTAATATATTGCAATTACACATTCTCTTAATATTAAATACTACTATAAAGAAATAATAAATCTATTTCCTTCTGGTCTTATAACAGTTTTAAGAACATAATAAAATCCATCCTGTGGAATTTTCCTCTCTAACATTTATGTAAAATGAATCCATTTTCACGTCTGTTTCTCCCTATGGGACACAATAATTTGTGCCACAAACACAATTCAACATAGACCCACTCAACACAGTTACTGATTAAGTCAGAGGAGCCTGCCCTTAGGTCCCCTGTTAGATCTCTTTCAGATAGAAGAAGTGAAGACAGCATTATCAGCAGCAAGTTCCACAACTGGACATATTTTTCTCTAAAAAGATTCATATGTAATTTTATGCTTAGTCTTTTCTGACAGACATAAGAAAAAGTTAAAGAGGAGTCTCAAAGAGGACACTTAAAGCTATTTTAATATTTAAGCATCAAAGGAAATAGAAGATGGGAATTGAGAAAAGCACAGGATTTCTGCGTTCCTTTCAGCAAATGAGACGACATTTAAAACTGTGAATTAACAGTAATGTTCATAACCATAAAGGTAGTGATTTAGACCTCAAACTCCCTCTGGCTGAATCCTTAGAAGGCAAATATTTATCGAATTCAGAAACCACAGGATACCTTCCAAAGAAGATCCAAAGAAACCAAGCAGCAACTGCACCAACTGATCTCTACTACCCCACTCCTTTTCTTCTTTATTATGAAGCAGATTTCCATTTGATGCTATGTCCACTATCTATAGTAGGAATCCATTTTATTGAAACATTACTCTTGTTTCGTTTAAACAAACAGGCTGATGCAGCTTAAGCAAACACTTTTGTCTTGGAGTGGTATCTAGGACCAGTATGGCTCATAACAGAGCACAGCAGAGAAGTGATACATAATTTGGGCACGCGTTCATTTTCAGAAGCTCTGAGACAAGATGTGATTCACAGATGAAAGCACAGTAAAAGCAGTGTTGAATATGCAGTTGCAATGAGAAAATTCAGCTTGCAAACAAAGCAGCTATTGCTGTAGGAGGAAAGAACTCTCATTTTTCTCTGAATTGCTGAGATCTTCTCTAAAGAGAGCCAGCACAAGGTCACATGTGGCTCACATGTCAGAATAAAAAAGTGCCAGTGGCCAAAAGCTTTATGATCATTCACCAATTGTAAATCTTGGCCAAGTGTTGCATCTTGTTTTCAGAATCATGGCCTCAATGAAAAGTCCAGTTACAGTGAACTTCAAAAATAATAACAAAGTGGCAGTACTTGTGTTTTCCCTTCAATATATGTAGTGTTTGAAATGTTTAGACAATCACTGGTATAGACTACTTACACATCTCTTGCACAGAATGTCCAGTATATGAAATAGATCTGCTACCATGGCGTGATTCCAATCACATCCTGGGGGAAGAATCCATCCTGGGAACTCCTACAACAAAGAATATGAAATTTTGGGAAGAGAAGAGAAGAGAAGAGAAGAGAAGAGAAGAGAAGAGAAGAGAAGAGAAGAGAAGAGAAGAGAAGAGAAGAGAAGAGAAGAGAAGAGAAGAGAAGAGAAGAGAAGAGAAGAGAAGAGAAGAGAAGAGAAGAGAAGAGAAGAAAGAAAAAAGAAAAAAAAAAAAAGAAAAGAAAAGAAAAGAAAAGAAAAGAAAAGAAAAGAAAAGAAAAGAAAAGAAAAGAAAAGAAAAGAAAAGAAAAGAAAAGAAAAGAAAAGAAAAGAAAAGAAAAGAAAAGAAAAGAACCAGGGAGATAAACCAGGAAAAGGTATATTTACAGAATTCTTGATAACAGAATAATGATATTTATTATTATTCATTTGCCTGTTACCGTCATCTAGGGTTTCACGTAATTAGAAGTTTGGACTTTCGTCTGTTTTAATTTTCTCTTAGAATTGTGCTCACAGCAGGAATAACCAGCTTCAAAACCAAGAAAAAGCTAATCTTGCAAACTCAAATTTCTCTTTTAGCTGAGGAAAGTGTTTGGTCTTTAATGCTGGGATATAAATGATATGGCCAAGGTAGTGCAGGAAGCTGGCAGCAGTAAGAGAAATTCAGCATTTCCCAAGCCTCAAATCTTAACATGGAGACCATTTTCACTTGATTGCTATGTTTATGATAAAAAGCTTTGAGAAATTCTGTGCACCAGGAAAAAAGGCACAGTGCAGTTGACTTTGAACTGCATGACTGCTTAAAACAGATATTTTATATATATTTTGAATCCGAATACATCACTAAGGGTTTCATTTATATTTGCATGAAAAGGATATAACAGATACCATTTGCTGTGTCTGTGTGTAAGCAAGAACTCATTAAAACTAGAAAGCCTGTGAGGGAATTAGGCACTCCAGTCTCACAGGATTTTAGCATGAACTGAGTGACTAACTTCCTGAGATATCATTATTGCCTAATAATGCACTTGACTGTTATAAATTATCTTCACATACTTGAAATCTGAATGGATTAAAATATTGTTTTTCTCCAGAGAGTGAGTGGGTTCTTTTATTTCTTTTTGACCAGATGAAAGCTTAGCTTTTTAGGAATGTGCAAAAAAAGTCACCAATCACAACAGCATGCTTCACTAGCATATGTGTGTGTGATGAAGCCCTAACGAGAGAAAAATCCTCTTTATTCAGTTTACTCTCCCTTCACTTGGCTTATTGACCGTATCAAGTTAAATGTTAATTGCAGGCTACAGAGAGGTTACTTATCCCTTTGTAATCAAATCTCTTTCATTAACTACCTATGCAACAAAATATCTGCTGTTGAAGATCTGACTGAACCTTTTGTTTTCATAGCAATAAGAAGATATCACCAATCAGGGTTAAACATGGTGAAAAATAATGTTTTAATTTAAAAAGAAATGCATTTTAAATAATAATACTAAACACGATTTAAAAAAAAATACAGACATATATTCAAGAACACTTTTAATAAAAGAGTTTTGGGATTCAATCAGTCCACAGAGATTAAAAATACCTTTTTTTCTTCACTCATTATTACTTTCTCATTATACATTGACTTGCTGTGTGACCTTAGGCAATTAATTTACTCTCTAGCCAAAATTTTTCAACCTGAATATGTAAAATTAAACATCTGAATCTATTTTTAGGTGCTCAAATAAATGGCCTGATTTTCAGAGGTCATTTGTACCCCAAATATTCATTAAGTTGACAGGGGGTCTGCCTGCCCTTTGCCTCTGAATAACTCATTACTTCTTGCATACATAAGTGTGGATTTAGACACTTAACTCCTGGTATCAAACACCATCCTCAGGCTCCTCACACAAAGGAGTATGGCACAGGGAATGCCTGAGCTAGCAACACCCAAGCAAACAGTTTTGAATAACCCAGTATTGGTCAGGGTCAAAAGTGATGCTGCTGTGTTCACATATCTCAGCTCAGGACTCCCAAGAGATTTTTCTGACAAAAAAAGTTCAAATGTCACTCTTCTTGCATAGCAGGCATGTCCTTAATTTAGACATCTTGCACAAAATCCTGTTTGCCCTAGAAGGAGGCTAGAGTTTGCCTACCATAGTGGAGAGAAAGTGCCACTGAAGAAAAGCAGAGGGAAATCCACTCCTATTTTAAGTGTCTATCTTTCCACTGAGAATGCAGAAAATTAATAGAAAATGTTAGGTGCTCCCATCCACTCAGGACCCAGAGTGTTTTAGTCCTCTTCTGAGAAAGATATCTGGTAAAGGTGACACTGTGTTATGCTTAATAGTCTAGTGGTTTGAGTGTTCACTAAGCCAATGAGAGGTTTGCATTCCCAGCCCTGGTTCTTACAGGGGACTGAATCCATCTCTCCTGTCACCCTGGAGAGTGACCTAACCACTGTGCCATGAATAATCAGAGTGGGGCACTTACTGTTCCTTCTCCTGAGACTGAACTGCAGTACAGCCAGGAACACAAAATTCATTATTCTGGGAAAGCAGCAGGGAAACAAGTGTTGGATTGTAGTCACAGGGACATGCCTAAGAAAGGGATGTCTCGAGTGTTCTTGTGGAACTCAAACACTTCTCACCTTGTGCAGAGAGGAGCAAAAAAATGGAGGGAGCCCTGGAAAACTAGGCAGTCCTAAATTCTTTATTCCTATGCTACTCCATTTGAGAAGATGTGTTCTCATACACTACTTCCTGCACTCAGAATTCCCATTGCTGACTTCAGAGACACTCAAATTCAGAAAAGCAGAATTTTCCAATCCGAAAGTGCCTGGTGGTTTACACCTTGGCAAAGTGTCCTTGACACAAGTATGATCCCCTAAGGTGAAAGAGGTATAGAACAACTACTTCAGAGGTTTCATTCCTTGTTTGAAAAAATCATATGGACAAAAAAAATTGTCTATTTTGAAAACTCAGGCATTTTGAGCCAGGATTCAGGGCTCTGTGAGTTCAGGAAGGATAAGAGTTTATCTGGTGCACTGAGTGGACAGTCCTTTCTTGGGGAAGAATCCCTACAGGTGTTTGCCCTATATTAAGCTTTATATCCTTCTGGATTTGTTTCCAAGTTATTATTCAGACCTCTGTTGCAACCTTCAAAGGTATCTCATGGTAAGCAGAAGGGGATGGCCTGCTCTACTTCAGTCCCTGAATGCCAAGATGTTAATCAGAATTTTGACTTAATCAGTCAAAAACCTGCCTACATACGGGTCTAGATATCAAACTGCACTGAGTAACAGATGTTTAGAGCTGGGTGTAAGTCCATCAGCTTTTCCAATGTTCACTGACTGAAGCTTAACTAACATTTACAGTTCGTTTCCCACTGTCCCTCTTGGGCAGCTGTCTTTCAAAGCATCAGCTCATTATTAAAGTTGTCTTTTAACCTTGCTCTGCATTTACATCAGCAAAGTCCAAAGTGGACACGATTATTTGTGAATGGAGAAAAAGAGATAGAGAGAGATGACAAATAGAGCTTAACTTTAGAAAAAGAAAAAAAATTAGAAGACTGCAATTCTGAGACCTTCACTGAAAAGAGTTCAGTCATGATATTATATGTTTTACACACTTGACATACTTTAAAAGCCAAAACAGGAAAACAAATGTGAAGGTTTTTTCACCATTTGTTACTTATCTCTTGACCACATACAAATAAAAATTTTAAGAGTTCTTTACTGATATTGTCAAATACATGCAATAGCATTCAACAGCTTAGTGGACTTTTGATACTTCTGTCTGTAATACTGCAAGTAGAATCTTTACCTGTAATTTATTTGATTAAACAGTTGAAGCATTTAGCTCAGTACACCCCTGATATTCGGGCATAATCAAGTACTTCGATATTTATAGTGAAGGAAAAGTTTGCTGGTACAAAATAGAAACCATTAAAAAATATTTTGTATTGTAGCTTTACTCAATAACCACAGAAATTTAATGTACTGAAAATCTATACGTAGCTGAAGAGTATAAATTTCAAGGATAAATGGGATTTTATAGCTTAGTGGAGTAAAGTGATAAGAACTGAAATAAATAAAACACTTAGAAAAATGTAGGATAAAAGTAGTAAGTATCTGGTGGTGATGAAAATCCTTTGAAATTGTGATTTTTTTAAAATTTTTTTTTTTTAAGCATAAAAGCTCATTAGATTATATCGGTTTCTATATGAGACAAAGAACCTAGTACTCCAGATATATCTCATCATGGCTGAGTGGAAAGGAAGGATCACTAAGCAGTGTTAACTCACTTGTGATCTGTCCCCAAGTGGATTTTACGTTGCTGATCAAAATCCGACTTGTTCAACCAGTTTTCACTTCATGTCACTTCCCACTTATTTAATATATAATTTATCAGTTTTTCTCTCAAGATGTTGTGAGAGAAAGTATTAAAAACTATTAAAGACCAGTGAAACAACATTCACTACTCTCCTCTTTCTAGTCACATCATTACATAAGGTTATAAAGTTGGACAAACATGACTTACTCTTTATACATCCAACAGCTCTGGATTACCTTCTTGTCATTTATGTTATTGAAAGCATTTCACTATTACTTACTGAGATGTAATTCTTCATATCTTCCTTCTTGCCCTTCCTAAAGATGGGAATGACCTTCAGTCTCTTCCAGTTTTTAGAAACCTCCTTGGATAATCAGGAGCTGTCAGAGATAAAATGACAGTGGCCTCACAATGGCAGCAGCCAGCTCCTTTAGCACACCTAATTGCTTGTCACCAGGCCCTGTGGACTTACATCTGGCTAGCTTGTCTTAAGTTCCATAACCTGGTCTTTTCCATTGAGAGGGAGTCTTTCTTTCTTTCTATATTCTCCAATTAATATAACATTCTTTGTTCTTCTTTTCTGATGAACAGGCAATATTCTTATGCATATACCATAATTTTATTGTCTATTTATTACCTACATATTTGTGAAAGCCCTTGGATTTCACAATATTGCTGGATTTACATTTGACTTTAGCTGTACTAGAGCCATCCTTGTTTAGAAAACTTTGCCATGTGACATTTTTGGGGAATGTCACATGGGGACATAGGAAAAGATTCATGAGGAAATAACAAGACACATATTGTGGAGAAGTAAAAATTATGAGAGATAAAATGGAGACAGAAAGAAAAACCCGTCAAAGATCCAGGAAAGGCTAAGTAGAAAAATTTACTTATTTCAATAAATCCCAGTAGAAAGATCATTCAAACCTAACTCTGACACCTGAAGACAGCAGAAGAGAAAGTGGCAAAGTTTTTCTGTCAAATATAAAAAAGAAAAGACAAGAAGTAAATTGCTGTTCTTAAGTATACACTGTCAGAAAAATTCTCCTAAAAGGCTTTTATTTTTTAATGAAAAGGGAGACTTGTAGTGCCAGATGATAGGTGATAAGGAATAATTGGTGATGGAATTTCTGGACTGTTAAAAGGCCAGCAGCCAAACATGAGGAAAGTAAGCATTAAGAGATCTATAATCTTCTGACGAGTTACTAATGAGGTATTCACTACATTGAAAAGGATAATTTCTGTCATTTGGCATGCTCTATATAAACTGACTTTCCATAATTTTATTAGATTCTTATTATTCATTTCCTGCTTCACCAGATTAGTGAAATACTAATCAGGATGATTCACAATAGCTCTCTAATCAATATGTATATTATAGGGAAAATAGCTATAAGGTAATGCCTCTTGCAAAAGAAAAAATTGAATATGCATTTCTCTGGAAGTCCCTGGTCAATTTTAATTTATATAAAAAATATTTTTCTCAACTTTTTAGAAATTTCCTTAGATCAAACATTTCTAGTTTATTGATAAAAACCAGAGACTAAGGTATAATAAAAAAGAAGAAAACTAAGTTTTTCAAACAAAAAGATAAAAATCCTATCAAAAATAGTTTTAAAATATATCAAATACCATTATTATTCCATGACATAGAAGGCAAGCAAAATATTACATTTTAATTAAATTTTAAAGTTATATTTTTAAATCCTGCAAAAATAAGCACAGACTCTTCTTCATTATGCTTTAACATTTGTATGCATACATGAATGTTTGTATGCTTAAATGTAATAATAATAAATCAGAATTCCTATGTATTCAGTGACCAGGAAAATGTTAACTGCCTGTTTTAGCCTTACAATTGCTTCTTTGTGTTCTGCATAAAATCAGAGATGGATAGGGAAAAAATAGGATACAATATTTCACAAAAGCAATTAAAACAAAAATAGAAATTTGTATTTATGATGGGGAACAGTCCTCAAAAAATTTAAAGAAATTGTTGATTACTTTATGTTCTATGTCATTAGTTTATTTCATTGTAGCAACTCTTCACGTAATAATTTGTCACTATGTTTTGAAGACTAAACTTCTGGATATCCAGGTATCACAACAAAACACGGTGATTCATAAAATTGTATGGCAGGAAATGAAAGGAAAAAAGGACAGGTAGCTCTCTTCTATGTATGAATGATCCAACAAGGACCAAAAGTTCTTTTCCCTACTAAAAGCTGTAATATATTAAAAGAGCAGAATGAAGAAGTCATATAATAAATAAGGGCAAATTTATTTTAAAATGAAAAACTTAATTTTTTTTTTAATTATTTTATATTAGAAACACTTTATTTATTCTTCATGGGAAATTATTTACAAAACTCTTTCCATATCAGGTCAGCTTCCATGAAACATAGCAATAAATAACTTCTAGGAAGTGAATTTAAATAATTGAGTTTTCACATTTCAGATGACAATTAAACAGAAAATTGAAGGATGTTTGTGCATATTGTTTTCTTTTATGTAAGATGCATAAGCATCACTAAAATTCCTCAGCATGAGAGTGTCTGCTTCATTTGGTAACTGAGTAGAGATTCTCATTCAAGGGCCACTCTTGCATGTCATTCAAATATTGACTGAAAAGTCCAATCCCATCAGACAATCGCTTCTAGTCAGAAAGTCTAGTAAGACTTGAAAATTACAGGCCTAACCCTCTGTCCACTGGCTGAGAGGGACATAGAAATCAGGTCTTTAAAATGCTGGAGTGAGTGTCATGATAACAGGCCCAAAAAAGCAGATGGGACCTCATTTGCCTCGGAAAAAGGAGATAGTCCACTGTACTGAAATATGCAATGTTAACACACAGTGATGGGAACAAATGGTACAGAGATACTCTCCCACTTCACCACAAGCTAGTCTTGCATATTTTTATGTATCAGTATCACTGGAGTTTGGGTGAAATATTTAGGTCATCAGCATGCCACAGAAATTAAGTGTGACACTACATTTTTTATTAAGGTGCCTAATTTCGCAATATCTGACTGAAGTTTTAGGGACTTGACCTAAGAGCACACAATTCACTCCGTTTAAATTCAGATCTTCGTAGTGAATAAAGAGGCACAAGTGGCTCCACTGGAAGTTATCTACCCATTTGCCTTAGACAGCAATTTTAGGATGGGGTATATCACCATATCAAATAACTTATATTATTTCTAATTGGGGTTTAAGCAATTTAAGTAGACACTGAACATTTTTAAACTAGATTTTCTGATACTTCTGAAATTATTCTGAAGCATCTCCAGAAGACAAGCCATGTTATTCAGGAAGATCTTGATAGCTACATCTTGGGCTGAGAATTTAGGAACCTAAACAGAAGTTCCTAAACAGAGGAAACAGAGTTCTTTCATCTCTGCATTTAGTCCATTTCTAATGGGCATTTCCTGATGGGAGGAAAATGTTGATCCCCTCAGCTCAAAGGGTATTTAGCATACTGAGCTCTCAGCTTCTTGAGTGAGCCCTCAATTTCTTGCACTATGATACAGATGTTTTGCACTACTGCTGTTCTGGATCATGCCTGTCTTAGCCAAGCTAGGTTGATTTCAGATGCTCATCTATCTAAATGTAAATCTCTTCAGAGCATCAGGAAGGGTATAGATGTCTCTCTTCTCAAAACAGGCACATCTGAGCATTAGTGGGCAAGCTTGTTTTTATGTAACTTGTAGGCAATATTTTTCACCAAAGAGAACTCAATTTCAGAACACTAAGGAATGAAACAATTTATAGAAATATGTCTCGTCAGACATTTAAAATTGTAAGTATATTTTAAACCTATTGACAGAAAAATATTGAAAAATGAAAATTTTCCTTCTTTATACTGCTTCCCATCCGTCATTGACCTCAGGAAATTGATATAATACTAAATGTCATGGCTAACATAGTTATAGCTACAGAAATTAAAAAAAAAATCTTAATCAATCCAAGTGCAATAAAGTGAAAATAATATTATAACAGAAATTGTCTCTGGCAATTTCTTAGTGACATACTCTTCAAAAGCCTGATTATTTAATCAGTGTTGTTATGATAACACATAACAGCTAAAACTACTGTGACAGGAGCATTTTTTTGTAGTCTCATTCCATCACATTTCTTATATTATACAACTCTGACAAAGATTAAGAATAAATCATTGTATCGGGTTCTCCAAATCAAGGCTCTGATTGGAGCATCAGATATCATGAGAAAGGAAAGCTCATGACTAAAATAAAATAAACCTGATAGGATAAGCATGAATACTGTCTTATCTGTGCACAACTTTAAGAAAACCTGACTTTAGCAACAGATATGAAAAGTTATACAAAGGCACAAAATTTCCTTCTACAAAGCAGGCAGAAATGATAGGACTTTTTGATGTGGTTTACTGAGGATGATGGTAGTCTGTCTATGGATGAACTCAATGATCTTGGAAACTTAATAATTATATTATTTTATGCTATGATTCTTAGGACTTTTCTCATTCTTAAAGATTATTTTCTGACTAAAGTTTACGTATTTCCTGATTAAACAGTAAACACAAAAATCTACCAAGACTTCACACATTTTATCCTGTTCCTGGAAGAAGAGAAAACTTACAAACTGAGCAAATTAAAGAAGACAGAAATGTAGATACTGATATTTTTATCTTAGAATAATTATGCCTTTCTACTTTCTAAAGTCAGACTTTTCAAAATGCTTAGATTTTGAACCATCTCCAAGCAAAAATGGAAGAATATAATTTCACCTAAAGTCACAAGGTAAATAGAAAACAAGGACTCCCAACAAACTGTGGTTTACTGAAGCTGAATTAGAAATAACAAGCTTGAGAGGTCAACAATTATAGCTAATAGCAGTATATCATAGAATCATAGAATGGTTTGGTGCGGAAAGCGCGCAGAAGGCAAATTTTCCCAATGAATTACAGCTGTACTGATTGCAGAGAAGTGGAAACAGCCTTGCCTGCCCAATGACATGGGTGTTATCAAAGAGTGGGACAGCTAGTTAAGAGTAAATTGTAGTTAGAGAGCCAGCCTGCTGTGGTTTGGGATGGACTCTGTTGGCTGTGATATGAGAAGGTAAGGGACAGACAACTCAAGGAAATGTTGTGTGAGGGACAGGCAGGGTTAGGTGGCTGGGTAAGGGACAGGTGGGGGTCTAGCCAGTCACGAAGATGGAAACTTGCAGAGAGGGGAGAAGGAGGCAATGCTGTGTGGAGCTGCCTATGAGGAAAGAAGTCAGAGGTGCCTGGGAGAAGGCATGAAAAATTTTTAGTAAAGGGCTGATAGTGGTGTCAGTCCAGTCTGTCCCAACATAGTTTCCACAGTTTGGTGTGAGGTGAGGATCTGCAGTTACGCAGAGTCACCAGGCAGTGCAAAGGAGAGCTGCTTTTTCCAGAAACCCAGCCTCTTTAAGCAATTTGCTAGTTGTCTTATTAACCATGTAGTTTTAAATCAGAACAAACCTAATTCAGCCAACCACCATACACCACAACATGAACACATAATTGTTACAGAACTTGTTTTTCTGCCTCTAATTCAGCGGAGTCACTTTCCCGTAGTCCTCTTCTGCTTAGCTGAAGGGCTAGGTCTAAGCTGTGGTTTTACAAGGCCTTCCCTTTGTAAGGTTTTACCTATATGTGACAGTTTGAGTTTGCAAGGACCTTAAAGGCCGTCTAATTCTAACTCCCTAGCCTTGGACAGGGACACTTTCCACTAGACCAGGTTGCTCGAAGTCCAATCCAACCTGGCCTTGAACACTTCTGGGGATGGGGTTTCACAGCTCCTCTGGGCAACCTGTTCCAGTGTCTCACCTTCCTCCTCATAAAGAATTTCTTCTCAATCTAAACTAAAACTGCTATCTTTGAGATTAAGGCCACTCTTCCTAATCCTGTCACTGCATGCACTTGTTAAAAGTCCCTCTCTAGTTTTTTTCTGTAGGCTTCCCTAAGTACCAGAAGACTTCTGTTTGGTTTGCCTGTACCACCTTCTTCTCCAAGATAACAACCCCAACTCTCTCTCTTAATCTTCATATGAGGGGTGCTTTAGCCCTCAGGTCATCTTCAAAATCCTCAACATGGACTCCTTCTAACAGATCAATATACTAACGCACCCTTTTTGGAAGGATATTGATTAAAGAAAACATTAAACATTTTCTGTCAAAGATTAAAAACTGGACTGTTCCACAGGTCAGATTAATACATCATACCTGGTGCTGTCTAAAACAGTAGCCAGTGTGCTAAGAGAACACAGTTTTTGGTAGAGTTATACTAGGACAACAATATGATTTATGAAGATAAAATGTAGAAATATGTTTCATATATTTTATGTCTATGTATACATATATGTGTGTATACGTACCTTTTAAAATATCTTTTATGTACATCTTTTAAAATCTTGCCAGGTTAATAACTCTGTAAAGTATACATTTTAATACCTACTATTAGTATTTTGCTTACAATGATCTTTTGGTTTTTGAAAGTTTTCTGCATCTCAATGTTGAAGATATATTTCCTATTACAATATAATATTTCAATCTTCAGGACTGTATGTCTAGGATACCTTTAAACTTGGTTATTCTGGAATTCCTTGGAGCTGAATACTGTGGCACCCTTGTCTCACACTCTTTCAGACATTAAAGGTGTTTCCTCATCTTTCTGTAGAGACAAGATCTCTGATGTGTTGCTTCTAAGCCACGCAATCACCTTGAACAAACATGCACTGATACCCCACTAACTATTATGGGGTCTCATGTGTCACACATTAGAATAACAACTTTTGCTTTTGAAAAAGCTTTTCAAAGATGCTATATGTGAGCATCAGGACACAGTTGAAAGATATAGAGTGGGGAAATTGGAAGGACCATCTTACAACGGTAATCAACTTGCCTTTGTTGTTTTTTCATATTATTTTACCCAGTAAGGTTTTAGTATGTTGTTCCATTTTTGTAGGCTGGCTCATCCAAATATTTTTGTAACTTCATGAACGTGCCACAGGTCCTCTGTGGGAATTCTGTGGGAAATATGTAGAATGACCTGCCCATAAGGAAGAAGGAAAATATCAAACCATGAGCATTACAATGGAATAATTTCTGTCTGTGAAGATTTAAAAGCACTGCAGTAGGAATTGTGTTCACAGATTAGTTGTGCTTCCAGACTTCAGTTTCAGTATTGCTAGGTAGTCAATTGTTTATAAATCAGGTAAGATATTAAAAGAAAAAAATTGAGGCTGTTTTCATTTACACATTTTTCGCTACCAACTTACATAACAAAATTATCTCTCTTTAGGCTTCTGCTGGCTTCTACGTCTAACAAGTGAAAGAGAAAATTTAGTCAGCCAGCCAATCTACAATGACATTACATGATGAGCTGACAAAGTTGTCACCAATCATTTGCCTTAACTATGAAGGAAGTAGAGATGTGAAGTTCCTGAGGGATTCACTACTTACTTGTGTTCTTCTTATATCAACAGAATGAATCAGGATTTGACATGTCAGCACCTAAACTGCCAAATGCTAACAACAACTTTAGCCACTTAAAGTTAGGTTCTGCTTTCAGAGGTTGGTACAAGAGTTGCTCTGTGTAACAGAAGAGTGACACAAGATACTGAATACTTAAAAACAAAACAAAACAAAAACAAAAAAAAAAAAACAACAAAAAAGAAAACTTCCTAGATTTCAACTTAATTCAAACCAAAAATGTGGTTGAGCATGTTCCTGGTAGCCTACCAGCCCACCAGAAGTAAATTTTGTTGAAGTTAAAATCAGGAAGGGTCAACGAATGATTTGCAGCTCTTAAAGTTTTGCATGGGAAAAGTAGGTCCTTAACTCTCAGGATATCTAAACTTGGACAAAAATATGACTTATATCATGAAAAATGTACTGTGAATGTAATATTTTTCCTCTCAGGTAAATGGAAGTACAGTAATCAGTGTGAAAATCACACAGTTGCAGAACTAAGATGTTAAAAGCCTCATGTGATTCATGCAGATTTTCAGATAAACATTAACTCCCATCCAGTCGACTTGGAATACATGCCAAAAGAGCTAATGGTGCAGTCTATCATAAAGAGAAAAATTATTTTAAAGAATGAAGAAGTGTTTCCCAGGAGCTGTGGTAGCCACATGATGATGCAAATTGTACAGTTTTTCATGAAGCTCAGTGGGGACATGCATGTGCTACATCAGGTAGTGCCATCTGCCACTGTGCACTAGAAACATCATTATCTGTTCCTTTGAAGTAAACAGTCTCTTCAGTTTCTCCATTTCCTTTCTGTGAGTTTCTTATAATATCCTTTATTTCCTTTACTCCTAGTAGCCACCTACAAAAGTCTTAAATTCACCATTTTAATTTATCTGAAATTCTTGGTTTTTAGGCATGTACTACATTCTTCATTCAGACATTAATTTACCTAAGCTTCTGGCTTTGCAAGGAGGAAAAAAGTTATAGATTAACTTACCAATACTAGTCTCCTACTTTCAAAACATGATTACTCTTGTTTTTCTGTACACAAAAGGCTTATATTTCCTGACTAGCATGCATTGCTCAAAAAATTCTTTTATCATCTATTTCAGTTCTTATTTGTGCAGTCTGCAATGAAAACAGGAAAAGATACAAGAGGCAAATTCATTTGTTTAAGTTTATTCTGTCAACAGACCATGAATTACTGACATATTACACACTCAATATTGTGAAAATAATTCCAATCACATTAGGTCTTTTCAATTATCAATACAGAAAAAATGAATTAATGGAAGTATTTGTTTCTAAAAAAGTTTTACATTGAAATGAAAAAAAAAAAAAAAAAAAAAGTGGGGGTTTACTGATGTAATATCAATTCAGGAAAACTATAATATCCCTTTTGAAAGGACAGTGAGTTTACCTATAGCCTGTAACTCACAACCCATCTAACATAACCCATAAGCCTGAATTTGACAGGCAATTCTTTTGCTATCAGTTCAAGAGAAGTCCATAGATAGGATTTATATCACCTAATTTCAGATGTGTACATGTCTACACCCGGGCTAATCTCTCCAGGATCTTTTTATTGGCAATGGATTCAGCAAAAAAAGACACCCTGAGGCACTATTCATCTGGCCTGCATTAGAAATCTACTATACACTCAGATGAATCATGCTCAAGAAACACTGAGTTTCAGCTCATTGATTAAAGAGATAGTAAAGGGTACCTGGACAATAGTGGGTCTTGTTAATCCTGGCCTTTGTAAAAACACAGGAGGAACCCAGCCCGGACAAAATCTGTAAAAGTAATGCATACTTTAGGATGCATCTATTTTGGGTGATTGGTTGGAAAATCCGCATCAGGAATGAAGGGCAAGGAGATCTATGGCTCATTTCTTATGTTTTAGCTTCTTGAAAACAGATTTGCAAAGCTGGAGAGGACAAGGTCCTGAGCCTTTGATACTGCTTTGACCAAGGGCTAGGGCAGATAAAGAGCAGGGAGCACTTCCAATTGAAACTACTTAATTACTCTGTAAAATGTCTCAGGTCTGGATCCACCAAAATGAATGTCCAAGACTGATCTGTCACTTTGGGAAACCTTTCTCTCCAACTCTTGCTTGTTTTAGAGGTGGTGTTCTGTGTCTTGTTCTCTTTAGGAGTGGGTCTTGAATAATGAAGAAAAAAAAGTGCATAATATAATGGAAATATGGAAGTCCTACTAACTGTATTGGAAGTTCCACCTGAAGATGATCCTCAGATCTAATCTCTGCTGTCTGCACAACATTGTAAAACAATAGACAGACAGTCTTTGCTTTGCTAGAGTATCTGATTTGTATTTTAATTTAAATGCAGATCACTTCCTTTCAAGAGAAGAAAGTTTCAGCAGAGAGAAACTGTTAAAAAAAAAAAAGAAATGAACAGGAATAAAAAAGAAATGACTGTTTCTTTCCTTATGGGGAGCCTTTTAATAACTCAGCTATAGCCAAGCTCTTTATGAAATATGGACCTTTCACACTCAGGATGAAAACCATAATCCTTACTCCTTACTAGTGAGGTATATTAATAGTAGATTCAGCTTGACATGATGGTCATTAGGGCCCTCAGGAGCTGTTCTATAAATGTCAGGAAATGTTTTCAGAGCTAAAGGCTTGTTTCATGTGGGCTGTGGTAACTGTATCTTGTTTTCTGTCATGTTGTAGAGGTCCAAACACACATTAGCTTGTTCATATGTAGAGAAGAAGACATGAAACATGCAATAATTGCCACATCACTCTCAAATAATGTTTGAAAACTTGTCCTAATAATTTTTCTATCTAAAAACCATGTAGAAAATAGATGAAAAATAATTAATTTGAAAATCAACAATAAAGTACTAACAGAAAAATAACATCCCTAAAGGATCATTTGCACTATTGATGGTGTTCACAGATGCTTTCAGAAAAACATGCTCTTGGCTATTACATTTGCAATTCTACTGAGTTGCTACAAGGAAATGTAGTATGTCACCACTTTTACTGAACTTTAGTGTTGTAGCCTGTTGTGGGTCAACACACTCACACAGCCAATTCATTATAAAACCACGCTAAAATTTATATTATGCAAATAAGCTTACTAACCCATGTCAAATTACAGCTAGGCTGTGATGCACAATAAACCACTCTACAGTGATTTGTTGTATTTTCAGTTCTTATGATAAGCCAAAACTAAGCAGAAATAATTCACCATGTAAACACTTCAATGAAATTGAGCTACTCATTTTCAAGAATCAAAGCTTACTTCTCAGTACTAGAGAACAGAGATTAGCTTTATTTAGAGAGGAAAAGTGAAGTCATATTACCTAAAGTCCTCAGATCACCTGCATTTAAATTTCTCATCACAGTTATTTAAAATTACTTCTTAGTAAATTGTGCAATTATATTGAACATCCAAGTATCTTATCTTAGAAAGCATATAGATTGACTTTTGCTTAACAGTGAAAATATAGGCAAATGAGTCTATTACAGTGAAATGTTAAAACTAAAGAGGTATTTTAACCATTCTCTGAATTATAAACCTGATCATAGTCTTTCAGATCAAGAGAGGTCAAAAGGTTTATTTTTTTAAGGTCAGAATTTGTCTCTGAAACAGGTTTTTGTTGGTTTGTTTGTCAAAAAGCCCTAACAACCCTTAAAACATCATCTACAACTTTTGAAATGTGCCAAAACTCACACTGAATTTAAGTAATATTTTTGTTTGCAGAGGAAAGATGGACCAAAAGGAAATTGAGACAAAAGCTCTTGTGTTTTCTTTCTTGAAAAAGAAAGTAAGAAACTACATGGGGTCCAATACTGAGGTCTTTCCAATCTCAGCAGATTCTGAGCATTTTTGAATAAAAGACAGTGTAAACTTTCCCTCTCCCATCTTTTTCCCTTATTTTTAGGTTTTAGAACTGTAGCCAATGCCATGCATTGTCTTTTCCTGCTCTTTACTTCCCAGTACATTGTGAAATCACATCGTTATGGTGTTAAACCTATTATTTTCAGAATGTCAAGGAAATGTATTTTCTGTATGTACACTGGGTAACATGTTATCTTAAAGCTGGGGTTGAGCCATTGGAGAAGGCTGTTTACAGACTTTTCTAACATATTTGAGGTCATTCTGGTTGCTATGTGACTTTGTTTTCTTACAGAGCTGTAAAATATATTGAACTGCATTCTCTACTTAGACATGCTTATGTATACAGAAAGGAAAATCAATATACATCATTGAAATAAAAATTAAGTGAAGACCAAATTCACTCAGTGTACCTAACTCATAAGAAAGAGTTAAGTCTTAGTAGAACGATAAAAATAGTTAGACAATTTTTCCTTATAAAATGGAGTCCTGGTAATCTTGGTCCCTAGACAGATGGCAGGAAAATTTCAGTTATACAATGAAAGCAATCAATCTTTCCATAGTATTCATCATGTTAAAATGTCTAAAGGTGTTACATGATTGTGCTATAAAGCTGCTGAATGATTACAGGCAAAAATCAGTGTTTGAAAAGTAAACACAATAGATGGCAATAAGAAATAGGCATTACATTTTTGGTAAAATCATGTCTAAGCAAAGTTCTAATCAGAACTTTTAATCAAAATTAAATAAGAAATATGGAAATAAAAATCTTAGGGAAAATATAGGGTTTATCACCTTGAAAGTTAGGTAGGAATTATCTAATTCAGTCATCTAAATATCAGTCTAGCCTAGACATCTGGACTCCATGAACAATGAGTGGAAAGGGACAGTCACTCTAGTGGTGGCACTTTATTTGCTGCAAGTTTGGATCTTGAAGACATACTACATGATACTCATTCATCATATCCTGTCATTAAGTTTCATGAGACAACCAGCTGAGAAATCTAACTTCCAGGTAGTTAAAATTGTGTGACAAGTCCAACACTCAAGTAAAGCAAAGAAAATTTTACTTTCTCACTAAAAGCAAGAAACTGTCTGCAAACTTTAATTAAACATTCATCAAAAATAATCCATTCAATTACTATTTTATTTCAGATACAGCTACAAACTCAACAAAATCTCTATATCAAAACCGCAAAATTTCTTTGTTATCCTAAAAACACAATATTTTTCTTCTTTTTTTTTTTAGAGTTTCAAAAAATTAACATGTCAGGTCCTAAAGTTATTCATCTTTCACAAACCTAATTTTTTTTTTCCATTATTCTCCCTGTATTTCCCTCCAAGTGAAAAAAAAATAAAACTATTGGACATTTAAATTGCATCTCCTAAATGACACTCCTAGGTGATGGCTCATTGTTCCAACATCTGCAGCTGGGGGCTGTTGGTGCTCAAAGGGGTCTGGAGGATGGTGAATGGCAGGGGCTTGAGACTGTTGGATCCTGAGGAGAATCAGGAGCTGCAGGGATGCCCCTGCAGGGAGCTGATCCAGGTAGACATGGCTGTGGAAAGTGCCACACACACCCCAGGGCTACTGCTGCTTGATCCACTGCATATTTTTAATATCTCCTGATGATAAGTACACCGTGCATGTTGTGGGCCTGGAAACTAAAATCAGCATCCTCTCAGAACTGTTTTTGCCCGATTGCATAGGTCAGAGCCTCCCTGGCAGTCAGTCATCCTTATGCAGCCAGTGGTTAAGGGGCCAGCAGCCTGTCACATGCTAATCACATAACTTCCCAGCCACGGCTGAAAGTGTGTCTTTTCCTGTCACTTAGTCCCCACAGCACACAAATATTTTCTTTGTCCCTTTATTCTTTTGTTGGAGGGCAGTGTATAGCTCTAACCCACTGCTTCTGTATACAGCCCGACAGGGGACAGGGAGCAGCACTGTGCTGTCTGAAGTTAGTAGTTGACACAAAGAGCAAATGTCTTAAATTAACAAACACATATCACACAACACAGCTCCACCAGCAGTTAAATGAGGCCTTTATTTTTCCAGGACAATAGGAGTCCTGGACTCTGCAGCTGCTGTGTAAGATATGGAAAAAGCATTAAAGTCCAAAAGCTGAGAATGTGAAGTAGATTCAGCCTCTTAAAATCTTATTTCTGCTGTTCTGTATATTTCAGTGGCCTGACTAGATTTGAAATGAAATAAAACAGAAAACTAAATCAGAAGGAAACACAATTCTTCCTCCTCTGTCTGTACTCAGGAGATATCCCTCTGGCTAAACACAATGCAAAACAGGGGGAGTGTGGGCACACTCACATCTTTATCTTTAAGATGAGCTTTTCTGAATCTATCTGTGAAAATTGTGGTGCAGGTAATAGTACTACAGTGGGCTCCTGGCTGTACAGCTTTTGCTGTGGGCTGCCTCTGAATACATCTGATGCCAACTGCTTCAAAGAAATATTCTTGGTATTACCATGAACTTTATCAACATGTGTTTCCAACAAAAGTTATCCTCATTAAAAAAAGACAAATGTCTAATGTTTTGCTATTCCTGTTTCCTATTGTTTCCAGTGCTATAGAAGGACTCTCCAAAGTCTGCTATTTTTCAAGGCATTTGTATTTTATATGTTCATCACTCGCAGGGGAGCTGCTTTTAACTCCACATTTGCAACTTCACTAGGAGAAGCTGGCAGTTATGCTGGCATGTTTAGCTTTAAAATGTTCAAAAGTCTTATAAACTGGAATTAAAGGTGCAAAAGCCCCATATTAAGGATTTTTTTGTAGAGTAGTGGTAGTATTAATGTGTTTAGGGATGGATTGTAGTCCCAGTGGACTCTGCAGGCATAAGTAGAGCAAGCTATAGTCACATTTTCTTGAAAAGCAGATTATGATCTCCATTTTCTTCCTGGAGTGCAATAGACATTTTTCCACAGAAATAATAACCCCTCTTTTTTTGTGGCAAATTGAGCACAGAAATCCAAAATGTGCATTCTTTTGCTGAAGCAGCACAATATGCTCCGAGGTTTCAGTTTCAGGGCAGTGGCTGACCAGCTGTCCAGGGCCTTTCCAGAAGGATGTCCCACATAGGGGGGTGCAGTTCCAAAAGCAATTGGTGACTGGATTGATGTGATAATCCAGGAAACCAAAGCATGGGCGGGTCAGGCCCGGCAAACATCTCTATTACTGCAATTGTAAATCCCTTTCCATCCGCACACCTTTAAAGGTGAGAACCTTGTGGAAGGGGAGAACATGATTAACCCATGCAAGTCCTATCAGGAAGTAAACAAACAAACAAAGAGCCCCTGAGGGTCCTCCTGTCTGTATAGAAGAGAAAGTAATGTGAGACAAATCTGACTTTCCTGGTTTTACAAATGTCATCTGGGAACACATTTATATGCAAGTCCAGGAAAATGATGGATAATATCAATTCCTGTTAAGTAAAATGATATAAATATCCGTATGTGTCAGGAAACTACAGCAATTGTTTTGCAAACAGGCACCAGTCGCAGCAAAATAGCTACATTATGAAATCCAGATATATTATTTTCACCACTGGAGGGCTCCCATATTTTTCCTTTAATTCCATAAGAATATATTAAGACTTGAGAAAAAAAAAAAAAAAAAAACAACCAAAACCGAACATATCTCTTAAAGTGTGTTTCCTTCTTCTAAATGCAAGTATTTTTCACACCTTCAGTATGCCTTTCTTTCAAAAATAAATATATTTTGCTAACAGTGACAATACCCTTAGATAACACGTCATAAAATAATTGCAGGATGTTGTACCAAAAAATGGGGTTATTTCTCATGGTTATATAGGGAGAAATGAAGGAAATTGAGTGGTTTTGTCAAAGCTGTGTACCAGGCCAGCAGCAGATCTCAGCTCAGGTCTCCCTGAGTTTATTCACTTTATGTTAGAATCATTAGGAAGCCACAAAACAAACAGTGGAGTGCAATGCCTGTTAGTCTGTGTTACCTGCACTGGCCTCATTACTGTAGAGGTCAGATGCTTTTAACAACTGCAGTGTATCTATCCTCAGAAAACATTGCAGCACAAGGAGTTTTTGTCAATGCTAAAATACTTCAATCATCTCCCAAGCTCTAAACTTTCACTCTTATCACTGGACCACCTTTCCTTTTCCTAGGTGTAGAGCATTAAATGAATCTTATCTGGTCTATTGCTAGCAGATTTTATTGTTATTTAAAACAATTTAAGCAATGTAGGTAATGTTATCAGGTAATCCAGAAACAGTTAAATAAAAAATGGCTGAATTTTTATACGCTGAATGTGATTGTTAGATAAGCCTTCACTTCTGAAGATTCATCTGTTTATCTGTTTAAATACCATGGCATTTATCATTGTTATCAAAACTGTCTATGTATTAGGTTGGGTTTTTTTTTACTTATTTAGATATATATTTCAGACATTTGCCACCACCTGAAATCAGAATCAACAAGCTGTTTAGTTTGTCCTGTACGTGTCTTTAAGTACTGCAGGTGTCTGACCAGATGAGAACCTTTCAGAGCTCTGCCTTTTCTGATATTTTAGCTTCTCTTGGTATTTAAATTTAAGGAAATATCCATCTACTTGAAAACCTGACACTCACAAGTATTTTAAGTGCTTGGATAACCAGAGAACAGATTTAATACATGACAGACCAAGAGATTCTGTAACATGAGGTCTGCCAACATAGCTGCACCAGGAATGTGCCAAGAAGACATAAGCTGTCACTAAAAATATAGCTCCTAACACCTTTGAAAATTATTTAGCCTATTTGAAGCAGATGAGAGTATTAATGGAATGGTGGGAGGTAGATCTTTTCTAAATAAATTCTGGGAGTTAAACAGCCCCACAAGAATCCTTCTCTAAGAGCAAGGAATGTATAATACATAAGACTGCAACCTGAAGATCCCAAATAAAAACAAGAAGGCTGCTCAGTTGGACAGTGGCACTGCACACAAGTTTATTTCAGGACCTAAGAATGTAATTAACTATAAGTAACAAGCTTTTTCGTGTGACAGAAGTTTCTGGCTTTTTATTTGTTATATGAAGCCACGGGAGAACACACATACACAATATGGGTTTCTTTCTTTATTCAAAGAGTGAGAAAATCAGGAATAGCAAAGCTATTTCAGAGAAATCTCAGCACACTAACAAAAACATTTTTGCAATCCAAAAGTTTCTAAAGGGCAGTCTTGTTTAATTTGAAATTAAAATCTCAGTATAATCTATTCCTCTGCAATTGCTAAAAAAGGGCTCGCATTGAAATATCATTCAGCAGTGCAAGATAGGACAAAAAGTGTTTCCCTTCTTCCTAACTATATTGTCCTTATGACAATGCTTATATTTTACCCAGTTTTCTAACTCTACCAAGTCTCTCATATATTCAATAATTAGCCTTTGGTTAGAAGTCAGCTGTTTTAGTGACTGCCCCTCCTGCTTTTCTTTGCGAAGAAGAATTCTAATATCTCAGTGAGGAGTCAGTTAGAAATTTATTGCCAGAAAATTCTCAGCATCATGTCTTTGTCATCTGAACTCAACCTTACCAAAAATTCCCCTAGAATGTTATGTTATAGTCTTAGTCCTCCTCAAGTACACTTAAAATTAATTGCTGTGACCAAGATTTTCACAACTAATTCACAGTTAACTTTTTTTCCTGCCATCCACTAACACCAGCCTCCTTGTCACTGTTCCTTTTAGCATCAGGTGTGGACACAAAAGTCTCTTCAGACTCAGAACACTGCCCCCATAACAAATGTCAAGTACACTTTTAAAAGGCTTGTAGGAAGTTAGTAGTAAAGCACACTACACCACCCACATTTAGAAATGTATTTATAGCCAATTGTATCTTCAGATAGTTTAAATATATCCAGTGCAAAGTTACAACTACCCTTATGTATCAATGGATATTTGAGTCATTTATGTTATTACTTTACCTACAAATTGTTTTTGTTACATTTTGGATAAGTAATCACCACATGCACATTTTAACTCTTTTTAGGAGAACTGCATGTTATTTTTCATTTCTCTTCACTGAGGTCATGGCATTTCTTATGAACTTGCTGGTATTGTATTTTGTCTGTCTCATTGCATCTTTATCAGACTTCTAAGAGGACGGTATTTGTGCGTGTCACCTTCTGTTACAGTTACAGGAAAATCCAACACATCCACAGCTGAGTGTTAGCGAATTTTTATGGCCAAAATATTTATGTTTAACAGAAAACTTGTGTTATGTGTATTTCCTACTTACTTGCTTTAACTCTAGATTCCATTGTGTTAAATATAAGGGGAAAGAAGAGATACACAGTCTGAGAATGTTTTGGGTCTAGCTGCTATTTGCAAAAGCATACAAACAGTGTGATAGAGGCTTTATTTCTCCTAGTTAGTATTTAGCTTCTGCTCTCAGAATCCACAAATAATTTGGAAAGGATTTGGAAATCTGCTTCAAAAAGGCTGAGACTTCTTCAGCAAAAAGCAATTTCACGAGGAGATAGGTACCGGTGACTACATGAAGTCTGTCAGAGGACAGTGACATGAATAAAGTTAGGCTTCTGACTATTTTGGGAGTCTGAAGGATAACTCACTGTAGGCCAAAATGCAGGATAATGGTTAATTGAATCACAGTTGAAATTATTGAAGTGTTTGTATTTATGTGTTCATGGAAAGACTTTTTATAACATAGGTAGTTCAATATTTTTGTCTATTTTAGTCATCTGTTTTCCTTATATGACAATTTGTTTCTTACATTTCTGGGATTTCTTTTTCTTCTTTTTTTTTTTTAATTTGGATTTTCATCATTGAATTTGGTTATTGATTCAAGGAGCACAAGGAGCACTATCTGAGATATTTTAGCTTAAACATGCTTATTTGCAGGTGTTATTTTATTTCTTTTTATACCTGTTCCTTCTACTTTTAAAGAAAATTCTACAGCAAATGATATATTATGTAAATTAAATAAAACTATAGATTTATTGTACTTTAATTAAAAAAAAGAATAAAACATTAACCCTTTAAGCTGTCTTAGGTGAAAAAATATGCCTTCATTAATTGATCTTTAATAGAAATGAACCTGATCTTTCTTTTATAAATTTAATACCAAAATCGTTGCATTCTGATCTTGACAGATCTTAAACCCTCCTTGTACTATTTTGAATATTAATTTATTAGTTCTCATCCCAAACTCAGTACTATGTTTGCTTGTATTTTTCTTATCTTAGTTTTCAACACAGTATGCACAACTTTGTATATGTTACCCATTGGGATTTCTATTAAAAGTGATCTTTTTAATTTCAGGAACAAGGCTTTTTGAGTACCTTAATACAGTCAGTTCTAATATACTTTTTATTGACAGCTATCAGACAGAGAAGAAGATTATATTGATATAAAAAAAAAATCAAAACAACTCAAGCACAAAACCCCAGATTATTCTAAATCAGTTTTTAAAATAGGAGGCTAGATATGTTGATACCCTGTTTGGAATTACTACCCAATGTGATCTAGATAAATATTTGCTCTTGTTGTTAGAGAGAGCTCAAGCTGATAAGGATTGATAAGTGTGTCCTGCTAGAGCATTAGAATAAGTTAACATTCTGTCCTAATTTACTAATTGGTTTCTCTACAATGTCATTAGGATGATTTGCTGTGTTTTGTTTTTGCTATTAGACAAGTCAATAATGCTGCAAGTACTAAATCATAATACCAATATTGTCCTGGATATTTTAAAACTTCGGGTTAAAGGAAGACTGTGAATTATGGAAATGTGGACTCGGGTCTGAATCTTTTTTACTTTACAGAGACAAGACAGTATGACATTTCAAGGTGAATTTTTAACAAAATAATTTGTTCACTTCTTTGAAGGAGAAGGAGGACTTGCCAATATTGTATTCCCTTATTTTAACATTTTTTGTGTTTTGAAAAAACATAGAATGCATTAATGAAATAAAGTTCAGTGTTAGGATACCTTATGAATTCAGTTATGTCAGAAGGTAAAAAACTTTAATATCATTGTCTAGAAGATAATTCAAAATATTGTCTGAACATACATCGGGTATATCTGGAACCAGCTTTAAAATTTATTAATATTATTATCTTGCCAGTACCCAGAAATAGAGCATGGAATAAAATACTGGCAACCAGTTATGGAGAGGTATGGATGAAACCTCCAAGTATTCATGTCTGCCAAAATACTTGGATTATTTGATTTGTCTGGTGTTTCTTCTAGACAAAGGAAATTTCTATTGGGTGTAATAAGATATATGGAGGTAAGCACAGATAAGATTACATGTTTAAATGTACATTATGTCATAGAAAGAGAGAAAAAAACTACAGAAAGTGACAGCAAAAAATGAGCATCACTGAGATGGGTGTTGCAAACTTTTATGTTTGGTTGAGTGCATATGCTGGGCCTACAAGAAAATGTAAGACTGAAGAGAATATTAAGAATTGCACCCTCTAAATTTCCATGAAGAAGTGAGTAGAGATGGTTGTTAAATCAAAAGTTCAGATGTATAGAATAAAATTATGGGTTGTTTCACAGAAATGTTTCATCCATACATTGGATGAACTTAATTGTAAATATATTCTTTATTTTTCTTTTATCCCATAGAAAGTATTTATTTGACAAAACCATAGCTGTATCAGGATCATATACAATTTTAACAATCCTCCAAAACAAAACAAAAAAAGAAAAACAAAAAAAACCCCAACAACAGCAACAAAAAATACCCTCAGATCTGAAAAAAGTTTCCAAGCATCAAAGAATGTGTATTGATATTTTAAAAACAGAAATTTTATTTTTTTTACAAAAAACTATTGCAATTTTGAAATTCTATCTAACTCTGAATAAAAACTTTAAAAAAAAAGATATAATCTTTGAAATGCAATGTTTCAATATTAAGAAATTAATTAAAAAGTAAGTTAATCTCATTTTTTTAAAATTCTCTATGTTACCTCTTGTTTTTTAGAGAGACATAGAGATATTCCTAGATTCTTACTTTATAGTCGAAACTGACATAGAAAAAACCCACCTTCAAAATCTGTCACAGGACAGAAAATTCACACAGCTCTGGTTTTGCATGCCATCTGTTTTCTTTTTCTCTTTCAGCATAGGGCAACCTATTTTTGATGGTGCACAATTATACTTCAGTCTAGAGATGACTCTGCTTCCTGGACTAGTGCTAGTTCAGGCCATTTGAGAAATGTTTAACTTCTAAAACACAGAGAAGCCAATGGAATATGTTGTAACAAAAAAAAAGAAAATGGATTCTTTTGGCTACTGTGTACGTTGGTTGAGAACTCCCTCCAGTGTACTCCCACCCAATAATTTTTCACCTGTTTTTGCATGTTTTTCATTTGCTTCATTATGCTTCTTAATTCCAAAAATCACTGTGAATCTGATTTGCATGAAGTCTTTGGATAGAACTTGTCATCATAAACTTGCTTAGAGATCTTCCAGTTACATCCTGTGTGGGAAGAGAAACACCTTGTACAATTTAAAAACAAGACACAAAGACCTCAAGTCTACTAACAAAAATCAGTAAGGTAGACTGAAGATACTGAGAGGGCAAGAACAGAACATTTGGGTATTTTAAAAAAATATTTTACCCACAAATTTGATTACACAAAATAAAATCATTCACCTCTGAAAAGCCTTCACGTACCTGTAAGATCCAGTTTAAACAGAAGTGGGCTTTGAAACATATAAAGGTATTCAGAGACTATCTAGTGAATAAAGCAGCTGCTGCTGCTACCCTGGTGGAGGAACTGAACCCAAAGTATAAGATAAGAATAAAACAATTATTTTAACTCGGCCCTAAATGAAGGCTGCAATAGACATGTAAGAAATAAATAACTGCTCCTCTCTCCCCTCTCCCCTCCCAAAAAAAAAAATATATAAAAGTGGCTACCTGTAAGAAATGCACAAAATTATCCAAAAGTGATCAGACTTTTTTATTGAGCTGTGTAAAAAACAGACTTACAAATATAAACTCACCAAATTCAAAGTGAGCAACTCTGGTCTCTCACTAACTGATCAGAATGCAGCAAACCACTCTTCTCCTCTTAACCCTTCCAATTCCCTCAAAAAACTCTGGTTAACTTGCATTTATAATGTATGCATGCATTACAACTTCATAACTAATATGGACTAACAGTGGACCTTTAGATAATTAATACAATACACTGATGGAAAATATGGGATGTAAAACAAGAACTTGAGATGTCAACCATAAACCTCTCATAAGGCTAGCACTCAATGTTGATTATATTTAGAAACCTCATAATAATAGATAATGAAAATTACTTTACTTGAGTCAAACAACTGCTTTAAACTCATTTGGAAATGCAGGACACTGTTAAGTATTCAGCATGATAACCATTGTATTTAATACAGAAATAGTATCAATTGTTTCACAAGATATGAATACTTGCAGTAGTAAAAGTGATTATCCTAACTAAAGTAATATGCAGTTGATTTATATTGGGAGAAGTATTTATTGTGCAATCATTAGTGATATGCTAAAGCTATTTATTTTATTTCTAGGTCTCGTCTTCATATAAAATATTCATACAATGGGCATGAATTTGATATCTCTATGCAATAGGGTGTAGTTACTGTTGCAAATACATCAGAAAAAGTGTATTTTTATTTATTACGTACATAAAATTTCATAGACAAAAACAAAGCAATAAAATCATTTTATCATGGTATTGTAAGCAATATGGCCATGGGGAAAGGTGAGAGTAAGTGAAATGAATTGGTGCTTAGGATAATGAAAGAGAGGGAATAATGGGACCCAAAGGACCTAAGTAAAATACAGCCAGATTCCTAGTAAGTTTCCTCCAGCTCCTCAGAGAGCAATTCCGCTTGGATTTGACCAATAAACTGCAACAGCCACTCATTTCTAATCCCAGGCTTTTTATAAGCAGCAGTTTGCCCAGTCACATTGAATAGTCTAACTGGAAAACAGCAGAAAGTGAATAGATATGCACGGTCTAATGGAAAGTAATTAAATAGTTCCACAAAAAGTGAAGGGTTTGTGATTAGAACCATGGAAAGATGTTACCTTCCTTTCAGAGTATGAAGAGGGAATTAAATGGATTTATGAGGCATGTTGGAGGAGAAATAAAATGGGCCAACCTCTCTCTTCTCCCTCTCTCCCCCCACCCTGCTTTGTCTCTTTTTCCCACCACCTTCTTCCCCCATCCACCTATCTGCCTGAGATATTTTCCTCTAGACACACTGAATTCATGCTCTAAGTGGTGTTACTTCTTTGTTTTACAGGGCCCTCTGTCTTCAGGGATGGAAAAAGATCTCACACTGTTATAGGCATGTGACTTATGATAAATAATCAATTTTAGAAATCATTTTGAAAGGCATCTAAGTTCACCAAAAATATATTTTTTATCTTCTTTTATTTTTTTACCAAAAATATTTTGGCAGTCATGTCCAGGTAGAATTTAAAATTAAAAGAAGTCATATGAGGATTCTTTGTTTTTAAAATCTTTTTCTTCAGAAAATCAGCCCTATAGGTCCTGGGGTTTGACTGTTTGCTTTGGTAAAGTATCACTGTATTCTTAACAAATCTTGTCTCAACCACCTAACCTTTTCAGTGTCACCCACCACTGCCTTTTTGCATTTAGACTAAATAAGTAAGGTACAATAATCACTGGGTGTGCAAACCTACCCAACCAGATAAGAATTTCTCACACGTACTCGCTGTGAGATGTTTTCTTCTTTGGTTAAACATACACAAACAATGGGACACTTTCACATCTCATTTAATCCATAGGAAGGGCTTGATCCTGAAACAGGATTCACTAGTAGAGCTCTCAGAGTCTACCTGAAGCTTTGTTGGGCTCAGAGAGCTGCATTATATGAACCTAACTTTGATACAAACAAATTCAAATTGGGATCATATTCATCCAAATCACCCAACTTTTTGGGATCCTTCAAGGAAAAAGGGTATATAAATTCAAGATATTAGCAAGCACTGCTAATTAGGATCATTACTAGTATAGCAGATTAATACTTAGAGTGTAAAAAATATAAGCTAGCAAAAGAACAAGTCTATATGATAAGATAAATGAAAAGAAATAGACATCAATGTCTTTCACATTTAACACGATCTGTTCTTCTTAGTTCATCCTAAAGTGGAAAAATATTATGTAGTTCTTTGCTATAATATCATGATAGATCTGAATCTGAGCTTAAAGGTTATTCCTGGAGGTTCAAAAATATTAATATTTATTATTTTTTCACTCTCCCTTTCTCTTTAAGAAGGAATTCTAGTACTAAGCCAGAATTGGCTAAGCAAGCTATTACTTGTAGGTATGCATCTTATCATTAAATGAAACCTCTAAAAGGCCTGTGGACTGGTGTTCTGATCTAAAATTAGACCACTCTTCTGTTATTGTAATAGCTCAAAGATTGAATAAACAAGCCACTATTTTGACATTAGATGGAAATAATATTAGGGGAAAATCATATTAAAATTAATATCAAGTATGAAAAAATAAAATATGATCAACAATCACCTAGCACAAAACATAAAAAATACCTTTTGTAGGAGCATATTACAAAGATAAACCAGCCAGTAAAACTTTGAATAAATCTCTTTTTATCCACTTGTCGTGACATATAACCATGGACAATCATGGAATCCGTGGAACTCCAGGTCCCCATGAAAAATATCTTTTTCACAGGTGGCCTGTGCCTTAAATCAGATACTGTAGGAAGACAATCTATAATTTTCTTTTGATTTCTTCCATGGACCAGCTTAGTAAGATTCATTCCAAACACCAGTTTCAGCTTCTGATGTGAACAGATGGCAAAAAGCAGGCACCAGAGCAATTACAGGATACTACATAGAAAACAGAGAACCAAAAAGACAATAAAGGAAATCTGGACGTTTTTTTATTATCTGCTATTTAAGGAGGGCACCTTTCTGGCAAAAGGGAAGGATTATCTCAAGGTTATTTATTCATTTACCGGCATTCAACAAGGTTCAGATAGTTGAAATCCCCAGTACCCTGAGAGTCAGTAAGAGGCCTCATGCATATGTTCTACTTTATGTTGCTCATCTGCAAAACAATGAGGCTTGTAATGATGTGAAAGGTTTAATGGACTCTCTCCTGGTTTGTCCTCTATCCAAGCTCATTTTTATTTGTGTAATGTAATCTTCTTAAGAGAGTGGTTCCCGCAGGGAAATGAGCAGCCAACGACTGGGCTGTGGATGGCAGCTCATGTCAGGGATCAAGGATCATCCAGTTAACAGTTTTACATTTAAAATTCCCTAATAGTCTGGTTCTAAAGATCAGCTTGCTAACACCTAGAGCTGGTTTGGGTTATTTTTGCACAAAAAGAAATTCCTTTAAGTATCATCATTTGAAAATTAGTTAAATATAGATCAGGAAGTATTATCAGTTAGTTAATTAAGATCTACTATTTTATTATTTTCTAATTTCAGGGAGGCTAAGGGAATGATGAAGGTCTTTTGTTCCTTAGCAGGATAACAACAACAACAACAACAACAACAACAGAATAATCAAGAAATACAGTATGCATATTTTACAAAGCTATGCAGGAAGATGATATTTTGATACACTGATTAAGACACAACTTCACTTAAAATTTGAGTAATATCTGAATATTTGCTTTAAAATTAATAGGAAATTAGTTCAAATCCCATAGGCATCTTTGAAACTCTAAACCTGAATATTTAATATTAATATCTGAGAACACCTTTAATCTTCTTTTTATTCTTAATAAATTGCAGTAGAAATCAAAATTGAATAAAATCATCCCTATAGTATCTTCTTTGTATCTTCAATTGTCTGTGGAAAAAAATAGTTAGCTAGCATGAATCTCCAGTAAGTATTTTCAAATAATTTTAAATGTATCAAATGTTTTTTCACATGCCAATGGCTTGCTTTTAAACTTACTTGTAGTCCCAAAATTAAAGGTCAAGTTAGTGCCATCAGTAAAATCATGAAGCTGTGATATTTCCGTTGGGAAATCTGTCACTTCATAGCAAATTGTTTCAGATCAGGGTGGAGAAAACAAAACTGTTATAAGGAAGGAAGAGTTTACCAAGAAATAGACTCTGAACAAGACAAGAATCATAGATTCACGGAGTGGAAGGCCAGAAGGGACAACTGCTTCACCTACTTTGACCCATGTCAAACACAGGACATTGCATTTCAGCTACTTAACATTGTATGGGGCCCAGTCACTCATGTGTACAACTGCAGCAAAATCTGTGCTTAGCTAAAGCACGTCATCGGGAATTCAGGCAACTTTGAAATCAAAACATCAAGGGAAGAGGAATCCAATAAATTTCCTTCAAGCACTTTCAATCTTTTTTTAATGATAACTAGTCCTCTTTATGTGAGAAAATGTGTCATTTCTCTTTTGAATGTGTCAAATAGCTGCTGCTATGCCCTTTGCTCCTACTATTTTATGAAAATGCCATTATCATAGCTCTTAGACTGATTTAGGTTGAAAAGGAATCAGGAGGTCATCTCATGCAAACCTCAACCCACAGAAGGAACAAAATCAATAACAAATCAATTCCTTTTTTTTTTTCTTTTCTTTTTCTTTCCTTTTTTTTTTTTTTTTAAGAAGAAAAAGCATCGTGTAATGCCATTTCCTATTCTCTCTTTGTAGAGGAGTCAGGAGCAGTGTGTCATATAAATTTCATTCTATCAGCATTTCTTTTAAAAAGTGGAGATGCCAAAACTGCAAAAAAACCTGCAGTACACATATTATTAGTGTTATACATATTAAAAAATATCATTATTCCTTTTTGCCAGATTTCCACTCTAAAAGCTTTCATGCATTTAATTTTACATTGTGCCTTTAAAATATTTTCGGAACACTGATTTACAATAAGTGTTTTCTTTTTTATCAGACATTTTTTTCTGCAGATGTGCAATTTTCCATATGTGATGTACAATCCTTTACCTGTAATGGTATTTCTCTTACAAAAATATTTATACAGGTCTAGATATATGGGCATGTTTGACTGCATGATCCAGATATTTTAGAATTATCTTTTTGCCATCATTATGGCAATTGTGCAGTTACAGATTTCATTCTTAGGGTTTTTAGGTTAACTTTCATAAAAACTAATCCAGATTTTCATATACATATATTTTTATTTCTCCAATGCCCTTCCTCCAGTTGTTTCCCCAGATATCATAACTTTATTTTCTGCTTCTGATCTATACTAAACCACTGGACAAAACAATCCACAAACACTACTTCAAAAAACTATATTCACTGTTTCTGCACCTTCAGGCAGATCAACACTTGTAGATGCACCTCGAAAGATATTTCCTTTCCTGCTTAATTAAAATTATGGCCTGTCTCCCTAACTACTGGTCTGATTTTTAAAACACTCAAGATGAAGGTGGCAAAAATTAAGGTGGAGTCTGGATTTTTTTAGTTGTTTGTTTTGGCGGCAATTTTTGCCCTCCAGTTCATTATTCTTCCCCTTCTCAAATTTTCTCTAAACATCATCAGTCTAAAAACTCAAGGATGTGATTTTATCACCTTTTTGTATTGTCAGATTCTAGCTACAGGAAACTTTCAGTACAAGTAGTTTCCATCACAAGGTACATGTTTCAAAGTACAGACATACACTAATAAAGTTTTCATTCAGGTTCTTACCATATTTAAAGTGCATCAGCAAAATACCATTTTTGTAGCTCATTGTTTTGGTAATGACAGCCCTCTATATGCATCTTTCTATCCATTCTGCTTCTATCACACCAAATAGAGATTACTTATTTTTGTATCCAAGGCTCTTTGGAGCCCCTATCTCAGTCTTTCTTGTTTACCACTGAAATGTCAGATCCCATCCCTGCTTGATATTCCTACATATTCTGGAAAATACATTTGTACACTGCTCTGTGACAATACTTGCTGCTTAGAGCTGCCTAAATATAATTTGACTGTGCTTCTACAAGTTCATCCTCATAAATTCTTTTTGCTGCCTACAGAAAGTTTCTCAGCTGTGAACTTCTTGCACGCTGATCAGAATTATCTCACTTTTTTTTTTTTCTTTCAGTACACCTTCCCTCTCTTTCTGTCTCCCAGCCTCCAGGTACCTCATGGTTTTTTTACTAAGTTAGACAGTTGATTTACTCAAGCAGGAACTCTGGGTTTGTGTTTATGCAATTCACACAATTGGGACCTGGCCACAAAGTGGCTCATCCGTAACACAAATCAAAGATTAACCTGAAGGCTAAAAGTCTCATTTTAAGCCCTAAAAAATTTCATGTTTTCTGTTTATTTATTTGTTTCTGGGGAGGTTTAAGTTTTTAGAGAAACAAGAAATGGTACCAGACTTTGCACTTCACGGAATTAAGAGATCTATAGATGTGAAAAATAGAAGATGGATGTTCAAGAAAATAAAAGAGAAAAAATTACTTCATTATATGCTGGTGTGCTTTAGATGAACAGAGATTAAAAATTCTCATTTAATGCGAGATCTTTTTCTAATAAATATCTACTGGAGAAAAATGTCAAAATATTTCATACTTTTTTTTGGTCCTCTTTTCTACTTTGTTTCCTCAAAAAGGTGCGAAAATAAATTAAAGCATCACTAGGGAAAATGTGAACAGAAACTGAAATACCATTTAGAAATCCTCTTCTCACAATTTTTTTTTTTTAATTGCAAACCAGAAAATTGAGGAAATTTCCTCCAAAATTAATATTAACAGCACTTTTCCCTTTCTGATTAAACACTTTCAAACATAAAATATTGGCCTGTCTGGTGTATTTGTATTTGTATTTATGATGATTTGAAAGGGTTTAAAAGCTCCTAACTGCGCAATATTTATATATATATATTATATATATTTATATTAATATATATATTTTATATATATTCATATTTTATATTACTGCACAATCTTGTCATACGTCTTCGCTCCATTTCATTACCAGCTGTGTACATACTGCAAGTATTTGAATGAGTCATTATCCTATACCATTGTTGCTTGTATTTATAATTAGCAACACATCACACTTTTTTTTCACAATGTTGTGAATGTCCCAAAACACTTTTAAAATAATTTAACATATTCAGTAGGAAATACACAACAGCTTCTCCTTATTTCCCATCACCAAGACCAATAGCAAATAAAATGTTGAGCTCATTTGGGATACAAAAAGTAAAGTATCTTCCTTTTTGGTGTTTGAAAAGACCTGCAATGAATCATTGAAGCAGGAAATTAACCATAGAGATTTCCAGTACAGCAATGCCTATATCAATGTGTGACATACCATGAGGCTCTTAAAATAGTAGGCACAAGTCTATTTATATACATTCTGGAGAGAAACATGTTCAAACTGAAGTTAGACTTAAATCAGATTTGATAATTTCAGCTATTTATTATGAGTAGAAGATGCCTTTCTAGAAGGGACTGCAAACTTCTGGTTTTCTTAAATGGGCAAAACTAAAACTCAGAGGAAATGTGACTAAAGTCATATCAGGATAAAAGCAGACAGAGAAAGGTGAAGAGATATTTGAGCTAAGAGCTAATGTGCAAATTAGAATAAACAAGTACAAAACTTTCATTCATAAATTTTGCATGAAAATTAGGAAGCGCTTTCTAACCTCGGAAGAATAAAAAACTTTTTAGACTGACTAGAGAGAAGTGAGCAGATCTCAGAAGTTCCAAGATGGAGCTCAAAAAAGAGCTTTTATGACACATTTGATCATGTCATTGATTTTAAACAGCAAAATCCTAGAGATTTCCCACAAAACTGTAATTTCAGACCATCTCCCATGCTAGAAGTGCCACATTCACATCCCTAGAAAATATTATATATCATGTCATATCATATCATATCATATCATATCAATCATATCATATATCATTTGTATCATATATTATAGAATGGCTTGGGTTGGGTTGGAAGGAAGTTTAAAGACCATCTAACCCTCCAACCATGAGCAGGAGCACCTGCCACTAGACCAGATTTCTCAGAGCCCCATCCAATCTGGCCTTGCACACTTCCATGGATGCAGCATCTACTGCTTCTCTGGGAAACCTGTTCCAGTGCCTCACCACCGACATCATAAATTGTTCTAGTGTTAATTTAGGGTCTTCTGTAATCCACAGCATACATAGCAATGTTATATTTATAAGTGACCATTTTGTAGGGCTGCTCGAGTTGTATTTGTCTTTGTTGCATCCATTAATGGAAATAGATCAAAAAAATCCTTTTAACAAGAAACCAGTTCTAAAATGCATAAGAAATACTAGCTGCAGAGCTTGCTTCTGCTCTAGTTGATGTCTCAACTTTTCTGTGAATTCTTAATGTACATTTATACATATATATAACAGCAAGTTTCTATTCATTTAGGTTTTTACAATTCCTTTATGTAAGTGTGTATATATATATTTTCATATACATGTGTATTTATGTACATACATATAGAAGTACAAGTATGATACATATGTATATATGGGTATAAATATACAAATTCATATCCATAAACCACCATATAACACCTCTAATGGAGAGATGAATAATACAATGTTTACTGGAAGGCTGTAAGTGTCTTTGAACACTTCGAGTGAAACACTTCAACATTTTTCTAACATAATGTTTTGAAAGGGCCCAGGGTCAATACAAATGTAATATATGAAGGCTAAAAGAAAATTTGACAGAAAATTTGTCCAAAGAGCACAGTAAGTTGGCACATAAAAACAATAATAGGCCATTATGCTGTCTTATTAGAGAAATTAAAGCATTGCACATACTGCCTGACTCACAGTGCCTGTCTTTTTAACTGAACAACTTAAATCCTGTGTTTTCAACTCAAGAAGTGATTTTTAAAGTGTAATTTCCTTTTCAACTCTAAATATTTAATAGTATCAGATGTGGCAAACATGTTTGGGTAGCTCAAACGGCAGAGAACCATTGGATGCTCACAAATCTCTTTTGTTAGGCAAGCACTAAATTTTGTATACAAACAGGCTAAAGGAATCTTTGCAGGTGCAAAGAGTGGTGATTCATCTTCTGCGTATGTGCAGAAAACTTCATATTTTGAAAAGCTTTATAGATACAGCAGTATAAAAAAACACAGCGTATATGAAAGTAACATATGGAGGATCTATATACTACAGAACTATTCTAGTTAGAATTGGGCCTGCAGCATTGAATTTAGTTTGAAGGATGTACCTACCTGGAAGTTTTGCAACAGGTCACCAGTAAATTTTTCCAGTAATCTTTCTTCAGGAAGGTGGAAATTCCCTCCAATGATGTAATTTATGCTATTGCATCAACTAAAATGTGCTTTACTAGCCAAAGTTCCTGATACATTGGTGTGGTTATTTTTCTCTTACAAAGAAACTAGAAAAAATGCTTCTGTGATTATACTTAGAAGCATTTATAATGCAGTCTACCTATAAAATCTTCTCTCCAGTTCCTTTTAGTTTTTTGGTTGGAATATTAAGTATTCAGTTGGAAAAGAAAATAAAGAGAGAGAGATCGAGAGAGAGAGAGAGAGAAGCAAAAAACAGAAAACAAACAGCAAATGCTGCATTCAAATTTGTTAAAGTGTGAACATTCAGAATCTCTCTCATCACACAGACACTAAGTACCCTTCTCTGTGGGTATAGATGGAGGGCATCTGTCTGAATTTATCCTATTGGAAGTGACTGGTACACAAACTGCATTTATATTATAGAAGAGGGCGTAGAGAGCAAATATAATTTTCCCAGATGTGTTTGGAAGCATTAAACAAATAAATTGGGTTAGATTTCTTACTTGGGATAAAAAGAGAGGATACAATAGAAGACAAGGATATGACTCATTCATTAAACACTTTATTTCTAGGCCTTCCACGACATTTATTGTGCTAGCATCTAGCAGGTTTGTGAAATGCTGGGAACATTTAATGTGCATTCTGCTTCTGTGAGTTACAGATTTACCACCTCCTTTTTGCTGATGCAAGTCTGAGTCCCAGAGTCAATGAACCAAAGTTATCCAAGTCTGGGAACTTACATCCAAGTGCTTTGAATCAAGTATAGCTGAAATAATATCCTCTTTTCCAATTTCCTCTTCAGCAGTACTTTATAGCTAAACGTGTAGATATGAAAGAAACAAATTGTTAGAAGACCATATAGAACAATGGGCATTATAGTGCAACTGTGTTTACAGGGACTGTTACAAATTAGCTTATTCTATTCTGGACTGGTATATTTAGTCTGTCTCATTCCTGAAGTTCTCTAACTTTTTAAAGGTACTCTGTATCAATAATCTCTCTTTTTATTTCTTTTTGATTTTTTTTTTTCTGAAGCATTGTCCAAATTATGTATTTCTTTGTGAGAAGTATATATATATATATATATATATATATGTGTGTGTGTGTGTGTGTGTGATTCTTGTTTTCCTCATTGAGACAAGTTATCATCAGCCACCATTTTTGTTCATGTATGACTGTATAGCTGCACTGACTCCTGAAATTTATGTGTCAGTTTTGGTTGTTGGTTGGTTATTTTGGGAGGGTTTTGTTTGGGGTTTGTTTTCTGGTTTTGCTTTGTTTTGTGTGGGGTTTTTTTGAGAAACAAGTCAAAAAAGGCTAAATAGGAAAAGAAACTTCTACATGTAAAAGTAAATCCAGTTATTTTCTCTTTTGCTATCCCACACTATTTCTGTCTGTTCAGGGACATATTTTGATTTAAATGAAAAAGCTCAAAGTATGGGCAATGATCCACAGCTATTCCTGAGACTTTGTGAAATTTTCTGTGAAAAGCAAAACATAAACCTGCTTAGCCTCTACTCTGTAATCTGTTCCTGGATCCTAAATTGAATTTAAATTGGCTAAACTTGAGTATTTGTGCCACCCTATGCTTGAATTTACCAGTAATTACCACTCAATAGAGGCACAGGTGAGTCCTCTCCTGAAACTTTTCAATGATTGCAACTGATGGGTCAGACCACTAACACAGAAAGCAAAAAAGGTACTCAATTTGTAATTTACAGAGCCTAAAATGTTTGTAGAGAAGTTCCTACTGTTTAGTTCAAAATTATATGAAACTTTATTTTTTTGCAGCAAGGTTTGATAGCATAAAGAGATGCTGACTCATGAACTGACTGGCAGGACATCAGAGTGTGAAACTCTGCAGACAGAAAAAACTTGGCAGCCTTCACCACAAGAGAAGAAAAATATTTACAGAAAAATAATATAATAAAAAATTAAAGAAAAAAAGTCTTAGGTGTTGACTAACTCCATGATAAGTGTTTTGAAACAGCAAGAAGAGTAACACATTGCTTCAGACAAAACATTTATATAAGGAGAATCCTGAGAAAGAGAGGAAAGCAACTCTGGAGTTTTGCACTCAAATCTCAGTGCTGGACTTTTCTGAGTTTTGTGCTTTGTCCTCACTGAGAAAACTCAATGTTTTTGCCGTTTAACACAATTTAAATTAAATTGAATTTCTTTTAGTTTTCTCTGCTTCCATCTCTTCTGATCTTCTGAGGGTTTTTTTTTTTTTTGAGAGAAACACGAAGACTTAGTGCAGTAGGAGAGTGTACAGAAATTACCTGAATGTCTTAATATAACTCCTGTTTTTTTGCAGAGGAATGAAGGGAGAAAAAGGAAAGCTGGGTCAGATTCATGTGAGGTGGAATCAGTGTTGTACATCTATCTATTCCTTTTAATTGGAGGAAAACAGAAACAATTCATCAATATGGTGAAATGACTGAATAGGAATTTGGAACACTGGATAGAAGTTAGCAAAATCATTTAATCAGAAATGCTTTTTACCAGAACATGAAAATGCCTTAAAATCTCTCAGCCCTGACACATGGTAGAAGAATGATTGCCCCACTTAGACTGAGTAGATAATCCTTGAAAATTATACTTTCATGTTATATGTATTATCCTATAATCCAAGTGAAATGTAAATGGGATGAAGGATAACTTTACCTCGATTCAACAGTTACTGACAGACTTCTAAATATTTCTGTGAAGAGGACGAGTAAAATAAAATTTACAAATAGTTACTAGTTGATATTTTCTACCTATTTAGGGGCATTTACTTCTATAAAGTAAAAGGAATCCAGATCCTGGGAGAATCTCACATTCACATTCAACCAATTCTGCAGATACTTCATAACAAGGAACCTCTGTTATAAGAGTAGAATAAAAGCAGAATGCCTGTACACCCACCTTCTAAAGGAGAATTACTTTTCAGTAGACCTCAGGTTTTGGGACAGCCTGTGACAGACTAACCTCAGATATATCCAACATTCACCAAAAGACCTGAGGCAAGGACATTAACTGACTGAGACTTAGCAAACTCCTTTGGATCACATGGAAATCAACTTTTCACCAAGGATGATGATCTCTTATTAATCTTAAAGCTACTTTCAACTTCCATATGGTGAAGAATGTGGAAACTCAGGAGCATGCTTACAGTATAACCACTTTGTACCAAGTGGCAATATTCTTGACAATTATACCTAAAGATTTTGTGTACAATTCTCAAAATACTGTTGATGAACTTTCACTCAAAAGCAGTAGTTTGCTTTATTTTGCACCTTTAGATTGCCAAGGAAAAACTTCTAAGGCCTCTGTCCTAAAGTGCACTGGTTTTCCCCATTGTCAACTCTGTAAGAAACTCACATTTCTTTTCTTCCCTGTTTCAGATGCCCAGCCATCACCACCAAGGATATAAAACATCTTGTTTACCTCTAGTCACATCACTGGGACAGTTGTCATGTTATTTCAGAAATGTGCTGCAGCTCGCTACAGGTACCAAATGGAATCATAGAAAGGTAGAGATTCTTGATTGAATTTATTTCTGTTTGAATCTGTCAGGGATAAAAGAGCCAACAAATAATAAAATAGATGCAAGCCTCTGTAAGTCAGCAGCCACCTGCTACCTCTGGGCTATTAGAAGGGCCCTCAGCATGACAACACAAATCCATGCTGGCAGGCCAATCACAGCTTTAAAAAAAAGAACTACATCAGCTCACCTCTTCAACTCAGTCAGCAGAGTGACAGCAATGTTGGAATTTCAATTTTCCTGATATTAGTTGTGAATTGTTTTATCATGTTATTTTTACTTTCACTGTCTCATTGTCTTTTAAATGCTGATAGCGTTGATGGCTCTCAAATGCAGTGTATCTAGTTGCTCTTTTGAGAAATGAAGGTTTGGTTTTACTCTTTTTTTTTGAAAATTTTATTTCCCCAATTTCTTGTTTCATTTTTCGCCCTTCTATACTTTAAAATCATGTAAATTGCAGGGAACTGTAAAAGTTAAAGTACTCATCACAGGCATCATAATTATTGATAATCAACTGTTCTTCAAGGCTAGCACCATTTCACATGCAATTCACTACTTTGATTCTCATTTGTAGAATGAGTCAAATTCTGCACTGCTTTGTATCACTTGCAACTGCATAAATTAACCCTAAGCATTTATAATGATGCTTTGTTTAATAAGTTTAGAAAAATAAAGAGGAAAATGTAAATCTTTTTTCTTTTTACAGCAAATGGAATATTGGCCTCATTAGAGACAGTACAATTTTTCCCATTAACTTCAATGGATCTGAGTTTTCACTCTTATGGACTGAATTTGAGTATAAAAGGAGGGTCACAGGGAGTTCGTGGGGTCCGTTTTGTTGTTGTATTTTTTTTTTTTTTCCTTTATGTCACTGGCTTTGAGAACAGAGCCCAAAACATTCTGTCTTCACCTGAGGCTACAGAGCCAATACTAGAGATGATGGCACTTGAAGAAAATTAAAAAGTTATTTAATTTCCTCTTGTTTTTTGTAATCACTGTATATCAGTATTTGTGCTCATTAAAAACTATCTTAAAGCTTTCTGTGTGGACTCATTTGTTTTCCAGAAAGGCTGCATTACTAATCTGAACCATTTATAGAAGAGAATTCTGTTTGAAACCAATGAAGGTAAATGGTGAGACTCCCCTGAGACTACATCAAAACTTGTATTTGGCCTCAGTACAAGTCCTTAGTAATCATACACAGGCAAATTTCAGCATCTCTCAGTTGTCAGTAACCTGATTTTTTCATTATCAGATCCCTCATTATCATACAGTATGTTTGAGAGAGGCCTGAATATATCCAAGAAGATTGTCCCCTTTGAGAATCCTCAGGAGTTATATGTGAATAAAGAGATGGCTTGTAGGTTCAGACGAGGAGCCAAACATACAGCAAGGACATGTGGAGATATCCAAATTTTCTCTGCTCCTTTTCTTCTCTTATGATTCTGTGAGCACTGAGAATGAACATTTTCTTTTGCAGCTGCTGCAACTTTTCATGACAAGATTCCTTTGTGTTTCTTTATTTGTATTTTATATTATTTTTATGTTCTCTCTGATCCCATTTAGCAGACATCTGGTTCATAATTTCTATCTTGAAACTGTATTGTTTAACTGCAAAATCTAGTAAAAAATTAAAATATAAACACGAGAAAGACTTCCTCTTAAAGTCACATTATACATCTTTTAACTCCTAGTATGGCCCTAGTATGTGTTAACAGCACATAAGCACAGTTCAAGCAATTTAGGAGTGAATAAATCTTTCTGTTTAAGTGACCAATATTGTGTTCCTACTGCATACAAACTCCTACATATATCATAAGTCTAACACAGTCCAGTAATAACAGTACAATAACTGCTGTACAGAAATGCATTCTCATAAGCAACAGCTGTCAGCTAAAATTCTTCATGATTTTATCCTGAAATAAATTTACCTTTTCTTCCTGCCTACATTTTTCACAGCTTGATATCACACAGAATGAGAACAAGATACAGTAACTTTTTAAAACAACTTTCCTATCTAAACAGTACAGTGGGTATTTTTTCAGCCAGACTAAAAATTCATTATAAGAAAATAGTTTCTCATGTGATTAACGTTAGCAAATAAGGTATTACTAATCCACAAGTACTAGTGAAGATTTGAAGCTCTGATAAAAGAGATTTATGTTGGATGTTGGAAATCCAGAGGGTGGCTGAGCAATGCAACAGGCTCAGGGAAGTGGTCACAGCCTGAGTTCAAGAAGCATTTGGACAATGCTCTCAGGCACATGGTGTGACTCTTGGGGTGTCCTGTGCAAGGTCAGGAGTTGGACACAATGGTCCTGATGGGTCCCTTCTAATTTGGGGTTGTCTATGATTTTATGATTCTAGGATTCTATCAAGGGACATATTTTTCAGGCAATTTATATAGTTTCTAGAAAGGAAGAAAAAAAATATATATATATAGAGAGAGAGAAAACTCTGTTCTTTTTAAATCTGGGACTTGCCTTGTTATAATTCTGCTTTGAATGATACATTGAAATATGTACCTTGTGTCACACTGTTCATCAACATGTCACATTGTATCATGTCACTTTATGTGGCTCAATATGACAGATGCATCTCTGAAGCCATGCGTCATCATGTCCCTTGGTATAAAATGTGAAAATAAATATATTCTTGTTTTGTTTGCAGTACACTACTTCCAGAAATAGAAAAGAAAAAAAAAAAAAAAAAAAGCCAACCAAACAAAAAACCCCTTAACCACCATAAAACAAAAATCAAACAAACCACTTCTATTTAATTTTGCAATATTTTATGTAAATGAAGGGAAAGGATGATGTTGTCATCATTCATCATAAAAAATAAAAGAAGAAGTATACAAATTAATGCAAGCCCAGAATGTATAATTTCAATTTGTTATTCCTTTGATTTAAAGGATAGAAAGAACAAGACTGTAAGCATTTGCTTATACTCTATAAATAGCTAGGAAAATTATGGACTAGGGAAAAATTACTTACAGACTGAACATATAGTAAATTCATGCTTTCCTGACAACAAATAAATTTATTTCATTATTTGAAAATACACATATTAATTGACATTAGGAGTAATTTCATAGTTTCCTTCTTAGTTTCTTTGAAATAAATTGGTTTGTGTGGCCAGGTTTTGGTAACAGGAGGTTCATAAGGGCGGCATTTGGGAGAAGATGCTATAAGATGTTCCTGTGTCTGACAGAGCCAGTGCCAACCAAATCCAAGATGGACCTCCACTGGCTAAGATTGAACCCATCAATGGTGGTGATAGCAGCCAGAGAGAGGAGTGAGAATATGTGAGAGAAACAGCTCTGCAGACATGGAGGTCAGGGAAGTAGTGAGGGGAAGATGCTCCAGGTGGCAGAGCAGAGATTCCCCTGCAGCTCCTGGTGCAGACCATGGTGAGGCAGCTGTGCCCCTGCAGCCCAGTGAGCCCCATGATGAGGCAGACATCCCCTTGCAGCTTGTGGAGACCTCAACACCAAAGCAGGTGGACGTGCAGGAAGGAGGCTGTGACCCTTTGGGAAGACCATGCTGGACCATGTTCCTGGCAGAACTCATGAATCCATGGAAAAAGGAGCTCATGCTCGAGCTGATTTACTGCCAGGACTTGTGACCCTATGGGGGATCCATGCTGGAGGAGTCTGTTCTTGAAGAACTACACACCAAGGCAGGGGAAGAGGATGAGGAGTTCTCCTTCTGAAGAGAAAGAAGAAGCAGAGACAAAGTGTGATGCACTGTCCATGACCCCCATTCCCTACCCTCCTCCTCCAGTGGTGGAGAGGAAGTAGAGAATTGGGCAGTAAAGTTGAGCCCAGGGAGAAGGGATGGGTGGGGGAAAGTATTTTTAAAAGTTAGGGTTGATTTCTCATTTCAGTGCTCTGTTTTGATTGACAAGAAATTAGATTTATTTCCCTAAGTTGGTTGTTTTCTCTGTGATGGTAGTTGCTGAGTGATGTCTCCCCATCCTTATTTCAACCCCTAAACTTTTCATTGTATTTTGTCTCCCTTGTGCAACTGTGGAAGGGAACAATAGAATGGTTTTGGTCAGCATGAAGAGGAACCCAAAACAGAAATTTTATAAAATAATTCCCCGTTATATTTAATTGCCTCAGTTTGCAAGACACTAAATTCACTGTCATGTTCTCTTTGCTATTAATTAGAACTGTGTTGAAATATGTTATAAAACTCCACTAGTTAGCTGAGGAGGCCAAACACTGGGCACTGAGTTACTTTAGTCCATTAAGATTGTGTTTTCAATGAGTCAAATTCAGTTTTCACATGGCAGAAATGTGAAGAAGAGTCAGCCTGTCACATTATGGTTTCCTAATTCTCTGTTCAGTCCCCATGATGGCTGCATCTAACATCCCAGGTTAAAGTAGATGGCAATGGTGCATGATCCACTGGTCACTGCTCTTTTTCCTGACACCAGGTTACTTTCCTTTTTCTCTATAATACACCCTCATATGACAGACATAATAGTACTAAACACCTCTTATGTTTTAAAATAAAAAGGACATTACTCATCCTTCAACCCTGAGACTTATTCTAGTCAAGATTTAAAATATGTGAGAAGAAAGATTGACAGAGCTGGAAACCAAACTCCTATGTTCATAGAAGAACATCTACCCAAACATGCATAAGTCCATTTGATACCCCTAATCTAGCCCTGTCTGTTTGCTTTAACTTTTATCATAGAATCATAGAATAGTTTAAATTGGAAAATACCTCTAAGACCATCATGTTCAACCACTAACCCAGCACTGCCAACTCCACACCTACACAGTTTTTGAAAATTTCTAAAGAGCTTTTCTCAGATCTTTGAGGGCTTAGAAATTCTGGGTACTTGTGCTAAGTGAGAGAAACAAAACCCTGTTAGGTGGTGACATCATCTGCATGGAGTGGGTCAAGAAAATACCTGATCTGAACTCAATCTCAAAACACTGAGATAAAAACCCCATAACCCAACATTTGAAATGCTTGTAGATCAAGTCATCAAACACTGATGCCTGTACTACACCCTCAGTATATGCATTTGTAGGCATCTGAGTAAACTAAGAAACACACTGCAGCAACATGCAGTTCTGACTTTGGGGGCTTTCCAAGCAAACACAAACCCTGAAAGATTTCCCATCCATCTTTATCTCTACATTTGCAAGCTCTAATCTAGCTAATTTAAACAGGTTTGGAAGATGAAGGCAAACATAAAATCAAATTGTTATCATAGTATATTATGTAGTGTAATTTTGCACCTTAAAAAAGATTAAAAAATGATAATATTGAATAATGAAGTAAAAAGCATCAGTAATGAAAACTCCCATTTTCTCCAGTAAAATATCAATTTTTAGCAAGACAGGGACATTTTTTGGTTTCCCATTTATTATTACATCCATCAAGAATATACCAGATCAGTCCACTGTTCACAAATTCTCGTATTATCATTCTCAACTCCACATATTTCAGTTCAATGCAAAACAAGGACTGATTTATTTCTGATGTAGAAAAATGGACAATACATTTTAACAATAAAGAAGACTTTTTTTTTTTTTTTTTTTTTACTATAATTCTCATGCAATCCAGCTGACTTTTTTTTAACTAGGGCCTGATGCACTGTGGTCATTCTATTTTTTCCTCCTCTTCATGTTGCTCTTATGGAAAACAGGCAGAACAAAAATGTTTTTCCCATGATGTTGTCAGATAGTTTTAATGAACATACTTGGGAAAAGTGAGAGGAAGAAGAGATAGCAAAGTTTACTTATTTAGAACTCAGTTCTATAAGACTATTATTGCTTTCTATTCTTGTTTGTTCTTTTTGTAATATGAATAATGACATGCCAATTGTGTATGATTATAGATAGTTATTTATGGAACTACATATTGCCTCTACACTTAATTATGTTTTCGCCTGTGAGGTAAGAATTCTATTGCCACTGAGGTTTAATTGAATCTATTTTTGTGGTTTTTGTTTGGGTTTTTTTGGGGTTTTTGAGGTTTTTTGTTTGTTTTTTTGTTTTATATGTATATTGACAGCTGATTTGCTCACCCTTCTGTGTTACTCTCCCTACCTCTTTATATGACAAATATTATGGTAACCAAATACAACTAATGTAAAAATCCTATTAAATATTGTGTATCTATAGGTATGTCTAAAAACTATAAAAATAAGTTATGTATCTCTATTGCATCTATATCTTTAATAGCTATTTATCTATTTATGCAATATAAATATTTTAAAATACTGTCTTATAAAATTTAATTACTTATAATCCTCATTACCGTTAATTATTTATTTTTATTTCAGGAAACTTCTTTTGTCTGCTTTCCTAAATAGATCTACTAACTGTAACCAAATACTGAGTCCATACTCAGGTGCATGTTCATATGCAAGTATATACAGGACAATATTTCAACAGGAACTTCTGGAATTACCGGTCAGTGTCAACCAATTCTGAGAGACAGATATCTCGAAGACCACAAGATTCCACAAGCTTTGTGAAGATAGCTTACTGCCTAGAAGAAAAATATTTTTCTTGTGGAAAAGTTCTTAACTACTCTTTGTTTAACTTAGGAGAACCTAGATGGGAAAATAAGACTTTGGAAGTCATAGAAATGATCATGGGGCAATTTTTTTTCCTTTGCTTTTGTGGTTTTGGCAGGGGGGGGGAGGATTTGGGTTTTTTTTTTTTGGGGGGTTGGGGTTTTTTTGTTTGTTTGTTTGTTTTTTTGTTTGGGTTTTTGGTGGATTTGGGGACTTTTAGTTTGTTCCTTGGTTTTTGTAAAGGGGGTTGGTGGGTTTTGTGTTTTTCAGGGTTTTTTGGTTGGTTGGTTTTGGGAGTTTAGTAGGGTTTTGGGGGTTTTTGTCCTTTATTTGTAGGAAAGAAGAAATTTGTGCAGTAGAGAATACAGAATACATTCATTCCTATGGTCATAAATATGCACTAACAATATCAATGAAACATGAAAAGATATTAATGCATTAGGGAGAAGGGATTTCTATACCAGTGTTCCTCCTAAAGAAAATGAATGTGTACTTTTAAGCATTATTTATCTACTTTGATTTGTACAGTCTAAATAAAAGCTGGTTTTTTCAGTGCCTTGGATAAACGTATTGGCCCCTTCAAATCCTACCCCCCCCCCCATTCCATTTCCCTAAAGCATTATCAGACTTCGAAAAAAATTTATGTATGTCAATATAACAATATAACATTGAATCACCCCTTTTAATCTCCAGGGTATGGAAGCACATTTGCTTGTCTTTAGAAGTTTCCCATAGGAAAATTGCTGTGTTGTTTGTAAAGTTCTCTCTGACAGTCTGGATACCTTACTTGTGTCTGTAAGGTAAGGTATGTATTATCTAAACTTAGGGATGCAGAAAATATATATCTCAGGAAGCTGATGATGGATTGGCAGCCAGTGTGACTTTGTGGGATAAAGAAAGAAATCAGAAAAAAGCTTACCAAAGCAAAAGAGGTGGCACAAGGATTCCATGCTCTAGAAACTTTCACATAAAGAAAAGAGAATTTCTCAGACTTCATGCTGTGGAAAAATTCATGAAGTTCTGAAGGAGGACCTTGCAGGATTCTCTGTGATAGCTAATGCGATCAGAATCAACTCATTATACCTGCATTTTTAAATTTTACCTACAATTAATTATACATTCAATTCAAAATGCTAAAAACTAAATAGACTGAAAACAAATAACAGAGACATCCTAGGGGGTACTCACATAAACTGTTTTATATTTGAAGGAATGTATTTTAATTAAGATATTGTTTTAATTAACAGAACAGCACATTCCACTTCATCAAGACGTTTTCTGGTGGCATGAGATCTTGCATATGCCCATAAGGCTTGTAGAGTATGTGGTCCTCTCCTGCTAGGAACCTTATCTGCTTTTCAGAAAGATAAAGTGGTTCTTTGCACATAACTGAATTACCTTCCTAGGGTGCTCCTTTTTACCTTCTGTCACAGCCTCTTTGCCTGGAAAAAGAACCTGAAATATTTTTAACTTTCAGCGGATTTTGAAAATTGATCTTAGTGGATCATGTGCAAGAGGAGAGACATGCCCCTTTGAAGGTCACAGAAAGGATACCTGAATGTTTAGCTTTGTCATAATTAAATAGACTTGCTCCATCTATGGACAAGTAAAAAAAAAAAAAAACACAAAAGCAAAAACACAATTCTGTTAAAATGACAGTCCATATTATCATCACTTTATATCCTTTGCCAAAGGGAAAAACTTCTGTTAAGGCACAGTGCATCTTAGCTCTCTGGTGAGCTTCCCTGGGCTTCTGCCTGATTTCAATGCAAAATATCAAGTGTTTAAGATGAGTAATCCTTTAGCAGTTTTTGCAAGACAAGTGATAGAGTTTCTGCCATCCAGTCATCTTCTTGTTAACTGTGTTCACTGTCCAGCAGTTTCAAGCTTGTTCTTAGATCTTGCAGGACAAAAGAAAGTAGATGCATTCAGCTAAATGAGGGAGATCCAATGAAAGAGAAAGCATGATAGAAGCAATCAAGTTATTGTGACATCACAGAGGCAGCAGAAGGTAGACAATGCTGTTGTTTGGCAGCTATGCATGAAAAGATTCTCTCAAGCATGGAGGATATGGCAGAAGAAATTATGGACCAAACTGTTTAAAAATGAACCAAAAATTTAAATTTCAGTGAAAAAACTTTAAATCAAACTTTGAATCAAGAACTGATGTTTCAGCTGACTAGGAAAAGGTGAAGAATGCTGTGAAAAATAGAGAGAGGCATCATGCTTGATCAAAATTAGTAGACAGATCCAGTGAATGCAAAGAAATATATTAAAAAAGGATTTTGCAGCATTCTGAAGTAGCAGGTGTTGGATGGTGCTGCTTTTGATATCATAGATGTTGAAGTAATTGAGATGTGAGAAGAAAATGGACAAATGGTTTAACTTTATAGAAATTATTTTATTTTACAAATGGATAAAGAATTCTGATTCTTATCATAGTTAAACAGAATGTAAATAGGAAGACCTATAGTGGTACTTTAGTTGAATTTAAACCAAGGCTGTAGCAGAAAAATGGCTTTTTCCATCATGATCAAGAAATGGTGCAATGAAGAGCACTGAGGAAGAAATAAAAGAATATTTGTAGTTAAGGAAGTTGAATTTGAGCCACTAAATAAATATGGACATGGAAGTGTCAAATTAAAAATTTGCACAGCTGATGATTCTATATTGTTATTTCTCTCTTCAGGTGTATATTATCATAGAACATTTTAGGTTAGAAAAGAACTTTAAGGTCATTGAGTACAACCTTTAACATAGCCAAGTCCACCACTAAATCACATCCTTAAGTTCCAGATCTATGCATCTTTTAAATACCCCCAAGGACAGTGATTCCACCACTTCCCTGGTCAGCCTGTTCCAGTGCTTTGCAACCCTAATATCTAATCTGAACCTTCCCTGGCACAGCTTGAGGACCTTTCCTCTTGTCCTATCATCTGTTATTTGGGAAAAGAAACTGCCCCCCACTTTGCACAATCTTCCTCAAGTAGTTGTAGAGTGTGATAGGGTCCACCTGGGCCTCCTTATCTCCACGCTGGACAACCCCAGCTTCCCCAGCCACTCACAGGAGCTTCACCAGCTCTGTTCCTCTTTGGACACCCTCCAGTGCCTCAATGTCTTTTCTGTAGTGAGGGACCCAGAACCAAATATCCTTCAGTCTATTTTAATAGTGAGATATTGTGTTACATAGGCATGCTTTCTCCTTACCATTTTATACACTTTTTGTGGTTTAGTCAAATCATTTAAAATATCTTCCCCAAAGTAGTTTTTTTTCAGGAAAAAAAAAAAAAAAACAAACCTACAGAAACACAAAAAAACCCCCCCAAAAAACCCAAAAAATAAACAGACAAACAAAAAACCTGTGGTAATGTAGGAAAAATAGAAAATAGATGCAGTTTGCTTAGCCAGCTCTTTAATCTTTGGAAAGACTGCACATGAGAGAAGATGCAGGAAGTACATAAATCCTCTGATGTGACTAGCTTTGTCCTTATAACTACGTTTTAGATGAGAAAAACAATGCAGTCTACACATTTTAGAGCAAATCACCAACAGCACATCAACAGATAAAAAGAAAAGAAAGCCTAACTTTTATTGCACTTTGTATCCTTTCAGTCAGAAAAAATTCTCTAGAAGTGTTCAACATAGTTTGCTACAGCTCCTCATTATAACTAATAAGAAATGCCGGCTAATGGTGGTCATGATCAAATACAGTTTCTGTTTAACAAGCAGTAAAAAATAATATGGTTTATTATGAGGTAACACTTGCTCATTATATCATAATCATCAGGAAAGAAGTCAATAAACTATTTAATGGATGAAAACCATATTCCTTTGAAAAGTACTGTGATATGACTACCACCGAATAGTTTCTGATTTTTATTCAGATGTTTCTTTCACCAATAATTAGTTGGTAAAGAATGTGTCAGAATTGATTGTGATTCAGGTGTGCATGTAGTGAAATGATGGGACAAGTCATTGAGTATCCTTGTAAAATTGCACTTTTCGTCAAACAATAGAAATTGCTTTCTTCTCGGTGTTCAAAATATCCCTCTATTTGGTTCAAATCTCCTTGTGATACTCACAGATAAAGAAAAGCATTTCTAGGGATTGCAAAACAGTTGGGTTCTGTCAATCATGGTATTTTTTGATGCTGAACAGTACCAAAGCTTTGGCTAGAATATAGTTTCATACTGGTGATTCGATGAGTTCTATTTATTTGTTTTTGTGAAATGGGATAACTTGTGACCTGTTAAGAAAAGCTCAGCTATTTGCTGCACTTAATGTTCTTCTTCTGATCACTTATGAGGCACAATTTTTTTCTAGTCCATGTCTGAATGATTCCAAAAGTTCCCAAAAGCTTTCAAGATAGCTATATGAACACTGCTGATGTGAGTTCTTGCACACATATAGATTTATGGGAAACTTTTGCAAGAATATCTTGCAAAGCTTCAGATATGACATTATATACTAGGACATAACTTTGAAAAATAATTGTATTGTCTTTTGTTACAATTAAGAATTATGTTTGTGTGTATATGTTTGTCTTCCTCAGTTAGTAAGATTATCCACATTTATTCTTATGTGTCTTAAGAATATTTGGCCAATTATGTGAAAGAAATTCAGAGCTAAATTAAATCTCCTATGTATGGTTCTACTTTCAATGTATTTGACTGGAATCAAAATTTAAAAGGCAATTTAGGGGTTCAGCTCAACTAAAATGATAGAAAGAGTTGCTGAAAAAAGAATTCTGCAAGGCTGTAAAGTAAATGTTGATCTCAGAAAGTTTTCATATATTTTGGTTGCTATTTTGGCTTCCACTGATATCTTTATAAACTAAGCCACTGAGCATGACACAACTTTAATGCACTGAAAGTTATATTGTCATGGAAAGTTTATCAATGTGAAGATATAGGCTCCTTCCTTCCAATTATTATATGGGAGTTTTACAATAGATATTACTCATCTTCATTTCTCCTTGGAGAAAAATACATTTACTTTCCATTAACTCTTTTACTAGCCTTAGTGATATGAGTCAGTTATCTTCCCTTTAAGTTACTGTAGTTTCTGAATGTTAGATTTAACACTTTGAGAATGTTTATTTTTACATTTTAAATGTCTTTCTATACTCTACATTTTATCAAAATAAGAAGACACAGTACTTAAAATTCTATAAGGCAAGCTACTCATAAAACATCCTAAACCTGAAATCTAAACTGCAGTTAGGTGCATGCTAGATAATCATCCAAAAGTTCTGATGCTCATTTTCTCTGTCCTTTAAAACATGTAAGTTCATTCACTTCTGCATTAGACACCTAAGGGAACCCAAGAAAAACTAATCTCCATTTCATTTTTCCCTTTAATTTTCTTTTTTTCTGTATAAGAATAGATCTCAGTATTGCAGCATCTTATAAATAAGAAGGCAGTGCTCTGTTTTTTCTGAGGAAGTCATTGACCAGCTTTGGAGTTAAGTCTATTATTTCAGCCTGCAATTTTTGATTCTTCATGAATCAAAAATTATTGTTTCAAGCTTTTTTTCTCATTTCTCTGCCATAGATGCATAGCTGCCATTATGCATGATGGTCACCATAACAGATGCCTTTCAGTATACTCTGAGAGTCAAGGAAATAGAGTAGGTAGCATCACTAAATGTGAGGTGAGTGGTGGTCTTGATGAGAAGGCTGAGAACAGTTTTTGTGGTCAGGAAATACTGTCAAAGTAGATACAGATAAGATCACTCAGATGAAAAAAACATAATTTATTAACATTAAGAATTATGTGCTGAAAATGTCATTCCAAATATATATTTAGGGCTTTAATGGTTAAATTTAATACATTCAAACTCTGAAAACAGTTTTTATAGACTGATAATATTCAAACATGCAATCTGTTCTGGTAGGCTAAGAAGAACTAAAATAGGGGTTTTTTTTTGAGGATTGAAAACATCATTTTTTTATTATCATACAAATATAATAAGAGAAAAATGCACCTAGAGGGAATATCTGTGCTGTTTTTCAATTAGCTCAATCAATCAGAATAAACATGATTAGTCAGAATTGGTTTACAATGCTGATCATCGTATATCTAATTCCACAGGGGAATATTTCTGCCTTTATGACGTTAGTAAGTAAACTATGCATGAAATAATAGATTTCTTCCTGTGTCTCTAAGCTCATTAAAAATCAAAAGCATTCTATGGGGTCATCTAAAGCTGAAGTTATGTCCTCTTGACAAGGTTTTTAGTTCTTTCGTGGTTTTGTGAGGTTTTGGTTGTGTTTTTTGGTTGGTGGTGATTTGGTTTAAACAAAAAAAGAGATTATCAGAAGACTTATTCTCAAAATTTATTATTTCCTTAGATTTATGGACAAATACACTTAATGTGAGTGTCCTTTCATGCCGAAGGGCAGGAAAATAGATAATGAACCCTGCTTGGTTGAGGATCCTCGAAGAATATAACATCAGACAAAGGACAGATAGTAGATATAGAATATCTATTGACAATTTTCTTACTCCTGGTTTCATTAGAGACCTCCATTAAGGTTTTAGCCTTCCAAAAGTTAAATAACAATTGACTTTTACCTCACAAGGATTTTTAAAAAATTCTTTGTGAGTTGGTCCCAATGACATTTTTCCTTTCTGTGTTAATCCCTACATTTAACATTACATCACTTAAGACAAAGGAAAAATATCCCTGCAGGTCCATTTTTTTTCTTCTTTACACAGATGAAACTCCTATTGACTTCAGTGGGAATTAAAGAGGGTGAAACTCAAAGGGAAATTTGATGATATATGTGTATGTCCAAGCAAGAATGGCCATCTGTTATAAACTGTAGTATTAATGGCCTTACCAGCTCATGTCTGGAACCTGAAAGGATGATATAAGTGTTGCTACTTTTAACTGTGTCCCTGTGGTTGTGGTGTGCTTGTTTCTCTCTTTTTTGTGGTTTGGGTTTTGCTTCAGTTTTTTGTTTATTTTTTTGTTTTGGTGTGGGTTTTTTTGGTTCTCCTAGTAGGCTCAGCTAAATCATGCAGTATTTTCCCATTCCTCTGCCTGAAGAATGGAGTAGTAGTGATATTTATAATTTAAATAATTTTATCTTGGAATTAAATGGAACACTTAAAAATAGCTAAAAATTGTTTCTCCTTGAGCAGGAGAAATAGTTATTTCTTTTGTAATAGGAAACCAATTGTTTAAGTCCAAGTAGAGATAGATTACCCATGGGGGCACGTAATTAGCTTCATATGATACCCTTAATGGTATACCCTGGAATGGCATGCATGCCATTTAAGCACTGCACTGGAACACGTTTGTATTGGTTTGCTTGAGTTCAAGCACTTTACTCAAGGTAAGGGAAGTATTTAATGACCTTTGACTCATCTGGAAGCCTTGAAATGATTCATAAGAATTGCTGCTGGTAGAATTAACAACTAATGGACATTCTTCTTTCATACAATCCATAATGCCAGTGTTTTGGGAGGAGAGGGTCTTGATTTCAAGTTCCAGGATTCCTTGCACAGGGGTTTCTGCCAGACTCCTTGCACTGTGTGCCACTTCTGATAATATATTCATGAACATTCAAAAGAGGATAAAGTATTTACAGCTATCAAGATTGCTTCCTAACATTTGAAAACAGACAACCTATGCCAATCACAAATACTTGGGAAAATGTCATCCTTGAAAATTCAGATTCGTGAAACGTAATAGAGACATGAGATATACACTGGGAAATTGTTAAGTAAAATTGCTGTTTCTGGAATGTGGAGAAAAATAAAAACTGAAAAAGGTTTAGGGATAAACATCAAAGAAAGAATCTAGTAGAATTATTTTGTTACATACCACTTGTAGGTTAGTATATTTAGCAGAAAACATAGGAGTTAAAATTATTTTTTAAAAAATTAAAGAAAAAAACCAATCTATTACTTTCTATATTATAATGTACATTTACAAAGAGCATACAGTTCCTCTAGCCCAGTAGTCAATATCTGGCAAGATGGAAGATGATTATTGCAGCTACTTTTTGGAACAGCTATTTTAGCGAAAAATAAAAGTGCTATTGCTGCTATAATGAAGGCCTATCATACCCACATCATTGACAACACAGGAAGGTGGGAGTATTCATTTCATGGGTATGAAATGCTATATTCATCAGTCATATCTGAAAAATTGAGCAAGGAGCTATATTCATGGAACCAAAGAGTATGTGTATATATATATATATATGTGTATATAAATATATACACACACACACATATACATATTGCATTTTATAGTATATATATATATATATGCACATTTATTTAAAACCGAGAACTTAAATCAATTCTATAATACCTATGAAGAATTGTTCTTATAATAAAATTAAAAATACCTTTTTTTCTGCAGGTAAAATTAAACCAGGCTATTAAATCATAGCATATATCTATTGACCATTAGTAGAGTGATGGGGAATATAGGCACAAATACACAAGTAAACAGCAAGTTTCCAGAACTATAGGATGTTTTATGGGTTTTTATATATGTGAGTTTAGAATACAAAATATTAAGAAATAACACAAAATTGTGTGGATAGTTACACAAAAAATAGTTGACTGTTTTACTGATGCAATGTTGATAAAAAAAGTTAATATCAGACCTGAAAAAGCAAATTTTCATAGAAAATGGGAATTTGTTGTCATGCAACACTGTCCCTGCAAATTGTCTCCTAGCTCATTTTCACTGCATTTAAACATATGCTGTGTTTAGAGGGTTAAATTATAATCACTACACAGTAGTTAAGCTCAATGGAAAAGCAAATTTGAACAAAGAAAAATCAAGTTTTCTTCTGAATTTTTGCTGCACAGCTAAGATCTGTTTGAGCCAACACATGAAATTTTCTGTGATTAGGCCCCAAAGCACTAAAATACCAATTAATTATGATGATTAGATATGTCTTCATTAGAAGCCTATAAATAAATCATACACAGCACTGCACAGCCGGTATTTCTACTGCACTGAAAAGGAAAAAAATCCTTTAGTGCACTACACTAACTACCTAATTAACTTCAAATTTTGTTACAATTTGGCACTTGTACCATATTACAGAATCTTGAATATTTTCTTATTTTTATATAAACTTATGTATTTTTAGACCTATAGATGCTTGTTACGGTGTATAAAATATCTGCTTCTGCTGCATGAAGAACAGATCCTCTGATACAAGACCATATTTTAAATTGTTTTGGTATTAATATTAATACAAGGATTCACTTGGCATAAATATTTTTGTTAGCATGAAACATTCAGCTGAATGGCTTCTTCCTGATTTACTCTCTTCTCTGTCTGATCTGTATAAATCATGTTTCATCCATTTCTGGGTGGTGAAAAAAAAGCATATGGCACATTACTAAGCTGGTGGTTGAGTGTGGTCTACATTAGCAAGTAGTACAGCCAAACAGGAGTGAATGTGCAGAGTAAAACAGCTGAAAATGAGGGGGAGTTACTTTGGCATAGCTTTAGTCTGATCTGGGGTGTGGGCACTCATTTAACAGTTTGATGATATTACATGTGGTCCTGGAGTACATAATTTGATTTAAGTACCTACAAGAGCAACCTTGTTCATGACTCTGAGACAGGAAAATTAAAACTCAAGATTGACACCTGGACAAATGTCCACTTATATCTGAACAATAAAAAATAATTAAGTATAGGTGATAATACCTGAGCAACAACAAACCACCAAATATAGGTGACATCTATTCAAATCAAATACAAAATACATTACACCTTCATCATTCTAAGAATTTCAGCATCTTTTTAACAACAATGCAAAAACAAACACCTTTACTTTAACATACAAGAACTGTGAAAATAGAACTGAATCTGTTATCATGTTTCTTGCTCTGTTTGTTCCCAAACACTGTAGAAAAAAGCAGCTCTTGGCATCTTTCCACCACCCACTCCCCGGGCACGCATCAAGCCCCACTTTCCCCCTCTATTTTCGCGGTCCTGGCCCCCTCCCCTCTTTCCCCCATGGCCCCTGGAGTCGCCTGTAGCACCCTCCCGCCTTCTGGGCTCAGGGTTTCTGAAGGGATAAGGAAACAATAGTCTAAGTTCTCTAACTCGCTTGGAAATATTTCTAACTTAATTTTTCCTGACCTTGGATAAAGCATTGTGGATTTTGGGTAAAGCACTGTGATTAGTTCAGGGAACATAGGTAATTCTGGAAATTCTAGCATTTCAGGGGATACACCTTGACCTTTTTCAGGTCCTACATGTACATTAATTGCACCTTGCTAATAGCAAGATTCTTTCACTGGCTGATAACTAGAGGCGGTCAGCTGCTGGCTAGACCCTTGTTCCGCTTGCTGCTGGCAAGATGGCAATGAACTTCCCTCCCCCAGCTGATGGCTAGGTGAGAATCCTTCCCCAGTCTCTGAGGGACCTTCCATTGCCCTCTGTGGACTGAATAAATCTACATTTTCGAGAGACAAAACTCTTAACATAACAGAAACGGGATGAGCAAAGGTCATGTTTTTTAAAGTGGCTATAAGAGTGAGCTGTTTCTAGCTGAGGGTTCAGCCCACGGTGTTCCTGTAGTGTTTCTGAAATCTCAACAGTCTTACCCAAAAGCAGAGCGCTCAAAATCGATTGGGAGGTTCCTGAGACCATCCAGCAGTTCACAGGAGTGAGGGTTCCCAGGCTCCTCTCCTCTCAGAGTCAGTCTGGCAGCTGGCTTTTCTTGGCTGCAAGTCAAGGTTTCTTCTCCGCAGTGTTTCTTCCACGGTGTGCTGCTTCTTGAGCTTAGTTTTCTGCTGCCTGGGGTTTGTACCTGCCTTTGCAGGCTACAAGGTCCACCAGGGATGCCAAATGTCCCTGTCCGAGGGTCTCTTTATGTGTGAGACCTCCTTGGATGGACATGTAGGTGGTTTGGGATTCAGGGCTTTTTCTGAGGCCGCCGGCGAAAGACTGCTCGAGACGATCTTCTGTAGTTTTTCATGGCTGTTTATTATATCTTATCTACAAAGTGTGCAGACAGGCTGACAGAGGTCCCTCAGCAAGGCGGCCATGACAAAAGGGCTTGCCTGGGAGAGGCAGGACATATCTTTTATACTCTAATCTACGTCTTCAATATTTACAATCCCTTTCCAATGTAGTACAACCTTATTACATTGTCCAGTTTTGTTCCCATCCAATCTGTGGCTGCCAGCATGCCATCCAACATGGAAGGCACAGAGAAGAAGGAGGAAGGGGCACACCACACCCCAAATCCACCATGCTGGCCACATGGTCCTTAGTATAAACAATCCAAAAATCTACTTATTCTACATTTTAACACTCTAATTTATACTCTACTTATTTTTGTGACTTGTAATTCTTCCTGCAATGTTGGCAGATTTTCCCAAGGGGTTAAATTCAGCCTCTGAGACACCTGGGTCTCATTCTGGGGTCTCTGAGAGGACTGTCAGGGGGGTTTTGAGAACTCCAGGGAAGCCAGGGGAATGCCCTAGACTCCCACACCTTCCACAGTATGAGTCAAGGGAAAAGGAATTGTCCAGTACCTTTATTGATGATCTAGGTGAGGAGATTGAGTCTAACATTAGTCAATTTGCACACAACACCAAGTTGGGTTGGATTGTTAATCTGCTGGAGAGTAGGAAGGCCTGAAGTTGGATTGCAGGTTGGATTGATGGATTGAGACCAACAGCATCATGTTCAACAAAACCAAGTGTGTCCTGCACTTTGGCCACAGTAACCTCATACAGAGCTTCAGGCTGTGGAAAGAGAGGCTGAAAAGTGTCCCAGTGGAAAGAGACCTGGGGATGCTGGTTAGCAGCGAATTCAACATGAGCCAGCCATGTGTCCAAGTGGCCAAGGAGACCAATGACACCCTGGCTTGCACCAGAAATAGTGTGGCCATCACTTCCCTAATTCTTCCCCTTTACTTGGCACTGGTCAGGCTGTGCTTTGAGTTCTGTGTCCTGTTCTGGGCCCCTCAATTCAGGATGGACACTGAGGTGCTAGAGCACATCCAGAGAAGGGAAAAGAAGCTGGTGAAATGTTTGGCATACGATGTATGAGGAGGTGACTAGCAATAGGACAAAAAGATATAGTCTTAAGCTGCACCAGGAAAGGTTTGGGTTGGGCATTAGAAAGAAATTGATCACAGAATGGGCAATTAAATATGGGAATGAGTGCTGAGGGAGGTGGCAGAGTCACTGTCCCCAGAAGTGTTTAAGGATAGACTGCCCATAGCACTCAATGCCATGATCTAGTTGGCACAGTGGTGGTCAGTCATAAATTGGACTCCATGGTCTCAGAAGTCTTTTGCAGCCTAAATTGATTCTGTGATTCTGTGAAGAAGGGATACTAGATGCCAGACCTGGAGGAAAGGGGGATAGAGGAAAGATGTCTGCTTGAACATTAATCTAGATGCACTCTGTCAATATTCTTGTGCTCAACTAATAGCTTGTGCATCCCTGCAGCAATCTGTTTATCCCCAACTTTTCTAACATGCCACTCACCATGATATTTAGCTGTCATTAAGTATTACAACATGTCTGCAGAAAACCATACTTAGCTTGTATACATTTCCAAAACAACCCTGAATTTAATCAATATCTTCAATAAATTTCGTTCTGCAAAACAAAGTTCTTCTTTTAATTTGATTCAGATGCTAAAGTTGACTCTGCTCACATGAAAAAAAAATGCCAGACATTCTGACAGTAAACAACCTTTAATCTCTTTCCTCCCATTAGTAATTATTTCCTGGTAAAACAAAGCCTTCTGCTCAATCAATAATAATTCTTTCGCTTTTCCACCACACAATTTTATGCTACAGAGGTGTCGTTATTTTAGCCTTGATAATGTCAGCACAAATTCTCCTACTGGACTTCTGCCTTAGACTTCTCAAAGCCTTTTATACTTCCTTTATTATCTTCCACAAAAAACTTGGCTTGAGTAGAAGGCAATCACCCTTTTCTAGTTTCTGAATAACAAAATATCTGTACTCCTGTTCCCTCCAATTTCAATAACTTTTACCTCCTTTTGCTCAAAGTGGAAGGCTTTGAAAGATATTTACGTGCTTTGACTTTCTAAGTTTTAAATTTTAAAGACATAAATACTTTAAGATTAAACTTTTTGGATGTCCAATTACAAATGAGATGAAAGTACATTTTTTCTTTTTTTTTTTTTTTTTTACTTTTTTTTGGCATCTGAGGGAGGTCTTTTAACATCTGAGGTAAGCTAGTCATCCAAGAAGGCTTCCTTTCTCATTATGCAACAATTTCCTACTATTTCCAGCTGAAAACCTGGAAAATATCTTCAATCAGTGAAAATAAGCAAATTATAATAGAAGAGCATTTGTGTCAAAAACCATGATCCTGAAATCTCACATTCAACTGCTGACTGAGAATTGCCCATACTGTGTAGATACATTAATGAGCTGTTTTTTTCATTTGACTGTTTACTTTAAAAATCTTTGGATGTTTCACACTATTCTCAAGTACAAAATGCAATCCAGACTTGACAAGAGTCAGAAACTGTAAATTCTCCTACCTTAAGGGAAAACATAGTGCTGAACACAGAATGAAACTTCATCTATTGAGTATTTTGTCAGCTAAATCAAGAGCCAGAGACAATCTCTTTTCCACAAATAAATACAAAAATTCAGGGATAGGTACATAATCATCCCATTTTTTTCTCCTCCTGGAAATACAATGCAAAATTGCTTTTTTTTTTTTTTTTGTATTTTCAGAACTCTGGATGCCCTCACTCCAGTTGTCTTCTCTTGTTCTATTGATTCAGCCCACCCCACCTACAGGAGTATATTTGGCTTCTGATCAGCACTCCATGGCTGAGGAGTCTGTAAAACTTTCTTTCTTGCACATGTACTGCCCACCTACTCAGGAACATGTTCTTCTACCTACTAGCATATTCGAGTATTTCTTCTCTTTAAAATTTCTGAAATAAAAAAAGTATTCAATTTCATGTAGGTATAAAAAAGAGAGCATAACTTTGTAGCAACTCAAATCAATTCAACCTACTTGCTGGCTTTTACACATTATACAAAATTTATGCATACTAAGGAGTCTAGGAGACTTTAAACGATGGTTCTGTAATATAAACAGTGGTACAGTGTACTTTTACTTCTTTGCTTTTTATCTGGTCAGGGATTTACTATTGTGTGGCTTTATTACAGAAGAAAGGATGCAGCATCACCTAGATTATCATAAGCAATGTATGGAGACATTGAAAACATTGCCATGCCCCCACTTGAGATGGGTAAATGAACTTTGTCACTGATTTCAAAGATCAGATCAGAATCTAAGAGCATTCAGAACTACATCACTTAAAACACTTTAAAAACACTGTCCAACATGTATTGTTTGTTTCAACATGTATTTAAAATATCCAAGCAATTGTATTTTAAAGGAAATTTCTCTCCTTCATGAGACTAATCAGAAAACATCCTTTTGCCTCCAAACTTTCCCTAGATTTTCATAAAGGTATATGTCAATTCCAATAATAGGAAAGAATAAAAATGAAAGCATACAGCATACAGTTCAGTGAGAACATTTCCTGATACAATAGACCAAATTCCTGGCTGGTGAAAAATGGCTAAACTCTATTAAAGTCAATTGAGATATATCAAGATATACCAGTAAAACATTTGGCACACTAAATAGAGTGTTAGTTTTCCTCTGGATCCAGATATCTGGGTTTATCTTTGTTTCTGGCCTATAAGTTATATGAAAAAGGGGGAAAAAAATTACTTCAGCTGAAGTGTCCTGCTGAACAGATATACTGTGTCTCTATCCCCCACTCTCTACAATCAATTTTCATTAGGGCTCTTCTGACTGAATTCTTCTCTTCTGTTTCTGCAGTTACAATTCAGTTCCTGAGAATACAACGCTATATATTACTAACATCATGCCACTAGGGATTGTGTAGGAGTCAAAATACACCACTAACAGTTTATAATACTTTGAGGCCAATTCTAAAATACACAAACTTATTTCTCTAAACTGCTACTGATACCATTGAGAACAGATGGCATGACCGTGTTATCCAAGAAGACTCACCTCAACAGCTGAGCAAGGGGAACTATTAGCTATTATAACACAGTGTTAGGGATTCTGTATCTCCTACTGTAGGTTAATTTCCAGAGAAGTCATAGCTGTTCTTCCTGTTTAGATCTCACATCCTAGCAGAAAATATTACACGTATTACATATTGCATATTACACAGATGCATACATAGACATTTATTTGTGTGGGCAAAGACAAGGAGTGGCTTCAAAGGCACAGTATAAACCTTTTAGGCTTTTTCAATGTTTGGAAAATAGATTAAAAAAAAAAAAATCTAAAAAGCATAAACCTGAAAGTTACATCTTTATGAAGAGAGGCCATTTTGATGAAGTTCAGACAGTGCAGTTGACAACGATTTTTGCTATTGTGCTACATCATACAGTGGAAGAGGAGTGACATTTCAGGTCTAGACCTATGATATCATCCTTTATCCCAAGACCTTGTGTCCTGTCTGTTTCCAAGGACATTTTCTCTTAAGAGTTTTTAAATGTTATTCAACATTGAGGATTTCATTGTTCTTTAAAAAGCTGAGAACAGCTGTGGATCCTATAGTTGCTGCTGAATTTTGAGCTTGATTCCTCAGGACAAACCAAAATGAAGCAAAACAAAAGGAAGAACAGTAATGTTGGAAAATAAATCTACAGTTACTTGTGATGATCTGAGTTGAAATATCACTTCTAGAAAAAAAGAGGCCCAGCATAATTGCCTTTCCAAGTGCTGGGAAATTGCTGGCCTTGACCTGTTAAAGGCATTGTTTTTAGTTCCTTTTTTTCTGACCAAGATATGAAATGTAATTTTGAAAAAGAATAGACTGACCAAAAAAAAAAAGTATCAGTAGGCTTCTTTTCATTTAAGCTAAAAACAATGCTGTCTTTCTGCAGATAAGGCAAAAATTGCAGAATTTACAAATATTCCTTTATGTCAGAAAAATGCACACTGAAAACATTTATACATCAGCAGCTGCAAGTACCAAATAGATATGCTGTTGTTTTCTTGACTAGCCTGCCTGTCTCTAATCAAAGCTTAGATAGGATAGCTAGTGAACATATCATAAAACATCACTTGGTAGCCACTGTAAAAGACTCTTATGTGGAACAGTTTTGTTTATTAACTCAGCTTATATTTCTTATTTCCCTAAAGCATCAAACATCATTTCTTGTTATGACACTGCATATCTTCCCATGGATCTATGTAAAGAATTTTGCATGTAAGGAAAAATAAAAGCTAAACTTACTTCAAAAAACTTACTTTTGTGGTTGGTGCCACAAAAAAGTGAGAAATATGTATTTTCACACAGTGCCACATCATGGTTCTGCAGAGCAAAACTGACAGATTAATGCATAACAGGAGGAAAAGGCAAAGTCACCTACAAATCTGGTTTCTGTAATGCTGAATCAGTGTTAAGACCTTTAAGACCTTTACAACCCTTAAAAAACACTGGTCTCTTTTAGCTAGTTTATACATACCAGTTCACATCTGTGTGATACCTTTTAGAATAGTCAACCTAATAAACAGAACTCATAATAATACCAGGGTAAAGTTATATTGTTTAAATCACTGACACAGAGCGTTACAGGAACTTTTATATTTTGAGGGACTTGAAGAAGTCATGTAGTGCTTGTCTCTAGGTGGAATCAGGATCAGAGAAAAAAATGTTTAGTGATGGATGGTCCATAATCTCCATAACCTGTGTGTCTACATAATACTGAGATTTTAAAAGCAAAATCTATCAACAAATACTCTGTTAACCTCATATTGCTGAAAGTCTCTAGTATGTTTTTAAACATTGCATCAGCCAATTTGTTTTCAGTGTAGCCCTATGTAACCTGAAAACTTACTATGCAAAAAAGGTGTCTCTTTTCACTCGACAAATTTGATACCTCAGAATTATCAGATAACATCCTGGTGTCAGAAATTATAGTCAGTTCTCGTTTCTTACACAGAAAATGGTCAATTTTCTTCAATGGGAAAAAATTCTGGCTTTTCTTGTGCTTTCTCTATAGAAAACAGGATTGAAGAAGTATGCAAGCATTTACATGGTACTTAATACATGGTGATTGTCAGGAAGGTTAGCACAAACAAAACTTCATTAGCTACTAAAAGTACCTCAAAACAACACACATGGTGAAAATTTGATTAGAATTGTACTTAAAGCCAGCCCCCACAGCCCTTCCCAATATGTAACTTCAGCAACTATTGCAGAAAAGATAATTTCTGGTATATTTTCTTTACAGAGGAAAGGTAAATGCTAACTAATTTTTTAATTTATTTATTTACTAGATCTCATTCCTTAATACATTGAGATATTACTCTCATTCCCTTAACAAAACAGGGTTTCTTAAAGGAACATTTAATCATATACTGAAGTCTCTTTGTATCACTTAACATGTGGCACTTGACTAACAAACTTAGGTTGATTCCTTTGACCTGTTATGAGAGTGTTTATGCAAATAAGTTCTCAATAATTTGGTTTCCAAATGAGATTTTTAGGAAGCATTCAAGACATTCTGTTCACTTCCAAATATGACAACAACAAAGAAATTATATTTATGAAAGAAAAAAAGGAAAAACAAGATTATTACCCATTATCTCAAGTTTTAAAAAGAAAAAAATCAAGAAAAACAAGAAAAATAATTGTAGTGTGTTACTCTCCTCAGAACTCTATGAGTCATCTTCACACCATGAACAAAGAGATTTTGAAGTAGATGTCCTAAAACCTGAAATGTCCTCAGTGACAGAAATTTTTAAAAACCCAAACTGTGGAGTATAAATGGTATGCATATTCTCAATCACAATTTTGGGTCAAGAGAAGCATCTTTTTTATAGAAGAGATTGAAAGGTGGCCATGAACATTATAAAGCTTGAAAACTGGATAGCAGTAACAGTTTCTAATGTGCTTTACATCTTGAACTGTGATTGGTAATTGTCCAAGAGTTTGCTAAATGGCATGTGCAAAGGATTTCTAACAGACTTGAGGAATCTTGTCCTGATGCCTCTGAAAATTCCTGGGAACTATTTGATTTATGAGTATAGATGAAGGTTTTAATTTCATCTAAGTTCAACATTATATGCCAAGGTGTTATTACAGTATTCTTGAAGCAGTAGGAATATAAATTGCTCAGTTTTCAGTCACTGACATGTGCTAAGAAATGTAAGTTCATATTACACATTCCAAACTGTATTTTACATATGTTTAAATCATGCAGTCACAGACCCTTGAAATACGAGAGCATTTATAGATAAGAAAAATACTGAAGCACAAAAATAAACAAACTGAAAGTGTCATCTGTGAGTTATGAGCAAAAGTTTGCATCTGAGATTCAGAGCTTGTACCCAGATTGCAACAAAATGTTATGTGAGCTGATGTTAATATCTCAGGCCATATTTTTTCATCTACTAAATGGGAGTAGCAGTGCATATCTGCCTACCTGGCAAAGAAAAATAAACTCTTTATTTTTTTATACCATGTTTCTAGTTGAAACATTTTCTTGGTAGAAGTTTAAAAATTTGATTTATTTTCAATTAAAAAAAAAACCCAAAATACAGTACATATAAAAACCAAGTGAAGGAATTTTTAAGCAGTAGCTGTGTTAATTCTAGATTTAGGCCCTGGTATATTCACTGAAGTCAATGGAATTACATCAAAACTAAAATTTAGCATACTGTATTTAATGATCAGTGAAGACACTTTGTATTAAAGGGCTTCTTTATTGCTTCTTCATTGAGGATATTTCTAGGCTGTGATTTTTTTAATTTTTTTTTTGTATGTGTGTATCCAAACAAAGATCAGTAACTGCTAAAAGTTGAAACAAAGATTTCTGTCTCATTTGAAGCATAAAGGAGATCCTTTGTAAACTGGTAATTTGTTGCAGGCAGAGATGTTTCTGATACTAACTGGATTGCATTTCACACATTCTCTCCACATAGCCAAAAAAATAAGAGGAGATCACATGCAATCTGAGACATGCTGTAACTATGCCAGTTGTTGATTCTGGCTACTTTGGTTGATCTCCATAGAGAAAGTTTAACTGGATAGCATATTAAGGCACTAGAGCAATGGAATGTGATGCTCTCACTTTCTGCAGGTTTTATTTTTCAATAAACCCTTGCACTACTTTTTCTGCACAGATGAGTAGCACAAGAGGCAAACAAAATTAAAGGGAAAATGTAAAAATGCTCTTACAGTTCTGAAGGAGGAAAAAAATCTCTGTCAAAGCCAAAACCAAAAAACTACCAAAAAAGCAAAAAACCCAACCACAAGCTCAAAATTTCCCCTACAAACCAAGAGGTTTTTCTATGCATCCTGTGAAATAGTATCTTTCAAGTTCTTCTAAAATGTTGAAGAATTCAATTTTGCTTTTTATTTTTAAATCTATTCTAGCAGTTTGCTAGCTAAAAACAGCATATACAAAGCATGATGCAAGTGATTTCACATCAGATGCCAAAAGCAGAAAAAGTAGGACTCTGGAGCAAGACCTAGAAAGGAACAAGGCTATTTTCAGTTGAGCCATCTATCCTCTAGGCTGCAGACTCAGGCCCTGCTTGCTCCCCTGGTATCCATGTATATTGGGTCAGTTTTGATAGGGGGTTTGACTCACCCCCTTGCAGGTATGACCTTCTTGAGGCATTTGAGTATGCATTTTGGTGTGTTCAAGCACAGAAAGGTCACGAAGCTTGTTAGGCTGGGGTTCTGCCAAGTCTGCCCCAGTGCTGACCTGCAAGTATTTTCTTCTGAATGCTTAAAACAAGGCAGATGCGCCCAGTTCTCCCAAACATTGGGCAAAGAAAGCCTCCACAGAGGGACTGAGGTTTTGCCCATGAGTTTGAATGCACCCTGAGACTCTGATTTTCATCAGCATTAAATATTAGCATTAGCATCACTTCAGTGAACTGTAGTTTAAATGAAATTTACTATTTCTTCTTTAGTGTTTTGGCAGTCTCAGATTAGTCCATCTGGGCAGTTGCTTTGCAAAATTTATAACTTCATTTAGAATTTTTATTATTTTTAGCCAAATTATCCTGTTTTCCTCAAACCTTCTAAGTTAATAAACACATTACACAACTCCATCTGACACCAAGAAGAGACACTTTAAAATAAGACACCTTAAAACAACTGGACTCAAATAACCTTAAAGCAAAACCAACATTAACCTGATTAAACAATGACTGCCAATATGGTAAAGGTGCCATATTATCTAAATGCACCCTTTTATCAATTGAATGCATAGTATATGAAAGTAACATGCATTTGAATTGTGAAATTCAAATCATGTGGAGCTAAGCCACAGCTTGCTATTTTGCATAAGTTCAGAATCAAAGGGCCTATCATTACAACATCATGCAAATCTGTCTAACATGCAGCTCTATTTAGCAAGTAAAACAAGGGCACACAATGCCACAGAATGTGTTGCTTTATGAATACAGCATCACTGTGCATTCTGCACACTGTATTGTATACCGCACACCCTTTCCCATGAATTCCAGCATGCTTACCTCAGAAGGGCTGGGGCATGTGCTGTCCAGTGGGTCCAGGTGTCTGACCAGAGAAACAGTCCTGGCACAACCTGGTGAAAGCTCATTCAGCTTCCTGATGGATTCATAGAATAGTTTGGGTTGGAAAAGACCTTTAGAGAAAAATCTACTCCAGTACCTCTTCAGTTACATCAGGTGTGTTCATAACCTCATCTAACATGACCTCAAACATTTCCAGGGATTTGTTTTTTTTTGGCAGATGAGTAATCTGCAACCTGTACCAGTGTTTCAACACCCTCATTGTAAAAGTTTCCTTCCTTCTATCTAGTGTGAATCTACCTTTTTTAGTTTAAGATCCTTACACCTTGTCCTAGTACAACAGACCCTACTAAAACATCTGTCCATGATGGGTACCAAAGGCAAGTGGTAAGCATGCATATAGGTATCAGCATCATCCTTGGCTTCCTAGTCCTAATTAGTGCTGTGATGTTATTTTTAAAATACTGCAGTCCCCTGAAAAATACTGAGGAGGAATAAAAAAATAAAAAAGAAAAAGCACCACAGTCTTCTGCTGCAGGTTTTTTGCAATGCCTTGGATAAGTTGAGCAGTTTCCAGGACATACTAATGAGTCTGTGTCAGTGAGCATACAAATGCACGTAGCATTTCACACTTGCCTTCACAAGCCACTGCCATGCATGTATCTGAAAGGTGCAGGATTATACTTCTTTTGATCCTGAAAGAGGGTTTCCAGGACATTACACTACTACCTCTGTTTAGCACCAGAAAAAATAACCATTTGAAATAATGTCTCTCAAATTTGATTTTCCTTTATGTGAAATGGATAATATATCATCATATATCCAATCAAAAATAGTCAATAAGCAGGTTAGAAATAATAGCTGTACATAAATGAAAAAAATGAAATTTGCACTAAGACTTTGTTGAATCTCAAACACACATAGATTTGATACTGCTTCATATATAATTTAACCATCAAGTAAAATATTACATGAATCATATGAAAGAAAGAAAGAAAGTAAATGTTTATCTGGCAATGAACTTTACATGAATAAATCCCAAAAGTTATTCTTGCCTGGATACTGCTGGCCTTTAATTTTATAAAAAATTATAATTCTAAAGTAATGAATGCGAGATATGGCAGAAATATCTAGAAAACTATATAGTGCTGACAGTTTTAGGTAAGATAATGAATATGCTCTACTGCCCTTTTTTTCTCCCTCAAGTTCCTCCAGCCACCTCTGAAGAGCCCCAGCCTTACTTTGCTTATAAAAACTGACATGATTACAGCCCCTGGCTGTTCAGCAGCTTTCTTGTTTTTACATTCATTGAAGCCTCAGGAAATGAAATGCAAGGAGCAAGGATGAAATGAGTGTCTCATCTATAAATTGTGTACTCTGAACACTGAGCTGTGAGGCATACAAAGCTTTAGCAATACTTTACTTGCTAGTACACAGGGAAAAGTTTGTCTCCTACACACAAATCTGTACATACAAAGGCACACAATGTTGTTCAAAACAAACACTCCAGCAAATGAAGCAGGTTTCAAACATTTCTACCTTCAAAGTCAGTTCTCTTTCTTTGTTTGTAGGTTCCTGGCACAAATTCTTTCTGGAATAACAGGTCATGTATGTTGTAGTGACTCACAAGGAAAATGATTTGCTTTTTCAGGTTCTAATTTATTACAAAATCTGTTTGGGGGAAAAAGGAACAGGGCTATCACTCCTCACCTGCATAATGCCCAGTATTTTGAGTTGGCATACAGGAATCCAGGGACCAGATATCTTCTATCCAGGGGGCTTCATACACATATCTTCATGGTTTCTCCATCTAGAACTTCTGTGAAGAGGAAAGAAGGGAGGAAAACACGCAGAAATATTTCAGCTGTGCAGAAAATTATTTAAGCATCACTAGAAGAGAATCTTAGGATTCTAGAATCTTGCTTTGGGTTGGTGGAAGCATTTAAAGGTAATCTATTCCAAATCCCTGCAATAAGCAGAGACATCTTCCACTAGAAAGGTTGCTCAGAGCTCCATCTAACCTGACCTTGAACACTTCCATGGATGAGGCATCTGCCATTTCTCTGACTAACCTGTTCCAGTGTTCCACCACCTTTGTCCTAAAAAGTTTCTTCTGTCTATCTAGTCTGAATCTTCTCTCCTTTTGTTTAAAATCTTTAATAATTGTCCTATCACAACAGGCCCTACTAAAAATTATTTTCCATTTTTTTTGTAGGCCCCTTTTTCTCCCCTTTCCAGGCACTGGAAGGTCTCTGTAAGGTCTACTCAGACCCTCCTTTTCTCCAGGATGAATAACCTCAACTCTCTCAGCCATTCTTCATGGGATAGGTGCTCTAGCCCTCCTGTGGACCCACTCTAACAGGTCCATAATTTTCCTGTGCTGAGGACTCCAGAGCTGGCCATGGTGTTCTAGGTGGGTCCTCACCAGAGCAGAAGCAGAAATTCACCTCCCTTGACCTACTGGAAACTGCCTTTTGCTGCATCCCAGGATATGGTTGGCTTTTTGGGCTGCAAGCACACATTGCTGGACAATGTTCTGGTTTTCAATTCAACCATTTGTGTGCATTTTTTTTCTCTTTCTTTTCTTTCCCCAGTTGTTCTTCCAGCATCTCTCTTGCACTCCCCTTTGCTCCATGTTATATGACAACATCCTGTTTGCTTTTCAATAGGCCTGATAAACTCCTCTGGCCAGGTTAGGTATTCCATAATAACACTGTTGAAAATAATTTCAGCAATTCATAATGCATTTCCTATCCCACACTAACACTCCTTTCTGTCTTAATGCTAGGCATTCATTTGTGAGGACTTAGGGTGATCATAATTTGTAACTGTTGCATTCAAAAAGCAAACCAGCAAAATTAAAAGCAATTTTTTCCAACAGTATCAGTTCCTCATTTTAGTACACACCACTCAAGTTGTTCTTCTGGTGAATATAAGGAGTAGCTAAAAGCATGAACAATAAACAGGAACAAAGACTGGAATTTTGGCTATTGCTGAACCTAGCACTGCTGAGTGAAAATATGCATATCAAATAGTGTTGAATATATAAAAGTGCCTTTGTGAAGTCAGGTTAGTTGATACTTGAAAGAATATATGGATGGTATAGAAATACAATATACCCAACTCTCAAGTGCAAGATACTGTGACAATCGCTGCAGGATTCATTAACACTTTGTGCCAAATTCCCAGCAGGATTTCTTGATAACTCCCTTAGATTTGACACTACACATTTAACCTTTTACTCTCAATACATGTTTTAGGCTAGATAAAGTTTTCAATTCTACAAGTTTATATTAGATAAAATAAATTGGGCAAAGCTTCCAGTAATCAATGGGTTAAAATGTAAAATTTTAAATTTATATAGTTAAAGACTGTATATATATATATATATATATATATATATATATATATATATACATATTTAATTATACAACCAATAATCTAAAACTGAACGTACCAATATTTATGAGAGCATGATGCTCTGAGTTCAGGAGCATACACATATCCCAAGTTGAAAACTGAAAATTGTAGGGAAAAACTGTTAAAAATAAGCTCCTGCTGGGATGCAATTTCCAGGAGGTAATTCTTTGACCTCTAAACTCATCTTTTCACTCCCATTCTTCAGAAAGCTGTTAAACAGGTTTTAATAGCATAATTTCAATGTTTTCAGTGTTTTTTTCCTCACTTAGATTAGAACTATATTTGCAGCATAAAAAATATGCAAATACATGTTCTAAAAATTACAGAAGAAATAAATAGATTTTCATCATATCTGTTGTTTTATTATGAGTACTGTTGGCTATTAAAGCATGCGATTATTAAAAATTATAAAGATTAGATCATCTAATTATTTTTCTCATTTAAAATTAGGCTCTGAGGAAAGACAGTCAGTTCTCCTGGAAATTTATGTCCATTTCAAACAAACAAAAATAATCATCCTTAAAAATAGAAATTGAAAAATAGTTGTATTCCAAAACCATAAATCCCAACTTGCAATGTCTCAGAAGTTCATAACTTTTGAAAACTGCGGTCTGGGCAAAATTCACAGGAGTAAAATGAAAGAAAGAACAAAGTTCCTTTTTAAAATATGATATTCGAGATGCCCAAATTTAATATTTTAAAAGGAAGATAACACATGGATGCTTCGTGGAATATCTCTTAATCTAATAGAAATATGGGCATTTCTTAAGTGGGATTTATCTTCTTATCTTATGCATCACATCTAAGCTGTGATGAACTGCAAGCTAAACAGCCTGCCTGTCCTTCCACACTATTGTGTTAATGTTGTGAAGATGAAGATTTTGATTTTGTTTAAAGTGGATCTAGGTTCCTGAGAGGACCATATAAAAGAATTGGCTTGAGTTGCAAGAGACAATATCCATAGCTGGAGTTTAGCTGCAATGATAAAAGAGACAAAGAGGGGCAGGAAAATACAAAATTAACCCTAGCTAAAATTTTCTTTTGTGCTTAGAACCAAGGAAATCTGCAAGCAACAGAAATCTCAATTAATTATGAGAAAATTGCTATCACTGCCTTAACTGAAAACTGGTGGGATATTTTATATTGCTAGAAGATTGGAATCTTCTATGGCATTTTTAAGAATTACATGATGATTAAAAGGGCAAAAGAGTCAGAAGACTGAGGAATTTCTTTAGTCAATGCTTGCCATAAAACCAAGAAACAAAGGTGAGAATTCCTAGTTTGTATCTGGAGCAGCAGTCTTTGAAGCAGGAGAAAAAATAAGATGTTATGGGGGAATTGTGTAACAGATATTCGGAAAGTGCTATAAAAGCAAGTAATAAAACATAAGAATACCTAAAAATTTTAGATAATGATTTTTTGAAGTAAATGTTGTTGTTGTACAATTTGCACCCAAAAATTAGAAATTGTACTTTGGATTTCATGCTATTATTAGTAGTAAAGACTATTTGAATGAATGCATTCAAAATTGGTATTTTATGAAATATATACAGTTAGGGTAAATCCTCAAACAAATTATTTGTGGTTGTTCAAAGAGAATTTAAAAAATCCACAGGTTTTTGAAGACTATTAAGAATAAAAACTGCCACAACATATAAATTTGAGAATAGACTTAAAAAATTAAATAATAATTTTTAAAAACTTCTAAATTATGCAGAGACAAGAATATTCTAATAAATGTTCCTAATATGTACTTAAAGAGATTCTGGCTGATATCCTTGTAAAGCATAAGATGATGAACTAGAGTTTCCAGCCCATTAGTAACCATGACTTATGCTAATGGCTCATAGGAATAAACATCTTTAAATCAAATGCACTAGAGAAAATATCCAAGTGCCTTAAAAAATGTCCAACTGAATGATAAATGACATTTTAATAAATGTTTTAATATTAGAGATACTAATGCCAGTGTTTATACAGAATGAGCAAAACAGCCCAATATAAAATGCCCTTCAGGAATTCATGGCTCAATATGATGGGTTATGCTTCTAGAACTTCTAGGATTTAATTTAATTACAGATGGATGAACTTTAGGGACCTGTGACATGTGAATTAGAAAATTTAATGAATCCATTTTTTAATTGAACTTTATCTTTTGTAGGATTTCTTCTTTGCTTACTGCAAAAAGTATTTTATGGAATATTATAGGGAATTTCAGGCAAAGAACAGATACTGTATGAGGAGAAAACAAAATTAATTTGATTTCTATGTCTGACTTTTTATCTTTGATTTTTCCATGGTGACCTGTTTTGAGAGAAAACAGGTAACTGGTAGCTTTCACAGTTATTTATAAATCCCACTTTCCTTATTTTCTAGATTGTTTAACAACACAAGGCCTGATTTTCAGAAATGATAAAAGCTACTAATGCTTAAGGCATTTAGAGGAATTTTTTTTTACATACAAATATTAAATATAGCTAAGTGCATTGAAAAGTCATGTCTGAATTATCTATAATTTTCAAATGGTGCTTTTGTTCATTTGTTTTAAAATATATTTAATGTATTTTTTTAATCTTGAAGATAGTCTAAATATTGTTTAAATGGAACTGCTAGATAAAAGTTATTTACTTTTCATAAAAAGCATCAAATACCTATGATCAGTGGCATAGAAAAAGCCAATGTAATTGCTAGCAATTCTGTTTCTCAGCAGTGGTTGAATAATGTACAGGAAGTATATACTTAGCTCTGGAAAGAAAACCAAATAAGCTCAAAACCATGATAAACTTCCCAATGAATCAGAAGAAGTAACCTGGAAAAAACAGTTTGTGATCAAATCCTTCAGGACTGTGTTGCTCTGAGTATGCACCAAGAGCACAGAGTTTACTTTTGCGCAGGAAACCCTCACCAACCTTCCCCAAGCATGGTCTGTGTCAACAGAGCTCTGGTAGGCAACGTGAGGCTTGAGGAGGAACAACAGATACTGAACATAACTTAAAGAGAGGAGTAGGAAAACATGGGGTCTCCACCAAGTGTAGCTTGGAGTTATCACTGAATTCTCAGCTTCCTAATAAAACAGAATAACAGCAGTTCATGATGCACCTGAATATGGATTCATCCATCATCTCTCTTCTGTCTTGCAGACAGCCTGAAGCCACAAGACAGATATCACAGAAGCCACAAGGACCTCTCAAATATCACAGAAGATTGGAATATATGGAAAAGAAAGCCCATCAGAAAACAGCCTGCCAGGTAAGTTACTCTCCCACTGTAATCCATTAATTGTGATTACTAGCCCTAAGATGACACAGATCCTTATGCTATGGTTTCTTACTTCTATGATTGTTGTTTTAAATTCTGAGGATAGGCTTTGCTGAGCCTTTTTTTCATGTGGAAAATACATATTTGGACCACCATCAGTTGCAATCCATTGTCTTCAAGCTGACAATACAAGAAACATGAAAAATGAACTGTCACAAAGCTCTTTGCATGGTCAGTGATCCAAAAAATTCCAAAGATTTTCTGTAACTTTGACATATAGCAAATTATTCCTTCATGAATTCTTTGTGAACGTAGAGTGAGAAAATTTATGGAAAAAGTAGATATGTCCTAAATCACTTGAAGATCTGTACCTTCCTGACTAAAAAAAAGCAAAACAAAAACAAACAAAAACAAAACAAAAACAAAAACAAAAACAAAACACAAAAAAAAAACCCTCCCAGAAACAAACAACAAACAAACAACAAACAAACAAAACCCTCACCTTTACATACCAGGTCCTAAGAAGACACTTTGTGACACAAACAGACAAACTTTTGCCCCAAATCTGGGTCATGCTATGAAATGACATCCTTTGCAAATTTTATGTGCAATAAAAAATACCGATAACAAACCAAATCATTTCACTGTCACCTCTCAAAAAAGGGACATTTGGATTTGCAGCATCTTAGATTTACTCAGCTTAGGGGTAGGATTTTTAGACATTTGAGAAATGGGTGAAGCCCCACCTGCAGTCACCTGCATAACAATTCCCTTTGGCCCTCACAGATACTGAGCTCAGCTGAGCTGGTGTTTTCTTTGTAAGATGCAAAAAGTTTCAGTGAGTTTGAACCTCTTGTAGACAATCTGGGAATGATGCAATATTATTGCACAATAGTTCCTGTAGAGTTTAATTTATCTCATAACAAGACCCCTGAGAAGGAGGAATGCAGTCCCAGTGGCACAATTTTTAATCTTTCTCCCTGAGCTGTTACAGCACAGGAACACAAAGTAAAAACTGTTGTTTGTGATGGAATCTCCAGCAGCATTACTGAAAACTAAGCAAATTAAGATGAATAAACAAAAAAATATCTTTATAAGCAGACAATTAATTGTAACTGTAGGAACTACTAGTAAGAGAGAAGACCAAGAAGAAGAACACAATTTTTTGTCTGATGTCTATGAATCTCAAAATGTCTTAACTGAAAGCTTTGCAAGAATGTTTTATGTTGCACATAGAGTCCTAGATAAGGAGATTTTGTAAAATCTGGCACAAATTCCCCTTTTTTTGCTAAACTCAGTGGGCATCAAAAATTAACTAGAAATATTTTAAGCTTAAATAACTTCCCACTGAAGATAACAAACAGCAACAAATTTATATTATATCAAGGATCACTGAAATATGTGAATGAACACGTAGAATAAAATATGAAGAGCTTCAGAAAAAACAAACTGTGAAAACCTACCCTAAGCAAAAGTGAAGCCCAGTCTACTTTGGCAAACTATTGATGTTTGGAACAATTTGATCTCATACATTTGCAATGGTTTTATGGAAAAAATACAGAAAAATATATTTGACTATAAAGTATTTAATTGTCTTATATAGGCACAAAATCACACTGGATTGAAAGTGTGAACTCTCAATTGCATCATCTGACCTGCAAAAAAACTTTTACAGTTTTTGAAATGTGATGGAAATCAGATCAGCTGAAAGTGAAAAGCAATTTTTAGAATAATCTGTACATTCTGATCTCATTTTGAATACAATTACTTTAGGATCACTTCAATAAATATAGTCTGAGGTTTAAGCATGAGATACGTTGACAAAAGAAGAAAGATTAAAAGAAACATAAGAGAAAAAATTGAGCTTTACAAAAACACACTAACAGATATTTTTCAGCCATACACAGATACTCTGTCAATTCAATACTAAAAAAACATTAAAAGAGGCAAACAAACAAACAAAAAACCCAAACAGATAAATGAAACCAAAAACTATATTTTTTATTACATTTTATAAAGGAAAAAAAAGAAAAAGTATGCAACAATCTTTCCTCTTTTTGAAAAAAAAAAAAAGGTGGAAAGGAGGGAGAAAATAAAACAACAGGAAAAATAAAAAAAAATTAAGATTGATTTATTTATTTAGTAATATTATTTCGAGAAGCCATACATAGCTAAAAAAGATTTAATATGTCTCTATGTTTATATATGTTTATACATAAACTAAAAAAACCACACATAAATAAATGTATATATATTTATATCAAAAATTTCTTTAAAAGTAGCAGGTGACATATCACCTTTGCACTAATCTAAAATGTTTTAGATATAGAGGTATGTTCACATATAGATGCATAGATATATAGAGAGGTATATTTATTCACAAACATGAATGTGAAAGGCTGAATATGTACTTATATGTACCAGTTACTGTGGCTTTATTTTGACAGTCACTCTCTATTTTCAGTAGTTGGATTTTGGTTTAGAAATCCTATGTAAAGATGTTTCCTCTCTACAGAAAAGCTCTAGAAACAATAAACAGACCTAATTTTCTGAAAAATACCCACATGCAATCCTTTTCTATGTCAGTGCAAACTATGATGCATGCCTTGAAGATTAAATATACATATAATACTTATTTTTATAAATATTTACATTACATATTCATTTATGTACACAATGTATACTTGAGAATTCCAACACATATAATCAAAGATAGACAAAAATATAACATGTATACTTTTTTCAATACTAGTAATATAATCCTTCTATGCATAAACATGAATATAATCCATCCCACTTGATACACAGATCTGCCTTTTCCACCTCAAAACAAAACACAAGGGAGGGGGAGATTATTGCTGCCTAAAAGAGAATTACTTCCTAAAACAAAAAAGCTACAATTCTTTAAAATGTTCAGATCAAAGACCCTGAGAGACCACAGGAACATCTGCATTTCCTTGTAGGAGAGTCGAGGGAACTATTTCAGTACCTCTATTTTACAGATTGCTCCAGGAGATTGATAGGCAAGCAGTTTAGTTCCCCATGAAACTCATGAGCTGATTTAGATATACATACACCTTTACATCTCTTATCTTGTTGTTTTAATGAGTTCTCTCTCCTGTCACTAAAAGGTCCATTGAAAGCAGCCCTGAGCTGGTTACCACCACCTTTCATTAAGTTAACTCTCCCTCAAACAGAAAATATGAGGTCTGTAGTAGCCTGATCCATTTACACATTATAAAGGGACCAGGGAAAGCACAAAGATCTCATATCCTGTACTTTGTAATGGAGAAACCAAATTTCAGTAAGAAGTAACAATTCATAATGTTTTATATATAGTATGTTCAAACATACACAGGAAACAGCCAGATATAACAGCATTAACTTTCCAGTGCTTTGCAGTTTGACAAAATGAAGTTAATTTCATGATCTAGATCACGCAATTACATATTGCAAAGGTTTGCTTTAGAATTAGGCTTATTTGTTTTATTAATTAACACCCAAGCCGAGCAGGGATGAAAAAAAGAGAATTTTATGAACTTAATGATATTTTCATTTTTCTTTTCTCAGAGAAATTTTTCTTTCTTGAATCAACTATTTTTCAATTGCCAAAGCAATATTTTCAAAGACTTTTTAAAAAAATTATTGTTAATCTTGCTGCTTTCGTTTTCCCTTTTTACAAACAAAGCATTCTTCCTAATTAAGCTTTCTTTAAGCATTAGAAGCTTAGGAAATTATGTTTGTCAGGTGAGTTGTCCCAAGCCTTCAGTGCTCTATTTTTAGGAAATGAGTGTAAATAACAAACACACTGACAGAAATAAAGAAGTTCCAGATTCAAAAGAGGCTTGACTGGCAAGGATTAGACATAGGAATATAAATTTCTAGCTATGAAAATAATCATTAGTGATCAGCAGCAAAATAAATACTACAACTGCCTATATACTATTGAGAAAAGAAATTAGAATGTGGAAGAAAAAGTCCTTCTTCCCACAGCTAAATGATTAAGGTTAATCTAAAGCATTGCCATGTCTGATTTCTACTTAAGTTACAATGAGGACACTTAATGGCCTCAGGAGAACAAGAGGTTTGGCACTGCACATCTGTCTCCATAGCAAAAAGTATTTATACTGATCAGAGTGTTTCCTTTTGTCTCTGCTTAGCTGGTCAGGAGCAACATGGACCTGTTGGATTGGGTGCAGATAAAGGCCACAAAGATTGTCAGAAGGCTGGACCACCTCTCCTATGGGAAAGAGCTGAGAAAACTGGAGTTGTTCAAGCTGAGAAAGAGAAGGCTCTGGGGAGACCTTATATTGTTAATTATTTAATTACTGGAAGGCCAGAGAGGCCTGCCAATAATTAAGGAAATTTCCAATTTCTTTCTGTAAGAAAGAAAGTTGAGGGCAGAGTGTTAAACAGGGTCTGTTGCAATGGGACCAGAGGAAATATGTGTTTAACCTAAGAGTAGATTTAGATTAAATAAAGGGAAGAATTTTTACAATGAGGATGGTGGCACACAAGAAGTTACACAGATAGATGGTGGATACCCCAACCCTGAATACTTTGAAGACGAGGTTGGACCCAGCTCTAAGCAATCTGACCTGATGGAATATATCCTGGACATTGCAGGGAGATTAGACTAGATGCCCTTTAAAGTTCCTTGCAATACAAACTATGATTCTATGGCTAGGAGACCAAGCCTTCACCAACAATATGGCATTGAGTTTTCCTTGTACTCATCTTCTCCATGTATTTTTCTGTGGCATGCAATCAGTTATAATTGTTTGTGTGGTAACCTTATGATCTGGATCAGAGCATCACTCTAGCTTGAGAATTTTTATAAAATATACCAAAAATTGTCTGAACATGGATTGTTTCCCTGGCTTTGTTCATAGCCCAGATGCAGAAGTGGAGACGGTGCCATAGCATCAGCAAAGCATCAAAGGCACCTGAAGGTGCTCATCATGGTTTAAATTCAGCCAGGAACTAAGCACCCCACAGCCACTCACTTGCTGACCAACAATGGGATGAGGGAGGGAACTGGAGGAGTAAAAGTGAGAAAACTCTTGTGTTGAGACAAAGATAGTTTAACAGGTAAAGCAAAAGCTGCATACCCAAGCAAATCAAAACAAGGGAATAATTCACTGCTTCTCAAGGGCAAGCAGGTGTTCAGCCCTCTCCAGGAAAGCAGGGCTCCTTCCCGTGTAATGGTTTACTTGTAAAGACTTCACAAGACTTTACTTGTGAAACGCCATCACTTCAAACTTCCCACCCATTCCTGCTTTTCCCACAGTTTTGCATGATGCCAGATGCTACAGAATATCCCTTTGGTCAGTTGGTGTGGCTATCTTGGCTGTGTCCCCTCTTGGGAGAGACAAATGTTAGTAGTTAATGACTCAAACAATTGGCCATTTGCAAAAGCAGCAGTGCTTTGCTGAAGATGTGCAGGATCACAGCCCAGGGGCAGAGGGGGTGAGCACAAACCACCCACCATGGGGGCTGCAAGCTGGGGTTTGGGCCATGCTGGAAGAGACCCATTAGAAGAAGATCCTGTGAGTTGGGGTGGTGCTGCCATATCATGACAATGTCCTCCCTTGCACAAGTGCCTCAGCTGTGAAAACTCCCCTTGGGGGAAGTACCTGGACATCCACATAAGAGCCTGGAAGTCTTCCACCCTTCTTATGGGGCATAACTGGCTCAGCTACACTGGCATGAGAAGGAGCTGTCTTCTCTTAGAAGGTGTCATAAACCATCAAAGACACCTGAAAAGACCCCCAGACTCATTTCTGGGGCTTTCCACAAGAGGACTGGGCATGGCACACAGTGTTGGAGCTGGCAGTGTAAAACTGCCCCCACAGGGAAGGTACCTGGGTGTTTCTATGCAAACCTAAGCTATATTAGCCCACTGGGCTTTGTGATTTGGGTCCCCATACCCAACAGATCAAGACTGTGACCATCATTTTCACAAATGGACATCAAATTTGCAAAAAGGAAGTCTCACTGCTTATTCCATGAGTGGTGATACCTTCCCTCTCTACCACCTCTCTACTCTTAATTTTTTTTCTCTTTCTTTTCCTTGTAAATTTTCTGAAGTGTTATTTTGATTCTTGTATACTGTTATATTTCTACAGATAATAACAAAAATGGCTACATCTCCTTTCCACCATAACTAAATTGTTGTAAAATAAACCTTACATATATTTTTTTTTTTTAATTAGTTTTAGATATTTATTTATTTTCTAAAAAAATATAAACATTTGTTATGATAATGAGAGACGTAGGGACCCCAGGCAGATGTGTAGTGCTTTTTATTGCCAAAACCCAGGCCTTTTAAAGCTGTTGGCCAGTTATCCGTTTACATAGTTTTAAGGCACAACAATAAAATAGTTCAGTGGTATTTCACTCTAATCTGCCCCAAGGGAAAGTCCAATCATTGGTCAGAAGCTAGTGTTCATGTAATTCTCAATATCAGAAGTTAGAGAGTCTGAGTACTACAAAGCTTAGAGAAATTCTGGTATCAGCCTTGCTGTTATCCTCTTGAGGTTTAGGGGTGAGAGAATAAAAATTGCTGGTTACTGCACTTGTGATGAAAACTACTTGTGAAAATTAAGAAGAATGAGAAAAAGAAATTTTGCTATTTAAATGCTACAGTGGCATTTTCTATTTTATGCAATGCCCTTAATAACATAGTTGAGACATTTACTGACATAATATATTTGGTATTTCAAATCCTGAGAAGAAATAGTATTCCTCACCCTATGAAGATTCACTGTACAGAATAGCTGGGTGTTTTGGGACATGTGTCTTTTCCAATGGTGCTTTACAGTATAGTCACAAATGTTCTCTGTCACTCTGAAACAACATTCTGTTCACTTCACACTGAAACAACAGGTAAAAAAAATTCTCATTTGAGAATAAAGAGGAATGTGTATCCAGCAAGCTTCTACCAACTGAATGCTGTTAAAGGTTCTTCACATTCAAGCTTCTTTTCTTGAGTTTTAACCACCTAGAGAATTTTATAAATCTGTTCGTTACAATAAGGAGTCTTATGGGTGTATTTTTACCTATAGGGTGCTGTGCAGCTCATTTCCATTTGTATTTGCCAAAGTTGGTCTTAATGTCCTGGCCTTTGAGAATATCTTCTTCATAGCTGATCTTGTGCTTTTATAACACTATAGAAAATTATATTTACGGCACTTAAAGTATTCTGACTATTTTGAATTTACTTTGATAACTATGTTTTTTGATATTTCTTACTCATTTAATTATTTTTACAAGACCCAAGGCTGATACAAATGTCTGTGGGCGATTGTTCAGAGCAGAGCCACAGTCACAGAGGATGTGCAGAGGATGGACTTGGACAAGCTTCAGTTTCTGCCTTCTGGAGGAAGCTTCTCTTATGAGGGCTGAGGCTGAATCAACATATACTGATGTTTGCTCATCAGCCACAGCTATCTTTTTGTAAACAGGAACTTATTTTTTCATAAGGGAAATTTAATTTTCAGTCCATCATAGGACACTTTTTAAAAATTCTAAATATATCTACAAAACAAAATTCATTTGAGGCATGACTAATGAAATCCAACACATGCCTTGGTTTAATTTCGGCAATCATCTTATAATCAGAGTTTTTAACTGATTGTTATTACCCCTGATACACATTTTAATGTAACAGGAGGGGTGGTAGCAGGGTAACTGTAGGTTTTCCTGAAATTATCAGTTTTCATGTGTAATTCTTGCTTATCTTGCAGGCTGCTGCTTACATGTCATATCTTGGACCACTGCTCACTTCTCAGCAGTAGGTACAAGCATGCTACCTATGTCTGCAATTTTATTTTCCCCTGAAGTTAACCATATCTTTTCGTGGATACTGTAAATAGAGGCAAGGGAGGAATAATCCACCTACAAGACTTTATCAGAGGAAGACTAGAGAAGTACCTCAGCACACTGAAATGCAATCACTCCTGCCTTAAAGCTCCCACTGAGATCTGAAATCAGTCAGTGCTGCCAGAAATTGATATGGAGGGAAGCAGCAGCTCCCCCTGAGAGAGTGACTGGCGCAGCTCCCCTCCCCTGAGCTCAGCAGCCACAGGCAGGAGCTGCCTCTTGCAATAACGAGCTGCTTCTCTGAATCTGAACTCGGCAGGATCCCACTGAGGCTCTGCCGAGGGGGGAGCCACACCAGCTCATCATGAGTCTGTGCAGTGGGGGAGCAGGGGCTGGCAGGGGCAGGTGTGGTGGCAGAGCCTGAAGCAGCCTGAAAACCATTGCCATTAGCAGCAAGAGAGGCAGAGAACCCACCGTCACCAGCGCCACCAAAATCAGAAAGGAGGGGAAAGAAAGATTAAGTGGGAGAAAATATATTTAAGAATTACTATGATAAAGAGGAAGAACAAATTTGGAAAATTTTTGGACCACACCAGCTTACTAGAACAGAAAATCTTTCTAGACAGTTTGTCAACAGCATTACTCCGGGAGAGCATCACTGATCTGTTGTAGGAGATCAGAGATCACTAACAATTTCTGAAAAATTTCTTTTGATTCCCCTTTCATGACTGTCATTGTGCCTCCAACATTTAATTGACCTTATCTTATTATAACCAGATAATCTTTGCTCAAAACAAAGTGAAAACATAAAGATAATACCAAAGAAGGACCTCCAGGTCCTCAAAGAACTGTTTGACTGATGCATGTAATTGCCATCATATTGTTTTAACTTTTTTTTTTTTCCCCAAAAATAATATGTTGTGTTACAGCTTTAAAAATATCAAAAGATGATTACAATATTGCATAGCGTCCAAATGGTATTTTCAGATCTGCATAAGAGATTTTGCATGCTAAGAGTATAATCACTAGCAATCTCTTTTGGTACAAGTGGGTGTTCATATTTCCTATATAACTCTCAAACCCTATTTCAAATATTTAAAGTGCTACTTTATTTTGAATATGAAGTATTTGGATAAAACATATCTATAAATAAGATTTGCCTCCCAAGTCATTCATTCTTAGTCAAGCTTCACATCAACCTATCCATTCAATTTTGTTAGTTTTCATTAAAAACAACTAATTTATAGGCATGATAAAGACAATTCAAGGAGAGGGGGAAAAGACCTACAAAGAAAAGCAGATTAAAAAAAATGTATACGGGTTTAGCATTTCATTATGAAATGTGCTGTTAAGTAAGCCCCAAAGCATTAATAGTCTCTGAGGTTTTGTTTCCTTCCTCTCTGGCTTTAAAAGAATTAATGAGCTTAGAACAACATGTTTTATAAAGATCTACCTCTCCCAGCTAAACATCTTCAAGAAAATATCTTGGAAATGCAAAATTTTGTGAGCTATTTTCTCTAAAATTCAGTACTACATGCTGAAATATGTAATACAGTAATTGCCTCAAGGATGACAACAGAAGAATAGCTACAAAAGTTGTTAACTGAGATTACCAGTCACCACAAAACAAATTTTTAATGTACAATTTCCTCATGCTCCTCATTTCCCCAAAGGACAGAACTGTCCCTCTCTACTGGCATTTGTCTGTTGTCATAAATCTAGAAAACAGGACCTTCTTTTTTCTTGTTTTTTTTCTCTTTTCTCTTTCTTTTTTCTCTTTTTTCTTTTTTCTCTTTTTTCTTTTTTCTCTTTTCTCTTTTCTATTTCTTTTTTTCTCTTTTTTCTCTTTTCTCTTTTCTCTTTTCTCTTTTCTCTTTTCTCTTTTCTTTTTCATAGTACGCTGCAACAGTCTTGACCTTTCCTGGGTATCCAAATTTGGGAAAGTAATTGCAATACAGCAAGAATCTTATTAGTCAGATTTTCAGGGGTAAAATAGAGAACTACTCCTACATTCATAAAGTACTACTCCAGAAACATCTTCAAGCTTAACTGTGCAAAAGATTTACTGTGCATTTTAGGAATAGCCATTTTCCTCAGTGTCATTCTTTACCATCAATTAATAAAGACTTCCTGGTATTTGCTAACCTGTGATTTCAAACCACTGTCGTCTAAAAATGCGACCCACCTGGGATTATTTAACTGTCAAAATAAAACTATGTCTGGAATGCCTAGGATAGTGTTCTACAATGACACCTTCATTTAAATAAATACACAGCTCTGGTAAAGACAGCTGGAGTCTGTGAATAGCTACAATCAGCTAAATACTTAACTGTCTCTTCAGGACTGGTTTGGTCTGTATTTTTTTTTTTTTCCATTGTCTAAATATCTATAAGATGATCCTGAAGCTTAGTGGATCCCATAGTATCGAAGCATAATGATAAACCTATTTGGAATAAGTAATATTTCACTCTAAGCTCATACAAATAGTGGCCTGACCAGGCTAGGCTGATTTTCTGTAGCTGAGAAAAGGAAGAGGGAAGAAGTACCTCACATAGCTAAAAACAACAATTTTTTTGTTGCATTAAGTCAAAATGAAATCTTCAGTCTTGTTCTCACTGTCAGTCCTTCTCCCCTTTCCTAAACCAAAATATTTTCTGCCTTCCCTAGAGCTGCCCTTAGTCTCTTTTCCTTGCTGTTTTACTTTAACATGAAAATTCTCAGCTGGAATCAACAGCAAATGTGAAGAATTAAGCACACTGCAAGGAACAGGAACAGCATTTGAACGACTGCTGATGCTTTATTCTTGCCTCTCCTGTATAAATGCTTTTGGCTCAGACAACAAAAAAAGTTTCTCTGGATTACCAGTTAGTTGGCTGTAGAGCTGCAGTGCAAAAATCACACAATCTTTTCCCAATCAATTGAAATAAGTTTGAAAAATTCCATGAGAAAATGTGTATTATGCTTGTTCAATGCATGTGCTTATTGCATAATTTGACATGAACACTCATTGCATTTTAAAGAACAGAAAATTGTGAGAAAAAACAGTGCCAAGAAAAGCTTTAATGGTAAAGTCATTGAAGTTATGTTGGTCAGCTGCCAGTAGACAGTGGAGAAAGGACAATCAGAACTAATGGGAAGATGCACAGGGAGGTGGGTATTTGAGTTTTCTAATTCCTGAAGTCTCTGTGTGTCTTACTCCATCCTTTCCTACACAGAGTTCGAACCATATTGATTGACTCTTTTTTTATATGTGCTGGATCTAATTCAAAACTGAATGAACTCTAAGGAAATGCTATCTGATCCTGTGGAATAAAGCATATTCTGACATGGGAAATATATATATAACAGAACTATTGTAACTTTCACATAACTGTCTGACAAAATAAGTCCTAAGGATACACTAAGCCTGGACAGGGCTCTGCAATCTTCAGTACCATTTTGGAACCTCTGTAACAATTGTGACAGAGAGCTATTTCCTCTTTTTACTGCTTTACATACTTTATACCCCATCTTTTGCTCTGCTTTTCCCCTCCTTCTTCAAAATAATTTCCCTTATTAAAAATTTGAAAGTAGCGTTCATAAAAATGTCTATTAGTTTAAATAATAAACTCAGTGATTAATATAAGTTGTTGGACAGATTAGTTTTCAGTTATGCTGTTGACTTTCTGATTTTTTTTTCAGAGAAATATAAGACAGCTGAAGTCTTTAATGGTTTTTATTTTAATTTATACTTGTTGTGATGTTTTATAGTTATCTTAACAGCCAGTAAATTGCTCTAACAACAAACATATAAAGCAAAGAGAGTTATATGACAAAGAAGAGGGTATATTTATGCACAGAAAAATAAGTAATGTGTCATCAATGTTTTACGAATAGATCGCAGTAAATTTAGACCATATATTTCGAGAACTGATGTGCAACAAATTCTTCACACATAATCTCCTTATACTTTCTTAATTACAGTTTCTAAAATATATCTTCTTACTTCTTGAGCTGAAATGAGACTGAAAATAAGAGTAATGAAAAAATGCAATCTTCACTAGAAGGATAAAAATTTCATCATTGTGTAGGAGTCAAATGTATGTTTTTATGTGTTCAGTTTAGTCAGAGTATATAATGGCTGGTATCACTATGAGAAAAACAGTCATGGTTTCTGGAATATTTGTGTGTATTCTTCTCCAAGACACTTACATGAGTTCTACAAATACCCACATATGGTATGTATAAAATCTACAAATATTATCTGAGGACTGTAAAATGGTCTACTCTGGTATACTAAAAGAGTTACACTCCTTTTGTTCACAAAAAACCTAAGTTGAAAAGTAATAAGGAGATAATTTGATCACACTGAATCAGTAGCTGAATGGCAAGAAAAGACTAGATATCAAAAGTTCTAGAGATCAAATCTTCATACTGTAATGAAAAAAATATCTTTATACACGTTCACTAGGGAACATCAGATAGCTAGATGAAATTTTGTGTGTAGAGCATACAATAGGTGAACTCTAAGTAATCAAACACACCACAAAATTCTAACTATACAAGTTTGTTTCAATGATGTGTAAAATATAGAAATAAGTCTTCGTTTTCATGAGATTTAAGAATTCGTAGAATCCCAGGAGGGTTTGAGTTGGAAGGGACCCTAAAGATCACTGAGTTCCATCCCCCCTGCCATGGGCACGGATGCCTTCCACTAGACCAGGTTGCTCAAAAGTTCCAACCAATCTGGCCTTGAACAGCTCCAGGGATGGGACATCCAAAACCTCTATAGGCAACCTGTTCCAATGTCTTACCCCTCACAGTGAAGAATATCTTCCTAACGTCAAATGTTCATTCTCTCAGTTTAAAGCCATTCCCTTGTTCTGTCGCTACATGCTGTTTTACACAGCGCATCTCCAGCTTTCTTGTAGCTTTAGGTGGCTGCCCCAAAGTGTCCCCACGGCCTTCTCTTCTCCAGCCTGAAGAAACCCAAGTCAATCACACTGTCTTCATAGGAGAGGTGCTCAACCTTTAGAAGACAATTCTGAACACATTGATGTGTGCTTGCAATGTGATAAATTTGTTTGATGACTGTGGTGTATTTCCTTTCAGAGAGAAGTACTCCTATGCTCACCAGCCGTAGTCCTGTATAACAACAGAAATGAAATATTGCTGTCACTGGGGGTACAAATAACAAGGAAAAATACACTGTATACCACTTCAGGCATATATCCATAACCAAGTAAGCAACCTCTTTTTCACAATACTTCTTTAGCTACATGATTACTTCTAAGCTTTGCTTTAATACATAACCAGATATCACAAACGTTCCTTAGAAGTTAGAATAATGTAGAAAAACTAACTACTTTAGTAGAATGTGAATTAAATTAGGACAATTATAGCACTGACAAAAACTTGCCTGTTAGTAGCTTTTCACTTTAAAACATTTCTCTGCTCCTGTCCTGGCTATATGATCACACTTCAAGCATGGCAGTGAGACGGAGAGCAGAAAGAGATGTGGTTCTGAAAAGGAAGAGTAAGCTAGAAAGGGCTTATACTAAACTGAGAAACGGAGAAAAGGTACTCAAAATAGTTTAGAATTTTGATTAAAAAAGCAAATTAGGTGGACAAAACGTTCCCTCACTCTGCCTCAAACTCTATTCCTGAAAACGAGTCCCAAAAATCACCAAAATATGATACCCTTCGTACAAAGGAGATAATCCTTTGCCCAGTGTTTCCTCAGCCTGCAACAGCAACAGAGATGCAGATCAGGCAGACTGGCTTGTTCTTATTTTTTGCACTAGAAAAAATAGTTTCTCGTTTTCATAAATGTTTAAAATAGGCATATTTGCTATAATAAGGAAGGAAAAAATTAGAAAGTCTTCTTGCAGAAGAAAAAGTGACAAAAAGTAATAGTAGTCAAGGAAAATTTTTTGACTCTTGTTACTTTTAATGTCAGATTGAGAGTAAAAGTAATATCTAAAACAGAAATATAACAGACCCTTACAAAGTTCTTTGGCAAACACCACAAGAGCAGTCTCGCTCACACCTTCTTGCTGGGCTGATTTCTCATAGCAACCTCTCCCTGAGTCAAGCAGGGCAGGTAGCAGCTGCCACAGTCCTTCCCTGCACCCCATGCTCCCCAAGACTTCCCCACAGAGTAGCACTGATTTCCTAATGCATAGCGTGCCCTTTGAACAGACTAACTGAAAAATTCTGTATCTCGACTTTAAATCAGGAGTACATATAAAAATCTGTTCACATTACTGTAATCTCCAAGTTTTCTGCATCTGCATTTCTGAGAAATTACTCTGGGAGCAAACTATCCACTTATTTCTGGTATTTTCACAAGGTTTTTCTCATATGCATTCAGGATGAATGGTCAAGACCCTCCTTCTAATATCAGAAGAAAAAAAGCATTTCTCCTGGAAGTATAAAAGCCAAGATAGCAATAATTCTGCCCAAGTCCTAAAGAAAATGTTGGTATATTTCCTCAATTAAAAGAAAATTGCCCTTTTCCACTATCCTGAATGCTACAGCTGACTGTCATGTGTTCTACTTTCTTTGTGTTTTAGCCTTGGAAAACTCAGCCTCGGTGACTGCCAAGGTAACATCAGCACCACTTGGGAAGTCATAGGAATGCTGCCCTACTTGAGAAGCAGCACTAGATCCCAATCTTTTCCAGCCTCTCAGGTGCAGAGTGAAATCAAGCCGTGTTCTGCAGGGTCCTTCCAAACCAGAGCTCTGTGATCCCACTCCTATCCTGATGCTTTGTTTAGCCAAATGTGAGCAATTTCTGAGCAGCCTCTCTCCCCTTCCTGCTTCTTCCTGGATTTGGAAAACTCTGTGTGGTATGTCCTGCTGGGAAGCTTTAGCCAGGCCTTGCTTCATACTATGTGCAACCCAAGGATATTTTTCAATGGAAATCATAAATTTATATAGTGTTTATTTCAGCCCATATATTTTTGATTCTGGAAATGGTTGTCCATGGTAGAGATTTGCAAACTGTTTTCTGAGTTAATCTGGGAGCCAGTTCCATCTGAAGGAAGTGCTACATAGCGTAGTTTCAAAGCTGAGCTACACTTTTCAACTAATAATTAAAGACCCCCAAAACACAAAAAAACCCAAACCAACCACAAGAAGGGAAACAGGTAAGCAGTTCATATTGTACTTACACCAGCTTTAATTGTAGCTCTGGACAAGGTTCTATTATTGCCAAAAATAATACTCTGCTTTTTTTTATGTTGCTTTTATGTTTGAGTCCTGACCTTGACATCAAACACAGGTTTTTTCGGGGTCTTGAGGAATTTTTTTCTATTAATCCAGTCACACTGAAACTGTCAATTTATAACTTCTACTACAAGCTTTTTAGTCTTGACAAAGGTTATTTTTATTGTTGGTTCCATATAGAAAGGGCTATTATTTCATATGATTAGTATTAGGATTTTAAAATATCTTAAATTGCAGTTTTCTGGAACCATAACCATTGATGGAAAATCAGAATAAAATGTCAGAGTTTTAACAACGTTTTCCTTTACAAGTCTCCATCTCTCGGCATTAAAATATTTAGCAGATTCTGAATGCTTCCTGTAGCTTGGAGAAAATACAGCTTTCTCAACATGGAAATTAAAAATTTGTTGAGAGGAGAGAGACAGTAATTTAACAAAATGTATCACAAATCATTTTAAGTAACAGCAACAAATGACATGGAACATTAGAAATTAGAAGAGTTTCATAACATCAATGGCCATTTTATGAGTAAATTGTCCCTCTGTGGATTTGTTTACTGACCAGGAAAGAAATATGACACAAATGATCTTTTCATGTCCTTTTAAAATGACAAAAATAAGATAATCTCCAGGTGGTCTTTTTTTGATAAATCACTTTTAAGCTTAGTGGCTACCCTGTGTTGTATTTTGACATCTTGACAATAAAAAAGTGCATATAATGCTCCTACAGGGTTTGTTCTAAAGCCTTTCCCTACTGTTAAGCGGTAAATCAGTGACTGACAGGATTCTTAACCCACCACCTCCTGCCAGGGTGACATTAAATTTACACCATATACTGCAATCTCCTTCCAGCTACCTAATAAGGACAAGAGAAAAGTCACTTATAGTATCCCAGTTCCAAACCCTTGGGCAATTTCCTCACCAAACTGTACTGGTGGAATGTTAGAAGGCACCTCACCTCAAAGTGTTGTGACAGTCTGTTAAAATTACTCTGCCTTATTTAAAGATGGAAAAGGGCTTAAAATTCTTGACATATAAATTACTGTACAGCATATTATTCACTTTAGCATATCTGTAAAGGAATGCATCTGTACCTTTATACCACAGTGTCTATGCTTCTATCTCCATAGCAATGCAGAAAATTGTGAGGCTTGCACTGTTTTGGGACTGATGTGGCTCCTTGCTTGGTGGGAGGGTTACTCCTCACTTTCTGGGAGGACCTTTATTCTGAGCATGGTCAGTTTACCCCTCCAGCCAGCTGGCCTCCAACATTGCTGAGGCAAAAATAAGAGGCTGTGGTTCTCTTGCTGTAATGATAAGCTTTTTGTTAGCCTCTGGAAACCATTGGTAAACATATTACTCCATAGATTGTCTGCAGCTGGGAGGGAAAGAGAAAAAAGGGAAGGTTAAACCTGAGAGTAGCTCATCTGGCTAGAGCACAGTGCTACTAGAGCTAAGATTGTGAGTTCAATCCCTGTAGTGCCCATTTCAAGAGGTGGAATTGGTGTTCCTTGTGCATCCCTTCCAAGTCAGAATATTCTGTATTATCTTCTACATTGTCAGCATGCCACAGTCATCCCACAAGAGGGAGACAAGGATGGCTTCCATCAGGATTTCCTGGACAGATGATCATCTACTTCATAGTATCACAGGATCACAGAACAGTTCTTGTGGGGAAGGACCTTCAGAGATTGCCTAGTCCAAACCTCCCTCTCAAAGAAGGATGAGCCAGACCAGGTTACCCAAGACTGTGCATCACTCTGCAAGGATATTTATAAACATTGCTAAGGCCACTCTGAGCCTCCTTGCCTACAGGTTAAGATCTGTCAGTCCCTCCTCATATACCTCCTAATAACCATATCTGGACTTGCCTGTGTCTCTTGTGCTGCAGAATCCAGCAATAACACTCCAGCTGTGCCTCTCTAGCAAAAAGTTTGGGGAAAGGATCATATCCCTTGACCTATGTCTTCTTATGCATCCTGGGATGCTGTTGGCCTTCTCAGCTGCAATCATGGTTTTTACTGCTCACATTGAGCTTCCTGGTCACCAGAAGCCAGGTCATGCTCTGCAAAGTTGTTTTGTAGCCAGTCAACCTCCAACATAGTGTTGCTGCATGGGGTTGGTCCTCTGCAGTGGCAGGACTTAACACTTCCCCTTGTTAAACTTCATGAGGTTCTTGTCAGTCTTGCCATAAAGCAGAACCCAATTTATGGGTCTGCAGAAAATTGTGGGTCTAGGCTAAGTACCCCTCACAGGTTTTGCAGGAAAACATGAAAGAATATTGTTAAGAGTGAATCAGTCTCTCCTCTGCCGCCTTACATTACAGAACCTTCTTTGAGCTAGATGGGAGTAATGGTATCAGCTCTGCCAGTGACTGGGTTTTGTCAGCCCAGCACAGACAACTTTTCAGCATACTTTTAAGAACAAAGGCACAAGCAGCATACTTTTTATTGCTTTTATTTAATGACACAGAGTATAGATTCTTACACCTCCACAGACTCCAATCAGTTCTATCATAGCTCTGCTTTGATAAATTTGTCCTCAGCCAAGTATCAAAGGTCAAAAGTCTAGATCCTCATTAATAACTCATAAATTTTTTATGGCATCATAAAAAAGAAGAGAAGAAGAATGAACTGAATGTCTACTGTTTTAACAGCTGTACGAATCCAGAAACTGAATTAAGAAAATTCATCGCTTTAATTGTACAACTGAACACTGTAAGAAAGCATTTCCTTTATGAGCTGCATCCAGTTTAGAATTAGATTTTCTTAGAATGTCAGTCAGGGCAGGCATAACAACCTTGGCCTTAAATCTAGTGATCTTAATTTGTTCCAAGATAATCCAACGACAGTGATGTTAAAGTGAGTATCGGGCTTTATTCCTGTTTTTTCATGCCATGCTCAACAGATTCATATGCAAGGACTATTTTCCTTATAATTCTCACTTGTGTCTAGGCTGCAGATTTTCTGAGACAAAATTGGGAGAAGAAACCTCATATCTCTTGTGTTTTCTGGCAGTTCTGTCCAAAGCCTGTCTAATCATTCTGTTTCCCACTAGAAAGAGAAAAGGGGAGAAAACTCATATCCAAGCCCATTTAAAAAATAGCTGTTGAATAGCTATACTGGTTAATTACACTGGTCATGGAACCAACTGGAATTTCAAGCCTTTCAAGGCTACTTGATATCTTTTGGGTTTTTTTACCTTCTGGAAATATGCTGATAGACATTGTCAATAATTACAACATTGACCTTATATTTTGCATTTAAACATTAAAACTGTGAATGTACAATGTGTTTACGTGTGCACACATTCATGAAGTTATTATATACAATGTCACTTAGGAATTCAGTCAGCTCTTAAATAAGATTTATGTTTGCTTCATCCAGGCTTAAGAAAAATTTTGGACATACATTTTACACATAAGCATAATAGGTACATGAGTGTATAAATACACACACACACTCACACACTCCCACACCCACACAAACAACTCCTAAACCTACCTGAACCTATTCATAAGCTATATATGATGTGCATATATATAGTATTTTTAATTTTGCATATATTCAACATTTGTAGATATAAAGATAGGGAGAGAAAGAAAGAGAGAGACAGAGAAGTGAGTAAGTGAGAGAATGGAGAGAATCTTTCATGGGTCCCAAGTTTCCCAACCTTCTAAGTCTTTACAGGGTAACTTTGGTTTAGATGAGCAATATGTTGAACTATTTATTTTCCCACCAGGACAACAGCAGGCCTTTGATGGATGTCTAAATCCTATTCTTCAGCAGCAGCAGCAGCATCTGTGACACAAGATCTCTAGAGGAAGTGACTTTTGGAACTCACTCATACTTCTGTCCCTCTGTTCTTGCAATCTGATACTATAATGCATTTTATCTTCAGCTGCAGTTCCCTCATGATTTTCTTCCATTTTTTCCTTCATCTTCCACTTTCTGTCTTCCTTTGTCCTTCTGCAGTATCCTTTCCCCAATAAATGTACAAAACACTTTTTTTTGTTGTTGTTCTTTTTTTCTACTTGGTTCTGTACTCAAGAGCTTCAAAGGAAACTGAGCACAGCTATCAGTTATGCTCGTTTCCCCGTCTGAAAACAGAGGGCAGAGAAAACATGAGTGGAGTTCTCCCTTGAGACAGAACAATGCACCTGGATTATGAGACTTAATGAGAATATATGAATGTAGCAAAGCATAAAAAGTTGTATCATTGAGTGAAAAGCAAGAGTTCATGAGTTTAGAAAGGAGAGCATAGCATAATCTCACAAGTATTTCAGGTGATTGTTTTCTATTTTTTCATCCTACTCAGATTTTTTTTTCCTATAAACATGCAATCAAATCAAAGCAAGATAAAATATTTCCAGATCTTTTTGTCTTTTAAAATAAATAGTTTTCAGCTTTGAAGATTTGAGGTTTGGGGGCTTTATTTATTTTCTCTAGGAGTTATACCTCAGGGAGTCACAACCTTGAATATCTATATTAATTTTCTTTTTCTTGTGGAATTCATGCTTCCACAACCTTGATAGTAATTTAACATATTTTTATGTAGTTCTAGTGGGGCTTGTTCTCTAGAGTTCAAATCTTAGCCAACAGCTTGCTGTGATCCAAATGAAAATCTGTATCTGTCACTCTGCAAAAATTGTCTAAAATGATACTTCAAAAACTAATACTTCAGCTTGCAGAAAATATGCAAATAGAGATCTTAAATGTAATATGCTATAATTTTAATGAAATCAGCTGCTCAGCACTTACATTTATGGAAATAAATACATATTAAAGATGTGCACTGACTCGCTGGGCTAATTTGTGATGTTCTTTCTGCTGTACTCAGTCACTGAAAATTCATGTCTCAACTCTATGAGGTGGATCTGAACTTAATAAAATTAAGTGACAGGTTTTTGCATTCTAGGTTGTACAAACTTCCTGGGAAAGTTTATTACTGTATATGTCTGGAAATTCTAGAAATAAACTGAAAAGGCAAATACTAGGTTACAACAAATGTCCTCCTGAGTGTTGATTATATAACTAATAACACTATATAATATTTTTATTAGTATCTATCAGACATGAACTTATTAATGACACAGATTAAAGAAAAAAAATAGATTCTTTTAAATATAAATTACATTAAAAATGTAAACAGCAGTATATCTTCCTTAGCTAACCTGAAATTGGACAATACCATTAATCTGATTATTTTCTTAAAACTCAACTTAAACTTAATTAACTTATTTCAGAACCGATATAAATATGAAAAAAATACAAATGAATACTCCTACCTACTTTTAAAATATTAAAAGCTATATAAACAAAGCAAATATATGAAAGTCAAGTTACACAAGCTGGGAACACTAGAGCTGATTGGAAAAAAATTTTGGGTATATATTTTCTTGTGTCTTTGTGACCTACAATATAACACATAATCCAGTTCTGTCACTGCCAAGCTATCTGGTAGGAATGCTGCTGAATTACTGTTAATAGCTTGTCATTCCCAATAGAGACAGGTGCAAAATTCAGTCTAAAATGCAGACTTGTCCTTCTTATCCTACAAGAATTGGGTATCAAATATGGCTATACTTACTGAACAATAATAGTATTTTCTTTGTCTGAAGCACCATAAAAATTATATTTGTAGTGAATTTGTGAAGTAACAAAGAAAGGGTGCATTCTGCTCATTAGAGACTTAGACATAATTTAAATACCATATGTTTTGTTACAAAAATATCTCATATGGCTCTTCTTATTATTATTTGTTTAATTTTTTAAGCTTTTAGAATATTTATTCATAGTCTGACATATCTTTATGCTAAGTACTGTGTAAATACAAGTTGTAAGCAGTTCTTGCTCAAACACATTATTTCCATGGCAGTGTGACTAAGGAGGAAAAGAAACAGAATTGTGATTGAACATCCAGATCAGGGGCCTTGACGATTCAGAAACCAAGCACTTGACAAGCTTCTTGTGAGTGCCACAGTAAAGAAGATATTTGGTGGGGTTTTGCAGAAATCTAATTTCTACAGCATGGCAGATGTATATGGGAATATTTCCTTAAGCATGCAGGACAGCCTTGGAGGAACTATACATATGTTTGTTCCAAAATGTCTTTAAGTAAACAATATGAAGTTACAGCAATGGCCATATGTGGCTGTCAGTCTGAACATTAAATGAGAGATGGAAAATAGTGAGAAAGAGAAGTAGCTTAAACTTGATTTCAGATGAAAGGTGGAATTATTGAATGGATGAATTATTATGAATGATATAATCAAAGTTACAGCCAGGGAAAAATGAACCTGGAACACTATTTCTCATATGGATTCTAAGTGGGGATAGTTTGCTTTTGGTAGGATCTAAAGGAAAGAAATTACAAAGCTGAAGAGGGAAAGGAGAAAAGAGTTGAGATTGATTTCAGCTAAATTTAGAATTCTGCAGCATGAATATTTACATAGGAGCTAGTCCTCCAAGATATAGGAACTTTTGGGGAAAAAATGTAAAAAAAATTGATTGGATGACTATTTTAGCAAAATTTCCACTCTATAACAGCTATTTTTCTACACTGTATAAGGAGAAATCCAAAAAAAGAGCACAGATGGTAATGTCTCTACTGCATATAGGTGATTGAAATCAGTCAAATAGCATCCAAAAGGATTATATTACAGGTAGTAGAGATAAATTGAAAAGCTGTGTATTAAAGGTTGTGTACAAAAGGAAGACACACTATTTGAATATAACCTATACCCGAAGACCTAGAGAGGATATCTAAGTAAGGTCTGTTGAATGACACACACAGGCACTTCCCCTGGTATAGGCATTAAGGAAGGAAGAACAAAAGTAATTTTAATATCCCTTAAAAGATTTGCTTAGATGAGTTGAGCTAGATGAGATGACTAGATAACCACCAGGTAATATTGGAGAAAACACACAAAATTTTGCCTTAGAAAGAAAGAAATTGTTCTGTTGTGAAGTGGCAAATTGGTGTGTTCTGGTTTAATTAACCAGAATTTAATTTAATTTAATTAATTTAATTAATTAATCTGGATAAGATAACCATGAATGATGAAGGATGATGATGAATAAAGGATGGAACATACACAGAGAGGAGAATAAGGCATGAAGAGGCATTCTCTAAAGGACATGGCAACTGAGGCTTGGAAGAGGACAAAACCACCACAGAAAAGAGGGCACAGTTTTAAGAAAACAAGCATGTCAGTTTTGAAGATGGATGACTGTTGGTGGCAGTGAGAGCAGGGAATGAGATTTGACATTGGAAATGAAAAAGGTAATAGGGCTTCTATACACTGCAGCTCACACCAGCCACACATGAACAAGTTTTTGATTGAAATGAGAATTAAATTAGCTTTGCACTAAAAAAAACCCTCAAAGGAAATGGATAAAAGACTTGTGCAAATGCAAGTGTGTGTTTGAAGATATTTTTTTCTAAGAATGGAAATATATAGAAATTTTCTGTAATGTGATACAAGAAGCAGAGGTCAAAATGCTCAAAAGTGTCACAATGTGAGGTAAGGAGATGGTTTGAGACTCTCTAGACCACTTTGTAGAGGAGAGGAGAACAGAAGATTCGACATCCTCAACGTTGGAGAAATATGAGGGTGAAAAGAAAAAAAGAAAAGAAAGAGAACAGATTCACACTTTATCTCTTTTCTCTCAATAGAAATTGGCAAGATCCTCTGAGGAGAGGAAAAAGAGAGGCAGAAGAAGATTGTGACAAATGAGTTGAAGGAAATAGAACTTATGATTTTAGATATGGAAATAAATTAATTTGGAGAAGTTGAATTATTTTAGAAAGAAAATATTAGTACTGACTGAAGAATGTAGCAAAGGTGTAAGGAAGAAAACCTCCACCAAGAATTTCTCCAGCAATTTCCATTCCATCAGTGGAGAAATTAGATTCTGATGGTTTTGTTGAGTGAATGGTTCCATAAGGTATTTGGACAGGATGATGGGCCATCACAAAATTTTTAGTCCATCTGGCTGCATGTTCTTCACAAGTGAATATACCAAAGCCATCTAATGGTCTGTGAATATAAAAAGGATTTTTGTATGGTTCTGGGTTTTGTTAATTTATTTATTATACTTTTTTAAAAAATTTTGCTTATATTAGAAGTCAGTTAGTCCTTTTTCATGCAGAACTTCCTCTATTTGTCAGGTTTTTAAAGCCTTTTTTTTTTTTCCTCACTTTACATCCTAGAACCTCCTTGAGCTGAGCGTAGGCACCTTCTCCAGGGGGAAACCACCTGCCTTCCTGCTGGATCCAGTTTCACCTCATTCAGGGTTTAGTAACCATGGTGTCATTATTGAAACCCAGATATCAATGCTTAGTTGCAGTTCACTCACTTTCCCCCATCTTCATCTCTGTGTTGAGATCAGAAGAGCAAAACTCATGGGTTAAGATACAGACAGTTTAAGAGGTAAAGAAAAAGCTGCATATACAAACAAAGCAGAACAAGAAATTCATTCACCACTTCCCATGGGTGAATGGGAAGGCAGGTGTTCAGCTACACCTGGGAAAACAGAGCTCCATCATGTCTAAAGCTTACTTGGGAAGACAAATACTATCACTCTTAGCGTCCCCTACTTCCCTCTTCTTCCCCTATCCTTATTTTCTGAGTGTGATGTTGTGTGGTATGGAATATCTTTTCAGCCAGTTCAGGTCAGCTGTCCTGGCCATGCTCCCTCCCAGCTTCTTGTGCACATTTTTGCTGACAGAGCATGGGAAACTGAAAAGTCCTTGACTTAGGGTAAGTACTCTACTGAGCAACAACAAAAAAATCAATGTATTATCAACTTTATTCTCATACTAAATCCTGAAACAGAGCACTGAAGCAGCTACTAAGAAAAAAATCAACTCTGTCTCAGGCAAAACCAGCACACAGGGTAAGGAAAACAGCACAGTCACTTTTTGCATAGTCACAAGCTTTTAACAAAACCCAATATGCTAGAGAGATTCTGTGAGCAAACAAATCAGACAGTTATGCCATGCATTACATTGAAGAGTGGGAGAGAAAGGCAAAGAGTTGGTGCAGATGGAAGTGACACATGGAACAAATTTGCTGAGGCAAGAGAGCCTGGGAGGAGAAGAATTCATCAAGTGCCACAACAAACAAGCAAGAAGACAGGATTTCTTCTCATCAAGACATTGCTCATCAACTGAAAGTCACTAAAGAGTCCAGCTACAGAGCACTGCAACAGATCCTGGCAGTGCAGCCAGGTGATGGTCATACAAGAGGGTATCAGCATCACAACAATAACAGATGTCCCAAATCTGATGTCCTTTTTCACATACGAAGTGAGAAATTTAGCTTGCAAGCTGAGTAGATATCAGAGGAGATATCACCTCATTGGATATCATTAACAAGAAATTTAAACTGTTGTTATTAATAAGAAAGAAGGGAACAACATTAAGAATAACTTGTAAAGGAGGAAAAGTGAGTGTCTTATGTAATCTACTGTAAACATGAGCAATTAAAAAAAATAAAATGTGAAGGAGGAGAAAAAGGACAAAGTGAGAGGATGGAAGGGTTGAAAACATCAGTTTGGGGTCTCCTAGACCACTTATGGGGGCTGCCATGCAGAGACTGTTAAGCTGTTCACACATCACCTCTAAGGGTGGACTGAGGGACCATCAGATGGTTACTCAGGGCTTGGATGGGTGCATTGGTCACTGGATAAAAAACTGCCAGGATGGCTGAGCTCAGAAAGTGATGGCGTAAGGAGTTACATCCAGTTGGTGGCCAGTCACCAACAAAATTTCTCAGCACTTAGAAGTGGTGCCAGTCTTGTTTAATATATTTTTAGATGGTCTGGACCATCTGATTGAGTGATTGTGCCCTCCATCAGTTTGCAGATGACGCCAATCTGGGCAGGATTATTGATCTGTTGGAGGGTAGGAAAGCTCTACAGAGGGAGCTGGACAGGCTGGATCCATGAGCTGAGCCAATTATATGAGGTAGAGCAAGGTGAAAGACTGGATTCTGCACTTGGTTCACAAAAACCCCATGTGGTTATACAGGCTGGGGGGAAGAGTGGGGGTGTTGGTCAACAGTCATCTGTTGGGGCTAAAAGTGGCAAACAGAGTGCTCAGATAGCCAAGAAGCACCCTGGCTTGTACCAAAAATAATGTGGTCAGCAGTACAAGGGAAGTGGTTGTCCTTCTGTACTTGACACTGATGAAGGTACAGCCAAAATCCTGTGTTCAGTTCTGGGTCCCTCATTGCAAGACAGACAATGAGGTACTGGATCGTGTCCAGAGAAGGCCAGCAAAACTTGTGAGGGATTTGGAACACAAGTCTTATGAGGAGCAGCTGAAGGACACAGGTTTGTTTAGCCTGGAGAAAAGGAGCCTCAGGGGAGACCTTATCACTCTTTACAATTACCTGAGAAGATGTTGTGTCCAGTTGAAGGTTAGTCTCTTCTCCCAGGTATCGACAGAATGAGAGAAAATGGCCCCAAATTGCACCAGGGGAGATTTAGATTAGATATCAAGAAAATACTCTCCACTGAAAGGGTTGTCAGTCATTGGAAAAGGCTGCCCAGTGAAGTGGTGGAATCCCCATCCCTGAAAGTAAAGACATGTAGTTTTAGCCCTTTGTAATACAATTAGTGGTGAACACGGTGGTCCTGGGTTGATGACTGGACTTGATCCTAGTGGTCTTTTCCAACCTTAATGGTTGTATGAGTCTGTAGTTCTGTGATTCATTATTCTGGTGAGGCGACAGATCGGGACCAATCGAACAGCAGCCTACAGCAGCTTCAAAGTCAGTTTTTAAGATGGCCAAGCCAATGTCTTTGTGGTAGTGGCAGAAGAAATAACAAGGCCATAAACTATGGCTAGGGACATTCCCACTGGAGAGGAGGAAGACTGTTCCAGAAAGGTTGTTCATCACTGTCACGTTACCAAGCAAGGCATAAGGGGGAACCTTAACCTTCTGTCTTTGGATTTTTTCCAAGGATTTGACCAAAACAAACCAAATATCTAAAAAAACCAACAAAACACATGACCCACTGGTGGCATATATCCACCTAATGTAGAAACTATGGGCTTGACAACCTCCAGAAGTTCCTTCCAGCCGAGACCTCTATGAAATAATATTTCCTCAAGTGGAAGAGGTTAAGTCCCCTATGCTTTAGTTTGCTGAGATGGATGGCAGGTGCAGCCTCAGGACTCTGTGACAGCTAGCTGCAGAAAATTATTTGTGACAATGGCTGCACTCTCTCTTAGGATTGTACCAGAAATGACAAAAGAAGATGAGGAGAGGTGTAAAGTGTGTCATACAACTATGTAAGGGATAGAGGCGGTGGAATGTGAGGAAAGTGTGGGATGCATGGAGAGTTGTGATAAATGTCCCTGGGTATTTTTGTAGAAGGGAGGGAACTATCCAGTCTATTTTATTTCTAAGCCCTTTGGTTCTTAAAACTGGCTGTTATTGTTTCTTTCTTTCCAAAATGAGGTACAGAGTCTAGTTTTTTCCTTTATGTTTGTGCAGCTTAAACTGCATGGAGAATTTGATGTTCTATTTCCTCACTGGAACTTCTTGACGTAAACAATAACCATAATTGTCATTTAGCATAATGATCACAGCCAGTAATTTCTAAATAATTAACAACACTTTGTTTCTTAGTTTTTAATATTAAAGACAAGTGCAGATAGTACATAATGTTCCTTTTTCTCCAAGGAAGAAACTCCTTCATGGGGAAATAGACAACAATGTGAGATTTCATTCAATTTCCTCACTGAGGATGAAAGGATGAAAAGAAAAAAACATACTGAGCATATAACTACTGCACAATGAAAAATAATGCATTTATTCTTGCAAAGGTAGAATTTTTATGGGACTATTTTTTCACCACATGCTTGGTACAAGGGGATACAAATAAAATAAAGTTCGTATCATTGCTGATTTGGGGAAGGGCCACAGAATCAACTTATTCATGGACAAACAACTCAAAGGTGAATGAGATTGCTGTGTTGGTTTTGATTTCGTTTTCTCTGAAAGCAGAATGCACTACTTCACAGGAACCAGATTCTAAGTTTCTATTTTGCACCTGTCCCACTGCATGCTGATTCTGCAAAACCTCACTCACAAATGTTTGTTCTGATTTTATAGGCAGCTTTTTAAGATCAGTGGAACTGTTTGAGTTACAATAATTTATATGAATAGGTGTTTGCAAGGTCAGTTCCAATTCACAAGGGGCAGCATCCCAAAACAGCCTACACCTTCTCTGCAAAATAAAAAAAGATTCAGGTTAGATTTAGATGTTAGTACCAATAAGACTATATATACACTAGCAAACTGAAGAGAGCCTAGGGCTTTCTTTGACACTGGAGCCAACTGGCACATCCTTACTATTAGGCTCTCTTGCCATCAAAAACAAGCTAACAACATTCAAACTGCCTGTTGGGAATGATTCCCACTCTGTGCTAATTTCCAATGCATGCCTGAGAATTATTTTCAAGCACACTAGTTGGAACAGAGTGATATTGTGCCAGAGACTGTAGTATCATTTTAAGAATATGAATGATCATTTTTTCAGTGTCTCTGCCTGTGCTTTGACATTAATCTACCAGCATAAATAAAAGGCTCACAGGCATTTAATAACTGGGCATAAGTAGATTTGAGTTATCAATCTTCAATCTTATCTCACAAATTTTCCTGTTCTCCTGTTCCCACCCATCCCCTTCTTCTAAAACTTCCCTGTAACTGTTAGCATCTAAAGTTGCCATATGTTCATGCTTGACATTTAAGTTGTTAAATCTCTGGAATTCCACCCTGAATGCATATAAAATACAGTCCATCTCTCCTGCCTCCATCCACCAGAAATCAGGAATTGGAGATTTCTTTATGAAAGCCATCTGCACGGATATTAGCAAGATAGAGTTTTCTAAAAATCTACATTTTTCTAATACATCACCAAAGGATGAAGTTGTGTTACAACCCTTTTGTCTTTAAGGGTTTGGAAAATGAACTGGATTTAGTTCTTACTTTGGATGGAGGGAATTCGAATCTACAGCATCCACCTCCCAGAAGCTTTCCCTAGCTTCTGTGATACAGTATTTTGGAAGAGAAAGACACTTTCTATGTTTCTTGTTGAACTTGTGCTATTTTGCAGCAAAAAATGCAAGATTTAATAGACTGGAGTCATGCCACAAGAGAAAACCCATAGGTTAATTAGGACTGGAAGCGCTGAGATCTCTCTCTGCTCCAGATACTGTTTAGATGGTGTATCTGATGTAAAATGTATTTCATTGCAGGGCTTGGATACCCTGAATTTTGTAAGAGGAGATGGATGAGAAGCCCATTTTAAAATAAGCATCACTGCAGTTACATTCTGAGAGAAACCAGAGGTGCTGGTTTGATCAGCTCTGTTCTGATCATCTCTCTATGCAGAATAACAATTTCACAAATGTGGCAAAGGCCAGTCTTATTTTCTTTTCCTCTTGAGAGAGCTGTGAAAAGACAGGTGAAGCAAAAATTGCTAAACAATGTTAATGTGGAAAATCTTCATCAGTCAATCAGGCTTTGTATCATTGGCTGACAGCATTTTGTTAGGGGTCATATTAGTTAAAAAATAAAATAAAATAAAATAAAATAAAATAAAATAAAATAAAATAAAATAAAATAAAATAAAATAAAATAAAATAAAATAAAATAAAATAAAAAAATAAAATTAAAATAAAATAAAAATAATGGAGTGAATTTCGAGAAAACATGTAACAGGGGGCCAGGAACTGTCTTTAGCTCTGATGTTAGCTGACTTGAAATGCCCATACTTTTAAATTTTCCTATCTTCTAGAATACTGCAACTGCTTCCAAACTCCCTACTAGGAGCAGCTAGTGGGCTGTCCTAACTCCTGTACTGTGCCCAAACACTGTCTGGAGAAGTGATACATGATGTGGGCCAAAGGGTTGCTGGGGATAATTTTGGCTATCTACCTCTGTAAGTGATCAGAATTGAGTGGCAGAGATGTGTTCCTGGCACAAAGTAATAAATGGCTCTGCCATTACAAGTATGTGGACATAACTATTGATTCAAATGGTCCTTTCTTCCCTTTTCCTAGGGAAATCTGAGCCAACACTGTTGAGATTTGACCCTGGCCCTTCAATGGGTTTCAAATGAGTGGAAATCCAATCTCACAGGCAGATGAATCAAACTCACTTAACAGAAACTCCTACAAATTTACAAAGGTCTCCCAATGAGTTCTTCCTCAACCAGGAAGAGCAGAAACCTATTCCAATTATTCATAAGGCATTGTGATGATTTATTTCTTAAATTCTACTTGAGGAAAAGCTCGTTACCTTGCCTGGCTAGTCATTCAGATTATGAAGTCCTGCTTAATGAAAGTGGGAATACTGGCACTTTTAATAAATAGAATATCAGCCTAGTGAGCCTGTTATGCATTATCCAGAAATCTAGAAGAAAGCAATCCCAAAGAGTCCCTGGCAGCCTTTCTGCGAGTTGTGTAGGGAATTTTTCTAAACCTTCCATGCCATTTAAACCTCTATGTCTGATATCATATCTTATCACCCCAGCCCCCTCAAGAGCCATCAAAATTTTACTTGTCTCTTTCCCCAATTTCTATTCCTTACTAAGCAATTTCTACACTTTTCTTTTTCCTAGTGAACTATAATAAGACACACTTTTCAGCAAGGAAAAAGTGGCCATCCAAGCTTGCATGTATGGCTGTCCCTTTACTGCATCTCAGGTGATCCTGTTTGCTACGACACCCATTCAGCTTGGACAGCTTTTCCATGAGGCTTGTGGAGAAAAGGAGCTGTAACCTTACCATCTGAGACACCCCTGCCCAATACAGCATTCTCTTCTTTACCCCAGCTTCCAAATAAGCTAAAAAACTCTCCCAGGACTGCAACCTTATGAGTATTCCATCTGAATACCCAAGGGCATATGACAGCCAAAACTCTTCAAAAACACACCACACAAAAGTCCCAACAAATGTGATTTTATCTGAACCAAAAAATAATGTATAGGTAAAATTTTAACTTGCATATAAATTTTTCACCATCTCTTTCCTTAAATTCTGGGCTAATTTGTTTAGTGAAGAGAGTCAGGTAGTCATAATTTATTATTTCCATTTTTACATGTGTTGACTCATCTTCACAACATGTTATTGACACCTTTATGCAGCTTTACAATACAAATATGTTTTATTTGGCTTGTCTTGCACTCAAATCAGACTGTTCTGAAAGCACAGTATGGTCCTATCATCTTCACTTCTGTCAAAACTTATTTGACTTAGCTACATTCTTCTATGCCATATTACCCCAAGAAAATTTCTGCCAACAAAATTGTTCAAAACGGTCATTTTTCTTAGTGCAAATATTGCTGGAATGTTCACACAGTTGGATGATGGCTATGATGAACCACTCCTTCATTATCTCTCATCTGTGGTGCACGTGTCACGATACTGACAGTTTCAGTAGCTTCAATATGCAATAATATTCTGTGATATGAGTACTCCCCAAAAAAATTAGGAACTTTATTTACATGCACCAAAATGGCAAATACAGATGTCCCTCATTTCAGTTCTTTTCTCATGCTAGAATATATTTCTTCATATGAACAAATATCTCCATCAGGACCACAAAACGTGAACGAGAACTCCTAAATAAAAAGACTGACAGGAATTCCCTTTGTGAGTAACTCTTGCTATATTTCTGTTTTAAAGACTGACTTTTTGTTTGTATAGATTAAAACACACAGTTGATAATGAAATAGAAAATAAAGTGGAAAACAGATGTTACTTGTCCACGGACTCAGGTTTTTAAGGAGTAGCTGAAATCATGTAATAAGTCCATCTTGTTTAATAATTTCAGTATCTACAACTTACTTTGTAGTTCCACTAGTCTGGTGGCATGCTAACAGCAAGGCACAAAAGTGTCCCCTCTGTGCTATTTCTCAGAAATTCTTGAAGGGAAAGATCATGGGAATTGATGAAATCATGTAAGGTAAACCATTAACTGAAAAAAGTTAGCTACATACTGTATGTTGACTTTATGCTTCCTTATTAATACATTAAGGAACACAGAAGAAAGCAAACTGTGAATATTGAGTCCTAATCCTAGTGCTGAAGATATATTCACATGGTGTTACAAAGTCTGAAAGTCTGGATAACGACAATCTCAACTTTTCTTTTTATTTTTGTCAGATTTTCACACTGAACTGCCCACAATGAATGGGGTTTCCTGAGTACCAAAGTAATTGGGTATCAAATGAACAACCTTAATTGTTGCTAATAACTGAAAGGATGGCTTTTGGCCCTTCCAGCAATTTGTAATGAAGGAAGAAGAAACCTAAAACTCAGAACAACTTTTCAGCAATTTCTCAGTCAGACAAAATGGTTCAGAATGTATATCAATCCCTTTCTCCATTATTCATTAATGCCTATTTGGATCTCAGCATTTCTACCTAAGCATTTTCCTTTGTCCTCACTGCTGATCAAAATTTGGAAGTTTTCAAAGGAAAGAGCCTTTAGGAAAAAACTAGAAAAGGAAAGCTTAGCAAGGTGTCTCAATAGGAAATTACCTTTTGTGTGTGTCACTGTGTTTAGGTGTGAATCAGTGCAAGAAGCTTAAGATGGGTTAGTGATGGTCAGTAATAGGAACATATTATGGTTGATAGGCAGATAGCAGAGCAAGAGGATCAGCATCCAACAACCCAGAGAAAAAAGAGCCCTTTGTCAGTGGTAGATCTGACACTTGACTTGCTGTATGGCTAAACACAGCACGATGACCACAGAACTGGGTGCAGTCAGCACTTAATACCCTGCAGCTGTGGAAACAGTAAATTGATACACTTGGCTCTTGTGGGATTGAGTAACATTGCTGTAACTGTTGTACTTCCAGTGAAGCTCAGCAATAACAAAGCAAGGGTGTTCAAGACCATTTCCTGTCACCAGCAGAACTAAAATGTTTTCCCTTCCCTTCCCTTCCCTTCCCTTCCCTTCCCTTCCCTTCCCTTCCCTTCCCTTCCCTTCCCTTCCCTTCCCTTCCCTTCCCTTCCCTTCCCTTCCCTTCCCTGAAACTTCCCTGAAACTTCCCTGAAACTTCCCTGAAACTTCCCTGAAACTTCCCTGAAACTTCCCTTCCTGAAACTTCCCTTCCCTGAAACTTCCCTGAAACTTCCCTTCCCTGAAACTTCCCTTCCCTTCCCTGAAACTTCCCTTCCCTGAAACTTCCCTTCCCTTCCCTGAAACTTCCCTTCCCTGAAACTTCCCTTCCCTGAAACTTCTCTGAAACTTCCCTTCCCTTCCCTGAAACTTCGCTTCCCTGAAACTTCCCTGAAATTTCCCTGAAACTTCCCTTCCCACATCATTATAGTAACTTTTTTGAGAATGCAATTGCACACTCATCAGCCACTACACACTGTCGTTGACAAAATTAGGAAATATGAAACAAAGAAATATTCTCAAAATCTCTGCACATCTGCATGTTTGCTACTATGTCTGATCAGCTTATATTTTTTTAGTGAAAATAAAATTTTAAGAAAATTGCCATCTCTTGTTCAGCTATGAACTTGCATAACATGTTTTTATCATATTATTTGAATTAGTTTCAGATTTATTGAAAGTTTCATTTTCATAAAATCAGCCTTTAGTTGCAATGTAGGTCTTTTTTACATCACGTAAGCTTAACATTTTATTTCTCAATAAAAAGATAAAAAATGTTCTGCTCCAGAAATACTGAAGTTTATGTTGTCTAAATATTTTTAAAAAACTGAAAATCAAGTCCTTCCCTAAGGGATTTCTAACTATTTCAGCAAATATAAAAAATCAGGATTAGGAAAAATCAGTTAGGTTCAACCAATTTTCAGGGTTGGTTTCCATATTGTTTTATAAGTTCAAATTACTGTTGTCTTGTAATAAATCAGTTATTTTGCAACAGTGCAAAGAAAATGTAAAGTAGCTGTAAAAGGCTGACATTTTCAGAAAATGCAAAGTGGCTGTAAAAGGCTGACATTTTCATGCCTTTTATGCTCACTTTCTGCTGCCTTCAAGTAAGTCTAAGACCCTTGGTGCTCCACCTTTATCCGACTTTCTGCTTTCTGTTATTTATTAGCCAGTTTTGTGCCTTTTAACCTAAACTGTCCTTCTAGAAAACTTAATTTCCATTTCAAAGGCTTTATGAACAGTTTTCAGGTAGCAGAAATATTGTTCAATTTAAGGCAATTGGTGCAAGATTTTGAGAGGTAGGATATGCTGGAAGCGAAAATGATGTCGTATTCTGAAAATTTCCGTTGCTTTTATTTCAACCTATTTTCTGTAAAACAAGTTGTCCATAAAGTTTTTAGTGATGGCTACCTGAATTATCCGGAGTAGATTTGATACAAAGGACTAGAACAGTACTGGGAGCTGTTCATTAGCAAACTTGTAATAATGCATAGCTCCTCATGCTTTCAGCAGATTTTTCTAAGATTTTTTTGTAGATTCCTTGGGTAAACACACATGATACAAGATACTGTACTTTTCAGGATATTAAGGTGATTTTAAGATAGCTATTTCAGATTTATTATAGGGAGTAGGATTTCATATGCAGACATTCATCCCTTGTCAGTTGGTCATCATCAAGAACCTAAAGCCATCCAGGTCTCCTTTTTTTTCACTGTTTCATTCAGTCTCCCGTATTAGGGAGAGGGATCAGTCCTTTTCCTGGGACAAAACTACCAGCATATTCAAGATTTTGGATGTATGCTCAGTCTACACAGCCTTTGAGAAAAGACTATCCCTTAGCTCAGGTTAAAGATTATTATTCCTAGTAGTACAGGTGGGAATAATTGACTATGCTTAAAATCTTGTTTCCCTGTGACAAAGTCCTATGACAAAATCAGGCAAACAAACCCAACACAGGATTATTCCTGGATTTCTGATCTCATATGGGCTGATAGACTACAACTGACTACAACTACAATGATCCTGCAATTTAAGTTTCTTAGCTGCTGAGCAGGGTCTTTTCATCACAAACTGTGAATGTTTGACAGGCCAGAGTGTGGACAAAGTAAGAAAGGGGAACAAAGTCTGCAATTTTTTGGGTTTCCAGAAATATATATTTAGGGAAAAGGTGTATTTCATACATGTTTCTGAAGCACCTAACTTAACTTCACCACTGTGCAAAAGATAAAGCAGACAAAAAGTAGTCTGAAAAACAAATAACTCTTCAAGTCAAAAGCAGAAGGGAAAGGCAGTGTGTGTGAGCCTGACATTGCGCCTGTGTGAGATGTGCTTAAAATATCAGCTTTTTGATTTTGGAAAATGAGAAGAATACTTGATGATTACTGATTTTTGGTATGATTTTAAGATGGAAGTATATTTGTCACATGCTTCTGATGCGTGTATCATAGAATAACTTTGCAGTCTTTGACAAAACAGGCAATCAAATTTATATTCTAAGCCTTAAAAACACTTCTGCCCTCTCTCTTCCAAATACCATCCTTTCTCCTTGATTTTATTTTCAATTTGAAAAATTGAAATGATTGGTGGAATGCATCTGTGACAGAAAAACAGTGTCATTGAAACTTGTTTATATTTTTGATCATTTTCATAGATGATATTCCAAATTAATAAATTAAAAAGTCCCTAAAAATAGGCAGATTTGTTTCACGTTGACAATAAATGTGATATTTTGCAGTAATACAAATACTATGGAAAGAACACACAGTTGTGTGCAAGTTTGGGTTCTGAATCACAGTAAAGCAATGGGGATTAGGTGCTTAAATCAGTGTGATCCTTTTTTCTACTTTGAATCTATATTTCCATTGGATTTTAAAATTACCACACATTTTAAAAAGGGGCACAACTCTGTCAAAAATTATATCTTTAATAGGGGATGATTGAGAAATTTATATATCATTACATTCTTTAAAACATTGACATTGTTAGTGCATGAAACCTGGGAATATACTATAGAGGATCTGAAATTTTGATGCATGTCTAAGCCATGATTATTAGGATTACTCACTCAATTCCTGATCTTCTGTTCCCAGAATTTTTTTTTTTCTAAAAGCAAGAGAGTACCTATTTAGATACTTTATGAAATTACAGTAAGAGGCATGGAAGGGAGGCACATTTTTACAGTGTCTGTGTTGCACTAACAGAACAAACTAGGAGAGAAAGTCACGACTTCACTGTTCTCTGATGCCTTTGAATGGATCTCTTACTGAGATGAGCTACTCATTTCACTTGGAGCAAATAGATAATATTAATGGCCTCTTAATATGCAGGTGAATATAATGTGGAAACTGGGAACCCTAAGGGACAATGAATATATCAAAGCAGTCCATGATAAAATAACTAAGAAAAAAAAAGTTTATTTCCCAGAGGCTTAAATTCGTTATTAAAAAGTGTGAAAAATCTGGAAACTGAAGCAGAAAGTAAAGGGTATATTTTATATCATAACAGCAAATAAAATACATATGCAGTTATACATTGGAAGTAGAAAGAAAAATGTTCTAAACTGAATTCAAACCAACAGAAAAAAACCAGCACCAACTTTGATGGCCTTTATGTTGGATACATAGTGCATAGGTACAATGAGGATAGAAAGAGATCTAAAACCAAAACAATTTCATGCTTCCTTTTGAAAAGAATTATCATTTCCAGAGTTGTAACAGTACCCTATCTAGTTTATAAAGAAGCTTTTTGGTCCCTCAAGCTGTGATTTCTTTATTAAATTCTACTTTATGCAGTAATAATTTTCTAATTTATCAGAGTATAACCCAAAACGAGCTGATATGATTTGAAGTAATACCTTGGAAAGTGACACTCTTTTACTTATTGCCAATTTTCAATACCTATAAAGATGGAATTGAAAGACTTGTAAATTGAATCATTGTATAAAGGAAAAATTGTATCCTGAGTTTGTAAGTGAATGCTTTTTGGGTATTACAGTCCATTACATGTTTAAAAGGCTGAAAACCTTTAAACAGATCACTGTGTGTCTCATACTAAAACCTTCCTCTAAATATTCTTTACCAATAATTTTTATATTCTTTTTTGCTTTATTTACTTGGCATGAAAAAAAAAAATCTGAGGCCTATCTGGTCAACCCTAGAAAATATTCAACTATATTTGATAACTGAAGTACTAAACTGCTATGTACTATTGGCCAGGACAGGGGAAACTTAAGATAAACGTCTGGACTTTCTGGTTTTAAAGGCTTTCTATGATAAAATTTTAAAAATTCTTCTAACTGAGGTAGTAGATATTTAAACCATCTAAACTGAGAGGGACAGATCCAAAACATTCTGCATCATTGTCATGGCTTCAGAGGAAGATAGGTCTGCAGGTACTCACTGCCAGGTTTTCAAGCTCCTCAAGTAAGTTAGAGGATCTGTGCAAAATATCTAAGAACAGAGTTCTGTAAATTTGAGTTATCGTGTTGCTCTGAAAGCTATTGGACAATCCATAACCAAAGGCAAACTAGTAGGAACTCAAAATGTTTTGGTCTTGGAACAAGTGATTTGTTATTTGTTTTCTTGACTCTCATACTCTTAATCAGCACTCTGTCCTCAGACACTGGTGACTGGATTTCACCAAGGGCTTAATTATAGGTGTAACTTCTCTCTTCTGTCTTCAGGCTCTTTTCTTTCAGATTTAGCACACTTCTGCACATAAAAACACATAAATACTCCTGCAGGTGTATTGTTAGTTTATTCCTAACAACTATGCATTTACCCTGGCTTTCAAAGAAACCCAAATAAATAAAATGACCTAGCAACTATCTCAACTTCTAGTCCCTATTCATTATTTAAGCTATAAATAAATGAAAAAGCATGTATTTTTTCCTTACCTGGTGTGAATGGAAAGCAGCCAGTTTGTTTATTTTCAGACACTCACAGTGAAAGCTATTAGAATGTAAGAAATTACAGTTTTAGATATAATTTACATAAACACGTGTCTACTTTTAAACATACTTGTTTTCAATAAGATTTAGTATTTTATTTATTTGTTTTTGTTTTTATTTAAAGAAAAATAATAATAACTGTTATCTGAAGTATATTTCACAATTGTTATTGTTACATTTATTTATATGTATATTTATTGTTATTTGGGGACAGAAAAAATTTATAGCATTTAGTCATGTTCTGGTCAGATCAAATTCTGCTGTCGCCCTGAACAGAACCTATTTGTAAGGAAGCAACTATTTAAATATTTCATTGCAAATTGACTTTCCTGTAATTGTGCCTACTGAAGCTCCCCCTTCTGGAGCCAAGTGTCCATGCGGGAATTTCAGCTTCAATCAAAAAACACTCAGAGCACAGCCTGAGAGCACGACCCAGGTTGACCTTACAGGCTTTAAAACAGCAGGTGAGGAGAATGGCCATTTGTTTTTGATCATCTTAATTTAAAAGTCAGTTTCTCTGGTTCTGTTACATGACTGGTTTACAAGTTTAACACATTTACTGGCTTTGACAGTATCAAAATATGATTATTTGTAGCAGGAGGTATAAATTCAAGGCTGTATATTGTCTGCAGTGCAAGGGCCACAACACTCACTGACGTCAGTAGAGAGCTGGCATAGTGATCCCAGACAGACTTTTATTCAATTGTCCGTTTTCTTGTCACATTTGCTACTCTCTGGAAAAAAAAAAAAAAAAAAAAAAAAAGAACCTGCTCTGCCCACTGCTGTTTTAAATCTTTGCTTCTTTTTTCTCTAACCTCTTTTTACATTTCCTTTGCTCTTTTTCACACTTCAATTCCTTCATTTTCAACCCAAAGAGGTTTAAATCCCATTTTTGGCCCTCATTCCATGAACAGTGTCTAAATAGTAAATGCCAAGAGCAACATGCCATCAATGGGCTTCAAAGCTGATATTCCAATGAGCTAAATAAAAACAGGGAAATTCACATCTCATTAATTACTTCAGGATGCATGAAAGTCAGCAAATATTTCTGCATCCACCCTTATTTAAAAAAGACACTGCAGCTACATTAACTTGCTACCTAGTCTGTGAAAATACACGTTTTTAAGATTTTTTTTCTTTTCCTAAACAGAAAGAGGAGGAATTAAACATTTTCAGCCTTGCTACATACAATTCCCTGTTGTCCCAATGACTTCATGTGATTCCTGCCACTGGCCCACCTATATCCTGGCAATGGTCAAGACACAGCTCTTAATGGGCTGAGGTGCTTAATGAGAAAAGGTCAACAATGAGCTGGCAGTTGGGAGGAAGGATCATATCCTAGGATACAAAAAAGAGAGGTTAGAGTCTACTGAGAGAAGTGAGATATCTGCATGTGTATCAGACCACTGGCACAGGGCACTAGAAAAATTGAAAAACTGGCAGGAGCTCCTTCATAACAAGAGAGAAACAGTAGACATTTTGATTTTATGCTCTCCATGTTACCTTCTCATTGGCAAAATAGAGGTACATGCACTGTATGGAATTGAATTAAAATTGTACCAAAATGTCCAGGTTATTCTGCTTGAAGAGCAGGTACAAATTCACTTTGAAATAAAAAAATATATTGAGTGAGACTGTGCAGGTTTTGTCCTTAGCCTAATGCATATCAAGGGTTTCCCTAATATTTGATCATATTTTCAGATGATATTATCATGATAGTGCTTTGGAGGGAAAGATTAGATTTCAAAATGTTCATGAGAAATAGAGGAAAAAATAAGGAGCATTAGGGAGGAACTGCATGAACATGTGCATGAGACAACAAATAGGCCATTGGTAATCAGCTGCGGAAATAAAGAATAAAACAAAATTTTTAGTAACAGAACAGCTAATAATAGTTAATAATAGAAATAAATTAGATAATATAAAAGAATTGAAGGCTATAGACGATCCTGACCTGAGCATGTGCCAAAAGTATTAGTCTGTGGCAAAAAATGCAGACATTGTTTGAGAATGTGATGAGCAAGTAAAAGTGCAAAACAGTCCTTCTTGGAGTTGGCAAGGCTCCAGATGGAATGCTGAGCAGGGTATTTGGTATTTATGTCAAGCAAAATATTAGACAGAGGAGACAAACAAAAACAATCATAAATCTAAAAATCAGGACTGCTTTGAAAGGAAATATTGAATGACCTGGTTTATCTTAAGCCAAGAGGAAGGCTTATGAAGTGAATGAAGAAGGGAGGAGGGAAGCATATATGTATATTTATATGCACATATATTTATTTATATATGAGGATACTTGTGTGTATATATGTGCAGATACAGTGCACTGCTAAGAGAAAGGAAAAATATGTCTTCTGCCTTCACAGCTCAAAGGACGAAAAGTGATATAGCAGGAAAAAATCAAATAATAAGTAAAGTAAAAAATTCTTATGCTGTTAATAAAAAAATAGACTGTCTGGTAATATTATTAAATCTCCATTAGTGGCAATTTAAAAAAAAAAAAAGTAGGGCAAATGTATGCCAGATTGACATAGGCTTAATCATTTAAGTCTTGGGGAGGAAATTAAATAGAGTTTCTTAAGGTTCCCACTTCTATTGAGCATAGAAACCTCCTTACGCCTGGAGTTAGATGTGCCCTCTATTTTTCTATTGCTACCAGATGTGTGGCTGTTCATATGCAATTTTTTTCTATAGCAATATTAATCACTTATTAGGATTAAATTTTCATTTCAGAAATGAAAAAATAATGGTTTTTTAATCTGAAAATAAACAAAATAAACCCAACAAAATATATATTTTTAGAGTGCCCAGTACATCTTTCCAACAAAAATATTTTTTTAAAATTATTTGGAATAGAAAAATTAATAAGTCCAGAAATAAAAGCACTTCTGGGAAAAATAGAATTAGGTTTATCTAAGGTAAAGTTTTGAGCCTTAAAATAGATCTCAATACAAATTATAAAGGTAAGTTAACAAATTTTTAGTACTCTATACAGACTACAACAGAGGGAATGAGAACAAGGTGCAAGGATATTACATTTGTAGAAGTATGATTATGTAGGTTTAAGGCTTAGATACTTCAAGTTGGAATGTTGTAGAATTATGGTTGTTATCTGATGCTTCAGCAGTCTATAAAATTTGGCAATTTTTTTTCTTTTTCCTCAAAACTTGAATTTTTCCACATTTTGTTCCATCCTTGACATATTTTTTTCCTTTCTGCCTCTTAATTTTAGCAGCAAATTTAACGGTTTTGAGGCTCTAGTCCTATCTCAAATTCAACTAACATTTCAACTGATATTATGGTTGTCAACTGACAGTTAGACTTTTCATTAAAAAGTTCATTAAAAGTTGAAAGAGACAAAAAGGTATACACAACAGAACAGGTTACTGAAGTGTCCTGCCATTGCAAAGGACAGCTAAAAACACACCTGGGCTCTCAAGATTTCAGTTGAAAAAATTTTTATGTTCCACTTATATTATTTTTTGACAAAAAATAGTTAATAGCATGAAATTCAGTCAAAATTAGAATGCAATTACTTATATTTATTTAAAGGATGAGTATAGAATACATCAGCTGTTGTATATATCAAGTGTAATGAACCCTTTTAGTAAAAGATGTTTGTGCATACCATGTTATTTTTCATGCAATTCTTTGCACTGATTAAAAAGATATTATTCTTCCCTCTGTATTTTGGTGTCTCAGTCATCCGATGGGGTTTAGCACGGGTTTACATTTTTCCATGGATGGATTCATGTGAGTTAGTAGAGATTAAGCATTTTCTTTTACATGTCTTCTCCAGAGGAGAGCAAAGGGAAGGCTGTTGGGTACACATATCTAACTTTTGTTTCTCTAATTAGGGACCTTTTACATCATCTAAATGCTACATCTGTGGCTCTTTTGAATTCCCAGTGGCTGTGTAGGTCTTAAGGAGATGACCTCACTCCAGCAGCAAAGCATTTTGTCATTTATTTGGGGAAATGTTCTTTTCCCAAATACCACCAGCAGATGAAGCTGTAAAATTTACAACATGTAAATTACATTGTCACTAATTTTTTTTTTTTTTTTTCAGTTTTATGAAATCCTTTTCTTTAGCCATGGAAACTCTGGCAACAAAAACTTCAAAAATACAGAAATGGATAATGCAAACCAGAAGTGGATCTCCCGCCTTCACTCCTATTTATCAAATACTCTTCTTTCCCATTCCAAACTAAAAGCCAGAGCTGTCATCTCTCATGCATTAAAATAAATAAAATAACACTGAAGAAGAGACATTTTTAAATAACATTTTGAAATGCAGTTTTCAAGTGAAAGCGAGTACAAGAAATTCCTGTAATGCTATAAAGCAAAAAGTTTTTTAATTTCAAAAGTCATGTTAAAATGAATTCACCTTTTACTTTCTTTTTTTTTTTTTTTTTCTGTGAGTATACTCATGAGATCTTGATGTGCCAGTATGACTTATGAGTCTTAGGGAAACAAAAGGGGGTTTAAACAAGGGAATTTTTCCATGGATAGTCACCTAAGAGCCAAAACTAAAATACCAAAGTTAGAAATTCAGTTGCAAATATGTTAGTTAATAAAATGTCCAAGCTCTATTTCCTGTCTCTAAGCAGGAGTGCCATGGAACAGAGCACATCCCCACAGCTAAGCTGACTCATCAGCCAGTCTCTATGACCTGTTTGGAAAGATCCGCAGACCACGCTATTTCCTGGACAGTGGTCAAGCATTGCCAGTGTTTGTTGGTGTGTAGCAGAAAGTGATCCAAGGAGCATGGCATGTTTTTAAGCACAACTGATGTTCCCAGGATAGCACTGAAGTGCCTGGCTCTGTTAATTTATTGACATAGTCATAGCAACTGCATCCCGTGGTGAAACACTTGATGTTAGGTTATCTTACTTTAAAAGTAAACCTATGAAGTAATCTAAATAGTAAGTCCATACATCAACTTCTACTCTGTAAATAGAATTTACAGTTGTAGAAGTATTACCTGCATTTGGATATTTCTCCATCTCGAGAAAGATTCTCTGAACTTGACTTTTGCTTTGGACATAATGAAATAGATGGAAATATTTTCACTGGAAGTTTTTCACTGGATGTTTCTTATGTGGCATACACATTCTATTCCCAAAAATCAAAAGAAGTAGCAATTGGGGGGCAGGTGGGTGTGTTTGATTTTTTTTAGAAGAAAAGTTTTGTATTACCTCTAATAAAATAAATTAAACAAATAAAAACACAACAGTGCAGCTTTATGTGAGCTTCTATGAATGTGTAGTAAATCTGGTTCACAATAATTACTATCAAGTTTGATTTTTTAATTTCAGTGTTAGTTCAATTGTAGAAATCATGAAAAAAATCCCCAAAATAAGATTGTAAAGTACATTTTTTAGCATTTTTTAAGACAACTTAATTCTTTGAGCAAATTTCTCAGGAAGAAGAATGTGCCACTTACTGAGCAGAGGGACTGCTCATCCTCAGAATGCACACTGCTGTTTTTACTAAGGTGATTTTACTGGAGTGTTTGTTTAATGACCAATACCTCTGTGAGGATGGTTACAGAAGCAGTGACCTTTGAACTTGACTTTGGTTGATGAGCCTGTAAAAACAGCTTGATGTCCTCCATAACATTTGTCTCATTAATCTTTTCTTTGTGATTCTTCTGTCTTGGCATGTTCTTTTCTTGTGCATGTTGTTTTGTTTGTATTTTTCTCTTTGACAAATTTTATACATAGTGGTTGGCAAGGGAGACAAGACAGAGATGACATAAAGCATGGGAGGATGGAGCAACAGCAATGCTGTGTTGGGTTACTGCCTTTGAGTTGAATTGACTTTTATCAGTCACAATTTTCAGTACACTGGTCCACTAAATACTTTCTATGACATTATTGAATTTGGTTCAAGAGATGCAAAATCTGAAGAATAACACTGAAAACAGAACCATCATGGAAAATTATAATTTTGCAGGAACCAGTAAGAGAGCGCTACATGGGAGATGATAGCCTAAACAGGAACTTTTAGACTGGGGGAACACAAAACAAAAATCAGACTTAGAAATATTAACACAAAATGCATGTCAGTACCAAATTTGCTAGTAAATATGTAACAGTAGAGCTATTCTGGCAAGCACAGGCAGCCAATACAGACCAGAATTGTGCTTCACTTCTAACTCACTTTGGCTATTACATTATCTTATGAATGTATGGACTGTAGAGTTTTGTGAAGTGTGTAATTTTTTTCCACATATTTTAACTGTGATAATTCAGCTGTCAAAACTTACAAGCATAGATCATAGGTACCAGCTGCAGTGATAGTGTTGACATCAATAAGAACAGGAAACTGCTAAAGTAGAAGAACATAGACTTAGAAATTAAATCCATACGATTAAATCCATGCAATCCTAAACAGCAGATGAGACAGAAGAAGACAAAAATGTGAACTACAAATATTTGGGATAAAAATCAGAAGTGTTTTCTTAACATTATCATTACTTGAGATCACCCTAACCCCCACACCCTAAAAAATAAAAAAAATATCAGCAATTTGTAGGATGTTTGGAGAATGTAATGCATAATGAAGAAAATAGTCTACAGAAACAAATAATAAAGAAATGCTTATAGACATTCAGCCAAAAGATAAATGAGTTAAGAATATGGAAAGGACATCCAGTTTAAGAAAAGACTGAGCAAAAATGTTGAAAACCAGCAGGGAGGACAAGGAAAAAGAGGAAGTATGAGTTGCAAGATGCTGTTAGAGGCATTTCAAACAGCAGCATCAGTGCATGAAAATGACAGGAACTGGTTTGGAAGCAGTCCAGATCAATTTGAAAAAAAAAAAAAAAAAAAAAAGACAGCAACTATAATCAGAACATTAAGTGAGCTTACAATCAAAATGCAGGGCAGTCCTAGGGTATCCTAAAAGGGGAAAGCTCAGGGGAAAACTGAACACTAAAGGCCAAGAAACAGAAAGTAGCTCCAAATGAGCAGGATGTGCTGGAGAGGGACTGAACTCTGCAAGGACAGAACTGACGAGGTCACAGGAAAAATTAAATATACCTTCCTGACTTAGTGTAAGTACAGAAGATTATGAACTGACTTACATTAATAATTGCTCTGTAATGTGAATGATTCATGAAGTTAAAAAGTCCTTTCTTAGCATACTGGAAGAAAATAAGTTTTGGCATTACAATGCAATATGAGGGATACCAAGCTGTTTCCAGAGCAGAGACTAAAGTAGCTGTTTTGTGACTGTAAGTTGACCTCCTCTGAGACAGCACTAGTTTAAAACACCCAATTTTTGCTTATTAATAAATGTATGTTCTTTTCTTTGCATCTAGGTAAGCCTATTCTTTTTCGATTTGAATATAATCAGTGTTTCTAGGCAAAATATGCTAAGTCTATTAATAAAAGTAATATGCTGTCTTTAAGCGAGGAGAACCATTTTCATTGTGATTTGCCTACCTTTACTTGAATTTCTCTGTTATTTCCATAGCTTTAATGAAATTAGTCAAAAGCTCTTTCTGCTGCATTGCTTGGAGGGAAATGTAGAAACAGAGAAGGAAGCAGTGAGGCCCTGAGAGCAGCAGGAATAGGAACAGAGCTTACATAGCAGGTTACAAGGCCCCAGGAGTGTCTCCTCATGAATGCAGCATGGCTGGTACTAAGCAGGTTGAGAGGCTGTCAGCTCGAGGAAGGAGTGAGCCTAGGGACAGTCACTTAAGTTAAATGCTGGAGAAGCCATTAGCAGCAAAGCTCCTGAGTTTCTCCTGCCAGGAGTAAAGGAAGGATGGGAACTAATCCTTTCACAGATATCCTACAATCAGGACTTGATTTCCCATAGATCTTTTACATTTAGCAGGAACTGCTCCCTCAGCTTATCCAGAAATATCCTGTCCCTCCTTATTTCCCCTGCTCACTTGCATTCTTCTCTTGACCTTCACCCCAGTACTAAATGTCTGTTTTGGAGCCATTTAAGACCACACCGACTGAGACTTAGAGGAGAAAAAATATATTTGTTGCAATGAGCTGTATTTCCCACCCCCAACCCCCAAAATGAAAATACATGTGATACATTTTGTTCCACAAATATCCTTGTGGATGTCATTACAAGAGGATTTGAAGGGAGAGGGGGTTAACAGATATCTGGCTGAGAAAATTTTTCTGAGAAGCATTTTCTAATCAGTTAGCCAGTACAAAAAGATAAAACTATTCATCTGCATGCACATTATAGAAAAACACAGAGAACCCTTTTACTGTACTACACAGTGTTATGGGTCAACTTCCGACTTCAAATACACACCTCCACATTTCTTGAAAATTTCCAACACAACCACAAAGCCATATGCTTGGAGATTCACAGAAATATCAGCTGGAATTACAATATGATCCTTAATGCCTCAAGTACGTCAAACAGACTCTGCTCATTGTGGCTAAATGCCATCTGAAAATAATTCTATACTGAGATAGTATGAGGATTTCCATATATCGGCATATTATCAACCTCACACCAAGGGTGTACTTATAGCATAAGTCTACCCTGTGCCCCTGTCTTCTGAGAACAAAATAATGAGTTTTCACAAGCAATTCTCTGATGCAGTGAGAGTGAAAACTCAGGGATCATTCATGTGAGTAATGGCTCACATGCATGAGGGTGAGGTTTACAAATTGGCTTATCTTCTCTCCGTTAATTTCTTCTCTGTTAGCAAGAGCTATATGTGCAAAGTATCACCCACTTAAAATACCTTTATTGTCATCCTAAATGCATTTGCAATAGTATAATTTCCTTCAGCAAATAGTCTGAAGGCTGCATTGCATTCTAGGTATGTGCAAAAATCTCATATTAACAGAAAATAGATAGGAATCAATAATTGCTAAGCTGGTCAAATAAAAAGGGTATATAACTCAGAAAGCAGTTTCAAGTAATGTACAGTAATCAGTGTTCTGGGAAAGAGCAAGAGAATTCAGCAGGCTGAAACTGGCCATTTCCTGATATAGCATTTTAGCTTCTACCTAGACACAATTATAGTCTATTTTCTTTGTTCAATTACAAAACCAGAAGTCCTAATTAAAAACACTAATAGGGAAATATTTTCCTTTTTAGGGTTAGTTTTTGTTTGGTTTTGATTTGTTGTTTTTTTATTTTTATTTTTGTTTTTGTTTTTGTTTAATAAAGCATATTACCAGAATATAGAATCAATTAATTATAAAAGTTTTACATCTGCCTTCTCTCAGTAGAGGTGGAAATTTTCATATTTTGAAATTCTGTTTCATTTTCAAATCATTTTAACATAAACAGACATATTGACAATGAAGCGAAAGAGTGTTATTCACTGTGCTGTGCTTACTGTCATTGCAACCCAGCAAAATTCTCCAACTCAGAGAAGAATCTCAAATTGGGCAAGAACAGGGGAAGAGGAAGAGGTGATATTTCTAATGCAAATAAAAAATCTTACCAGTCACATAAAAACATGAGAAAATTGTTAATAATTTTAATTTTGTTTCTGATAATTTAATTATTTTATTACTGTAATAAATTTGTCGATGAAAGAAAGGGTATACATCTTAAATGTTCTAATTCCCCTTCCAATATATTACACAGAAGATGCCAATCACTCCTATAGAAATGAAAATTGTTCCAAAGGACCTGGTCTTCTCAAATGATAGCACCTCTTCATCACTCTTTTTAGTCTCTGGTCTCAATGAGGCATAGGCAACAATAAGTACACATTTACAAGAATGAAGCACCTACTATATTCAAAAAAACAAATGTCAGAAATCTCAGAACACGAGTAGGCACCATGACTTTAGAGAGATAATCAAATGTTTAGGAAGGGGTTCCTTTGCCTAGGAAAGATGATCTCCAGCATCCTCCAAATGTCCTTTACTGCCTCAACCATTCTGTGTTTCTGCAGGAAGGGATTGTGGGCAACTATGTGGACTTGGGGGTATTTTTGAAGTTTAACTTGTTTTCAGTGTGCCAAATGACTCATAGAGTCAAATTTTGCTGCAGACACCTGGCTACACATCCTTTGCTTTCCTAGCTTGGGGAACTTTTCCACATTCTGCCACACTTGAGTATGCTGTGGTGTCACAAGATGAGAACTGGACTTACCAACTAATACACAAGTTCTAAAGAGGAATGTGAAAGCACCAGAGTCTTCAGACAATGACCATGTTTTGTGGTCTAACACCAGGAACTACATTCCATGCAACCACTTACTCACACTTTCTTCTTTCCCCACCTAGTGGGGAGGAAAATCTGAAGAAAAGTTAAACTTGTGGATTTAGATAAGAACAGTTGAAATATTGAAACAAGGTCAAATATAAACCACTAATTATAACATCATCATCATGATCACAATGACGATGGCAATGATGATGATGAAGATAAGGATGATGAACTAACCCAACTCAAGAAAATGATGACAACATAATTGTTCACCCACTGACCAATGCCGAGCCATTCCCTGAGCAGCAATTGGTCCCTCCCAGCCAACTCTACCCAGTTTATATACTGGTCTTGACCTTCTGTCATGGAATATCCCTTTGGTCATCTCAGGTCAGCTGTCCTGGCCATGCTCCCTCCAGCTTCTTGTGCAGCTCCTCACTGGCAAGTCATATGACACTGAAAAGTCCTTGATTTACAGTAAGCACTACTTAGCAACAACTAAAATATCAGAGTATTATCAACCTTATTTTCTTATTAAATTCTAAACATGGCACTGCACCAGCTTTTAGGAAGAAGAACAATTCTATTTCAGCCAAAACCTGGACAAAGTGCTCTTAGCAATCAAGTGCCAAATCAGAAGATGTGCTGGATCAGAAGGAAGATCATGCAGTTGATTAACTGAAAATACCCTCTCTTAATCACCCATCTCCTAGATTTAACCTGACATATTCCCACCAAGTGCATTGTAAGGTACACTAAGTGATTATACCAAGTTAAAAGCAAAACTCATTGGGTAAGGGTTGCTGTAAGACAACCACGATGCTCAGTAACAGTTCTTACATGTGACAAGCGCTCTTGGTAGTATCACGCAGCTTTCATAATTTTTAGATATCGGAATAGAAATTGTCAGGTTTAAATGTAAAGCTTTATCAATATTTTTAGCATCTCCTAACAGATTTTTATTCAATTATAGTTCATATTTTAGTGAAGGCACTATATTTCCACTTAATTATTTCAGGTTCTGGCAGACGTACAAGCAGAGGATACTTGTTCCAAGAAAACTGTATCAGTTCTTTCAGCAGTCAATATTTCAGATGGTTCAGGTTTCACATAATTTTTCATCAACAGTTAATTATCAAAATGCTGTAAAGAACAATAAGCATTACTTAAATTTAATGATCTTTCAGTCTAGAAGGATCATCTAAACAAAATATAATTCTGATTTCATGTAATGTAGGCTTCACCTCTGTATCCCATTATATTTGTGAATGAAGAATGAATGACCAGAATATATGTATTTTGAATAAAAGTCTAATTTCTAGAAGCAAAAAGTGATGATATTCACACTGTCATTAATGCAGAAATAACATTCACAATGAATATTGATAACACATTTTGTTTAAGCATAGTTAAATACTAAGTACAGAGAATTACCTTTTATGTAACTTCAGACTGACCTTTTAGAAGTGGATACAAAATTACTAATTAAATAACAGGATATATTTGGAAAGAGAAATATAATTTGTAAAATAAGGGCATAAGCATATAAATAGGAAGGTATGGAGAAATCCCAGCTAATTTAAAGAAGCAGTTCCAGTTACACAATGAAGACTACAGAGCTGAGATAAATCTGCCTTAAAACAAGTAACTCTGTTTCAATTCTGTGCAAGGGAATTCAGTTCTGAGATAAGATAATCTCTTTGCAGAGTAGTCCTTCATTTGTACATTGTTGCCCCGAGGCTTTATCTCCAATCTTCTGCCTTGAGATTCCCTATTTTGGGTTATTTCACTGGTGCATACCTACCCTCAGTCACAGCTCACAGAAATAAAAATATGAGAAATAATACTAAAGAAGAGACTAAATAGTGATTGATAGAGTGCAAGATCGGATGCCAACAAGCTGTAAACTCAATTGTTTCATAGATCTGACATTATGGAATCTTTTTTTTTTTTTTTTTTTTTTTTTTTTGCCATGTACCAATTAGACAGAAAACTGGCTGAGTTCAAGGTTTATGTTGCTGTACACACAGCTGAGAGCCATTTTTGAATTGTGGGATGGAGAGACAAAGGACTATAAAATACTTAAGGTTTTCATCATAGCACACTCATTACCTCTCAACATGACAGTTGGCTTCAGAAATGGACATTGTAGGTTCTGCCATAACAAAAACCACATTGGTTTCAGTACTCTACCTCTTTATGAGACACTATTTTTCAATTATAGTGAATGACACGCAAATATCTAAAATGATAAAATAAGTTTAATTACGTACAGCACTTGATAGTTAAGATCTTGTTTATCATCAAGTTCCCAGCTTCCTTTGACTTCTCATCAAATAGGTTACCCATTAACTAAGTGAAATGATTCAGCTGCATCCCTAGTCATTCTCTAGTTTTTATATCTGGCTTACTAGTTTGGACACCTGGAAGTCAATTTTCTTACCTCAGCCAAACTGAGTGACTTTTTTCTATAGAGCTTGGCTTATCTGCAGACAAGGCCCTGAAGTGGCTGTGATTTCAAACAACCTTCTAATGTATTTCTTTTTCTGGAGGAAAAGGACAATTTTTTTGTTTTGTTTTGTTTTGATTTTTTTCTTTTCATTGTTTTTGTTTTTATTATTGGTTTGTTGGTTTGGGTGTGGTTTCATGGGTTTTATTTTTTTTTTTTTTCGCATCTCACAATTTCTCTTACCGAATTTGGGATTGATTCTGTCCTCTTTAAATTGTTTTTTCCCACTATTATTTGACCATGCTCAGTAGAAAGCATAATATACCAGTGCATCAAAACACTGAAATTCATGAGTTTTATCAGCTCATTAAATAAAATGCATCAGGGGCATTTTACTAACAGACTCGTATCTTGTTTGACAGATATCTCATTCACAGATCTTGGCAGAATGTTTATGCACTTCAAGCCAGATGTAGGCATCATCTTTTCCTGCCATGTGGTCCACTGTGATATGAGTCTTACAGTTTCTCTTCTGCTCTCAACATCTCTTGCTTCTGGAAATGCCTAGAAGTCACATTAACAGTAGCATGACCAAAAGCCCTAAGTGTTGGTAATTTCCAAATGAAGTGCTTTCTGAACAGTCTCCATCTTCCAGCACACCAGACCATCTCTCCTGCTGCTCTTTAGACTTGTCAGCATTACCTGCCCACCTCCCCAACATCTCTCTACTCCCACCACAGCTAATTGGCAGTCTTGTGCTCAGCCCAGCCTAGAGCAGGATGAATGCACATGTAGCTGTGAAAACTGGTGACTTACCTGTGAGGATGATCCATCCAGGAGCTAGTTTTGGAGCCCAGATCTCATGGTTTTATACTACAACCAGAAGACTAATCTGCCAATTTTCACCTTCACAGTAAGTGTTTATGCATTTCATAGCTGTCTATGTGACAGATGCTGTGATTTCCCTGACTCCATCTGCTTCTGCTGCTGAGTTAGACGCCCACTAGTGATAAGAGGTGTCAGCTTTCTCATCAGAGAAGTTGTCTTTACTGTAGTAGTATGCAGAAGTCAAATGGGATGAAATCATCTGAAAACTTTATTACTCTGATGTACAGAGCAATTGTTCCAGACATGTAACCACCTTTCCTGAAGGCAAAATTCAAAATTCATTCCTTCCTGCAGATCAGGCAAGTGGGTAGTTATGATTTTTTTCTCCTGTAGCCTTACTATAGGAACTGGAGCTGCATGTAATGTCATGTCAAGGTAATTGAGTTATTCATTGCAGATCAGAATATCAGATGAATTTCACCATTTTTTCAAAACAAATTATTCAAGGATGAATTAGATGAACAGATCTAATTTCAGGTACAAGTGCTCTATACATTTTATTCTTTTCCTCTTTTTGAGAAGCTCACAGCCCAATAACTCCGTACTTCAAAGGTAAGAGTGGATCTATGACTCACGTCTTAAAAATCACGACTTAAAGTACATGACTATAGATCCAAGTGAGGCAAAGGACTCCTATAAAAAAGCAGTACAAAAACCACTTAAACCTGTCTAAATCTTTGGACAGCTTAAGACTTCTGCAGGCCTCCTGTATCAGGACAGTATATAATTTTATAAATCATTAATATTCACATGGGATTAGATCCAGCAAAGCTCTGAGGCACCAAATCTTGCCTAATTGGCCCTTCTTCATCAGATGTTAAAAAAAAATGTGTTCAAATAGGCAAGGTGTTACAACTAGTTGTGACAGAAGCCATCATTTAGCTTAATAATTGCAAAAAAATTTCCCCCATACAGAAATGAATGGAAATTTTTCTGAAGGAGGTAGAAGTATGAGGCAAAGATAGAGAGTGTGGAAATGATTTGCATTCTGAATTAACAGCCCATGTTAATGGCATACTTACAGTTTATTCAAGGAGGTTTAATCAGAAAAATAAACTGTAAGCAACCTAACAAGGAATTTACTGCCAAGATCCCTCTAAGAATCAAATCCTTCTGTTTACTAAACAGGTTTTTAAAAAGGAAAAGGGAGAATCTACTTTTCAATGAAAAGAAGGATATCTGAAGGGTTGCATCGTGAGGAACTAGTAATAAAGAGGTGTAAAAAGGACCTCTGAATTGTTTTCAATTTACAAGGAAGATAATTCAGTCATGTGGTCTTGCCCTAAAGCTGAAGTCACATTAATTTATCACTTAGCTTGGGAACACCTTACAAATTCAGATATTTAATAGTTCTGTTTTTTTTTATTCAAATCAGACACTCTTTGGCAGTAAAAATGAATACATTGAATGTTATTTTATTCTACAATTTCCATAGTAAAAGTGCATCACAACATTTTCAGTATTTAAAACAATTAAGGTAATCAATATATTCTAAAATATATAAATTTTAAAGACCATCCATTCATTCATTCATTAAAAACAAGATCAATATTTATTCAAATTTTAAGCAAAGTATTTTATATATGAAGTTTTACAATTTGAAAGTTTTGATTAATTTTAAAGGAGGAATGAGAATGATAACAGGAATTAGCATTTTTGCATATGCTCACCTTTTACTTCAGTTTAAAAAAATAGCTCTTGGACTTTTTGTTTGAACATTATTTAAGAAGAAAATATAAACTTTATTATTTAGGAATAAACAATGCACTTTTCAAGAGTTTATTTAACAATAAAATAGAGATTATTTCTTCATGTAAAAATATGATTATACTTTCAATTTGAGGTATTAAAAAGTTATACACACAAATAAAAGGAATATTAAAGTTTACATTTGGTACACAGTGGAAGTTTATTGGGTTGTCAATGACTTTAAATGGAAAGATGAGACTAGAATGTCATAAAATAGTTTTAGTTTTACTTAATGTGGAATAGGATTTCTAATGGGTATTTATTATAAAGTCAAAAATTTCTTTCTCCTGTCTCTTCTTTGTTGCTTACCTGCAATGTCCCAGGAGCTAGAGATACTGCATTTCCTTCAAAAGTATTATAAATGATGGAGTAAAATATTAAGTGAAAGGACATTAAGCATCTTGGAGAAGGCCAAAATGCACAAACAGAAATACAGGAAATGCCACTTAAAAGAAAAAAGCAAACAAAACATTTTTATTCTACAGGTGACCAAACATGAGAACTGTCCAGAGATGAAGTTTTGGACTTTCCATCCTTGTAGACATATAAGCTAAAATCATATTGACACTCAAATAAATTTTTCATATTTCAATCCCTGTGGGTACAGACCACAGGAGATTTCCTAAGCAATTTTATACTTATTTGTCTGTTGCAAGACTTATGATCCATTCCTTTCTGTATCATGCCTTCTAGGCTTCTGATAATTCTCATGGTTCTCTGGATCATGACTAATTAAGACCATTTGGGACATGAAAAAGATTATTTTATTTTATATATCTGAATTACTTATTTCTGTATAACAGAAAAATTTTTTGTTTTACGAGTATGTGGCATTTTTGACTGATGACCAGTTAAAGAATTAAATTATCTCCCCGACTGTATTCTGCAGAACTATCTGGACAATTATTCCATGTGTGGCAGGTGCATATTATTCTTACTAAGTCTAGTACCTTGTTCTCTTTCTTAATAAGTTTTTCTTATTTTTCAAACATTTATGAAGTTTGCCTTGGTCATTTTGAATTATATCTCTGCTCTCCAAAGTACTTGTATCTTTTTCAGCTTGTTATCATTAGATAGATGGAGTCCTGATTATTGTTAAAAAATAAGTGGTATCAGACTCAGAACAGATATCTACCTATTTTCTTGAATTATTTGATAGCAAATTGCACAAAATTATACTTTCTTTTCTAGTACTCTGTCCACCCAATTTAAATAGCTTTATCTATACCATACTTAAGCTACTTTATGATTATGATGTCACTCAAAACTGTTTAACAACCAAGAAAAACCTACATATTTCAGTTATGCCTCTTCCCCAAGGAATAGATGGAAATTACATTGATTCAATATTATTGTTCTTAAAAAATCTGTGTTGGCTATTACCTACTGCCTTATTTTCTTCAAAATGCTTGCAAATAGATTCTTTGATTTTTTTTTCCAAAGCCTGAAATTCAGTATACACATTTCATCTTACCACCTGAGATTAGTCACTACATCTTTTTCCAGTTTTGTGATGATTCAGTTGTTCTTCTTTTACTGAAAATAACTATTAAGCAGTCTGGAATTATTTCAGCTAATTCTGTAAAGGCAAAGTCAATTAAATCTCAAGTTTATCTAAGATCTTAAAGATTTTAATTTTTTCCTATTATAAATTGAATTTTGACTCTTATGTGTTTGGTGTTAATTGTAAGTCATAGCCAACAGTTTAACTTAAAAGAGAGTAAAGAGTACAAATAACAATGACATTTCTGGTGTTCTCAGTGTTTTTTTCTTAGTAGCTTTCCAACCTGATGGCTAACTGATCAATTCCTCTTATGCTAATATACTGATTCAAAGTATTTTTATCTTCCTTTAGATTTCTGTTAAACTGTAACTTGCAATTTCCAAGCGAATTACCATTTATCATTTAAACTTTTTCTCCTTCTAGATAAAAACTTTGGATTATACAGTTCTGTGATGCTCCATTAAAATCACTCTAAAAATGCAGATTTAGACCATAGCATCATTCTCTCATCTAACGTTAGCTATTGAGAAATTCAGGTTACTCTAAGATATTTTCATATGTTATTCCTACAATAAATGATAAGAGGTAGGTTGAAATGAGGAGGTAATCTTATGACACATCCTGTCCTAAATTTGGTCTCTGAGATGTGGAGGATAAATTGTCCTTTGGAAATTCTCATCGCTGTTGCTAGTCACAAACTGTGCTCATCACACCCACCACATTGTTCCGAACTTCAGCAAATGTGATGGATCCAGATCCAGTGTTTTATTTCTGTGCTAGCTATGTAACTCTCCTGAAATTATCCTATGCTGCCTCAGAAATATTAATTAACTTAGGTCATAATAGCTCAGTGAAAGAAGGAAGTGAAGACTGAAGAACCTGTCTGTTCTCTTGTCTTAATACTGCTGAGTAGTTTAGGACAAGAAATAATTTTCACCTAACTAAACATGTAAACAGAAACAGAATTAGGAGGAATGGTTACAAAATGGTGATAAATAAAATGAGAAAGGCCTGAAAAAAACCCTTTGATTTAAACCTGAACTACTTTGTTCCAAATAATGTAATCTGTGAATTCTAATACAAAACTATTTCTGGAATTTTGTTTTCCTGCTGCTTCTTCAGTTAAGCAGTACACTGTACAATCATTTAGTATGATTGTTTAAAAGTATTTTTGCTTTAATGTCTGAATTTTCTTAGTTACCTACCCTATGTCACTAATAAAGCAGTTAGAAACTAACTCCTTTGGTGAACCTGTTTTCTGAGCATGTACAAGGTTTACCACCAGTATAAATATTTGTCATGCTGGAATAATCTTTAGAGAACATTTATGCTTCAAACATTGTTTTCCTTTTCGGAAAAAGCCCGAAACAAAACAGCAGCAAAACCAAAAACATAAAACTAAAAGACTGTATGTCTGTTCCCACCATTTCTTAATGCTCACTAGTAAAGAAACATGACGCACAATTTCCTAAACAGTCAAATTAAAATATGTTTCAGAGTACAAAATCAATGTAAGTGTGGGACAACACACTTGTTGTTGAGTGTTATGATGAAACTCCTGATATGAACACCTAGCTGTTGTGGTCATAGTTGTCTTAGAATCTAAGTTAATTATTAAAATATACTACTTTTGTCTGTTTCAGATCAATACAGCTGAAATTTGTATTGTTCTCAGGAAGATGGTGTGGCCAAGGAATAGGAAAACTAACTTCATGTAATCTGGACTTCACCCTCAGTTAGTAATTAAAGAGTTATTTTTATTGACAGCCTGAGGCACAATTTAGTGGGGTGGGTATCTTAGATGATATCAAAACCAGTCCCAGCACTTCAGTTATCCATACGAGGTATGGATCTACTGGAGGTTCCTCTAGCTTCCCCCAGCCCTCACCCATGTGCACCCATGTGTTTCTGGTGTTGCCATTTCATGCAGGCACCAGGCAGAAGCAGAGACATCGATCCCATGGTCACCAGCACTCACTGTTTGCATTCACTTCTGATTGTGTATCAGGATAAATCACTGGTGAGAACCCCGAGCTGCTGCATTTAAATGCACTACAGCTCCTGAGTCACAATCCTCCATCTTCATATCTGTAAAATGAGATGGTAAATTGCAAATTTCTGATATGTTCTACAAGGCTTAAGTGGCATTTGTAAAGTGCTTTGAGATACTGTGATTTGTAGAAAGATTCATATGCTTGCCCTATGTGTTGCTATATCAGTGAAGTTTCTTTTATTTATGTTTCGGGATATATTCTTACACTTCTGGCACAAAACACATAGAAAATCACATATAAAATATAATAACCTTTTTAAAATATAAATTATAGTGGGTGTTCAGAACATCAAATGACAGAATTTAGACACTTCAGCTTGAAGCTGATAAACATATGTACAGATTTTTAGAAGGAGGGTTCATATTTCAGAAAGAAATGCTTAGATCTCAAACCCAAACAAATGGAAAACATAGTTAAGTGATCTGCATGATATAATGGTGGATCTGGAATGGTATGTGTCTGTCCACCCACTGTTGTACAGGCACTCAAGATACTAGTCATGAAACTATTTTTACCATCATGAGCTTGGTCTTGTAACCACCCACATTTGTCTTTTAGGTTCTCATCTGTCAACGATGTAATTCACACCTTCACTTATAGCCCTGACCTGAAGCCAAGAATAAGAAACTAACAATATTTTTAAAAATTTCATTACTTCTCCTAAGATTTATTTTTCACTCTATTTTTTGAGAATATTTATGTGAAATTATTCCTACAACAGCATTCTCTAAAAAAATACAAGATCTCTGAGAAAGAAAAAAAAAAAGTAATTACATTTAAAATATTCCTTAGGAAGTAAACAGAGTTTGAGCTGCAGACTGAAAGAAAATAGATAAATTTTTATTCCTGTTTACAGCATGGATTTTACTTTGCACTGAGATTCTGCATGGGAATTCTTCAAGAATGAAAGTAGCTCCTTCATCCTAAAGAATGTCCATCTAATTTCCAATACATCGTAACCATCAAGATCCTCTGTTTACTTGTCCAAATTAAAGTCTCTAGAGAGCCTTTCATGTTCTCTATGTTCAGACGTCCTTTCCATAATTGTTCATCTGTCTTTCAAGTGGATTGAATCCATTAGCTCAGGGCTAAGAAATTTTGTTAACATTTACACAAAGGTATCATTAATTAGGACCAAGTTTTCTTAGGAAGAAGGTTATTTGACAACTTCTCTCTGATTATGCTCTTGAACTTTATTCTAGTCTTTCTGTCCCCAACACTGATATTCCTACCTTATGATATCATAAAAAATAATTGAGATTATTCAAACCATCCCTAAGATAGGCATCTTCTAGGAATTAATTTTAGAACTAGGACAGCAGGTAGTAACTGTTGTCTAAAAAGTGCTAGTAGTCAGCAAGGCTAAATCAGGCTGTTAAAAGATGATTTTCAGACCATATATAGTATTTGCAGAAGCATAGATCTATATATAGCAACCTACTGCAAAATACAAGAAACCTGTTATTGGCTAAAAATCCTCAGTAACTTCTGAATCACAGTTAAAAAAAAAAAAAAAAAAAAAACCAAAACTTGCTTTGAAAATTCAGTCATGCAGCATCTACCAGAAAATTGAGAAGTTCGTGCAGCAGTCAGTTACTCCATTGGTTTATTATTCTTTCTGCCACTATCACTGTTAAAAACTGTCTGCCTTCTAGTGTAAATGCACACAGTTTAAAGTTCCAACAATTGGTTAAAAGCCCTAGTTATTCATAATTATGTTAAATGTAGAATTCAGCTATGGGCAAGTCCTTATACCTCAAAGGAGTTAATTCAGGCATTCCAACAGAGTATCTGCCATCTTCATTTCTGCTGAGTACCTAGGTAGATTGTGTTATTAATTTTTCTTACTAGAAAGGATTTTTGGAGGAACTCAGACTCTTTTCAGTTTCTATGAAGACACAGAATTGTGACTGCTGCAGGTTCCTTCAGATAAGTACCTTACAGAAGAAGTTGCCTCCTGGGTTAATAGGGTGGGTTCACTGTGGGTTCACAACCTTCAGAGCAGAAGGCGCCATTGCTCAGATAAATACATGGATATCAGGCATTTTACATCTTTGGACACTTATCCAAGGTGCACTAGCTCTGTGGTGAATCCAAGACATTATGATCACTTTCCCCATTGTGCAAGATGTCCTCTTGTTGCCCTTAGCTTGGGGTTGAGTGATGTTTATGAGAAACATCTCTTAACTATATCATTTGGGGAGGAAAGAGCTCAGTTGCCATCCTGCAACTGTCAGGCACGTCATAGCTGTAAGAGCAGACAGCAATTTGTCTGGGAATTAATGCATTTCTGATAGTACCTGTGCAGCCATTGAGGAGCTACATTTACTAATAGCAGCACAAGCACTTTGTCAATCACTGCACACAGACTCGTCCACAAATCTTGATGGTTCCATGTCAACAACGTTCCTTCAGGAAGGACACATAAAGATTTGCTGTCACCACAAAGACACTCTTGCATGAATTACAAGCTATATGCTTACATAGCAGTCATTCACTGTTGTCAGGTGATTTGAAAAGTCTGTCCTTTAAGTCTGACATATGAAATATGGATACAGAAAGGAATAGCCCTAGAGAGAGCGTACAAAGAACAGGAATTGCATGTGGTGGAGTCCTCTGGATGTGGGTTTGTGGTGTTGGAGTCATGCATGGATATATCAAAGATAATGTAGTGCAGATGAGATGTGATCTGTTGGGTTCAGTGCCAGAGTAGTCTGATCTTTGGGGCACTTAAAAGTAAGAAGTAAGTTCAACATCCTATGGAAAAATGAACATTTCCACCTTTTACAGCCACAAAACAGTCCACTTCAAATACTGCAAAATGACAAGAGACTGAAATGATATATCACATTTTACTTTTCAAAAGCTATACCTCACCTAGCACATAATATCATTCTGTCTAAAAACAGTGCAAGTGAGTAGCTGGTAAAGCCCCATAAAAATATGCCCAAATAATAAATTAAATAGACTACTTACTCTGTAAGAGAATACCCTAATAATATACAATCATCTACACATATTTAGTTACTTATTTTCATTTCCTCCAAACCTATTTATTGCCTCTCAGATCTCAAATAACTCAAGCTTCCCATGAAACCTTGTTGTCTCTCTGCAGCACACTGTACCATGAATGTCTTTGGCCCTTTTTTCACATTTGTTCTGCAGTTTCTAGACTGCTGCTACTGAGGTTTCAGCTATCAAATTCTCTTCCTTCCCAGTTGCCTCCATGAGGGATTGAGCCTAAGATTTAGCACACTGAACTTTGACTAAGGTAACATCTGTTCTATCTTAATCAATATAGGTCCTTCTGAAGTCCATGGGTCATGTAATCATTCTAATTAAGATATTAAGTCAATTTGAACCTACTGGCAGTGCCTATGTCTCTCTGTTGAGATGAGAGAGGAACTGGATGATGAGGCTATGACTACATGAACATTAGAATAAAAAAAAAGACATGATTCTTTTGTGGCCTGAGCTAAACCAGCAGGGCACACATTTGAGTCCTCCATTCAATAACACACAACCACTTGTCTGCCAAAGCAGGGGAGCTGCACCTAAACTTCTATTGGAATGATATCTGGCTTAGGCTGTCCCTCAGCAGTGCAGGGATATTGTCTGGGAACTGGACACATGAGCCTGAGATTAGCTCAGCTGGTTGGTGCTAATAACACCAAGGCTGTGAATTTGGTCCCTGTATGGGCTGTTCATTTAAGAGTTGGACTCAATGATCCTTGTGGGTTCCTTCCAACCCAAACCTTTCTGTGATCCTGCGAGTGAATGCTGGTGGTAAAACTTACCTTCTATCTTCTGTGGTTTCCCAGTATAAGTGGATAAGTACATGTATCTAGTTTCTGTACAGGTAAAAAGAAATCAAATTAATATACATTCTGGTCTTGAATGTATTCTGTATTAAAAGACCAAATTGTGGTAAAGGAAACAAATATTTTAATGTGTAAAAAAAAGGAATTATTGAAACATCACTAACCAATTCCCCCACTGTGCTAAAGACAGGACTTACAAAACATTTATTGAAAAGCTACATATCTGAGTACTGTCTATACTAGAACAGCCTCTGCTACTGTAATCTTGCCAGTTATCAAATCTGGTGCTGTAATCATGCCAGATACAAAGATTGTCACTTGTGCCACAGTAACTTTTTAACACAGACCTAGTTTTACTGAAGGCAAAAACTAAAAATAAATTTCTATATTCCAGACAAAATTAAGAGAGTTTCTCTTATAGATGATTAAACAGAGGTAGACTGTTTGAATATGAATAAGAATTATTTAAAAAAAAAATAAAAGTAAATTCTAAAGTAGATTTGCATGCGAAGAGCAGTTGACATACACCAAAGTTTATTTATAGACTATAATATAATACGTTTTTTATTATGTGACTGTAATTTTTTTCTCATACATATCTTCCATTTCAATATTCTTTCATTCCCTCTTAACATGGATATAGATCCTGTTTCTGAATAACTATTATGAAAATTATATTGTCTGATTAACAGCTGTGTAGCTTCCCAATAACCTAAGAGCTCATTCTGTAATCACAGAAATAGTCTTTCTGAGTGCAATGGGGCTATTTGCATGAATAAAGACTTGCGGCCTCAGCCCCTAAATTTGTATTTATAGTATCTTTAAGTATAATAAAATTAAATTACAAATGAGTCTCTGATTAAGTGTCCTTTCAAGTGCCATAAAATCTTACATTGAGTCAGAGCTCCCTACTGTTCCTGTGATAAATAAGTGTTCAGAAAGATAACACTGGAGGGTTTAGTAGGATGCAGATCATGGGATCATCTTTATCTGAGTTTTTGACAGAAAACAGCTTTTCAGGTTTACATATAATATGAAAAGGTATGCAGGAGCACCGAGTCTCACACTAGTTCCTTTTTAGACATTGCAACTACAGCTTCTGAAATGAGGTCTGAAAAGATTTGAGGCAATCCGTTCTCCTCTGGCACAAAATAGGGGACAGCTGGCCAAGCTACAAGTCCTTCAGAAACAACTCTTGTCAGAACACCTTAGTTACAAATAGTTTCAAAGAAATCTGATGAGAAAAGAGAACTCCAAGGAGATTTGGACACTATGAAAAGATCCCAAAAGAAAAATAAGATAGACAGTGAAGACTATGATTCTGTGCTGGAAAAACTGATATCAGGGGACAACTTCTTAAAGCTCAGGTACTCTTTAGTTGTCTCTTTCTCTCCTATCAACCTTATCCCTTCCAATATCTCCATACTTCCTGCTCTGAAAAGAGTTATCCATATATCCCATGTCTGAGACTCTGTATGTCTCTCATTTCTTTTGTCTCACTCCAAAAAGATTTTTCTTTTCCCTATCACCTAGTAGAAGTTCAGAGAGATGGTTTTCCCAGCTACACCCCCAATTACCACCCAGCTTTTTGCCCTGGCCCCCAGCTGAAGCTGACTTTGGAGAGGAAGCATGCTCCAAGACAAGAAGGAATGATGTATGTTCAATTCTTCTTACCCCCTGCCTTCTCCTGCTGGCTGAATATCTGTCCCACATGCCCTGAACAGTTCCCAGCTGAGAAAACATTGGTCAGTTGTTTAAGTGGAGCTTTTATATGTTTGTGTATGTGTGTGTGTGTGTGTGTGTGTGTGTTCAACCCAAATCTGTAGAGTTCCACATTTTAAAACCTTAAGCTATGGATCCGATTGGATCTTGTGTTCATGATCTGCCATGTTTTATGAGTAGAGAGTATACACAATGCATATGGACAAATCAAGTAGAAATCAAGCTAGAATCTTCTTCCCCTTCTGTTTGGAGTCATACAGCTTTAAGAGTGTAATACTAGCCTGAACTCTGTAACTGAGATTTCTTGAGCACCTCCTCCTCCTCCCTCTTCACTGGCCTTGGCGTCTGCAGAGCTGTTTCTCTCATAGTCTCACTCCTCTCTTTGGCTGAAATTTGCTCTTCCACAGTAACTTTTCCCCCTTCCTAAATAGGTTATCCCAGTGGTGCTACCACTGTCTCTGAGGGCTCAGCCTTAGCTGACAGCTTGTCCATCTTGGAGATGGATGCCATTGGCTCTGTCAGACATAAGAAAAGCTTCTGTTATCTTCTCAGAGAAGACACTCCTGTAGACCCCTATTACTAAAACTTTGCCAAGAAAACCACTAATGGTGCTAGGCAAATATATACAAACACCTTATTTCAGAAAGAATTGTGTAAAATAATAATTATTACTTGCTGAAGAAGTCCCACTGCCCCAGAAATTACTTCTGTGACAGAAGAGTCCTGAGATGTGAAGGGGTTTGTCCCTAAGGCTAACACTTTGTAATTTTTTAACTGGAAATGTTAAACAGGGGAGATTCAAAAAAGAAATTTTTGTGATTAAGTGCCTGCCACTCCCAAAATTCAAGTGAGGTAAAAACTAGAGTGAAAGCTGCTCAACATTTCACCTTAAATTTTACATTGACTCTCACCTCACTCCATCTTGGTGCTGACATGTGAGCACAAGTAGATTGAACTTGTTTGGCTGAAGCAGCTATTTCCTGCTATTATTCACCTTGCTTCTTGCTGACGTGGCCACTTGCAGCTGGGAAGACTGGACCAGCTTGAAGGCTATTTCTTGAACAGCTTATAACTGCCATATCAAGGCAAAAAGCCAGCTCTAAAATGATACCATCCAGGAGCTGCCTCACATGGAGCCAGCTGTCCTATCCATGGGGAATGCACCCCAGGAAAAAGGTAAGGCACAGAGCACCAAGACAGCACAGTAACCTCAGTTTAATCATCCTGTGAGTTAGCATCATTGGTCCCCCTGAATATTTTTTTGATCTTTTGCTGTTATTACTTCATTTACACACTAAGCCATTTTCTATGTCCTGCCCTGAAACCTCTTGCACATGCAATTTCTCTGGTTTTTCCAGTTCCAGGCTTAACAGAGACCACAAAATTTGCTCTTTGTTAGCACCTCAAGCTAGACAGCAACTTGGCCATAGAAAGAGACATTCAGTGTTTTATTCATCATTAAACACAGGCATCTTTTAAACTGTTCATAGTGCACTTTTATTAAACAAAAGGCACATTATTGTCTTAGAGCCATTTCACATAAATATTTCTTGGTCAAGATCTAATAATGTAAAACATCCTGAAAAACATTAAAAGAATCATATAACAAGATTTGTATGTCACATCACATAAAACTGAGAAATTTAAGGTTGATTAATTGGAAATTATTGAACAGTATGAACCGAATGTTGCTGAAATCTATAAAAATATAACAAGAATATATAAGCAGAAGTTCTGATATCTATTCCAGATGTATCAATTTAGTTTGGTTTCTTGCTGCTGTAAGGCTTATTCTACTATGCTGTCTATCTTACAAATAACTTCTGAAGTCACTCACCAATTTCAAGCAATTTAATAAAGAATTTAACTTTTCAAATTTCATATGATAATTGGAATCAGGATACAGAAAATACCCCAAAATTGCTGTCTCCCTGAGGGAAAAGCAAATATACCTTATCCCTTTACCTCCTTTGAGAGGAATCAGACATCTGGTCATTCAGCAATTGTATATTGGCAAGAAATCATCACAAACAAAACATAAAACTACCTAGAGCAAGTATTAAAAAAACATCAAAATTATGTTGAGAAGGAGGGAAATGGTGTCTGTGGCAAGAAGAAAGGATAAAATTTATGGAACAAAATTCAAATGAAATTAGGCTATAGAGCTTCCATTATTTGTCAAATATCCTTTTCTTTCAAAACTCTTTTTATTTTGCTAAATCTCATCTTCATCTTTCATCTCTCCTTTTGTGTTTTTTTTCTAAGGAGAAGTTTGTGTTTAAAAACTACTCAAGAACAACCATCAAATAAGATACACAAGATAAGGAGCTTTTCTCTGTGTGTGTGTGAATTTTGCTATGAATCATGGAAAGTTCTTAAAACATTTAATTGCACAGTATTAGAGATGCAAACTAGGCTGAGGTTCGGGATGGCATGCATGGAGATAATGAAATATGATTTTAACATGTTTGAATTGGTCATAGTTTGTAGGATGAAAACATTTGGTTGATCAGAACAAAATATGAAATGTAATGAATATTAAGAAGGAGCCATCCTTTTTAGTATTTTGAGGATAAACACTGAAAGTGTTACAGGTTTGGATACTCCCATGAATCACTAACAGCACTCTCTGCCTCTTCAATGGAATTGCTTTCTAGATTCAGCAGAAAATATTGCTTATTTACTAGGTTTTTTATGCTTTTAACAGTAGCTGACCTCCTTCACCTCTGGTCCTAGTAAAAGACCTCATCAGAAAAGGCAAAAAAATGAGTTGAAAAGCAACAAGTCATTCATTGGCTACTGAATAACCTGATTTTCCTAGAGGAATAAGATCCAAGGTAAAACTAATGCTGAAAACTGTGCTGGGAAACAGTTCCTAGGAGTTACTACATGTATCTACACACAGACAGGGAATTTAAGAGAAATAATTAACAGCACAATGGGATATGAATTTAAAACACATCAGCCTGACACACAAACATTCAGTATAGACTTTTAAACTCTACCTATCACACTAAATTCAGTCATGTCTGGGAAGATTTCCAGATGCTGGAACACAACTCTCTATGTGAATAAACACTTAAATGTTCCTTGGCACTTACCTGGCTCATGCCAGCTAGCACGGTGCAGACCATGCCTGGAGATAGAGCTTGTGCAGACCAGCTCATTCCCAATAAACATCTTAACATGCTGTACCCTGAAGTGGAGCTAGGAGAGTTTGCCACCAGAGAGGTGAGCAGCATCATGCCAGCTGGCCTCAGCACCCAAAAGTGTTCTCATGCACGTATAGCCCACTAGCACAGACACAGTATTAGTGAGAACTTTGAATTATGTTGTCTGAAGTAGCCATACCATCTTGAACAGGGAGTAGCTGGTCCCTGGCAGAGAAAGCACTGTGTACATCCATAATAGGAATTAATGAAGAGCAAATATGATTTCTGTACTTGATTCTTGCTCTGTGACTCTTCTGTGTATAAAGATCATAAATAGTGATATCACTGTACACTATTTAAACCATACATTGCTGTGCAATTTCTTGCATTTCAAGAGAAAAGTGGTAATCACAGATTTCTACAGTAGGTTTTCAATGAAAATTAGATTTTTCATTTAAATGAATGTTTACTGTTTGCTAGTGAGAAGAACATGAAAAAAATAAGGCTCATCCAGTAAATTAGTCAGGATGAATTATTCTTCCACTCTAATATTAATGACTCAACATTAGCTTGGCAGAAGATATTAAGTTGGGTCTCTCAGGGATCCATTCTGGCTTCAGTATCATTCAATATTTTCAATAATGACTTGGAGACTAAAGTTGGGAATATGTTAATTGCACTTGTAGATGAATACAGGGCTGAAAGTAATCAAAATATCGTGGTGGTACAAGACAGATGTAAATGGCTGAGCCTGTGTCTAGCTCATCAATAAACAGTATTGCAGAACTCTGGTAACCATGACCAGGGATTATGAATATGTTTGTCTTACCAATAATAAAAAATAACTGTAACAATCATAAATAGGATATAATTCCAGAAAAGGAATACAAAATCCAATGAGATTAGGCAGTTTCCGATAAGAAGAAACAACTAGATGCATACATATAAAATACAAGAATCAGTAACTTTGCAGTTAGAGAGAAAGATCTAGGTACTTTAGGAGATGATGAATTAAATGAGTCAACAATGTGACATATTTCAAATACCATAAATGTTATCTGGGTTGCATTATTAGGAGTGTCATGTTAAACAAGCTAGGCAATTATGCTGCACTGCTTAGCAGTACATCAGTGCACTTTAGAGAACTATTTTCAGTTCCAGTTACTCCTCAAAAAACTGCAGAAAAAAGGGAGAGTAGTTGAACTACTTTTCCTATGCAACAATTTAATCAAATTTGCAAGAAACTCTCAAGTGGATGAGTTTTAAAAACAGACAAATATGCAGATTTAATAAATGTTAAATAAATTAATTCTGTAAATACGACATGACTCAACTATCTTTGCATATTAATCAGAAATAAACATAAGGTTATAGGATTAAATTTAAGGATGAAAATAGAAAACTGATCATGGATATTTTGTAAAGTTTTGACTTCAAGTTGGCAATGAAAACAGCTGCCAGTTGAATCAAGGAAACACCAACCAGTGTAACAAAATAGGCACATTATGTTGGGTTAATAGGAAGATTATTCCTTCTCTACATAGTTTGGAAATCTTGGGACCATAAGCCAGATATCTTTCTTTTCTGAAGAAGCCACAGCCATTCCTGGCAGAAAGGCTAGAAACAGACGTAACCATGAATCTCATTGCTACTGGAAGTGTCATTGAAGGAAGTGCATTAACTGGTATACTGTAAGTGCTTTTGAGCCACAGTGTGAGGATAAAGTTTTATATCAACAGAGTAAAAAGTGTAACAGAGGCAGAACAATCCAGAGCACAGCAAATTATTATTATTATTATTATTAATAATAATAATAATAATAACAACAATAAAAATAATATAACAACAACAAGAGGAAGAGGAAGAAGAATAATAACTTGTTTCAGGAAATTTAATCCACAGTATTTATGCAAATTAGTGCTTCATGTAGAATCAGTAGAAAGGATAGATGATAAATAGGGATAAGAGGCAGTTTGAGAGAAGTGCCTGAGTACACCAAGTCCTGTGAGAAGTCCCACAGAGGTGAGTTTTGGGGGCTTATGGGGAAGGGAAGAGACAATGTAGCAGAAGGGGAGTATAGACAATGCCTAGTATGGAAAAATATTTTTCCATAAGGAAGCCGAATGCAACGTTGTCAGTTGACAAAGATAACTTGAGTCAGGATGTGGGGAAAGATTCAAATAGTGTGTCTGTGTCTTATCTTTCTACAGGGCTATGTGGCCCACTGCAAATACACATCTCTTTATCTATACAGAAGAGAGAGTTCCAGAAAAAATGCTCACGTAGTTGCAATGCAAAATAATCAATATAGACTCGCCTCTTTTATCTTGCGTCTGGTTTGAACACTATTTCACTAAGATTGAAATTTTTCTCCTATTTTTTTAACTGTCTACCAATTATTAATCCATTAATCTCTATCTATTATTAATCAATTGTTTGGATCGTTCTCTAGTCAGCAAAGGAAATTATAGTCTCAGAGGCCCTTCCCTTTCTCATTCTCTTTTTTTCTTTTTTCCTCCTCCTTTTACTGCTTTTTCTCTGATTTTTTTTGTTTGTTTGTTTTCTTTCTTTCTTCCATTCTACGTTTTTATATTTTTTATTTGGGATAATTTTCTGCAGGCTTTAATGCATTAGATCGAGCTCTAGAAGAATGTGTTGAATGTGTTGAATGCCATAGCTGGGTGCAGTTGCTGAGTGAGAAGTGAAAATAAATGGATATGTATCTGTCAGTAGTGTGGAGCTGTCAAGGGTTCACTGATAGCTACCCAGCAGAAACTAATGACACTACTAAGCAAAAGCCATTATTGTTTTGTTTAAATGCTTAGTGAATACTTCCCAAAACATGACATAGCCCACTATACTCTCTCTTCTTTAACCAGAAAAGCCTATTCACCTTTCATTTTTTCTGATAGTTTCATTACTTTTTTTTTCTGTTGTTTTGAGGTTTTTTCCATGCTGTCCTCTGCATACAATATTCTCTCTAGACTGGAAACTTGCTATAAGAGATAATTCACCAGGTGGCACATGGGAAAATTCTGCACACATAATTATGTGTTTTAATTAGTACTAAAGGGAATTACATGTATAAATACCACATACTTTTTGGAAGTCTCTTTCATGCAAGGCAGGATGGTTACTGAACAACTATTAAAACAAATGAACTATTTCAAGAACAAAAGGAAGGGATGTTTTCCTTTAATGTTAACAAATTTTACCTCTTGGTTAGTGTCCCTAATCCAATGTAGTAACGCAGTGATTCTATGAGAAGGAAAGGAATTCTGTTTCTTTCAAGACAGGTTTTATTTTTGCATCTCTTAGAAAATGATGAATGATTGTTTTAGATCCATTTAAGCCATGGAAAAGCTCAATTTACTAAGTGAATAAACATGTACATGAAAAATGCTTATACTCTGTTAGAATTTTTATTACTCTTGTTTATTGTAATCAGAAACAATCTATAGCTTATAGACCTTAAAGACCATGATATGTGAGAAGGAGACAAAAGCAAGTTGACAGATATATTAGCATATTCTGAATACAATAGCAGTCTTGCATAACACAGACTAACAAATAAGAGTAATTAGTTCTATGTCACCATTTGAAATCTTGTTTGCCCTATGTAGGAAAGCAAAATAATAATGGAAAGAAAAATATAATTGTAAGCAACATAAGATGAATTGTAACAAGTTTACTCTTCAGAGATATGTGATCATTTAGTTGTAGGGAAATGTTGAAATTCCCAAAGCAAAAAGAATTCTCATACTTTTTATGGCTGCTTTTTTTTTAGTGAGAGATTGAATATTAATCAGAAACATAAATAAGTGTAATAACTGGTAAGTTCAGGTGTTTAACAGAACTTTCATGAGCAATCTGGATAGAGGAAAATACTTAATGAGATTAAGGAATAAAATTTACAAATCTTCTCTCAGAGATTTATGAAAGAAAAAAGTCCTCTCATCACTGATTATACGTTGAGTTCATTTAATGAGCAGAAACTGAAAGCAATTGATTTCACAAACTATCCTTTTTCTTATTTTATGTATCCCATAATCTATGAAAGGAAATGCTAGGATAAATCACAAAGCTGTAGAGGCATTGTTAACCTTAACCATAGTACTCACATACACAAATATTTGCGAAATCAACTCTCAATTGTATTCAAAGTGACAAGAACTGAGGCCATATGATTTTCAATCACTAATTACTTTTCTATTTACAACTGTGGAATCCACAAGCAATGTTTTCTCAATTAATGTGGATAGCTCATTCCACTAGAAAAAAATGATTTGAAATTACTTTTTCTTCTTAAAAGGAATATGAAGGAATTGAGCCCTGGAATTTCACTGAACTTAATAGATAAGTGACATGCGTAAATCACACCTGTCATTTTACAGATGAAAGGATTTGACAGAACGTGAATTGCAACTATAAATCTTCTATATATGAATAGGATAGTAGACAGTCTCAGGCTCAGTTTTGTAAGTCATGATTTGTTGACAGTAATGCCCCTGATAATTAGCAGCAAGTTTTTATAATATTTAAGGAGTAAACTTCAAGGGTCACTGATTTTAAATCAAATGTTGGAGCAATTTGAGTTACCTTGTGTTGAGGAATCAGAAGGCTGTCACCTCATAAATCCCCTTGTATTCTTAACTGGTATTGACAGGGCTCTGTTGCAGCATTATATGACTTCTGATTTATTTTGTATGGGAAATGAAGCACTTGCTGTGAAGTGTTTCAATACTGGAAATTCTCGGAGGGTGGCTTTATTTTATTAATAGAGCAGTACAAATAAAGTTTAAATCATTTATTGTTCCATACTCTGCAGAAAAAAAATGACCCTGAAAGGGTTCTAAATGTTTCTTTATACCAAATGTTGAAGAAAACTTATTTTTATGATTACAATCTGACAGTTAGATATGGCATCATGAAAGCTACTCGCTCTTATATCAGATCAGCACCAAGTCAGGCAACAAGAATTTTTTTCCTTCAATATTCAATATATATGAACTGCTTCCTCCTACACAATATTTTTCTGACACCTAGGTTAATCACCCTATCATGAGAGAAAGTAATTTCCAGAATTAAATAAATCACTATTTGAAGGTGTCTCTCTCTACACTGGCTACAAAGGGAGCTTGGACTTACTGCATAGAAGGGTGAGAACTTCAAGGAAAAATAAGGACTTCCAGGCTTAGGCCAAAGCTTTGTCTAACCAACATCATTGTTCCCAAGAGCATATGCCAATAGGACCTGTAGGTTCTGTGTAGTAACTATGCTCTCTGTTGCCATCAAAAAAGGAGAATCTTGCTGAACCCTTCATTACAGGTATGTAGGAGGCAGGCAGAGATCCTCTTGGTGTATGGAGGACGGATGTCAGCAAGGGTGGAGACTGACTGGACTATAATTCAGGGGTATATGTGGGCCCCTATTGCCTCATGTCTGGGTCCTCACATACATGTAATTCTTTTTCTCTGTTTCCTTGCATTTGTGCCCCATCTAGACTAATTGATAGGTTCTATAATTATCAAGTTGGTAAAATATGACTGTGGAGCAGCACACTCCACATTTGACTGTGTATTATTGGAAAATAGACCAACAGTCTAGGTATGTTCATGGACATGGAGCAGTTCTTAATGTCCCCATGATTCCTGCAGCAAGAGGCACACCCAGGTGAACATGTATATCTTGAACACCAGCTGCAGTGGGTATTCCACCTCCTCATGAACCCCTTTTTAATGTTTTGGTGTTTTCCTGATTTCCTTTCCTTATATCTGTGAGGCTTGAGGACCTACCATGCCCTAACAGTTCATTAATTTCTTGTTGGCCCTGGAAGGAGGAAAAGGAAGTTACATGGGAACAGGGGGCAACTGCAGACACTATAACTGTTGTCTCATTCTGTCACATTTCGTACATCACAGCAGCAGGCAGTGCCCATCTGTCCTTGGATGATACTTTCAAGAAATTATGAGAGCTTTTGGGGCACTCTGCTTGGTGTTTCCTGCTGTTTCCCTGCTCTTATGTTTGTGACCCTTAAATTGTTACCCTCCTCCCTTTTCTGCTTATTATTTCTCCCACAATCCTTCTGCTTGCTCCAGAGTGGGTTTTCTCTCCCTATTTGTCTTCCCCAGACCAGGTTTCAGGGAAAAACATTTTACCCAGGAATGAATTTGTCCACAAGAAAAGGAACCATGAGGAGCACCAGCAGCTAATTTATGTTAAGACAAGAATGTAATAATAGGATACTCATAATCTTTCTTCTGGTGCCCTTATTTTCCTCTTTTCTCCATAAGCTTTGTCTTCTACCTGCTACCTGGATTCTTGAAATCATTGCACCAAAGTTAGGGATTTTAAGATTTAACCTCTATTCTAACAGGATTAAAATTGTCAGTTTCCCTCTTCTTCATTTTGACCAACCTTTTACTTCAGCTCTGCAACTCTATCTATCAATCTATCTATCAATCTATCTATCTATCTATCTATCTATCTATCTATCTATCTATCTATCTATCTATCTATCTATCCATCTATCTATCTAGCTAGCTATCTATCTATCTATCTATCTATCTATCTATCTACCTACCTATCTATCTGTATACATGTATGTATGTATGTATCTATATATTTCTATTAAAAAGTTATGGAATGTAACAATATGTGGTGTGAAAGAAAATTGGCCTTTCTTTTCTTTGCTTTACACTTGCTAATTGTTAATTTCATTAGGTTGTCCCCTAACTTGTGCATGGTGAGATGGTGTATAACAGTTCCCAATTTGCTTTCGCTATACAGTATGTGATTTTATAGGGCTCCTTTACATAATTTTCTTTATATGCCATCCTCAGTTTCCATTATTAGATTTCCAAGTGAGGAGCTAAAAAATATTTAGATTATTGCATGTGACACTGATAGCACAAATAGAACCTTCTTTTTTTCTCTATTTTTTTTTCCCAAATGGGAGAACGTTAAAAATTACTGTGATATTCATTATGGAGCGTCATTATTCATTTTTTCAATACATCATATTTACTGTTTTTCTTCCTTTCGCTGAATAATTACCCCCTTTGCATTCTAGGATTTTCTTGAATCATCTCAATCACTGTTAACTCCTTGATTAATATGAAGAGAGATGACCTTTGCATATAATCACTGCCCTATTGGTAGTGATAGGTCACCTCTCCTATGCAATTATGATAAAATTATAAACAAAATAATTCTGTGACACCATTATACTGTTATTGTCTTTCAAGGCATTAGAAAAAATACTTTCACCTTCTTATTGCTATTTTCCTTTCTTTGGTTCACTTCCCTGTACTCACGTTATGTATGTTATTTGTCTCTATTTACTTATTGTGATATTTTGCTACATTTGTTCACAACGAGTACTTGGATAAAATGTTGCTTCTTAACCCTACTGATTTACCTCATTGGAGTACACACATGACCATTCAAATAATGGTGTTGTTTAGTCCCTATACTGTAAGCTCTTGGACTCAAACTTTGAGTCTTGTTTTATTTTTATTAAGTATTATATCAGTTTTCAGAACTGTAGGAAATAACAAACAGTATATTTCTAAAAAATTAAAACATATTATAAATAGAAATAAAGACCAGTAATATCATTAGTCCTTGTCTTGATTGTTTAAGGAAAACAGCCTAAACCAAAACTGTGATTTCTTTCTTTCACAAGCCTAAAATTCATGAAGCAGTATTCTGCATCTCCTGAAAGAGTTTAGGAATGGTTGCTTTCCTCTGGGGTATTGCAACTTCATACCACTTTCTTCCTCTGAGCTGTGCCTAAGTGGAATAATTGAACCCATAATTTGCAGTTACACTAGCGGGAATACAATTATAAAGAGTCTCACTCTTAAAACACGTCTTTTTTCATTTGATTTAGGCACTTAGAAGTCTAATTCTTATTGAATTTCAAATGTGATTTAGCCTCTTGTGCCAGATTTGTAAAGGTATTTAGGTTCCTAATTCCTGTAATCAATGGAAGATAGTAGCCTTTAAAAATCTGGCCCTGAGGTGCATAATTTCTATTGACTTTCCTAAGTGTCTAAGCCACTTTCAAACTTCTGAGTCACGCAGGTGTTTTTGAAAAGTCACTAAATAGGGTCTACCAGAAAACCCTCTCCAGTTAGTGGGTGAGTGGTAGTTGCAGTTACAGTGTGAATACTCTCAGCCTTTTAAGGAGGCAGATGACACTGCCTGCAGTTGGAGAGATGGCACAGAAATAAGTGATTAATTGATTGGATGTAATTACTATATAAGGCACGACTCCCAGTCTTATCTTGCTCACACACCATGATCACTATTGTTACTATTGCAGCTAATGGTATTGTTGTAAGGCAGCAACTTTTACTCTTGTCTATACAGGTAACAGAAAGACTTTTAAGTCATATTTTAATCTGGTAAATTTAGCTCTTTGTCAGTGGTTTATTCTATGCAAAACATTAGTTATTAGACTCGATAAATGCTCAGTTAAAACACAATATTTCTGGATAGAGATATAGACTAAAATAAAGAATATAAAAAATTATTTGATAATGAAATATATTCCATTTTGCACTCAGTGAAAGTACAACACATGAGCTTTGTGTGTGTGGCTTCTGAGAAAGGTGTGACCAGAACACTTGTTTTCCACAAACTGTTGACCATATGCTAGTTTTAGATCATGTGCTTCCACTGATGCCAAATGGATTTTCTGATTCATATCTGAAGATGTCTTTGGCTTTTTAGATGCAAATAAGGATAGACATTGTCCATTTTTTAATATAAATTACACCCAGATTAAGTCAATATGCTTTGAAACCATATGTGTCTTTAGGCATTGATGCACTGGTGCATCCTCCTTAGCAACATGTTGGTGAGTATCTATACACAGAGATGGTGTGGATGGAAGCTTAGGCACTAAGGCTTAATAGGCTTAAACTGATTCTGTTAAATATTTTATAATAAATTTTGCCCTGAACACAGAAAAAAAGATTTGTTTCAGACACATATTTCTCTTTTCTCAAATGAATAAACCCAACCAAACAAACAAAATCCCATGCACACATGCACAAGAAAACAGCTGTGATTTTTATAATGAAATTTTGCAGGCAATTAGCCTGGAATGTAGAATAATCAGTTTAAGTAATTTAAATTGGGCAATATGTTGTAGTTTTAAAGCAACTATTGCACACTCTCAGTAGTTACTTGCCACTGGGATATTTGCTCAGCACTGAGTGCTGCATGTTCGTAATATGCAATCTGTACTATTATTACAACACAGTGCTTCCATGTTTAAAGGAGCCATTACTTTAATGCTGTAAAGTAAGAAAAGTAGTGACTTTGTTTTACATATATAAAACATAGAGATGCTGAAAAAGTGTTCCGTGAGCTTGCTTTGTAACTGCAGATCCCCTGTAGCTATTTTAAATTATTTTGGATACACATTCATACTACATGTGATAGTGACCCTGGGAAGAATGGAAAAAATATAACTTAATGTTATAGAAAATATAGTCATTGAATAAGACTCCAAATCTAATGCACTGTAGATCTGTGTCTTTTTTCTTTTTTTTTTTTTTTCTAATTTCCATGATAGAAGAGAAAAAAATAAAGAATCACCCTAAAATCACATTGACAGGTATGCTACATTTTCAGCTCAAGACAAAGAATGCAGAATACATAATTTATTTTATTTGGATGTTTTCTTAGTTAACAATTCTGAATGTACCAGGGCTGCCATATGTCCAGGTTTTTCTTGATAAGTCCTCTTTTTCCTCCCGGAAATGATGTCCAGGTGGAATATGAGTATTTTGGATTTTTTTTTTTTTTTTTTTTTTTTTGAGAATTCCAGATGCCTGGCAGCTCAGTTGGAGGAGCAGCAGAGACATATAGGCTACATATGGGCAGGTCAATCCATCTGATTTTACGTGCACATGCAGACCATCTGTGCAGTTCAGGTGCAGCAAGCCCAGTGCTTCGTGGATATATTTCTCCTGGGAAATCCTGCAGAAAAGGAAGGTAAACTTACAAATTACTCAGACTGAAAGCATATCTCCATTTTTACTAAGTTAGAGAACTTTAGAATTAAGGACTCAATCCCAAGCAATGCTCTGGACTATTGCCATACTATGGAACTCAACACCAAATGAAGTTGAAATTGTCATCTCCTGCTCTTTTGTCTCTGCAGTCATGTTGGGCTGCTTACAGAAAGATGAAGAGAGTAGCACAGGGCCAAAAAAGCTGACCTTTGTAAAGCAATGGATGGCCTTTTAAAGCTATCACATTATGTGGACACAGATCAGATAGCACCACATATCAGACACAGCTGAGAGCATACCCTTAACTGGTAATTCAGTGTTTAGCTGCTTCATGGTATGACAGCAAAGACTGATTACAATATATTACTATTCAAGACTATGTCAGTACTCAGCCACCACAGTGTGAAACAATTCTTTACAAAATATATTCTGCCTCATAGAAATCCAGATCAGGTGATATATATGGTTAGGAATCTATTAATGAGTGACATCCTGTCCCAAATCTAGGCAACATTAACATTTCTAACGTAGTGGATTAACACCAGTTATATTCAATTTTTTTTTGCTCAGTGATATAAATATGCATGGGGTCTTCAGCTCCAAAATTAGTAACAGATGGTGAGGCAGGATTCATTCCCAGTCCTGAGGAGCACTTTGCTATACTTTCCTTGCTCCAAAAGTGATTTAGAATGCAGTCCAGAAATGCAGGTGTGCAGATTGCTTGTCATGGAGAACCCCTGGCTGGTAAAGGATCCATTGAACCATTGCTGTGCCTGACTCTTTTTTATTATGCAAATCTAAACTCAGTGAAGTTATGGTTGAAAATTAGAGAGGTTATTTTAAGAAATGTTATATACTCTAATACTTCTAACTACTTCTGTGTCATTACCATGCCTTATCAGTGCCATCACAGCACACTAAGAAATACTTAAGCCTTTTGTTATTAAGAATTACTTTGTTATGTGTTATATCTAATGAGTGGGAAGTAAAACCTGGTTTGTTTGGGGTTTTTAACTTTTGTAAAATTTCTCAGGAATAATTGATGGCACCATAAAAGAAAATGGTTACAATCCACTAGAATATTCTAAGGTAATCTGTGTTTGAACAAAATGTATATGTAATTTTGAGCCAGTTCTTATAAGAAATATAATTTGATAAAAAACATGCTTTTCTACCCTACTCTTCATTCTACTATGCTGTCTCAGAAGAAATCCCTTTCTTCTTTCTCCTTTTGAATCTTAGGTACCATCTAATCCCATGAATCTATTGTTCATTTTTATTTCTTTCTATTATCCACAAGCTCTCAATGCCATGCTGTTTTCCTTCCAATGACACAAACATTAACCTTGCCACTGAAAAAAAGTCTTGCTTCTTTCTACTTTAGAGCTAATTGATTGTTGATTTTAAAATCTTGCTTATTTTTTTCTCTAACCTGAACTATTTTCCAACATATCCTCATATGTACAATGAAACTATTCTTACTGCCGTTTCTAATTACTCTTTTTTTTTGCCAGACATTATTCCATCTTAATCTATCAGCTGTGTTTGATATTACTGACATCTCCTTAACTCTTGTCTCAGTTAGTTTCTGTGATACTTTCCTGGATCATCTCTTGGTTCTAACATCTGACCTTTCAGTGCATTCATCAAAGAAGAAACCTCAGTGTGGTGGAACTACAAACTGTGTTCTAGATTATTATCTTCTCTTTCATTCTCTACAGGTAATTTTAGCTTCAGATGCAAACTAATGCTATTATTCTTCTGTTATGACAAATCATACTTCTACTTTGGCCAAACCTATTTTCTCCCGTACAAATCAAAATACTGTTTCATCTCTCATACATTCCTGAATATATCTAGTTGTTGGCTCAGATTCCATGTAGCTAAAATAAAGTCTTGTTCTTCTTCTTGAAGACTTCCTCCATTTTTTCTTTTCTGCTGAAAAAAAGCAAAGACCTATCTGTCAATCACACCTATCACCTGGCCATCACAGAAATCCGTATGAACAATTAAAGCTTAACAGTCATTTAGACTTGCTTAATGGCTAATGAAAATTAATAGATAGTTTTAAGCCTATTTTTCCTAGATCTTTATTTCCAGAATGTGTCTAAGTATTGTGAAATATCTCTTGGTTGAAGCCTTTTCTATTTCATCTGTTTCCTGTTATTGGTCATTTCAGTTAGCATAGCATCCTTCTCACAGGACCTAAGACAGTTAATCTTTCTTTTTTAATACACTCAAAATGTTTCTGTAAAGATCTTTTTTATAGTTTGGCACTTTGACCAATTCAATCCATCTCTCTCTGTCTTTCTCCTGAATTTTCTTTCCCTCTTTCTTACACTGAACCCTGACTCCTGCTTTCACATTCAAGGAAGAGCCTTTCTTATGGCTCATGTTAGCCATTTTCATTCTTTTCAATGCAGTTATTTAATTTTTATGTTAGGCCCTTATTTTATATATATATATATATATATATATATATGTATATATATAATTTTTTTTACAATTTATTTTTTTTAAACTCACATTTGGAAAGGTGTCCTTGAAACATCTGCAATCCTAACTCACTGTCTTCCTTTCAACACCTCCTTTTCCCTGATGCCTTCAAAATACTTCCCAACTCTCTGGCTACAAGTGGTGCTGAGCCAACTGCCTGCAACACTGACCAATGTGCCTTATTGCTTCCTTATCTTTCAATTGTGAAAATTTGAGCTTGAACATTTTGGCTAATGCTGGATTCAGTTGTACCAAGTAGTCAAAATTTCATAAAACAATACACTGTTTGAGGAAAGTGGTACAAAACTAGGAAAAAAACCCCAACTTCTTCACATGACAAGAATTTTAATAAAACTTAACACCTATGTGAAGATTGGGCTAGACTAAAAAAAAACCAAACAATGGACTAAAATCAATATTACAGAAAAGGAGCTAAATGTTGAATGAAATAGTCTTGGATATTATATTCCATCTATAGCCTTATTTCTCAAAGCTTTAAAAGAAAATCTTTTCCTCTCAAATGGCCTCAGTATTGAGTCTGAGGGAAAAAGGAAAAAAAAAAAAGGTGCTGTTACTGTTTCTGTTATTGTTATTAACACGGTCACCAAAATACTTCCATTAAATACTCATGAGCAGCAGGATGTACCCTCAAAAGACACCTGATCCCTAGTCAACAAACACAGAAAAAGTGTTCTTTACCCTCTTTCATTCCTTCAGCATATTTCTGTGTTTTCCTCAGATTCTTGTTACTGGCACTCCTTCTCTTACTCTTTTCCTTTCTGTTCTTCAATCCTGAGAGCAATCACAATGGCAGCAAAAGCAGAACAGCCCAGATGTTTTAGCCTAGCCTCAGCAGGAGCAGTGAAGCAGATGGACCTGGTCTAATCAGTCCCACAACATCCCAGGGTATCTAGTGAGAGCACAGAACAGAAACTGTGGCATTAGAACTGACTGGCTCTCCTGAAAACCTCTATTTCACCCAGCGTTTACCCTCTCTTTTGTATTTTCACTTGTGTATTTTTAAAACAGGAAAATAGGACTCAGCACACTGATTATCTCAACATTCACTAGCAGAGGTAATGCTGTGTTTTGCACCATGAGGGAATGACACTTTGCAGGGAACTTGCTGAAGATGCCTCAGAGAGCAGCTGGTGACCTGCAAGCCAAGTCATGCCTGGGGCCTCATGTCCACCCAGCTCAAAGGTAGGTTCTCTAGAGTGGACTGGTCTTGTTCACAGAACATAACACCCGGTCCTATTTGTTATACCTTGGAAATAAACAGTGAAAAAGGCCATTATATTCTTCTTCTGTTTTGGGCAGGGTTGGGTTACTTTTCATTATTTGAATATTTTGGTTTTGTTTTGTGTTATTTTCTGTCTCAGAGAGCCAGAAGATAAAACAACCTTATTGAGTTGATGATTTTTTAAATGTGAATCAAGACTGTTGTAGATCTTTTCTAAACATTACCCGCTCTCCAGTGACTGAAATACATTAACATTCCTGATTTTCTGAGCCTATCCATTCCTTTGAAGTTATACCAGTGGGTATTATCTGCCATTCCTTGGTTCTGCTCTATGGATTACAGGTCTTTGAGGCACAAATTTTCACTTATGATCATAACTGCTTTACCATGGAGGTCCTGCACCACAGTACTGATGGCTGTTGGAAATAACAGTTAATGCACCAGTCTCGTTTATTCTGCTGGCAGTGGGAACAAGTTTCAATTACAATCAGGGCCTGTGTGTTTTGCTCTTCGCTCCCAGAGAGTGAATGTCTTCTTCCCTGGTGGAAAGGTCCCTCCATCTCTACCCAGCAGGCAAAGATATATATACAAAGCCAAGGCTACAAAGGAATGAGCTGAAGTAATTCTCTCGAGCTAAGAAGCCCCAGGTTAAAGAACAGGTGTTTCCAAAAATTAGGAATCTGGGAATGGAAGAAGAGGTGAGTTCATTTCCATGAAGAGAGCTTGCCCCAGGCAGTTCTGTAACTCACTGTAGAAGGCTTTCTCAGGGACTAGCCATCTGTCTAAGGCTGACCTATACACTGTGAATAAGCCACAGAGCCATGCTCTGTAGCTGATGAGGGCTTGCTTGTAAAATCCCAAATATTTGCTGCATCTTATTGCTCTGACTTCTTTCCTATAGGAGAAATTTTAGTTTCCATGTCACTTTGAGGCCAAATAATAAAAAAGACCATCATTATTTTATGTTATTAAAGATAGATACATCTATTAAGCATCTCTTGAACACATTATTATCTTAATGTGTTTATTTTACAACTGCATTTTATAGCATTGTGCAGATACTTCAATGAAAGTAAAATCAAATTTCAGAGACAAATATAAACTTATTTTTTTCTAGAAGAACAAATATTTCCTTCAGGGATTTGGTAGTCGTTTCCTCTTAACATCTTCATTCTTCTAGAAGAACGTTAAGTTCCTCATTGAGAGCTGCGTTTTTCTACGGCTTTTTAAATTATTACCAACTATATAAATCAATAAATAACTATTCACTAGGTCACAGAACAAAAATGAAAGTAAGTCTGGGATTTGCTAGAAGAGCAGATGCCCCATCAGGGATTCATATCACCAAACCTTGGCCCACATCCATAGAGACACAGAATTTCACGTAAGAATCTTAATTCCCTTTACCAGGAGCAGTGAAAGATTCACAGCTCAGACTAATCCTTAGATAGGTCTTACAACTGTTTTGCTGACCTGACATTAACTGTAGACGGATTCTAGAAGATGGTTTAAACAAAATTACTCTCATTTAGTGGTATAAATCTAAGCCACATAAAACTGCCTCTTAAATTTTAGATTGTGCCTTGATGATAATCTCAGCTCTACACAAATACCAGAAAAGCTGTAACATGGGAGATGGGAAAAAGAGCAATTGACTGCCAACATTCACAAAATTGTGCTCCTGCTTCAATTCAAAAAGAAAATAAGACAAAAATTTGCATCCACGGTCCCAGAAAAGGCTTCAGGAGTAGGGTTACCAGGAGCAAGTACCCCCACTTCTACTGTAAGAGGGCTCTCTTGATTTTCTCAGTGATGCTCACAACAAAAAAAAAAGGTTGTCAGGGATGCTGAACCAGAATATTACAGCGTTTCTTATTCCCTGACGTTTCTCTTTTTGAAATTTTCTTTTTTTTTTTTTTTTTTTTTGCTTCACCAAAAAAAAAAAAAATTATTAAATTTAATCCAAGATCAAATATTTTCCAGTTTCCTAAGACTTTATATTTTGTTAGAAAAATTGATCCACTAAAATACTTTCATAGAGCTCTGAAAATAAGTGTGCCAAATACAGCTGAAATAGGACCAAAAATATGTTCTGTCTCAAAGCCTTTGCATTGTCCTAATGAAAAGGTGGAGATACTATCTAAGATTGTAACTTTCTTCCCCTACCTTGAGCAGAAATTATTTCCCCTTAGTCTGATGTAAACCAGTAGAATTTTGGTAGTTTTTATTTTTCCTTACCTTTTGAACAAAAGAAGCTTTTAAACCATTTTATTCCCTTCTCTCTTGACAATGAAAGAGGTTGAATTATTCTATACAACTTCTTCTGAGGACAATCCTGCTGAGTAGGACTAGGGATGCTGGTGGATGAGAGGATGGACATGACACAGCAATCTGCATTTTGCAGCCCAGAGAGCCAGTGGTGTCCTGGGCTGCATCCAAAGCAGCGTGGGCAGCAGGGTGAGGGAGGAGATCCTGCCCCTCTGCTCTGCTCTTGTGAGAATCCACCTGCAGTGCTGTGACCAGCTCTGGGATCCACAGTACAAGAGGGACATGGACTGCTGGAGTGAGTCCAGAGGAAGGCCACAAAGATAATCAGAGGGCTGAAGCACTCCTGTCTCCTATAAAGACCAAGAGAAAGAGCTGGTTTGGAGTTATTTAACATGGAGAAAAGACTCCAGAGAAACCTTAGAGCAGCCTTCCAGTAAGTAAAGGGGACCTACAAGCAAGCTGGAAAGGCACTTTTAAAATAACATCTTTAAAACAGTGACGGGACAAGGAGGAAATGGCTTTAAACTGAAAGAGGGTAGATTTAGCTTAGATATCTGGAAGAAATTCTTTACTGTGAGAGTGAAGAAACACTTGAACAGGTTTCCCAGGGAAGTCGTGCATCCCCCATCATCGGAAGTGTTCCAGGCCAGGTTGGGAGGAGCTTTGAGCAACATGGTCCACTGGAAGGTTCCCCTGTCCTTGGGAAGAGGATTGTAGCTACATGATCTTTAAGATCCCTTCCATCCCACACCATGATTCAGTGACTCCCTGGGCCAGACTTACTGGTAGCATATCTGATGGATGCACTAAAATGCTGGACAGCACAGGAGAGGTAATCTGAACACGGGTCACTTTAACAGTCCTCAGGAGAAGCAGACCATTCTTTGAGCCCTGATGAGAGCTCAGCAATCTCAAATTTGAAATAGCTTCTAAACTGCAGGCCTCCATCCTAATATTCTCATGATCTTACCATAATCCATCACAGCTAATTATATTAACTTCCTCAATTTCATGCCATATGCTTCATTATCTCTGCAAGAGAAGTCAAGATTTCCAAAGGACAGTCTCTTCTTTAAATTTGAATATATTTTTTAAAAAATTATTTTATCATTTTATCCTACTTATCTTGTGTATTTAGTGATGTAGCCACATTACCATCATCAGATAACAAGAAAATTGGCTTTTTCTTTGTCTTCCTTTTGTAAAACTCAGATAAACAATGTTTCCCCTTTCACAGTTGAGAACCCTGACCAATGACACAGTTGAAGTTAAAATTAGTTGAAAGGGAGTGAGAGCTTTTGTCAGGATCTGGCTGGAAATCACTGCTTAGTAGAAGGTAAAAGTGCTCCTACGTTTTCCACAAACACTTTACAAGGCAAGGAGGAACTTTAAAGAGGAATGACAGCAAAAACTATTGGAAGATTAATGAGGATCCCTGCAGCCTGGTCTTTTATGGATCACCAACTTTTCTTTCATCAGCTATATTTACTCAGCAAGTAAATCCACTGCTAAAAAAATATGAAAAGCTCTTCCACAAGCCTGTTTAAAGGTAAGAGATCCTAAACAAAAGAGTTAACAGCATTCGAACAACAAAGAAAGCCTTGAGGGCGGGGAGGAAGAAAAAACCTTTAGGAAAACCTTCATCTTGCCTGTCAATTAGTCATTTTGCTATTCACTGCATTGCAGCTCCTGAACTATCTTTTCTCACAAATGGAAAGAATGCAACACAGAGTGGTTAATCTTATTACTGCATTGATCTTTTATTAAGCAATATGCTGAACCTCTTGGATTGTTATTAAAACTAAAATGTGTTTATGGCATACAGCATGTATATCTAGCCTTCTGGATCAAAGTATCTCCTGGCACTGTCACATACTAATGAGGTAAGTTGAGCTCAGAAACTTCACATTCATCAGGAGAAACAAAATTTTGTATATTATACATTTTTAATGACTTGTCTCAGTCCTGATTTTAACTTGCAATAAATTACATTTGTAACTTATTACAGCAAATGCAATTTGTAATCATACAAAATAGTCCATGGAAATAGCATTCTATTGACAGGATTTTTCTTGTGCATTTTTGCTGTAGTCTTGATGACATGGTAGTGATTCACACTCTATTAAAAATTATCATCTAAAACAGGCCACTCTTATTTCAAGCCAAAAAGCTTTTCCTTGTGCTCTGCTCATCTGTGGTGAGGCTCTCCCACATGAGAAAAGCTCTATAGTCACTGAGGATCAAGTCTAGCAGGTAAACTAAACTGCTGCCAAATTTTTGCAGAAAACTACTCTCTTTGTTACATTTTCACTAGGAAACTAAGCAGGAGCAGGGCATGGCTCTAAACAGGGACCTGTGACCCTCTATAGTCTATTCCACCCACACTTGCAATTGCAAGCAGAGGCTCAGAGATAAGAAGTGCCTGGAGTGGGCAGCACTAGCTCAGGTGAGGGACAAAGCAGCAGGACTGGTTGAAGGAGCAGTACCTCTTTTAGGAGGGAGGAGATGCAAACAGGAGTAAAGAGCACAACATGGCTTCTTTATTTGTGTGGATATAGCTTTTGTTTGCTTTCTGTCAGATCTGAAAGCTACATTTATATTTTGTGGCGTTGTCTCACTTTTAAAATTGCCTTTACAGCTATTTAGGAGGTTTTTGAAGCATATTCCTCATAATAATGCTCAACATATAATTACAGTTGGTTAGGGTGATTTTTTTTTAAACAAACCCTCTTTATTAAAATTAATGAACAAGCAAATAAACAGAAATAAGGTATTTCTGAAACCTAAGGTATTTCTCTGAAACGAAAAATCTGATTTAATTTTCCTAATTTTTCTTTGAAAGAAAATAAGATTTCACCAAAAACAAAAACTTTCAAATAGAAAAATATTTTCATTTTTCTTTTTGGATTTCCTACAGGGAAAAAGACAATCAGATCTTTCAGTACAATCTAAAGCTTCATTTTGTTCACAACTATCAGTCAGGTACCTTAGGACACAGAAAATCTGGCAGATTACCAGATTCCCTACAAATATACCATCATAAGATGCAAAAGGCATATTTGTACCTAGGTCCCCTGATCTGTTACAGAGGACAGACTATAATTTTAGTAGAAAGAAGGAGTGTGGGACAACCAAACTGGCAGAATTTATACCATAACATTTCCAGTTACACCCTTTGCTGGTGAAACTCACCTAAAAGCTGTGGCGATTTCAACATGCTTGTTCAAAATGCACAACAGAAGGCACAATTGGAGAATCTTCTGTATTTTCCTCAAAAGCACATCAGAGCATCTCTCTTCACTAAATTGCCTTCAGCCTGCCTGGTACAGCACTGTGCCCACAGAAGGCACAAGTGTGCATTTGGGAGAAGAGTGGCAGGTCACACACTGTCTGCTGGGTGTGCACCAAAATCAGCTGACACTGCACATTCCTGTAAGTTGATATCATGCTTTCCAATCATCCCAGGTGTGCTATGGGGCTTTTTCAATTCCAGTTTTCCTCCTAACTTCAGTTTTACTCATGGCAAGAAATCCTTTAACAGGGGCATCAGTAGGGAGTTTCAGTTTTAGGCAGTGAGCATGATAATTAATACAGATTTAAAGATTTAAACAAAAACAACTCAGCAGCTACTCATACAGGCAGGCTAGGGACAGCACAGTCAGATGTGGTTCTCTGCTCTGTCTCCAGGGTCTTGTAATTTTTTTCTGTATGTGTATAAGAAAGAAGGAATTTCTCAATCAATATCTTGTTTTTGCCTGTGCTTCTGGCCCTAAAGACCTCCTATGGCGTATACCAAGCACTGGGCCAGCCCTGACCACTCACATGCTACCACTATGTAATATACACCTTCAGCCAAGCTAGGCTAATCAAAAAAGAATAATTCAAATGCAACATATTCAAATAAACTCTGCAGTGAACAAGTGAGCTCAAGGACCTTTTTGATAACATTTGCATGTGAGTCATTAAGCAGATGTAATGCTTAGAATTAACATTGCTCAGTAACTCCTCTTCATTTTTTGTTGATTAGGCTATTGCTTAACAATAGTCCACAAACATTTAGATATGTTTTGAGTAATGAATCACTGACTGCTTTTGTTTGGCTTTGCTAAACTTTAGATAGATCAATAATTTTTAGGCCAGAAGTGATGTGCATGATCCTCATCCATCTAATAAAGTTATTTCTATTGTCAGTAAGTGTCTGGTTTTTCAAGTTCTACAATAGAGATTCTAGTCCATAACAGACACAGATATAACGGAATAAAGGGAAATAATACTCTTTTTAGAAATACTTAAATGTATTAAAGGATATGGCACTTTTAAAAACAATAATTATTAGCACAAATAACCTTTACATTTTTCACATATCACATCTTTCAGTCTCAAAAATCATCAGCATTCTCAAGTTAACATACACTTACCAATGAATGTCTATGAAAATTTACTGTTTGGTTACGTTAATTCTGGTTATACCACAGCAAAATGCAGAAGAGACCCACTGCATACTGCAGAGGCCTGCACCATATTTTAACTTTTACAGATATTCAGTAAGTTTATTTTTAAATAAAATACCTTTGTTTAAAAAAGAATATTTTTAAAAGAAAATTTAATTAAATACTTATTTGTCTGTTCACTCCACCCACTTCCCTTTATTAACATTTTCTTTGGTTTCATCCCTTTTCGAATTTGATTTTATATTCTTAGAAGATAGCATCATATTTTAGAAAGCTTCTGCTGTCCTCAGTATGGCCAACATTGTGTAAAGACAAACAACAAATAGGTAAAAAGTGACGCAACATAATTACTCTCCACCTGAAATATTAGGTAACTTATTCCTGAATAAAGTAGAAAAGTTTTTTTTCTCCACAATACCTTAAGCATCAAATGTCTAAATTAATCAAGCTATCAGCCCAGATTTTACCTATCGTAAATGCTGTTTTCTAACAGGGTAAAACACAAGATCATGCATTTTGTTCTTCATAAATTCTGTTCTCTACACAAACAACAGGTTTGTCATTTTCAGCATAATAATCATGTCATCAATAAACTTGCCATTTGTATATTGAATATCTTCCTTCCATGAACTTTGTTTTCTTTTTTCAATCTACACATTCAAATCTAGTTTCTTGGGAATTCAGCTTCAGTTGAAGGGTACTATCTTTCCTCAGCCAGCCCAGTTTACCATCTAAGTTGAAGTGAGGGATGTGGCTAATGGAGACACTTGCTGTTTGGTTGTTCACATAGATCACACATGCCAGCCTCTTCAAACACTGCAAGGTTCACTTGTGGTAACTGGTAGGTTCATTTCAGGTTGATTTGCCAGGTAGCAGGCTGTGATTTTTAGTGTGCGCCTATTCAACGGCTACTATTAAGAAAATAACTTTTCAGCAATAGTGGATAAAAGAATATCTTATTTTTCTCTTATGAAAGGGCACACCCAGGACAGCCAGCCAAATACTGTGTCTCTTCAAGAATAAAGCCTATGATCTCTTATAAATCAGGAATTTTTAAGATATATGATATGGAGGTATCAGCATACATCTATACACAGTGATTCAAGGCTGCCAGCTCTAGAGGCAACATGATCTTTGTCAGCTTGAAGGTCTGGTCCTCTCAAGCTAGATTCCTCCATTTGGAACTGGCAAACTTGATAACATATTTCAGTTCTGTACAAACCAACCTCTAGTTTTCTTGTCAGTTTGAATAGCCTCAAAATCTCTATCTGCACTAGTAAATAAAAGAACAGTGTGGAATGTTGCTAAACATCATCCATCTGTGCTGTTAGTGGCCAGATCAGCTAGTATGTTCCTAAATGTGTCCTGGGCATGGGCAAATGAAATTCCCCATGGGAAGCCTGGAATTGGGTACCTGATTTGGTGGCTCAAACAGTTAAGGAGTGAGATACAGAAACTTCTCTACCAGGCCACCAGTGTGGGACAACATGCACAGACATGGCTTACAGATTTGGCCAAAGTAGGCAAAAAACCCACTGCCAGATGCCAGAAAATGGGATCTCCTAGTCATCATCTCAATATCATACAATCATACAAGAGTTTGGGTTGGAAGGGACATTTAAAGACCATCTAGTCAAACCCCTTGCTATAAGCAGAAACATCTTTAACTAAACCAGATTGCTCAGAGCTTTATCCAACAGGGAATTGAATGTTTCTAGGAATAGGGCACTTACCACCTTTCTGGACATATGTATGTGGGCAGTCCTGTCTCCCAAGTACAGAACAGTATGAAAGAATGTCTGCATCACCTCTAACATCCTTTAGTACAGACAATGTACTTAGAGATCTCAAAACATGTCTCTGGTCATCTTCAAAATGTCCTTAAGGAATTCTCCCCATCTCTCCCAGAGACTTCAAAATCCTGACAGGACATCTATGTTCCTGAGTCATAATACTGAAGAACCACAGCACTACTGACCTTTACACTGGTTGGACTTTCTAACAATGCTTATTTTGGCACCCTAGAAAATCAGTTCTGCAGAATTAGTAGGCTCTGCTTCAAGGTCTTATGAGATCCCAGTGGTTAAGCATGTTCTGGACTAGCACAAATTTGGATGAGCTGGACGAAGTCTCAAATTCCTTTAGGTTAGACATAACCTAAAGGATTAGAAGACTGAGTAAAGAATTTCAGCAGTCCTATTGCAGCCCTATTACAAGCTGAGTTCATACTAAAAGGGGTCATCCTTTCAGGGACAGAAAGGAAAAAAAGGCAAGTTCAATTCTTTATGCTATAGAATCCCATTTCTCCTGATCTATTAAATTGGGTCGTTCTTAAAAATTATACAAAAAATGTCATCAACAGAACTTCTAATTTCTGTTTCTTTTGAAGCTGACCAACTGAAAAAGGCAAAATAGATTTTCTTAAAGTTTTGTGAGCAAAGTATAATCTTATAGTGAATAGTGTGAACAGCAAATTTCATCCCAGAGTTAATTTCTGAAGCCCATTTATAAATCTTTGAAATACAGGTTTGTAATGGAAATACTGACAGACCTTTAACAATAGTGCTGCTATAATGAGATTTGTCATTTATGATTAATTGAGGATAGTCTTAAAACATCTTTTCTAAAAGCATCTTCTTTCCATTGGATTTATTCCCCATAAAGCTATATCATAAAAATCAGTTCCCCAATTTTGTCAAGTGCCAGAGACATTCTGCTTATTTACCCTTAATGATAATCCAAGCTTCTGACAAGTAATAATTTCATCTGCATCACTTCAATCAAACTGATTTTATTGAAAACCTGCAAAAGCAAGGTCTAGAAATCTGCAGTGTTTTTAACAATGTATTTCTAATTGCAATATTGTTTCAAAATCTGTGAAATACAAATGGATTTTAAAAAAATGAATGCATAATTATAGGATTAAATTAAGAATTAAAAAAAAATATGGTTAGCTGAAGACTATTTAAAAAAAATGTTTCATCCTAAATGTTTCACTTAGTGCATTAATACCACTTTGTGAATGCAGTTCGTTTACTCTAGTGTAATTGAATTTGCTTGTTAATCTGTTTCCAAAAGGTGTTCAAAAATACAGCTGTGCAAGCAAATGGAATTTTACAAAAATGAATATTTATGAAGATCCAGATTTCCTTATTCCCAAAGGAATGTTCAAATTTTACTCTAAATCTTTAAAAAGATTTTTTATCTTGCTTCTTGCGTATATTAGTGATGTGGGCTGCTTATTAATCAATGTTTAACAATGTAATTACAGCTGGTTTTAGTCTTACCAGATAACACAGATTAATAAATGACCTGCAACTAGTGAAGTGTGTAGAAAGGGTAATGAATTCCTTCCATCAGCACAATAATTTATTAGTAATAAACAAAGAGTATGATGAATTAGAAGAATTTGTAGAGTTTCTGAATATTGCACCAAAATTTCCAGATGAAAGCATTTAATCATGCAGTTTTCATTCATTTATTTCCTTTGTAGCAATTCTGTGAGCTATACTATGCTGGCATTCGCTTTTCTGAGCTATGTTAAGACATCCTTTGAAAGCCAAGTTCCAGGGTTTTATATCAGCTCACACTGCTACACACGAATCTTACCTGTCACTGAAGTTAGTGTAACTTTGATGTGAACTAACTAAATTCCTTCCATACAGCAAAACAAAACATAGCCAAGCAAAGCTGTCTCCTCACTGGTTAGAAGTATGCAGAATTCCTTTGGACAACAATATGCAGCTGAAGGTAAAAAGGAACACTTATAGAAGCAGTCTGATTAATGTGACCTGTCTGTGAAGTGGGGATATCGCACACATCTGCATGCTAGAGAGATGTAACAGCAAAAAACATAGGCAAATGTCATTTTAAAACAATCTTGTTATTGTAGCCTCCTTATGAACTCTTCTGGCTTTTCATCATTTGGATACAGACAGACACCTTTTCAAATCAAAGCTACACCTTTCTGAGAATTGTATAATTCCCTATGAACAGCAAAACTGAAGGTGAGAAGAAATGGCAAGGCATTGATAATACAGTGTACCCAAAGGCTTCATCAGTAATTGCAGCAACAGCAACAGAACTGTTAAGTGACTACGACAGTACCCACAGTGATAACCCAGCATATCCCCTGCACAGCACAGCAGCCTCCTCTTTTTGTCTTTGCTCCTGCTACTCTACTTCCCTGAGCTGCCCCTCTCCCTAGTTCAGCAGGGCAGAGGAGGAGGCAAGCTGTACACTTAACCTTCCCTCACTCCTCTTGCTCCTCCAGCATGGTCTTGAAACAGAACCAAAACAGTGAGAGGGCAGTCAGGTAGATCTGCTGTGCCCTCAGGTGAGAGAGGATGCATCTTGAGGACAGGCATAGCTCAGTGAGGATGCAGAAGAAGGAAGTTCAAACACCTCCTATCTGACTGTAGGTTACTGTCTCAACTATAAGTCAGACTACCTCAGGAACAATTCCCAGCCTCCTAGAAAAAATCAAGTGGAAAGCTAATGGGGGAAGAGGTGGGGAAAAACCTCTACAACCTCACAAAATAATGAAGAATTTTTGTTTCTTTTAAAATCTAATATTATCCAGATACTTTATATTTTTTAATATCCAGATAAAAAACTTCTGAAAGCTTTAAGTGGTGTAACTCATTATAAGTTAGATACCTTAGCAGGTAGAAATCTTAGCAGGTGCATAAAAACACTAACTCCAGGGGCTCACATCAGGTAAGGCTCAGGCTCACCACACTTGGTAATTGGAAGTGTGTGTGAAGGACTGTTAAGAGAGCTCAGGACCTACTGTGCTTTGACCAACATCCAGCCCTATTACACATGTGCATCTAAACCCTGCACTGACTTCTATGAGAATTGTACAGGTGGGAGAATTGCAACAGTGACTCTCAAAGTGACACAGTGACAGAAGCATACCCAGGGGGAACCTGAGGGCACATCAAAAGGGAATTCAGAGCAGAAATCATTGAGAATATACAAGCTACACCTAAAAATATGCATAGATTTCAGTGGGTTAGAATAGGCTGTAATGAATTATGTAACTGTCATGAATTCTTGCCAAAAAGCCCCAACTAGCATAATGTTGTTGCAATTATGTCAATTCACAGGAGATAAGAGACTGGCCCTCTGTAAACACTGCTTCGTGCATGAAGCTGTATTATCTCTACATTCCATTTATCTAAGACTACTGAATTTATGAGGAAATTATGTATGTAGACACATACATATGCATATTTGACAAATAAATGTACTGAAAAGTCTCAGTATGAACAGATACGGTACAGTACTTGTTTTGAAAGAAAACATCTTAAATAATCTCCTAGTGAATCCAAATTCAGATGAAGCTCTTGCCAGCTGCCAGCAGTTACTAACAGGTACAGTAGAGGCAGTGCAGACTTAAAGCTATGTTCTGATTTCAGCAGGAAGGAATGTGACAAACTAGGGTATTTTGCTGAGCCTGATTAAGCACCTAAAATCTAGCTTAATTATGCTACAGCTGGTTATATGCAAGGCACATTATATGGCAGGACAAAGAGGCTGGAATAGCAGTAAAGCCTCCTTGTTTCTCTCTGAGAGAGGAAAGCCTTTGCACAGGCATGCCATAAGAAAACCTTCACAGCACTGACTTGCACATCACAGCGAGGGGCAAAGCTAAGGCTAGGCTGGGGGAAGGAGGAGAATCTGGGACAGGGCTCCAAACAGCAGAGGCTGAAACTGGTCCTGCAGGGCACCAGCCAGCTTTAGAAGTGTGCCATAATTTTACAGAACCTCAGAGTATTTCAGAATACAATGAGGGCATTTTCAGCTTACCAAAAGAGAAGGACACAAACGTGACTTAATTTTCTTTCAGCTTGCCATGTCCTTTGACTGTAAATTTTAAGAGGCACACAATGGTAAATTTTTGGGTGGTTTTGTTTTGGTATTTCTGTTTGTTTGTTTGTTTGTTTGTTTGTTTGTTGTGTAGCAACATTCATTGACAAGCCTGTGACCACTTGAGGGAAAAACAAACTCCCACTACCCATATGGGATGATTAGGAAGATATATGTTAACAATGAACAAGGAAAAATAAGTGTAGATCTATCTTTTCTCCTGGAATTCAGGAGGTAGATTTCCTCTAAAATATTCTTGGCAGATGCCCTGGGTCTGGCAGACTGTGTTTTGGTTAGGTTTTTTTTTTTTTCCCTAATCTTAATACTGGAAGTTCACTTATGTAAGTTGATTTCTTACTGTAGGGCTTACCACAGTAATACACCAGTTATAGAATTTTTTTTTTCTGGTAGTGTACAAATGAAATAAGTGAAAGAAATACAAAATCATATTACCTCACAGACAGCATAAATCTGAATTCTTTGTTTTTAAGGTCCAATTTGCCAGATATATTAATTAATTTCCTTTCCTGCAACATTATTTGAATATTTGGTAACATTTGAAAATGGACTAAAGAACAAAATTTAAAAGTGAAGGGAAATAGAACATGTTAATTCGTGTATCACAATAGATGTTGTTTATAAACCCAAGGAAATTATAGGATGCTCCAAGATATGTACTATGAGTAGAAAATATATTTGTTACCTATCAGATAAATTGTAGACCACAATGCAGCAAAATATTATTTGGGGTAGCCAGAATTAAGAAAAGTTATGCATTGGATTACAAACCCTAACTCTAAGCAACAAGGCAACAAAATGACAAGTGAATTACTGTAGACAGCTGCCATATTACTCATGAGAAAGAAGGAACACTCAAAAAATTGATGTATAAGAAACCATACCCCACTGCACCATTTAGCTCTTTTTATCACCACAGTATCTTCTTAAAAAAAAAAAATGTGCAAAACGACAAAGTATTTCTTGAAATTAAGAGCTTTTCACCTGAAAGAGCATGAAAGATCCTTAGTGTTAAGTGTGTCACTCTCATTCAGCTGGAGTATCACCTAGCTCTCATCTAGATCAATGGAACCACTTACATGAGGAAAACATTGCCTGAACTGAGGCCTCAGATGGGAAACAACTAAGAATTTGCTTGTGAAATTATATTAATTAAAAGAAAAAAAAACTATTCAGTAATGTGTGGGGTGAAATTATCTGTTTGTGGAGCATGTTTTCATGGGAACAGAGATAGCTAATCTGGTTGCATGAAGGACAGAAGGACCAGAGACAATATTGCAATACTAAGGTTTATATGTGTCCTATTTACTGATCCAGGCAGGGCTTAGCTTGCCCTTTAGGGTCTACTTCAGCAAAGTCTTTTTCCTTCACTATAGAGCCATGTAGCTTAATTTTATAAATGCATCATCCCTGCATTTGTAACAGAAGATTATTACTCTAAACAAACCAGAATTGACTGTATAAAGACGGTTTGTTGGTTACTTCTATTAACCTTTGTCACACTATGGTAAATACTAAAGAAATCACATCCTGAAACTACAGTTAGCAAATTCAAGCCAAAACAAAATTCATTCTGAATAAAGCATTACTTACTCATGAAACAGGCTATCACGTGCACTTTCATATTTAAAGGAGATAAAATATGCAAGGTCTTGTGATTTAGTGTATCTGGCAAGCATCATATATCTGAGGAAAAAACAAGCTCCTACAAATTAGTATGTGTATTACTTGTCAGAAATCTGGTTTACTTGCACTGGATAATGAGAGATCAGTTTTAGGGAGAGGTAAATTCACAGGCCAGGACAGAAGTGGCAGTATATCTGCATGGAAACTTGACAGAGTATGAGAATACGTGAAGGATGACAAAGAGGGAAATCTGCAGAGGGTTGTACTCCTGAGAGATGCAATTCTTAAATTATTCTACTTCAAGGAACACCTTCTCCCATACATTTTGGCAGCTTTCCTGTCAGTAGTGATGCTCCACATCACCACACTTCCTGGATCTAGAGGTGAAAGCACTGGAACTCCTGCCATTGCAATCTGTAGTTTCTCTTTCAGAACTAAATAAGGGTTACTGCATCTGTTCTTTTATCCTTTCCCCTCCTACCTCCTAACACAGAAGGGAGATTGAGAGAAGAGATGCTTTCATGCTCTTTCACAGAAGAAAATTGAGAGATTGAGACTGACTGTAAGAAGAGGTAATATATGGAAACAGGAAATCTACTGGGTCTGATTTTTCACCTCAGCTGGGCTGAAAGAAGAATCTAGGACTGTCACAGATGGAAGTGATCAGATGTCACTTGTGCTCAATAAGAACAGGAAGCTACTAACCTCACTGGAGCATATTGCTAGAGTTTATCTGTCACTTACAACTAATTAACTAAAATATGAATTTGCTGCCCTTATGGTCAGGCTCTTCTGTGCACAAGTTTTAGTATGACAAACATCCTAGGAAAATTGAAGCTTTAAATCTTATGAAGAATTGAAGTCAACAAGGAGCTTATATGTGTGGATACTTGTTGTTGCGCCTGGACACAAAGACACTCCTTTAATTCATAGGTGAGAAAGGCTAATTATCTCCTTTCAGAATATCTCCAGATGCTATCACAGGATGATGGCACTGCTTTGTCCTGCTCAAGCTTCCCAGGGGAAGGTCCACAGCACAATCTGATATACTAACAGGCTCTGAGGAATGATCAAGACAGTGACAGTATGTTCTCCAAAGGCTCTTGTTCCTCAGTAAAGCAGTTTCCAAATTCAGGTTTATCAGGGGAAGCAGTCTCACAGGACCCAAATACAGCATGATTTGGAACCTCTGCAACTCTGCTGTTGTTCCTCAGGAAAGGCAAACGCATTTTATGTTCACTGTACATTCAGTGTGAATTTAATTTGTGCTGTTCCATAGAATGTATTTCATTTTCATTAAATGGCAAGATGACACACCGTACTACCTCTATTTCTGTACAGTGTTTCTCAAAGCGTATTGAAAATTCATAGATTTGGAAAAACATGGTCTATGTATCTATTTAGCACAGTACAACTTTAAATCTCCCAAGAGAAAGTTTGACAGTGAATTTTTATTACCATTCTGATATAAGTAAAGACTTTAAAGTGTGAAGCTTTGTGGTACTATTTTTGATTTGTGTTAACTAAAATAGTTTTAAAAACCCCAAAACCAAACTGGCTTTTTAACTAGAAAAATAACTTTTCATATGAGCATGCTTTTCAAACAAGTCAGTCCTGGTTCTATAAAATTTCTTTATGAACCAATAATATTTATTTAATACATTGCCTTCTTTGCTATAATAGAGCTACTCAGACGTATAAATCCACCAGATTATCTGAAATTGACAGTGTATGGAAAATTCATCTCTGGTCCAGATTTGGAATGTGCCATTACATCTGTAAAACTAAATGCAAAGTCTGATATATTGATTTATTATACATACACAACTTACAAGAGAAATGTCAGAAAGCCTCTGAATTTTATATTAAAAAGTATATTAAAAATGGACAAAAATTGCACAAAAATGTGTACTGTGTATTTAATAGAAAACCTTGTACATGGATAAAATCTGCTTAAGGATTGCTTTGATTAAGACCAAAAAGTCAGGGCTTAGAAGACCTTCTTTTATACTTAAACCTAAATTCTTCTTTTGTTACTCTAAAACAGAGCTCAAGGTGGTGGGTTTTTTGTTTTTTTTTTTGTTTGTTTGTTTTGTTTTTTTTTTTTGTTGGTTTTTTTTTTTTTTTTTTTTTTTTGTGATTTTGTTTTTTTTTTCCTCCAAAACCAGTCTTAAGGGTCATTCTTCTGTGTACAGAACCAAGACACACCATCATTTACAGAAACTGTGTCTGAGGCTAACTTTCAACATCCTACTGAAACTATTGAAATACCACTTCAGCCCTGCACAAAGTCAGAAAGAAAGAATGGCAAAACCCTGAAGAAGAAAATTTGTGAAAACAGAACTTTGTAACAACTTTCAAATTATGTGCATCTCCTTACATATGCTTGTGTAGTCCTAGAATTCATCCTATATTTCTTGTGCCACAATTTCAGATCGAGTTGTGATGAATATAGAGTTAGTAAATTTTAAGGAGGAGGAAATTATTTAAATGTTTCTTCAAAGTCTGGTTAGAACTTTGCAATTCAGTATAGAGAAGCTCAGCTAGTATGAAGTTAGTACTAGCATAAGGAAGCTTGGTAATGTCAAGAAAATTATTCTAACTACAAGTAAAAATAAAAGACAGAATCTGGCCTACAGACTTTGGGTTAGGAGAAAAAGGACAAAACAGAATAAAGACAGAATCTTGGATTACATTGTTCTTTTCCCATTAACCATTTCTTTTGGTGGTGCCTGAATAGTAGCACCATTGAATTGAATGAAATTCCCAGTCCCTTTTTTTCCCCACCTTTTTTCTTCCTTCTTCTCTCAGAGGTTTTGTTAAGAAATCTGAGGATTGTAATCCATTTAACTTGGGTATTTTTATTCAGTTGTATTACATCTCTTTTCTGTTTTTCTTTCCAGAAGATCTAACACAGCTGGACGAGACGCAATGCAGGATGTATCTTACAGAACACAATGAAGTACTAGAAAACACTACAAATAAACAGAGGAAATTAAAAAATCAAATTCACTAAAAAAGATTTCAAATTCTTCATCAATTTCACAAAGTTTTAGTGTGTGAGAAGCACAAAAAACCACCCCCAACACTAATAGACACTTTCAATGTATATGGAATGTTCTGGTGTAACAGTGAGCACATCTATTACTGTTTTAACAATGCAGTACATATAATATGTCATCTTTATCTTAGTTTACAACCATCAGGAAGACAGGGCATTTAAAATTAGTTGATCAGCAAGAAGAATATACATGTCTTTTTTTTTTTTTTTTTTTTTTTTTTATTTAATCTCTTATTTAATTTCTTTGTACACTCACTCATGTACACACTTGAATACGATCCAATACATATATCACACGTATATACTATTAGGTTGTATAAAATAGTACAGTATAATATGTATAAATACAGGTGAAGATAAAAATAAGTGTCTGGCCTAATACTATAAGCAGGACAGGAATACACCTCACTACCATTTAAGCCTTCCTCCTTTAAATATTTCCATTTAGCAAGTTTCTACATTTTTATAAACATAGTCATTCAAAACCTCAATATAATTTTTTAGTACATTCTTCAGGGTAAAAATTGTCTTTTTGGCTTAGTGACATAGTACAGTGCTAGCACTTCATGCTAGGAAATTGTGGAGGACTAACTAGGTTGAAGACTTCCTACACCTTCATTAATCACTGTTAAAATATATATGCAATATGAAAACTAAGTTCACCCATTAAAGTTTGCCATGAAGTCACAGAATCCCTGCATGTATTTAAAACAGCCTTTTAAAAAGAAGATAAGCCTAGTCACTGTTCTGCACAGCTCCCGTTTCTAAGTACACATGCATGGGGATAGGAATGACAGACAACAGAGGATGAGAAAACCAAGAGTCTGTACTATGCCTACACTTACCATGGTATCCAAACTATCAACAGAGCATTGTGAATGAAACACTGTCATATTCTAAGCCATATTAATTATTCAGAAGTGAAAGAAATACAGAGCATTTTGGAGCCTCTCTCTACACCCTTCTCGGAAGTAACAAGGAGCCCACAGGGAAAGTGGTCAAAGCCCGGAGTATGGTGGCTGTTTATCCGTCAGTGCTGAGCATTGTATTATTGTTATCATTATTAGTAGTAGTAATTCTAATTTTGTCTTATCTACCTAAAGGTTCCATAAACAAACCTCCCCCCGCCCCAGTTTAAATTCCCATTTATGGCATAACAATTTATATATCAGGATCCGCATCTGTGCAAGGCGTTTCAGATTCTCGCTCTATCTTGCCACCGAATTGCAATTACACCCCTCGCTCTTCGCTGCCTTCGCTTGTATCCGAGGCGATAGTCACTTATTCTGTTTACATCGCGGTATCTATCCTTCAAAGGACACGACGATGCACTTTTAGCGGAGCGGTACAAAACCCGGTCCATGCCGCTGGGCATCGGCCCCGGGGAGGTTGCGCGGGACAGAGGTGGAGGAGGCAGGGGCGCGGAGCGGGGCGCGGAACGGGGCGCGGAGCGGGGGCGCGGAGCGGGGCCGCCCCTCCGCCGCGGGGGCTGCGCGGCCCGGGAGAGGAGCGCTCCCGCCGAGACACCGCGCCCGCGCACCACGCTCCGCTCCGCGGCCTCATTCGGGGAGCGGGAAGTTTTTGTGTCCGTCCCGCAGCTGTTTCACTCATTGAAGGAGCGAGGGATGGGTTTGAAGAAAGACAAGCGGAGGGGTGGGGGAGTGATACATTCCCGGGAAAAGCTCTCCCGGTCCGCAGGGTGAGCGCTGACAAGAGAGATTTGGCAAGTTCCTCTCTCCCTCGGGTTTCACTTCCCCCCCCCACCACCATTTAAATTGTTTCATTGTTAGAGGATTGCATGCGCTTCAGGTTACACCCGGAGAGGGCAGGGGGGAAGCAGCCGCTCCTTCTCCTCCCCATATGATATCTATATTGCCATTAACCTGTTCTTCATATTTGGGGCAAACCGGAGACACGGGGCGGAAAACACGAACGCAACAGAGGGAAGGGATCCCAAGCGATGTGAGCCCCGAGGAACTTGACTGTTGTGGCAGGGCTGTCTCGGGAAACCATCCCGCAGCTTCTGCCGAAGTTTCCCTTTCGGTGGCAGCAACCCAGGTGCGCGCTCAGCCCGGCCACGGGCGGGCACCGCACGCGGGCAGCGCCGAGACCGCCGGCGGCGGCTGAGCTTCGGCCGGACCACGGTCGGGACCCCTCTCTTTCGCTACCCCAGCGGCTGCGACACGGGGAGAGCGCAAGCAACCCTGGGGGAGGGATGCACGGGCGTCCCCTCGCTCGCAGGACGATCCGGGCGGTCGCCTCCAGGCGTGGAGGACAGCGCTGGGAGCCGCCCGGGCTCGGCGCCCCGCTCGCGATTCGCCCCTCCGTCCCGGCGCTGCGCCCCGCGCCGCCCGCGGCTCCCCAGCACCGGCGGACACCCGACACCGCCGCGCGCTCATTGGCCAGCGCCGCCGGCCCCGCCCCCTGGCCGCGGCGACTCAGGGGGCGGCCCGGCCCGCCGGGCGCCGATAGCTGCTGCTGATTGGTCCGAAGCTGCTGTCAGTCACATTGAGGGACGGGCCGCCCTGCCGCCGAGGCCCCGCCCCCCGCCCTCATTGATATTATCGGAGCGCGGCGCGGGCGGCTGGGCTGCAGTCGGGGCTGGCGGGCGGCCGGCCCGGTGCGGGAGCCGGGCAGCGGCGCGGAGGCGGAGGAGGAGGAGGCGAAAGAGAAAGGCAGCCTGGAGGGAGGGAGCGCCGAGCCACAGACTAGCGCTGCAAATTCTCCACCGTCCTCTAGCACCCACCAAGCGGCGGCAGTGGCAGTGTCTAGGAATAGAGAGCTAGAAATATAAAATCACCCCGCTCCTGCACCATGGCTTTCCAAAGTAGGCTCCCTTCTTGGATTATTTTGTGCTCCGTCTGGCTGTTCCGCTTTGCACACACGGGGGAGGCACAGGCTGCAAAAGAAGGTAAGGTGATGCGGAAAACAAAAGTTTGAGCTTATTTATTGCTTTTGCACACGAAGTCTGTTTGGAGGCTTAGTTGGGGACCTTCCTGCCCCTGCCAGCTGCTTGTCAGCCCCCTCTCAGAGGAAAAAAATAAAAAAAATTTAAAAAAAATTAAAAAGACGTTTTGGTTGAGGTGGGAGGGAGGAAAAAGCAGAGCATTCACTGGGGATTGTGCATGTGTGTGTATGAGGAACCGGGACAACTGCCTTTGCTCCCAGGAATGAGGTTTGCGCGGCATTCGCACGTGATGAGGAGGAATGGGGCAGGGAGAGCCCCCGGCCCGGGTATCCGTGCAGGGGAGCGTCGCTCTCCCGTGCCAGCCCCCATCCTCCCGAGGAGGTGCAGGGAGGGCGGGTTACCTCTCTGCTCCGCGGGCAGGGCCGAGGGCCGAGTGTTAGGGCTCGGGACGCTTAGTGGGAGGCAAGGCACAGCGCGGGGCCGGGGCTGCGGGGCGCTCCCCGCCGCTCCCCAGCGGGGGCCTGCAGCGCTCCGGCCCGGCGGGGCCGGGCACAGACCGCGGGAAGGAGCATCGGGGCGCAGTTCTGCACGTCCCAGCCGCGCAGGCTGGGCATGTATTTAGGGGTACATACAGCCTGGCGTCGTGTGCCTGCAACGCGTGTGCTGTCCCCTGGCATGGCTGGAGAGAGGTTTAGGGTTTTTACACCATCTACGTATCACAACGCAGCTTCCCCGTTCTCATCAGTCCAATACTGGTGTCCGCGTAAGGCGCACCCAGCACATTTGTTTCCCCCGCGCACGGAGACAAACCAGGCAGTTTTGTATCAGAAACTGATGTAGGTGTTTAAAATCAATTTTCAAAGCCCATCTGGGAATCTCTTTTTTCACGCTGAGAAAATCCGAAATGATTTAAAGGGGCGCCCTGCTCGCGCTTGACAGCCGAAGGCGAAGGTCCGTCTCCATCTTCGGAGGGGGGGGACGACGACACACACGACATGACAGGAAGGGGGGAGTCAGGGCATTTTCGGTGCCTCTGCATATGTATGCGTTTGGGGGCTTCCCCCCCGCCTCAGCTGGATGCGTCAGTATTTTTCATCAAACCTCTGGCATGCAATAAAATATCATTTGGAGCTTTAAGAAAAACCTCAATTAAAATGTTCTCTGCCCTTAAAAGACGAAGTCGATGGCGAGATTAGACAGGGGAAGAAGAAGAAGCCTTTCCCTAGCAGCATTTCGAAAGTTTATTTGGAGGGGCTGTAAAGCACAGAAACCCGCACGCGGGGGGCACTGGCGCGGATCCGGGGGTGGGAAGAGGAGAAGGGCCGGGCAGTCGGACAGGGAAGCAGGCGGGAAGGGTGCGGACTACCTGCCCCGCTGTACGCTACGGATTGCTCCGTGATCGGAGCTACACCGGTGCCTCCCAGTAGCCTATCCCGCTTTTTTCTGTTATACGTGTGTGGGTGGTTATATATGCATCTATACCTATGAGCGTGCGTGTACAATGTCTGCATATTCGGGAAAATCAAAGCCAAAGGAGGGTCAGGAGGGGGCGAGCGGCAGACAGGGATTGATAGCGGCTACCTGCTGCAAGCGCAGAAAACTCTCGCGGAAGAAAGAGAGAGTTAAAACAAACAAACAAACAACTTTGCAGCTTCACCGCCGGCCCCGCCGAAGGGTCGGTGGCGGCAGCAGCCTTGCGTGGTTTCCTACCCCTCCCCGCTGGGTACGGAAGAGAGATGGGAGGGGTAAAAGGCTGAAAAGTTTTCCGAGTTTCCTTTCTGTAGCTCAATACGAGCCACTGTGAGATGCTGGAGAGGAACGGGGCAGGGTCCGCCTGTCTCTCTAAGCGAAGAAGTGACCGCGTTATCTGCGGAGCCCTCCGCCAGCGGCAGGACCCTCGGGTCCAGCGCAGACACGGGGAGCGAGCTATCCCTTCGCTCCGTGGCTGTGAGAGCTCGGGGCTCTCTTCTGGGGCGCTGTCCCGGGCGCTTCCTCGCAAACCCGCGGCGGTCGGGGGTGTGGCGGGGGCGGCCGCGGGACCGGCGCTCCGCTGCGGCTCGGCCGCCAAGCCCCGCTGTTCGGCGCGGGGCGCGGCCGCCTGCGCGCAGCTCCGCGCAGCGCCCGGAGCGCGCCTGCAGCTCCCGCGGAGGCGAGAGGCCCCGCGGAGCCCGTTGCCCGCGGCCGCTCCTCCGAGCTTCGCCCGCCTCCTCTCCACCTCCTTTCGCTCTCGGTCCCGCTGCGCCGCGGAGCGCGGTCCGCAGCTTCTCCCGCGGAGGGTCCGCGGTGGGGCCCCGGGGCGCTCCGGTCGCGGGAGGCTGCGGACCCCCCGAGGCTGCGGGGCACGGCGCCGCCCCTCGTCCCCCGCATCAGTTCCCCGCGCTGCTGAACGAGCCGTGACGGCCACGGGTGTCCCCGCGCTGCAAGCAGGGCAGCAGCCGCTGGCTTGGAGAGCTCTTCCCCGGTAACTCTGGATGCCAGAAGGAACGCCAAGATTTCTTTGCAAGGGGTGTTTGCAGAGCAGGGTTTCTGTGTTGGGTTTTCTTTTTGTTTGTTTCTTTGTGGGTTTTCTTTTTGTTTGTTTTGTTTGCTTGATGTCTTTTCTTTCTCTGATGTACTCACCCGTTGCTACGTGATGGAGAATTGCTGCCAAATAAAAAGTGTAATGAATTGCAGCCGTAGTGTGCTGGTGCTGAAACGGTTAAATTTTTGGTGGTACCTTTTTTTTCCAGGACCATTATAAATATTCTTGTTTAACAAGCCGCCGCATACACCACCCGCATTTCTATAGAAAGTGTTGCAAACTAAAGCCCCTTGAATCCAACCTTAATGACATAAGCAGGTAATCTTTCTAGAGGGAGACTATCAAACTTCCTTAATGAGTAGTTCCACTTCATTACTGAAACACAGGCCTGGAAGCTACCGTTTTGTGTCCAGCTAACATTCCATCTATTGCTGTATGAATTAACTTCTTAGGCATCTTTTTAGTAATTTACTGAAATTTTGTGTTAAATTCTCCTTGGAGAAAGGGCCAAAGCTAGAATTAAAACTCTTCTGATAGACCTGACAAAAGTTGCTTCAAGTTACAGCCTTAAGTCACACATCTAAATATCTTAGACAGTACAGAAATTCTGTGTGCAAAGTTATAAATAGCTTTATAGCTAAAGATATGTAGAAGGGGTTTAAATTAGGAATGCTACTAAAGAGTTGGTTTACTAGGCTGTGATTAACCACTTTTTGATGCAGGGTTACATTTAGCTGAAAATAACTGTGGTTCTGCTAGAACTGATGTCTTTCTGTATATAAATGTCACCGTGGTGTGGAGATTTTAGGAAGCTATTACCATAAAGTGAATGAGTATGATTTTTTGTATGCAAGGTGTGAGGTAATTGCAGAGGCTTTTACTTTCTGTGTTCCTGGTTGTCATTTATTTGCAGAATTATTGCTTTATTACCAAAGGGAAGTTTTTTTCACTTTGACACTCAAAAAAGATAATTGATTTTTCAAAGCGACTCTCGGCAAGGTATAGACCAGTCCTGTATAAATCAGTTTGGAAATGTGTTGAAATGTTTCTGTATCTGTGTGCTTTAAGCTGATTGTAATAACCAGCATATGGAAAATGTCCTTACGAAAAAGGAGAGGGAGGGAGCATGCATCTTAATGACTGATTAATAGCACTTCAGAACACAAAAAAACCCCCTCACTTTGTTTTAAGCAATGAAACTGTGAAGATTTATGTGTCTGCTTATATGTGATTAATACATATTAATTTGTCTATTTACAAATGAATACCTAGTCGTTGTTGCAGATAATTTGTTAATAATGTGAAGAAGAAATATTAATCTGTACAAAAATTATATTAATTCTATAACTTTTTAAAATTCATATTATGTTCCTTAGTTTTAACCCGCCCCTTGTTATGTTTAACAAGCTGTGGAATTTTTTTTTTTTTAGTAATATTGCTGGACTCTAAAGCACAACAGACAGAGTTGGAATGGATTTCCTCTCCTCCCAATGGGGTAAGTACTGCAGGCAAAACTTAAGTTCCTAAAGATGAGTAGTTATTTTATTGAAGCAGTTGAAAGACCTGCTTTAAACTAGTTCCCCCTCATATTTCTCTCAGTAATCATACCAAGTGTTTATGGCTTCTTCATTTTTAGAATGAAACCTCAGGGTACAGTGTACAAATGTACAAGCTAATTAAAAGCTAGTGGCTCTTTGGAAACTTTTGCTACCTTTATGTTTTGTAGTGCTGTATTTCTTTGTGCTGTACAAAGGATTACACTGGATATTTATAACACAGTACTTTAAATCACTGTTTCCCCCCTTCCTTTAGAAACAACAGATCTGCTTCTGTGTGGAAGCTTTCTAAAAATATGTTTTTCATTTTCTGTAGAATGGGTGATCATAAATTTGTTTACAATGTTTTCTTTGTAACTGAATAGCACAGATTGAAGTGCTTAAAATAAAAACATTTATATTGCAGATGTGTTTGAAATGACATTCCAAACTTGAAACATCCCCAAGCCTTGACGAGCTTGATTTCTGGAACTAGGCACGAGTTATGTGGTTAAGGCCACCTCCAGCTTGCACACAAATTAATCTCATGGCATTCTATGAAATGTACCATTGTAAAATACATAGTTATAAAAAATGAGATGTTTAGAAACATTAGTGTTATTGTCCTATTTATTATATGTGTAAAGTTGAGAAATGCTGCTTTCAGTCTGAATTAAAAGTGGTATAAAATCTCTTTTTCCTCAAGCCTCGAGGAAGAACATTTTCAGAAAGATTTAATGGATATATTGTCCTATCTTAACTCAGTCCTACATGAACTTAGTCTGACAAATCATGGATTATATGGACAGTTCTTGCTCATGGACACACTCTTGCTGAATCTATTGTGACACTTTGCATGAACAAGAACTTGGAGGATCAGTCCCTTAATCTTTAGTTCATTTAGAAATCTGGAGCCAGAAGAGCGTGAAGTGTGAGTAAGGATATAAAGTGTAACAAATCCTTTAAATGAGAAGAATGAAAATGTGGTAGTGTCTTTCTTTACAAGTAAGACTGTAGTATTAATACAAACATAAACTGGAAACTAATCTAAGGACTTCAGAGGGAATGTAGTGTGGGCTCCATGTGCATGATGGCCAATAACCTCAGCATTAGTGTTTTGCACTGTTGGAAGCCTTTACCAGAGGTGTTTGAAAGATTAGCTTGGTGATACTTACATTAAGCTAACCTGTAGATAATGAAAGACATGTCAACACATGTTGCACATCAGCACACTGAAAGATGAAAGTAGAGTCAAATTCTACAAGTAGTAAAAGGCGAGTTTCAGAAGTAGAAGCGAATTTCAATCACAAATTAAAAGTGAATAAAAACTAATGGCTAGATTTGTATGTGTGAAAGTGTTCACAAGAAGTTGTCTGTAAATTAACATTAAAGTACCATTTCAATAGTGTAATTTTGAAAATAAATGTTTTTCTAATTTTAATTAATGAATTATTTACTATGCAATAAAGACTTCATGGGAATGAACACAGAAAATTTTGAGAGAAGCTACTGCATCATCACAGTACAGAATATATCAGTCAGACATTCGTTAAATGCCTCATTCAACTGCAAATGCTACATTTAACACTGTTAATATAACTAAGAAGTTAAAACACCATAAATTGAAACACAGCACATATTCAAACAGATTTGCATGTATAGCACCATATATTGCAGTAGGGCAAAGAAAAGTGGAGTTTTCTTTCTGTGAAATTGATCACTATAAGAAGACTTCAATGAATGGTGACCTCAGCTGCCATAGGTGAAAACATCTTGAGGTACTGATATATATTTTTTTTCCATGCAGACACACTGATTACATAATTACATAATAAATCAGGTTTCCTTAATATTTTGGCTTTGGCAAAATATGGAAAAATAGCTCCAGTGCTTAATGCCAGGGATCACAAAAAGTAGTGCTTCTTGTGTAAATTTAGTTTTTTGTATTATTTTCCTTGACTGTAGCATAAGAGTCTCTTTAATGCTAGCTAGTGTCACATAGTGGGATTTTGACTCTGAGAAAACTCGTTTGTGTTGTATTATGAAGCATAGGTTGAGTTTGTAAAATGTATTTTGTTTGTTGGTTTTTTTGAGGAGCAATGGTGATTTGTTTTGCTGGAGCAATCCACATCAAACTCAAGGAGACAGATTCTGTTGTGTGAAGCGTGTGTGATACTTTCATGTCAAAGATGCAATGCATTGTCTTACTGAATATTTTCTTGCAGATTCTGGTTTGGTGTCTTAAGGGAAGAGTGCTTACACAAGATGAAACATGAAACAAAAAACCTTCCCAAACCATTTCAAAGAAACCCCAAAGGACATAGCATTACCTGGCAAAATTTTAGGCTTTATGCCTTTTTTGTCATCTTGATGGGATTTTTTTTTTTTTAATGGAGAAATATTTTTTTATTATTGTGGTATAGCCAAAACCCTCTCAGTTCAGGGCTATGTTGGTTTTTTTTTTTTTTTTTCCTTGTTTTTTTCTAACTCTTACAGAGGTGAAAAAAATTACTATTCAGCTCTAATAAATCTGTTATGAAGATAGACTTTCTTTTGTTCAGAGGTTGATACAGTTCCATGTGCAATCACTTCAGTAGTGAACTCCATGAGCATTTAATAATGCTCATTTAATACCACATGCATATATAATACTGTATATATCTCATCTATATTAACTGTAGGTCCTTGAAACGTGCTTTGATATTTACAACTTCTGTGCATTTCAGCATCTGCAGCTGTGATGTATTTTGTGGTGATAACTTCCAGCATCAATTCAGCCACAGCTGTTTTTTCCTGAAACAGGCAACAACCTTAAAATGCTCTCATTTGCTGTCAGGGAGGCTTGCAGAGTAATGTACACTGTGTGGCTCCTGATCTGGGAAACCAATGCCTTCCATGCTTGGTTGCGGTGTGAGGAATGTCAGTGGATGCTCTATCCTGCAGAGGTGCCGACTATTCGAGTCCCACACAGCACTTAAGCATGTGCTTACCATTAAGCTCATAAGTATAGTCACTGATCTTAAGCATGAGCTTAAGTGCATTATTGACACAGGGCCAGAGGGCTAAGTGCCATCCAGAGAAGTCATGGTTGCCTGTATCCTGGAGTGACGATAGCTCACCCCCCTCCTCTAATTTATTACAGCTGCAGCTTCTGCAGGCACTGAAATGTTACAAGAAATGTGAAGAAAGGTGGGAGACAAAAATTGTTTTGGTTTCACCTGGGCTGATCTGCCTGGTTGATTCCAGTGGAAGGTTTGCCATTGCTGGAGGTGCAAATTCCCACGCTACCAAAGGCTGTTAAAGACTCTGGGATTGTTAAAGGCTTACCAGCTCATTACACAGTTGGTAACTTAAAGAGAGAGCATCAACAGAACTCAGGCTTTCAATCATCGAGCTTTCAGTCATATGGGTTGTTTTTAATTCTGTATGTAGTCTCATGGTTCATTTGAACTCTCAGCTAAATGAAGTTTGCCTCTTCTAACGTGGGTGCAGCCCCTGGACAAAAGGTGAGGTGAGGAGGAGCTGCTACTTAACCTTTCAGTTTGCAAATAAAACAGAAGGCAGACTGAAAGAATGGGAGACAACTAAAATGTCTTCTTGCTTTCAGATTTTTAATTTTTTCTTGCCCTCTCTCTATGCCACTTCAATCACATAGGGGTGGGAATCATCTGATTCATGAGTTTCAGGACCCAATCCCATGCTTTCTATACAGCTGCAAGTTTCATTGGAAGCTTTACAGGCACAAGATTTATGTATTCTAATGCTAAGCAATTTCAGTTTCTAAGACTTCACTGATGTTAGGCTTCTTTGGAAGACAAGCTACCTCCCTCCTTTTGGTCTTTGCTCACTCAAAACCACTGTGACCTTAAAAAAATGCGTGTGAGCTCAGGGTGAAACCAGAAACGGATATGCTAAACAGCCTTTTCTGAAGCTGCCCCTTTGCAACTGTGCCCATGATATGACAATGATTTTTGGAAGTTGTAAGTGCAAAAGAAATGAAGGGAGAGAGCTTACTCCTGCCTTAATGTGTATTTTCTTCATTTAGGTGCTCAACAGTATTTTTAACAATAACTTACTGTAAAAAAAAAAGGGAGACATGAGTTTTGTGAAGCTTTTAAAAATACTCAGTAGTTACATCTGGTGGCATACTTCTTGTTTATTACTAACTGTTTGTTATCATTTTAGTGGGAAGAAATTAGTGGACTGGATGAAAACTACACTCCTATACGAACATACCAGGTATGCCAGGTGATGGAATCAAACCAAAACAACTGGCTTCGGACTAACTGGATTGCAAAAAGCAATGCACAAAGGATTTTTGTAGAACTGAAATTCACTCTGAGGGATTGTAACAGTCTTCCTGGAGTTCTGGGGACTTGTAAAGAAACTTTTAACTTGTATTATTATGAAACAGACTACGACACTGGCAGGAATATCCGAGAAAACCAATATGTAAAAATAGACACTATTGCAGCAGATGAAAGTTTTACCCAGGGTGATCTTGGGGAGAGAAAAATGAAACTTAACACAGAGGTGAGAGAAATTGGACCTTTGTCCAAAAAAGGATTCTATCTTGCGTTTCAGGACGTAGGGGCCTGCATTGCTTTGGTCTCTGTCAAAGTCTACTACAAGAAGTGCTGGTCCATCATTGAGAACTTAGCTATCTTTCCTGACACAGTGACTGGCTCAGAGTTTTCCTCTCTAGTTGAAGTGCGAGGAACTTGTGTCAGCAGCGCGGAGGAGGAGGCGGAGAACTCGCCGAAGATGCACTGTAGCGCGGAGGGAGAATGGTTAGTGCCTATTGGAAAATGTATCTGCAAAGCAGGATACCAGCAGAAGGGAGACACGTGTGAACGTAAGTAAACACACAACTTGCTCTAAAGATCATGTTCTACCAGATTTTTCTTTTTTTTTTTTTTTTTTTTCTTTTTTCGCTTCTTTTTTTTTAAAGAGAAATGCATCATCAGTCTGCTTCCAAAGTTTTCAGGTCCTCAGTCTGTGAAGTTCACACTGGTTAATCTAAATCAGTCAGTCTGATTATGAAAGTCAGTGGTTGCACAATGCACTTTTAAATTTAAAGAAAAAAGTTGAAGTCATAAGAAGCATAAAGATAGGTTCAGGACCAACATTATAAACTGATTAATGTGATGTTTCTTGTACATTTTGGTAAGGCTGAGTAAGTCATACTTATCTCACAACATTGTATTAATAATGTCAGGTATGAGTAGGTAAACAGTTTGTTCTTTCACATGATCTCTGACGGAATTATAAGGAAACTAAAATGGATGCACTAAACAGAATGGGGTGTGGTTAGCAGTGGGAAGAATACACAAAAGATCAAAACTGAGCTAGAGATTTGTGTTGAGTGTGTAAAAATTCTAAATGCAAGACAGGTATTTCAAACAAAGTATCGAATTTTCAGAATGATGTATGATATCCTTTCGTGTTTTTTTTTTTTTTTTTTTTTGCACAAAACTAACTAAACTTTTGGCTTGCAGTTGGATCATGGTGATTATTTTAAAATACTAGCAGATCAGTCTACTGAGTTGTATTTACTGATTCAAGACTAATTCACTTAACCATGATCTTAGAATTATACTTGCCCTTAGAAATGATGTCACTGGGGCTACAGGCATAAGGTATTTCTACTTAGCATGATAAAGAATATTTTATTGTCTTTATTTCCAGTAAGAGCAAGAGAATCTAGAGTTTGTTTGAAAACAGGTATTTTCATGTAAATTTAATACCAGGGTTATCATTTTTATCACAAGATAACACAAGGAGTTATATACCACCATATTTTTCTTGCAAGATAGACAGACATTTGTTGATGAGAAATATTGTAAGTGAAAAAGTGAAAAAAACCACACAAATCTATGAAGAGAAATGTACATAATATCAAAAACAAAGCTGTCAGCATTCACTGAGTCTGAGGTTCCTCGGTCTGATTAGGACTTCAAAAACTGTAGTGGATTTGGGACATCCTAAAACAAAGTAAATGAGTCTATTAATAGTTTGTCCTCATGAAAAAACACAGTTCTGCTTTTGACGAGTTTTTATGAGGAAATTCAGTAAAAGGTGAAGTGAGTGGAATTGGTCTGAAGCCTTTGAAGCTCCACACAAATCTTTCATTGTTCTGTTGGGAAGGGATGAAGTCTTTAACACTGCAGAGGGTGATCTCATTAGGAGTAATTGTAATGTGAAAAACTGCCCCAACAAAACTGTTCAGGAGACTGTATTAGAGGTCTGTTAAAAATATTAAGTGTTGTGTCCCATAAAGTCTGTGTTGAGGTTTTAGAATTTCTTTTTCTGAGTGACTGATTTTTTTCCTTTTTTTAGTTAACTTGCTCTTGATTACAGACCTACTTATCACTGATGTAATTATTATACTAATTTTTTTTTTTAACTTTCAATAAGGGAGAGAAAATATCCAAAAAAGCCCCTGTGTATGTTAGGAAGGGGGTGGGGTACATGAGCTGAGTGAGCATGGAAGGGATGGATAGAGAAAAAATTGATGTTTGGTGACTGGAATTCAAGTAACCTGTTTATTAAACAGGCTTCTTAATTTCTAACTGTGCTGATGTTGACAAAAGAATTAAATGATAACTTGTACTTGAGCCTGGTGGCGTGCTCATTTGCAAGAACACTTCCCATTTTTGGCTTGCTTCCAAAGCAATCGCTAGGAGAACACGCTACCTTGGAAGCAGTCCAGAGGATCATTTATGGTATTTTTCCTCTTTTCTTTCAGTGATCCTGTTAAGAGTTTCAAAACAAACTCTGGCCCCATATTGAGGCAAGCTAATGTGTTGGAGAGGGAAAAGGTGGTAGGCAGGCACTCGTCGAGTGCGCGCAGCTCCGAGTCAGAGCGGTCTGTGTGGCTGTGGCACACGCTTGTAATTGCTGTCTGTGTGTCCTGTCTGGGCTCGAGGATGTTATTAAGTATGACCAACTATGTAGCAACCGATAATGCAGCTGGCACACTGATACTGTGTCTGTTTTTTGTGACAGATATTGAGAGAAACTTATCTGAACATTGACACTAATGCAACTGGCTATCTGTTACTGTCAAGCTGTGTAACAGATCAAGTGGAAGCAAGTTGGTGTGTGCTTCCTTAACCCAGAGCTTTTATAGCCTTGTCTGAGGGCTCACTTCTGCAAATACTTTGTACCTGGCATGCTGTGTGACTTCTTCGGGGCTGCTCAGGGCAGGAAGTATTGTGCTCTGTCAGGATGGGCAGAAGTCTGTGATTCTTCTCTCGCACTTGCTGAAGCTCTGCTGAATTAACACAGTAGGACGGTCTTTTAAAGATACAGAATAATACCTTATCTGGCTGTGTTGTAGCAAAGGGAGGAGTAGATGGCCACACTGTAGTTCCAAATAGCTCTTCAACCTGTAACTCGGCAGGGATTTTCATTTGTGTTTGCTAGCTTGATTGGCTGTCTGTGATTGAATAATGTGTTCCTTTTGCATATACCTCCTCCCCTGTTTGTGAAATTTATTGAGTGCAGATACTAAAACAATTGAATTTTGATTTATACATAGCTCTACACTGGATGCATTTTTTTTTTTTTTTTAATAAATGTAAGTAACTTGTAGTGCTAGGAAGGATAAGAAAGAAAACAATCATGAGTGGTGAAACACATAATCTGGAAAATAAGGTCCCCTGTGTTCCTTCTTCATTGCTTGATCTTTCAAACAGAGTTAGTTTTTTTTTCCTTTTGGATTTTCACCGATTACTTCTCACTATACGAGTGCCAAAGAATCCTTGCAATCTCAGTAGTCTAACACATACATAGGAGAGCCAAATTTCAGAGAGCTCACAAATGCAATTTAAAGCAAAATCTTAAAGCTGTGTGAAACAAATATGAGAAAACGATGTGAGCTTCTGAACTTTCAGTTGCAGATTGTTTTGCAATTATTGCAAACTATGGTTTTGAGACTATTTCCTCAGTGTTGATTTTAGGTCTGCTGGTGTGTAGCACTAGGCTTAGGTGTGGAAATCGTACAGTTTAAAGGATTATTTTAAAGGGTACCTAGCAGCTGTAGCAGAAAGGTACTTAGACATATTTAGTTCTTTTAACACTATGTATTGCATCTGCTCTGGAAAAAAAACCCAAACATCCAACCAACCAAAAAAAAAAACCAACCACAAAACCCAACAGACTTCCCAGTAACTGTTGTGGACTCCCAATAGGTCTAACTTGGACTTTTTTCACAGTGGAGTTCATTTGATATGGTATACACGTAAAGGAGTACACTGTGATCAGTGATTGATATTTGAAGGTGAAAATAATTCTGTGAGAGTTTCAAGCATAATGTATTTTCCATCTGTTTCATGTTAGTTGGGGGTGGACAGAGAGAGAATTAAATTTATTCAATCAGAGCAGTGGGGTGATATTTCAAAAGGCAGGAAGCTTCTCTTAATATTACTGAACTGAGAAATTACATAGATCACTGGGCACCAAGTCCAAAATTTCAAATTCCTAGGGAAAGCCAAATGGGTGCATTTTACTGTTAAACGTATTATAATGCTGTATGCATTAACAATTGTTTTATTGGCCTCCAAGTGAGGATGGAATTATAGCTATTTGCACATTTTATCTTGGTGAGGTAAAAAGGGAGCTACAGGCTTTTCGTTCCAGACTTTGTCAAGTGCTATACAGTGTGCCAAAGAGCAAGCTGCATCTGTTCCTTCTCTTCTTTTCTTCTTGGGACAAACTTTTTGTCTCTTCACTTTGTGTGATATTACTTTATAACAGATCCAGAAACTGAATTTCTTTTATGTGTAATGTATTTGTGGGTAAAGTATGTGTGGTTGTGGTTTTTTTTTGTTGATTTGTTTTCTTTCTTGTGTGTTTTGTTTTTTGCTGTTACTCCATTTAAGAGTGCCACACATTTATTAATAGACGACAATGAACTAAGATGGGAATGTGAATAAATTGTCATTACTATGCTTCCCAAAAGCCCAAGTTGCACATATTGTGAATTGCTTGTAGAGTTAAGCTAAGAGAGTGTGTCACAGAAGCTGTGGGTGACTTGTGACTTGAGTAGCCTATGCTGACATTCCTGCATTTTCAACTTGAAAATTTTTTGCTTTGTGGAGATGGGGAAAATGGTAGAAAACATTTCAATGGCATTTATATCATCAAGACTTTAAACGTTGCCTTTTTTGAAGAAGAGTTACCTTTCTTCCATTTGCTTCCAAAATTACTCTAGGGAAGAGAATGTAATTAGTTTCAGCTAATTGAACCTGAGCAGAGAATGAGGGTATCTCTGTGTCACTGAGTCTTGTCATTTTTTCAGAAGCCCATAGAAGTTCAACAGCAGAACATCTATCTCCTTTTTTTTATTCCCTAACATATTAAATAACTTTTCTGTTCCTTTTTAAAGAAAGGTCAGTGGGATCTGATATCAGACACCACATACAGCTGAATATGAACTACTTGATTTAAAAAAAAAAAAAAAAAAAAAAAAAAAGTTTAAAAGGTAGGTATCTTTGCAAAGGATCCTAGCAGGGTTCAGGAAAATTAACTAGATGCTTAAAAGTGAAAGTAAGACCTTCTAGCTAGATGGTCAAGAAGCACTGATGGTGTTTCTACCATGAAATGGAGAGCTTTGATTTCTGCTTTAAGCCTCCTTTGGAATTTATAAGAAGTTGAATGCTTTGGCTATCATTCACCCTGTAGTCTTCTGACTTCCTTCTTGTCAGGGAGGTGTTGAAGAAAGATACATTTTCTTGCTATATCTTCCTTTCAAAACAGTCTAGTGTTCATAAAGAGGATGGTAATTTAGATTTCTTTGACCTGCTTTGTTCATATTCTTCAGCTTTCTGGATGTGAAAGCACAGAAAATAGAAAGGGAAAAGAGCTATGTCCACTGTTAAACATGACCTCTTTGAAAGTGCCAAATGAAGTAACACAAAATGGCTGGTGGTCTCAGTGGTCAGGGCTGAAACAAACTGATGCCTTCATGCTTCATAAAAGTCTGTTTCAGGTCTCTTCTCTGTTGGCTTTTGATACAATTGATTTTTTGTAGGGTTGCTTTGCCTGAAGTATCTGAATTTGTTTGGTAAGTATGATTATATGCTGTCATAGCTTTGGTGATACAGCATCCTCTCCCAAATGTGACATAAAAATAAGAGAGAGGTAAAATGGTGAGAAGTCAAAGTGATAAGTGATGAAGGCAGTCAAAACCATCCAGTTTTCATTGATAATGCCATCAGAGTGATCCCTAAAATGAATTAACAGCAGAGCTACTGACAGACTTAGTTACCAATAAACTAGTAGTTTTCCTCCAGAAGAGCTGAAAGAGGTGAAATTGCACATGCAAATGGGGAATAAGGAACTCAGGTCCTAGAAGTGGAGTTTTTGGACAACGTGGTTGAATGTAGAGCTCTTTCCCTCTCCTGCCTCTCTTCTCCTCTGCCTTCCAGCCTGCCCCTCTTCCCAGCTTCTGCTGTCTCCAGGATTTCAGTTTTGCATTTTGCTTGAGGTTTGATGAATACCAATTTCTTAAACAAATTTGCTGCATAGTTATTGTTGTTGTTTAGGGTTTTTTTGGGTCAGATCCACTGCTGTGCACAGATTTTGAAATGAAAACAAAACCAGCAAGGAAATGGAAGAGAATTTTAGTAATATCTCCTTTAGTTGCAGGGGAAGCACTAAAACTGTCTGTTTTATGGGTCTGGGATGCCACTGCTGAATTAGCTACAGTTGCTCAACAGCTGGGCCATTAACTCCATAGCCATAAAGTCTATCTGCTGTTTGTTCTAAGTGAAGCTTCAGTTGGTGTTTAGAAATGGAATCTCATCCTGTCAAGTCTGTTGCCCAAAATCATACGTTTTGCTTCTGAAACAAACTTCCCTGCCCAGAAATCTTTTGTGAAGGGTGCAGTAGGTGTCTAATGAATTTGCTATCATTTTCTAAGTTTGCTTTGTTTGTGAGTATAAAAAAATTTCCTACATTAAAAAGAAACTTCTTACTTGGAAACTGCGAGAGGTTTTTTTGGTTTGTTTATTTTGGTCTGGGTTTTGCTTTTGTCCAGGGTTTCTGTTAACCTCTCAGAATTAGGCTACTAAAAATAAATTTAATTCATCAATAAATTCATTTCTGAGTACAAATGGGAGAAGTCACACATAATACTCATAAGGAGTATTATAAGTGTATATACATTGCGTTAAGTATGTCTATTAGCTTTTCAAGAAAAAGCTAAACAAGACTCACCCAGAAAACAAGGTTTCAGAAACTGAAAAAAGAGAGTTAGTAGGTTACAGAGAAACTGAAAGTAGGGATCAATTATTGGAAGAACTGATCACAAAAAAGAGAAGAACATGTTAATAACTATTTACCTAATTTACTTCATATATCTGTAAAACATCTATTATCTCTATGGTGAGAGGCTGTTGAAAGTTGTTCAAGAAAGGCGCAGTTCAAAGTATAAATTTTTCTATGAAAATAAGGAACCTTTAGTAAAGGACTGAATTTGAGGTTTTTATTTAATAAGTGAGACAACCATATGGTGAGATCTATGTTTGATACTGAAACTGGAAAAAAAAAAAAAGAAAATTGTGTGGGCAAAATGTTTGGTTAACTAGATTAGCTTCTGAATTTTGATGCATCCCAAACTTCCTCTGTTATTGTGAAAATATTTGCTCCTCAACAACAGTTCCTATATATTAAGCAGTATTAAATCCTTAAGAATATCTTTCTATTTTCACTTGGGAAACTGTGGAGACAGTTTTAGTGTAGGTTTTCAGTTAATATAATGCTTATTATTACTTGAACTATAGAGCAAAAATTAATTTTTGCTTCTTGACTTTTCTGCTGGCTTGTCCTATACTATGCAAGCTTTGTCTGCAATGCTAATTTAGTTATTAAAAACAATAAGCCATAAAGTTTACTGTGGATTAACACTTTTTTAGATTGAAAACAAAACATGTTCAAATTAATATCTGCAAAGTCAAAATGGATCTTTTGAAGCTTTTTAATAAGTTATATAAGTTATATGCATTTAACTTAATTGTATTGTTTTTTCCCTCTCCTAGAGGTACTATAAATACTACATTTTAAAAAACTTAAGACTGGAACCAAATTGAGAGTAAAACAGTTTGTAGGACTTTCCTTCAAAGAATTAGAAAAATATATTCAGGGAGCTTATTAAAAACTAAGCACTTGACAGGAAAAATATGTAGATGATTTCTACCCTAATCTTTCACAGAGTGTTGTGGCATCAAAGAGAATTAAAAAAAAAAAGGCAGGTGCACTACTGAAGTCAGCATTACCTGTCTTTAATTTCATAAAAACAAACCCCTTTTTTACAGAATGGTGTGTCTAATTTCTTCAATAATGTTGTATTATTGTGAAAACAGCAACAGTAGCAAATGTATTCAAGACATTTTTATGAACACACTTCTCCTTGCTTAAAGAAGCTTTTATCCCTGTGCACTTCCTAATCTTTGTGTTGGTGCTGTCTGTCACAGCAAGTTCTCTTGTCCCTGATATTAATGAAAAATCTATGTTATATGTGAAAGTGGATAGTGTCCAGTTAACAGTTCATGGCAGAAACCGTGGTAATCTTGTGTTTCATTTCTTGCTCTCAGACACATCAGCAGTGTGTGCCTGGTGGAATTTTTTGTGCACTTTTTTGTATGCATTTTTTGTATACTTTTCCATTGATGACTGTTTCTGACTTCACAGTCTCCCTAATAAACACAACACCAGCAAAAAGGAGAGTGTCTGTTCAATATATAACACTTTTTTTCCTTCTATTTTTCTTCATTAAGAAGAGATTTTCCGTTTAGGAAAAAATATCTCTTTGAATGTATATGCTCTTTGGAAAGTTTTGGTTAATATCAAGCTAATTTGTAAGTCTAATTCAGAATAGCAAAGGCAACCAAGTACAAAACTTGCATGCAATAAGAATTGGGCTCAAATATTGTATTTCTTGAGTTCAGATCCTGTCAGTGCATGTACCTGTACGTTTTTATTTGGTTGGGTGGCCCTGCTTCTTTTTTTAAGGAGGAGGTCATATCTCTAACAAATATCAGGGTTTTTTACCGAGGGTAATTTGATACTTTAACTTCTTAATTTTTATGATTTGAATTAGTTACATGTGTCTCTTGGCAAGACATGGCTTTCCTGCAATAATAGTATCAAGCATTTTTCCAATAAAAGTCTAATTAATTCCAGTTGTTAATATCATCTTATATCAGTGCATACCTCAAATGTGTGTGATTGATGGGAAAAGAAAGGAAGTACATGACTGAGAAACATGATTACTGTTAATATTTTGCAATGCATTTAGTATGCATAAATGCAAAAGTTATTTCTTGTTGTACTGAAATAGACTAAGGTTTTAGAGAGGCTGGAATAAGTCTACAGCAGGCTGGCTGCTGTTTTTTTTTCTTTAACAAAAAAACTTCTGATACTATGTATTACCATAAATAAACATGCTGAGAAAGTGTAAAAATGAGGTTTATACTTTTCACTAAATAAGTTATAAGTATTTTAAGGAGGTAATGCCTAATGGAGGAAGATATCTGTAGAACCACAGGCTGGGGCACCATCCCCAGAACTTAATGTCAAGAATCCCATTAACTTAATGACAGTAACATCACATGTTGGTGTTTTCCTTCTGAGGAAAGTGCTAAAGTTTTAGGTAAGTGTAAGCATATACATAAACTTGAAACTTCTATGTTGATGAAATATATTTAAATGCATGCTTTATTACAATTTTCATAATTTTAATATTGTGCTGCTATAAATGTATACAGAGAAATGAATATTAACAGGACGCTCAAATTCCGCAATTCCCACTGGTGAGGTGTATAATCTCTAGCATAGTTATTTGTTATAACTTGCATGTAGTGAATATGATATATCATGCAGTGTAGATGACTGGTGTTCACTTTACAGTGGATGGAACTCAATGGATTAAACTCATGTGGGGTTGGGTCAAGTGGTAGTTGAAGTCTTCTGTCAGGTGACTAAATGGCCTCATATAGCCATATGCATGGGACCTGCTGTACATTCCTTTTCTTGGTTTTACTGGATGTGTCCTCATAATGTGACTAAACTGCAAGTGGCCCCTGACAGATGCTAGAGCTAATTTTTCTCAAATCACCATACATATGCTTTATTTGCTGTCTTATAATGTATGTGTGCATTTTGCCTATGGAAGTCTAAACCCTTGTGTAGGAGAGGGCAGAATGTCCTTCATCCACTTGTAATGGACCATCAAAACAAAACTCAGGAGTTTTATGGAGCTTGTATTAATGACTTGATCCACTTGACCTGAAAAGTTGAGATGGCATGGGGCCTCCAACCCTCCAAATCCCTCAGTTTATGAACTAATGTTAATTTGTGGGTAGTAAACCAGTATTTGTTCAACTTCCTGAGTGTACCGTCTTTTTTTTTTTTTTTTTTTTTTTTTTTTTTTTTTTTTTTTTTTTTTGGTTTTTTTTTTTTTTTTTTTTTTTTTTTTTGGGTTTTTTTTGTGCACTAAACTGTTTTATGGGTAGATTTTGAGAAGAAGTGATACGTTTAATGAAAGTGTGTTGAGAAACTCGTTAAATCTCTAATATTAAATGTTGGAACCCTTGCTTTGCTACCATGAAAATTCTTAAAGAATGTGGGCAATTGAGGCTTTAAAAGTAAAGTTTATTGTATTTCTAAAAGTTGGGTAGTTTGTGTGCCAAACAACTCAGCTCTGTTAATGCTGGAACAAATTGCATGTTCAAAAATTTGTCTGTGGGACATGGTCTAAGTGGGCAATGTGTCTATGATCATATTTACATGATCTCATTCAACTCATGTTATCCAGGCTTAGGTCAATTATTTTTCTTGCTGAGGAGAATTTGAACTTGGATCTCTTGCTTCAAATAGGGCATGTCTCTTAACCAACATGCAGTCACAATTAGAAGGTTTTATTAGCTACTACTGAAACTTGTTCTGCCCATAGTGTAGCAGTTAGAACCATTCATATGGAGTGTCAGATTCCAATCCTTTATGAGTTTATGGGCTTTCTTTTTTATGTAGATATATTTATTTATATAAATGTGTATAATATATAAAACACACAGACATGCATATAAAATAGAAACCATTTAATCTTGACTATTTGAGTTCTAGTATTTCCAAATGTTGACATAATGTTGTTTTCATTAATTATTTGCATTGTGTATATATGTATGTATTTATTAGGCAAATGGTAGAACTGGAGAAACAGTTCTACTGATTTCTTTTTGCTTATAAGAGTGATGTGTTTGTATGTCAAAGCAAATGGAGATGTATTGATCTCTTCTCTTGTTTCTGTTAGAATGTGTTGCTTGAAGTCTTAAAACATCAAGTAAGAAAATGAAACTAGAAAGAAAAAGATTGTATGGAACAGATATATTTCTTAAAGATAGTATATGGTATTTTGTTTTTAATTGCTACGTAGAGATGGTTTTGGGATGTGACTGGAATAGTTTCTAAGAGAGGATATTCTTACTTGATTTTATTGTCTTGGATCAGGCCCATGATACAGCCTCTTAGCTGAAATCAGACATTGAATCTTGGATATTTGATTTCTCATGTTTCAAAATGTCAGCATATTTTTTCTTGATCAATTTATTTGCACAGTAAAGAAATTAATTTTTGTTCAATTTATTGAGAAGGCTTGTTCTGTATCAGTAGCTCTTTAGAAAAATATAATATTCATTATATTATTTACTGACTATATTATAATTGTGACGTTGTTCTGTGCTGATTGTGCAAGGACACATTTGTCTGTTATAGAGATAAATGGACAGCTTTCAAAGTGTGATCATTTTTATTGACAGTAAATAGAAAAAGAGAGTAGTGATAAAGTCCTTCCAAATAATTACTATAGGAAATGGACATTGTTTTAACTGTTAGCAAATCTCAAGGCTCCACACTGCAACCTAATTATCTCACCTATGGACATCTCAGCTGGGTTTCATCTGCAGTCTGATACTGGGAAGTGTGAAAGTATCATGTGCTTAAAATTATAAGCAGGGTTGAAAATCATGTCCCCTTGTGCAGATGGAATAGAATTTTCTATCTGTGATCTCTGTCTCTTCTCTTTACTTAACACTTATAATTATTTGCATATCATTTAATTTTCTGATTTAAAGGCACAATTTTTTGTCTTTGTGATGTATATGCTTGTCTGTCAGCTTTTGTTTGTCAGCTAAAATAAGTCTCTACTTTCCTATTATTGAAAAAGCCTTGTCAGTGGAATTGCTAGTGAATAATGCTGGTAAACAAGGGAGAGAAAGAACATCTTTTTAAAACAGTTTTTCTTTTCCCTGGGCAAATGCGACATAGGAGGAGACAATGACATACCTACTTTTGATCTTTTATCTTAAAGATTTTCTGTCATATTTAGAGCTAGAGTCATTGTATTGTGTATTACTGTTGTAAAAAATCATGTATCCAAGAAGATAAGATTCAAAATTCCATGACAAGTAGAGATGAATGGTTTTTAGAAAATAAAGCACAGGCTGATAGCACAAATGACGTGCAATATTTGAGTAAGGGGATTTTATTTCTCTTCTTAATACAAGGACTAAATGAAAATGCAATAACTGTTCTCAGAAAACAAACCCTACTTTTATAATTCCACCATTTAAAGACATTTTGTGTGTTTAAGCAGTAACAAGGGTATTCATTATTAATTAACATTCAGGAGATAACTGACTGTCAGTTGCCAGTCAGAGTGGAGCTTGGAAGAATGTTGACATTGATTGATGGACATGTTCTGGGACTAAGCACAGACAACCTGCTCAGGTCATCTGAATACAGAGCAACATTACAGATCAGCTCCCCATACACAAAAAGCTCAGGCTGTCCTTCTTTCTGAAGGGAGGACATCCTTCTAGGTTTAAGTTAAGCCTTCACTTTCCTGCACTGTGGTCACCAGATAAGAAAAGTTCAGTTTAGTGTGGTAAATATGAATAACATGTCACTGTTCTTTTTCTATCTGTTTGTGATTGAGGTGCTTAATCATTCAGCAATATTTTTTATGTTGCTTTTTGGAGTGCTGTATGTACTTACCTAATGGATATATACTAATGCAATTTTTTCTTTAGGCAGAAGAAAATCCCCAACCCCTAATTTATAATACTTTGAAATAGATGAATGGAAGAGGTCTTACAATCTTGCCATCTCTTCAGAAGTGAGTTTTACATGCCTACAGTGATAGCAGTTGTGTGCATCTCCAGCAATCAGTAGTGGATTTAGGTTCAGTGGAATGAAGACACCCTAATGGCACCCTCACATCTCCTTTTAAAGGAAGATATAAGCAAGCTCTCAGTGTGTCACATACCAATTCCACTTACCCTCGGCTGAGTAGCCTGTGTGCTGTGGGAAGAGTGTCTGAACTCCTCCTGCTTTTTGTGGTGGCAGTACTTAGCTAAAGGAGCAGAATATAGTGGTTTATGGGCTGTAGAGACTCTCAGGGAGATGACACTTTCCTTTGTAAGTGAACACCCTGGTCATCAATATATGATAAGCACCTGCTTCACAGATATTCATTTCTAATAATTTTTCTCAATTTTAATTTTTTGAATATGCTTCCAAATATTTCATGGTTGACTTAGATTTATTAACTAAGGCAGAGGGCTACTCATTAACGTGATTGAAAAGGAGAGCATATGACTGGAGTCCTTTTCCTATGATTATCCATGGGGGCAAAACTCTATTACATGGCTCTGTAGGTTAAAAATTGGATCTGTCTTGTCTTCTTTAAAATCCCCATAACTTTCAGCTTTGGGAGACATTGCAGTTCCACCCACTCCAGATGGAAGAAGCGTGCTGCTGAGAATCCCTTGCCAATCTCTGTCCCTCATAACAGTTTCTGAAGCATATTGGGGAAATCTGTTGAGAGCTGTTATAATTTCATACTTGTCTGCCAGTTTTCTCTTTCCCTGTTCCTTCCAAGTACCTGCTACTGGGGTTCCTTAGTGCTTCTTTGGGGCTGGCAGGGTATTCCTGCAATGAGGCAGAGCTCCCTGCTTTTAGCCATTAGAAAAGGGCACCACAAACGTTTCTGTTGCAAAACTGCTTATTTTCCCTTGGGTAAAATCTTGCTTGCTTTATTCTTAAAAAAAAAAAAAAAAAAAAATAATAATGAGTCCCGTGGGACTGCTTGTGAAAGTAAGAAAAACAGGAATTGGCCCCATGTCATAACCATCTGTTATTAACACAAAGAGCAAGGGCCCAGTCTTGCAGTCCTTGCTGAAAGCAGTTTGTTTAATAGGAATTACTACAAATATGAAAAATGTGTGTTTTCCTCATTACTGTGACAATATTCCCTTCCAGTAGTGGAAAAAAAAAGTCATCATGAATCTTGGTGTACAATCACACAATTGCATTATGTTATATTGCAGTAGGCTGTATGCAATAAACATCTCATTCCAAGAAATATATGTATTGCAGTATTTTCAAAAATCACTTCAGCTACTTTCACGCATATTTTTTTCGTAGTACATCTTTTTATTTTATGACTGAATTATGACTGGGTTTTCTTTTCTACTGTTTTTATGACTGAGGTAAACCTTTTTTTTTTTTTTTTATTTATATTTATTTTTTATTTTTTATAGCAGCTAGTTTGAAAATGGTGCCATTTTTCCCTCTCATCCAGCAGAAAATGTTTGACTTTTTACTTGATGACTCCCCTGCCTCAGACACACACACACACACTCCAATCCCCTCCCTCAATTATAACTACAAGTGCTACTGGATAACTGGAATTATTTGATCCATCTTGTCATGCCATCTCATGGCAGAGAGGTAGTTTTGGTGGCTGTTACTTCCATTCACCTATAGGATGAACTGCTAGGTTAGATTGTATTTTTTTTTCCCAAACTTTGTGGCTTTCCCTATATTCTTTATTTTTACTTTCATATTTAAGAGAATTATTCCATACTATTTGATACAAACCCCATATCTCTGTAAAAAAGGATCAATTTGATGTCTTCCTGCCTGTTTGTTTTTCCATCAGTTCATCACTAGTTCTGAGAGTTGTGCCAGTCCCTGCGAGGTAACTTGAGCTATGAGTGTTAATAGGAGCATTTAATCCATGCTCCTTCACTTCTGACTATAAATCTGTTAGGCAGAACATGGGTTGCTATAATCCTGTTGATTGCACCTCAGTGGCAGGCCTGTCCCCTGGCAGGCTATAGTGCCTTGAAGGGTGGCTTTGAACAATCAGTCTGGCACAGACCACATGCAACACAGCCCAGAATCTGGGAAAATATATAAATTATGATAGGAGGCTGTGTGTTTCCATGGTGTATGCAGAAAGACAGGAATTGCTGTATTGGATCAAACAAGTGGCTTGTCAAATCCACTACTCTTTTGCCAGCAAATGTCCAGTAGCAGATGTTTGGAAAAAAAAATATGAAAGAACATCAGTTTTGCTTTTCTTCAACCTGAAAGCATTCTCTACAGCTCTGTTATATCCTTTAAATCCTATATACAGCTCTTTATATCCTTTCTCCAGTCACTTTGTCATTCAAATGTTAGAATAAATGTTTTCATTTCATACAATAGATATATTCCATATAAACTCCTAGTGCATTTTTGTGATTTTTCTTAAGTTTGTGCTCTCAGATTTAAATAGACTGGAAATTCTGTAGATGTTTGCATTATTAACTATTCAAGCCTTAACTTTACACTTTGAACTTGACTGAAAAGGCCCTTGAGGATCTGATGTAGAAACATACACGGTAACAACACTAAGCTGATTTCTGTGCATTTAGAGATGTAGATTTTTTACAGTTTGATTGGGAAAACTAAATTCATAATTTGTAAATGATGTGTAGGACAAATACAGTATAATTTTATTACAGGAACATGATGGCAACTTCTTTTTCTGTATTTATAGACACTTTGAGACATTGAAGGGTTAACCCCTCCACCCCAGGCAAGCAGGGTATCACTTTCCTTAAAATGCCATTGGGAAAGCGAGATAAATGGTGAAGCATTTTCTGTGTTGACATGATGTTCGCCTGTCCGATTGCATCCTTCCCAACAGACAGCAGAGAAGCAATTACAAAAAAAGACATCTGTGCCAAGGTTTGGCTAGCCAGGGAGGGCAAGCTCTTGTGTTTAAGAGGCAGAGAATCCAATCGATGAAAATGTCTGGGCCTGTTAGCGCCAATAAAGCTGAAGGCCACTGGGAAGCTCAGAGAGGGTCTTTTGTTTGGGAGATAGAAAAGAGGCCGAAGCTGTGACACCTGGGGAGGAATGGGGTCAGCCAGTACGATCATCCATCTTCCTCAATGGCAGCTTTCTGTCAGTTTTTAACCCTGCTCAGCAGAGGATCTAAACCCCTATTGTTGGCACCAGCCAATTCTCAGCCAAGTGTAAATGAAGTTAATATTCACTGACCTTATGCATAGCCAATGAAGGCCCTTGATGTCATCCTGGAAATAATGTTATCTGACACTTCAAAAAGCAGATGTTGGCAGGTTGTTTGTGGTTTTTTTTGCTGAGCCAGTACGCAAAGACGCATTGTTTAGGCACCTCGCATTTGAACTGATTTCCATAATAACCACAAATAGGCCTTTTTGACCTTAAATTGACATAGTTATGGTTTTGGTTTGAATATCATTATATGCTGCTCACAAAGCCTGGCTAACCTGCACTAAGTGGTCAGGGAGAAGGATCAGAAGTCGCTTAGTTCACTTAGATAAGAAATATATGGGTCAGTGAGCAAAATTTATTTAGGCTGATAAAACAGTGAGTAATTAAAATGGTTTTAATAGTTCAAAGCAGACATTTCTAGAGCAAAATGAAGAATAGTGTTTTATTATGCAGCATACCTCCATGAAAGGAAATATGTAATAGAAATAAAAAAAAAAAAAAAAAAGAGATACCACTTTCAGAGGTACAGACAGCTTTTATTTTGAAAGGCCTATTGCAAGCAACTGTTAATGTCTCGTCCTTTGTCTCCAGTGATATTCTTTCATGGTGAAACATGATTATTCTTATGTTTTAATTACAGAAAGGTAAATAATTCTCAATGGTTCCACTTTGCCACCAGCAGCATACTGGTGATATCTGCATATCTGTACAGTGCATTTCATCCAGACAGTCCCCAAGCCTTCTGCAGATTCCTAGAAACAGAACACATCCATGCTTCTCTTGTCTCAAAGCCAGTGTCAAACATATGCTGCCATTCTAGGGTGAAACACTATGGTTCTTTTTAAAGCACAGTGCTCTTTCTCAGCAGCCTGTGGTTCTGATTCGAGGAAAGTTACAATCATGTATCACACATTGAAGGTGAAAAGTATTCAATTTGGTTTATTTTTCTTGTAAATTATCTATAATTCTGGCTCATGTGTGCTTATCTTGTGCAAGATGAGCATAACATGTGGTAATAAAGTGCAGATGCAGGATGTCATTAATAGTCATTAATAACAAATTTCAGCTGTATCAACCAGTGAACTTCGCACATAACCATATTTTTCCTCTCTGTGTACAAAATGCAGCAGCAGGTGACAGAAATCTAGAAAATTCTCTATTATCTCATGGTATTAGTGTTAAAAAATGTTTGAATGATGATCGTAGTATAGTTAGCACCTTTCAGGCTGTGATGCATTCTTGTCCTTTTGAAAAAGAACTCAAAATAGCATGACTTGTTTTTTTTTTGTTTTTTTGTTTTTTTTTTTAGTCAAAGAATGAGTTAATAGTTGAACTGAGAAAGCCTGATAATCACAGTTGCTCAGGAGGCAATTATCTGACAAGCTGGCAAAGATGAGAAATACCAGAAAAGATCTGCATCTAATTGAAATCACTCAAATCTGATGTTAAGATAAACAGTCCTAGTATTTTTGGAAACTCTGTTATTGATTGTGTTCTTCCCATCAGTTATGTTTGTTTGTACCTGTTAGAGAAGTGAACATATTTCCTGTAGTAACAGATTTCCTTAGAAACTCATCAGCTAGAGATTTCTCTCTCTCTTTGCTCAGTATTAACTCAGTTCCTGGATGAAATGTTAAGGAATTGGTGATTGATATTGTTTGAAATACAGCATTGTATTTCATTAGCTTCTGGTTATTTGTGTGCTGCCTGTGACATATGATGGCTCAGTCATATAGCTCAGATGATTAAAAGGCTAATTTTGGTTTAGAACTGATTTTAATGGGGTATCTGATAGGACTAATTTGTCCAAATAGATTAACTCTGATCCCCTCTCCCTGCCTGCCCCAATCCTATATTCAGTTTATTCTACAGTCATTCTGAAAATACATGAAGTTATATGAAGATTTCTAAAATACAGAATTACAGCCAGCTACTGAACAGTGTGGAAAGAGCAATGAGCCAGAGAGCACTGAAAGCAATGAGGCACCTTAGTGGGCCTTTAACAAGCCCTAAGTCTGCTAAGAAAGCAGATTAATTTGTTTAAGACTTTACAAAGACCCATTTCTTCTGTAAATTATATTGAGTAATAACCAGATTGAGTCACATTTTTGTTTTACGACTCTGCTGTAAATCGGTTCATTTCTGGCTTGGCTTTGTTAGTTTGTCCCTTTCTCAGGCTTTATCCTAAGAAAAGTGTAGAATGCCAAAAGAAACATCAAACTGACCCAATTCTGCCCTCTCCTCCAGCAGAAATGGATACTGAACTACAGAAGTTTATTTCCTATTTCTGGAAGGAGACCGTGAAAGAGAAATTTGCCTTTGTGAATTAACACATGGACAGATTGATTCATTTCATCCTGTTGGTATTGAATATTGTTCTTATTTTAGTTGAAAGTTTGCAAAATGCTAGCTTTCCATGGGCAGGCCACTGAAGAAGTGATCCAAAAATAATATAAATTGAAAGTGTTTGGTTTAATGTACTTTACTGTTTGTTTGTGGTTTTGGCTTTGTGTTTTTTTGGTTTTTTTTTTTTTGCTTTGTTTTGTTTGTTTTTTTTTTCCTTAAACAAAACAGAGCAAAACAAGATATGCTTTGGAGTAAATGTCAGCAGAAGATTTATTAGGGGATAAGGACACAGCTAGCTGAGAAGTGTGGGGGTGTGGGGAGGTGGTTGGGGTCTCTCCTGCTGATGGAAGGCACCACCAGCAGTAAGTTTGCTGGGGGCATTGGTGCTATCTGGCTGTTCTGATGGAGGAAACCTGTCAGGGACTGTGAATCCAATGTTCTTACTTGGAACTAGGTTGTTTTTGCTCCTGATTAATCTCATCTGTGAGAGATGAGGTCTTCAACAGCAGATTTTTTTGGCTGCTTCTGTTATTTAGGATAATACATAATTTTTACCTCTAGGCTCTGGACCTCCACAGAAAGAGTCTGTATGGATCTGAGTTCATTTGGATTGCATTGTTTGCATGGCTGTTATTTTCTTTGATAGTTACATCATCTGGGAAGAGAAAAATGGAATTAGATTTGAAAAATTGCTTTGTTCTCCAGAGTTTCTAGAAAACCTCTTTGAAACTAAAGTGTAAAATCTCTAGCGCGTCTGCAGATGATTTGTACTAATAAAAAATAGCCAGCAAAACTCGGTTGGAGAAAATAATATTGGAAGAAAAAAGCACAGAAAAAATCAATTGTATGAGGAGATAGAATATTTAGCACTGACTCAACTTCCCTAATCAGTAGAAAAATGGATTATATGACTAATAAAAATCACCTCAAAGAGAGCAGTTAAACCATGTACCATTTTGTTGAACAGATCAAAAATACTGTGAATAACCTACCAATAAAGAAATACATGATTTTACAACAAACAAAATTTGCCATATGGGGGAACAAAAAAAATCAAATGAATGGCACAAAGCACCTGCTGTCAGATTGAAGCTTGGGAGTATATCACTGGGGAGAGGGAAGGGGAGGGTAAGTCAGGTATGAGGAGCTGTGGGCAGGTGAGGAGATGCAATCTAAAGATAAGGTTTTGGGCAGGGGCTCAGCTTGAGGAGAACAGTGGTGTTTCTCAGCTTCTACCCTATACTTCAGTGTGCCAGGCAGTGGATGGGTCCAGAGGTGGATGAGCACAGATGGAAAGCAGGAGCTCTCGTTGGTGGTAGGCAATTCCATCAAGTGGGATCTCAAGTGGTGTCCGTGCTGTGCCAATAACCAGCCTGTGACACAGCCCCACACAGCCACCCATGCTCTGCTCCACCAGTCCTTTACTTGGGGCTCTGCCTTTGTTCCATAACGTCAATAATGCAAATGTACAAGGATAAAGGTGAGGCCTGACCTTACCCCTTTGAAATGACTAGGAGATTGTCTTTACCTTTCATAAGCACTGAGGTCTATTTGCTGCCTCTCTTTTGTTTTTTTTGGTTTGTGTTTTTTTTTAATGATAACATTTTCCAAAGTGCCTTTCACACACATAGAAGAGATTTTTTTTTTTAATAGATGAAATATCTATTTTAATAGATGAAATATCAGTGGTAAATGCTGTGGAAATACCTTTCATAAGTAATAAAAAAAGAAAGGCTCATTTGTAAGCGCAGCCATATTGTTACTTAATGGAGGAGAATAAGGTGCATTCTTCTTCTTCTCTGCTCCTCCTCTTTCTTCTCAAATGGCAGAGGGTGTGAAAAAATTTAGATTTTTGTACTATCCATTCAAAAGAGCTCATTGTGTTTTATCCATATGGCAAGAGAAGCAGGAAAAATATCAAAAAAAAAAAAAAAAAAGATGCAATTTGCATTTGTGATCTCAGCCTAAGGTGACTGGGCTCTGTGCTTTTCATTAAGCAAGTTGGAATGTCTCTTTTCTCTGTGCACCATCTTGAAGTGCCTGCAAAACTGGAAATTAAAGATGAGTTGAGTAAAAGAAGAATTTTTCTGAAGCTGAGAATTTATTGTTGTTTTGTTTTTTTTTTTTTAACTTCTTTAGCTTTAGACAGACAGACATAGATCATATAGCTGAAATTAATTTGGTTCCCTCAATATCAGGAATGTCTGAAATAAAAATTATTCTTTAATCCCTCTGTATGCATCTGTTCAGTCTCTGAATATAATTGGGTCATCTTTTCAAAATATTTTCTACAACTGGAAGAACAAGGTGCCATTTTTTCCCAAGCTAGAGTTTAGATGGTCATTCAGAAACAATAACAACAGCAAAACCATATGATTCTTGGCACTGGAATATAAAACAAAATACCACTTGCTTTAGAATTATGAATTTTAAAAAAGTAAAAAATTAGCAACTTCATATGCTCAAGCATACTTGGATTTTGTAGCCCATTTTAAAACCCTCATTTAACTGCAAAGGTGTTGGTTTTTTTTAATATATATATATTTGGTCGGTTTGGGATTCTTTTTCTAATTTTTTTAAAATATTCTTTTGTTTAAGATGAACCAGTGTGTCTTGAAGGACTAAACTAAGGATCTTAATTCATGTCATATACCAGTGGCAGGACTGCTTAGGAAGTGACAGCCTAATCATAATAAATTTGAGCAGCTTTTACCTCTATAAAATCATCATGGGCAAAGTGTCTCTAAGCATGGGAGAATATTTATTTGTTTCATAGGTGTAAAGGAGGACATAATTTAACTAGTGGAAACACTGGTACCACTGATGAAGAATGGGGAGGAGAGAAACCTCTTGAGGGCTTTCAAAGATCCAAAGTAAGAACTGGATTTATATTGCTGATTAATAACAAAACCATCCTTTTTCTTGCAAATTAAGCATATTTCCTGCAGAATTCACCAAGCAGACCATAAGCATGAAGGATTATCTCTCTCCCATATGACTGTAGAGGCCCTTGTGGAGTGAAATCTTTGCTACAGCCTGCACATGTAAAATTCTACAGCCAGGCAGCAGAGGACTTTGAATACACAAGATTTGGCTCTTTCACAGCCTCTCTCATGCAGCACATCAGGGAGCACAGGACTTACATTCCAGTGTCTGTGTAATTAGAGTCTTCCTGTGGGTAAAATTTAGGTTAAAAGTGAGGAAATTTCCTTCTACACTGAGCAGCAGAAGGCTTCTAGTCAGGGCACACCTGTTCCTCCGTGCTGAAGAGTGCAGGATAAAACAGGAATTGTTAGTGCAGAACAAGCATGTCAAGGGGAATCCAGGTTTTAAAGTGGTTTAAACTAAACAGGAACAAGCTTTACTCTGTTTGCATGGTTATAATCAGGAACAACTGGCTGTGAAGACTGCAGTGATCCTTGGCTTGCAAATCAGATGTTTAGCTATGTGTTCCAGTGTCTAGTTTCTTTAACACTGCATGCTAAATGGGGATAAACTGCTGGATATGCAATATTAGTCTGATTATTTCAGAACTGTATTCCTCTGCATTTTTCTATTTTGCATATGTTTTTTGCTTCCACTGAAGTAATGCACAGTTCTCTTGGTACACACCCCTAGAAATTCACAGCCTTTCTGCTGCCCACTTATGTTATGACATCTACATTCCTGGAATGATCAACTCCTGCTCTGCTGAATTAACTGCAATACACCATCATTCACTGAGTTTCTTTGCACCAGTGAGAGGTAACTCTTAATCCTGTGCTAAAAATAAAGTGCAGGAACTTGGTAAAGTTATGCTGGACAATAAAATAAGTTTGAATTTGCTTCATTGCATGAAGTGCCTCTTGCCAACTCTTCTAGTGTTGTCACAAGCTTTATGGCTATTTGCTGCTGTACAGTTTCAGCTCCTGCAGAAATATGTTTCATTTTCTGTTCTTGAATTTTTTAAGGGTCACCTGTCAAGCACTTCTGATGCTTGACAAATGTGTAGTTAAGGATATCAAAAGGAGATAATAAGTGATAAGGGGTAATCGAAAAAGAAAAATGGAAATGCTCATATTTTAAAGTCTCTAATGCAGATAAGCAGAGGTGACCCTTCTGTATGCATTTCATTCATTAGCCAAGGAGTATAAAGTTTTTTGTTGAGATGTGTTTTCCAGTTATTGGCTATTTAGGGCTGTGTGAAAGTCTCAAATAATCTGTTTGCTGCAAAGGAAGAAAGTAATGCCTTCTAGGCAGTATTATTTTAGGACTAAGAGAATGCCTTTCTACTTTTGTCACTAAGCTATCACCTGTGGTGCACCTGAGGCCTGAAGGGGATCATCTCAACAGAGTTAAAAATGGTTGTTCTTTTATTAATGAAACAGTGTATTATGTTTGTGCCTGTTTTTGCTGCTTTCACAGAGGCATCTCATTTGAAGTCATTAAGAACTCATGGATACATTTCTTCTCACCACAGTGCACTAGTAACATTCAAAGGTATCAGTATTTGGCTACTGTGCATTTGCAAAAAGTTGCAGAGTCAGGTTAGCACACATCCTACTTTTCTGTGATATATGAGAAATTTAACATATTAGTCCAGAAATAGATTAAAAATATTTCTAATGTCAGATTTCTGTCTTACATTTTACTTTTTTTCATGTTTCTACAGTTCTGAGGTAGATAATAATTAGTGTATTATATGGATAATTTTACATTATTGTTTTCAGTTTGAAACAATGATTAAACATAGTTTGACAAACTTAAAAAATGATGTAGTAAAAGATAATTCTCTAGTATGACCAGGAGTCTCATACTCTCTCTTGCTGCCTCAGTAAGCACAAAGAGTTAATATAATCTCACAGTACACTGGTAGAAATTCAGAACAAAACAAGACAATGTGTATGTCATGGACAAGCAAAATAATTTTCTGCCTATTTGTAAAATGATCTCTTTTAATTTGGCCACTGGTACAACTAATAAGCTCCTAAAAATCATAAGCTTTGTGTGGAAAATATCACTTTCTACAAAATATTCCAATTTATGCATGCTTTTCTGCCACCACAGCTTATTTGCATGAGATAGGTTCATCCATGTTTCCATGAAAACAAATGGTAAAACTGCTGAATTTATTTATCAAGCATTGCATAAAAACTGGATGCCATTTTCTATTCAGCTATTCCCACTGGGTTTTCACTGGTGGAAGTTTGGTGTAATTTTGTCCTTGGTGATGTGAATGGTGTGAATCTTAGTTTAACTGGACAAGGAATTGACCCAAGATATTCTGCTTATTATCTTATATTCATTTTAATGACAGATATTTGTGATGTCACAAAGGAAAGATATCAGGGTAAAACAGACATCTAGAGGAGGTACAGTTCTAAGCCTCATAGACAATGATTTATTTTAAATTATCTGTAGTAAAAGAAAATAAGTGTTGGAAAATCAATTATGTTTAAAAATATTTCACACCTTGCTGTTAGAAAGAGTTGATGTGTTTATTGTGTAGTGGTGAAAATGAAAAGGAAGGTTATAACTTCTTCCTGATTTTTAGCATAGTTGTAATGACTATCTACATTCACTTCTTCCTATACTAAATTTTGATCTGAACAATATACAGGACACTGAACAATACCGGATCAAGGTTTTTCTTTCTATTTTGATTCCCAAAGTGTTGTCTACTGTCACAGGAGAAGTGAACTTCATCAGACGTGACTTGACTTTACATCTGTGCAGGAGGTTATCCCTTGTAAAAGAGTAGAGTTGTGAATGAAACCTTTGTCTTCAGCTTCCTTGTAATCCTGCAGTACAGTTGTGCATGTTAGCTTAGTTGGAATAATGTGCTGATTTTCTAAAGATAAAAAAAAAAAATTTCCTCATTTCCTCATTTCAGGTTCCCACTTCTGTAGTTTCTTAGATTTCACACTACCTGCTTTGGCTTTAGCAACTCTGATTTCAGTCTGTCACCTTCCCTGGCTAAATATAAAAAATGATACGCTCTTCTCCTTGAAGGAGAATATTTAAGAAATGCAGTCCTGGTGAGAATGCTGTTTTGTAGCAGCAGGGATTCTTTTTTCCTGTCATTTTCTTAATTCGGTCTCTGTTTCAAATCTTTATCAGCACCTGTCCTTTTAATGAAACAGATTAAAATGTCTAAGGGTAAACAGAGGATTGATTTGGTGTGAATGTAAAGCTTCTGTGCTTTTGCAATACATGCAGTTATGAACAGGGATACCACATGCTTTAGTGTCCTTACAGACTCTCAACTGCTTTGCCTCCTTGCCTTTGTGCATGCTGATCTTAGTTCTCCTTTCACTATATTGGGCATTATTAAATGGAAGTTCTAAATTTGTTTTTTTCTTTAGAACGAGGAGCATGTTTTTGAAATGCTGTATTAAATGCTGCATAATGCAGTCAGGGCTGGAGAGGGGCTATCTGTTGCAGAATTGAGGAGATATAGAAGAAAATACTAAAGATACTAGTTAAAGATTTGGGTTAATAAAATGATAACAATATTCTGAAATATTACAGAATATATTGCAGCAGCTCAAATATATTGATGACTGTCTGACTGGGTTAGAGATAAAAGCAGTAGACATGCATTTGCTCTGCTTGCTCTCATTTAATTTCATCATAGTGAGTCACATAGGCATCAAGATTTATATGTGTCTGATAAGTAGTCAGGATAGAGAGTGCTAATGATGGTTGTAATGCTTTCTAGAATTCTATTTCTTCTGACTTTGGTTGACATTGTGACTCTAAATACTGCAGATTCTGTAAATTAGTAAGTGGGAGACAGAGGAGGGGACACCCCGCCTCAGAACTCACGCCATATTCATCCGTATTTAATCATCCATAGGTTGATTTTTTAAATTCCTCCCTTCCCCCATGTCTGGACAGCAGAATGCATGGTGCTTTTCAGGGAATATTTATCAGATTGGAGTGTGCATTTATTGGAAGAAATTCAGGGAAAGTAAATCCATGCTTGCTAAGGGTTTAGTGAGGGCTTTTTGGTTTGGTGGGTTTTGTGTGGCTTTTTTCCTGTTTGTTTTTTGTTGGGGGGAGAGTAGTTTGGTTTTGGTTTCTTTTCTTTTGGGGAGGTTGAAGGCATTTTGGGTTTTTTGTTTTTTTGGTTTTTTTTGGTTTTTTTTTTGTTTTTTTTTTTTGTTTTTGTTTTTGTTTTTTGTTTGTTTTGTTTTGTTTTGTTTTGTTTTTGGGTTTTGTTTTTTTTTTTTTCTGTTGCAAAGAACTTATTTACCCTTCAATACATAGAAGGGTAAATCATCAGTGATCAGTGCAGAATGGAGAGACTTGGCTGAGTCTTGCTGGTTCACATGGGACAACAGTCTCTACCACAATCTGTTTCTGCTGATGGCCCCAGCACTGAGATGACAGATGCTTGGAAAACTGCTGTCCCTACTGGTGCTGTTGTTGACACCATTGCCAATTCTTAAAGGAAAGTTGAAAAGAGTCTCACTCTAGTTGAAACAGAAGACCCACAGTTAAAAACAAGGTAGTCTTTTGCAGCCTGATCCCGTGGGGTCTCTCTTGCCATCAAGAGTTTTTGGATGGTCTTAACTGTAGGCAGTGGGTTGAAGGTCTTCACCTCATTAAATGACTGTGGTGTTAATAGGAGAATTTGGAATATTGTGAAGTGTTTGCACTTCTCTTACTGTCTTCATTTATATGACTTAGGTGTTTGCTGCTGTTGTAGCAGTGGTCCTTAGAGGAGCTACTTTTCCAGGACGTGAACAAAGAGAAGAGTGACAGTATTGCAGCTAGAAAAAAACATGGGAAAAGATAGCTATGGGCAATTTCCACAGCTCTTAATAAGTAGCAAGAGCAAGTATAGCAGAGAAAAATCAATAAAAGCACCTTGTCTACCTTCTTACCTCCACAGCCCTTTCCTGAAACCCACAAGAAAAAAAAAGATGCAGGAATAAAGCATTTATCTTCAATGTGCCTGTCTGTTAGGTACATCCTATGGCTGACAGCAAGGCTCTTTTCCACTTTATCATTTCATGCTTGTTTTGGTGGAGAAGAGAGTCAGTTATTCTATTTAATTTTATCAGCTGTTGGAAAGTACTCTCTATTCTAGTGATATTTTCCTTTGAACAGTTTAAATTCTTCTGAAATGACACAGGTTTTACTGAAGGGTGTTGTTGCTGTTTAGTGTATTAATGCCTCCGTGTTTTAGCCACACTCAAAAACAGGAATCAGTTGATGCTAGGGTGCTCCTTTCCATGTACTTAATGGGAATATATCCCTTCTTTGCTCCTTTTTTTTTCATTATTTAACCAGAGAAGATAGAGAAGTTGAGCTGGATCTGGTAACAAAATTGTTAAGTGCCAATGTGGGGAATGGATCCCAAACAGAGATTTTTACTTAGGACTCTTGTTACTGAACATCCTTCTACATTATTTTCTCCTAGAAAAGAAATTGAGAATAAAGAAAATGGCTGCATCTTTAAAATGCTTTTGATGCAAAAAGAAAATTAATGCAGATGTATGGATAGCCAAATGTTGTTATTTTCTTATACAGAAAAATTGTCTTTTCCCACTCCACTGACATATTTAAGCATGGCTACAGCCTTAATAAAGTAAACCTAAGACCTACATCATTAAGGTAACTCTACAGAAAATTAGGAACTAAAAGCAGCAGAAGTTTACATCTCCTATTTGACCTTCATGAGAACACCAGTGCAATCAATCTTTTAAATTTAACAGAAGTGGTATAAAATTTGAGGAGGAGACATAAATTTTGCTGCATATGCAAAGAGCTGCATGTAAATGGGCTATATACCTGTCGAATCTTTAGCTGAACAATATAGACTGAGATAACACCACAAGTCAATCCCTTCCTCAAGTTTTGTGTTATTGGATTTGATTTACTAGTAAAACCACATAAACCCCACCTAATCTTCTTGAATTCTGTGTGAGGTTTTGCTTTTTCCCCTGTTCTCTTCTGACTTTCTCATCTGAAAGAGCTGCTTTATGTGGAAACTACTCATCGACTAGTATGACTTAGCATTTGTTGTCTTCATTTGTAAGATTGTGATTTTTTTTTTATTTTATTTTATTTAGATTGTGTTGATTTGGGTTTTTTTTTTTTTTTCAAGCAGGTCAGTGCACACAAGCTCTTTTTTTTCTACATAAAATTTGAAGTCTGCCAACGTGTTACAAGTACTACAAAGCAAAAAGGAGTGTTTTATTTCTATATGCCAGTGGACGTAAATAAAAGTGCTATGTGCTTATGCAGTGTCAGGAATCATTTATATTAATTTTTAGGACAATTACTATACGACTGATTAGACTGTGGGCCTTGCTGCCAAAGGATGTTGTAGAAACATAATCACAGAAAAGGTCAAGTATCTGTATTTCTAAACTGTACAGCAGAAACCCTTAGTTCTGCAGAGCAGTTACGACTGACAGAATATTTTAGAGCAACTTCACTGCAAACACAAAGCAGATGCTGTAAGTGAATTCAGATTGAAAAAAAAAAAAAGAAATGAAAGAAAAAAAAAAAAGCAATCAGTACAGCAACCCTAGCAATACCTATTCTCACATTAAATTCCATTTCTTTTTCACAAGCTCCCATTATCAGACTTTGATGAAACAGGTTTTTCTGACTGCTAATCCACAATACGTGCTATGTTCAGGACTGAAGGAGGATGAGTGAAAATCCAGCACAAAGTGCTGTTTGAAATCTCTGGTACTACTGAAAAAATATAAGTGCAGAGCACAGATTAGAGGATATATTGGCTTAAGTCCATCCAAAGGTTCCTGTTGGGAATGTTGCTGGTTGAAAACCAGTATCCCTGTGGTGCTGATGTACATGTGGGCTCATTCTTGCAAATATGTCCAGTAAAGTCACTCTAATATCAAATGTGTTTGCACACATAGTCAAAACCTCTCACTGCATTTGAAACAGATTCCAGTGAGCTTTGCACTTCTTTTATTACATCTTATAACTCCTTATTCTGAGTTCTGAGAAAACAAACATTTTTTTTTCACGAAGTTCCCAGTAATTATCATGTCTTGAAAGCTGCAACTTAAATGCAGATTAGAGTTTCAAGCACTTACAGGCCTTATGGGACACACAAACTAAAAGGGCACAAAAGTGCACAAAGGTGCTTTATTAACATGAGAATTAGTGGCTGGGCAAAGCAGTTGGTACACTTTGTAGTGCAGGAAGTAGCATGTTTATCAGGGATACCCAGATCCCTCAGAAAAGTCCATAATTAATAATTGTTGTTGCTGCATACATGTATTGGCAAAAGGCCTAATAAATGGCTTCTGCATCTGCTATTTACAGTGATATCATAGGTTAGTTTATTCCAAAGAAAGAAAGGAGGCATGGGAAGAAATAAAGAGGGTTTTTAAAATTTCTCTTCCTAACAAATGTGTAATTGATAATGTCTTTAAGAGTGCAACTTTCTGCAGTCACTAATAACTGAGTATGTTTACTTGTCCTTTGGTTTGCCCAAGATATGTGGTACTCATACCATTCATCTCTGGCTGCATGAGAGGCCAGTAGAGAGGGTTGTATCACTGAAACATGAGTGATTGTGAAGTGTTCACATATCTACATGCATGCCCACAAATTAAGATTCTTCAAATGTGTGTCCTGTCTGTACTGCTGCTGTAATGCAGGAAATTGCCAGCTAGCATTTGTATTCATATCAAATTAGTTTTCATCACCATCCACATAAATGTCATAATAGCCTAATACAGTCATAAACAACTTGACTGTACCAGTATTTTATTCTGAATTTAGAGAACTAGTTACAGTACACCAGTTCTTTACTCAAAAGCTCAAATATGCCAACCTCAGCATGATATCTCATTCCCTGTAGGCATACATTACTCATTTCGGCTCAGTCACCAAGATTTTGTGTGACAAGCTATAAAAAGCTCTACAACTCTATGTGTATGGATCTAGGTGGATCTAGCTATTATTAAAGAATTCTGGACAATCCACTGTTCTAATTTCTCATCACTACCTAGCCTCATAGGAGGCTAGAAGAACTCTGTGCATATGAAAACAGGAGATATTTTATGAGGCTATGAAGCTGGGTGCCATTTGAGGATTACTGTTAATTCTTATGACTGGATACTTTATGTTGGCATGCCAGAACGAGTAAGTGAGAGAAGGATTTATTTGAATCTGTTGCCTGGAGAGCAGTTCTACTGACCATTTGCAAGAGGCTTGGGTTGGGTTTGTAAACATTGTTTGTCTGTTCTTGTTTGAGGTGAGGTATAGTGGGCAGAATGTAGGTTGACAGATGTGATACAGGAGTCACAGAAGACCCATATTCTTTTGGACCATTAGCTTGAGGACCTGGCAGGACAGCCTTTGGCAACTGGGAACTGAGTCCTGGGTCTCCATAGACTATAGTGAGAACTATACAGGTGTAAGCACTAACTGAAGTTTAGGCATTGTAAAATCTTGGGGAGAAATCACATCCCGAGTGTTTGATCTGTGGTCTGTTGTTAGCCGGGCAGTAGAGATCAAGGGATTAATTTGGACAACTTATCTAAAAAATATTCACACTCTATCACATTGCTGCAGTTTCTGTTGATGTTTCCCTCCCATAGCCCTTTTTTTCCTGCAGAAGCCCTCCAGGCAGACTCAGGATACCCAGGTCCCAGTCTGACTTTGTATTTAAATCCAATGTCAGAGTTGACCAACCTTTTTCCTTTGTGTAGCTTTCCTGTGACTGTCTCAGAGGAGACCCATTTGAGATCAGTGGGTCTGCTGGACTGGTGTGCTTGCTGGTGATAAGGAGGTGGGTTGTGTAATGGAAATGTGTCTGGCTGAGTGATTAGAAAAAGTTGAGAAGGGGAGGAACTGAGCACCCTGCATGAAGACTGCATGCCTGTTTTGTTTCCTATTGCTCAGCCCTATCCTTCACTTTCTAGTGGACCTTGACAGCCACTCTGCTCTCTGAATTTGTTCCATCTTTGTTTTTCTTATTAAATTAATTTCAATTAAAGTTTACTTGTATCTTTTATCATTCAGGAAAAAAAGTCTATTTAAATGTTTAATGCAGAAAATAGCAAGACTGGGAAAGAGGGAGAGCAATACTAGGGAGCCAGTATGTTTTCAGGTAGCCTAGCAAAAATGAAGATGGAAATGCTTTAGAGGCCAGGGAGATACCAGGGAATGCTTTTTATCAGTGACAGTATCTGCTGTCCCCTGGGCCATTGCCGTGACTTTCATGCCTTTATGGGATATGTTTTATTTCTTACTTGGCAGTGCATCCTTTTGAGAATAAATGAATGATTTTTGAATAGAGCTGCCTAATTAAAAGCCCTAAATTCCACCTTAAGTGGAAAACTGAGTTTTGCCATGGGCTTCAAGGGCACTTCCATAACATGGACGGTTTCTATTGGGAGCTGCAAACGTGTTAGGCAAGGATGAACTGGGCCTCCTTGCCTGTTATTGAACTTTATGAAAATTTGCTTTTTCTCCCACTCACTTACATAAACCAGCTTTTTCTGTTTTCTTTTTGCTTGTGACTAAAACAAGTTGCTTCCTTCATTGTTTTTTTTTCAGTATCTTGCTCTTTTTTCAAAGAATTGTGCAGTTTCTTGAGCACTGAGGAACCAACATCTATAAAGTCATCTTTCTAACAAACTACACAGAGATGAAGAGTTAGTTGCACAAAAAATCATTTGGGATACAAATTGTTCACAATTAGGATGCTGAGTCACCTCTGCGTCTGTTAGATATTTTAAGTAGTGATTTGTCAATCAAAGCCAAAAATTAAAGCTTCTCTAAATAAGGAATTCATGTTTTCCCCTCATGTTGGTGTCACTATCAAGGAGAATAGAACAATAGGAGTGAACTGTAGAGCAAAACAATTTGTCCTGAGGACTTGGGGTTCAGACTAAATAAATTTCAGGAAGGTGTTATTGTGGTAGGTCTATGATCCAATTGTAGTTGGAACACATAAGTTTCACTCTTGGAGCACGTCTTCTGGTTATTTTCCTCTGAAAACAAACCTGTTCACTTGCTCTGAGATTATGTGATGGGAACCAAAACACAGTAAGCCTGGATGACTGGGAAACCCCTTCAAAAGTGCATTCTGTATCCCAATAAAAATGTGAATGTGGATGCATTAGTGTTATATTGGCATTCTTTCTATTCCTTTTCAGTTTTCACATGTTGAAACCCAAGACACAAATAGAAAAATATAATAACAAAACCTCAAAAACAGAAATTCTGTATTTCCAAACCCTTAAAATTTTGTAAATGTTTTGGAATATTGGTATCCTTGAAAATATACCTGACAGCTGGGCAGTTGCAATGGAGATTGTGTCTATACTGCAGTCTTTGTTATGATATACCAGTGGTCTCAATGGACCTTCGATCTTCCTTGTTTGCCTTGTCTTTATTGCATGATTCAGGTCATCCATTGTCCAAGGCACCTATTACTTCAGTGGGTTTGGTTCAAGCCCTTGGGGCTGTAATTACTTAGCTGACTAATGCCAGTAAGTTTTTGGGAATTTGCAGAGAACTACGATTCCATAGTTCCATGGGTCTTGCATGTACACAGAGCTGTTCTCTTAGGGGTTTTAAAGGATTAAATGTAATAGTAGTGTACACTGAAACAGAAAGTGTGATAATCTTAGTTAGTGTGCTTGCATGGCAAAAGCAGCTTGGAAGTGCACAGCATTTTCAGTGAAAAAAATCTTTTGTCTGGTTAGATAAATATCCTCTTGTCTTCTTTAACAAAAATAAAGTTCATGTTTTGAGATTGCATCATGCTGGTTCCATAAAGCTTCCTTGGTTATCTAACTCCTTTGTTTTGCAGTGGTGTTTAATCACTTGCAGTATCATACACTCTTCAGCCATGCACATTATCCCTTAATTATATACGACTAAACCCCTCTTGACTGTAAGACATGTTGTTTGTTCAAACACACTTACAAATCCATTTTCTTATCAGTTCTTTGCTGAACATTTACACAACGGGGTACTGTTTAAATATGAAAATAAACCTTTTATAAAAAAATTGTTTGACCCACCCACCTGGCCTCCATCTGTGATTGTTCTGTCTCTGCAATCTGTTGTCTGCTTTTCCTCAGCGTGTTCTTTATCTTTTTGGATGGCTGCTATCTTTGAGCGACTTTATTGCCCCTCCCTATTTTCTCTGTGCTTGGTAGAAAGTGACATTTTCAAATCATAAGGATCAGCCAGGCAGATTTGATACGCTCTCTGCTGTAAGACACACTTCTGTTCATAATATGCAATTAGTAAAGACAACTTCATTTCACAGTATAACAACTCATGCTGTACTATTTGGAATTAAAGCATTGTGTGAATCCAAGGAGTTTTATCATAAAAACTGGTACAGATAAATCTGTCAGAATTAGCAATGTTTTTTTCTTACCACTTGCTTACTGAAACCCAGAAGTTTCTTTATATTTTGTTCCAGTTCACTTTCATGTCTGTGAATTACTATAGTGATGAATTTCCTTTATATTTTTTTCATTAAAGGGGGAGTTATGTGTTTGTAATCTCTTAATAAACTGACACTCTAATCTTTAGATAAAGAGGTTAAATCCATTTTTATTTTAAAAAATTATAGTTAAATTCTTACAAAGACAGTTAAGTTTCTAGTCTGTGCACTGATAAATTTTTTATTGTCTTCTGTGAACCTGGAAGGGAATCCTTTCTTAAAGTAATTAGAGTGTATTTTTTGTTTTGTTTCTGGCAGCATTTCTGTTTTTTCCCAAGCCAAATGTAACTGTGGAGAACAGTTGTTTTTTTGCATTAAAGTTCCTTCAAAAGCACCACAATGCATTCAAAGGCATGAGCATATTTTTTTCTGAGTAAGTAGGACAATCAGCATTAAATGTAGAAATATCTGAGACCAGGATATGCAAGTAAAGTTATTTTTAGATTCTATAGCACTGTTGTGCTGAAGTGGAGTAATTTCTCTCTTGTGGATTCTTAGAAGTTGGTCTTTTGTTTGGATGGATTTGCCTGCTGTATAATGATGGCCTTGAGGAATGTGTTACAGAAACCTGTGAAAGTTTTTTTTTTCTGGATTGAGGCCTGGAATGGTAATAGTAGGTCATTGTCCACAAGAAACAAAAAAATGTGTTATTAAGTTATTTTAACTTCATTTCAATTGGAAAGCTTATAGAGATGCCTACTTCTATTTCACAAGAAAGCCCTCCAGATTTATTTCTTGCCAGCCAGTTATTAAGCACCATTACAGTTAAATTAAATTAAACATCCACAACAAATTGACTGCCTCAAAGCTTCAAGAATAAACAGAATAGATTCATTTGCACCACTTGCTTTACAGAGAACTTTATCCTTGAACCAGGAGATCTGAGAGAGACCTGAGACTCCCCTGAAAGACCTTCATTATTTTATGAGGCCTGAAATGGTTTCATGAAAAGATTTTAGATAATCTGAGACTTTCATATGAAACTGTTCAATTTTATTGGTATCCAGAGAGCTGTAGGACAGGATTTTTGGGGTTTTTGGAGGGAATCCTCTGTGTGAAGAGGAAGTCTGGCATAAAGATAGACAAAATGACTAAGCTTAGTGCTGTTCTCTCCACAGAAGTACAAGAAGCTACTCAGGTTATATTTTTACTGACTTTACATTTTATTAACGCATTGATTAAACATTGTTGCTGAAAGGAGTGTTTCTACTCCTTTTTCACTTTCTACTCCATTTTGCAGCCCTCTGCCACTGTGTTAATGCCTTCACAGACACTTAATAGCTGTAGAGTAAACTGGATTGAGGAACCAATAAAATAGCACAAAAGTTAGTTTTACAATGGTATGTCACAAGGTTTTGTACATAAGGCCTCAGTGATATATGAATTATCTTGCCCACATAATAAATTTTTGTATTTTGCAGAAGTAGGTTGGTGTTGGGGAGCTCCTTTGTCAGCATAGGTGTTCTACATTTTATTTTTGGACATCAGCATTGAGCGTTTGAGAAAAACAGACTGTCTGAGTATTTAGGCTTTTAGAGGCAAGTGTTAGGTGAACTTCATGGCACCCTGAGAAGGAAAACTTGGCCTAGAATCCTCCAGCTGGCTTGGGCCAACACTGTACCACCCATACCTGTCCATGGATGGGGTCAGGCAGGCAGGTCAAGGTATAGATTCTCCTGGAGGGTTCCAGAGGGGCAGATCCAGTCTCTAGACAACCTGAGAAATATCTGCCTGCAGGCATCTGCAGTTCCTGGGGCAGCATGAGCCATCTGTCCCCTGCAGCCACCAGACTTGTCCATTGAGGAACAACTTGAAGGATGAAAGGCAAGTTGCAAACCTTGATATTGCACACTTAGATCACCTTGAGTGGTAGATGTAGCTGACATATTTCAATGATAGACCAAAACTTATGTCTTGTTAGCCCTCTGATTGTAATTTAGAATCAACTGTCAGAAAAGCTATCATTGTGTCTTCACTTCATCAGTTCATGTTTCTTCCAGAAGTTTCTCACTGCTGCTCCCAGGAAGGGAGAGTAGGGGTAGCTAGAGAGTGAGAGGGATTTTTAGATTTTTTTTTGGTAAGGTTTGGTGAAAAAGCACAGTGATTCTTCTCTGATTAGAAGATTCTGACAGCCGTACTGGCAAGACTATGGATGTTCATTTGGCAAGGGAAATGAGAGCCTTTGGGGGGCTTACTAAGCATTAGAGATGCTCATGTCAGGGGACATGTTCACTGCTCTGTATAAAAGGTTGTCATATTGTAGTTGTGTTGGAGTGGTGCTGTGTAACAAGGTTGCTATTTAGAGTGTGACCGTCGCTCTTTGTTTGATTTGAGCTAATGAGACTAAAAGATGCTAAAATAATGGAGTTTCTTAACAAAAATCAATAAGAGAGTGAAAAAGAAACAACACCAAAACAGTCCTACCCAATACTATTGCTTTTGATTCCACTGTACATTTTTGCCTTTAATATGCTGGAATAATATAATTATTTAGATTGGAAAAGACCCTTGAGATCCTCACCGGCACCCCAGCACAGCTGAATCTACCACTTAACTGTGTCCCTAAGTGCCACATCTACACATCTTTTAAATACCTCTGGGGAAAATGACTCAACCCCTTCTCTGGGCAGGCTATTCCAAAGCTTGCAGCCCTTTCAGTGAAGAAATTTTTTTTTATAGCCAAATTAAACCTCCTCTAGCACACCTTAAGGCCATTTCCTCTTGTCCTGTTGATTGTTATTTAGAAGAGGCTGATCCCCACCTCCTTTCAGGCAATTGCAGAGTGATAAGGTCTTCCCTTAACCTCCTTTTCTCCAGGGTAAACAATTCAAAAAAAGTTCCCTTAGCTGACCTGTGCTCCAGATCCTTCACCAACTCTGTTGCATTTCTCTGGACCTGCTTCAACACCTCAATGTTCTTCTTGCAGTGAGGGACCCAGGACTGAGCACAGTTCTAGAGGTTAAAGATGTTTTGTTGATTCCAAAGGTCTTTGCAACATTGGAAAGTCAGGTAAGAAGACCCAGAAGACCATGGAAATTTTGTTGGCCTGAAATTAAAAAAATGTTCTCAAACTATTTTAAAATTATTTTCCAAATGATTTGTCAGTGATCAGATTTTACTGTATTTTTTATTTAAAAAGCAAGCAAACCCAAAATACGTGCCCCTCCCCTTCCCAAATTCCTTTATTTTTATTACTGTTTTTGTGTTTTTCATTCTCTTTGCAAAACAAGAAGAAATTATACCTAAGGCACACGGGCAACACCAAAGCCCAAGTGTGCAAGACACCTCAAAATGTTAATTTTGTGTATGGCCAGACAAGGTATGGCTGTAGAACCAGTGTGAAATCAGAGTTTAGTAACAGAATCGCCACTGTCAAAAGTCCCTGATGAATTCAGTGACTTGTTTATTATTTAAGTGGCAATGTTGTGTGAGCTTCATTGTTTGAGCTGTGCCCCTAGAATAGGGAAGAAAAAAAGTTAAAGAAAAATCTAATGAAAACAATCTATTGTATTCATTTCATCACCACTGGGTTGGGGTCATTTTTTGTTTGTGTGTTTTTGGTTTTTTAAAAAAAAACTTTCTTACAGTTATTAGAGTTGAATTTTATTATGAGTAAAAAGAAAAAAAAAAAAAACCAACAAAAAAATCAATACAGGAATGTGACAAATTTATCATTATTTTTTCGTATATCTGTATAGAAAAAAAAATGCCACTTACATCCAAGTTTGCACAGCCAATTTCTTTTTGTTGCAGCAGTTCTCTGTTGTCTGTTGATGCATCTAGGGATGTGTTACTCTGCTCAGTTAGATAATCATACAAATTTCCTATCAGACCATCACAACTTTCACAACATAAATTGTTTTGTAGTTTTAGATTTCCTGAATTCTTCGTCACTGTAGTTTGAACAAATTTTTTCTGGTAAAAATTTCAAATAATTTATCAATGAGTATTACCATTTAATAAAAGAGGAAGGAACAATAACCAAAACCTAAAGATACAGAAGCTCTGAATCAAGTGCATTTCTTCATTAATTTTCTGACTGGTTGAGAACCTTCTGAGGAAGACAGATAAAATTCCTACTGCTGACAGTACATCAGGCATGTATTCATTTTTTTTGGTGATGAGCCTATACCACATCCTGCAAAGTGTGGAGCATTTGCTCCCAAACTGGCTAATGAGTTGAGCTGTCACTCAACTCTGAGCAGAAACTACTCAAGCACCTTGCAAACCTTATCTTGAGAGAAGGGCATGGTTGAACATAAGGGGAGAAATAGGAAAAGAATGAACAGTAAAGCCAGAATATCTCTTCTCCTTTAATTTTCTAACCCACCTTTCAGTTTTGAGCTCTCTAAAAGAGTTACATACCTCTGCATTTTTAGTGTCTCTGTATCTCTCACATGTTAATTTCCCCCAATTTTCATGATGGTTGTATATTTGTCATTTCCAGGAAAGATAATGAGAGGCCCATGCCTTGTCCTTGTAAACTGAAAATTTAGAGAAACATTGTGTCATAGCCTCAATGCACAACTTTTAACTCACCCAGTTAATTAATTCTCCTCAGAATATGCTAGCGTGTCTTTAATTGCCATTTAGATGTACTGATTCGGAATGATTAGATTCAAAGTAATTTTGCTGTTACAGTATAGTGACATTGGGTATTCTTTGATTTGTAGGATATGTTCTTCAATCTGATTACCTTGTCCTTGTCTAGAAATTAGCCAGGAAAACAGCATAGTACTGCTTTGTGCCTATGTTTCTTTGCAGCTAGATAAGTTAAAAAGACACATATGCTGACATGCTTACTTTTTGGCTTTGTTTTGTTTAGTTCTGGTTTTTTTTTTTTTTTTTTTTTTTAAAGCAGATTTCGAGAGAGGTGATGCTTTCACTTCATTCAGTGGAAAAATCTGAGCAAGTTACTGTTACCTAGCCAGCATTCTTTTTCTGGATCTCTGTGTGACCAGCAGTATGTGAACATCTCTCGAAAGACATTAGCAGGATTTTGGAAAAAAAAGGACATAGTAGGCTTGGAAAATTAATATGAGGTCTGAGAGATTCCTGACAGGCAACAACAAACATTCAGTGAATGATGATATGCAGCCATGGGACAACCCTATTTAGATATGTCATTCACACTATAGCTTAGGCACCCTTAAAGTCCTGAGTTTACTCTGACTGAAATATACAACATAGTTCATTAGTTGAAACATGAATAATCTTTAGATGTTATTGCAGTTCAAAAATCAAGCTAAAATAAACTTCTTTTTCAGTTAGACATTTAGCATTGCATAGTAGTTAGACAAAATACCACAGTCTAAGCTCCTTATAAAACAATATATATTAGGTGCCAGAGAAGGCATAACAGATGCCATCTCTCACTATAAAAGTAATTTACAGTTTCAAACATAGCCATGACTGGAACATACACAAATTATTAAAAAAGGGGATCAGAGGTTATAAAGTCTCTTTTTGTTACTAGATTTCTTATGTCTAATATTTCACATTGAAATCTACAGTTGGGAATTGTTTTATAATGGTCTACTTTCAGTTTATCTAAACTTTTCAAAGACTTCAGCTAAAAAATGCCTTTGGCCAATGTGATCTACTGGCCAAGTATCTCAGAAGAGAACAATGCTCCCCAAATGTTTTTAAAAATTTTCTTTTTTGACACTGTGAAAGGTTAAACCGTTTGCATTTTAATGTCTCCCATGCCAAATTGTCATGTGTTTGTAGCAGGTTAATACAGAAGAGGGTTGACAAATCTTGCTATAATCACTACCCCATGTTGCTTTTATCCTTGTCTGCTGTTCATTTTGGTTGTGAAAAATCCTAATATATCAGTGACAGGAGGTCTGGATTTGTGGCTTACTGTTATAATTACTCCCACTGAGGCACTGTCAATAGGATTAAAATAAAGATTCTAGACCTGTCCATCCTAGATGAGGTCAGCAACACTAGCAGTGGGAGTAGTTTCTGCAAGCTGTGCTTTTAGTCCTGAGTTATGGAACCATAGACATTAATATCAAGCAAATATTTGAAAGCTCTAGTGGAGAAAGACCAGCTCTTTTTTTTTTTTTTTTTTTTTTTTTTCATTAGCTAAAATATCCATCTGTAATAAATAATCTAACAGCATCCATCTATGTCCTGGCCATACATATATGTATGTTAATTTTCAAATGTATCTGAGCCTCAGAGAGTTTCAATTACAGAACAATCCATTTTGCATTTTATAATTAATAAAGTCTTTGCAGCTGCATAACTTCATCCAGGAAACATCTGCACACACTCTTTGTGTATACATCATTTCTGTGAAGAGAGGGTTAGCTGAATTCTCTTTAATTTTCTCAGGCTTGGAGAAGGTAGAAAGGTAGGGAGTTGATTAAGATAATGGAAAACAAATCACAAGAATGACGAGTTATGCCCACACAGATATAAAACAAATTCTGCTCACTGCTAGTAGGAAAAAATACAGCGTATAGGATCACTTATAATATAGTCAACTTACTCAAGTGAAGAGAGAAAGGAACCCAGGGGAAAATCTGAGCCCTTCCAAAATGGGCAATCAATTTGCCATGGTTCTCAGTGGGACCAGCCTGGTACCCGAAGTTTATAGGTAATACTGATGTTGTTGAAAATCTGGGGTTACTCCTTTGTCATCCTTTGACACTGGCTCTGAAAAAGTGTTGCTTTTTAAACATTAGTTTCATCTTAGTGTGCATAAAACTGTCACAGCACTGAGGCTTACTAGCAATGGCAAACTCAGGGAATGGTGTGCAAACCAGAGTAAATAGGCAAGCTCTCTTGCTCTGCTAGCACAGTATGTCATCTTTATTCTTATCCTCTTACACCAGTCTTCTTTTTATAATGGGATCAAGCAGTAATTAGTGCATTCACCTCTTTAATTATTTTTATATAAACTCAAAAGTTATTAAAAACCATGTTCAATCAGGTGTCTAACACGCTGAAACAATTGTGTGGCCTTTAATTCTTAAGCTGATATGCCACCTGGAAGCCTTGCGCTTTGAAAAATGGAGATTTTCTTTTTTTTTAAATTGTTTATTGCAGTAGCAAATAATTTTCTTGATTAATATGTCAGTGCCCTATAACTGTTTATTCTTTCTCTTTTGCTTATATAAACATCAGTTGTTACATACGTCACTCATAGCCCTCACCATATTTCCATCATTGCTCCCAATTTAAGTTCCCCTGTTATCTTAGACACAAAATGAATCTCATAGTGTTTATAGTGAAAAGGCTACATAAAAATGAATAGTACTTAACACGTCCTTGTTTTCCTTTCTCCTCCCTCACAGTGGGAATATGGACTGCTGTTTGTTGCCCTCTACATCTGCCTTTATTCCCTTCTTCGGAGGTCCTTGGACTTTTTTTGAAATATAAATATGAAAAGAAACATATACTTTCTTTGATCTCTAGCAGGCCACTAAAGCATGTAATGAGCTCACAGCAGAGAAGCTGCTATTTTTCTCCATTAGGTGCAGTCAGCAGCTTATGCCACAGATGTGGCATCATAGTTCTCGTTAGTGTGTGTTAATTCCTCAGTATTTACTTTTGGCTTTGCAAAATTCCATTCTTTACAGTATTTGTGTATCCCCTTAAGGGACACTAAACATACTGGCTAAAAATGTCTGCAAATGCCCTGCCTGCAGTGGCATATGCTACACAGGTTTCCAGGTGGGCACTGCACACCGATGCTGCAGCCGTGCCCAGCCGTGTGCCACACCCCACTGTTGATACCTCCTTGTCACAGCTGAGTGCTAGTGGATGTTCCTGAGGAAAGCAACTTAGTCCAAGCTCAGAAAGATTGCTGGTACGATTTTCTGGAGGGTCTTTCATTGTATACAGCCAGAATAGTGCACTGCTTTATCTAATGCTTCCTCTGTCTCAAACCCCAACTCCAGGAAAGGTCTCTCATCCGAGAGATTTTGTTCACATTGTCTTTGTAGTTCACGCTGGAACTCTGCCAGCTTCCCAACCAAAAAAAAAAATCTCTGATGGAGGAGGTGAGAAGATTTGAGAAGCAGCCATGGCTATTGCAGACAAGTGAGCAAGTCCAAGGAGCTGGTCAGCCCTGGGAGGGTCAGTGATGGACAGTCCCTAGTGGTTTTGAGGCTAAGATACTAAGCGAAGAATTGCACCTTGGCTGAAGCAAGACTTTCTTCTGTATTTATTTTTGATTTCGAAGCACATGGGGAAAGAATTAAAACCTAACTGTGTTGTTTTAAGCTGGTTGAGGTCAGGCAGGTAGGTGCTATTCTGTGTCTTTGTACTGTCAGTAACATGTAAGACTTTGGAGCAGCTGTTTGTACAAAATGGAGCTTCATCTGGGAGGAGCTGTTCTCTTAAATTAGCAACTGTAAATGACACAACAGAGTGAATGAAAGAAAGTTGTATTTTGTGCTGCCTTTCTTGCCTTTCTCCACACCCCTGTGCTGCCTTTTGTCATACCCCAGAAGCCCTTCAGTTGCAAAACTACTGCTGGATCTTAACTTGTTTGAGGAACATCAAATGAGTTCACATTTTAATCAAATCAGCAGTGATGAGGATTAGAGCTACAACATCAGAGTGCCATCTCACCAGTTACATCTCCCTGCCTATCTTCTGTCATTGCTTGAGTTCTGTGCCTTGGCTTATAATTTAGGCTTCCTTTATAGGGAAGAAGAGCAGTTAATGAGTGCTTTCCTGTACTAATGAAATGAAATATTAAAATAAATGTGCTCAGAAGTCGTTTGAGTTGCCTTAAGCTTTGCCATGAGATACTTTTGGGAAAGAGTAGCTGTATTTATCACCTTAGATTTGCATGTACAGAGCTCTGAGTGTTGTTTGGCTAATGTGTTTGTTTTTGTTTTTATACAATTAACATTTTTTAATGTTCCTTATGGAGGTAGTAGCAGTGGGGATTTTATACCACCTGTTCCTGTAATCTTAAAAATATTACATGAAAAACTAAATTGAATCAAAATACATAGAATTAAAATAGTGTAGAACAAAACAATCTATCTAAATTACTCATAAAATAAAAAAAATCCACCATGGCAATTTGGCAAGGGAAGACAAAAAGGGAGGAAAAAAAAAGAATCAAACCAGTATTTTTGAATTATTTTTCCCATCTGTTACTTGTGTAGTTGACTGGCAAGTTCTCACACCTTCATAAATGGTAGAGTTTTTGGTTGTGATTTTCTTTGCAAGGACAATAGTATGTGTTAAGAACAGATAAGGACCCATAGGTCCCCAGTTTTTAAGCACTAGAAGTATTCTACTGCTAGCCTGAAAAAAACAATTTTTGTGAGAAATTTATTTTATGAAGAAAGATGGGAGAATAATTTAGTTGTATTCCTCCAATTAGTACCTTTAATTATAGTGTACAGCTCTGCATATCCCCGTTTCAGAAGAACTACAAAGTTTTTAAAAGCCTATTTAAAAGTGTTGGGTTTATACTGTTAAAAAATTTAGTTCTGGAATATTCTGCCTCTTATATCTCTGGGATTTATAAGTTAAAGAGATGATCATTAAATCACAAGCCTCTTAGTGGACAAAAAGCTAATGGAATGGTAGAATGATTTGAATGCCTGAACCTGCCGCCTGTGTTATGCTGTGCGGGAGAATAATTGGCTTTCAGTCATGTAAACTAGTCACAGACACTCAGATCCTTTGAACTCTAATAAGAAATGCACACTTACTTTAAATAGTGAGTGACTAAGCATATAAATGTCTTGATGAAGTCATCAGGAAAAAAAAAAACAAAACAAAACTGAAAAGGAGTTTTCTGTTTACATTTTGTTATTTCTGTCTGAAATCTTTATTCTACTCTCTGCATCTTTGCTGTGTGGTGTTCCCTGCTGAGAAGGACAGACTGGAAACGCAGTAGGGATCTTTGCCTTTTAAGTTGCTCTTTGCTTTGCAGAGGACTACATGTTGGAAGTTCCTGTGTATTTGTCCAGTATTTTGTTTGGTATAAGAGGAACATGACAATTTAAGAAAGGCAGGAAACTATTATTTGGTAATTTTAGCTACATTTCTATTGCAAGTACTAAAAATGTGGACAGAAGTTTAAATGTGTGTCTTAAGGTACATGTATGCAAATCTTTTCAGCTTTTGTGCGCTTTGGTCAGGGAATTCTGGAACAATGGATGAAGGTATAAAAGGATAATTTTGAGTTTAATTTGCCACAGATATGAATTCACAGGTCATGTTTATGTAAAGTGCTTCTCCAAAATTCTTTTTGTTATCTTTTCTAAATAGCATATATAACAACTACTGTGGCGCAATCAAGCTATAGCACATTTTACAAGCAGGACTAGATTTTCTTCTAATGCAAACTTGTGCTTCTTTGTCAAAATCAAAGGCTACTAGCTTTGACTGCTAATTGGCTCTGCCAAATAATTTAGGTTCCTTGCACTGGGTTTTTTCAGCACAACAAACTCTTAATGTTATGGCAATTTCAAGCATATTTTTCTTAAAAACTTTGTATATTGACAGGATAATAGACAGCCCAAATTCTCTACTGGTGTAATCCACTATTGATTTACATAATTCATCAGCTTTAATTTACTGTAGTCTTAAGTATTGCTGCTTTTATTTTTTTTCTCTGTAGCATAAAATTAATCAGACTAATATGACTCATGTTGCTTTAGCACTTAGGGTCCAGTCCAAAGGCTATTAAAGTCAAAGGTGCTCCTCATTGACTTAGTGAGCTTTGGTTAAAGTTCATTGTTTTCATGCTCTTTCCATCACTGTAGTACCAGACAACTGAAATAACTGTTCCAAATATCAGTGTCTTTTGATACTTTGCATTTCTGTTCTGAGAAAATATCCAAGCAAATATGAATGTAACCAAAGTAAATTCTCTCCCTGTGAATACAGAATGACTATTTAACTAGCTTTAATATTTTGATACCCAGTACAAAGTTTCACCTGCTGTCCCTTTCCTTTGCATACAGGTGATGGCTTAAGAAGGTTAGACTGTCTGTTAGGGTTGAGAAAAAAAAAAAAAAAAAAAAGTTAAATAGTCTGGTTGAAAATACATCTGCTTTATTAGAAGGTTCTGGAGGAGTTTTATGTTTTGTTTCGCTCATTGACAGTGTTTGCAGGTTTGCCTGTAATCTCAGTGCTGAAACTGAGTCTTAATCTGTTTTCAGTTTTAGTGTTGTCTGATCCCCACTTCCCTGTTCCTTATTCCCTAGTTTCTCATAGTTTATACATTCTTAAGCTGGTTGTCTAGGTTGCAGTGCTCTGCTTGCAAGTCTAATGGTAGATGTGTTTTATGTATGTTTTTGCCTTGGGAGTTGTGGCAGTAGCTGCAAGAACTATTTCTAAACATCAGCGTTGTAGCACAACACATTTTTTTAATTTCATGAGTTCACAGTGGGCAAACCAAAGTTAGAAATTCTCTTGTATGCATATTTCCTATTGTCTACCTTTTGTCTTTTTTTAAAAAAAAGTTTTAGCAAGTTTTTTTCAATCTATTTGTCTCTTTCTGTGAAACTGGGAAAACCAGTTGAGCAGTTTACTCTGTCTGCTCTCCTCCTCTTTCTTCATGTTCTTACCAGCATCATATTTTAAACAAATGCCTCATTTTTTCCTCAGGATCAGGGTTTGCTGGTGGGTTACAGCTTCTTTGGGTTTCTGAGATCAGAGAAGAATAAATTTTGCTCCAAAACGACTAGTTCAGACCACTTCAGTAGTCTTGGAGCAGATCTCAAGAGTGTTTTCCTTTTGTTTAGACCTATTGCAGGCATGCAGATATTTCACACCATTATTGTACTCCACTTTGGTGAAAAACGGATGCTTCTTGTATTTATGTGACCTTCTGTTTTAGAATATTGTACTGCCAGCTGTTGAGGTACATATAGTATATACTTGAACTCATAAAAGTGCCATGAAATTATTAACAGCATCATCTGAAGAAAAAGAAACGGTGAGCCTATCTTGCTTGAGCCAAGATAACAGAATGGGCAGTTTAGATGTTTATAGAAATGTGTACCTCATGTGACAGAAACAAAAAAAGATCAGGATAGAAATCCATGCAAATCTAAATCTTTATTTGTTTTGTTCTGCTTTAGCTTGTGGCCGTGGGTTCTACAAATCCTCCTCACAAGATCTGCAGTGCTCCCGCTGCCCTACTCACAGCTTCTCTGACAAGGAGGGATCTTCCAGATGCGACTGTGAAGATAGCTATTATAGAGCACCTTCTGATCCACCATATGTCGCATGCACAAGTGAGTGAGTCATGAATTTAATAGTAAAGGACATTGCTTAACCAACCAGGTGCAGCCACTTGCAGCGAGTAGTTTTGTCTGGCTTTTCCTGTGTTTGAAAAGTGCATTTGCAACGGCAAAAGAAATTGAAAGGCAGAGGGAAAAAGGGTTGACAGTGAATACAGAATCAGCATAAATATAATTTTCAAGTTTGCTTGATACAGCATTGGGAAACATTGCATGTTTCATAAGTGCATAATTCACTGTGATAGATATATACAGGCACATTTCTCCCTAAATTGTTATAGACAATGTGTATTATGTGATATGATACCAAAATTAGTAATGTGAAAAATGAAAAGTAACCTCTGTAGAGCTGCACTTTGATTGAACTGTAATTGGATCTGACTTAACCTTCTAACTGCAAATAGATTGGCCAACACAGGTTGGCAGTTCAAGTAGTGGAAGTCTTCTAAATCCGAAACATCACTAAATATTTCTGTAAATCATATCAGAGCTGATAACAAAAGACTAGATGCAGCTTGTGCAGCATGTTTAGAACATGAATAAATCCCATATTTGGAAAAATCATAAGAGAGAACCTTTAAGGTATATTAAGCATTCCTTTTAATTACACAGAAGAGAAACAGCTAAAATCAGTTGCAGTAAATATACAGACTATTGTTATTCTGATGTCTTAATGGAAAATAAATAAAGCTCTTACCAAATGAGTTCAAGAAAGCTTTTATGCAGCCTATACTAAAAATGACAAAATGTTTCTGTGAAGAAAAATGCTTTGACTGTTTTCTATCTCAGTAATTAAAATGCTACCTGTGTGTCCTACTGTGGTTTTGTGTAATTACCCTGGACTTCTTTATGTGTTATGTAGGACCTCCATCTGCACCACAGAACCTAATTTTCAATATCAACCAGACTACTGTGAGTTTGGAGTGGAGTCCTCCTGCTGACAACGGGGGAAGAAGTGATGTGACCTACCGCATTTTGTGCAAGAGGTGCAGCTGGGAGCAGGGCGAGTGTGTTCCCTGTGGGAGTAACATTGGATATATGCCCCAGCAAACTGGATTAGTAGATAACTATGTCACTGTCATGGACCTGCTAGCTCATGCTAACTACACATTTGAAGTTGAAGCTGTGAATGGGGTTTCTGACTTGAGTCGTTCCCAGAGGCTTTTTGCAGCTGTCAGTATTACCACTGGCCAAGCAGGTAAGTTTTCATCACTTATGAATCTCAACACTGTGAAACTGAGAGAAATTTGGAACATGCAAGCTATAGATGCAGTGAATCAGGAGCATGTTTGGTGTGTTCTGTCTCATTAATCTTTTTACCTTGCCAGCTATTTAATTTGAGCTTATGCTATTTCAGGATAACCTGTCCTGTTCTTGGCCTCAGCATTGCTCTCAGAAAGCATTCACAAAAGACTTAAAGAAGACACACAGCTTTGTTATTAAATAGAATCTCTTAACTTAGGAACTTTTTTTTGTTTTTGTTTTTCTTACTTCATTATAGTTAATTCCTAATATTTGAAGATTAAAAAAAATAGATGTGACAGTTCTGTGTGGACTTCGTTTTTGAAATTTTTAAACATGTATGGGAGTCCTAGGTCACTGGAAGATTGTTTGGATTTCTGATGGTGTTTTCAGTGTTAATGTTTTCCCTCAGGACAATATTTCTGATTTATCTTATATTTCCAGATATTTGATTATGAGATGCAATGAGAATGTGATTATTCTTTGTTTCTTCTATTTATCATAATCTGACAGGTGAAATGTCAGGGGAAATAAAATCAAACCAGCATATCACCCCAGGGAAAAAAAAGGGCTTTAGTTGTCTGCAACTGAATGAAAAAAAAAAAGAATTCTCAGATTTAGGTTTCTGAACTGGCGACTTGCTTGTTGATAAAATTACAGACAATAGTGTCCCGTGGTCTTAAAGAGAGGGTAGTAAAGCTAATCTTTTGTAATTTGAACAATCTTAAACCAAATATTATTTGCAAGATCTTACTTTCAAAAAAAATACTGTAAAAGAAAATATAAAGTGACTTAACAGATATGATGCTTCCTGTAAGAACAACTCAGTAATATTTTAAAAGATACTTCATACTTATATCTTGGAGGAAATTTCAATGACTGTGAATCATGCTTTTTTTTTTTTTTAGTGAGGTAGAAATGATCCCCTAAAGGAATGTTTTGAACTAAGAATAAACCCACCAAACAGGGCAAACAAATAAACAGGAAAAACTGTAGCTATTTTGTATTTAAAGATAGTAATCTCAAAAAAAAAAAAAAAAAAAAAAAAAAAAAAATAGGACAGTTGATGATGGTTGTTAAAGTTAGGCTGGAGTATTTATGGGATATTTAATCTCCCTATAGTGCTTTCATGGATTCCAAATGCACATGTTGTATTATTTTTGAACCATTTCTGTGGCTGAAAGGATTGATCTCTATGTTCATACAGTTCTTGAAGTTTATGATGAGATTTTCAGCACAGAAAACTTACCCTGAAACTATTTTTGCACCACGGATGATATTACTTTGGCACCGTGATTTTTCATCTTCAAAATAATTCTCCAAACATGCACAGGTGGACAGTGTTGTGCTCTCTGTAGATGACTGTACAGAACTATCACAGGAAGAAGAGGATTTGGACTTTTTCCTATTTAGCTGAATCAAATTGGTTTTACTTTATGTGCTCTGATGGTTCAGTGGCACACAGGGTAAAGGAAGAAACAGTGCAATTTAGTGGCTAGTATCACATCTCAGGAAGATGAAAAAGCCTTAATCAGAAGTTTGTTGTGTTTTCCCCAAGATAACTCATTATAGTTCATTATTTTGTGTTGTTATAGTCATGGATTTACAGGGCTTTTATTAGGCCAGAAGATAAATATCATTATTCCGTTCTATAAGTAGCACAAACTATGTGATTTTATGAAATAATCCTCACATCAAGCCCAGAGATGTCAGTGAAACTATAACTTGCATATGTGTTAGAGACAACATCTAAATTTTACTAAAGATTTGAAATAATCAAACATCTTCAACCTCCTAGACAAGCTTTGTAAGACCATGAAGAAGGAGATCTCTGTTCCTTCCCTACTCTCCAGTTTACTGTGGGATTATGCACAGACCAGCATTTCCCAGGATTTGACACTGTTTAGAGAAAGGGTAAAACTGAAGCTTTGCCTTTTTAGCACTTCTGAATATAAAGATTTAAAGGCTTCTAATTTGGCATCTGAAAGGAATATACATGGGAGGACAGATTTTGGAAAAAAAAATGGCTTTAAGCTCTTTTCATTGCAGTTTTCTCTGTAAAATGCAGGTAGCCTTCACTTTTCCTTACCCAGCTCTTCAAGATTTTCTGATTAGAAGTGTCACATAAATGCAGCTTTTTTTTTAAATTTTCTTTTTAAAGAAAATACAGACGTTCATAAAAAATGCATTTAGCAAAAGGAAAGACCTCTGATTTTTTTTTGTTTTTTTTGTTTTTTTTTTTTTTTTTTTTTTTTTTTGCAACAGCATGTTTTGGATCCTAATACTGATTTCTTTGGTTTCTCAAGGAGGGAAATATTTTAGGTGGAACAGATTGATGACTATAATTGAACTGAAAGAGACTGGTTGCTCAAAGGAGACTGTTATGCTTCTGTGTTCCTCTTTTATTTTGCCATGGAGAGAAAGAAAATGTTGGATTTATTTATAGCCAAGTAAACTAGGATTCATGCAGCTCTCATTTGTTCCTGTGTGACTGTTCTATACTTTTGGCAAAACGGACTTTTTCTATGCCCATACTGCTTTTTATGTGTGTAAATGTGTCTAACTAAACCTTCTTCACATGTTATTATGCTAACACAATAGGTGGCTCTATATAATTACTGGGTTCACCAGTTGCACAGAGGATTGCAATGAGATTTTCCCTTTGTAGTTTTGCCTTAATTGAATTGCTCCTTTGTGGCCATAGTCACAAAATTCAAATCATTGTGTAATGATAACAAGAAATTATTGATAAAAGAATGGGGTTATAGAATATATTCAGTGTTTCTTCACCCACATGTAACAAGCTTCTGATGAAACAAAGAGAGCATGACACATAAAAGAACCAGGTGGTGGATAAAAAGCTATTTATATTTGTGGAAATAACACAATAAAATGACTTCAAGTGGGTAGGTATCATTTCACATTGGTTATACATATACACGTATGACACATTGCTATTCATTCCTTGTTTTAAAAAGACTTTTGTGACTAGGCTATCCATTGTCATGGCATATTTTTATGCTTCAGCCTAGAACCATGAGGCTTTTGGTTTTGCTTTTTTTTTCTTTTTTTGACAAGATTAAGTATACTAAGTCCCCCAGGAGTAAACCATCTTGTTTCATATCTTGCCTATCCAGCATCATATAAAGAATACAGGATGTCATCCCAGTACTGCAAGTTGATCTATTAGAACCCCTACATTCTTGTAGAATTCAGATTTAAATGTGACTTAACTCTATTTGCAATAAACAAATGCACTAAAGAGCTGCACCTGGTGAACAGCTGAAAAGCACTACCTTTGTCAGCTTATTGAATGGGTTTTTACCAAAGATAAAATTGATCACTTCCCTGAAAAGATATTTCCCTTTCAGTTGTACCTTTTGATCTATCAAATTCCTTCCAAAATTTTACGTTTTCTCCATACAACACCCAGAAGGTGAATGGAAATTGGGTAGGTTTCACTGCAGATGAGTATTTATTGTATTTTGGCATTCTTGCATTTTCATTTTATGAAATATGCTTCAATGTCAATTTTATAATTTTTCTGTTGAAATATTTGCAAAGATAGTAAGTTTTTAAAACTATCTTTCTGCATCCTTTTCTCCAGATTTTATCTAAATGAACAATTGACTCATCTCTTATAAAGGGATTAAGGCCTTGATAAAGCTTAGGATATTTTGAATGAATACCAAAATTTATCAGGGTTTGAGAAAATTTAAGTGTGAGTCCTGAGCCAGCTTAAATTGTCTTTATAGTCATTGAAAAGAAAAAAATCACATCCAAGGGGTCACTCATCATGCTTTATTACTGTAACTAAGACAAACAGAAGTTAAAATGTAATGCCAATAGCTGTCCCTAAATGTACTCATTGCTCTTGTGCAGGGAGCACTTGCTAATGCTTGCTGCTGCTTCACAGCAAGAGAAAGGTGCCCCATAGCACTCTTAGGTCATGCTGTGACTTCAGATGCACTTAATGCTGACAAACTTCAAGTGGTTAAAAAACCCTGATTCAGTTCCATAATCAAGACATAGGCTTTAAAAACATTCTTTTTTTAGTAACAATTTCCTTTGTATATGTTGATTTGCTACTATTCTGTTTTTGCATCTTAGAGTTCAATTTAAAACCTTTTCCTTAAAAAAAAAAAAAAAAAAAAGCAGATCCCAGATTTCAGTTTGAAAAAAAAGGGGGGAGGGGGCAGCTGAATTTTTCAAATTAGCATTATGCCAGGAACTTGAACTGAAAAAAACATTACGTGCTATAAAATCATGACTATTAGCAGCAGCACCGTTGATTTACATGACAAGAGGAAATGGATGAATGCATAAATGCCAATCTGTGGGATGGGTTCTGCCTTCCTTAAGTAATTCTGAAGTCTTTCTAAGCGAGAGACACACTTTACATTCTCTCATGTTACATTCTCCTTTCATTCTTTCTGCTTATAATTTTTCTTTTCTTTCTTTCTTTATGCTTTTTCCCCAGCTCTCAATTATCCCCACTCATTTTTTAAAGCCTCTTCTTTCATAGCCTCTGCACTACTGACCATCTATTTGTTTCCTGTTCCCTGTCAGTCTCACTTAAGCCTGACTCCTTCAGCAATGAACTGTCCCCCAGCAGAGGCAGCAATCAAGAAGATTGATGCCTGTGGCTTTCCCAGTCGCTCTGACCTCAGTGTTCTAGTCCTGTTCTCACTTCTCTCCTTTCCCCAGGCCATTTTGGTTTCTTCCCACACTGCCATCAAGTTGTTTTAATCTACCTCCATCTACATCTTCCACCCAATGGTCACTTCTGGTGCTACATGACAGCTTATTACAAATAGCTTCAGTGTTCAACTTAACATTTCTTCAATGTTTTCCCATTTCAGTAGACTTCCTTTAGCTATGATTTCCTTGGTTATTTCCTGCTAATGACTTTACTTTTTGAGTTATGCTTCATCTCCTAACGTCCAACTGTAGGTCAGCTTTCCCACATTAATATGGCTACATCATCAATATTTATTTTTTTTTAAAAGCAATGCCTCATGTAAAAATAATTCAGATTATAAAAATAATGTTTTCTTTTTACTAAATATGTTCCACCTGTTGAGCTGGGGGAATTATTTTACAGAAAGTCACTTTTCAAATGTAGTATTCACTAAATGCTTTCATTTCATGGAGGTTTTTAGAAACATGTATGTGATGATGACTGCATTTTGGGTTACTTTTTTGCTTATTTTTTAATGGGTGCTATATGGATATCTGTGCTTATTCTTAAATAATGTTCTTAAATAATATTTAAGATATATTTTAATATTTTTAGATTTTTTCCTAGACCAGTAGGCAGAGAGCATAGCTGTGTAAGTGTTCTGCATTCCATGGTAATCAACTAAAAAGGGAAAAATTAGAGTAGGAATTAGTTGCATATGATAGTTATTCTTCTTCTACTTTTTTAGATGTCTTTTCAGTACATTAAAAGAATGGATTGGGTTATTTCTGTGGAGCTAAGACTGCTTATTGATCTGTAATCACATTACCCTGAACTAATATCACAGATTTTTTCACAGGAGGCGATAACTGAGTTTATACCTGAATTAAACCTATGGATAAAAACTTGATAAGAATTCCAGTCTCTGTATAGCAAATACCATCAGATCAAGGAAAGCAGTTTGTTCATTCACTGATTGTATCAGGTCATATTTAATATTGTGACATCCACAAGGTTATAGAGATACTATGGAATTGCAAGGTTGGGACATTATTATTAGATTATTAAATGTTAGATTTTTCTTCAGGAGTTTCAGTGTATAGGATATAGCATGGTATGGCACATATATTTGAGAGTTTTGATGATATTTTATATACATCCACAGAACACTTATATTTGCAAAAAAAAAATGGAATGACAAGCAGTATGTTTTATGCAAAAATGTACCGCAGAGTATCCAATTGATATTAATTCCATTTTTTTCTACTATTGAGTTCTGTTTTGTTTCAATATTTTCCACTGAAAGATAAGAGAGATAGAAAGCAAGCAGGTGCTAACTGTGTTGCTTAGGGTCTGATCCTGCACCACTGAAGTCAATGGAAGCTTTGTCATTGACTTCAATAGGAGCAGGATTTGAACCTTATGCTCTATCAGAACACACAGGAACCAAAGTAATGGGTGCTCTGTCATCCTGAAAGGAAATTTAACTTCATATCACACTTTGAGTCTGACTATGTTAGGATTTTGCACATCAGTTTGTGACTGAATGTAATTTAGTTTTTTGGTATAATGTGCTAAACTATGTAAGTTTTGTATAGTGTACTAAAGTAGTATACAACTATGTAGTTGTTTATTGGTTTTTGTTTTGTTTTTTTGGGGTTTTTGTGTTTTTTTGGGGTTTTTTTGGGTTTTTTTGGTTTTGGTTTTTTGGGTTTTTTTTTTTTTTTTTTTTTTTTTTTTTTTTTTTTTTTTTTTTTTTTTTTTTTTTTTTTTTTTTTTTTTTTTTTCAAATGGATATCAGAACTCTTGCCTGTCCAGCTCTATCATAAAAGCTTTTTGGGAAGAGATGTAACAATTTTTGCTAAGAAACTAATTTTTTTTTCTATAAAGATTATGCAAATTTTGCAATAGTTAGAAGTGAAAAGAATGGGAAGCTTCACTCTAGTGTAACTACACAAAGATAAAGTAAAGCTTCAGCTTCACAGAAACAGAACTCCAAATTAGAAATGGTCTGATTAAGCTATGTGTATGTTGAATGTTTGGTGGCAACCCGCTCAGAGAAGCATGCCAGCCGCAGGGCTATTGACTTTCCTGTGCACTGAGCTATTGAAAAAGCAGGTTATGTCACCATGGTCTAATGTACGCTACTCAAGAATAATTTAACAAACTGCACAATAACAACGATGTACTTGAGGAGGAAAATGAGCAACATGAAGTACAATTTAGCCATGGAAAGGAGGGATTACTTTACTGATGTCACACAAAGGACTACGAGCCCCTTTTTTCTTTTAAAAACATAGACCAGCTATCTCATCAATATTTATGAGTTAAAACAATTGTGTTCATAAAAACAGTGACGAAAAATTAAGCCTGATCTGAAAAAGCAAGTGTATGTGTTAACATCACACTGTCTATGACCAATGCCTGAAAGGTTTCTAAAATTAAAGAGCTCTACTTGTGACACCTGCTGGGTGAATTTTTAAATCTAATCAGTTAGATTTTTTTTTTTTTTCTCAGGGCCACAAGTTCTTTTCAACAGAATAGAAACTCTTTACAATTTATTATACTTTTTGGGAACTTTAATACATGGTTCTGTGATGACCCAGCTACTTTAACATAGCTGTACTACAAAGACACAAAATTGCTTGATATGTTTATATTGGTGGTACACATTCTAGAGCAGCTAATTAACTTAAGGGCAAAGAATATACAACTCCACAGATCATTGATTTTCACAGCAGAACAACATCTCCAGATCTTCCTCTTACTGCCTCCTGTGGCTTGCACTATGATAACTGGATTCAGGATCTAAATAAGTGCAGGACATCATCAGTAGGAACTCTGAACTCAGTGTTGTTTGTTTCAGACCTTTTGTAGAATTCAAGTGCCATTGTCATTAGAACAAACAAAACCTTTTAAGTGCTCAGATGCTTTTTCAATGAGAAATGAACATCACTGTTGAAAGGCACTACTGCAAATGTGTAAGTGCTACCAAATGTGAAATCCTAATTAAGGTTGAATGTAGTGAATTAAAAAATTCTTAGACTATAACGTCTCTATATAGTAAAGCATTTGATGACAGCATGGCATGGAGCCAATCTACTGTAATGCCTCCTGTGGAAATACTTAGGAGAAAGAAGGTAGCTTGTATAGGGAGGGCTAAAGAAGTTTCTTCATTAAGCTTAAATGATGCCCTGTAGAATTGTCCAGCAATTTAAGACAGTGTGTCTCCAGTTTCCTTTTTTTATATGTATTTTCCTTAGAAATGGAGTCAGAGATTGTGCTGCTTCTCTTTTGGAGCACATCATGTTTTTTTCAGTTACTGATTTTGTATTCGTTGTGTGTGCCAATAAGCCTCCTTTTTTAGAAGGAAAAACAGATTTGGCTAAATGGGCCCTCAGTGGAAAAATACAAGACTTCCTCTTCTGGTTCATGGCCTTCTGGCAGTTTAGGGAGTATTAATGACCCAAGAATAAATGATTCACCTTTGGCAGGAAAGGGTGAATATTGACAAATTCAGTGAAGAGCTGGGTATGATCTTTCTGATGCTAGTGGGGTAATAAGAAAGGGACACATCTTCCTTAATAGAGCATTGCTGACTTACCCACTATGACAACACATAGGTGTCAGCAGATTTTTCAGGTGCTGGAATAGTCTCAATAATTAATAGCCTGGACACTTTGTGGCAACTTTGACACGTCGCTGCCATATGTAGTTTCTTGTGCTTTGTATGTGATAGAAACTGTCCTGACTCCATAGGGCATATTTGTAACTGAACAGTTTTATCTACTACTCTTTAGTGTGTGCATTGTTTTGTTAAGCATTTCTGTAGTCTTTCCCTGTAACAGTCAAAATATCTAATTGGTTCTATTCCTAGAGAGAACTCTCTTGGCAATTTACTGAGGAAGCTGCAGTTGAAGGCTGCAAATTGACAACAATAAAAGTGTTATCCCAAGTTCAATAGTTAATGTTAAGATAGGAGATACTGATTATCTTTTTCTTTGCTTCGTTAGTGATGAACGGAAGCAAATTTGATGCAGACAGCAATCTGGTGGAATGATGCAGAGCTATCTATGAAAACATCTGTACTAATCCACCAATGCAGTAAATTATAACTACAAGCAAACGACATTGATCCAAGAGGATCATTAACAGCTTTAACCAACTGATCCAAGTAATAGGGTAAATGAGAGTACATCATCAAGATCTGTTTTTTACAGCTGTCAACTACAATTGCTGAAATATTGTTACCACTTCCTCTCAACTTCAACCATTTTATGACTTAAATTTAGTGTATCCTATTGTGGTCAACCAACAAGGATCAATTAAGTGGTAAAATACGCAGGAAAAAAAATTGCCCAGTGATCATGCACTCCATTTACCAGGAGGTCAGTCACAAAGGGAGAGATAATTGCTGCAAGCCAGCAAAATTAATCGGGGATGAGCCAGAAAGGATGATGTATGTTCTGTGACAAAGTACGTGACAGAGATGTACGTATAAACCTGTAGCTACTTGCCTTGTTGAGGACACAAGGACAAGAGAAGGAGACATGTGAAAAACAATTAGCATGGCTTCAGAGTTAGCAATTCTTAATTATCCATAACATGTCGACATGAGATAATTAGTGTCCCAATTTTTAACAATATTTTGTCATTAACTACAGTAGAATAAGAAAGATCAAGAACATAGCCATTTGTCTGAGCTAAGTGTTACATAATGGTATCTACATGTGAACATAATACAACTAAATCATGCTCATGGTAATGACACAGAAATCTTCTTACTGTGGGACCAATATAAATGTCCTAAGTTCGAGCTTATAACAAGCTGCTTTTTATGTTTCCATAAGGTAGTTTGTGTTGGCAGCCTGCAAAATAAATAAGACTTTAGTGATAGCTGTAGTTTTAAACTTCCTAACTTGCTGCTTTTATTTGTACATTTAAATTTTCACAGCAAGTGTTGTAAGTCCCATGACTCAGACCATTTTAATATTAATGCTAATTAAGAAAAAGTCATTTCTAGCTCAGTTTTCTAAACATCCATGACTCTGTGAGCATGCTAAATACACATCTCTTTGGAAATTTTTCCTTCAGCTCCTTTATCCTCTGTCAATGGTTTTTGACCACTTTTAGCTGTGTTTGACAGAGAGGTAGAAATCTTAAGATCTTACCTGTAGTCTATGGGCCAATAGAGACCTCATTCCTTACTGAATGGGGTAAATCATGTGTCAGACACAAGAGAATCCACATGTGCAGAAACACAGAAACCCTTAAGAAAAAAATACTAAGAGATCTGCTTGAATTTTTCCAATGTTAATGCAAGAAATCTTAGAAGTGCAGATCGGGATGTTTCATGTCTTCCATTTTGTTTCTGCTGTATAAGAGAGGGAGAGGCAGATACACACTGGTACATACATACATGCACACACGTACATGTAGCTCAATCTCCTTTTAATCACTTTTTCTTCTATCCCGTTAGTGTATTTTTCAGAATTTTTCAGATCTCACTTCCTCTTAAGTAGATTTAAGATTAGGGATGAAGTCCTTTCATTCTGTGATTTGTAGCTTTGCTTTGTATGACCCCTCTGAAACTCTGACCTGTGTTTCAACAGCTTGTACAAAATTATCCATTGAATCTAGTGTTTTCTCTCATATGTGTGCATTTGGAGCAGTAGACTCTTCAGTTTCTGTATCTGCCATCTCATGTCTGCTGATGTATCTATTTGCCATCTCTCCTTTTGACCTTTTCTGTCACTTAAACATTTCTCCTTTTTTTTTTTTTTTTTTTTCTTTTTGAGAATCCCATTTCTTAAGTCATCATGGAGAGCTCATATTTTTCCATAATATCTGAGCACCTATCAGGCAGTAGTGGCTGAGTCAGCAGAGCAGATTCAAAGCTAGTAAACCCTGATGCTCATGAGGAGAAATGCCATTTATTTGGCTAAAGAGTCTATTTAAGTTCATACAGCCTCTAATCATGGCTGTGAAATGAGGAATTGGATGCTAATATTTCAGAGCCAATACAGTAATGATGTGTCTCTGTGGACCTCCTGTGGAATTATTCCAGATATTCCCTTGTGTAGCTGAGATCAAAATTTCACCCTTAGTTCCAATTTTTGTATTGCATCTTAACTGATATTGAAGAGGGAGAAGTGTCATTGCACTTTATATTGTGTAGAGTTAATCACGTGGAGTATTTTAGGGCTAAATGTTCTGCTCTTTGATGTTGGCATTAAACATTAGCATTTAAATCTTTGATGGGTATTTACATTGTTGTAGTCAGTGGAGATTGATAGGTTTCTTTAGGGAGTGATTTGGAACAGGAGCCAAGTTTAGGAATTGTGCATTGACTTGTCCTTAATTACAGAGGAAGTGTTAGATTACCTTCCCTATTTAGCCACCTAAATTAACTGGCAAAAGTTGATGACTTGAATGCCCTCTTTCCCCCACCCAGCACATACACAAATGCTAATTTCTGCCACAATATTAACATTAAATATTTACACACTTTTATTTATTTTCAAAATAATACTAAGCAAGTAAGCAAATTTTAAAATAGTTTATTGTCTGTGGGTTTTTAAAACTCTAGAAATTAATTTGCATGTCTTATTAGTAATTCATTAGTAGTTATTGAGACTTTTTGAAGCTGTTTGTCAAAGACTGAATTAACCAAGGTGCTTAGTGAGGATATTAATATACAGATGTATCCTAAAAATAGGGATATTTCTCTTGATTGCAGTTTATAGCTTTAGTGTTAAAAATGTTTTAAAAATATAAAATACTTGTTCTATGATTTATATTTATTGTAATGCTAGTTAAGAGTCCCCATTAGGAGGGCAGCAGGTGCCTTACAGCTTATTTTGGCTACAGTACTGCAGTGATGGCCACCCATCAGTGTTACAGCCCTCCGTGTAAAAAAGGAATTTGATGAGCCATGCAGGGGCACAGAACAATTACAGTCAAATAACCTTCAATGAGCAATAAATAGAGAAAGTGAACTCCTTCACCAAACTCTTGGAAGATGTTTCTCAACATTTTCCCTAGCAGGTACCCCAAGCTCTCAGAATATTGTCATGTTCACAGTGCTTTGGAGGGTAAATGCTGAATGGCAAAGAGATTACCTTTCAGATCTATACTGAGATGTTGGTGGTGATCTCTCAGGAAGACATGTCCCATCCCATTTAGCACTCCATAGATCTAAACTGATAGCACAAACTCCACGGGGATACCAGCAGACAGGCAGTGGGGATCCTTAAAGAAATTAATGGGTGTTTCCTGTTTACCAAAGCTAAGCCTTCTCCAAAGAGATCAGGATTCATCTTCTGTTCCTGGCATGTCAGGGCTCATGCTTATAAAATTAACTTGTTTTGTCTCTCAGAACAATGTTCCCATGTTGAGATTGCCGGAATTATACCTAACTAGCTAAGCACACTAACAGAGTAACAGTATGAACAAGCATGTAGTCATATTCCATTCTCCACTCTAGCACCATTTGCTTTACTAGATTAAGTTTACCAAGTCTCCTGAGGTAAATTTATAGATCAGGAGGTCTATAAAATTTGACTTCTTGCAAAATATTGTAATGAGCTAATCTCAAAGTGATAAACCTATTCATAAAATTATCACAGCTCCTTTTCTGAGGGAAATACCACAGGTGCCAGCTGCAGTGAAATTGGTAAACTGGTGCGATGCCTCTCTTGGTCACATGGTCGTATAAATTTCTGTGAATGCAGAACACTCCTGGGAACAATCATAGCTTGTTTCATAAATTCTGTTTTGAAAAAGGGTTATGCTTTCCATTAGACCCACAAAAAGTGCTTCAGTTTGTAATTCCTATTTTTAAAGTTTACATTATGCTTCTATACTGACTTGAATTTTCCTCTACTCACTATGAAGCTTAGGAAAAGTAAAAATATTCAGAGTATGTATAAAATAGTTTTGAAGCTATTGACAAAACACACAACTGTTGTTTCAAAATGTGGGAAGACATCAAGTATATTTTTGATAGAACAAATTAAGTAAAGAATTTCTAAAAAATGTTCTCTTACCTTATGCTCTGATTCAAAGTCAGTGGTAACTCTCATAGGTATCTAAACCATTTAAAATTACTAATAAGGACAAATAAAGTGGCACAAAATTGCTTTGCATTGAACTAGCTCCGAACAGTCAGTATTATTCAGTATCACAACCAAGCTAGCACACATTTAGGAAAAAATGAAGAAAAAATGAAGAAAAAAAGAGAAGGTAGTAATTATTGAACTTTTTTCATACATCGATCCTTTTTCATACATTTTAATAATCTCAGATGTTACATCTAATATAAGGTTGTTTTGAAATTTTCTTTAAAAATCTGGGATCTGGGAAACGCATACCCATGTAAATGCTCAATTTTCTTCAAATATGGAATATATACTTAGGAATTTGCATAAACAAGCTGTAAAAAATTACTTGATCCTGTGGTTTTTGGGGGTTTTCTTCTGTGTTCAGGAGTGCATGTAGTGTAATGTTTTGAACTTAATCGGTGCATCTCAGGGGGGGCTTTGGTGTAAAAGGAGTGGATTTTGACCCATGTAGCTGTAGAAAGTAAAAGTCAGTGATCTCCATTAGCCTGTATATCCCGCTGGGTAGTATCAGTTGCCCCTTTGTTATTGTAAGCCCTTTCTCTTACTTTTACTGTTTAAATAAATATATTGAAGCCAAAGAGTTAATGACAAATTCAGGAAGTCTTGACTTAACGGTGATGAAGTGAGATGCGTTTTGTGCCATTCAATGTACACAATTTATAGCCCCGTTTGATTACCGCGGCATGTCCTCCGCCTGTAAGGATTGCACCCGGGGGACCAGTCAACTTATTAATTCATCACTTGCTGCCTTTCATGGTGCAGTAGCCCTTTATGGCGTACAAGCAGAGAGATCCTGGAATCTGAAGGCTGCTGGCCGACTGGTTCCACTCTAGCTGCCCCTTTGTGTGCAGGCACAATGCTGGTAACTTTTCCCTGGGCTCCTCTTTCCCGGGGCTCACAATAGGAGCATGGTTACAGGGACTTCCAGGGAGGAACGGCCTTCCACAAGTTAACCTGTAGCTTTTTTAAGTGCCTTTTGATTTATCTGTCACCTGATCCATCAGCAATGAATAATTTTCATGGAAGGTGCACTTTAATTACCTTCCCATTTGACTAGCATTATCATGCCCTATCTAGGTAATTAATCTCACAAAGTATCCAATTTCAGTCTTTATTGCTGGCAGGCAGGCCTTCTGAATTATATGTGCTTGAATGGGCATTGGGTCTGTTGTTAAACCAAATAGGCCATGAAACAAATTTTGGGTCCTTTCTTTTTTTCTGTCTTTTTTTTTTTTTTTTTTTTTTTCTCCCCTTAACCAAATGGGTTCGTACAGATGTTGTGGTCTAGTTACTTTTGTTGACATAGTTGAGATTTGCATAATGTAAAGCAGAAAAGGGCAATGGTAGAAAATGGTGGCTGATAAAAAAAAATAATTAAAAACACAGATCATAGAAATCAATCAGTCTCTGAAGAAATAGTTACCAGGTTGTGATCTAGGTACCAAAAATAATCTTTTTTTTTTGCTCTTGAATAATGTATAACTCTCACAGTATGAGCTCTGTAGGCCAAAGAGTTACTTTGTAGAACTGGTGCGTTCACAGGATAAATTAGAAGTCCCCCTCCCAATATCAGATTAAGGATTTCAAATTGTTCAGATTTTTGTTTCATACTCTGCAGGTAAAAGATAGACCTTTAAAAAATGTACTGTTGAAAAAGAAAATTAATTAGCATGGCCATAAATTTTTAGGTGAGGTTATTCTTTTTTCTTATATCTGTATCATTAAAAAATGGTGAAGAGCTAAGGTGTTTGGAAAACTGAAGAAAAATTGCCCCACTGGTTAAAAATAAATGGTTGCATGGTGCAAGTCTTTCATTTGGTTCCTACAATTTAGACACACTGAGTATTTTGGAAATTGCTTTCTAATCTTTTTTAAAGTGTTTTTTTCCTTCTCTGTTTCCTCTCAGTTTCTTTCCCATTCCCTAACTAAAAAAAAAAAAAAAAAAATTCCAGGAGATTTGAGAGAAGAGAACTTCAGGTGTAGCTGAGAATTCCTTGAGAATTTTCACAAGTCCATTTCCTGGAAACAAATTTACTCACTTTATCACTGAAGCTGATAAAGTAGTGTGTTAGTTAAGTTTCATGTTTGAAGTATAGAACAAAATTGATGGATTAGGGAGGGGAAAAAAAAAAGAATTTTAAAAATATGAGGATTTGTGAGGGAAATTAAATTCATAGGATTTTTCTTTGCTATAATTTTTAAGGTAAACAAAGCAATCTGTATGATGCTTATAACTAAAAGCCCTTGAAAGAAGCAGAAAATTTTACTAAGGCGCAATTGAACATGTAACAGAGTTTTTTTAATAACAGGACTTCTTAAATATCATCATTTTATTATGTGACAGATTATTTTCTTATTTAATGGTAGTTTTTTTTTTTTTAAAATCAAGAGTTCTCCAGACACTGGAGAAATTTGTATAATTGTGGTTTGTGCTTAGAATTATTTTAAGGGAAAAAAGTCTGAAAATATTTAAGTGGATGTAAAGTGGAGACAACTGTGTTTAACCATGTAACTCTCACTTCTACCACTTTGAACTTCAGAAAATTGGAATAATAAACAGCATGGAGATTGATACTGGAATGCAGAATCCATCACCTTTAGGTCACCAATTCAAATTCAGTAAACCAGTGACCAAAAATTGTTACCATATGAAAGTTGTTTGTGAACTGTGTGGAATTTAAATAATGATCTCAGTTCATTTTCTTCTTCATAAACTTCATCATAAGCAAGGCTTTTGGCAGTCGCTCAAAAGAGACGGTAAGATTAAAGGAGCGTGACCCAGTAAACTTTTCACTCCTGGTCATGATCCCTTCAGGTGAACATAGTGGCTGGAGAGTTTTAGGTTGCTGATGTGAATTTTATTTATTCTTTGGATAAAATACAAAACTTCTTTGGATAAAGACAAAACTTTAGTAGTTTTTTCTTTAAATAGCATATTTTAATTAATTTGTGTATTCAGAGGCAGATACTGACCCAGTGTTTTAGACTCCCAGTCTCATGAGTGCTTCTGTAGCTTGAATTACATTCAAACTGAAACCATTTGTTTAATATAAAGAGAAAACAATTGACTGCCCTTTTTTTTTTAAGCAGCTTTACCAAATGGTAAACAGAGCTCTTCAGTGTGCCAGGAAAGAACATATTTTGGTAGTTACCAAATGCCTCCTGCCATATATTCAGACATATATTGTGAGTATAGTGGTTCTTTTCAGTCACAGGAATATATAAAGCCTTGGAAAAAAACTTTAAAGGACTTGAATAAAGTATGGTCATTTGCAGAGCATGAAGGATCTTTTCCAGCTGCCAAGCTGCTGAGCTTTAGCTTTGCTGCTGACTTCCAAAAGACATGTAATATTTGGTCTGAAAGTATATGTGTTCCCAAGTTTCACAGCTGGTGTTGAGACAAGATACAGGGTGCTTAATTAAGCTCTCTCGAAGTATGTTGCTTTAACAGCTTTCTTCAGAATGGTGATAGAGCAAAAACCACGCACAAAATAGCCATTTTGAAAGGTCATTTAAGGTACTGTACTGTCATTTAAGTTCTTGTCTGTTAAGAAGAGAATGGTCTACTGGTTCAGGCAGTGGACTGCAGCTCTTGAGATCCGTGATAAATTACGTAGTCATTCCCATAGGCATCTTGTGTTACTTTGGATAAATGACTTAATCTCTCCATGACACTGTTCTTCACAAGAAGAATAAGGATAATAGAACTTCTTTCATCAAAGAAGCATTGTGAGGAAAAATCCATTAATGAGTGTGAGGCATTCAGATACTATTTTGCTAGTGGCTTTATAAATACGAAGATAGGTTAAAGTTATCCATCTTCCATGGTTTGGTTTTTGGGGGTTTATATCCTTTTCTAGTTAGAATGTAAAATAGAATGAAGTCCTTGTTTTCATGTTAATCTAGAGGTATTGGTATTTTTTGTTCAGTAATGGCCAAATTCTTTTTGGCTGGAATTCTTCTAAACTTCCCTAAACAGAATTTTTCATCCCTCCATATTTAAATCCTTCCACATTTTAAAGAGAGGTTTAAAACAGGACTAGTCCAGTGTGTCAGTAGCTTTTTTGAGAAAACTTGTGTCTCCTCCAGCTCTGCTGGATGGACTGGGTAGCTGCCAGTGTTGCATATCACAGAAACAAATCTCACCAGGAGTCTTAAAGCTTTCAGACAGAGCAGGTAGCAGAGTAAACCCTTAAGGATATTTTAATAATGCATTTGCTTATTTAAGAAAAACGTCCCGAGATTGTGAGCTTTCTGAAATAGTTTGTCCTTTCTGGAACTTTTCTTTTAATAACTAATAATTGCAACTTTTCTTGGCAACCTGACCCTTTCCACAGTTATCTAGGAAAGTCTTCCATTAGATAAAACCAGGTCTTTAATACAGCAGTTTTTAAACTGTAACACTGATGCATTCCTTCATTCCCTAATTGCATCTGGAAAGATCTGGACCTTGTTGCAGTTAATAAGCTGTTCCCCCCCAGTACTCTAAAATAACAAGATTGGTCATATTAAACTGCATTTCATGGCTAATGTTTTTTCTCACCCCACTGCTCCAAATGAGAGGAAAAATTTTGGAATCAGCACCATTGCTTTTGTATCTTTCATGTGGAAGGATTTTGGGTTTGTTTTATATGGAAGTGTTATAAAGCTTAGGTGTCACCTTTCTGTCACATTGCAACACAATTAAAGCTCCAGAGTTTGTTCAGACATATGGACATAAGCTTCTGTTCCAATGGCTGCAATTTTAAACCTTATTGTCTCTAAGATCACACAAAAGTAGGTGTAAAGAATAGCAGAGGATACTAAACTTTGAGGATCAATTTTGTTATTTTCAGGATAAAAAAAAAAAATATAGATAAAGTCATCTTTGTTCAGCAAATCCAAACCACTAATATTAGGATGTAATCACAGAGTAAATTTTAGGTACAAACACAGAGGAAAATTTCTCACATCTTCAGCTGAGGGTGAGCAAAGGCAGAACCATCAAATCTTGGTTCTTCCTTCAACACATTTTCAGAGATACCATTCTTCCTCACACATTTGCTATGTGAAGCTGTGATTATTTTGCTACTTTCTTGCTTCGAATTGCATTCTGTTGACTCAGACATAAGGGAGGAAAGAAACTCAAATGCTCAGCTGAAGCTTTGGAACATCTATCTTTTTTGGGTCCTGTGATGAAAGGATTCCCACACAGCAGTATAGTCCCCTCTTTTGGCCATGCACAAATATTTTGCTTTTCTTAATGATCAACTAAGTTATGATTCTTAGTAGGGAGAACAGGGATCTTCTGAAAACTGTTTCTTGATTTTGAAAACTTCGGGTAGAAGATGGAAGAGGAGATAAAATGCATACTGCTGAGGTTAAAAAAAAAAAAAAAATCAATTTATAAACTGTTTTTAAAGCATCCTCTAGATTCTTTTTGAGGTGATGTTTTGCATTTGAACAATGGGCTAATAACATTTATGATAGAGCTGGCTTTGTAGTGGTACAACACCAAATATATTAAGGATCAATAAATCTCTTTAACACCTTGTCTACATTTCAGGGTATTGTAGATAACTTAGCAGTGTCCTGTCACCATAGGAATAAGGTGTCCTTGCACATATCTGTTTTAACCTGAAGATTCACCTGTTTTTCTAGTCCAGTTTTCTTTCCCTTTTTTCTTATGTCAGTGACAGCGTTATTTAGTGAAATAACAGTGCATCACCAGTGTTTCTGGAATTTTACAATTACGGAAGTCATGAATATCACTCAGAAGATGAAACATCACAGTCCTCTTATAGGCTGAATTCCAAAGGTTTTCAGAATTTCTGTTAGAGCAGTTGTAATTGAGAGTTTTAGCTGACGTGTCTATCAATATGGTTCATGTTCTTGTAAAAAAAATAGGATTTATATGAAATAAAGAGTTTTCCTCATGGTTTTTGAGACACAGAGTAGAACTTAGCAGTGCACTAAATACCACATTTTCTAAAATTTTCACTACAGTAGTGAGAAAAGTCATTATTCTTTAAAAAGAAGACAGGAATTGTGGCCTCTTTATCTTTTCCTGAGCAGCACAAAAATGTATTCCGTATGCAATGCCATAATGCACTCCTAAACTGTCAGATTTCTAAATATGAGCCATACATCATGACAGTGCAGAACAATGTATTTTGTACCAAAGCAGTTCTATTAGAGAAGGTGAAAATATGTTAATCCTACCTTGATCATCAGGGACCCATATGAATTTTCATTATTCTGTTAACCTTGAAATGAATAGATTACATAATTTTTTAATTTTTTGAAGAAAAATCTGTTCAACTACAAACAAGATTTTTCTTTGACAGTATTATTAATGACTACATAGACATCAGTAATTATTATTTGTACATACACGAAATATTAAAAATCTCAGAGAAGCTTGTGTTATACATTATTATTTCTCTTTTGCCCAAGGAAATTCTTTAAGGGTTTTTTTTTGTTTGTTTCTTTGATTTTGGTTGCTTGTAACTTGCATCCATTTTGAGTTAGAATAATAATTTTTAAATTATATTCCATAGCTGTCAGTTTCTGTTGCCTACAGATTTCACTGAAATGCAAGCCAGTGTTGTAACAGAACTGTTACACACATTTGTAGATTATAGCATTGAATTGTCTCAAGAGTAATTTCATACTGGGAGCAGCTGAAATTGCAGTTCTAAAATACATTTTAACCTTTCGGGAAATTAACCTTTTAGGTGATTAACACTAGTTGTATTATTAAATCTATTTTGGGGGAGGGGTATAAAGGGAAAAAAGAAAGTAGTAATGTAAGATGATTGCAAGTGTTACAGTGGGTAAAATGATTCTTTTTTTTTTTTGTTGGAGTTTATACATTAAAATACAGCCAGGCAGATCTAATACTGCAAAACGTAAACATAGTTGGATTTTGGTAACTACTTATGAATTAAAAGAAATCTATTCACATATCTTCATTACATGAGACATCTTGGGAAGTTTGATTTGGGGATTTTTATTTTTTTTTCTTTTGGTTTATTTTTGTCATGAACATACATATAACAGAAGAACAGAAGATATATATGGCTGTGGTATAGATTTAATATAGTGTAATATCTGCAGAGATTAACTGTGATGAAAAATGAAACAGATGAGGCTTAGACTCCTATAAGAGTTGAAAGCAAATTCTTCACTTTTGTGACATTAGGTGCTGTATTGCTGTTATTGCTTTCTTGTCTTCAACTGATCTTAAAAAAAAAAAAAAAAACCAAAAAAAAAAACCAATTTGAAAGCAGAAGCTTGGTAATGGCTGCATGATCAATGACAATGAACTGCAGATCAGTTTTAAAAAATAGTCATGAAACCATCTATACTTTAGATTTAGTTAAAAAAATAGTTTTTTTTCTTTTTAACATGTGTGAAATAATTTATATTTTGGGGTTTGGCAATTTTATTTCCTTCTGAAAAGTCCAATAGTGACCACTTGTAAAACATAACTTATTCTTCAGTGTGAGCTCAGCATGGACTTCATTAGACCTGACCCTCTTTTTATTGTATCTGCACTGTGGTCATCTCTGTGAGCATGGAGAAATAGGTATTTTAACACTACATTAAGAAGTGATAATTAGCTCAGTTTCACAGTTGGAAAAGAAACAAAGTGCTTGAAGGGGCCTGTGTGCTGAGTGCTGGGTCCTGCATTAGTACTCATGACTCCAATGGGAAGGAGGCAAGAGAACAGTTTCCTCTTATTCTCAGGACTTGTTCCAAAGATCTCATGTGAAGGAAGTGATGGAGTAGCGTAGTTTTGAGCAGAGAGGAGAATCAGAATATTTTATCAGTAGCCCCTTATTAGGAGGGGATCAAGAAGAGTATGAAATTTCACCCTCTGCTTCTAGAAAGTCAGGTGACTCAGAAAGTTTCAAGAGAAACATGCTGGAAGAAAAGCTGTTGGACCTGCTTAGCTGAAAACATAGCTCCTTTCATCTGCCTTTAATTTGGCACTGGAGTGTATATGGGTTTGAGAGCCAGAAAACCTGTCCTGAGGTGAGTGTGCCAGTGTTCATGATTTTTTTTGAGAAAAGAACAGGCTAAGCCTTCTGTTAAAATAGGGTGCTGTGACTCAGAAATGCTGTTCTAGCACTATACCATAACTGTGGAAATAGGAGAGTCAGATCCCTTCTTTAACTGTTGAGTTTACTGTGCTCCTTCCATGTCTTTAGGAATATCCTTATTTTTAGTCCACAGAGCAATGTTTATGTTTAGTGCCTAATTTTCTTCTTCTGTTGCCTTTATTTCACCTGGTAGAGATTCAAGAGGAATCACAGAGAGACTGACTCAGATTTTACTAGTATTTAGAAAGACACTGGGACTGAATGTTGGGTAACAAATCAGGAATGACATGCCAGCTTAACAAAATGACTGGTACAGATGTGAAAACAAATGGTTGGCTTTGTACCATGAGATATTTAGGCTGGAAATATTAACTTTTCTAGCCATCAGACCACTGAGATTCTGAAACTGTCTCTTGATGGCAGTAGTGGGAGACATAATCTGATTTTAAGATGGAGTGTGGACATTCTTTTGGAAGGAATGACATCACATGGTTTCCTTAGATGGCAAGTGACTGGAGACAGTGATCCCAAAGTATCCTTCCACTCCTACCTTCTTAATTAGGAAAAAAATATTTTTTTATGTTCTCTGGTTTCTCAGGAACATTTCACCTGTAATTTGATGGTGGTATTTTTTTATTGCTTAAGAGAGGCTGGACATAGAAAAGAAAAAAATTGTTTAGATTGCACAAGTCTGGTAATGGATATGTGAACTTGAGATGATGAAATCACTGTGTGTAGAGTAGAGAAACAAGGAGGACACTGTTCGCATTTAAATAGCTGGAAGGGATGTATAAACAATTATGGCACTTTGTAATATCTGTTTTAATATTGATGTCAAGACTGATAAAGCATAGAGTAAGTGTTGTTTCATTGGATAGTGTAAATTTAGAAGGCGAGCAAAGACTTATCCCCAGTTTGTTTACTTTTAAATGAATGTTGCATTTGTTAACGTTTTAGAATATGTAAGTTCTGCATCACGGGTGCTAGAAATCCATTTGGCTGTATTCTGACTTCACCATTTTTCATCGAAACACTTCTTTGCAATTTGTGGGAGGACATATCATGTCATAGTCAGTAAAAAGAGTACTTGGAAATACTGCTTTGCATTGGTACTACAGTTAAATGAGTTCAAATTAGATTTTTTTTTTTATAGTATTCGATCAGTGGTTCAAACCCAGAAGGCAAATTTATGATCCTTAATGGTAAGCAGTCTTATAATGCATTTTAAACAAGTTTTGCCTTTGTGTTGCACTAGTTGCTAAAAGATTTTTCTGCCACAGATAATGGTAGTGTAGTCTTATGTAGTGTCTAAGTTTGAGGTACTCTTTGGAAGATTGTGTTTATCCTGTCTTTGTTAATGTTAAAACTTCTACTCTCATATCCTGTGCTGCTAATGACTCAGCACCTTCCTGGAGGTGAGACAAGAAGATGCCAGTCATAATCAAGGTGTGAAAATGAAGTTTGGAATCTTATTATAAGGTGGTGCCTTGCAATGGATCATTACCTTGCTCTATGGAATGAAACCCCTGGAGGAGGGTCTTGAAGATTACAGATTATAAGTAATGACATAATTGCCTGATTATGTAGAAATATGATCAAGGTTTTAAAATGTGCTTTCTCTGAATGCTTCCTGTGCTGGATGCCCATGGATTGATGCCCATGGTCTGATTTTCAGCAGTGATTATTGTGAGGAGCTGTTTATTTCAAAGGGTCAGGAAAGAAGTTGTGGTGATAGGACAAAGGTTCATGTTGCACCAAGTTGCTCAATCAGGCTTCAGGGACACAACAAAGCAGACACCTACCAGACTTCTTGCCAGAATTATTTTACTGCATAACTGAAATGTCACTGGACTTGTAGGCAATTGACATCTCTGAAAATCATTATGTGAGTTACAAAAACCAAGTAATTGAAAATTAGAGGCTACTTCTAGAAATTTGGGCATTGGCATGGATTGCTTATATGCATTCTTTTTATTATTATTATTATTATTATTATTATTATTATTATATCATTACTTGAAGATTAGATGGAAAGGAAAATGGATTTCTTCATTGCTGATCATAATTTATCAAAAAAGTTGAGCTCTGAAAGGAATTGCTTTTAAAACATTGTGGGTTTTGAATCCATTTTTCTTCCTTTAACAAATTGATCTGTCATTTTTGAATGATCAGCAAAATCCCACAAAGTCAAAGTAGTTTTTGTATGGCTTTGAACATCATGAAATTGATTCTTTTATATGTGTGTGCATACATATATATATATATATATATATATATATATATATATATGGTTTATTAACCTTCATTCACCTACTTACCACTCTTACTTAAATTTCAAGTAAACAACCTAGAAATTTTTCAGTAAACATTCTCCAATGTTTAGTTTGCTGTGTGTTGTTACTTTGTTTGTTGGTTAGTTGGCAGTGTTAAATTACACAAGTATTTGACTCATGGTCACTGTAGCTACACTTCTTTAAACTGTTTCTTTTCACCTATCATACTGAGTTATAATGGGGAGTATTATTGCTGCAAATGGATACCTGCAGTGTGAATCCAAATGCTGAAAGAAGTGCTGAGGATGATTCAGAAGATGGTTCTTTCTTACTCTATTATGCCAGACCCATTGTCCCTTGTGGGAGAAAAGAATTTTGCAGTTGGATTTGTTGCTTTTCAAATGAACTAAAACCCCTGAAGTCCTGTCAGCTGCAGCCTTGACACAATTTTCAAGAGGAGAGGCGTTAACCTCAGTGTCCTAAGCAAATTCCAGTTTGAATAATTACGTCTCACATCCATGTCACTCCCCCTGTAGCTTCAGTTGTATTAGCTATTAATTTCCTGTCCCAAATCTTTGTGTAGCATTTCCATGTGCTCTGTAAGAGGTTCCACATTTCACCCTAGAGCAAACTATAATCGTCTCTCTTTGTCTGTCCCCACATACAGAGACAGAATAATTGTGAAACTCTTTGCAGGCTCATAGAGAAGCTAGCCAAAGGCCAACTGCATTAACTAAATTAAGATAAAATTCTAGATCCAGTACAATCTGAATTTAAAGCAGGACTTGAAATGGTTTTAGTGGCATATGTAATCTGCTCCTGTCAGTGGAGACAGTACAGACATCTATTCTCATCACTTTAGACATATCTGAATCATTTAACACAGTTGGTCATGAGATAGTACTTTCTTGCTTTAGAGAGGTAGCAGGATCCAAAGCAATACACTAAAATGGTTGGCATTATTCCCAGACAAACACATCTAACCAGCAGTCAGGGCAGACTGCCTTTCTGTTCTTCATTCCGGTGTCTTTCAAGAATCAGTTTTATTGCTAACTCTTTTTGGCATCTATATTCAGCTACCGTGTGAACAGGTCAGATGGTATGCTTGAGAAATACGCAGATCACATACATTTCCTTTTGTCCTTTGAGGCCTGTAACCATTCCAGTTTCACTGTGGTGGCAACTGATTGCAAAAAACAGCACAGAAATAAAGAATAGTTGTTTGAAACTGAACCTAAATGAGTCAGACAGAATAAAGTGACAATTCACTGAGTTTCCAGGCCCAGTGTAGGAGCTTCTGGTGAAAGTGACATATTGTTTTTTCATCAATGCATCCCATAATTTAGGAGTATTTCTGTATTATGTGTCAGCACTAAGGCTGCTACTAAATGGCATTTGGTAAATAAAACTCCATCTTCCCTCTTTGCATAAGAGACTTGACCTCACCCCGCTGGATGCTGCAGCTGTATGTAGTTATTCTTGCATTTCTTCGTCTCCCTTGGATGACAGGAGCACAGTATACCTGAGCATAAAGCTCCTGCTGGCCAGGGAAAGTTATCTAGTACAAAAGGTTGCAGCGGCTCAGACCACCAGGAACACATGAGACTGCCTTACATTGGCTTTTCAGAGAATTAGGCTTAACTGCAGTCTCCACTCTTATCTTCAAGACTCTCTGGCCTGGGCCCAGATATCTAAAAGGCTATCTGAAGTCTCAGTGCTTGATAGTTTCACTGCTGGAAGTTCTTCAGTAGATTTCTTCACAGAAAATATAAGGCTTATCTGTAGGAGAGAGCATACAGCAGCACAGTTTGCATCAAAGTCTCTGAGTTAATTCCCAGGGAATCTGATGCCTATCAAAATATTGCTTTATTTCTTTCTGTGATGCAAATTTCTTGGATTTGCTTCCATCTTGATGCTTGCACAGAAACAGCCATAAGCAGAACAAAAAAGCACTTTGAAGCTTAGGTGTTCAGTTACTCATTCCTCTCCTCCTTGAGAAAGGATGAGGAATGTATATTATATTTATATGCTTCTGTGTTTGTAAATATTTCGGGCTTAAAAACTAGTAGAACTCAAAGAACTCCAGTGAATATAGGCCAAATTATAACAAATTACTGAATAGATGGGAAATTGTTAATATGAGAACTTGATATATCATAGGCTTTACTTCTAAAAAAGCTGCTAGATTAGGTTTTTTTTTTTTCTAAGTCACATAGATAATAGTGCAATATCTACACCAAAATAAATACTAAAATTATGAAATAAATGTTATAATTTTGTTTCTAAATATTATTTCTTACTGTTAACCAGCAGGCAGAGATGCTGGCTACTAAACAAAAGAAAACCCAAATTATTTTTGTACAGTGCTGGATATTGATTTTGGTTTTAAAATTCTTCATAACTTTTTTTTTTTTTTTTTTTTTTTTTTTTTTTTTTAAAATAAAAACATGTTTCTTCATTATTCTTCTACTGATACTAGTAGTCTTGCTTTTGGAGAAACTGGAGCTACAGAAGGTAATAAAGTGGTTTATGTATATGTGCCTCTGCACATAACTTCATAATACTTGGCTTATTTCTGGCACTCATGTTTCTTCAGTGAAAAATGTGAAAGAAAGATAGTTATTTTTCACAGTTTAATTGCACTGACTCGTTAGATACAGCTGCAGTAGGTACTAAGTGTCAATGTGTAATCTCTAGTAAGAACAGTTAGGTGATTAATTTAGTCGATAGATGCATTTTCCAATGACATGTTTGTATTTCTGCAGATAGACAAGTCATTGCTAAGTGCAACAGAAAAAAATAAAATATACAAACCTACATCTTTCTGAAGGATCTGGATACCTTTCTCATTGCTGCTTTAATTTGTGTTTTTTAATTTTACCAGCTGAATAAACTTTCTGGCTTTCCTATATACTAGGGTTTAATAGTAAGAGTCAACTCAGACCAAAATAATGAGAAAGCTGTATCAAAAAATCTCAGAAGTCTCTGATGTTGTGTCTAAGCTGTTAATTGCTTGCCACATTTACTTAAAGCATGTTCCTGGGTGACATTCTTTTTAATTAGTAGAAATTATTAGATGTAGCAGGATTTTTTTTTCTTTTATTTCTGTAAGGGATATATGTAACAGAAAAGAAGAAGGTGTAATATTAAAAATAAAATTTGACTTTCTTGAACAGAAAGGTATTTAGTTGTCAAGGAGTTCTTTGCTACTAAATGGGTCTGGTGTCTCTTTAGTATGAAAATTTTGCATTACTCAATGAAACTACTCTTGGGATTTCAATAAAAATTAAGAGAAGCATCATACCTTTTCATCCTGCTTGAATTTCCACTAGGATTTCTTTGAATTTAAAACCACAGTCTAATAAAATTGATTATTTTGCTGTTTTCTGACTTTTTATATTACTACAATTGTTTAAAAGCCTTGTCTGGGGTGGGGAGTTGTTCTGGTCTTGCCTTTAAGATGATACTGCACAAACCAGCTGATGGACTGAATCTGCTGGTCTTTCAAGTTACATAGACTTGTATCCATTATTTTCAAACTGTGATTCCTGAAGATGAAAGATTACCTCAGGACTCTGGCATGTGCAGTTGAGGACTCTCAGAAGGAGCAGTGTACAGGCCCCAGCAGGTATAGCAGGAAACACATACTTGAACTTCTTGTGGCTAGGGTTATTCTGCTCTGGCTGAGCCATTGTGCTGTCCATGTTTCCCAACATCCACTCAGGTTTTCACGGTGACAGAACTGGACTGCCCCACACCTTCGTCGGGTTCCCAGTGCAGGAGGAGAGAGTGTTAAGCCCTGGCTCTGTGTAGTCCAAACCTTGTTCCTATTTCAGACTTGGTACATTATATTGCTTATTGCATAGTGGCAGGTGCTGTTCCTGGTGCCTTCTCATTACCACATGAACTTTCTAACATGATTTTGACAGTTCAAGCAAGAGCTACGTTCGCAGTGTTTCTCCGCCGTTTCTTGAGGACTTTTATTCCTTTGCTCAAGAAGATCTGACTGTTCAAAGGCAAGAAGAGTTTAACAGATTGGGAGCTAGATCTCTGCCTGATACAAAGGGATGTACACAGCTAGGACTTGAGAGTGTGCTGTACAGGTGGAAGTCAGTGCAGACTGGGAGCACGTCTAGGATTCTGATAGAATGTTGTCTGCACTCATCCTAAAGGTATTCCTCCACAAAACAAAAAACCAAAAAAAAAAAAAAAACAAAAAAACCAAAAAACAACAAAACAAAAAAAAATTCCCTTTTTCGTTTTCATGAAAGACTCTGAAAAACTACAGCTATCATCCCAATGTACTTAAGTGACAATGGCCACTCTGGGTTTGCAAAGCAGTGCTTTGGGAGCAAGCTGACAAAGACACCAGCCTTGCCTGCCTCCAGGCTGGGGCAGAGGGACCAGGAGCTATTTATAGCTGCTGCTGCACATTGCTCAGGTCACACAGTGACAGAGGCATTTGCAAGGGCTCTGCAAAAGGCAATGTGAAGGTTTATCAGCTCTGGATTTACATTTTATTTATCTGTGCTTTTTGCACCAAGTTCATTCTGTTGGGTTTTGTGGGTTTGAGGCAGACTATAAATAGATGGTTGTTTCTTCTAAATATATTAATCAGAGGAAATAGAAAAGTGAAGGGCCACCTGGAGTTAAGATTTTAATATTTCAGTTGTTACAAACCAACTCCAAAAACAATATTTTTTTTCCCCAGCAAATTTGGTGTGAAAATGTTTAGTTGAGCAGATGGAGCCACAGCTGGTAGTGTACATGTTTATCGGGATAGTTGGCATTTAGCTGCATCCAAAACTGATGTCAGGCTTGAAGATGCTAAAAAGCGGGAATGACTGGAAGTGAAAGAGAGTGCTTGATCAGATCATCTAGCAGAAAATGTATTTAATTTTTAATACTTTGGCCTGGTAAGAATAAATTCAATCCAGGAGGAAGTTAAAAGTTTAAAAATAAATATTAGAAAAAAATGACAAATCAGGTAAACATTTGCTTTTACTATGCTTTAATAAATAGCCTGAGGAGTGCAGAACATAACCCAGAATGTATTGATGTTTAAGGCCTAGTTAGCAAATAACACACATCTGCTGATGTTTAGTTACCATGTATGCTTTGCTGGCAGATTTCAGAATCTGTACAGTTCATATTTACCAATGTAGTCTCTTGTTTCACACATGAGAACATTCAGCTAGAGGTTTGAGAGAGGAGAGGGGATATGAATGGTAGTGAGGAACCAAGATGGAACAGATATGTGTAGACAGTAATGATTTTACAGTTGTGTCTAATGCACACAATGAGATTTGATGTCCTGTTGTGGCAGGCACTGTGCAAACAATGGGAGAGAGTCCCACTGCCAGGGAGACTTAAAGGAAGGATATGGATTCAAAGACCAAAATCTTCATTTCAGACAAGCATTTCAGATTAAATCTCCTCAGAACAGGCTTAATATGAACAATATGAATGTACACCCTTTCTATGGTGCTGGCCATGCAGAAGTCTTATGACAGTGTGGCATATTATTCTCTTTAGCTTAATAGTTTGTCATTCATTTATATCAAGTATTATTTGAGTTCAGTGTTATTTCTAGAACTAGATTTTTTTAAGCATAAACAGTTTATTTCTTTTTCTTCACCACATTAATATTTTTCCCAGAACAATTTTTCTTCCTGTGCAAGTTTTTCCCAAATGTTGTAGATGCACCTTGGGCTGTAAAGAAAAGTGGAACATGTTTCTTTCTTTTCCATAATACAAAACATTTGATAACACTGGCATGGCAGAAATCTGTTCCAGTGGCATTCCCGTACAAATGGGGTAACATACAGGGAAGTGAGATTTATTCATGCACATTACCATCCTGTAGGCAGGAAAGAATTTTTCCCTCATTTTTGGCATGTGATATTCTGAAGCAGACTCTTTTGTTTGTTGTCATTGCACAGGTAGCAGAGAAAAGTATCTCTCCAGGCATATAAAATGGCTGCATTATAAATGGCAGTGCAAGGGGAGCTGAACTGCTTTGCTAGATGACCAGTGATGCCTGTCACCTCTTTGCCGGTGGGTTGTGAACGTACAGTGTACTGAAATGTAATGGTGCCTTCAATAACAGAATAACAGCATGTGGCTTTGTGCAAACTCTGAGCAATTCTGCTTACCTTAGGGCATCCTTGGAGTTTGCTATAATACAGAAAGCCCCCCCCTTCCCCTCAGCTGTCATCTCCTGGGGACCGTTCCAATTTCCATCATAATCCAGCCTGGGAAAGATCCTGCCTGGGAAAGGCATCCTAATCCTGCATTTCACTGAACTAGGCTTCCTGAAAATATAAGCTCGTACAGAATTCAAGTGCCATGTTTCTTCCTTTTAGGAAAGTTGCATAAGAAAATTATTATGTAGCAACATTTAAAGATGTTTCAATCATAGACTGCACCTGTAAATAAATATTAGGCAAACATTCAAATTGTTGATGTCCCTTTTTATCTCACAGCCATGTCCTTTTTTTAAAGCACGTATGCATTTATGCACTCCAGTGCACTCCCCGACTGCAGGGCAGTGGCATAATTATGCAAACTTAATGATGGTGAAACAAAGGCATGGGAGATAAAGAGCTATGATGTTTTATAAGGGAGTGGGTTTGTCATACATATTTACCTCATGCCAGTTCAACAGGACAGAAGACACAGTTTCTGTAGTAGGTGTGAGGGACATAGGGAACCTCTTACAAATGAGATTATCTCCTAGCTGTGTGTCCTGGTTCTTTTGGGGACCTATGAGGCAGTAAGCTTATTTTCATCTCACCTTTAATATTTTAGTGCTGTCTCAGGGCTTTACTAATTGTGCTGGACCATACTGCCTCCAGGGCACTAAATTTTATTACCACTAATATAGAACTTTTGGTCAAAAATATTTTTACACTGGCATTTATGCAGTTTAGTATATTATAGATAAACCTGATAACCTGAAAGAATATGCCACATTTTTGCTTTTCATTATTTTTCAATTTGAGCTCTATATTGATTTTTCAAGAACATGTAGCCATTTTATCACCTAATTATGAAAATTATATTCCATGATGTCTAATTAGAATGAAAATTTAGAGGATATGTTCTTACTTTGTGCAATGAACTTAGACAAAAATGCTTTGTACACTAATGGCTGCACTCCTTTTAAAAAAGCTAATAGAACTGTTCTTCCCCAGGGTAGAGCAAAGAAGTATAAAGCTCATCTTTTGGAGACCTTTTTTCAGGGGAGAAAATTATAACATGTCTACATACATTTTCTGTAAAATTAATTCATACTTTTACTTAAATTTCACTATTAAACCACATTTGGTCTTAATTTCTAGTGAAAACCAGCATTTAATAAATGAGTAGTTTTTAAGGGCAGGTGTGAAAAGAAGGGAATTGTCTGATCTCAGCTGCATTTCTTTATTTTCATGGCTTACATAAAACTAAAATTTAGCAGGTGGAATTTGTGCTAAATCCAAGTACAGTTTTTACCAACAACTGGTGGTGCATATTAAAGTATAAATAGATAAGAAACTATATATAGTGGCTTCACACCATATCTTTCTTCATGCAAGTTTTTTTACAAAGTGTGCCAGAAGGATTTAGGCTTTTTAGAAAGGTATTGAAATCAGAAGTGTATTCCAAAATAGTTGATAACAGAACCAATAGAAATTATCTAAATTAGGAAAATGGTCATATTTAAGTTGTGTTCTATAAAGAGTCAGAAATATTGGATGTTGTTCCAGCTATAAACCAAACTCATGGATAGTTTTATTAAACTTGTAATAATAGTAGTAAAATAGTAAAAAAAAAAAAAAATTGATCTTTCATATTCCCACTTTGTGGATAACAGGGTTTTTTTTTCCATTTTTTTATCTTTCTCTCAGTTTGACATATCAAACCAACTTGTTTATCTCCTTTTATATATTTTAAAGAAGAAATAGGCATAGATAACTTAAAAATTGCTGTTTATTTTTCTTGTATGTGTCAGCATACTCAGTTATAAAGTATAACTATTTACATAAAATAAAAGCTTGATAGTTTGAGTGAGTTGGGACAAAATTGAAGGAAATTTCATCTTCACCCTGATTAGCATAATTTGCTTTGTTTTGATAACCAAAGCTTTTTTTATAATACTAAACAGCCTTTTCACAACCTACCAATCGTGGCTTGATGGATTCATTAATTTACAGATTCTAAAAGCAGCTGCTCCTATGTGCTGCTGCTGCAATTAGAAAATCAGTCTGTAAAGGTATAATGAACTTAATAAATCTCATGTTTTCAGATTTATGTATTTATTCTCTGCTAGTCGTAGTAGAACCTATAGCTAACACATTTTTCCAAAGCAGAATAGTAATAATACTACTACTACTAATAATAATAATAATGATAAATACTTAAGAAAGATGCCTTGTATAAAAAAGCAAGTATTTTTCATGGTTGTCATCTTTGGGAGAAGAAAAATTGCTGGTGGGTGTGGAAAAGCAAAGATAATCTCACTGCCTCACACACTGTTGCTAAATACAAAAGTAGCAATGGTCTTATCTTCCAGAAATGTTCTTGTTAAATACACACAGCAGGGTCAGTCAATGACCTTTTTGTTTAATGCAATAATTACACTATGTTTTTACAGAGATATGCATTTTAGGGTTCATGTCCTAAGTATAGGAAAATCCCTAGGAAAGTGTGATGTACTGATTATTTTCCAATCTTCATATCCATCACAAATAAGGGTAGGAATTATTATCCAATGTTGCACTGGAAATTTCTGATGGAGAGATATCAATTGTTGCTGAAGATATGAAAAGAAATCATTGGCAGAGTGTAGTAAAGAATCCAAACATCTCGACTCCAAGTTTTGTTCCTTAATCATTTAATCAGACTGATTACCTGATGTGAGGGGGTTTTTTGGATTTTTTTTTTTTTTTGGTTTTTTTTAATTTATAATTTAATTATTTTTAAAATATAATGGTCTAGTTAAGCTAAACACATAGAGTGCATTAACCTAAAGTATTAGAAATTGAAGACAATCTGATTGCTATATGGTTGATTTTTTTGATAGACACCTGGAAATGCCATACATTATCTTTCAGCCAAATTCCCTCCATCTCTATTCCTATTTTCCCTTCTAACTTTTTACTCTCTTTTTTTTTCACCTGTTCTAAATAGTCTATATATTTTATCCTTCTAAATGTGCATCAAGAGGCATGTGGCTGCCACGACCAGGTCAAAACCAGAGGGAAAAAACTACATGCAAAGCCAAAGCAGCATTATCCCCTGTCTCACTGCACTGACGTTGGCAGATGATAGTTCTTCTCATAGGGCAGATTCTCCAAGGGGAACTCTCAGGGCTTAAGCAGACTTCAGGAGCATCCTGGCACTCCTGCTCTGCAGCTGATAGGCTGTGCAGAAAAAGGGAATTGTAATTTGCCTGGATATATTCCACCTCTCTGCACCATTTGCAAAGCCTGGGCTGCAATAATCCAAAGCAGTAAGAAGACAAAAGGAGTGAGATCCTAATTCACTTCTTTGTGATGTACTGCTCTTCACTTGTTTTCAGCAGAACTGTGTCTATCAGTGTGCTGTCCAGAAAGCAGCTTTTTGAGAACACTTCTGTTTGGGTTTTATCACATACCAAAGGGGCTTGTGTCTGGTAAGGGAGAGATCAAAGTTTGCATTATACTGCTTCCTTCATTTCCTTCCCCTCCTATTGTCACTTCCACCTCCTTCACCATAGCACTTCTGGCATCAGGCTTCCTAGGCAACAGTTCTCTCCCACTCAAATTTCTCTCCTACCTAAAAGATTGTTTAGTGACTTCTCCCAAACGCTTTAGCAGAGTTGGCTGTATGCATTTTGCCTCCCCTAAGTGAGAAGAAATTAAAGTACCTAGCTTGTTTAGCAAGAGAAAGCCAGATGCATCTCATTCTGGAACAATCTTGCAGCCAAAAAAGCAGCAACCCTACAGTATTTTTAATCTTCATATAGTGACCACATGATGTTGTCTGCAATGTAGTTAACAGAGAATTAAATTTTGTGACACAGATATCTCTTTCCAGTCTTAGAAGTGTGATGATTTGTCAGGCTTTAAATAGTTTATAGGGTTTCTGGTTTCAAGAAATTTCAGAAATTAGACAACATATTACCAAATAGAGGAGCTATCTAGAAAGTGTGTCAGCCAAGGAGACATATCTCCAGATTGTTTTAGACTATTCCATTAGAGATGGAGAACTTCCCAAGTTCAGAATATGTAAATCAAGCTGTCACTCAACAGAAGTGGCATTTCTCAAAATGTTTATCCATTGTGTTCAGAAATGTCAATATTCCCTGGACTTTAGAGGACTAAAACTAAAAAAGAAGAGTAAAATTAATCTGTTTTTAATCAGATTTTCAGCATTTCAAAGGGAGTAGCTTATGGTAAAGAACTGAGCAAAGATTGATAATCATGTTATTTGGTCAGGCTATGTAAACTTGATAGCAAGGAAGGCAAATTCATGCTTTCTGTCAAAAAGAATATTAAATACTCACTCTATAGAAACTATATGGTTTCAAGAGAAGTCTCTGAAGCTTCTTTTTGAACACTGATCTAAAAGATGGTTTCTCAAGAAGTAAAAGAGAGGATTGAGAAACTCAAAGTCCCAGGGTGATAAAGTCTTGTAGCAGCAGCAGTGAGGAGACAATACAGTTTTGGTTGTTTTGAAGCAGTATCTGGTTCACCATCTTTTGAGGAGGTGTCACAGAATCATTTGGGTTGGAAAAGACTTCCAAGCTCATCAATTCCAACCTTTTTGACTGATCTCCACCGTGCCAACTAAACCATTGCTCTAACTGACACGTCCAATCATTTCTTGAGTGCCTCCAAGGGTAGTGGCTCTACTTGGGTAACCCATTACAATGCTTAACAACCCTTTCCAGGAAGAAATTCTTCCTGATGTCCAACCTGAACCTCCCTTGGGCACAGCTTGAGGCTGTGCCCTCTCATCCTGTCACTAGCTCTCCCCAGAGCCTGCATTCCTCCAGGCTAAACAACCCCAGCTCCCTTAGCCATTCCTCATGACCTACTCCCTAGACCCTTTACCAGCTTCAATGTCCTTCTGTGTCTCAAGGGTCACTTTCACATAGATTTAGGCTCTGGATAATACCATGAGTTCACATTTGGTATGACATAATAGCAAATACAAGTTTAAGGAATATCTCTGTGAAAGAATTCTGTTTTATCTAATCCCTAAAATAAACTCAACGTATCTATGTTCTTACAAGGAAGATCTTAAATGTTCCTTGTTTTTTGTGGTTTTTCTTCTCTTCCCAGCATCAGAGTAGTATATTTAATAGTATTTTTTGTGACTTCTAATATTTGTCTTCATTTAAAGCTGATTAATCCACAGATAATTTTTATTGGCCATCACAGCAAGATAACTGCATTCCAAATAACATCCTGAGAACATTATGTTCAAATATCAGAGGGATCCAGTCATAGTAACAACATAGTTTTTCTGATATACAAACATCCATTATTCCTATACAAATACAGCAATTTAAGGGATGGAACAGTATGATTGCCTCTTAAACTGTTTGCATTGTATGCAGTTTTTTGAACTAATAGCGGAGAAATTTGTAACAATTTTGGGTTTAGTGTATTGTCTGGGCCTACGTAATGGGAAGGGAGGCTGAGTATAGAAAAGCTTGGTGGAGGAAGACAAGGAACATGCAGTTTCAGTTACAAAGGATTTGTACGTTTCAAAGAGTGCCACAAGGAGCTGACATATGAGTGTCACTTTCCCTGTTCAATAATGTGAAGTTTTAAATTATGTCTGTGTTCTTTGTCTGATTTACCCTTCTTCTAATGCAGAAATTTTGTCTAGGATATTGCAGCTATGACCAATCTCTGTTTCCTGAAACTAACGAGGGAATGGTAATCAAGAGAACTTTTTATTTCATTCTTCATAATATTTTGGGGACATTGAGGAGGAGGGATGAAGAACAGTTAATTAGAAGTGAATAACAAAATATGTGTAAGTGTTTAGCTAGTTCAGCTTATGACTCATATCTTCTGTGTGCAAACAACTGAAGACTCATCTTGTGAGAGGCAACCTGGTATTTTAGTAGTTGGGCTTTTTCCTTTGAAAAGCACAGAAGAAAGGATTTTAACAATTGAATTCCTTCCTGAATATCTTTTATTCCCCTCAAGAAGAAGGATGGAAGAATTTAAAGATTGGTCTGAATCTTTCAATGAGTTCGGTCAAGCAGTTCTCAGGGGTGTTAGCCCTGTTATCTCTAGACAGGGTCTTCTTATATGGCACAGATAATGAATTAATGAAATGATAGCCTGCTGCTTCAGGAATGTTCCAGTGTCTGTACTTACTCCCTTCGGAGACTGAATGTCAGTTATGATTTTTGATCAGGTTATTCAGAATAAAAACCCTGTAAAATTATGACTGCAGAAGAGCAATTTCACATTTTAAAAATTTGTAATGTTGACTTAATAAAACTATCTGAGTACAAAATTTTAACTGTTGAATTAATCTTGAAATGTTGCTGGCAGTAGCAATCACAGGGGCCTTGTTAGGGTCTCAGCACTTGGTTGCATATCTTGTTGGGGGCTTCCTGTCACGCTGCTGGAATCTATTGGCTGCATCACAACAGAGAAGTCTGCCCCTGCAGGTTTGATTAGAGCTTAAAAAAAAGCTAAAACCCTCAAACATATCAGTCATATTGTTCCAAAATGTGGAATATGTAAAATTTTCTTAAGAAAGGCTGTTCTTTAGTGTTTGATCTCTGTATACTTTCAAGCCTAATCAACAAGAAGGGAGATTTAATCCATTAAATAGCAGCTAACAAGCTGAAAGTAATGTCCAGGTGTTAGAAAAACTAATTACTTGTTGGTAGAATTGCCCTGTTAAGGTTTAGGGCTTGATGTGTTCGATGATCTCAGACCTAGAGGGAGGTTAAAAAAGCTTGGGAAGAAGGATGCCCACTGATAGTGGACACAAAGAATGCAGAATTTACAGGCCACAAGGACATTTGGCAGAACTCCCAAGATAAGGAAGAAACTTAACAAGGCCAACACAGCAACTGGGCTGAAATCAGCTCCAACTGGGTAAAAGGTAATTCTGGCAGGGGGAGATCATGAACATGGAGTCATGGGCCACTGACTCAAAAGGAGAGAAAGACTGTGCATGTGCACTACTTAGCATGATAAAAGAGGGAATCAGTAACCAATAGAAGACAGAATACTTATTAATAAGAAAACTGTGTGACTTGCAGCCAGTGAACACTAATTCCTTTTTTTGCTGACGTTATGAATAGTAAAAAGTTTTGATAGTGATTTGATTTGGGGAATACCACCGGGAAGCCAGGCTTGTGCAACTCTGAAATAGATTATCAATGTCTCTCTTGAGTGTCTAATTTTTGGCTTGTTGCACACTGGGTAATGAATCCAATTTTTGTGGACAACAATACCCTCTGAGTTTGTCATGAGAACTTGGATAATACATTCCACATTTTCTTAAAGTATTGTGCTTCGTGCAGTTTCACATCAAAAAAGTCTGTGTAGTAAAGGAAGAGATAAAGAGCATTTGACCATAAGTTTCTGGAGCATAAATCTCAGGAATCCCAAAAGTGTGCTTAAGTTACAGCACTAACCCATAAGATTTTAATGGTTCTTTCCTATAACAAATATTTTGTTGATGAGCATTTATGTACCTTTATATAATCCTTTCTCTAACAAAAGAAGCTTTCTTACTATAAATTCAACTGAATGGAATCCAAACAGGTTTGATTTAAATAAGACAACTCTTTATAAATGTCATTAATATAGCAACAGTTTCAAGTTTGTCTGGGTTTTTTTTGTATTTTCATTTTGTTTTTTTTTGGGCTTTTTCCCTAGTGGTGGTAATTTTGTGTCTTTAAATATATTGGGTCACCTTGGTAGTATGTAGAGATTAGCTTTTCCAAATTATTTAAAAGCCTACTGAAAAACAAGAAAAGTCCACTACCAATATATATAATTAGAAGCATCTTGAACCTTGGACAGATACTAGGAACTGAAATGGATTAATGTGTGTCTTATCTGTGAATCCTTGATAATATGTAGAAGTCTTGTCGAATTGACTGCTTTTGTCTACAGAATAGATCTTGCCAAAAGAGGAGTAGTGTGCCCAGGCTATAAAGAAAATTACGCATAGCATCTCATTTTTAGGTAGGATTTATAAATATGAAACTATTTAATGAAAAGTTAATAACCATGTTTGTAGGGTTTCTGCTTTGACCTAATCCTTTCTTCCTAAGAATTTGTATGTAAACACAGAAAGCTCATGCCTTCAAGGCTTCACTCTTTTACTGTCCAAAGCCAGAGGCTTGAAAGGGAGAGCTAAGGAAGGACAAACTGTAATAAAATTCACCTTGAAGTTAATGTGCAACAGGTGTATTCATTTCTAGATGGATTCCCTCTAGGCTGTTCCCTCTGTGGCGTGCATGAGATTGATGAGACAGAGGCAAACTGCAAGAAATGGACTCTGAAAGGAAGAATGCAGCAGAATGGAGAAATGCTGGGCAGAGAGCTTTCCACCAAGTGCACTGGCATCAGCATGTAAACCCAGAGTAACTTAGATTAGCATTTCCCTGAGCAAAGTTTGTCTAATGTTTATTACACATAATTACGTGGAGTTTTTAATCCTTTGCCTGCAATGTTTCAAATATAAAGGGCAAATATATCTACTTTGTGTTCTTTTTAAATGTAGTTAGAGTACAGGAATGTAGTAGTTTAGATTTAAAGCAGGCAGTTGGCTATAGATGGATTACTTAATTTGGACTTGATCTAACAAAACAACCATTTTTAACAAAATAAGTAACAAAGTCAGAATATTCTTAAATATCATTGACTTCACTTGACTGAAAGTTTAAGCACAGGTTTTCAGAATTTACAGAGCTGAACTTATTTACAAGTAGATTAAAAATGTGTTTACCTCTCCTACAGTTTTCTTGTGTCAGATTTAAAAAATTCAGACTCAGAAAATGAAATTATTTGTTTAGAATGGCATAACTTCTAAATATATGATTTATTTTCTATCAGTGCTATCTTTCAGGAAGAAAATGACAAGGAAAAAAATCAAAAGCAGAAAACCCTTTTTGTGGCTTTGTGACTCATTTCAGGTAGATGATTGATTCAGGGTAGCTGAGAATCTAATCTGGTATGACCCAGTTGTATCAGAGTGAATTTGGCTTTCAAGTATCACCCATTCCTGGAAGCATGAGTAAAAAAGCATTGATTCAACAAACAATCTCTCTGATAGTTTGCATAATAATGAGCCTTTCAGCAAAGTAACAAGGCTTATGTAGAAAAAGTGTGGTTTGGAGTTTATTTAATTATTTGTTTGTTTTTGTTTATTTCTTTTTGCCCCACACTAATCTGTGAGAGACAGTGAGTGTAAATCATCTTTCTCTTTGTGTATTCAGTCTCAATTCATTTGTTGAAATGCAGAGCTAAAGCTGCTTTTTGGAGCAGCCCATATTTTAGCATATTGAAGACTTTCAGAAATTAAAGATTTTAAAAATGTAATCTCTTCCAGGAGGGATTGAGGAAAGCATCTTGCCAGAAGCTCATCTTATTAAAAAATGACTGAATGATTTATAAAGTAGCATTCAGACTGATTTAATTGTTGAGGCTGGAGCAAATCATATCCTGAATTTATTGCAGATTGGGCTGTGTTAATCTGCAGGCCAGGATTTCACAGCTACAAGTTTGTTGATTCCACCTCTCTCTTCTTTCATCTCTCTTTCACATCTTCCACTGCCCCTTTTCACTTCCTCTTTCCCCCAATATGTGTTTGGAGATTTTTTCCTCTTCAGCTTCAAAACAAATTAGATTAATTCTGATTTAGTTTGAAAGGGTAATGGAAGTTGCATTTTTCTTTTTAAAGCTTCCTGCTAATGAAGGGCAGTGCTTGGATAGCTCTGTCTTTGCATTTATTCAAAGCTTTCCCACTTGCAGAGTGTATGTGAGTTAGTTGAGTGAGCCATTGAGAAATAGGTTGAGGTTTCCAGGACTAATAAAGGTTTGGTGTGGGTGGGTCCTGAGATGGGGCTTTGAGTTATCGTATGGCACATCACTCGTTAGTGATTAAGCCTCAAAGGCTTCAAAGCAGTGACCATTTCATGGAAGATAAAGAATATATTGTATGCTTGCATCCCTTCAACTTCCTTTGTGCTTCAATCCTGTTTGTCTCTTTAAAAAAATATCTTTAGAAAGCTTCTCTCACACTTTGTCTATTTATGCTGTCTGAAATGAGATCCTGCTTCTCTCCCCAAATCCTCTTCAATTTTCATAAGGGAATATGCTGAAATTTAAGGGCTGCAAACAGGTTTTCAACATTTTCATATGAATGCAAAGAATTTTTATCCTCTTAAAAAAAAAAAAAAAAAAAACCCCAAAAACAACGAACAACTTTTATCCTTCCCATCTGTCAAAGTGCATAAACCTGCTTTCCAGAAAGCATATCCCTGATGGTAGGCACCAGAAAACTATTATGTGTATCTCTTAATAGCAATAATTTTACTGTGTTTGGTAGAGCTGACTAGGATGACATTTCATTTGCACTTACAATCCAGACGTGCCTAGAAAAAATTAATAAAGTTTAAACATCTAATGTTACTGCAGATGTTTTAATTTTGATATGTTGGAACGTACAAATTTCCTTCTCTTAGGATCTTGCTTGCAATATTGAAAGCTCAGAAAAATCCTGATAATTCATCATACTTGAAGTGTTTGAGTGAAGTGAGAATGCAATAATGCATTTGTGTTGTAAAAAGCTCTCCAGGTTTTTTCTCCCTCTTTTATGCTTTACCCTAGATGTCATCCTGAGATAAGGAGTAGAGCTAACACTTAATCCCCTCTGTGTTGCCATGCAAACAACTGTATTTTTCTTTAAGGGTACATATCTTCAGTCAGAGCATTAGCAGAAGAATGTGTGGCCCACTTGGCAGCACAGGATCTGGGGTGCTGTTCCTGCCCCTCTGTTTAAATGTGGATGCAATCAGATCATTGAACTGCAGCATGCTCCAAAAGGACCATTGAGCATTCTGCTTCTACACTGTGCTCCTCTTTTTCACCCTTCTATGCTACAGAATCAAAACAAAATATTTACACAGAAGTTTTGCAGGTGTAAAAATCAAAATCTTTCTCCCCAGCCTGGAAGGAGAGAGCGAGCTGTTGATGCACAGAGAGATATCTGTGCCACAGCACTCCTGAGGAGGGCTGCTGGGGAGCCTCCAGATTTCTCTTTGTTTAAAACCATGTCACCATTTGAAACCTAGCTAATGTGGAGAGAATTCATAAGCTGATTGCATGCAGCGCTTTCCTTGTTAAGGGTTAATTATTATGCGTCTTTCCTTGCACCATATGGTGGACTTTTCTTTGCTCTGAAATGCCTCTCCTTTCAACAGCTCTGCAGATTAAAAAGTAAAGCTCATCAGCTAACAAACACTATCCCTTTTACTTCAGATTTACATGGTTTTATGTAATTTTACATACACTTGACTCATTGTCAAGTATAACTAGATAGGGTTTGTGAAAATTGCTCTCTATTTTTATTATTTCTCTTTAAAAAAGTTATGGTAAATTTTTTTTGTTGCTTTTCTCTATTCTCTGTACTAAGAAGAAAACTTTTCTTTCTATATCTCAATACTGTGTTTAAAATTAGGTATGATTATGGATGTGTATATTCCTCAAATGGCAAAAGTTTAAACTGTTTGTTGCTGCAGGATCCATGCCAAACATCTCCTAATAAAACTGGTTATATGAAGTCAAAGCTTCCTTAAATGTATTTGCTTTTGTGATAATCCTAGCCTAAATGTGGTTACAGATAGAACCAAGTGCTTGATTTTTGGCTAAAATTTTTCAGACTGATGGGTTTTGTGGTTTTTCTGCTCAGTAGCTTGCAGAAGAAGAATACCGAATTTTTGAAATAAAATACTAATCTTTCATGTTAAATGAAAAGAGAAAGGCTGGAATGTGTGGGACTTTATGACTTATTTATATAGCCATATTTATTTGACCTCACTTGCAGCAAAATAAATGTGTTGAAATTCTGGCAAGGAAATAGAGGTTATTTATTATTATTTTGCCTTTTTAATTTTTTTAAATGAAATTCTTTTTGAACTGGTATAATTACCCATCTTTAAACAGTACACATTTTGAATGCACCTTCTGTGGACTTATGCTGTATTGAGTGTTATGGAGATGCTCATAACCATTCATCTTGATGAATTCTGGCAAATATGGGATAATGGAAAGTTTTAAATTTTGCACATATGTTACCATTCTCTTTATATTTTTATATAATATTAAACACACTTTAGGAGCCACTGGAAACAATCATTGCTGTAATATTAAAAGATTTATTCCTTCACTATTGCCATTACCATGCCCTACTGGTATTACTGCTGTCTGGATATACCACTAGCATTATTGATTATTAATGGTGGAATAAGAAAGGGGATTGTGCCTGTGCATTATAAATATTCAGAGGAATGGAATATGCATTCACACTGCATATTTGTGGTACACAGTTTGCGAAAACAGATCTTTACTGAAACTAGCTTTAAATAATTCTTTATCTCTTTTGATGCTCCATTCTTATATTTTTCCAGATATTTTTAAGACTTTTCTGCTGATTACTCATCTTTTTCTGATTTATTTTTCAAAGATTACTTCAAAATCTGATAAGAACTCTTACATGGGAAATTATTTGTGATGTCACAAATCAACTTCATGGGTTTTCTGCAGGACTGAGCCTTGGTAACCAAGATAGAAATAAAGGTACCATATCATGTTTCATGCAGGTATTTCTGAAAAAGGAAGAGGATGGCAGTGAGTTATACATTAGGCAGGGAAAAATAGATATAATTCAGTTACTTTTCTGCTATGAATATGTCTCTTTAATTCCACAAAATCATTGCACTTTTTACCTTATTTTTGAAGTATACTTAAAATTATCTCTCATCTGCAGAGCCGTGTAAACTCTGCTACCAAACTAGCTGAAAGACAGTGTCATTATCAGGGTTGGTTGGTTGTTCTTTGGTTTGATTTTTTTCTTTTCTTTCCTACTGTTTTTTATTTCTTTTGGAATAGCTTAAAAGGCTCCTATCAGACTTTAGGCTGGCTACATTAGTCATTAGATCCACATATAAAGATGCATTCTCTCAGCAAAAAAGCTTTTTACTCTAAGTAACAATGGCATGCTATGCCAAGGACAAGGTGAAATGCTAATGTCCTGTTTACCTCTTTCCAACGGTCTGCATGGTGCAATAGACAAAAGTCCTTACTCTGAAGGACAGCTTTATGATTCTAATTTCAGGAACTTCCTGAGTAATTAAGACATGCTCATTTATTATGCCAATTTACGATGGTTCTGTCTGATAACAATACAGATTCCTCAAATTTCTTTCCACCATTTTAAGACAAAATCTTTATCTGCTGGTTTGACACACATTTCCCATGTCTTCTTTCTTAAATCTCTGACATGGACTTTTTTTTTTTTTTTTTTTTTTTAATTAGACATGACAGAAAGAAAAAAACTTTGCATAGCTTTTGAACTTTAAATTAGGAAATTAAGTGAAAAGTTAGCAAGAGTTTGCATTAAGTCAAAAGTTAATGAGAGTCTGCAAATTTTAGGACTTGGAAAAGTTTATGTTCCAGAGTATTTAAAATATCATTTCTATTAAAGACTGATGAAATATGCATTTAACCAGACTTCAGGTTAAAAAACACACAGTAAACCCCAGAAAAAATATATTTGTGCTTTTTTAAAATGAATAATGATGCTAGTTATTTTTGATTGTAGGTTTTGAAAATTCTTTTGACAATGAGAACTTTGCTGAATTCAGATATTACAAAATATTGAATCTTATTGGTGCTTTTGGTTGTTTTTGCATTTGGTGTTATTTTAGTGGGGGGGGGCTAAATCCAAATAAATAAGTAAATGAAACACTATTTATCTAATTGGATCTAATTATTAATAGATTTTTATCAAAGTATTAATAACTAGATTATTCATTCATGTATTCTAAGGATTTATTATTCATTACATATATATGTATTATATATTGCAATTTCTATTATATTGAGACAATACTAGGTATTAGAATAGATAATCGTTGTTGTATAATTATATTTTATAGTGCTCATTTTTTAATCTTAGTATTATGAACCATCTGACTTACATTAGTGCAGAATTTTCCTTTCAATGAATACCCTAATATTTCAATGTGTACATGTGCAACAGATATGTGTCTTATGAACCAAACACTAAGTTACTTCTAGATAGATATAAACTATATTACTCTATTAATAACAGAAATATACGCAAGGAAAGAACCAAAACCTAAACCAACCAAACAAAAAAATCCTGTTGTAACGAAGAAAAATCTTATGTGCAATAGCAGAACACATGAACTTAAATTTGGTCAGAATTGTTAGCTTGAATAACAATGAGTTTAATATTGTTCACTATGCACAAAACCAAAACAATTTACGTATGCAGTACATAGTAAATAGAAATTAAATTATTACATTCTTTGGCACTCTACTGATTTGTTTCAACTAAAAACCTCACCTTATATGCCCATGGAAATGTCTGTATTTTAAAAATAAAAAAAAAAATTCAAGAAGAGCACAAAAAGTATCCCTTAAGCCATCATTCTTAAAATAAAATTATAGCACCCACATTTTCTTCTGCCTCTGAAAGCCTCTTCTCAGGTGGCCAGATCTTAAGAGCAAAATTCATTTTTGGTGAATAAAAAGGATTGTAATGACCATAGTTAAGGGAAGGTATTTCATGCACATCCGTGATACAGAAGTATCAGGGCATCTCACCCACGCACTTGCTCATTCCTGAGATACTCCAGCTCCTTACACTCAGTTCTTTTTCAGAATAGCTCTCACAGGCAATACTAATAGTTGCAAAATTATGTCCTAAATTTTCTTTGCAATGCAGGATTCATAGTGACTTTTCTATAAATTGTCTTTGACCTTTAAAAAGAAAGAGTAAGAATATATTGTTGTAATTAATAAGTAAAAGCTGAGTGTTTAATATTCATCATTGTGTAATCAATCTAAAGTCATACAAGTTGCAAGTGTTTGAATAGCATTTCTAAGAAAACTTCCTCTGAGTGGTAGGAGCATTTTCTCATTGAGCTGTGGCCAAGTCCTAGATATATACAGGGAAACCCTATTTGAAGGAGAGATACATTGAGCTCATTATTTTGTTTTCCTGCATTTTTTTAGAATAGATCACTAAATTAATGTTTACACTTGAATGGATGCAGCTTTTAAAGCAGAAGTTTCACTGTGAACTGAGTGCCCTGAATTCTCCTCTCACTTTGCTTTAGAGAGAGATGCCACCATTTCCACAATTAAGAATAACGGAGGAAGAAAATTAAAAAAAATAAGGAGGTAGTACACACTGTTAATTTCAGTTGGAACATCTTTTTGTTAGGCTGTTGTTTAGTGTTTTGTCGTGCTGTGTTTTATCCCTTGTGCTGGTTGTACTGACCTTTGGGGCAAGCTTTGGCCAACTGAGATTGTATTTGCACAGTAGATCATATTTTGATAAAAAAACTGTTTTTCCAGATTCCCCTGGGACAATATATCTGTGTAAGTTCAGTCACATACACTTTTTAGATAAGGACGCAGGCCTAATTTTAATCCTTATCAAGTTTAGCACCTACCCAGAAGACTGTATTTGAGTGATAAAATCGGGGTGGGGGTTTTTAAGACTCTCATGAATTCAACAGCAAGACAATGGGATGTTAAATCAGAAGGTGACTTTGCTCTGATACTTGGAGATTTTATTCTTAACTTTGGTGTGCCACTTAGTGCCTAAAGCTGCATGATGGTTAACCTTGGTTTTCTGGTCTGAAACCATTATTAGAGCATGAGGCATTCAAACACCTTCCAGTCACTGTGCCAGATGCTGATGCTTAAGGTACTTTAGTTCCCCAACTTCATTTTAGATGAAAATTTCTAACACCTAAGGCAGCTGTATCTCCGTTGGTAATGAAATTCCTTGTTTTCTGTACTTTTTAATCAACATGCTTTAGAAGTGGTATTTCCCTGATGTTTTAGTAAATGCTAGTTAAACAATACATGTTTTTAGTGGAATGAGAGAACCTATTAAAAATAAATAAATACTTGCTATGGCAGCACCTGGTTGCTATAAAACCTGTCTTGCAAAACTCAGGATTGCTTTTTCATGGGCATACTACCTCTTTTTTTGTTTTGTTTTGTTGGGTTTTTTTTGGTCAGGGAAACATAATATAGTGATTTATTTTATTATCAACATCACTTTGGTGGATTTTGTTTGTTTATGATATTTATTATTGGTTGGTTTGGGCATGATAATTATCCCAGCAAATTCAGTTTGCTGTTTCTCACAAATAAAAGAACATTAAAATGAAAAATTGTAGTGTTTTCCCAAGAACATCTCTGTGTAATCAGAAATCTGTATCTAGCACAAGAAAGAACGGTGTTCTTTCAGGATACAGAGATTCATTAATTGGTAAAATCAATGTCCTGGCAATATAAAAGTCCAACAACATTTATAAATAAGCAGACAATGCCTCAATAAAGATGTGATAATTAGAAGGTCATCAGTTTAACACTTTTTTTGTTTATTTTATGTCATTAATGCACAAGTCATTTGTAGTATTGATTGTTCCTGGTGAGCAGACTTAACTTGTGAGCAGTGAAAACAAAGCAGGTCTATTAGCTTCTATTCACAATTGGTGCTCCAATGAGTCAGGTAGACCAGAAAATGCATAAACCAACCAAACAGAAAAAGTGCCAGGTGATACATCTTCACTGAAAGACCATAGTGCAGCCTTCATTGTGCAGGGTTTGAGTTAAAAGAGCAGTATCCTGATGTACATAGGTGAGGTTGTGGTTTCCCTTGAAGCTGTAAAAAACTGCAAGTAGTAAAATAAGCTTAAAAAGTTAAAAAGAAAGATGGAAGCACTAAGTTAGTACATAAAAGTATATGCCTAAGAGAGAAGTAGTTTTATAAAGTGCATTAAATAAACCATTTCTAAGACTGCAATTTCAAAATAGCTACTTTGGAAAAGCAAATCTTTGGAGAATTTGAAAAAAGACATATTAATTTTATTTAGAAGAAAATTCTGTTTGAATGCCATAACAAAAGAGTCAGGAAGAAAGAAGACGAAAATTAATTTCATTTAAATTGCTTGTTTATTCTGCTTAAATAATTTTTTTTTTAATTATATCTGTGATCTAACACAAGGCTGGATGATTCCAGTGATGCAAAGACGTAATTTGTTTTTCCAGCCTTTAGCAGCATTTTACTCTTGGGGCCTATTTCTCAAGTGGTACACACTGCATCACATCCCTTCCAGTCCTTTGGGGGATACAGGCTAGTGGTATGGATGCTTTCTACTGACTAGATTTAGAACATTGTTCCAAAACAAAGAGGGGTGGAAAGGGGTACTATATCCTGTTTATTATTTTGAAGAGAATATAGCATTTTCAATTAAAAGGATGGAAGATAATTGTAGGATGTACAAAAGAGCCCAATTTTGACAATCTCTGTTCAAATGTAATTGCCTCTTAAACAAACCACTCAATGCTGGTACATCACTGATTTACATATATAACTTTTAATCCTCCTCTTCATCTGTCATGGACAAGCACCACAGCAAACATCACAGTCTCCTGTAGTGAGATTTTCTGTTTAAAGTAAAAGTTTAAGTTATGTAAGTTTCAGTTAAATTACAGTTAAGTGATGGTTTTCTGTAGTAATATTAGAGGAGACCTAGAATTATAACTTCCTGAGGTTGCTCTAAACTATATGTAAATTTGGGTCACTTCTCTTTCCCATACTTTTGATGACTGGACATAGCCTTCCTTACAATATCTCTATTTTTCTATATTTAAGAATCTTATATTTTCCTTTCTCTTTGTTTCTTCTACAGTAGAGATATTTAAAGTCATCATTAGGCTCTACCATTTTGTTATTTAAACATCACAACTTCATTTGAAAACTTTGAGTGCATTTAAATACACAAAACAACATAAGTCATAGTTGAGTCAAGAACTGGAAGGACTTTGGTTTCACATTTCAATACAAACAAAATGAGAATGTGGAAGGAAGATAGGAATTCTATAGAGAAAAAAAATCAAATCAGGAAGGAAATCAAGTAAGAAGGAAATAATAGAATAACAAATATATAGAAGGAAAGTTGATCTTTCTTCTCTTGTCTGCTTTATTCTGGGAGGAGAAACAGTTTGCCCATATCAGCTTCTATTCAGAGAAGCCTGTGGCTCTGTCCAGGAAAAGCTAATACAGGCTAGGGGACATTTCTGGATTGTCTGCCTACATCCTGATTCCTGGCAATGGGACTTTACTGTGGATACAAAGGAAATAAGGGAGATTTACTTTCAGTCCCAGAATGGCTGGGGCAAAGAGTGCTGTTTAAGCAAAACCAGCATTCCAGCAAAACTGTCACTATCTGGATAACTGGTGACAATCTGGAAATCTGTATCTTGAGGAAATGGCAACAGTGTCGATCCACCTTTCACTCTGCTGATCGATAGCCTAATTAAGAGTGTGGTGTGTTCCATTTGTTATAACCTGAGTGTTACAGTGCCATATTATAAAGTGTTAGTGGTTAGATTCTTCTTCGTTTCGCCATAAAAATAATACCATTGGATTTTTTTTTTAAATAAAGTACTCCTGTCATCCTTTTATATTTTTTGTATTTTCTGCCTTTGAGCTTTATTCTTTTAGGTGTACCATTAAAAATTAGTCACCAGGTAATGTGCTGAAGGCTTTGGGCACCTAGGTGATTCCTTGCAAAGAACTAAAGAACACCTGCAATGTCTTAAGGTAATAGCTGTCAAACTGTCAGAGGCAAAAGTAACAAGCAAAAATATTTGCAACAAAAGAAAGGAGAAGACAGCTGTTGGAAAGGGAAGCAAACTATATTTATAAAGCTGGTTGTAAAAGCAGTTAATGCTAAACATGTGATGTTTATGCCAATAGAATGAGTCAGATGTGCTTCAAGTGAAATACTGTATTTTGAGCTGCCTAATGTCACCAGCGCCTGCAGGGACAGTTTGCTAACTCTCCATGAACACACAGCCAGCTCTTCAAAGTAATTTTCATTATGCAACAGTGGAACTTTAAAGGCATCCTCCCTTATTGATCTTGTTTTTGCATGATTCAACTTGTTAAGAACAAGATAAAGCTCCTCTGATAAACATTGATATTCTATAGGTAAGGAGAATTTCTTTTGTCTGACGTTTTTATTGTCATTGTTTGTATCTATTCAGACAGCTTAACCTTCTGTAAGCCTCTGGTAAGTCATTAAAATGGCTCTCTCTCACAACAGTTAAGCTTCCTTTAAACTCTAGCCAGCTGCTTGCATTCCTGACCTTCTGGAACTTTTGAGCCAGTACTTGGGACCAGTCATGGCACCTCACCTACTGTTACAGTCTGGACTGGGCCAAAATTTTCCAGATTTTGCTTTCTTCATGTTAAATTTAATGAAAGAGATGCAGGCATCTGATTTTTCAGAAAGAGTGCACTGATAAAAAAAGCCACTCCCTTTCCCTTTCCCTTTCCCTTTCCCTTTCCCTTTCCCTTTCCCTTTCCCTTTCCCTTTCCCTTTCCCTTTCCCTTTCCTTTCCCTTTCCCTTTCCCTTTCCCTTTCCCTTTCCCTTTCCCTTTCCCTTTCCCTTTCCCTTTCCCTTTCCCTTTCCCTTTCCCTTTCCCTTTCCCTTTCCCTTTCCCTTTCCCTTCTTGGGAACGTATTTATTCCCTTCTTCCTCCTTGAACTATATGCCCTGAGCTACGGACTAGTGTGAGAACTAAAGGAAAGGATCAAATGGGATAATTTCACAATAATCTAATCAATCTTCTTCAAAAGATCGATTGCAGAGTGATTGGTTGCAGATTTGGAATATCTTTCCCACTTTGGTTTTTTTTGGAGGGCATTGGGGGGAGTGGGGTGGTTTGAGACCAACCTTGATATTAAATATTTATATTAACAAAATGCAACTATAACAGTACATTCTAAGAATTTTAAAAACAAATTTATGATCTCTTTTATTCTTTTAAATTCTTTGGCAAGCTGTCTATCACAGAGTTGAAAAGGGGAGAAGTATGTTCTTAACACCAGAGTCTGTAATCTGGGTGGCCTGGCTATACAGTAGAGTTCAAACAGAATTTGGGATGATCCTGTAACTTGAGGCCATGCTGGGTCACTTAAGACACATGCATGTGGCTGCTGTGCCCTAGGTCAGCTGGCCAGCTGTTCACATGTTAAATCTCACAAATCTGCATTTGTCACAGTCCTTATTTATCATGTATTTTTATGTATTTTTAAATGCATTTGATAGAATACAGTCTTGTGAAAATCACTTGCAAAAACTCAAAAGTCTGTTTGTATCTAGGGGATGAGAATGGTTTCTAGGCACTCTTGAGAAAAGTTAATGACTGCAGCAGAAAGGTGGGTAGGTGGTAGACTCTGTCTGCCAAACTTGGCTGTGTGTTGCGTATCAACACAAATTTTAAACTCTGAGTAAGCCAGGCTCCTTACAGGATATGCCTCATTTACCTCTTGAAGAGTGGCAGATGTTTCCACCATCCCTCAGAGGGGAGTCCAGCCTCCCTAGCTGGGTGCCTGAGCTGTACCAGAGAGGATGCCTCTCTGTAGGTCTTTTGGGGCAGCCCCTTTCCTTGATTAGATTTCTTCTTGGGAAAGTTTTTAGGCATTTACTAAATAGACTCAGAGGTTTAAATTAGGAAGGGTAGTTCCCAGCTGTGGATAATAAATTGAGACAAATACCAGAAATTAGCATCTCTGTATTCCTATCAGAGAAAACAAGTATTAGATGAATGATTTAAAATTTAATAATGATAATTAAATTTTAAAAAATCCCAAACCTTATAAAAGATGTAGAATGAGAAAACAGTCCTACCTAAGTTATGTAGGTTCCATCTTAGGAAATGCCTGTAGAAACAATCTAGCTTAAAGGCACGCCTAGCACCTGCTTACCTGAGATCTAAAAGACCAGCAGGGTCTCCTTCTCCACTAACTCAAAGGACCTTAATGGTGTTGGACTTGTATTTTAATATGTCTGGTGAAAAATAAGATGCAATCAGTCCATGCAGGTGTTGCACACTGAGGTGTGAAATTTGAGTCCAGATAAGGAGAATTATATTTAATGGTGAATTGTACATTACCTTAAGGACTGTAATATACGTAGTAATAGTTCTTTTAATAAAGATAAGCCAGTTGTGTGTTCCACCTTTAAAATAGTTTGCAGTTGTGTCCTTTTGAAGATAGTGATTCTATTTAATCTGTGCACATACTGCATGTATAAAGATCTTATTGGTTCCTGTAGATACAGATGTTATTAAAAAAAGTTCCATGAGTCTCTATATTACGTGACTTTATACGTGTATTTCATAAACCTTTAGTTTGGATTAGAGAAATGACAAGGTTAAAAAAAGAAAAACCTTTCAAGCAGAGATTTAAAATAAAACTTGGGCATATCAGTGCCAGCTTTTTTTTAATAACTAATTCAACCACTCTTGACTAGACAGAAAAAGGGAGGATTTTTTTTTTTTTCTGTTTTTATTATGCCTGAGCATGTGTGCTGTACAGCTTTGATTAGTTAAGTAATCTGTAAATTAAGTAATCTCTACTATTTCCCCTTTTCTATCAATGCTCACATAAAGATCTTCAAAAATTCATAGCTAGGTAATGAGTAGATTGACTACTTTTATCACTGAATGATCGTAAGATGAGTTTGTTTCTAAGTGGTTTAGCACAGCTATTTTTTAATTAAGGGTTTTTACTTGCACATATAAGGGAGAGTAAAGAACATTCAGTATATTTATTATCGTGAGAAGTTCCAGTACCAATAATTTATTTTTTTCATTTCATACAGTAAGTGGTGCTGAGACCATATTCATTGAGGAAACCAGCTATAAATGTTCATGGTTCTGATGTATATCCATCTTAATATGTGTATTATAATGTATTCATGAGTATAAATAATTACACTGGAGCTTTTTCAAATGAATAAGATATTAGACTGTTGTTCGGAGGATGTAGTCATATTTCTGTTTCTGTTTACATATTGTGCAACCTTGCACATTCTATTATTTAATACACTGTTGGTCTAACATAGCTAAGTTATGTTGTATTGTTTGACAGATCTAAATATGACCCATATTGTACACTGTGCTCACTCAGTTCAGTTGCTCTGCTAGTGATGGGCCTTGGAATCACTAAATTTGTGTCCCTTGCTGTTGGTGTCAAGTGCAGCTTTTGTGCTATACATACATGTAGGTAGCAATAATCTCTACTGAAGACCTGGAGGCTCTCATAGGGAAATACTAATTGAAAATTATCTGCACAGTCTGTGTAGGAAAACAGTAATTTTCATTAAAACATAGGATTGTGCTGTGTTAAGATTCAAGTTTAATTGCTTTTGTGACATTCCAGTTTTATGGTCTTTTTGCTGTCTCATTTACAATCTGGAAGGACTTGTTAGATATGTAGACACCATTTACAATACTTGCATTTAGCAGAACAACTTATGTTGGATGCTGTCTGAAAGACACCCTAATCTCTCCCAATACCCAAAATATGAGTGAAAGGATGTAGAATCAGATCTAAATTTCATTTTTTAAGATAAATAGAACCATAATAAACTATTCAAGATACTTATGTAATTTTGCTTATTTTTCCAATATATTGAGTAAATGTGCAATAAAATAGAAGCAGCTTTGTTTGGTTGAGTATTTGGGTTTTTTTTAAGTTTAGCCTTTCTGATGTATTATTGCATGGTTTTGTGTTACTGCAAAGAACTCCATTTTCATCTCCTTCATCCTGGATATTGATTGAAGTTCAACACTCAGGATGAAAGGAGTCAATGCAGTCACTACTTATTCACACCATTAAAAATTGAAATAGAACCCAACCCAGAAGCTGTTCTGGTTGTGTTATTTTGTGGAATTTTTTTTTCCTTATAAAATACTAGTTCAGACTTCAATACTACATATGAATATTTTCATGTTTAATTTGATTCTCTGCATTTGTGAAGCTAGATTTATATAAGTAGTCACAGTATTTAAATAGCAGTTTGCTAAAATACCTCTAGGCTCACCAGGAATCAGACTTATACTATTGTGTGTAGAAACCTGGATCCTACAAGATTTGCATGAGAGGTAAGTCAGAGCAAACTCCTGACTAATTACCTTCAAGAGCTTTAAGGATAATGGAATATCTCTTTAAATGCAAAGGAAAATTAAAAGGAAAGAAGAAATTTTAGATAGTGTATGAGGAAGATGGGGTCTACCTCACCTAAAAAGCACAGAAATTTTATGTGTCAGTTTTATTTGCTTAACTAGGCTATCTGTTTCTTCTAAAAATCAGTGCCTAAATTCACTGTGTAGTCAGTGGAGGAAATTTTTCAAAGGTTTTCAAGTGATGTTTTAAACAGGCAGTTTCTCTTTTTGGATCTTTCCAAAAGATCCTTACCTCTCTGTCACAGGGAGCAAACCTGTTTGGGTGAACTTAAACACTTAATTTATGTGTGCTGGAGTTGCCTAAAGGGGGGGTGCTCCCAGGTGCCTAAGTTAGATTGACTGTATCTCATCTAGAATTACTTCTAATATTAATATATATATAGAGAGAGAGAGAGAGCAATCTCTGTGAAATTAGCAAAGCAATTGTATTTTTTTTTTTCTTAAAAAATATATAAAAATTGTATCCAATTAATGATGTAGCTATGTTGCATAATCAGTTGTGGTAATTACATTTTTAATTACTTTACCCTTAGGACCTGATTCTGATCTTGTTTCCATTGGTATAATTCAAGGATAGCTTAGATAAAATCAATGCAGCTAAACTAAGATATAATTGATAAGAGGTCAGAATTGAGCCCTAAATGATATGTTAAAAGTGGAACTAATCAGGAGGCTAAATGGGTTTATAATTTGTGCAATTGACATTTTCGTAATCTAAATCTCCAAGAAGTTAACCTTTGGAACTTTGGTTTCCTTTAGAGTCTTATAGTATTCAGGGAAGTGAAGACACTAGAAAGACTGTACCAAAAAAAAACAAAAACAACAACAAAAAAAAAAAAAAAAAAAAAAAGAAATTCTGTAAAGCTTTTAAACCACGTAGTAAATTCTTTCATTAAGTGATTGATGTGTTTCAAGCTTAATACATTTCTGTGTCAGACAAGTCTTCGAGCAAAATTTTCTGGTGAGCAGAACCTGGAGAACCATTAAGCCATAACATGTTCTCAAATAACACAAAAAAAAAAAAGTTCTCCCAAATTCAAAGTTACTTTAAGCAGTAAGGAGTTTTAGGAACTAATGTCTATTCAAAGGAAAGAATATTTAAGTTTTTGAAATTATGTACAGAGTTTACTCTTTGTGTAATAGATGGCAGGAATACATTTTTTAAAATCCTACTTTTTATCATGTGTAGTTGCATAAACTCTATAAATGTATTACAAGTTTCAATATTTTGGTGTAAAAAAAGAAATAAAAAATATCAAAGATATTTCTATACAAAATTTGTTAGCTTTATTTTTAAGTAAATATGTGCATTATGGATAAAGTATGTTTTGCTGTTGAATACTGAGATGTTAATTTTTCTTTTATAGTCAAATCAATCAAATTGCTTTACTTTGCAAAATACATTCCCCCAAAAATAAGGGGTTTTCCTTCTGCTTCTGGGCAAGAGTATTTTTCAAACATCTCCTGCAAACATCCAAAGTTACTTCATTTGGGACAATCAATGCTGTATCAAATGGATTTTTTCTCAGCAGACAGAATGTACGTGAGTTTTTGTACATTAGGAGAAATTCTGAATATTGTGTTTATGTCAGGGGCAATTCTCCACAGTGGTGACCTTGTTTTGGCCAGTGAAACTGCTTTCTCTAAGTCCTGACCCAGGGAGCCATGGGCTGTCTGCTGTGCCTGACCTTCTCCTTGTGGACAAGACTTTCCCTCCTGTGCATAGTCAATAACTTCAGCCCTACTGCTTCTGATATTTATCACTGTAGCAGAGATTCCCAGGTGGATATTTATCCATCTTCTTAAATTCTGGAGAGTTATTGCTCTTTGGGAGAAAAACAGCTCATAACATGTGACAAACACTGTTCTTGCATGGAGTTCTTCCTGTATTCCCTGTGAATACTACCTATGCTGCTTTCAGAAATATGCCCATTGTTAGCAGTGCCGCTATGATGCATTTCACAGGAATTTGGAAGGCTGTAACAGAAGTTGTTACACATTTGAGGAATGTTAGTAGAGTAATATTTTTTTCCCCACAGAACAATTGTATCTTTGGAAGCATCAGTTTGATCAAACCTCTGCCACATAATTATTGTTTTGTGCTGACATCTTTATAGAATATTTATATGCTTTTCCATTAATATTTGATGAACTGCTTTAAATTTTTTTGGCATGGCACTTTGTTTCCAGATTTTGGTTGACTGTGTCTGAAAAAAATGTTTTGTTATAGGCCTGGAATTCACTCAGATATGTTTTGGACATCTTGGACTAAATAAACATAATCTAACTACTCCATAGGCCTCTAAAGCCACTATTGTAAATCACCTCATACACTTCTCTAAAAGTAAAAGTTTATTTTGCTGAAGTCAAATTAGAGCAGCAAACTTAGCTATATGGTACCAATAAGAATGTATTAAGGGGTTTTTGTTGTTACTTTTTCCCCATGTGTAGCATCCTTGAAGCTGACATCTATTTGTGGCTGAATAGATGACAGCATGAAATTCAATTACAGCAAACAGTCTCAGTCATTACACCTGTCTACTTCCAGAGAAAAGTATTTGTAAATTGGTTTTTATCCTTCTGTTCCCTAAAACCTATGTCTGTAATTGACACTTGCCAGCAGAGATGACTGGAGACAGAAGGAGAACATTATGTGTCTGAGTATCCCACCAGGGAAAAGAGTGTCCTCATCTTCAGAGAGTTTTGTGGTGTTTTGTTTTCTTTAATGAAGAATAATATCTGTGTACCAAGGATTTACTGCAAGGCTGGTGGCAGATGTTTCTCTAAAAAAAAAAAAAAAAAAAAAAAAAACCAGAAAAAGTTATGAAAGATGAATCACAAAATAACACAGGACAAAAGAAAAAGCTAATTAACATAGAAATTCTTCTTCTGCAAAGGAAAACAAATGCTTCAGGAGAACAAAAGCCCCTCTCTGTTATTTGTAAGGCTGGTTTGTTACTCTAACACATTTGTAAGAATCAGGTTGGTGCCTGACATGTCAAAACTTATTCACAAAACAAGAGTTGTGGATATCTTGGGAGACAACGTTGTCACTTGTTACGCAGCTCAGCATCCGTTCATCACTGATTGATGCCCAAGTTGCCAGTTTTCAAAGAAATGAGATGCAGACATAACAGTAATATTTGTACCAAATGTCAGGCAGAAGAAACAGGGGAGTTCATAGAATGGGTCTAGATGTAGACTGTGACCAGAAAAAAAATCAAAACATGATAGACAAGCTGTCATCCTGATCTTTCTAAACTGTTTCATTTCTTCCTGGTAGATTCTTTTTCTTTCTTTCAATTGGTTTCCCTCCCCAGAATTTTGCCAGAGTGGACAGCATACAGAACTGATCCAGCTGCTAAGTTTTGAGTTTGATGTAGGTATTACCAAACCATTATGTATTTTAAATGCATCAGATGTTTAAAAGGTATGGACAATTAGTAAATCACTACATGTTTGGTAGTAATGCTATTTGAGCATAAGCTTTCTTAGAAATTTGCTAGTGATAGGGGAGATCAGAATGTATTTATTGTTTTTTTCCTCACAGGTCTCTTCCAACTCAGCATAGTTTACAATTCTACTTTTTAATTGATGTTCACCAGTATAGTGCTTGGGCAACTACTGCTTCTGTTCTTCTCTGTAGATCAGCAAGTATTTTGAGGTTTCTAAGCTATAAAAGTAATCACAAAGCACGTGATCAAGTGATGAAGTCAAGTATTACTTGACTACTTTGCTTGTTCCCATGTACTCATGACATCCCCGAGTGGCTCAGAGCAAATGTGTGTGCCTCTGCTGATGGCTTACCCAGCACTGTAAGCACACTGTTATATTTATGAGCTGGAAAGTAAAGTGTGTCAGCGAGGAAGTTAAAATGGTTTCTCTGTAGGATATTGTTAGTGTAAAATATCTGATTTATTTGGGTCTTTTTTTGAATGCTGCAGCTTGTAAACACAGTAGGGAATTTCTCTGCCATTGATCCAAAGCAATGGGTACTAATGGCATAATACAGTGGTACTCAATAACCTTTTATCATGGGCTGCTTTGTGATGTGGAGGCTTAACTGAGGGGAGAGAAATATACTGTAACAAAACAAAGCCTTGTAAATTTCTATCAATTCATTTAATAATTTTTCGTTTAAGATAGCCATCATGATCTTTTCTGTTATCTTTTTTGCATGAATTATGATCTAGAATAACATGAAAATTATTGTGCAAGTTAGTGTAAAGATAAAGTGAAATGTAAGCATTTTTTCCAAGCATTTCAAGAACAAGTTGTGGCAGTTTTCTATCATGGCTTTAGTAGCAACTCAAGTGGATGCTATATTACTGTGCTGTGAAATTTTTAATAATTTGAATAATTAATATAATTAACTTTTTTTTTTTTTTTCCTCACAAAAAAAGCTTTTGTATCTTTCTAAGAAACAGAATATATAAGTAAAGGAAATAGATATACAGTAAAGTGTTAAAATTTTCCCTGTACTGGCAATCCTGGTCAAGGCTTTTTTTACATCAGACAGCTCCTTAGAAGTAAGCAGGGGCATGTGTCCTGAAGCAAGGGAGGGCATATATCCTGAGGTATCCTGTTTCAAACCAGCACAAAAACCAGTGTGGTGCCACATGCTGACCCCCAGATCTCTGACAGCAGCAGCTGCAATTCTTCAAGGTGTATAATCTGTTTGCCTTCCACTCTTATTTAGTAATTTTGGCAATTTTGATGCCTGTTTCCCTTGAGAGCAAACCAGAACATGGTTGGAGGCCAGGTTATGACTTCACTTACATTCTTCTCTAGGGAGCAAATCAGTGCAAAAGCCAGTGCAGAAAGGTGCCCTTAGGGTAATCTGGTGCAGGAGTATAGTGGAGTATGGGGAGCTTTGTATTCTCTTCCTGAACAACCATTGAAGAGCTAACAGCAGTATAATTTTCTGCTACTATTTTCATATGTGTACATATATATACACACATATATATACATGTATATACATGTATATATACATGTATATATACCCAGGTTCATTTTTCAGTTGTTATTGGTTAAATTCCAGATTACAGTCTCACTTAAAAGAGATGTAGAGGCAAAACAACTCTGTTATGCAAAGATTTCTGTTGAAAAAGGACACAGCTAAGACATGTTAAAAGGAAATAATAGAGTAGGTTATAACCATTGGGATGCCAATATCCCTGTTTTTCTACGTTTTGCATCTGTTAGCAATGTCCCCTTCAGGCTCAGTACTCAAAACACCCCTCAACTGCTGTAGAACACTGTTGCAGAAAAATGGTTTATGTTATGTAAAACTTATATTGGGCCCTAAGATACAGTTTTACAGAGATGTAAAATTGATCTCATTGCTGCTGTAGGAAAAGCTGGTGGCTTTGAATGATTCTTGTATATCTTCATGATATGAAATCAAAAGATGCCAAAAGGCAAGATTTTTTTGTCCTTTAGGAAATGCTGTAAGGCTGCTATCAAAGTGCCAGTGTTATTGTTTGACTTCAGCAAGTACAAGAGGAAGCTCAGATTGACTTCAGCACATTATTGCTGTTGTAAGATAAGGAAATAAATTAAAAAAAAAAAAAAAAAAGGTTAAGTAAGTCTGATAGCCCATGCATTTTTAGAATTTGTATGACAAGTCATGAAACTGGAGTTGCAAATGTTACAGATTTAGTAGCATTTGTTAGTATTGGGTTTAGTCCTGCACAAGGAGCATGTACTCCTGTTCATTTGTGAAATTTTCTGTATGAAGTGTGACTGCAGGATTGTAAACCTTTATTTCAAAGAATTTTAAGTATTTTGTTTCATATACATTAACTACTAAATACACAGGATGCTGCTTCTAGAGACACTTTTAAAAAAGTATCAAGTTAAAAGTCTCCATGACTGATGCTGTTGATGGAATTGAGACACATTCAATATTCAGGACTTTAGGAAATTGCAGAGAAATGGATAGCTATGTTCCTTTTGCTGACTTATCTTTTTTCAGTGAAAAGATGCTTACAGCTTATTTTGTGCTAGCAATTGGTACATTATGCCTAATTCCTCTTATATGTTAAAGTCCAGCTTCAGTTATTTTTGTTTTGGTTTTTTTTTGTTGTTTGCTTTTTTTTTTTTTTTTTTTTTTTTTTTTTAACTGTTTTTGGGTTTTGTTTGTTTGGGATTTTTTGTTGTTGTTTTGCTTTGGTTTTTTGGTGGTGATGTGTTCTGATACACCACTCTTTGCCTTCTGGAAAACACACTACAGACCAAGGAAAATGTTAGTCTTGAGAGCCAGAGAATAGCTAAGGATAGAGATTAAAGGCATGAGCAGTATTATAGGATAAAATTTTCAAATTGCTCTGGACTAAAAGTAGCACTTTCCAAATAATTACTACAGTTTTGATACCTTAATATTTGCACATATTAATAATGTACCATATGCTTAGCTTAGCAGTATGGATGGAACACATCATTCTACCAGATGGAATATTCTCTCTGGTACAGAATATATCCTTGGAATATCCTGCTCTTTTTGTCACCTCAGTTTTAACTTTTTCTATAACTTGATCTGAAAATGATGACCAGCTTGAAATCTATATAACTTGAAGGCTTTATCAGTAAAACCCAGCACAGTTATATTTCTCAGTGGCTGTGATGTTGAAACCTGGGGAAAATCAATTTTTTCTTTTGCTGAATGGTATATTTGAAGCATTTAAAAAAGGTGAATGAGAGTGCTGAGGGCCTGTCATTCTCAAAGTACTTTCTTATGCTGCGTGTGTAGGTACATCTGCCAGTTAGCCCTGAGAGGCTGTGTGTGTTTGATGCATTGGATGTTGTGTCAGCAGGAAGGAGAAAAAGAAGAGATGAGGTATATCAGAAAAGAAGTTGATAGCAAATGGTGTTTTGAGCAGCCTGTATCCCCCCCCCCCCCCCATAATATATTATGAAAATGATGATTCTGTCAAGTGATGCTTCTTTGTAACCTGAAGTGATACAGTAGGGAATATGCATGCTCAAGTTGTTCTGGACTGGGCATTTAGTTGTCTAGAAATGCTGTAAGAGGGGTCTTTGCCATAAAGGACTTCATTAGAGATGCAGTGGAAAGAAGCAAATTACTAGAAGAAAAACACCCTGAAGTAGTTCATTATTATTGTTATTATCATTATTGGTTTAGCTAGAAATAGGAACAAATATGTTATTTTTAATCCTGTTTTTATAGTTACCTATTTTTTTGGTAATTTAATTCCCTAACTTATCTTGTATTTAAGGATGAGTTGTATCATTTAGCTCATTATCAAGCTTGCTCAAATATAGTTGTTTCACAACCATAAAAACTTGTCAACTAATTAGCATACATGTGCAATGAGAAGTTGGCTAAAGGTTTAAAAGGAGATGTCAGGAAGCCATAACAAATAAAACACAACTGTAAAACCATCTGTAAGAAAGCCACAGAGAGAATACAGAGGAAATTATTATACTAGAATAAAGAAGAAAATGCTTCTGACCTGTTCACTCTCATTAAGCAGAGATCAAAAAATGCAGCCCAAAAGGCAGGATAAAGATAGCCTACCCTCCCACATCAATGGATTGCCTTATGTGGCTGTTCTAGTTTGAAGAGATTTCTGTGCAGTGAAAACAAACTGGTGTTCCTTGCCAGAGGAAGATACTCTGGCTTCAGTCAATTTAATGATTCCCTTCTTCCCCTGAAAAACATGGGGACTCAAAATAGGGTTAAGTAGCACGCTGCATTTAGGAATCATGTGGTATGGGAATTATATGCAACATAATTGTCTTCAGAGCTGCCAACATATGCAAGGTTGGACTGTAGGTTTGGACTTCTTTCTCATGTGGTTCTTCTAAAAATGAAAGGTAGCACAACTTTTTTTTAGTTTTGGGTGCAAAAAAACCCAAAATGAAAACAATTGCCAAAAACTCCCCCCACAAACCCCAAACCATACCAAAGCAATTTGAATGCTGTCTTGCAATGCTGATAAATCAGTGGGATTTTAGTTTGAATGGAGATTCTTTAAGAATGGAATATGCCTGTTTTTGATGTACTCTGTGCAGGCATTAAGTAGGAATGTCGCACAGTGTATTTAATTTCCTCAATTAAAATCTTCCCCCTCTCTAAGTTCCTCCTCCTTCACATTCCTGTTTCTTCCCCACATACACAGAGTTAAGTAAAGTTAAATCAAGTTTATTTTGCTTCACTGCTTTAAGAAAAATAAATGCTGTGTCCAACAGAATGAAAAAAATTGATAAGCAAAAACAAAAAGCAGGAAACCTGGAGAACAAATGCCAGTGACCTAGGTAATATAAATTGTTCAATGATAAGTACCAACATTAACAATTTCAGACACCTGAAAATGTAAGATTAGCAATTTGAGAAACATTTATCTGGGTGAGATAGAAAATTATACATGAAACATAATGACCTCTCTGAAATTCATTCAGGATGCAGAGGTACTTATTTAGGCGAAGAAGACAAGTAGTTTATCATGTCAAAGAAAACTAGACAGTAAATTAGTTTGCTGCATTCTGGAGTCCTAGCTATGAAAAAAAATTATTTCACTAATTAAAGAGTGAAAATACTCTAAGCTTTTAGAAAGACAATGCAAGGAGAGTGAGACTGATCCTGGCTTTGTGCAGCAACCCAAGGTGTTTGATACAATTTTATTATTTTATCAGTTAGGCAGATTAAGAGATCTTCAACTTTGATTATATTGATTATATACAGCATTCATCATGAAAATTATCATGCATGGCTTCAATCTCTAATTTTCATGTATTCTTGGAGCCTCCAATGAAATGTAAACAAATTTTTAAAACCCACATGAACATGCAAGCTATAGTTTAAAAAAAATCCTAAAAACTTCAAAATTTAAGTAAGAAGTTAACAATCTGATTTAATTTTAGAGGATTATTTTCTTGATTGTGTTGTAAGTATTTTAATTTTATAATAATATTTTTATACTTAATGATGCAGGAATGTGCATTCTAGGTGTTTTATGTTATTTAAAAAAAATAATGAAGATCACCTTGTTGCTTGGGATAAGAATTGTGTTTTATCTAAAGGCTACATAATTTTACATAGTGAAAGCTTTGTACACAATTCTGAAATAAGGTGGTGGTTTTTCAACTAAAAGATTTAAAATTTTCAGGTTTTTAAGCAAAAATTTCAATAAAGAATCAGTATTAGATTTTGTGTTAGAAAAATATATAAATTTATCTTTAATTTAATATATTTATTATTAACTCTAATATATTATTTCTAATAAATTTATCTCAGACACCTTTCCTGTGTCTGAGTCTACTCCAAGACTAAGTCCTTATCCATGTAAATGGCATTTAGCTTTTAACCGTAGGGGGCTGAGGGTCAGGTCTTCTCTATCTTTTGCATGAGCAAAATTGATTTCCATTAAACTGAATGAGAACAAGATCAAGTTCTGCACGGTTCCAATACCATAAGTGTTTTTCAAAGTGCTGTAGTTTTACAGGACTTTTGTTCTAAATTCAGTGTGTATGTTTGAGGAAAACTGTGATGTTTGGCCACCTTTGGTGCTACACATCAGCAAAATATCTGCCGTCTTTCACATTAAAAATAAATTGAGGAAGCAAGTTATTTTTTCAGAGTCTCACAGTTTATTACATTCTCTCTTAAACATTTTTATATGAGTGTCAATGTCTCTATAATGCTTTTATATTGAGTTTGGGGTTTTTTTTAATTTCAAAAGGTCCTTTTTTGTGGGCGATATTCATTAGGAAACTCAGTGTGTATACAAGTGCATGCACGAAGTGTGCATTTATTTAAATCTCTGTAGAGTGAGATGGAGGAAGACAGTGTCCCCTTTGTTCCATAAGATCTATTCCTTAAATTGTCTTTTTAAAAATGCGAAGACCAAATATGGAAACTTAGCTCTAAAGCAAAAATGTCCTAGAAACGTTTGAACTAATGAAAAAGAGTGAGCTTAGTCTCTTAACAAAGTTGTTTTCATCACCATCATGTCATAATTAGATAATGTGAGAGATTATTTCTGAGCAGAATTGGAATTAGTCATATCAAATCAACCTAAAATGTGATTTCATTCCTAAAAGATTATTTCTCTTTTTCTTGTGCGTTTCAGAAACATGTGCAATAAATATTTAGACTCTTAATTTACTACTCATCAATCTAAAAATTTGATTTGCGATCATCATCAGAATTAATTTGCTTAATTGTTTTTCTATTCCATCAATCTCAGTTTTGCACTAACTCGAACAATGACACCTTTTCCTGTTTGCACTTTAGTTCGATTTCTGTTCTAAGTTTATGAACAGTAATGGGGATCTGCTAGAATATTCATTAGCTTTGAATTGTGAGCCATGAAAAGGTGCTTTCTTTTACCTTAATGGAAGTGGCTCAGCATGGGGTGGATCAGTAATGACATTTGATTTTAGGCATCCAACAAATTTGCTTTTTATTTATTGACACATCTTGTCCAAACAGCTCCCTCGCAAGTTAGTGGCGTAATGAAAGAAAGAGTGCTGCAGAGGAGCGTGGAGCTTTCCTGGCAGGAACCAGAACATCCCAATGGAGTCATTACTGAATATGAAATCAAGTATTATGAGAAAGTAAGTGCTAAGATTATCTGTAATGTGCAACAATGTGCTGTTTGCTTTATGTTGGCTTGCTGCAGTGTGGAAGAGTGTTAAAGTCATCAGCTATCAACTACCCCATCTCTCCAAAGTCAGTGATTTTGCTTGTTTTTAATAACTAGCTAAATCCTGCAATTATTATTGCTATCATGTGTCTCATACATTGTATTTTGGCATACCAAAAATGAAATGTACACCTGAAATCTGCTTTTCTTTCCTTTTTTAAAAAATTGTTAAGTTGTACTTGGGTATTTTTTACCATTTTATTACTGGTTTTGCATCTATTCTATGTTGTGTTTGAAGCTTATTTCATTTCCTTCTGAATCAATGTAATTCTAGTCTTGAAATGATGGATCAAGTGCAACTCCTGACTGCATTTTATATTTCCCTATGAGCTGGGCAGCTTCTACTTGATGTCTGAAAATTTTCAAAACACTTCCTAGACTTTTAAGAAATAAATATTCCCTATTTGTCCTTTTAAAAAGAACCAGGACTGTGAAATTTATTTTTCAGTTGTTCTCTCAACACAATAATGAATTGAAGACTACTTTTCAATAGTAGATGAAGTGATCTCTGTTTCTGGTAGAGTGAAATTGCAATCTTACTGATGTCAGTTGGAGTTTTGCCATTCATTTCAGCATGTCTAGGGCTTCATTCATGATAACTTTGAAGTACTGCACAATAAAAAAATTCTGACAACCGTAAACTGGATGAAAGCAGAGTCAAGGCAGGTTATGCATCTCTATGTTTGTCATGGGACCCAGACTAAGTTTGGCTCCTCAGGATTCCCTGGGAAATTGACTACATAACGCAACATACTCCAAATTTTTATAAAACATTTGGTTAAAAAAAAAAAAAAAAAAAAGAAAAAAAAAAAAAGAAAAAGAAATGAAGGGGCTCCTTTGTGGTCAGACATGAAGACATTTCTTCAGGCAAGGTAACAGTACCCCTATATCAAAAAGAGCGTGTCATCTTACTAGGTAACAAATAATTAGGTAAATTCAGCCCAGATTGGATGTAATATCAAGTGTCATATTTCATTTTCAGTGCTGAATTACACCAATATACTTTTCAAAAGATCTTTATATAATTTGGGAAGGGAATAGATTTTTTATTTGTTGGTGCTAAACTTCGAGTTTAAGTTGTTCACTCTAATGATTCTTATAACAAAATCTAGCAGATAGGTACAGATAGCTAAATAATTATTTGAAAGAAATTTTACTAATTTTAGCAGATAATTTTTGTTCCTCCAGCATGTGTGTGTACAAACACATGCAAATAAAAGTCCAAGTATTTTTAAAACTTTACTTATTTAGCAAGGGAAAAACTGTTCTCTGAACCAAAAAAAAAAAAAAAAAAAAAAAAAACAAAAAACAAAAAAAAAAAACCTAAGAACAAAAATCCTTGGTTTTTTTGGGTTTTTTTTTTTTTTTTTTTTTTAATGTGCAGAGCAGTTTCTAATCTGTTCAAATAAAATAAATAATTTAAATGGGTAGTGTGAGATGACAGAAAAATGACCAGGACACCCAGCCTTTTATATAACGATAGCTTTTCGAATGTGGCTTTTACTATTTTCCCTATATACTCATTTTAAATAACCAGCAGAATTTAATTGCCAGTTTTCTGTTTGTAAAGATTAAAACTGATGTTAAAGTTGTGTTGTTTTTTTTTTTTTAATGGAAGGACATCTGCCAGTATTATACTTAGTATAGTGAAATTAATAAAAGAGAATAAAAAGCTCATTCTAACAGTCACAGATAAATTGGACTATATAACTTTAGCAGAGGCAGTTTTTGAACAAATACTGAAATGTTTGTTTTCCTTTGAAAAAAATGCATTTCACCTTTAAAATTACTTCATAATCTTCTTGTTCAGAATGAGAGAGGCTGTTTAAGTTTTGTTCCGCTAGTTTAAAAGAAAAGAAAAAGGATTTGAACTTTCAGCTCCTTTTAGAGCCAAATTAAATCAAACATTTTTGTCATTCTGAAATAGTCCAGTAAGTGTTTTTTTCACCTCTCACTTCTGGCTAGGGCTGGAATGGAAACTGCCTGAAGTCTCCAAAGTAAGCCTGTCCTGTGAGATTTCGAGTACAGGTTATTTTTATTTTTTTTTTGTTTGTTTTGGGTTTTTTTAATACAAGAACTGTTGGCAATTCAAATAAGCCTCGTTTATGCATCAAAACCCAAACAGAAATTCCACTGTGGCTTACAGTCCTGAAGCTGACTGTTTATGGTTTCCTTACACTTGTTTCTCATCTCTCAAGCATTCCTGTTCTTTCTCACATACCAACATACATTCTGCCATTGTCCTCACTTACAGACGATATAAATTCTCTTGGAGAATTGTTGCTAGCCAAGGCTGTGGGCTTGCTCATGTAACAGACTGGGCAAGAACCAGGAGAAACCCGTACTGAATCTGAGAAAAGGAATCATGTATGTCTTTATAGCCCTGTATTTCAGCAAAAGCCTTTGCTGCATTACTGACTGTGACAGGGAAGGCTCTCCATCACTTTTAGCTGGTAAAGTATTATTGAAATGAGTTACAGATTTATTCCTTCCCTCTGTATCCATCTCATTAGCACTGCTGTGTACGGCTCATGCTTCTCTGGTCATGTGGTGCATTCAGATGGTTGGTTAATTCATCTCTTCTGCCCTTCAAATCAGGGTTACATCTGCCACCAAAAATCAACAGGGCTTCACATATCTGTGCTGAAACATAATCTGTGTCAGTAAATGTGATGAATAAGTATAGCTTTTTGAATACTCTAATGATCTGTGATACAGCTTTTGTACTATTTGAAAGTGAGTTATTACTCACAGGGTTTATAATCTTACGGTTTCAAATTTGTGGAGTGTCATACCGAGCTTCTTTCTGGATTCCTCTTTATGCCTTAGAGTCTCAAACTGAGAAAAGACTAAAAGCCAGAGATAAAAATCTGAAGTGAAAACTGAGTTAAGGACCTCAGAAATTATGCAAAATCCAGCCAATTATACATTGGTGATATTGTATTTTTTAGAGGTGATGGAAAGGTACAGTGTCAAAGTAATGATGTATGTCAGTTTTTCCATTCATTTCACAATGTCCCGAACTTCATTCATTATAACTTTGAAGTACTCTAGAAATAAAAAAAAATTCTGATAGCTATAAACCAAATTAATGCAGAATGAAGGCACGTTGTACAGCTCTATGTTTGTCATGTTCTGACCATGAAAGAAAAATTTCCCTGTCCTTGAGCTGTTTAGACCTCACAGATTCCCCTGGAAAGCTGTGGTTGAGTTACTTCTCATCAAAATTTCACAAAATTTAATCAGAGCCAAAAAAGCAATTGTTTTTGTTTGGATGTTTTCTGAGTAAAAACATGAGCATCCCATTTGAATTTTATGTTATACTTACAGCTCTACATTGCATTGACAATGTTTTGTAATACTCTACAGAGTATGCTTTATTTTTGTTGTTGAGGGAAAAGAGCATTAAACAAATTGAAATAAACTACCCAGGCTGGCTGTCAGTTGCTGTTGTGCAATCATGATAAAATCTTATCTGTAAATGTCATGTAATCTTTTGTCTTATTGTTTCCAGGATCAAAGGGAGAGGACCTATTCAACAGTGAAAACCAAGTCCACTTCAGCTTCTATTAATAACCTAAAGCCAGGAACAGTGTATGTTTTCCAGATTCGTGCTTTTACTGCTGCTGGTTATGGAAATTACAGCCCCAGACTGGATGTTGCCACACTGGAAGAAGCCACAGGTAAGGAATTAGGTTTACAGGAAATTAACCCTCTCTAGAAGGTTAATTAAGCCTCTCTAGAGGTAGTGAGGAAAGTAAGAAAGGAAAGAGACATAAGCAATATAATTAAAATTGGAAAGAATTTAGTTCTACAAGAAGGTGGATTTTTGTCATTGTCTGTTGAAGGGTGAGCTTCCATAATTTATTTTACCACAGAAGTGAAAATTAGTCTTATAATGGCTGGAGGAAATTTGTTACGTATTAGGTTCTCCTCCTTTGCTGTCCTTCTAATACACAATGGCTTTTTTTTTTTTTTTTTTTTTTTTCTTTTTTTTTTTTTTTTTTTTTTTTTTTTTTTTTTTTTTTTTTTTTTTCTTTTTTTTTTTTTTTTTTTTTTTTTCTTTTTTTTTTTTTTTTTTTTTTTTTTTTAAATTCAAATGCACATTTATTTTTCCCCACAAAAGAAGTGAGTAGTGGTGAGCTGAATTACTCAGCTAGATTCTTCTGTAACTGAAGAGAGAAGGAAGGAGGAGATTTCAACCCACAGACACTTCTCAGGCTACTTTTTTCCATTTGATTTTCTGAAAAAAAAACAAAAACCAACTTGGTAGTTTTATTTATGTGCATGTCTTCAGCTATAAGTCCATCTTTAGTGTGTTTTGAATTCATTGGCAATTTAATTTAGTAAAGAAATGGGAGTCTCAAAGATACTATGTTCCTTTCATGCTCATATAGTAAGTTGTAAGTTGTGTAACAATAAAACCACTTATATCAGTGGGACCTGGTAGCCCTGAGCCCCTTCACAGGAACTGTGTCCCTGGCAGCTCCACCACCCTATTGCAGACCCAAGTTAGGTTACCCTGGTTAAGGGAATTTGCTTCACATTGACATCAGGTGAGCAAGATTCGGAGCTCGCAATACAGGAATACACAGCCCATGAGTTCAAAGGGTGTGGATGCCATCCCCTCTATGCATCCTATGCAGCAGTCTAAGACTGTGTGCAGACACACATTTTGCCTCCTACTAATTGCAGCCAGGTATCACCTGAACAACTTATGGTTATTCTTCATATACAGTAGTTAGGTCTTGATTCCACCTTAGTTCCACACAGAATATGAAAACTATAAATAATGAATAATACCTCATATCTAATAGGCATAATTGAAACAGTAATTATCATAATAGCATCAGTAAGCTGTTATTAGCAATATTATTAGCTCTGTGTCTAATAGCATACTTCCCATCTGTAGAGTCAGTAGCAGAATCCCTGTTTTGCAAAATGGGAACCTGAGGTACAGCCAGAAGTAATTTCTTATTTTGAATAGTTTTCTGGAAAACAGATCAGAAGTCTGTCATAATAAGTTTCTGCTAATTAGATAATTTATTGTCCATAGTGGTTTAAAATTAGTGCATCAAAATATTTCCCCAACATTTCCTTAATTATCTGAGTGTTTATTACATACTCAATGTAAGTAGACTGGTAGCTGCTAAGATTAACAAAGATGATTTCAACGATAAACAGTTTTGACTGGGGTTTGGTCAACATATGGGAGATTAGGAAATCCTATAATAAATGCATCACTGACCACTCTCCTGTACTCCTTTTCTGACTCAGATGATGAAAAAATCCGTATAAACCACAAAGATTCTTGGCCAGGATGCACAGCAGGTTTCTTTTGTCACAGGCCAGCTATATGTTTTGAGATGCCATGAAAAATGTCCTGTGTTTCCATTGAAGAAAATTCTAGAAGTAGCATACTTTCCATTATCTTAAGACAACATTATAAAATATAATTCCCAGCAAGGATAAAGATCCAAAATTTCCCATATACGGTTTTGAGAAATAGTGAAAATGTTGGTAAAAAGATAGGAAATTCCATTGAACTCTTCCAAAATTGTTTTACACAAAAGTATTTGTTTAATATATTTATAGTTTTACCAGAACTTGCAGGCTAATCAAATTTGTCTATTGTTAGCATTTTAAAGGAAGACCTTTATTGGATTGTTTTTGGGAAAAATACCTCAAGGGAAGTACCACACAAGTGAACATGAAACCATGTTATGTAACAGTTTAGAGGCTTTGGCTTCTCATTATTCCAGTGGATTTCTAAAAGCAGCTTTCAAACATGTCAAAGTATTTTAATAAAAAATTAGACACATACATATTTATGCAAGAATGTATATAATGACCACCACATTCATTTAGTCATGTTACCTACCTGAATTTGTCCTGGCATTTCCACATGTTGGCACTGTTTGGTTGGTGCTGTTAATTAAGCAGAGTTTTCAATTTTGTGCTATTTTCTGAATTGTGACAGAAATTGTATAGCCACTTTCCAATATCTGAGGAACTGTATCCATTATATTATCTCATACGTAATATATACATATATTATACCTGTATTGGATCATATCATACATGTTGAGTATTGCATATGTATTTATGGGAAAAATTCACAATTATGAGGTAAATATGCTTTATAAAAACAGACCATTTCTATTCTATGCTGCGTTTACCATAGATCAGTCAATGACTCTAGTCGTATTTTTTTGTTGGCTGTTTATTAGAAACAGAAGTCCCTCTGGAAAAACACACAAATGTATAAAATATCACTTAAGTGTCAATTCTATGTCTTGGTTCACTGAAGTATTTAAAAGTCAAGTGGTTTGTAGCCAGTGGACCTAAAGATGATCCTCTGCACTTTGTGATAGAAGCAGATTTTTCACTTAGAGAATCACAGAATCAGTTAGGTTGGAAAAGACCTCTGAGGTCATTGACTCTAATCTTTGACTTCTTTACAGCTCTCACTGTTAAAGTAGAAGCACTTGACAAAACCTTTCATGAAGTCTTTGCTTCTCGCTTTTTCCATGAATCAGAGTATATCAAACATAATTGAAGCATTATGCATATGTAAAATTGATCTCTAAAGTCTAAAATTGCAATACTACAAATTTTTATGGAAGGCATAGAGCACAATACTTAAGAAAGTGGTATTTGCATACATGGATGCAGTTATCACTGAAGTTTTCATGGTGAGCTTGGCCAAGAATTCTTTTCCAGAAATTGTGCATTTGAAGTTGCTTGCATGAGAAAAGGTTGTTGGAGCAGCAGCAGCACAGCATTTTCAGCTGATACCCTTTTTTAAATCCTCCAGGGTGTTTAGATATACATTCCCCATCCCTACAACCATGCATTTAAAATCTGGTTTAAATTTAACTCCTTTAAATTAAGCATTGTGCATTGGATGTGCACATCTCAGATCAGGTATCAGCTGTAGCCAAATGCCCAGGTAGCAGCTCTCTGTGTTGCACAGTTGCTCCTTGAGCCTGAGTACAATTTGAGCAGAGGTGAGGACTTTTCTGTTCTTTCCTGCTGCTGATTCCCTGTCATCACTGTTATGGCATTGCCAGTGACAGGTAGCCATTCATGCACTGCCTGAAAAGACCTTCTGCATCCCGAAATCATTCCTGTAAAAACACTCCAGCATCTTTGTTTCTGCCAAGCCACAGGGACCATTCCAGAAGCTCTGTTCTGATTCACCCTTACACCAGCAAACTGACTTCATCACACAAGAGAGGCAGCAGAGTACTCGAACAGAGGCAGATGTCTTACACTGCTGTCACTGAATTTATACCAGACCATGCCCACACTCAGCCCCTTCCCCTCCTTTCTTTAAAGATATAAAAATAAATCATGCATTGCATCCCACCTGTCTTACCAGTTGGCCAGTGTACCATGTCCCCAACATTTTCCAGAGCCCAAAAAACATCGTCTGCTTGCTTCCAGAATGTGCCAGTACCCAAAATCTGTGAGGCACTTACATAGAGCAACCCACTCACATATGTCAGCCTCTATGCACTCATCTTGGCTGCTGGGCTAGGTTACAGGCTGGGCTGGGGATTTTTCCAAACTTTTTTTGGATGGATGAAGCTTCATACCCTGGCCATTATGACAGGATGCTTGCCTCTTCTTCACTTCCAAGTGAGGTTGGCAGTGAAGTTCAAAGAGAGATGGGAGCAGTTTAAGGAAATGCTGCATTTTACAGAAATTTAACATTCCTTGGGATTGTCTCTTTTGATGGCTTAGATAAGTTGCAGGAACTGAGTTATATGACTTTTGCTTCTATTCTCTTGCACAAGACAGTCACCACTGATTTCTTAGAAGTTGCGTGAGTATAATAGGGGCAAGTCTACAGAAGCATCCTACTGACCTGTGTATCTCAAAAAGTTACAGTTACTTAAAGATAAGCATTATTCTTTATTTAAAGAGTTATAGGAATAGTATGATCTTCCTCATGTGTGTTAGAGAGAATATAGAAAAATTACAAGTTTCTTCAGGAAATAAAATTAGAGGGGAGTGTGTATGCATGTGTGTGTAATTTCCCTCCAGTGCAGAGTATTCTAAATCCACGTAGTATAACAAGAGCTTTGTTATTTTGGGGGGAAACAGTTGGTACAGGTCAGTGTCAGTGACAAATCATTTGATTGGCTCACTTCTTCCAAGAAAAGTCTGGGTTATTTGTTTCTATGGGAACCTCTGAAGTCTGTAACAGAATCCAGTTCTGTGGAGTTCATAAATCCTGGTGTAGACATTCCTGTTCAGTTACCAGTACCAGAAGTAAACCATATTATCATACCATTAATTTAGTTAATCAGCTATCAGTTTGGTTTCCTCTTTTTTTCCTTCTCTTTTATCTATTGGCTGCATTTCAGTCATAGGACAGTTTACATGGCCCCAGGCCTGCTGGAGAGAGATGGGGCTCACCTGTGTAAAAAGGATAAAAGGATTCTAACCCGTGAGTTTGCAGGGCTGATTGACAGGGCTTTAAATTAGGTTTGAAAGGGAAAGGAGGTAAGATCAGGCTTACTAGAGATGAGTCTATGGGTGGCATGCCAGTGTTGAGACGAAATCAGCCCAACTGAAGTGCATCTACACCAATGCACACCATATGGGTAACAAACAGGAGGAGACGGAAGGAAATCTTATAGGCACAGAAACAGGCCATCCCTGTGTGCTGAAGGTGAGCCAGTGGAGAAGAAAACTGGCATGGCTGAATAGGAACCTTTCACTGGAAATCAGAGGGGAAAAAAATTTATGACCTTTGGAAGAAAGGGGCAGGCAACTCAGGAAGCATATAAGGATGTTATTAGGTCATGTAGAGAGAAAACTAGGAAGGTGAAAGCTCAGCTAGAACTCAATCTAGCCACTGTTGTGAAAGATAATAAGTGCTGTTATAAGTAAATTAACAACAAAAAGAGGGTCATGGAAAATATCCATCCTTTTATTGATGCTGGAGGAGTGTAACCAAGGATGAGGAAAAGGCTGAGGTCCCAGATGACTGGAGATTGGCCAGTGTGATACACATTTATGAGAAGGGTTGGGGGAGGGTCTGGAAACCTACAGGCTGAGGTCAGCCTGACCTTGGTGCCAGATCATCTTGAATGTGGTCACATAGCACATACAGGATGATAAATGGGTCAAGTTCAGTCACTTGGGCTTAGAAAAGGTAGGTCTTCCTTGATCAACCTGATCTCCTTTTATTACCAAGTTATCTGCTTAGAGGATGTAGTCCACTTGGACTTCAGTAAAGCCTTCAATACTGACTCTGACAGCATTCTCCTGGAGAGACTGGCAGCCCATGGCTTAGACAGGTGCACTCTTTGCTGGTTAAAAAATGGCTGGATGGCCAGGCCCAGAGGGTGGTAGGGAATGGTGCTGCATCCAGCTGGTGAATGGTTACTAGTGGGGTTCCCCTGAACTCAGTAATGGGGCTAGCTAGTCCTGTTTAGTATTATAATTGATGATTTGGACTCTCTCAGTAAGCTCTCAGAGGACACTAAGTTGGACCAGAGTGTTGATCTGCTGGAGGATAGAAAAGTTCTGTATAGAGATCTGGGCAGTCTGAATTGATGGGCCAAACACAGCTGTATGAGGTTTGTAAGGCAAAGTGTTGAGTCCTGCACTTGGGTCACAACAAGCTCATGCAACACCACAGGCTTGGGAAGAGTAATGGGAAAGTGGCCCAGTGAAAAAGGACCTGGAGATGGTGATCAATAGCTGGCTGAACATGAACCAGTGTGTGCTCAGGTGGCCAAGAAGGCCAATGGCATCCTGGCTTGTTTCAGGAATACTGTGACCAGCAGGCTTAGGACAGTGATCATCCCTCAGTATTCGGCACTGGTGAGGCCACACCAGAGTCCTGCATCCACTTCTGGGCCCCTCCCTTTGAAAAGGACATTGAGTTGCTGGAGCATGTCCAGAGAAGGGCAACAAAGCTTGCAGCAGCCCAAGTCTGATGAGGAGAAATGAAGGGAGCTGGGATTGTTTAGCTTGGAAAAATGGAGGCTCAGGGAGGAGCCACTCTCTAGAGTACCTGAATGGAGCTTGTTTAAGGTGGGGGTTGGTCTCTTCTCCCAGGCAACTAGTGACAGTATGAGAAGACAGAGCCTCAAGATGCACCAGGGAATATCAAGAGGAATTTTGTCACTGAACAGGTGGTTAGGCATTGGAATGGGCCACCCAGGAAGGTGTTCCAAGTGCTACTGTAAGCGGCATTTACTGCTGTGGTTTATTTGATATGGTGATGATTAGTCAAAGGTTGGACTTGATGATCTTGGAGATCTTTTACAACCTAAATTATTCTATGATTTTTTGATTCTGTGATTCCAGCTGACTCTCAATTACACAGTCCCTCATGTCTCATCCTCTATTCATCTTCTGGTTCACATCCTCACTGTTATAAACCAGTGCGTCTCCACAGAGTTCAGGATAGCTGTGTTTATTTAATGTGTCTGGGTAACATGGCCACCCTTATTAGATGTCAGGCAAGCAATGTTTTTAACAAGCCTCAAGGTTTCTCAGGCTAAGTATTTACATCCTCAGTTTACATTAATGTGACATGTATACATTTGCATATATTAATAGAATTGGCATATCTGAATAAAAAGAGCAATAATGTGTGGATATTTTAGCATGTAAATTCTCTGAAGCATGGAGAATTCCATTTTGTATTAATGTGGAAGCACCTTTTTGTTGCTAACAGAAACAAATGGTAAGTAATAATAGCCATTTACAATGATTAATAGCAGTAAGAGATTGAAATATGCTACCTAGGAAATCTGTGTTAATAGTGTTTCAGCTCAAACATTTTTCTTAAAGACACTATTTCCTTTGAGGAAACCCTCAAAGTCATATCAATGAGTTTTAGAGGGGAGGCTAGGGGCAGAGTTAGGGATTACTCTCCTACAGTTTCCTACAGGACTCCCCTTTTAGGAGCGAGTCAAAACAGATGCAGCAGATCAATAGTGGGGAGTGGAAGTGACTGATGCTGATAGTGCTGGCTTTCAGCTAATGGCTGTACCACTTTGGCCAAGAAAATTACAGTTTGACTTCTTTTTATTCAATGTAGACAATCATTAATTCATACAGAATTTAGTTGAATTTCCAATAGCGTTGAATTTCCTTCTTTAGACTGTCTTTATCAATGTAATTGTTTCAGACAAAGACAGTCTACAACAGTAGACTGTCTACAATTCGTGATGATTGACTTGAATTTTTGGAGTCCCTTAGTAGGGATTAATTTTTTACTAATCTCAGCTCTGTGCTCTGTTTGTAGCCACAGCTGTTTCCAGTGAACAGAATCCTGTTATTATCATAGCTGTGGTTGCTGTGGCAGGAACAATCATCCTGGTCTTCATGGTGTTTGGATTCATCATCGGACGAAGGTATTGCATCTTTGATGGATGTAAACACATCTGACACCACTCTTGTGAACTCTTGAGATAGTAATTTGCAAAACTGAAACAGAAATAGCTCTTAGTAAGGACAGTTTTCATTTAAATCCCATTATCAATTATATGGTTTGTCCTCTTACTTTGGCAGGATACTTGTATCATGATGTTCTTTTTTTTTTTTTTTCCTGTGTAAATGTGCTGTAAAAGGAACCCCTAGCAGGTTCTTTACCTATACTCCTCAAAGTCTTTTTTTCTATTCAGTTTTCTCACATGGAGAAGTCTGACACTTTATCTGATCAGCCTTTAAATGACTTTACATTCAAGAAAAAGAGACACAGCAGTAAGTTTAAGAATAACCTCATGTAAAACAGTGTTCTACTTTCAAGTTCTTTAATCCTCTGTTTTATCTGTAGAAGCCTTTCACCAGAACTAGAATTTTTTCTCTAGGACCTGTCCCAACTGGTATTTGATACAAAAGCCTTTTGATTGCAACTGTTCATGATTTATTTAAAACTGTGCTGTCAATAGAATTATAGGTGAAAGTTTCAAAGGGCCTACAGCAGTTAGGTGCTCAGTGCCTGAAAATCCCAGCCTGCAGAACTGATTTTGTCAGAACTTTAGATGTGAGAAGTAAATCATTATTTACTAGTGAAACCAGTGTTTTCCTTTCTTTTCAGGCATTGTGGCTATAGCAAAGCGGATCAAGAAGGGGATGAAGAACTTTACTTTCATTGTAAGTGTTTTGCTTTTTTTTCCCCCTTTCAAAAATTCCCAATTGGAATAGTGTAGACAATACTAAACCAAGACTCCATGAAAGGTAATGCCATAGGAAATTCAAAAATGCTGTGTAAATAGCAAGTGGGAAGTTAAACACTGCAAAAATGTGACCCACACAAAAAGAATTCAGATTAAAGTCAACATTGCTCACACAGATAGTTTTATTCTATACATGTCTATGATATACTGTTGTTTTCATTCTGCATTTTTTGTTTTCTTTTGGTTGCTTTGAATACATGTTTCACGTTGTCCTAATGATCCCTCTGAGGTGCAGTATTCAAGAGACCTTTGCCTAAGTGACTTTTTGATCTTTACCTCAGGCAAACTTCAGATTAAGAAAGTGTGAGTCACTGCATCACCCTAAAATGAAGCTGTTCTGCTACTATGAATACAGTAGCACCATCAATATTTACACAACATAATATCCTTAAAAATAGAATATTTAATATGAAAAGAAAGGTCAGCCACTTCATTACTGTTGTGTGATCTAGGATCACTTGCCTAGCTAAGAATAGTAGCTAAAGCCTCTCTTGTTAAAATCATGTCGGCCATTTCAACTTAAACTAGAACCCTGGGAAAACTCAATAAAACACATTTTTCTTGAGTTAATGACAATTGAAAATGCAAGGGGAGAGGAATGTTTTCATCTGTTTTAGAATTACTCATGAACTCAGGAAGTGTGTTAAACTAAATTGCAAAATTTTTTTGAGCAACCATAATTGAAAAAAATTACAGAATTAAACTGCACGTAAGTTCTGATCCAGAAAATGCCAGTCTTTCCAGTCTTCTCCCATACCTGGTCACTCTCATATTAGTACATGCTATTTAGTTGTGTTATGCTGTATTTAGCCTTTGTTGTCTACCAATAATTGCAGTTGTAGATTAAATCCATCAGATTATTATGGGGTTTTTTATGAAAGCAATAGGGCTTGTTTTAGATATGTTAAAATCACAAGCTATCATCTAAAAATAATATCACATGGAAAACAAAGTAGCCACTAGTCATAAATTCTAAGCATTTTCTCAATGCATTCCTCTTTAAATGAATAGTTCTAGCCAAAGCTCCACTGAAAATCAAATCAAGGTTCTGTTTTATCTTTCTTCCCTGAAAAAACCAGCTGAAAGTTGATCACATTTCCTAAGTTTGAGTGTGTGGCTATCTAAATTGTTTAAATGCAGTGAGTGTCAAACTAAATAGTGACATCATTGCAGCTTTAGTCAATCAATTCATACACTGTGCCAGAAAGGTGGAAAATAATAATGAGATAAGAATTATGTATCATGCACTGTGCAGTGCAGCTGATTTTAAAGAATTTTTCAAAAATCTCATTTTACTTAAATGCTGCTCTTCTGGGAGTGATGGATTTGAAATTTGCCTCTCATAATGCATTATAAGCTTTTCTCACCTCCAGAAGAGCTACTACTTTTGCTTTTAAAATTACCGTTATGTCCTTGAAGGAAAAGATCAACTGTGTGTTCTTGTATGTCAGTATATAAAAAAAAAAGGATACACTAACTAAATAATTTCTTATCTCCATTATTGGTGACTTTTATTTAATTTCACTAAAAGTGTAAATTAATTAATTGGAAAGCTGCTACTTAATAATTGATAATTGGTCCAGAAATGGTGAGATTTTATAAATGTTCCTTACCTTCATTTTACTTTCAACAAATCTGGTTATCTAGCAAATTAGCCTGATTATTGAGCATATACAGTCTTTCTTCAATCATTGCACCAGATATAAGTAATTTCTTGCCAAACTAGTTTTCCTTCATTTGTTGATTGTAGGTGTAGCATTTAATTTCATTGATAGCCATGTATAGAGTGAGATGGAACCCAATTCTGTGGTCACCAGCTTGGTCACAAAGCTATGAACACCAGTTTGGTGGCCTTTTGCTCTGTAATAGCTAGACAACATTCTTCTGCTCTGAGGTACCAGACTGGATTTTCAAAAATGTAACTTACAACAAGCACTTACTTAGAACAAAAACTTACAAGCAAACATTTTTTGAAGCAGTGCATTTAATGGACCATCATATATTTCATTTCAGTTCCCTTCATCTCTCTTTGACCTCAAGTGCTACACTTGAAGATACAAGTACAATGGAGGAGTTTAGTCAAGCAATTCAGATTTATATTTGGTTTCCTCCTCCCTTTTTCATCTAACAATGTCTGCAAATGCAGGCCAGCATTATTTCACGTTGCTATGCTAGGATAGCCTTGGCCTGTCAAAATGTTTTATGACAGCTTGAACAAAGAACCATCAGAGGCCCACTTGAGATTCACAAGGTTACTTCCAATCCAGGCCCTTTATCACAAACACAAGAAGACGTCTCCTTCTGCATCTCCTTGCCTTAAAGTACTACTACCAGAGGTCAACCTGCTGCTTAATTCTTATTTTGTCCAGTCTCTTTTGGTTTTAGGAAACAAATATTTATAATTAAAAAAAAATTCAGCATACAAATTTCCAATACAACTAAAAGAACATCCATTTAAATACATTATGTGACAGATAACAACATCTAGGCAACATTTCAAGTAATTTCCTTGGCTGTAAGTTCATTATATTACTGGAACAATTTTTCTAGGTTTGTTTTTGTTTTTTTTTTTTTTTCTTATGATTTGTGGATTTAGGTCATTAATACCATCTAAAACATAAATACACATGAGTACTAAGCTGTTTTTCAATATATTTTCAAATTTAATATATTTTATGTTAAAAGAATATAAAGCAACTGAAAATTATTTATGTTTTGTGTTGGCTTTTGATCCTGTTCTTGTATTTGAGTGTATCAATTAACAGAGGAACATTTTTGCATTTTCATATTGAGTTTCAATTCACTGTTTTAATAAAAGCTCAGGAGTATAATCCTTGTGAGCAAATTTATTTCATAAAAATTGCTTGAGTAATAGATTTCCAGTGTTGCTCTACTATCACCAGGAGTTTGACCAGAATAGCAAAAAATAATTTACCTGAATCATAAGAAAACTAAGGGAAAAAACTGCTTGCTGGCCATAGGGCACTATGCTGCCTGAGCTACACTAAGCGTGGAGAAAGAATGAGCAAAAAACAAGTTGCTGTGTATTATTCACTTCAGTGCTTGAGAGGGGAGATAATTGTGCCACAGAGGCCACTTTCCCTTCCTGTGCTTTTCCAAGTTGGCTACAGGTGTTTCTCATGTTCATATTATAATGCAAGAAGTACACTTAAGGATGTAATTTCTGACTGCTGTGAATAGTGACCATTGCCATATCTACAAACAATACTATATTCAGTCGATTAAGCAAGTTCAGGGGGGTGGAGGAGCCTTTCAAATCCCACTAGAGGAGAGAAGTAACATAAAGAAATGATGTTTACACATCCTGGGTGAAGAGGATAAGATGTCCTTACACGGAAAAGAAACTTTCACCTCCTCTGCTGGTGTTATACCCTTTCCCTGCTTTGTTTTTAATCCCACTCAACCCTTGCATTTTATTCCATTAAGCACTATTTAATATTTATTATTTCTTTCAGTTCAAGATGAGATGCAGATGCTAATGTTAGTCATTTTTTAGAGATGAGATTGTGTATACTTGTGTCAGCATGCTTGCAGATGATGCCTAAAACTAAGGTTGCCTCTCAGAGCGGCTCTGGCTCAGGCGGCATGGAAACAGGTTCACTCTTCCAAGGAGCACTCTGCATAATGAAATTCCTGGGCTGACTGCACAATAAGTGCTTTTGCTTCATCACAGTCATGCTTTCTTACATCATTACAGTTAAATTTCCAGGCACCAAAACCTACATTGACCCTGAAACCTACGAGGACCCAAATAGAGCTGTCCATCAATTCGCCAAGGAGCTAGATGCCTCTTGTATTAAAATTGAGCGTGTGATTGGCGCAGGTAAGGCTGCCGTGGCTTCCTGATTCAACTGTTCCATTTAGCTGGGATCGAAACTCATACATCATAATGACAGGCAAATAATTATACCTCAGGTATAGAAGAACTTTCTGCATTTGCCAGAGTGGTTAAGAGCAATGAAGCTGCACCCACTTCTAAAATGTAAAAAACAAACAGGGAAAAGCCCAACAACAATGAAAAAAACCCCAAATAAATGAGTAAATTAAAAGTCTTGCTTGACATTGAAAGCTTATGGGTTTTTAATCAAGTATCTTCTGTTAAAATTGGAACTGGGGGGAGTAGGCCAGTTGTGCTGCCTATTATTTATTGTCAGAGTAAAGGCATTAGGCATTTGTGCAAATTCTGCTCACTTGCCTTTTGCAAGGGGGCTTTTTGACCTCTGCAGCTTTGTTCGTGTGAGTAAGGAAAACTGGCTGCAGCACAAAATCTTAAATAGAGAGTAGGAAGGTCTTGTTTCTGTATAACAAAATCTTCCCTAAGGCTGTTTTTTCTTCTACCATTTTTCTTTTTGATATTTTATGAATACAAAAAGTTATTGTTTAACTTCTTATGACTGATTGTAATTGCACCAGCACTACATTGCTTTTTTTTCTCTTGAACTGTCTACCACCTACTTAAGCCATAGTGTTCATGCTCTAAAAAGGCAGTTTCATTTACTTGCATTAATAAGATATGTGACATTTTTATTGCACTACTCCATGTAGTGAAATTAAGTTTCCATGAGTAAGAAAAATATCAAATACCTTGGATTCCTGGAGGAAATGTTCTTATGCTTTCCTGTTGTTTTGTAGAAGTGTTAGTAGAATACTTTTGAAATCACCCTGTAGTTTGGTACTGTAAATTACATGTTGCAGTATTATTTAAAAATACAAGAAGAAATATCTCTAGAATAAGTTGCTTTACCTATAAAAGCATTTTTACACTTAGATTTCACAAAGCCTTTTAAAGTAACCTCAGTCATGTTGAATCATGTCTTAATCACAAAGTAGTACCATTGAAATTAACCACACTGCTGAGCAAATTATTCCTTCGATGAGTAAGAGCATAAGAATCCAGCCCTTGCTAACTAGTAATTTTTGTGATGCCAGAATGGCAGCATGTCTTCTAATAAATATGAAATATGCAAGATTAGCATAGAAAAATTGCTGAGCTTTATCTTTTGCTTTGAGTTAAAAAGCTACCAGCATAGCAACAGTTCAGAGCACAAAGATATATTCAGTTGGATTTTGCTAATGCCTTCTGAGAAAAATGCTGAAAACACTTGAGCTGCAGAGTATAGTTTAAAATGCATTTTCACTGTTATGCCAAATTCCAGAATGTTAATTTTCTTGACTGCAGATGAATTTATTCTTGATTTTAATGAGTATAATTGATAGGAAAAACAACTAATGTGTGTCAGTAGTCAGTCTGAAGTTAATTAGGAGTGCAGTGGAGAAAGCATATTGTGTATCATGTTTAGCTATGACTTTAACCTGTTGATGTAAATAGCAAGCAGGAGTGAAATGAAATGCAGTCCAGGAACAACAGAAGCAAACAGACCCAAAGCAGCAGCTGAAACTCATACATCAAAGAAGAATATGGAATTTCTGCTAGTGACAGCACCAGAAATCCACTTAGAAATCTCAATATGCATCAGCAATGCTGGCCACATCAACTATTGAGTAGTGCCACGTCTGTCAGACACAAACAGGGTGCAAGTATGCTTGTGCTCAATTTGCATGAGGGATATGTGCTTTCCTCGCCAACATTTTCATTACCATCCTGCTGTGGCCACCTGTCAGATACAGAATATGGTGTCCACTATGTTAAGTTGTTCATACCACACATCCTTTGTTTTAGCCTCTGCTTTGTTGACATGCTGAGCTAGTGGCCGTGTGGCTGTGCAGTATTCCCTCTCTTGTTGTCATATTTTCTGGTTTATTTTTGGGCATCCTTTCAGCTGAATATACTATTTTCTTGGGAATAAAAGTAGTTCATTGGCTAGCATCCTGGCCTGAAATGCATAACATACAAGTTGAAGTTTCTGGTTTGCCCAAGTGTGTGTGATCTGCCTTTGGAAATCAATCAAAATCAGATCACAGAGAGCTGGAAAGGAGTTAAGGCTTAGTGTCCCCTGTGCCAAGTATCCTAATTACCTGGCTCTGAAATATCACAGACACACAGACACACTCCTATGCTCACATCTTTTTTTCAGAAAAAAAAATTTGGAAAGAGCTGCTAGAGAAAATTGTTATCCTTTAGGAAGTTCTTGTGGCTAGGAGCTGTGAGTGAGGTGAGTAGTGAATTCATTAATAGTCATCTGTGTTGCTAATGAAGTGCAGGAGGGAGGTTAAGGCGCCAAGCTAGGGGCATGAGCAGCTTGAGCTGTTTTTTATGTAACAGTTATACCTTGTGGCATTCGTAGCTCAGTGTCCAAGGATGGTTGAGGATAACATGCAGGCAGGAACACTTGTGTGGTCAATTAGCTTAGCTACAGCACAGTATTAACAGAGGTAGATGGAGTTGATTTGAGCTAGCCTTGATTCAGCTAGCACAGAATATGAAGGATAGGAATTTGTGCAGTCACCTCCTGTAAGATATGGAAAGAGCCATACTGAGTGGAGTTTTGCTCAAACAAGTCAGTTAAAAGTGGTCAAAGTTCTACTCTTTTGGATCAATAGTGAAGCCAAGACCCAGGTACTGCTTTTGTCTTTCCCAAAGCTCGATTTGGGGCTAATAGGAGGACAGTAGTGTTCAAATACTGGCACTGTCATAAACAAGACTTTCTGCAGCCTATCCATTAAAACACACCAACATCTATTTCTTCAGGCATTCAGCCCAACTTCCGAGCATACTTCTCTCCTCTGACAGCCAGACACCTTGCCAGTGGGTGTCCACTTAAGTCCTGATCCCACAAGGTTTCTCCCAAAAGGATTCTCTAATCAAACTCTCTGTGTAGGTCTTGTCTAGCCCAGTCATTTCTTTCAGCACTCGTCCTAAAACATGTCTTAGATGTAGGTGTGTCTGCATACTTGTGTATACCTAGCACTTTAATGTTAAGATACTCCACAGGTATCAGGAGATAAATTTTTAACTTGATTTAATTTGGAGAAGGGACTTGGAACCATATTTCTCAAAATTCAGATGAATTTATGAAGTACCAGATTATTAAATATTTTTGTGGGTAATCTTTCTTTTTAAAGAGATGTTGCCTTTTATTCAGTAACATGTTACTACACTCTTCTTCTATTTATACAAGGATATTTTTCTTTCTGTCTGCAGAATTGGAGCTCTCACTTTTGCTCTCTGCTGACACAGCTGTGAGGCAAGGGACAATTCTTAAATCTTTCATAATCTCGTTAATAGTGAGGTAGATTTATTGCCATTCAGCTCCACATCTCACGTGCTTCCATCCTCTTTCCTGTGTGATAGAATCCAATTACTTCTCTTCCAGATTTGGTTGTTGAGGCTTTTTTTTGTATTCTTGCTGGCTTTTTGGTCTTTTTTATCACAGGCTTCTTCATGTTCCAATTGTCTGTTAGTTTAGAACCTTTTACAAACTTGCAGCATTTGATTGTGTTTGTTTAATATAACAAAATTGTTATAAGTCACACCTTTAATTTCATAATCTGTAAAGTAAATTATCCTGCTTGAAGGTAATAATGTAGTGTTTCATTTAGCACCATAAGGATGCTAGATTAAAAGCAGCTCTGCAAGAGCTGCCTTTTGAAAAAAAAAAGCCCATTGCAGTTAAAGATGGCAAGGAAACCATGTAGAGCGGAATGACATTTTTACTTAGGGATGGCATTACTATTTCAATAATAGTGTTTTCTTATGAAAGCCACTTCATTTTTTTTATTTTCTGTTTTTGAAAAAAATGCAAGGAATTACTAACAAGTCTTTTAAAATATTCAAATAACAGTCCTGTCAGTTGGTTTAACTGATGTGTTTATTCCATAAGGGTCAGCAATTCATTTAAGGCACATGCCAACGTAATCCATTTCAAATGTGAACACATTAAATTTAAACACACGCTTAGGTGGCTATTTGAATCAAGGCATTAAAAAAAATACTGGTATTTAGAGTAATTCAGTGTTGATCTACTTCATTTTAGGAGAGTTTGGTGAAGTGTGCAGTGGGCGTCTAAAGCTTCCTGGCAAGAGAGACGTTGCAGTAGCCATAAAAACTCTGAAAGTTGGCTACACTGAAAAGCAGAGGAGAGATTTCCTGTGTGAAGCAAGCATCATGGGACAGTTTGACCATCCCAACGTGGTTCACCTAGAAGGAGTCGTTACCAGAGGTAAGCAGCAGCTTGGTCTGTCAGTCAAATACCAGCACGATGGCAGAAATTACTCTGCCTTATTCATGGTCAAAGATTCAAATTATGAGCAGACTGCACACTCCTAATGGATTTTCTCCTGATGCGTAACTAACTGAAACAATACTCACTTTATGCTACAACCTGAGGAAAAAAATTTAGATGCACACATGATTAAAAGATGAAGTACTTTGAAACATATTATTTTTCTAGTTTCATTTAGCCTCAAAGACCATGCAGAGAGATAAGGTTTCTCATGTCCTTTCATATTATCTGAAGTGTCATTATTCCAGAGTCCTGTTCACACAGCAGGAGTTAGGAGAACACACTGACTTTTTGATTTGTATGGTTCAATTTTATGAATCATGACCACTTTCCATGCAGATATTTAAGAAATTAGAGCTCTGTAACAGTGCTGGAGGGCTCAGAAATGTTCAGTGTCTGAATGATTCAGTCCTTCAAAGGAATAGTGTGCATTTTATCAAAAAAAGGCGCTCCATTTGTTTTACAGTTCTCAAATATCTGTCTTCTTTGCTTTCAGGGAAACCAGTCATGATTGTAATAGAATACATGGAGAATGGGGCCTTAGATGCATTTCTTAGGGTGAGTACCAAAGTGAAAATATATACACATATTTAAAGTGATATGTATATTGACTCTTTTAAAAATGTTTAATACCTGTTCATATATATGTATACATGCATATATCATTAAATATAATTAAAATAATTATTATATTTATATTATATTTAATTAAATATAATTAAAATAGTTTTCAGGTTGAAATGGAGTTTTGACAAATACTAGCAGTTTCTTTATGTTATTTCAGCAAAACCAGATCAGAAATGAGAGGATCAGACAGAATCATTTGGGGACATTCTAGGAATATATGTGATTTAGTTTTGCATAGACATAGCGTGTTTTATTATAGCCATGAGATGAAGTTAAAAACACTGATACCTGAAGCCCAATCTTCTGCCTTTTGGGAGCAGAATTTTTCTGTTAGCATGCTGGAAATCAGCATAAAAGAATCTCTAAATGAATTATGATTCTCTTTAAGGGTTGGACAAAGAAAAAATGAATGCAAATTCAGAACAATTTAGTGGTTTTTTTAACTGTGTTCTGAACTCACCAATTCTGTCTTTTTACCAGGTATGCAGGTCAATGTGAGATGATATGTAAGCACTCTATAGAGAACAGATTTTTTTTTTTTAATAAACTCCAAGCTGTGAATGAAAATTATCAGAACCTTGGGCTGCAAAAAGGCGATAGTTCTTATTTTCTTGCTACAAATAATTATTCTGAGAGATGAAGAGCATGAAAATAAGCTATAAGAACGTAGGAAATCTTCATTAGATAATCTCTCTTAGAAATGACTTGCCACAAGTTAGTGAGAAATAAACAGTGGTTAGCAAGTTTTGTTACTATCAGTACATGAATTACTCACACATTTCTTAACTGGATGCACTGCTTTATCTTTGAAGAAAGTGAGTTTGGAGTGAGTTTCTTTGCCACAGAAGGAGTAAATAAGTGGAAAGCTGAAGTCGTAAAACTAATTCTTATTTCTCTTCTCAGCTATACTAACAAGAATTGCTACTCCTTTCTTCCCTCCAGAAACATGATGGGCAATTTACTGTCATTCAGCTAGTGGGAATGTTGAGAGGAATTGCTGCTGGAATGAGATATTTGGCCGATATGGGATATGTACACAGGGATCTTGCAGCACGCAATATTCTTGTCAACAGCAACCTTGTTTGTAAAGTATCAGACTTTGGCCTTTCCAGAGTTATAGAAGATGATCCAGAGGCTGTCTACACTACAACCGTAAGATAAATCAATGGGTTTTAATGGTTATTGGTTTAATGGAGATATGGTTATTTAGAAGAAGTGTATCTTCTGGAAAGTATAGATAAGAGAAATACTGTAATTGATGGAGGGAAAGGGAGTTTAACCAGTTAAAAGGAAGAGTCTCTGCAGAAATCTGTCTCTAATTAGGAGATAATATTTTTATAAGAACATACATTTTTATTTGAAATAGTTCTAAAAATGTTGTGCAGTATCTTCATTATTCCATTCTGCATGATTTTCTGATTGAACAAATAAGGAAGTTTTACCCACAAAAATTTTAAACATCCAATTTACTATGAGTCAATTAAAATACTTGTGGCCTATTACTATTTTTCAGGCTAGATTTTATCCCACCAAAGGCTTGACTAGCTTGAGGCTAGTCTGTGACAAAGCTCAACTCCTGTATTTTCCCTTGCTTTTGGGTGGGACGCTTTTCTTAAATATGCATTCATCAGGCACACTATGCTCTTTATTCTTTTTTTAAGCCAGCTTCACTTTCCCACCCATGGGGCCTCCCTGTACCTATTTTCTCATGATGAGGGAAGGAGGGGCCCCTGGAATCTGCTCTGACAGGCACAGGGATCCAGGAAACCACACCGATGTTCACAGCTCTAAGTGAGATCCTGGCTTAAAAATGTCAGACCAAGATTTCTGAGGAGCCATATGAAAAGTCAGTGGGATTTATATGCACAGACTGGGATTCTGCTCACCTAGCTTCAGCCAGCCAGGAGTTAAATGGCTAGTGTAAATCAGACATCCAAACAGCCCAATATCTATCTAGTGTTTTAAGATACTAAGCTTCCTTAGACACCTTTGAAAATTCTCTGATCGGTCAACCATAGCAGATAGTGTAAGTGCTGCTCTTGATGTTGATGGAAATAATTACAAATTCCTTCTATGGAAGATTTTATAAAACTTCTGTGGTTGAAAAAGAGAACTTGTTTTTTTTTTTTTTTTTTTTTTTTCATAGGGTGGAAAAATTCCAGTGAGATGGACAGCTCCAGAAGCCATTCAGTACCGCAAGTTTACATCAGCCAGTGATGTGTGGAGTTATGGAATAGTTATGTGGGAAGTAATGTCTTATGGAGAGCGGCCTTACTGGGACATGTCAAATCAAGATGTAGGTTTGTCTGTTTGCAACCGTGTGTGTGTGTTAGTAAAACAAAAATTACATTTTGTAACCCCATACATATGCATTTCACTATAAATACATAAAATATTGGTTTAGAAATAAAGCTTATCAAAGTACTGTGTGGTTGTCACAAAATGAAAAAGTTATGGAGCTTTCACTTTGTTTTGCCACATGGATATTGTAGGTATCTATCCTAAGTATCAATTAAAACTGGAATATCAAAAATAGTAATATGGGCTCTTCACTTCACTATGCTTAAGCATGGAAATAATTAATTTTTTTTTCAATAAAAATCAATTCTGAGGTTTCTGACCTTAGAGCAATGATTAATCATTTGAAAAAAGTTGTTAAAAGTCTGATTGGCAGTTAATGACCTACTTTGGCTTTTTCGAGTTAATTATGCTGATTTAACAGTACCCTTGTTTGCATAAAATATGATCCAGAGCAACAGGTCAGCAGTAATAGAACAGATGGGTGTTAATCTTGACTTCTCACAGGAGTATCTATTAATATAGAAATTACACAAAAAAAGCCATACAGGTGTGAAAGATGTCAGAAAGAGTCTCATTTAAAGTTCTTCAGGTGGGGGCTTGAGTGGGTTTTTTAATTGTTATTTTAATTTTTGATTGAATGATCAACATCAAAGTTTAAAAAAAAAGATAAAAGTGTAGATGATGAGTCAGTTTGGCAGAGTGCAAAGTTGTTAATATTTGACAGGTCTCAGTGTCAAAGATTTCATGGACTGTCAAAATATGGGCAAACAAGTCCTTGGGGCAGAGAAAGAGAAATATTTACATTCCCCAGACACCCAGTAGAGTTTCATTTCTTTTGACACCTTCCTTCTGTACTAGATTCAAACATAAAAGAAGTCTGACAGGAATATAAGATGCCTCAAAGGCAAACCTTACCTATCTTTCAGGGAACAATAAGGAAAAACTTCTAAATAGAGGAGAAATTTTGATATCTTCATGCTTCTTATAAGATTTTGAAAAGTATTCCTTCTGTTGAAAACTGCATGTAAAGCACATGAGTGAGCCTCTTTCAAAAAATAGATAATTGCCACTTCTTATAGTTTTATCCTTTCTTAGCATCTTTCATGATAATCTTTAATAGCACATACTTAAAAGATGCATCAATTTATTGGTAAAATAATTTTTTTATGTTATAAAATATTCTCAAAATATTCTTGTATGTTGTGGTCTTCAGGCATGTTCTCCCATACCATATACACATCCTACCAATCCCACATATAATCTATGATGTAAAAATTTAGACTCACCTAATGATTTATTTATTCTCCTTCAGAGTCACCAATTGGAGTATTTAATGGGAATGAAAAGTTCTAAATGTGCTCTTCTAGTTTTGCACAGAGTTTATGTATTTTATGTGTATAATTTTAACTAAAAGTGGATGTGGATGTAATCACAGAGCAGACCAGATCTCCTAAATAATCGACCTCCCTGACTTTGGATCTTTAGACAGCATTTCTTTAATTCTGCCCTTCCTCCTTTAAGTCATTGCTTTAGACTGATGGAGGATACATAATTGTATTGTGAACTCTTTTCAAGTGAAACCCTCCTTTTAGCAATGACCTGGAGCTAGGGTGCACCAAAAGAACACTCATCCTACAAACTCCCTGCAGAGGCCCAGCAGGCTGAGCACAGATGATAGACAGAGTTGTCCCAACTTCCCTGAGCAGTAACAGGAGCCCTCAAACTCACATTCCCCTATTAGACTGCTGATGTTCTTGCTCTCATTTTTTTCTGACCCCAGTGCAGAGTAGTTCTTCAGAAAAGGGCAAGACTATACTTCTGGATTTCTTACCATTATTATAATCATTAATTTATGTTATTATTATATGACCATAATCAGACTTACAGCATTACATTGTCCAGTTACCCATATTTAGTACTTCCTTGTTGGTATCCAGTATATAAAGTGAACAGGCCCAGTCCTCTTCTATCCTGCTTTTCACCCTCAGCCTGGTTATGATAAAAGCATAATCTTAACTGTATTCCCTTTTACTCTTTTGCAGCAAAAGCAGAAATTGAAAAACAAATGATGGGTAGTGTAGATAATATAAATCAATTCTATTAGCAAGAACTCCAGCTGTTTTCTCTTTGTAAATTTGCTTATTTAAAAAAAAAAAAAATCCTGCATCGATTTCATTTTCTTTGAATACTTATGTTTTGAACTCCACCTCCTCCTTTCTTAGCAGAGTGGACACTTGTCATACTTTACTTATCTATATTTTAGAATATTTTTTCAGTCTTTTGAGTATTCAGAGCAATTCCATCCATCTCTAGCTGACTCATTATTTTATATTTCCTGTTTTCACCCTTCTTGTTTGAAATACACATCAGAGAAGCTGATTCTGAAGTATTACCAAAGCTTTACAAAAACAGTATCATCTTGATTGCCAGTTCCCTTCAGATTTCTCTGCAGTTTGTAGTCAATGGGGATAACTCCTGTTCTGATCCCTTCATTCATGAGTTCAGTCTCCCTTACATTCTTGGATATAGTCTTATGTAGATAGTTTGCCAGTTCTAAGTATATTAGGTATTTTGGTGGTTGCACTGTTGTTGCTGGCACTTACTTTTTCATTTCTCATTGGTGATCTGTGTCTTCTTACCTCTTAAGCAACTACTTCATTTGTGGTTAATCATGCGCAGCATGCTCAAAATATTAAATACCTTTTGCCATTTAGAGAGTCAGAAATTTCTGCATCACTTTTCATAGCACAGTAATTGTCCTGTACACATTGCAGATTGTTTTTTCACTTTCATTCCACTACTGCTTCTAAGCATAAGGAGCTGTTCTTTTCTTTTTCTTCTTAATATAGCTCTAAAGGATCTTACATTTTACTTTTAATGTTTTCTTTACAATATAGCTCTGTTCTTCCAATTTCCCTGTTCTTTTGCAGAAAACCTCTCTCCACACCCTGTCTGACAGACAACTTCAACGTTTGTAAAAGGTCACTGCACTCATTCTTCAAGGTGTGGATGTTTCTGCAGGAATTGAATATTTCTCAGTCATTTTTGAGCTGTAGGACAGTACTGTCATTCTAAATGTTCAGAGAGAAAGCTGAGGCCTAGGGAGATGAGGCAACTTCCCTGAGGTCAGAAGGACATTCTGTGACACAAAACTGCAGTCAGTGCCCTACCACTGGGCTATGCCTTCTCTTTTCACAAAATTTCTTTTATGCAAAAGGTTTTGATACAAAACCTGGCTGGACTTCAGCCAGCTTTTTGAAGGTCGTTCTGTATTGTCTGCAGTTCTGTCTACTTTGCGGTCCACTACTTACGTGTTTTCTCATACAACCTACAGAATATTTTCTTTCTGAGGTTATTTTTTTTTACCAAAACCTGGATATTCACCAACTTTGTTTATTGTATCAGATCTACTTCCCAGAACTACACCAAGAATAGCTTCTGATCTTGCTTTCTATACAAAATGAGGGAGAAGACAGTCCTATGCACTCCCCTTCAGGAACAAGCACCCTTTCTTAGCAATTCTAATGCTGCTGTGTCAGTCAATGTCAGTTTACTTGAAATCCCCCATGAGCAGTGTTTTAGCCCTTTTTCACTAGCTTTTCTTATCTGCCTTGCTTCCTGATGTGCTTTTTTATTCTGCCCTCAAGGTCTACAGCAGTTTGCTATGATTTTACTTTATCCATTTTTATTTTTTACTTAAATCTAAATGGACTTGGCTAAGGAAGTGAACGGGTGGGTGTAATTCTTGGTTCAGACATTTATGCTGTCCTTTGATCATATCATCATCTAGCAGCATCTCTTATTAAATCTAACTTTCTGTGATATATTAAAATAGCATTTACCCTTTCTCTCTCACACAGCACAGTTCTTTATCATTAATATAACATGGCTAGACACAGAATACAACTTTTTTCCCTAAAAATTTCTATCTGCTAAACATTTTTCTTGGATCCTTTTATAATACCTTCAGGCTTCTTGTATTTTATATGTGCATGCACAGATATCCATCCATTTAAAAGTCAGTTGTTTCTACCACACACTCTTTCATAAAAACCTTGGGGCTAGTAATAATGCTTTCTGAAATAACTCCATTTATCAATCTATCTGTTGCTCCCCTGGTGAATTTAATTGTTGCTCCCTGCTACTCACTTGTCTAGGTAATATAGCTATGTTCTGTGCATATAGAACAATATGCTTAAGAAGGCCAAAGATAAAGCTGGGGAAATTATTTGAAGACCAGAAGGCTAGTGTCAAAACAACAGACTCATATTTTTGCTACACCAATGGAAAATTTTTTTTTGATTTGATTTAATTTGATTTTTTTCTTAGCTATTTGAACTGGGTAGCAATACATATTATTTAAATTGCTGTTGATGAAAAATGATTAACTATGTTGGCTACTAGGTTATAAAAGCAATCGAAGAAGGCTATCGTTTGCCAGCACCCATGGATTGCCCAGCAGGACTGCACCAGCTGATGCTGGATTGTTGGCAGAAGGAACGTGGTGAAAGGCCAAAGTTTGAGCAGATAGTTGGCATTCTGGACAAAATGATTAGAAATCCAAACAGCTTGAAAACCCCACTGGGAACCTGTAGCAGGTAAGAAAAGCTTCAGTGTGTGTTCTTATGGCGGTGCACATGGCTGGGCTCTGGATGTTCTGCTTGGTGGCTGGTTCCAGTTCACACTTATTTCATCTGTCTTTCAGTTTCTCCTTCTTTCTGTTCCCTTTTCTTCTCTTCCCTCATTTGCCCTTCTTTTTTACCATGCTAAACAAAAACAAAAAAGATTTTCTTAGAAAAAGAAAAAAAGAGAAACCAACCCAAATAAAGTAAATATTGTGGGGCTAACACATTTCTCAGTAAACTACTGCCTGCTCATCACTCTTTCTGCACTCTCACCACTAGTCTATGTTTTCCTTGTTTCTTAAAATCATAAAGGCTGGAGGGCAAGGATCATTGTCTATTGTAGTTTTGTATGATGCATCCCTTGCCCTAGGAACTGCTACAGTAGAAATAGTAATTAACAATACTCATGCTTGGCCAACGTACCTTGACATGCTACTTTAGATTTTTATCTTCCATTTTCTGGCTTTAACTCCTTTCAGTGATTGCATTTCATTGTATTTCATGATGTAGTTTTTAATGGCTTTTTCATAAATTTCAGGTGAATTATTTAATCATGATAATCTTGTGATCTGCTAGCTAGACTACTGTACTAGGGAAACAACTGGCCTGTGTTCTGCTCCTGATTCTTCTACTGACTGATTTGCTGTGTGACCTTAAGACTTTCTGTCTCTGCTCTTCCCTTGTCTTTGTTTTGTCCCATCCAATTGAAAAATGGGAATAGCTACTACTATGTTTCCTAAGATGCATAAAAGAATAGCATCTTTATTTTACTCAGCAACATAGAGACAGTTGCTACCATGCTAGGTAATAAGGTTGATTTTCTGTTGGTAACAGTAGTCCATTAGGCTGATTTTGCTCACTCTGACCTTTCATCTTTTATGTGAATAAGCTTAGGAAGTGCATATTGTGAGCTACAGAGCAGCCAAGATCTATTCACAGAATAATCTAAACTGTATATAAAGTCCTATTACTTTCTACTCTCAACATTTTTAATACCCAAAACTTATTTGACTCTCACCTTGCTAAATACTCCCTGATGTTTTACTCTCTTTGGAAACAACTTACTTTCCTTTTTCCTTCTCCATAGACCAATTAGCCCTCTTCTGGACCAGAACACTCCCGATTTTACCACTTTCTGCTCCGTAGGCGAATGGTTACAAGCTATTAAGATGGAAAGATATAAGGATAATTTCACAGCAGCAGGCTACAACTCTCTTGAATCAGTTGCCAGGATGACTATTGAGTAAGTTAGTACTGGGCATGTTTAACTTGCATTTAGGGAATTTCTAGGTACAATGTTCAACTCCAAAACTTTACCCTGAGTACAAACATGGTACTTGGGGTCAAACCAGCCATTTTAGCAGCTGATGATGTTTCATTGAGCATCTCATGAAAGGGCAAATACCCTGCTACCTCTGTGTGGCATCATTTTTTTTCCCTGCTTTTCAGGCCAATTGAAATAACACCAAGGAACTAGAATTTGAGAGAGAATGTGGCCCCTTCCAAAGTATGTATGTATAGGAAAATAACCACTTGCCTCCACCGCCAAATTGGTACCTTTTTCCCAATGCGTTCTGGGAAGATGTGGAATTTTCTTCTAATTGGCTGGGGGCTGTCTGTGTCCTGCAAGACAGGACTTTGCATCAGAAATAGTCTGTAGAAGCAAAATGATTTTCTGAAGGCAAGCATGGCCTGTATCAGTACTGTCATCTTAAAACAGGTCTTCTTGGCACCCTGCAAACAACCTTCTTGTCCTGGTGGTTGCCAAACACATGTAATTCCTCTTAGAGAGCGGTGGGTTTCGAAACAAGTTTCTAACCCAATATTCTCAAGATTTCAACCCTATTCTTATCTACCTGGTGTCACTAGAGTCTCAGCCTATAGCTTGGGAACTGTCATCAGAGTCCACAAGCTTCTAGCATTAGTAGGGGCGGAGTTGAAACTGCTACTCCTCATTCATTTGCATGATGGGTATGTGTCAATATACAAAGGCATCTAGGCATCTCTTTAGGAAGCAGACCATGATCCCCAAAATCTTGTATTTATAAACAGCTTTGTCCTGAAAAACACCCGAAGTATTTTACAAGAGAAGTGTCTTTGTCTTCGGGTGTCCTTAAAAGCTACACTAAAAGATTATCATTATGTAAAACATGCTGATCTCCTTCTCAGATGTGGAGATCCACACAGTGTAACTACATGACACTTGTCATGCAATTGCACTCGTCGCTGAGAGGTTGAACAGTGCCTCTATGAACTTCCCAGTACTGAGCTGAGGTTACGGCGTAGCTTCAGTGTCAGAGCCCTGCAGCCCAAACCACTGCATAGCTTTGACTCACAGTTGAATACCATACAATAGCAGTCTAAGTTGAAAAATTAACAATGTACGCATTTATCTTCCCCAGGGATGTGATGAGTTTAGGGATCACGTTGGTTGGTCATCAAAAGAAAATCATGAGCAGCATTCAGACTATGAGAGCACAAATGCTACATTTACACGGCACTGGCATCCAAGTGTGATAGACATTTCTCCCTTATGAGGGAGGTGACAGACTGAGAGAACAGCACTGGCCTTCAGTATATATGAAGTGCTGCTAGAAGACACTTGATTTCCTGGGTCCTTCCTGCAGTGAATAGAAGAGCTACAAGAAGCACCTACAGACTTGAACTCCTAAGTGCCACCAGAATTTATGAAAAGGGAATTAGGATCCACCAGTGGTGGCAAGGAAAACAGCAGTGACAATAAACAAAGTACTACCTGAATAAACATACAAACACCTTGAGCTCTCTAACCTCCTTTTTATCTAATAGACTTTTTAAATGTACATAAAAATTTAAAAAGAATATATTTGTCAGATAAAATCATGATATTATTGTTGAATTCAACAAAATATTTTCCTTAAATCTGTGATTTCTGAATCTTTTTTTAATCATTTGTGTTTATTCTTCATAAAGACTTTCTTTTAGTATGATGTTTATATCTTTGGACCTTTTTAGTGCTAATTCAATGACACACAATTCAATTTACTACACTGGGTACCTCTGAAGGATTATTTGAGTTCCTAGAGATTTAAGAAGCATGACCAAGCAATGTATGTCTATCCGAACTTTGGTATCCCTTTGTGCCATTTCCTTTTGTTAAATCAACACCGTATTGACATGGCTAGCTAATTGGCAGGGAGTCAGGAAAATGCAAGTTGCCAAGAGCTCTGATATTTTTTAAAGAATTTTTTAAGGTTATACATATGCTATCTTTTAAAAGAAAATAAAAGAGAAAAAAAAAAAAGTAAAGAAAAAGAAAAGCAATAATGACCCCTAAGTAGTTCTAGGCACTTTTAGCAAATTGTTTGCAAGATGGTTTTAATGGACTAGAGTTAAACTGAGATATATTCTAAGATGTAGATCTACAGCTGTAAACCTGCTGAGACACAGCATTGAATGGACAAGTGATTGTAGGAGTGTCTCAGAGTACGGGTGCAGTTCTCCAGTGTTACCTAAACCATTTAATCTGAGCACATCACATTTTTTTTTCCGTACTCTGCGTTAGCAAATCTAAGAGAAATAGCTGGTGTATATTTTCTATGAGTTTAAGCCGTATGCAGTCCAGCTGTCAGAATAAGGACATAGCTTTTATATGAGAACTGTAGAGCATGAGACAAGGGGCAGTTCAAAATTTTCAATTTTTTTACAAGCTTTTGCTGCTCTGAACGAACATGCGTGTGTGTGGTCACACAGACACAACAGTCATTCATCAGAAACAGAGATGCAAAGGTAGTTGCTCAATGGAATATCTTTTTACATCACTTACTTATATATAAATTTTGTTTCATTAAAATATTTAATTAACATAAGCAATAATGAACAGAGTCTTTGCAGATATTGCAAGAATGTACATGAACCAGAGAGAAATGCTGTTAAAAAAATCTGAAAATTGTGAACTACCCCAGCAATGAAATGCTGTACTTCCAAAGAGAATTGGGCTGCTTCTATTGATTTTGATAGAGAAAGATCCCAGGGATCAGTCATAAATTGGTCTGGTTTGATAATGTGGGCATCCACACAAAAAAAATAAAAACAAAAGAAAAACCTTGTAAATGTTCCTTTGTAAAACTTGTAAATTTTATTTATACTGTCTTGTTTTGTACACACATTTATGTGTAGTGAGCTCTGAATACATTGAAAATGCACTATATTTTTCTATTTTACTTGCAGAGCATCACAAACAAACATGTATATTCAGTGCTACATAATGTGTTTTCCCACATTTAGGACCAAAGATAGTTATCAAAAACTTAAATGCATCATTTTTCCCCCTCCTTTTTTTTCCCCCCTTTTTAGATCACTGTACAGTGTTATATTTGTCATTTTATTTATTTGTTTCACTAGAAAAATCAGTTTGGTTATGCTAATTTTTTGTCCCCACCGACCTTTGTTGAAGAAAATCTGTAAAAAGCTTTTAACTAGCATAATCCCGATACATAGACACTTCCATTTGTAATCTTTGTAATAGACTGTAAATATATTTTTGGAACTATAATGCAATGTGCATAAGGGTTATTTTTCAGTGTCCATATATGATTGTTTATACAATTCACAGCACTTTACAGTCATGCTGAGAAGCCTAATTTATTGCCTGGATTTGGGCAGAGTAAGAAAAAAAGGTGACTATTCTTATTTCGTATTAGATTGTCATTCAGTAGTAACGGAGTTATTTTCACGTATGCAGCTCAAGCTGTTTTTTTAACTATTAAAATTAATTTTCTAAAAAATCCGTAAGAGTAAGAAGCAGAGTAGACTGCATGCCCAATATGCATATTGGAATTAGTGTGCGCACAAGCACTTGGCCAAGGCACTTCAAGTAGCCATTAGAACACAATTAATAAATACACAATTAGTAAACATCCATTTTGTGTTATAACAAACGCTGAGTGCCTCACTGATGGGGTGAGCATCTGTGGGCAGCTGGGGTGATTGTCAGTCTTGCTGCTTTAGGCACTCAGCTAAGAATTTAGGAGTCTAAGTTCAGACACCTGCTTCCTTATAAATCTCGGCTAGTGTTTCTAAGGGCTTGGTCATCAAAGGTGCGATGCAGCAATGCTGGTATTGCTGAGAACCTTCAAACCCTAAATGCAAAAAAATTGAGGCCAGGCTTCACCTTTAGGACTTGTTCAATATTCTGAAGCACAGAGGCCTCGAAGCATGTGTGGTGACTTGGGCTCACACATGTGCAAGTGAGGGCCCTAATGGTATTTCTTCCTTAATTTTCCTGGTTTGGTTTAAGCCATCTTCTTAGGATAGTAAATATATTTTAGCATTCATATATATACCTTGACTGCCTTAATGTTGCCACAGATTTTTACACATTTGAAAGTGGTAGAATAGACCCAGAAAGCACAATCGCGACAAACTGCAATCAATCAGAAAACTTATCTACATGTTCAGATCATTACTGCAATTTAGATCACATGCATGTAAATGGATTTGTAACTGGTAGAGCAGCAAAATATTGGCATTGGTTGCAGTTCCCCAGGTTTCAGAAAACACAGTCCAGGGTAAGAAAAATAAAGTGCCAGAGAAAGTTGATGTTCATGGGAGGAACTGAAGAAAAAGTTGGGTCACAGGGAGAATGAAAGGCCAAATGAGGGAAAAAAAAATTCAGTTCTGGCTTTATTTCAAAGAATTTGGACATTGTGCATTGCTAATGACAGATTATCAGGCTGTCAGTGAGACTGATCTTTCTTGACTTTATTAATCTGCAAGCATCTAGAAGAGAGATGCCTAAAAAAAGCAGGATGAATCTCCCTCTGGGAATGCTTATCTCCATTAGATGTAGAGGGAAGCCAGATGATTAGCTTAAATTAGGCGTCTAATATCTGTATAGCTAAAGTTAGGTAAAGTGATTCCTACTCTATCTGTCCTTGGCTGCTACAGTTTTCCTTGTAAGCCGAGTGTCATAGAAAAGCAGCTCCTCCACCACTGGTATATCCCAGAATGTATTTAAACTGGGCTTTATTACAGAGAGAGGTGATTTTTTATTATCATTATTCAGAGATTTGTAACAGGCCATCTAAATGCTTTTTGTATGTGGATATCAATTCTTAAAATTTTTTGTGATTGTTCTGAGAAAGACCTGCCTAGTAAATTACAGTTATTTAATATTTTAAATAATCAGAAATATTTGCTGACATACTGCTTTAGTCCAGAGGTTATGTGATCAGATATGATAGTTGCTGTTTGCAAAACCATGTTTATCTAAAGCCTTGTCATGTAAAATCTCCAGGAGGCAAAGATGCTTAAATGTATCTCAAATTGAATGTTGCCCTTAATATCTCAATAATTGAGCTCTGTCTGTATTATTTTCAATTTAAAATGAGGTTTTTTTTATATTTGCTTAAGCTTGAATTATCTGGCATCCACTGAGGGAGTTTGAAAAATGATTTTAAATTAAATTTGTTTTTCTCCACTAATAGTAATATAAGATGAATAGTTTCCACTGTTTTGAATGTTACAAAAACTATTGCTTTAATGTGGGGGATGAACGGGGTTTATTTTTGTTTTGTTGTTGGTATTTTTTTACATTTATTGGTTAGTAGTTGAAATAAAAAAAAAAATTATAATTTGTCCTTAACTTTCTAAGTAATTCATATATAGCAATTTTGAGAATGATTTAAATTCTGTGACTTTTGGGTTACTGCTGGGAGGGTGATCGTGTCACTACAGCCATAATGCCAGGCCATACAGAGACATCCTGCCACAAGGGCAGGTTCAGCCAACATTCTGTTGCCCAGTACTGGCATGAAGCAGTCCACTGGCTGTGTGAAAGGAATGAAGGGCAACTTGGCCAAAAAAAACGTCATTTCACCTTTTAAAAGTATGTTTGTGACATGTTAGAGCTAAAACATCCTTAATTCATTGCCTCCCTGCATGTGGTTTAAAACTGATGGGCTCATGATATGCATATGGTCTTTGGTGGGTTTTGTTTGTTGACTGGACTGTTTCTCTTACTTTTTTTATTTTAAACAAGTGACATTTGAGGTTCTCACAGGACAGAACAGATCCCATATGGAATAATAAGTGCTGTTTTAGAAAAGTACAATACAAATTCCTGCCCAAGAGCCATTCTGGCAGCAGGTGCTGCAGTGGTATTTAGAGCTGGTGTTTGATTTGCTGAGCAACTATCACAACAGGTTTTCTCCATCTTCAGATGGGGGATTGTTAGGATTGTACTTCTGATCAATTAACTGATACATGGAAACAGGTGAATTTTTTTCCCCACTAACTTGTACTGGACCTGCATATGGTAGATTTGGGATTTGTGAGACTACTCAAAAGTCTTAGTCTAACCAAATTTCTAGTAAAACAAGAAATCCTGGGCTGCAGCCTATATATATTTTTTTTTTTTTTATTCCCTTAAAGGTTTCAGATGTAGCCAACAATTACTTTTAAATAGAGATCTTTATTGTTTGCATAGTGCAGCCCTCTATTTACTTGGAAATAGGTAGTTCTGCAATTAAAGTTCCTGCAAAAATGGACTGGGGAGGGAATACAGGGCTCCCCATTTTTGTAACACATTCCATATAGGGATTTGAAAAATATAAAGGTTTAAACCATAGGCATAAAATCTGCAATATCCTGATGAAAGAGTAGTAATGGCAGAATGCAAGCTACTTTTGTGAGAGTTTTTACTCTGGATTTTTTTGAGATTTTTAAGTTACAATAATTGTCACATGCATTTAGAGCCAAATCTGTTGGGACAGGCTGAGGGATAAAATGAGCATGTCTATTATATCCATGGAATTCTCGGAGCACTTCCAGGGTGGGTAAGGGTTAGGCAGTTTGAAAGTGAAAGGAGTGATGTGTGCACCCTGTAGGTTACATCCAGAAGATTATGAAAGGTTAGATGTTAAGGATGAAAACTCTCGCTTTGGTACGTGGTGAGAAGTCAGAGGATGGGAGGGAGTGGATAGAGAACACTGTGAAGTCATTCACAGTGTGTGAGTCTAAGTTGTAGGGCTCCACAAGACACTGCTGGCAGGGGAGTTAAGGAGTGTGAAGATTTTTTAAGTAAAGAGACACTGTTAATATAATATACTTAATATTGTAATGTGGAGTGGTTTCAGTACTCTGATTTTTCCTCAGGCCAGATTGGAATTTGTCAAAGAGACTAAATTGAGACAGATGGGAAAGCAACTGGTAATACTCAGCTCATTCAAGCAGACTTGAAATCGAGACATGAAAGAAGAATTTTACAATAAAAGCCTGAAAATAAGACATGAACTGTGATGATATTTACTCTCAGATGATTTTACAGTAGTTCTCCTTAAGTCTTGTATAATGATAGCAGATTTTAGCACTTATACCATACAAATTGGGTGCAATTAATGTCTAATTAGAGTGACAAAAAAGAACCATAAGTTAAAAAATAACTGATGTCTTGATAGACTATGAAAAAAGATGTGATACAGCCAGGCAAAACTTGTGTAGCCAGCCAAATTAATTTTGGACAAAACAAGACATAGTGCCTGGTGCCAGAAGAGCTAAATCAGGAATAGAAAATCTATTCATCCACAGACCAAGGCTTCTGCATTTAATTGAACCAAATAACCAATTGTAGAACTGTGCTGCTAATAATAATAATTAAAAACTACAACTTAGAGGTCATCTGATGAATCATAACATGGCTAACTCTGAAAAACATACTTTGAGCCATAGCTATGTCCAAAGACTTATGTGTGATACTGGTATTAGTGCTCCATGACTCTGAGTGTGTCAAGCAATTTATAAACTGGAAACATTATAGCCCAAAGTCCATAACTAAAGCCTTCCTCTTTCGTGCCAAAACGAAACAGAAGGAATGATGAGAACCTGTAGGATCGATTGAGTGCAGTACAAACTATCTTGTTATTTTATTGCCTGGAGATGTAGTGTTTCCCTCACTGGAGATATTAGAGAACCATTTGGATGCAATCCTGTTCCATGTGCTCTAGGACAACCCTACTTGAGCGGTGAGGTTGGACCAGATGACCCAGTGTGGTCTCTTCCAACCTGACCCATTCTGTCATTCTGTGGGTACTTCCTTTGAATTATGATGACAACCATGAATTTACATTAAGGAACAAACTTCCTGATCCAAAGATACTGCCTCATTGGGAAGAAAAATCTTCCATTATTTTTACTTTAACATTCAAACCTGGCTTCCAAGAGGCTAGACTGAATGACAGCTAGATAGATAGACAGACAGACAGATAGACAGATAGATAGTATCCATATTGATCCCTCTCATTTCATGTTTGTAGAAACATTACTCAGGCAATTTCTTGACTGTTGTTCAACCTGTGTTACTATGTCAAGTTCCACTGGCTTCCTGAAGGGCTGCATGTCCATTTTTAATGTCTGCTGTAAAACATTTTAATTTCCTTTTCTCAGGGACAAGCAGCCTATGCCAAGAATACATGTGTAGCTTAACAGCAAGAAGGTGCAGGAATCTCAGATCTGTTCTCTCCATCATGTTCTTTTTCAGTCATAAATTAAACATGTTATTCCCCTGATGTTTTACATAGTAAATTGTATGAGAAATCTGTTTTGTCTGGAAGAAACTTAGTAAAAATCACCCAGATATCTCTTGAAGGCCATTCAGAAATGGCATTTTTTAAGTGATTGGGTGATTAGGATTTTGTTCAGAAAGTGAAAGAGTTTCAGAGCTTTTGCCCTCAAGCCATTTCATTCCAGGTGTCCCTCCTATTTTGTTTACTGGAGTAGCCCATAAGTCATCACTTATATTAATCTATACAAAACAGCAGTGTCTCCTTTGCCAGCAGACAATATTTGTACCCTCATGGGCTGCTGGAGAAAAAGTACAGGGTTAGATTAAAATCCAGGAAAATATGCCTATGTGAAGAAATTGGGCCAGCAAGGCACTGAGAGGTATTAAAAATGAGGCTTCTTCTTTAATATTACTGGGCCTTAGCCACTTAGTGCTGTGAAGAAATGATTCATTGCTGTTGTGGAGGGAAAGGCTGCTCTTTACTAGATAGCTTTCTTACTCTTCAGTTCATCCACTGCCAATAGCAGGAAATGGGGAAAGGAAGGAAAAAAAATAGCTTTCAGGCATTTCTTTGTAGTGCTCTTTTCAAGAGAAATAATTGTCTCAATGCCTACATTACCTAAATTTGTGCAAGAGGCAAATCCTCTTTTATACCTTCTACTTGCTGGCAAAAAGCATCCCAATTATGCTGTGTGCTCTTTGTTGCAAGTGTCAGCCACGAGCTGCCTCCTATCCCATGAAATTGCTCTGCTAGCAGCAGGATGACTCCAAGACAGTACCTTTCTTGCAGTATCCCAACACCAAATTCCCTCTGCAGTTGTCCGTGTTTGTTTCCTTGCACAGAGCTGCCTTTGAGGGATGTTTTCCCAGGAAATGAGGTAGGAAGCTATTTGCAGCACTATGCTCTACTTCAATTTCTCCCCAGCTGGCATCAGTCATTAATACTTACCTAGCAGCACCTGTGCTTCCCTGCAGGGTAAGTAGATGATCGTGAGGAAGGAATATTAACTACTCTAGCAACAAAAAAAGCAATGTCTATCTACAACCAACAAAGAGTCAGGGAGACCCCTCTTAAGAGCAGAAGTCATTAGTGTTGGTCAAAACAAATCAAAACACACAAGGAAAAGAAGTGTTTTTACAGCAAGGGGAGTTGTTGAATACAGAAGAGCAGAATATCAGGCTTACATGGACTGCCCAGTTAACACCAGTGTTACAAGCTAATGGAGTGTGCTTAAAATAATGTCAAAATCTTTCTGTTGGCAGTGCAATCTAAAGGGGAGCTGAATGGCAGAAAAAAAAATAGTTGGTGAAGGGATTATGCCAGGGAAGTGGCAGAAAAGAGTTTACTTTTTGTGATTTTACACTCCTCATAATGAGTGGGGGGAAAGTCTCTTCACATTAATTTGTACTGTTACACTCATTTCTTACGGATTTTATGACATGAATATAGCTGGATTGCTGAAAATCATATGAAAATTAATGCTTGACCTGTGTCATCTATTTCTGAATTATTTGCTGAAAAAGCAAGAAAATTTCTGTACCTTAGAAATTTTACCTGCTTTCAATATAGTAAAGCATTCTTAATAATTATTGAAAAGGGAAGAAAAATCTGTAAAAAATAAGCCTTTAAAGTAGCTATTACCATTTTTACACTTGTATATATGTAATAGGATTGTGTAAAGCTGAATTTATCTTTTTTTTTTTTTTTTTTTTAGCATCAGCTGCTGTCACGTTATTTAAGTTTTTATTTAAGATTTTATTTTCAGGTCTAAGTTAAGAAACCTTCATTTTGGCTACCACAGAAATAGAAGCCAAGATCTTAGCAAAGACTTATGTATGTGTAAATGTGTCATTGAACCATCGCAGCATACTTTTGCAAAACAGGGAATTATATTTGGCAGTGCTTAGACTGTAAGTTCTATTGTGTTGTTGCTGTTGTTTTTAGTTTAAAGCCTTTTGGTGACAGAAGTCCTTGTTAGCTAAGGTCAGCATTAGTAAGCAGATGAATATAATGTCAATTGGTCGAGGACATTTGCTGCAAGTGAAGGGAAAGAGCTCACAGAGATGACATCCAGCTGTTACTGGGCTCACTCTCTCTCCTTTTTAGCATAAATTCCAGAACAAGACAACAGACTGACTCCCCTCATGCTTATTGATAGCTGAATCTTGGCTATCCATACCTTAGGATTCTGATGGATATACATGTAATACCTGTCTGTCATCCTTATGGATAAGGCTCACCTTATTTTCATGACTTGATGAATGGCCTACTTTTCTGGAACTTGTGGAAATGTTACATATCTCTTAGGTAAGAAAGACATAGAAAGACTAAAATTGACTCTACAGTACTGGGCTGTGGGAAGGTATTACAAAAAGGCCAACATGATATTTTCAACCTCTGTGTGGGAGAGGAAAGATTCGCATATTGGTATTTGTATGTTGCCAGACACTTTGAGCTGCACTTTGAGATTTTTCTTGGAAGACACTGAGTGGCCTTCTTTTCCCAGAAGAGCTATTATCTCAATCTGCAGGCACCACACTTTGCCATATCATTCTGACATTGCTCAACTATTAGATAAAGTGCGTGTGATCTCTTTGATCCTTCTTTACATGTATCTCCTGTTGAAAGGATGAATTTAGTGATCTAATTTTGGAGAAGGTTAGGGGCTGTGAATCCCTGGCACATCCTGATATACTGTTGGGATACATGATGGCTTACCCACAACAAACACAACTCAGAGAGCTAGCTCTCATGGGGTTTCCTTTATGTGGAAGTTACAGTGTGGGTAGTAACTTTTGCACATTTTCTGTCATTACTGATTTCAGATATGGCCTTGGCATGTACCAGAGACTAGATAAACCACTAAGTCAAGCCATACAGGTGTAGCAACCAAGAACTGAAGCCCTATCCTCACCTCAGAGGCTTTATCTACTGTCTTTGATTGGCCTTCAGTTTCTCCAAACCATTCTGGGATTCCTTCTCTTTCCAGGGAAAGAGACTGTCTAATTCAAGTCTGGAATTATAGGGGACAGCACAGCAGCTTGAAATGAACCATTATGATAATGAGTAGCTGGGTCATAGAGATGCAAGGAAATTATCTCATTGATTTGCCATGTGTCACACAGGGATACTCATCTCCCATTTGCTGATGTTTCATACTTGCTAGCTTGCACCTGGGCTGTGCTCTAGTGAAACTGGTACTTGGGCAGTGAGAGCATGTGGCAGTCCAGAGTATAGCTGAGTCAAGCCCAGGGCAGCCCTGTACTCTGTTTTATGAATCTCTTGATCTGGAGACCTTCGTTCTGGTGCTAACCAGAAGATAGCAGGAGAGACAGAACCAATACAAATGTAACTTGAGGTTTTAAATACGTATGCTTCAAAGTGCCATTTTTCACTACCGTTTACCTTTAGCTTTGAATAAATTCACATGTCAATCATTTTTACTAATTCAAAGGCTTCCTTGTCTTCAAAATACTAAAAGGACCTATCAGAGTAAGAAAAGTTCTTCCTTTTTGAAAAGATTTCTCCTCAGAGTGCCTTTTTGATCAATTCTTTTCTCATGCATTCCATGCATTACTATGGCTTCAAAGGGCAAGTGCAAAAAACCTAATAGAAATGAGATTTAGCTTAGTTAATACCTTCCCTTCATGTAAAATTAGTCTCTAGGACACTTTACTAGAGACAGAAGAAAATTTTCTGTCCCTCTGTCAGATTGCTTCCTCTAGTTCTTCTTTTTTGTTTGTTAAGCCTCAGATATTATGGCTATTTATAATATCAGATCCTCTTCTCGGTTTATCATAAAACATCTGCTCCCATTTTTTCCAGTTTGGTGACAGGGATGTATGGCATGCAATGATGTGTTAATATCACTCTTCTCTTGAATGAGTCTCTTTCCTCTGATTCACACTGTTAAGTAATCTAATCCATGTGCTGGAATGACAGATACTACTTTGGAATCAGCTATAAGAATATTGGTTGGTATAGTAGGGGGACATTCCTCTGCTGGTTTATTTTTCTTTAGTATTAGTGTTACATTGGCTTGTCTCAATGACTATAACAAATTGCTTTCCTCCCAGGAATTTTCAAATAATTTAGTTGAGAGATTTCCAGCCATATATAAAATAATTTCCATTCAGTCCTGGCCTACATTCATTAGTGCTAAAGCTATATTGTTTAGAGATTTCATATGACTAGTCTGTCACGAAATGTACAGTGAAATCCACATCATATTATTTCCTTTTCTTTTTTAACCTCTGGGTTTGTTTTGTTGGGGCTTTTTTTAGAAGCACAACATTGTCTTCAGGTGCCTAATATCATAAAATGACAGAGATTAGTCACTTAAAATGTTTTTAATGTCAGTTAAATACTAAGAGCTTCTGATAATATTGGGCTAAGGGAGAGTCTACTTTCATTAGCTTACATGATAGGATCTCTCTACCTTGGTATGATTTTTTAATTAAGCAGAGTTAAACTAAACACACCCATTCCACCCTTGTCCTGCTTCTCTGTTTTAAACAGTTATTTACATCTTCTCCCAGTACTTAATTTTATACCCTAATCCCCATCTGAAAAAATGCACCTCATTCATTTATTTCCTTTGTTTTCAATACTGAATTTTTCAGGTATAATCCCGTGACTCATTGAGATCCAGAGTGAAGCACAACTACATTTCCTTCATGTTAGAGCTGTTTGCTTGGGAATTTTTTAGTTTATTGATGTTTACCTAGCCAGTCAATGAGAAATTTTGTCAAATAGTGGTGTATACATGGCAATGAAAATGATAGTGTAATTTGCCTCTATTACTTCCTGATATCAGGATTCTGCACTGCAAATTTCATATCTGTTGTTATTATTTGTTTGACAGAATCAAAAACATGCCAGGTGCTTTGCAAAACAGAGAACAAGAAAAATCCCTTTCCAGAAGAGATGACAGCCTGAATAGAAATGGCATAATGGCAGGAAACAAAAGAAGCAGAAAGGGGAAGCAAAACAAGAGTTATAACCATAAGATCATGAGATTGGTTTGGAGGCACAGTGAACGCTATGAGGCATTTTTTTAAAGCCCATAAGGACTGTAGTTGGGATTAGAGAATGGAAATGTAGAAAAGAAGCATGGAAAGGAATGGAGAAGAAGGGAGGAACAGACTGGCAACAGGAGGAAGAGTAAACAGAGGTGTATGGGAGAGGCCAGAACACACATCTGACAAACTGAGGATTATGACTAATGACAAGAATGAAAGACCACATCTGAAGAGCATGATGATTTCAGGAGGATGGCGAAGCAGGACATGGTGATGCTGCTAGGGAGAGAAGAGCCAGCAAAGCTGCCCTGGAAGCCTGCCCTGGAAGCTCCTCACGCTAACATAACCCTGCTTCCCCATCTTCTTTCTAGCTCCCCTCTTATACATAAAATATGTATATAGAAGAGCAAAGGAGAAGGAGAAGCAGCTAAACAAACTATTCCAAAGATCCTGCTGGGGAAGAAGTTTAAGCTGAGATGATACAGATTTACTCCTACTGGTAGTAGCAACAGGCAGAGATCATTTTGTTAGTCATACTCCTGCAGATGAATCTATGTGAGTCTTTGCCTCTGCTTACAAATAGGCCCTGCTGAAATATACTCAGCAAAATTATAATGCTCCAGCCAATCTGGGACATTTTAAAATGTCTTTCATTCTAGAACAGAAAGAAGCAGAAATTATACCACTCACAGTGAAATGGAAACAGGAAAGAAGAATATTTTAACAGGTTTTTTTTTAATGCTGAAAATAATCATTTCAGTATTACAGAAAAATATAAGGGGGAATTTGCTCATTGTGAAAAAATAAATACATTTTATAACTTTTCATGAAATTTCTGATAAAATTGGGAATTATTTTAATTATATAGGACTGTTTTTTGGGGTTTTTTTGTTGTTTTTTTAGAAAACTGGTATTTTTAGAAGGAAACAGGAAAATTGACATGTTCAGTCTGTCAAACATTTTAAAATACCCTGATTTCCAAGGTAAGGATTCCTCAGGAGTAAGAAAGCTGAAAAGTGGCCAGTCTAATCTCTTCCTCACTTCCTTCTCCTCTGCTTCTGTGATCAGACATGTCTAATGATTAGTCTGCAAAGCCAGTTTCTATGTCTCCCTGAGAAAAGGCATTTTGCCAACTACTTTAAGAATTTTTAACTGGATCTACTTACAGGAAGTCGCTTTTTTGCTGCAGACTGTCTCCACTTAAAACCTCCTCAAAGCTCTTCCATTTTGCCTGGAAAGGTTTATCAGAAAGCATGCTGGAAAGGCTCAGATCTTTCCGTCTCCAGTGAAACTGTTTCTGAACATAGTTATAGTTTAGCAGATGTATTGGTACAACAGTTGAGAGACTACTGCTGTTAATGAAGTATTCTACTACCTTGGCATATATAGACACTTTTCACTTGGTACTTCTGACTGCAAAGTATTGATGTTTAGGCTATTATTAGTAGTTGTGCATTATATTTTTTGTGCGTTTTAGAGGACAGAACTGGGTAAATTTTTCTTCTCCTTCAGGGTAACACAGCTTTTCATGAGTCATTCATCTTGAAATCTTGAATGTACACCAGAGTGATATCAAGTTGGTTGTTGTGACACCTTATCAATACGACGCCCATCTTTAGTTTCACCTAGCAGTGGAATGATTGAAGTATTGTCTCATGGAGACAATGGCCTCATTTAAGAATATCTTGGTGACTCTGGATAAGAGTCAAGTAATTTGTCTGAGTGAGTAGGAGGCACCTGAAAGTCATAGCTGAAATATTACCAAAAATCCTTAACTGGTTGGATTTGTCCATCATTTGCTTGAAGATTTTGGTAAATGGTGGCTTACTGGGTTCTCAAATGCCAGCAATGGCCAAGCACTTTCTTTTAATTTTCTTCAATTTGACCTTTGCTTAAGTTAATTAAGCTTTTGTCATCTCAGGGTACCATTTTAGCAATGAGGTTTACCAGACCTTCCCTGTCAATGTATAAACTTTGGCTACTAAAGAACATACAAAGTGTAGAGAGTAAAACTCAGTGCTCAGCACTGCTTGAAGAATGATTCCCACCTCAGTAATTTCTCTCCACTGTTATTGAAATAATACTGCATTTAAATCCTATAGCCATGGTGTCAATTTACCAAAATCTTCCCTGCCTAAATTATTCTTCAATTAAATGAAGCTCGAAGTTTTATAACAATCCACCTATCATTTAAAAAATGGGATTGCAAAGTAGTGTCATAGTATCACCCCATAATACAGATTTTTTACATATCATTTTTACACATATTTGAAAGAACTCCATTAACTCAGTTGCATACAACTTTTTTGCAATAAGAGACTCAACATAAAGCAATATCAAAACACAGGTAATACTTCTACTAATTTTATTTAGCCAAGCTCCAGATTTTGCATAATTTTGCCACTGCTTCTGGCATGATAGCAGATATGAGGTTATCCATACCTACATTTTGGTGCTGAGAGGATTCAGCTGTGTTGCACCTTACCACCCTCTGTTACCAAAAAAATAATTTAAAAAATTTCCACTAGGAAATGTGGCATACCTCTGGTAAATGTTGTTTGACCTATCTTCTGGGTTCAGACACTGAACTGGATGCAGGATTTGGGAAGGGATTTATTACCAGCTACCTCGTAGCCACAAGGTGTTACAGGAAAAAGATTGAAAAAAACCCAAACTATTATAATGTATCCTGAGACTGAAGGACAGCATGGTTATTTTGCCTATATATTAATTTCTAACCTTGCCTATATTTTTTCTCACAATCCTTCCCTGATATTGTCTGTCAGCTTTTTCAAGAAGACACTTGGTTGTGCATAGAGTAAGAATAGCTGCACCAACTCAAGGCACAAGCCCACATAGCCAGCCGTGTGTCCCTGGCTGTGTGCCTTGGTAGGGGTACAGTCCTGTTAAAAGGCCTCCACTGATCCCTACACATTAGGGACACCTTCAGCTGTTGACTTCCAGACATCTTCAGGGCTCTATATCCAATATGTACAGTTCAAATGCTTCCCAAATCAGGGTGGTGCACTATGATGAGTAGTCTGGGTTTGTCCTATATTCTGTGAATTTACTTCCTTCTTCTGTCAATCTCTCTGTCTTGCCCTTCTTTCTCCTGAAGTAGAATGACCAGGGCTGCATGAATTATTCAACATAAGAGTGTATGATGTATTTATACAGTGATATAGCGATACAGTGTATTTATACAGTGATATATATATATATATATGTTTTCTATTTTGTTTACAGTTTCTTTCTTAATCATCCAAATATCCTGTTTCACATTTTTACTTAATACTGGGTGCTTGACTTGATATTTTCAGAGATGTCTGATGTTAATTCCTTATTTTTTTCTTCACGAGCAATAGTTAATTTGTAGTCCCTGCCTCTGTGTGTACAGTTAGACTTATTTACCTCTTGTTCAGTTCTTTCTGTTTTATCAGATTTTATCACTCCTTCATGGCAAAGGGCATTGAAAATTGTGAAATCATTTTGCAGTTGTTTCCAGGCAGTTCCTTACTAATTTAACTTATAAAAAACCATTTTGTATCAAACTTTCTCATCTAACAGTTCTTAGATATCACATTTCCCTTTACTACTAATAAAAGTACTTTTGCTTAAATCCTTTGTTTTATTTCATGCTTCAGTCCAGGAATCTTTGCATACACTTAAGCACCCAATTGCTATAATTCACTTCTATGTTTTTAAGATTGGGGGAGAGAGGACTTCAAACTATTGTCATTTATGTTTTATTAACCAGAAACTTTAAAAGTAGATTTTAGACCTCTTATTGCGTTCTGGTTCTGACAGAGTGGTTATACAACTTTCAGAGTGAAAAATTGCTAAGGGATAGATCCATAAAACTGCATCTAGGAATGTCTTTAGCCTCTTAGATGTCCTGTCTCCTTGCAAAAGCTGTAAACCCAGATTAGTCACATCCCTTTAGACTAAAAGGGAAAACCTAAGTGTTAAGCAACAACCTCCACCAACTCTTTCATACTGAGCGGGGTACAGTCTGAGTGAACAGAAAAAACATCCAAATGGGGTAAATTAAACCAGAGAGAGGTATACTGACACTGGTGTATTTTTCAACACTGCCTCACTCATGGGCCTGTAAAGTGCTGTGAGGTAAGACTTTCAGCATCTCTCCCACAGCAGCTGTTTCTCTTGTTGATCTCTATTTCCTGCAGTGAGCTCTAGAACCAAACTACAGTGCTGAGGTCACAATCACTCTTCCTCTCTAGCCCAGTGAATGTTGAACTTTCAGGGTTAGGCAACAACTCAGTGGACTTTGGGGAACTACCCTGTCAGCATGAGCACTCAAAGCTATGTTTAGCCACTTCTGTTTTAGTGCAAGCCTAAGCTGGGGTCTAAGTTACACCACCAGTGAAAGCAGTGACAAAAATTTGAATGCCAGCTTTGGAGACCTGTTAAACTTGCTTGTGAGAAAGGACTGTACATAACCCTTAACTTACCTTCACTCAAATGGCACTCTTGCACTTCTCCAAAACCTGTGCTTGGTCTACACAAGTGCCATGACCCATGTTACCATGTGAATACTGACAGCATGTAAATGTAGACAGGTGAGTAGACCCTATGAGTCATAACATACCAAAAATCTTGCATAGTGGGGAAAAAAAGTGAGCAACTTAAGTGAACCATGACTGACATTTAGTGTTTCTCAAGCTGAGAACATTTGAGAAAAAGAAGTGTGAGTGTATTTATTTATTTATTTATTTATTTATTTATTGTTTAGAAACATCTCCACTTTCCAATATTAAAAAACACTCAAACAATTAAAAACAAAAAGAACACCAAACAAACAAACAAACAAACACACCACAGTTATGTACTGTACTTATTTTTCTGTAGTTATAAAAGTAATTCTATTAAAACATATTGCTATACTAATCTGGCCAGTGACAAAAGTGAACCAGCTGCCAGAGGAGGTTTGGGATAATGAATTTCCATCTGTTCCATTTTATCTTAGGTGCCTGTAAATCTTTCTCTGAATCAGTAGAACTTTGAGAACTAATAAGCCAAAAATTAGGAGACTCTGCAAACTATCAAACTAATCTGCCCTGTGATTTTTTTAATAAGAACAAGCTCTGAATGACTGTTATCCCTGTTATCTATATCTCTGTGTCTATATTAATACAAGCTAGTTTATACATTTGTAATTATTTTCTTACTTTCTCAGTTTATTAGATTTATAGGTTAGAAGTCTCTCCAGTGCTTCAGCATTTTTTGTTTTACTGATATTTATGTTAATGAGTTCTATTTTTTAATTTATAGTTATTAATTGAGTAATAATGTCAGGTAGCAATAAAATAAAAGGCAGTGAACAAAAGCTTGGAAATAAGGAAAAATTCATAGCAAATCCCAGTTCAACCTGTCCTTCCTAGTGTGTACTAGGCAGGCACAAAACATTTTGTATTTAATGCCAAGACTGCAAAGAAAGTGAATTTTTATGCATTGAAACCAAATAACAGTAAAGCTCTTTCTAAGCCTCATATACTTAGAGACATGAAGGAACTTGTAGAAGGCTCCATTCTAAAACTTGTCCAAAAACATCTAAGTGATAATTTTGTGCCAGTCCTGATATTGTGTGTTTACACCAGATCCATGAAAACTTCCCCTTCTTTGCTCACAGCCCATGTCACCAGCCCTTTCTAGCTCTTTTCTTTCTATGTAGTGCACGATTGAAGACTTCATTGGTTGTTGGTGGCAGGCTTACTCATGAAAAATGTGGTTTTATTTGTGTTTTGACTGTAAACTACACTTACATTATTGAAAGACCTGTTTCAATCTTTTTTTTCTATTCCAAAACCATTATTTAGGAAGTGATAAATGACTGATTGATTCTTCAAAAAAAGAAAAAAAAAATCTCTTCTAGTTCTCTTAAAGAAAAACATTTCCTGTAATATACCTTTGCTCTAAGGTTTCCAAAAGTTTGTGATCTCAATTTTAAGCCATTTATGGGACTCCAACTTTTTTGAAAGTACTGATTTGCAAACCTCTGAAATACCAGAATTCTCAATTTATTACACACTAAAGAAATATAAAAAGGCATGCTTAAAAATAAAGGAAAAGTCTTAGTGAATTTTCTTTGACATTTTAGGGCCTTGATTTATTTTATGCTTGAGTTCGCTCTTTCTTGTAAATACTTACACATATGTTTGCACTTTCACAGAAAAAAATCATAGAATGAGAATCATTTAGTTTGGAAAAGAGTTAGATTGAGTCTAACCCTTAACCTAGTACTACCAAATCCACCACTAGATTATGTCTTTAAGCACCATATCAATACAACTTGTAACACCTCCAGGGATGATGATTCCACCACATCCCTGAGGATGCCTTTCAAATGCTTGAAAATATTTTCCACGAAGAAATTTTCCCCAGTACCCAACCTAAACCTCCTCTGGCATGACTAGAAGCCATTTCATTTTGTCCTACCACTTGTTACCTGGGAGAAGAGACCAGCCTCCTCTCACTACATACTTTTTTTTCAGGTAGTTGTAGAGAGCAATGAGGTCCCCTGAGCCTTCTTTTTCCCAGGCTGAACAACCCCAGCTCCCTCAGCTGCTCCTCATTAGAATAGTTCACTCGACTCTGATCAGCTTCATTTCTTTTCTCTGGATCCTTTTCAGCTCCTCAATGCACTTGTGGTGAGGCACCCAGAGCTGGACACTGTAGTCAAGGTGTCATCTTACAAGTGGCAGGTGCAGAGGGATGATCACTGCCATAGTCATGCTGGCCACACTACTTTTGATAAAAGCCAGGATGCCATTGGCCTTCTTGGTCACCTGGGCACACATCTGGCTCATGATCAACTGGCTGTTGACCAGCACTCTCCTGTCCTTTTCTGACACTCTGCCCCAGCCTGTAGTGCTGCATGGGTTAGTTGTGACTGAAGTGCAGGACCCAGCACCTTGCCTTGTTGAACCTCATAGAGCTGGCCTTGGCCAATTGATCCACTCTGTCCAAATCCCTCTGTAGATCCTTCTTATCCCTCAGCAGATCAACAATCCTGCCCAAATTAGTGTGATTTTCAAAGTGAATGACAGTGCACTCAATTTCCTCATTGGGATCATTGATAAAGATTAAACAGAACTGGCCCCAGCACTGAGCCCTAGGGAATGCCACTGATAACTGTTGCCAATGGAATTTAACTCCATTCACCATCACTTTCTGAGCCAGCCATCCAGGCAATTTACATTGCAAATACCATCCATACCATGAGCAGCCAGTTGCCCCAAGAGAATCCTGTGGGAAATTGTGTGAAAGGCTTTGCTCATGTCCCAGTAGATTCCATCCACTGCCTTTCCCTCACCCACTGAACTGGTCACCCTGTCAGAGAAGGCAACCAGCTTGATCAAAAACATCAGCCTTTCCTAAACCCCAGCTGGCTGGGCCTGATCCATTGGTTGTCTTGCACCTACCATGTGATCTTTCTCAAATTAATCTGCTCTAAGACCTTCCCCAGTACTGAGGTCAGCCCTTCTTGTAAATGGTGTCCCATTTGTTAATCTCTAGTCATTTGGGGCTCCCCAGGTGAACCAGGACTGTTGAAAAATGATGGAAAGTGGCTTAGTGAATTCTTCAAGCAGCTCCTTCCATACCCTTAGGTGGATCCCATCCAGGCCCTGTAACACTTCTCCCCATCCCGTTTTTCAGCTCAGAGGTTACCCCCAGCATCTTAACAATTACTATTAATAAAGAATGGAGCACTACCCTGACTTTTCGTCATCCTTTGTTACTATATTCCCCTTGCATTCATTAAAGGATGGGAATTCTCTGCAGCCTCCCTTTTGTTGTTGATGTGTTTACAGAAACATTTTATATTATCTTTTATGGCAGTAGCCAAATTAAGTTCTTGCTGGGCTTCAGCCCTTCAAGTTTTTCTCCTGCATAACCTCATGACATCCTTGTAGTCTCCTTGAATGGCCTGCCCCTCCTTCTAAAGATCATAAAGTCTCTTTCTTCCCTGACTTCAACTCAAAGCTCTCCGTTAAGCCAAGGTGGTTTTCTTCCTCACCTCCAAAATTTATGGCAGATGGCAGTAGCCTGCTTCTGTACTTTTAAGATTTCCCTCTCAAAGCACAGGGAATCCAGGGATTTCCTTCTCCTTCAGGACTGCCTCCCAATGGACTTTTTCAGCCAGGCTCCTAAGAAGGCCAAGGTCTGCCCTCCAGAAGGCCAAGCTCTGCTGATTCCACACCTTACTTCTCCAAGAACTGCAAACTCTATTATTTCATTATGTCTGCACCCAAGAAGCCCTCTGACTATCACATCACCCCAAAGTCCTGCTCTGTTCACAAACAACAGGCCCAACAGGACTCCTTTTGGGTCCTTCAGAACTTGAGTCAGGAAAGTATCTTCCACACTCTCCAGTAACCTCCTAGATCATCTTCTGTCTGGTGTGTCTGTATTTCCAGCAGACATGTGATAAGTTGAAGTCCCTCATGACAACAAAATCCAGTGAATGTGAGACTTCTCCTAGCTGCTTGTAGACCATTTCATTCACCTCTTCATCCTGGCTGCGTGGTTTCTAAGAGATTCCCATGACATATTCCTTGTTGGCCTTTCTTTCAATCCTTACTCGTAAACACTCAACCCTAACATCACCATCATTGCATTCTGGGCGATCAAAATTCTCCCATCCTTGTCTACCCCTGCTGAAGAGTTTTTTGCCATACATTGCAGCACTCCAGTTGTGTGGGTCTTCCCACCATATTTCTGCAATGGCAATTATGTCAAAGTTTTCCTGCTGCACCATGACTTCCAGCTCCTGTTTGTTGCCAATGCTGCATGCTTTGGTGTAGATGCATAGCCAGGGAAGTCTCTCAACATTAATATTACAAATGAACTTTTAACCAGTGGACAGCAATTCTAATCAAAGCTGAAGTATCAAGGAAAACAAATTGAGATGGTCAGTTTGGAGGCAGGTTTTTCTAATAAATACAAGGAGTTGGTTATATGCATCATTAAATATTTCAGCTAAGTGAAACTTAGAAAATGCATTGTTGTCAACCATAATTAATACCAATTTGGACAAGAATATTTTAAACACTACTGTAGTAGGTCCTGCTTGCTAGAGACAGCAGAAATTTCTTTAGGCAGTTCAAGACATACAGTTTTCTTATTATAAATTTCTTATTATTTATATTGCCAAGAATTTGCCAATTAACAGGTAAAAATATGTGGAGCATGTTCTTTCTGAAAACTTAATGCTTTAATGTTTTCTATTGTATGTTGGAAACACAACTTATAGCTTTAGCTTCTAGTTTATAGAAAAAGTAGACAAGGCTCACTGAAAAATATAAGTGCAGGCTTTTGTAGATTATTCAAATTAAGTTTAAAGCTAGTTAAACATATTAATATTATTAATCTTGGTCAAATAAAAACGTAGAAATTATCACATTAGTCCATTCAAGATTACATTTTATCTATGCAGTTATGAAAACTGTATATTCATTTGATGGTGAATAGAAAATGAAGGATTTGGAAATTTGTGTAATCACATTTTATTCATCACCAGAGCTGTGCATAATTCCTTATGTGCAACTAGGCAAAATTCTTGGGCAAAAGCTTAAAAGCTCCATCTCTAAGTTTACCAGAAATTTTACCTATCTACCCATGGGTGCATACAGAAATTCAAGCACACATTCACAAATAGATGTAGAGAAGCCTGTCAAAAGGTCTTATCTTTGTTTCTTTGCACAGAAACTAAAGATATGTTAAAAATAAAAATAATTTAAGGAAACCTTTGCCTTTGTGCAATATCTGAGTCAAAATTTCACAGAAACCTTCCTGTGTGTAAAGATGTAATTTTATGAATTGAAAAAAAAAACACTGAGAGATGTAATCAGCATTCTTACTTTCCTTTTTGTGTACATCCTTAGGTTTTTTTTGGTGATGGCTTTATTTTCCACCTCTTCACTTTCATGCTTTTGGAGAAGGTTAACAGAACTGCTGACTAACTGCATTCCCACAAGAGACCTAAGAAATAACCTCAAAATTATACAATGTGTGCTTTAAAGTAATGAAATAGCCCCTCTGTCACCCTTGAGAATAGCAGACAGTAGTTTTGCCACTTCATTCCCTCCAGACTGCTCTCATATGCATTTTATAGTGAAGTATTCCCCTGGAAAAAAACAATGCACAAGTTCTGAATTTTTTTTTTTTTTTTTAATAATTACCAGATGGAATGGAGTTGGTGAGGTGAATGTAACCAGGATTTAAAAATATCAAGTGCCATTAGGTGACGTTAAATGTAATGAAATCTCAAGGTCAACTTAATTTCCTGCATCTCCTTATCTCTTTGACACATAGTACTGTATCTCAGTAGCTGCCACCAACAGCTACCATCAGTGTGCTTGGCTAATTGGTAATCAGACATGTCACTTGGTGTGATCTCATCCAGTCTGACTATTGAACCTGAGTGCAACAACAAAAAAGGAAATTGAAAACTCATAGTAGCTATGTGTTTAGCCCACGTATTTTCAGCAGCATTATATGCCTGCAGTTCAAGCTTTCATTATACTACACTAATAGGCATGTTTGAATTTGATGGTTTTGGAAGTTATTCATATAGGAAATAACCCCATCAAATGCTGAAAGATAAGATTTCTTAGCAGTTCAACAGCATTAAGATAGGGAGAGAGCATTTAAATAAAATTCCTACTCACATATCCTTTCTCATCATTAACCTTTTCAGCATGGAGTGTACCCATCATTGCTGAATGAAACCAGAGAGCATCTCATTGCTGGGATGTGATCCAGCAAAGTGCTTAAGTACAGCTAGGATATAAGGACAAGAATATCCCATCAAAGTTACTGTATGATGACCCACATGATTAAAATTGCACAGAATTGTAGGTAGGTGCTTTTTTGGATTAAGGTCTGAGGAATGAGGTGTTTAAGAGCAGCCTTTCATGTGCTAAAAACATTTACAAATCTTTTTAAGAGATAATATACAAAGAAAAATTACTATCTTGCCTTCGACTGCTAGACTCAGGACAACCTCATATGTGAAAATCCTGCACATTAAGTGATCACTTCATTCCCAAATGAAGCAGTTGTCTGAAATGGCAAGCATAAAGTACTAATCTCTGTTACTAATAAACAAAAGTAAATCATGGTAGAAAACTCGTTTATGTGCAGTAATCTCCAGAGGATTAGCATTTCAAGGGATCAGATTTCCTAAACTCCTCTTTCCTGATAACAACCTCTGCTGTGAGGTGACACACCAATAGGCATAAATTTTCTAGAGCTGCAGATAAGCAGAGGCCATTTGAGGGTTCGAAGTGCAGTATAAATAGATGCAAAGCAGTAGGAGAACTGGTGCTCATCACAAACCTCAGAAGGATTAGCAGTTCAAGCTCTGATTTCCTTGCTGTTTTTAGCTGTGATTTATCATCAGACAGTGCCTGAGCGTCTGTCTTATCCGTGATAATTTAATGGCTTAATGGCAGTCCCTTTATCTGGGGGTCATAATTAAGCTTGTTTGATCAGTCTCCTTACAAGCACATCCTCTGTATTTTTAGCTATGCCTATTTTTTCTCTGTGTGTAGCAGCATTTTTACTAATTAGTGTTAACAGTATTATTGTTAACAATTACTGGTAATGACAACAATCTCTTAAAAGGTTAGCATTTATCTGGAGGAGAAATGCAAGCCAAAAAGGATGCAAGACTTTGAATCTAAATCCATTTATAGGACATTAACTGTAGTGTTGCATCACCTCTTTGGTTTGTCAGGTTCAAATCTAACTCAAATGCATAACTGAATAAAATAATTTTTGATTGAAGTATATTTCTCTGCTGCAAAAATAACATCAATTTGAAAATAAAGATGACTCCAATCTTACAGGCCATTTACTGTCCCTCTCTATCTTCCTACTAATAAGCTGTTTCTTCCATTCTCATGAGAATTTTTTCAATAAAAAATGAATTGTAAAACCTTATTATGGCTGTTTTAAAACATAGGTGTCATCAAAATGACATTTTAGCTATTAAAATCACTATTAAAAGAAGCAACTAATTATTTTTAAATGTACTGAAAGGAAAGGAAACCTTTCTAAGATTTTATTTTTCAATACAATACAGTGACAGGCAAACAAATGCATTAAGTGTGGTGGTTTGGGTTATTTTGTTTTGTTTTTTTTAGGGAAGATCAAATTAAAAAAAAAAAAAAAAACAAACCAGATTCAGATTGGCCACAGTATTTCTTAATTATTGATGTAATTTTCTTAATGAAATACCTTGAAGGCCACAGGGAGATGTGACTAGGTTATGTAGTGATATTTAAGGAAACAGAATTACTGACTTTAGAAAGACATCTAAGGAACCTCACCACATGTATATAGAGGCAAGAGTTATGGTAGTAATATGTGTATAAATCTATGCATATGTGAATTTGTGTGAATTTGCACATCTATATATGTGTTTATATTATGTATTTCATGTTATGTACATTTTTATCATATGCATAAATTTGTGCATTCATAGATTGATTAAAGTTTGTCTTTAAAACAGGTCTTATTCAACTTTTGAAGAAAAAAATTAGTGGAACAGAGAATATATATGTCCAACCTAAATTAATTATTTAGATACTATAACTAATACAGAGAAACAAGGTTCATTGGAAAGTGAGTCATTCCTCTTACCTGACTTGCTTGTTTTAAAATTAGATTCATTGCTTTTCTTTCTCCAGGCTATAGATAAACTCCAGGTGATGTGGCTGAGCTTGCAGCTGGTTTAGGGTTAGCTTAGACTATACCCACATGAACAAAATAATAGTAAATTTCAGAATGAGAATTTTGAATACTTTCTTATTAAGTTACCTCCTTGTTCTTTGCAAATGGAAGAACTGCCACAAAAGTATTATATATGTGTGTATATAAATATATTTTCTGCCTTGTGTAGAAAAGGGCTCACCTGAGAATCCTAAATAAACCATCCTTTTCCTCTGGATATTGTCAAATAACCTATAGTAATATTGATTAAATAGGCAAAGACTTGCAGCCAACCGCAAAGAAAAACAAAATGAAAAAACAACATATCTGTTAGTTCTCCTCTACTAATAATGCAATTTTACTGACTTCTGCTGAGTTTTGCAGGTGGATCAGAAATGGCCTGTGTTCAGTTGTTTGGGCTTGGCAAGAAGGAATTTGATTTTAAGCTTGTTATCTGGCCAAGAGTATGGCAGAGGAATTTACTTGGAGTATTACAGACTATAGTCTCGAAGGAGCTTTTTTCCACACAAAACTCTTAGTCCAGTTGTTGATGAAATCAATGAGAAACTTCTCACTGACTGCAGTGGGATCAGAGAGAAAGTGCCAGCCACATTGCAGCTGCAGCTGGCAGTTGCCTGGGAAGCTGGAATTTTACTGAGCTATGAAGCAAGCAAAATGTGTGAAAGATAGAAATGACAAGGTGTAAGGGAGATTGCAATATAACACCAAAATCCTTACCCAGTATCTGCAGCTAAGGCCAGTGACACTTGGGTGCTGAGCTGGCTCTGGGAGGCCCCAGTGAGATAAACCCACAGTCACTGAGACGTGTGCTTTACACGTCCAACTTCCAAAACTAACAAGACAGAAACATTCCTGGATGAATACTACTTTTGTTGTTGCCAGTATGTGACAAGTTCAGACGATTTTTTTCCACCACTAGAACAAATTGTTAAGGGTATATAAAAGAGGAATCTTTGCCCAGCTCACAGTGAGAACAGAGACAGCATCATGCAGTCACCGCTGTGTTATGTTGTTAGTTGTTCACCAGCTAGTGCCAGATAGAATATAGTCAAATAAATCTCCAAGAACAAAAACATCATGAACCTTTTGAAGTGCTGAAACTTTTGTTTTAAGTTCACCAAAGGTTTCAGTGGATCTTTTTGTTGTCTCTATAGAAAACAATAAATATCTTAAATACATCTCATAGTCTTAACTTTGGCTTTTACTTGCCATTACTTGCATTAATGCTCATTCTAAAAAAGAAACCATAGATATTACAAAACAACTGCTTATGTCTGAAACCTGAAATAAGTTTTCAGTTAATAATGTAACATTGGCTTCTATCTCTGTGTTCATGGTTAGGATTAGAACTGGATTAAATTTGGTTTTATTTTGTGTAGTTTTGCACGAAAATTATCATGGTCTGGTAACATATTCAATCCACTGCTTTAATAGTGTGATTTTATTGGCTATATGTATATATATAAAAAAATCCATATTGGTATGCATATACATAGATACCAGTATGCATATACATAGATAAAATACCATAAATTCTCACTCATTCTTTGATGTGGAAGCAATTTTCAAGAATCTATTTTCACCCACAAACAGGCATGTTATTACTGGAAAACAGCCCCAAATGTGATTTGAATACTTCCGTCACAAAACTAAATTTTGTTTCCACTGGAATATAAATGTAGTTTTCACTAGATTAGATCCAATTATATATCTATAACAAACAATCTCCATGATATTTAAGACATTTTTATTGCATTATGAAAATTTTGCATAATATGGTCTTCTCATCCAAGCCTCAAATTCTGTTTTCATTTCTTCCACTGATTTACTTTTTTTTGATAGAGAAGCCCTTTAATCTCCCTGAACTTCAGTTTACTCATTTGAAGTAGATGAGGAGACAAGTGTGATCTAATTGATGTTTATAAAGCTCTTTGAGGCCTTGTAATGAAAAATAAGTCAGAAGTGATAAATATTCTTAAAGGTGCACTCCCTTTTTCTTTGCTTCAATTTTTGCCAAAAATCTATGTGTAATTGCTAAACTTAGTATTATCGGGGGGTTTTATGCTCTTTTCACAGTCAGAATTCTTAAAAATGTTACATTATGTATATTCATACTCAAATCACCATTTTCCTTCCATTGTCGGCATGATACAGTTTTGAAAAGACTAATTTTTCATTTTTCCTGTAATTTCATGATGCTCTTATTAAATTCCAAAATCTGCAATTCCATATACAATGGTAGACTGCTGTAGACATATAGAAACCCAGCTGTATATGTCCTAAAGTGTTCAGCAGAGAAATGTATTCAAAATTTGGATGTTAGGGGACAATGCATTAAGAATGAGCCTGATAATAACATAAACCAGCATCCTGTCCTCTATATTTGCAAAAATAAATATTTATATATAAAAAGTAATATATGTAACAACCTCTCTCTATAAAAAGGTTTTTCTTTTCCTTAAAACAAAAGTAATAATCAGGTTTCAATGCACAAATATGCTTGTATCTGTTAACAAAGAATAATTATTCAACGTAATAAATTGTTTGGTAGTGAATTAGAAATAACAATTTGAGCTTTCCATTGGATTTTTTTTTTTTTTTGTCTTTGGAAAAGGAGGGCAGGCATTGACATATTTTCAGTTTTGGTCTTTCCATTCTTAAGAGACAGGAAATATTGGGCCTATTCCAGGCCTATTTTGAATTCTGGAATACAATTTCTCCCATGATAATATAATTATATGGTTGCAGAATACTACAGCCATTGGAGCTAATACCAATACTGTAACTTAAGAACTGACAGATCAAGACCCGATCTCTTCTTCTTATATATGGTCTGTAAAAGCTGCTTCCTTGGGGAAAAATATGTAAAGTCCTGTAATCATTCTTCAGACCCAGTGGGGGTCCTAACAAGGTGGGGGGTGGACATATTAACTCATTTATGATCTTGGACTTCAAGCAGTAACTTGCTGTTAATGGACACAACACAAAAAATAGTGCCATCTACATCTCTATTGCTATTTCCTTGCATTTTCTATTGTGCTGATGGGGAAAGGAGTATGGCTCTCAGGAATTGAGGGAGATGACAGTTTGGAGAGGGTTATTAATTACCAGCTACTATTCATGGGTTTTCTGTTTAAATGTGCAGGAATATGAGATTTGGATGTGAAATCAAGCTCATATCTCCCAGGCAGCTGTTCTGCACTAGAAATACATAATTTAGAGCACTTCTGACTTCAAGCTCTTACATGTCATTTTAATGGGTCATTGACAAAATGATGTGGGGGGAAGAGCAAAAAAATTAACTCCTCCCAGAAAAGAATCAGAAAGAGAGATCATTCCTCTATTGATGATGTTGTACAGGGATGCTGTTTTGGAAAAAAAAAAAAAAAAAAAAGAAGATGGAAATTACAAGTTGTAGGTATGAAGTAAAAAAAATAGGGCACTATAGTTACCTTAATAGGTGTCAGCTGTACTATGTAGCACATAAACCCATGCTGAAATTGAGTTACAGAACAGGCTGGAAAAAGTCAGCAGTAAGTTGCTTGCCTGCTTACAAATCTGACCTACCACTGGCAAAGAGAATCTCTCTATATGATTTCTGTGACAACTGAAATAATTTTTATGTCTTCCCCACTAAAATTTCAATAGGTAGGAAATAGTTTTCATATTGCAAATCTTCACATTTTGCTTAGGAAAGTTCCTGCCAGGGACAGCATGTGAAGCATTACAGTTTACATTTTGGAAAAGAAGCCAGATCCTCAGGGAGAAGCGATGGAACTTCACTCTCATCAAGATTCTTCCCCAAACACAGGAGAACTGAAATGCTGCTTTGAAGAGCCGCGGCTAAAAGTTAAAAGCAGGCCACCACAAAGGGTCGAAAACCCAATGTGCAGAGGCCAAATGCTTGCTGTTACTGAAAGTAGTTATGACTTTATCAAGGCACAAGGTATCATCAGAGTTGGCATAAAAACAAAAGGTTTCTCATGTTGTGAAAGATGATAAGGATTAGACTTTACTGTGAAGCCTCCCTGTGTAGTACTGTGGAAAAACCCAAACAATTCCCTTATACTTCAACTTTAGTTATCTTATTGACCCTTTTCTTATTGGTTGTCTGTTTTCTTCTAATTTAAAAAATATCTTGAGCTCAATACTATTATTTAATTAGTGATAAGTTTGAGAATCCCCAGGTAGACCTGTTCTTTACCTCCTTTGACTAACTACTAGTTTCTTTGTAAGCGGATAAATCAGTTAATGACATAGGATATTCATTTAAGCCTAAATTTACCCTTTTCCATGACCCAAATAACTCATAAAGAACATCAGAATTCATATCCATGTGCAGTTTGTCTTGCATTTATTGACTGAAAAACATAATTAACTCTGTACAAAAAGAGATCATGATAATGCTTTTCCCAAAACCTGAAGGTCTCAGAAACTAAATACCTATTGGCTGCCCATATTGGTTCATTGCTTTCTCTACATGTATGTAAAGTTGGAGAGTTGTTTTCAGATTCCTAACACAGTGGAAAAAAAATCTAAAATTTTTGAAGTCTGGTGATAATAACTGGTGATGGTTTGTACATTGGTGTGAAGAATAAATACTGAAATCTACAGGCTTCTTTATTTTCTTTTCCAAATGAAACAAGTAGTTAATTCTTATAGAATTAGGACAAAACCTCATTTTATTGACAGCACTTTCCTCTCCTCTGCAAGAAAAGAATGATTCATACTAAATGGTGTGAGTTGGCTGTGAAGCTCTCTGCAATTTTTTCTCAGGACATGTACTTTAGTGACAATATCATCCACATAGAGACCATAGCATCAAATGTAGGAGAACAAATGTTCTGGTCAGTTTTTTAAAGATAGCGTTGGTGTATATGCTGCTGCTAAAATGTAGAAACACTTCTACATTCCTTTTTCCCTTTCTGTGTTTTTCTTACCAATATTTGATGACACAACCAAAAATAGACACAAATTTGGTCTGTACCAAAAAGTTCTAGAATTTGAATAACTTCCAAAGAGATTAAAAGACATATTTGGTCTACTGAGTACTGGTTGGTCAAAAATCTCCTCCATGTTCTACTATAATTAATTAGGGATTTTTAATTTAATTTGACTAGGGTCATTCTTCGGGAAGTTCCAGGGAAGTTTCAGGGAAGTTTCAGGGAAGGGAAGTTTCAGGGAAGGGAAGTTTCAGGGAAGTTTCAGGGAAGTTTCAGGGAAGGGAAGTTTCAGGGAAGGGAAGTTTCAGGGAAGGGAAGGGAAGTTTCAGGGAAGGGAAGTTTCAGGGAAGTTTCAGGGAAGTTTCAGGGAAGGGAAGTTTCAGGGAAGTTTCAGGGAAGGGAAGGGAAGTTTCAGGGAAGTTTCAAGGAAGTTTCAGGAAGTTTCAGGAAGGAAGGAAAGGGAAGGAAGGAAGGGAAGGAAGGGAAGGGAAGTTTCAGGAAGTTTCAGGAAGGGAAGGGAAGGGAAGGGAAGGGAAGGGAAGGAAGGGAAGGGAAGGGAAGGGAAGGAAGGGAAAGGAAGGAAGTTTCAGGAAGGAAGGGAAGGGAAGGGAAGGGAAGGGAAGGGAAGGAAGGGAAGGGAAGGGAAGGGAAGGGAAGGGAAGGGAAGGGAAGGGAAGGGAAGGGAAGGGAAGGGAAGGGAAGGGAAGGGAAGGGAAGGAGAGATACTTTGATCATTTAAAATATCATAGCAGAATCAAATACCATCAAAATAAAGAGACACAGATGACTTGTAGAATGGCCTAATTTTTGTAATTACATGATTAGATTCATTCAGTGACACTGATCTCTTCAGATCCATGTTTAGGTCTATTGATCAGAAATCTGCCTCACTGTTATACTAACAGATGTACAGTTATTAATCTTGGAAAGAATCCACATCCCCTTTTCAGAAAGATCAGAGAAGCTAATTAAGGATGACATGGCATCTTGTGCGGAGGAACTGCACTGCCCTTCCTATAAATGGGCAATAATTGTGCCAGAATGCCAGAACCTATGAAACAAATAGCAGGAAAAATAATTGTGCTATACTCTTTTTTTTTTTTTTTTCCCCATTCCTCTCTGCTGTTTCAATCCCAAATACTTGCCAGATTACATGTTCAGTGTAGCAAGTGTAGCTCTGCAAGCAAATGCATGACACCTGCTAACTGTTGTTCCCTTCTCAAACTTCTCATTTACCAACCTTTGTTAAGTGCTCCAGTGGGTTGACACAGCAAAATTCATGCCAAAACTTCTCTCTACAAGAGCACTAATAGCTCAACAGTATGAGCCAGGGTTATTAAACCACATCCTGAGCAGTGTCTGGACTATTTGGAAATATAAATAAATAATGAGGAAAATACAGGAAATCTGTGCTCAGAAGAGATTTGTATTCAGACTGTTGGAGTTCAGTTACTGCCAGGAGTATATGATGTACAAAACATAGTATTTGTATGTTCATTTTGCAAGATAAAATCTTAGATCTATTAGCAGCCTTGCCTGGATGAACAATAATGACCCAAATCAGAGATCATATCATTTCTTGTCTGTTTTTGAGATTTTGGCCTAGCCTGTTCAAGCAAGTTATCTTTGTTTTTTTTTTTACCATGCTTAAACCTGTTGAAATGTTTTCTTATATGATTCGTATGTTTCTTTGGAGATGAGTCCTCCAGACATTTAAATATCAAGACAAGATTTTATCATCAAAATAAATATATTTTTACTGAATAAACAAAAAAATGCTCTAGAGAAGAAATGTAGGGGCAGCTTGTGCAATTATTTTGGTCATTCAAATGGCAAGAGTGTGATACATTACTTATTCAATGACTAAGCTTATTAAATTTTGGGGAAATTAATTATATTTGTATGGTAAAGACTTTAAGACATCTGAATGTGTGGTTAAGTACATAAGTAGATGAATTTTAGTGCCTACAATGTTGGTGTCCACAAATGAGGAGGTAAAAAGCACAGTAGAGTGGAAAAGATACAATCACAATATTGAAAATCAGGGTTGTAAAGATAGTTCTCAGAAAGAAGAAGAGAGGAATTGCAGGTATTAAAGGATAAATTAGGGCTTTCCTTCTCAATTTAACTGAAGATCTTAATTTGCCCAAGGCTGATTATGTTAATCTTAAGTCACAATAATCTAAAATAATGGGAGAGGAGCGAGGGACTATGGCTACATTGGAATACCAGCTTGGGTGCACTCAACCCTGAAGAGTATGGTAAGTGATTTTTCCCATAGAATCCATGTTCCTAATTCATCTGTTTTACTTAGCTCAAAAGATTATAAATTCTCAGAGCAGTTTGTTTTGTTTTGCTGGGCAGTAAAAGGAAAATAGGAAGAAGTAAAGGCGGGGAAGCATGTAAGGCAAGATTGATTTTAGAGTCTCTAATGGCAGGTTTATTGATTCTGACTCATGAAGTATGAAGTTATAGATTTGTGTGATGTTACAAAGCCAGCTAAAACAGCTACATAATGGCACACACTACCCAAGTATTGGTCAATTAAATTCTTGCTTTATATCTTTTGGCTGTTTAATGTACACTGTAGACATGATTTAACATCTGTATCAACCATTCAAGCTCTTTTTAGGTTACCAAGTTTTTTAGTAGCAGATAGTATTGTGTACTCTAAGAAATTAGGGCATGAGAGCGATGCGATTCTCCTAAAAATAAGATTTTACATCAAAAATAAGAAGACAGATGTTGGTGGCATTTACATATTTTCAACATGTCTAGTTAAATGCAAATTATTTTGCATTGAATAAAATTTTTCTTTACTAAAAATAAAATATAAAAAAATACTGTTATTTATTGTGCATATTGGTGCTTTGTCTGTGAGGATAAGTTTAAACAAAACTCAGAAAGACCTTATGCAGGAAGAAAAAGTGTCATAAGGTGGTATTTAGTCTTCTGGAAGTATTCTAGTTAAGCATCATGATGATAGATTTCCAGGAAAAAAAATCTTTCAGCTTGACTTATCTACTGACTTTGGAGTCAATGGAAAGAACAAGTGTAGTGTAGTATTTAAAGTAGAGTCACAAAGTAAGCTGTTTCCTGTTTGTGAAATTTAGGTTTTGAGTGTTTTTCTTTTCACTGACAGTAGAGTTGGCCAGGTATGCAAATATTAGCCAAGCGATCCAAAATTCTCCTTCTCAGTTTGACCTGGGGTGCAAAAGCATCTGTAATGTTTATATCTGACACCTCTAGAAGGTGGTATGAATACAGTAATTTACTATTTTTAAGTGTGATGGTTGTATGGAAAAATGCTTTAGAAAACAAATAAGAAAATAAAGAATCTACCAAATATACATTTTTTCTACTGTTTTTGTCTAAAGCAGCAATGAACACCATTAGAAGAGTATATGGTTCCACAGAAATGTAAAGATGAATCTTTACAAGGCCTTTTAGAAATCTACATGCATGACTGAGCACTGCTGCACTAGTCTCTGCCCTGCTCAGCTTGTTAACATGGATCTAGCTAATGTAGTCAGAGTAACAACACCTGCACATAAGCACTTTTTACGACTGGATAAAACTTATTTGTTATTAGCTCTGTAAACTCTATGGCATTCAATGTGCTCTCTACATGCAAATTGTTCTCTATTCCAACAGATTTTCATACCCATATGTATTGGTTTCCTTGTCTGGTGAAGTTCCCTTTCCAGCAAACTTCAACCTCTATAGTAAATTGAAGAAATGCTAAGATTTTGTAGAGCAATCATGTGGATATGTTGACTAACTTGGAACAACAGATTTTCTATTTGTCTTAATTTCAATATGACAGAGTAAGTGGAACACACAAGAAGCCTAGAATCTTCAAAGATATATTTTTCAAATGAAGTCTGGACAGATACCTATTTAATCTTCTTCAATTTGTCTCAAGAAAACATGGATTAGAATTTATGAATTCTTATCTCTGTATCTTATATATATTTCATTCAGCTTCACTGCTCCAGAGCAAGAAGGATCTGCTTCTGTAACTGTTCCTTTTAGTTGGATCCAAAACACAGTGAGTAGTTTGTGAGTAAATTTTATACATTCAGTTCTTCAGCTAATGAATTTGAAGTCACCCCTGCATTTCACTGCCAAATGTACAAGCTGCTCAGTCCAATTTAATAAAGATGTTATTGTCATGAAACCTTTATGCAGAAGCAAAGCAAAAACAATACTTACATGATGTTTCACATAATAAAATTTGCTCACACCAGCTTTTGGGCTTGTGTCGAGCTATTAGCTACTGCAATATAGACTAATGTAGAAAAAGACATAGCTTTTCATTACAGGAGAAAAAATGGATGATTGGATGACAAACATTTTATTAAAGGTGATTTTTGATATTTATGATATCCCATTGAAGATGAGTTAGTTGAGGTAAAAATACATATATCCAATGATTGATGTATTCATTTTCCAGAAAACAAAGTGTGATTTTCCACTATCTCTGTAACCCACTTAATATGGATTTCCCTGGTTTTACCATTAATTTATGATAATTAAAGACACAATAACTATGAAAACAAAATTGGAAAGAGAATCAAAAATCTAGGAACATGAAGGGAACTTAACCCTGTTTTGCTATTTCCCTCCAAAATGTCTATGAAAATGATCCTTCAATTTCAGTAGAATATGAAAACAAGAAACCCCACAGAAGCTGAAGAAAAGTCAGGATCAAATTCTCTTCTTCCAACTGATTTTATATAGTATTTCTGGTCCTGGTTCTCAATTAGTGGTGCATCATGAGAGCATGTTGAATTTGAGGACGTTACTGTGTCTTATTCATTTACTGCTGCTGCACCTCCAAAGGGTATAGATTATACAATTATCTATATTGCTCTTTTCCTGCTGAACCTGAGAGGTTTTGTGTGAGGCCAGATTGCTTTATGGGAACTGGAATAACACTCACAGCAGTGATTCACTTCTTCTTTTCCCTAGCCAAAACAACGAAGCCAGCTCACAGTGGGAGCATAGGTATGCAGAGCCTCACCAGTAATAAGTAGGAACTCTTTGGATGTAAAGGGAAACAGAGAAGGAATGGAGTTCATGAACATGTATTGCCTCCAATGGTTGGGGTGGGTGTAGGCACACTCTTCACAGTCGTGCCTAAATTCAGACTCCATTCCTTTGTCATTTTGCATGGATCTCATCAGTTTAGTGTTGCTTACCATGAACCACAACTATATCTTACACTTAGAGGCAAAAAGAAAAAAAAAATAGCTAGAAAGAAAGCTTTCTTTCTGGTTTTTGTTGTTCTAGTTTGTTTGTTTTTTAAAAACTTTAATAAGTTAAATAAATGTCATAGATCAGACCCATAGCTTGTGTAAATCAGCTCCACTCTGTTGATTTCAGCTCAGCTGAGAATCTGGCCCAGTAATTTTTAAGTCAAACAACATAATCTGATTTGCATGAAACGTTACATGCAAGGATGAACTGGGAAACATTATGTGGGATCCTTCATTCAGCTTTTTAATTACTTTTACATAATTCTACAAGACAGAGATTATTACATTTAGCGGACAATGTTTGATCCCCTTTGGTTAATTTAAATCTCATTTAAAAGTTCCTGTGGGAGGTTTTGACAGAATTTTCAGAATGTCTGACACCACAACCGTGTTACACCAACAGCAGTAAAAGTCTTCAAAATACATGACAAAATTAACAAATCCTCTTTAAAAATCAAAATATTATTCAAAAGCAAGCTATGCACACACATTTACTTATTTTCCTTATACAACTCTTATGAGGTGAATAAATGCTTTTCTCCAAATTGCATATGGGAAAACTCAGAGTGGCAAAGTGAATTGCTCACTGCTACAGTTTCTGGTTTGAAGTTTGGTGTATTTTGGCTATTAGATGCTGTATCCTCTTCTTGTTAATTAGAGGTGTTTTGGGATTGTTGTTTTTTTTTTTTTTTTTTTTTCTTTGTACTTAACAAAAGAGAAGAAAAAATTCCTCTGTTCTTTCACTTTCCCAACATTTCTAAATTTCTTCCTCTATGCATAGCTCTTTAGCTGTATTTCTGTTTCTGGTAGATTCATCTTCCTCATCTGTGTCTTCCGCCTCATCTACTGCACACAAAAATAATTTATTATGACATAATTTTAAAAATAAAGGAGATTTTTTTTTCTTCTTATTTACAGATAGACAGCAAAAAAATATAAGAAGACTTTATATGTACAAAGAAAAGAATGATTATTGTTTAAATTGTTTAAGTGCTCCTTAGATGGTGGTTTTTTATGGCACTTTTTTTTTTTTCCCCCAAGACTTTATATACTGGAGTAGGAGCATGGGCATCTCAGAATGAATAATATTTGTTCTAAGATATGTGAAGATGTATTCCTAACTACTCAACTTCTTTCAAGCCTTCAGACTCTCCCATCTCACACTTTACATAGACTCTAGCCTAATTTTTTTTACATGGTTCCTTTGCTTCCAAATTTCTATGTCTACATTACATTTTATTTTGACATTGAGGATGGCTAGAAAAGTCCCTCATAATATATGACATGAATGAATAATATAGCACTGGAACATTCTGTCAGCTGCATTCTCCCAAGTAGTTTTAGATATATAGTTTTAGAATTAGCCAGATTGTTGTCATGCTCTGGCATGTCTTGAGAATAGTTAGAAGCCAGACTTCTATAAAATATTATCTGAGTAGTGGAAGCAAAAAGGTAGCTTGAAAGCAGCCCCAATACACAAGGTAAAGCTCATAAGAGGTTATGAAATGACAGTAAAAAGCAGGGTAAAAAAATGGGACCTCTGGAAATACTTTTAATAGTTGTAAAAATACGATAGGAATATGAACAGTATATAAATATATAATATATAAATTGCTCTCAAAAAGAGCAATTGGACTCTTAGTAGAGGTTGCCACAGCTGATAATTTTTCACACAGTATTTAAAAAAACCATAATAATATATTGAGCCATTAAGCTAACATGGCTGGTGCCCAGGAACCCATTGTGAGATCCTTTGAGTTCATGCATGTCCTGGTGTTCAACCAAGAACAGATTCACACAGGGTAGCCAAGAACTCTATTACCCAGCAAATTTGGAGATTGCACAGAAACCTTAGGTGGTCAGCTAAACAGAAAATGCTGTGCTGGGCAGCTCTGCCAGCAGGGAAAGCTGCATAGGGGAGCTCTATAAATAACACCTTTACTTTTATCACAGTTCAACAATGAGGATAAGACAATCTCTATCTGTTTGATTATCATGTGCTGGGTCTGCAACACCACCATTTAGTCAAGAAAAAGCCTCTTTAGGTGGGATTCAGTTTGAGACCAAGGCACCTAAGTCTGGATGTCTGTATTAAGGTCTCTCTATCACTAGTAGGACACTCATCACACATCTTGTCAGTACACTAGGAGGAAATTAATAGTTCTGCTAAGTTTAGATTAAATTTCTTGGCATTGTTTAAATATAGGTGTCCTGAGGCACTTTAGAAGCACTGGAATACCTAGTATCTATTCAGGTAGATAATAACCCATAGGTCTCGTGCCAGCATTAGACACGTAGTACACTGTTACTCTCTGAAAACTGAGACATTTGCACAAACTGAGACTTAATACAAGATCTATGGAAGATGTGCATTCTTGCATCAATGAATGGAAGCCAGGGAGAAGCAAAAATATGGGTTGTCTAATGTTTCTGGATGCTTTTCTGCAGGAAAGTATCCTGGACTCTTTTTGTATTTTCCAGTTTTGCCTCTGTCACCATGCACAATGATGTTCCCACAAACAGGGGCAGCAGTGCAGGCTGGTGGAGGCAATGCAATGAGGAACAGCTCTGTGATTTTTTTTTTTTTTTTTTTTTTTTTTTTTTCCCACCACAATCCCTTCCCTGGTTATATACTTCTTTTTAGAGGTTGTTCTTCCCAGTCCATATAAAATACATCAGGAAATCATTCTTCTCTAGGTCTGCCTTCCAATCTCCCTGCTAGAATAGATAGCTGACTCATTAAAAAATCTTTTGCACTTTTTAAAAAACAATAATTCATATAAATGACTAGGACTAATTAGATAACTTAAAACTGCATTCAGCTTTACAGCTATCAGCTAACCAATCTTCATGACACCCCTGTGGAAATATAACTGAAAAGTTTACAACCTAGGTACAAGGGTATTTCTTATGCTAAATATAAACAACACCTTCTAGTTACTGCAAATGCATATTTTATATTTTTGGTTGTTTTTATTTCTTATATAATTATTCCTATTTTTTAAAGGTGAAAGACAACAAAGTTTTATAAACTTGTTTCTTTGTTAGTAGGAAGCTCAGCATTTTGAAAAATAACTTAGATTTCATGAGAGGCATTGAAAAATTGGAGAAACAAAATTGGAAGACTGCTGTTAATGTGTTTCTTTTTTTCCCCAAAGTACAAAACCAACTACCTGAAAATATATTAAAAAAATAAAAAAGTTGAGCTCCAGTCAAAAAGCAGATGGACACATAGTAAAAAAAGAAAAATAAGTGATATCTAAAAAAAGCCTTTTCCTTATAGGATCGTATAAGATAAGTCTTAATGTGAGATTTTTTTCTCACTTCTCTTATTCAAGTATGAGAAAAAGATAATTAAAGTGAAAATTAGGTGCTAAATACTTAGCGAAGTATGAAAAAATACAATAAAACTACCTATTTAGACCTCAATGGAGCACAGTTTTACCTTTTCAGCCAAGGATATGAAAAATACATAAGTGAAAGAAAAGCATATTAAGAATGAAAACAATTTTTCTACGTAAAATTAGCAGCTGGAGAGTTAGAACTTGGCTTAGTATTAGCAAATTGTTTATTGGTTGTAACACTAGTGATAGTCCCAGAGCAACAACTGTAATCAGAGATCTGTTTACAAAGCTAATTCATTCAATTTATTCATTTCTTCCTCTTCTCATAAAAAATAAAAGCTTTCTCTATCACCGCTCCTGTCTTAACTCCCATAAAAATGTGATTGTGGGAGAAAAAAATCCCAACAAACAACATAGACTTTCAGACTGGGTAAATTTCATTAAAAAACTTACAGCTGACAAATATTTGCAAGTCGGAAGGGACTTAGGAATATTATTCCATTGTAAGTTCACCAGAGAATTACTGGGGAAAAAATGCAAAAAGCAATTTCATGACACAAAAACAATCAGGTAACATTGTAAGCATAAGTATTTCCATGTTCTGTATCCACTCTCTGACCTTATCACAGTTTTTACTGCTTGTATGGTCAGGGATTCATAAGCTCAGCCTTTACAAGAGCTGGTATGTTATGTTATCAGAAGACATTATCTGAAAATATCTGTCCAACAGGCAGGAAGGGAAAAGAAAGTTAGCAGCAGGGAACTGGATTAAGGCCAGTGGCAGAAATAATGAACAAAGGGTATCCCATATACAGGCATCAAGCAGCTTTTAACTTGTCAAGTGAGTTCTGAAGGCATCCTTACAAATACGTGTGACACACTTATCATCTAAGTCCAAAATGCGTAGCTGTACCGTGTCTTGCAGTGAAACAAGAAACCATAGCACTTTTCCCTGCAGTCTTACCCACATTTGACTGCTTCCAGGCTGGAAAGCAGAAGCTGTAGATCTCCTGCTTCCCTAATCCCCAGCCTCTAGTAAACAAAGCCAAGGGCAGAACGATGGCATGTGGGCAGGTGAGGGAAGCATGGTGTGCTGACTGATTTGCTTGAAATATTGGCTTAAAATCTTCTCACCTGGTTGGCAGCAGGGACCAAGCTTTATCTGCACTGAAAGTACCAGTGTGTTTTCAGATAATGTTTTTGATAAATCCTTTTCTCTCTGTATTTGCCCAAACAAAATCTTTAAGCAAGCCTGTAGCACCACTGGAGTTCACCAAAATCTATTCTAGCTCAGCAGTTAAGGTGAGGCAGGCAGAGGGGCAGCTCAGTGTGCTACCTGACCCAGGTTCCATATGTATGATTATATACACTATACACATATACTTACACACATAGTATGTATGTATACATGTAGCCTTCAAAGCTAGGGTGCAGCTTTTTGTTATTTTGCAGATCAATTTCTGCATTCCATGGCCAAGACAAGTCTGTCAGATGAAAGGAGAAATAATTCACAACCTTTTAGCTGGTCTTGCAGGGGATTTCTTACTTCCATTTGAATGTCTAGTGATTGGTGAACAAGCCTCTGCAGCTCAGCAGAGAATCCTCAAGTGGCTTCTGGTGTTATTTTGATGGTATTAAGACAATGATGCATAGCATATGTTGGGCTTTTTTCTCTGAATTCTCTTTTTCCTTCTGAAGGTATGCTCATGCTTTCTAAATTGGAATAAGTCTTTTAACTTAGAGTAGAATGTGTCAAAAGGAATCTCTTTAATTTTTTTGGCTTTGAAACTAAGTGCATTAAATGGAATTGCAGCATTTTTCTGTGATTGAAGATTTGGGATTATACATTTTTCTTTCAGAAAGCAAAACGCTTTTCATCAAAGACATTTTCATAGTAGTGAAATTAAACACAATGTGATATTAAATAAAAATTGGACTATTTGCTTGAAGTAATTCAACTATTTGCAGATTTGACCGCATAACAATGTTCAATAACAAAACCAGAGATGGTCAGCAGTATCTTTTTGTAAATAAATATGTAAGATGACATGCTATTTATCTAGGACAAAAGAATTGTCTGGCTTGAAATAAAAAAGGTAAATGCGTTTAATTAATTTTTAAAAAGGGTTTAAAATACAAACTAAAAAATCACTTTAATCAACATTCCTAATAATACAGTGATATAAGTGTAAGGGAAGATACATATTCTTTCCTTACAGCTGGGAGCAACATTTTCACAAGGTAAGACATACAAAGGGCTGTAAAGTGGGAATGGTGTGTCTAGGCTCAAATTTATGATCCTGAAAATATATACTTAACTGATTGTAGGAGTGCCAAAACATATAGACTTGTTAGCACTTGAAATGAACATTCTTCAGGTGCCCCTGCATTCCCAGTATAGGTTCTATTTTTATGTGCCAGAACAGCTTTAAATCTCCCAATCAAAATCTAGAAAGCAATTTTTACTCCAATTTAGTCCACTGTACACCTATATTAGACAACTAGCACTACAGAGAGCACAGAAGTGGCTGTCATTTCCTTTTAAAACACAGCAACAAAATGAGTAAACCAGAGAGAGTTCCCTTTTACAATAACATTATCTGCACTGTAGCCAAAGTGAAAATCTAGACATGACTGTGAAAACATTAAAGATACCACTTTAGTGGGTGAAGGAAGGAAAGTCAGGACTTAAAATTTAAGGAATTATTTAAGAAATCATTATTTTCTTGCATTATGTCTCATTCTTTAAAATAAATAGATGTTTTTTAGGAGTAAATTGAAGTCCAGGTATCCATAACCTGGAGAAATTTCCTTAAGGTTTAGCAACAGTTCAGCCACACTTTTTCTTGCTCTTTGAATCATCAATTCAATCCAGAGGAGCTGAAGCTACTCCAGTCCAGCTTGTTATTTGGTGCTTAAATTCCCCTCCTGCTTGCAGGATGAATAGCTTTGACACCCCTTACAGGGCGGAAGCTCTAGTATCTGCATCCATATCCCTCAGTGTAAGCATTTGAATTATCAGAATTAACTGTAGCAAGATTCTTCATCTGGCTGTAGATTTTAATTAAAATTCTAGACTGAGTGTATTGTCTTGCTAAAATCATATTTTACATATTGGGAATTCCAAATGAGTTGTTGCTTCCCAGCCCATCTGTGAATCATAAAGTGGTTTAGGTGGGAACCAGGTGCTACTTTCTAACATATGTTACAGCTTAGATTTCAGCATATTACAAACTTTATCTTCCAAACCAAAGGAGTCCGGATTTTCATGCCACTGTCTCAGGTGAAAAGGATCAGTCTGAGACATAAATGATTTAAATTCTATCTGTGTATCAGGTTAGAGAGAATTAGGCAGTCTGAGTGTCAACCTGCATGACAAAGGACATTTTTTACAGCTTAAAATTTCATCACACAAGAGAAATACTTTTCTTTTTGAATCACTTTCAGGATTTACTTTTCAAAACTTTGTCTCTGGCAAATGCAAAAATAAAAAAACTAACTTTCTTATCAATGCATTACTAAATCAGTTGCACATTTCTCTAACCAGCTGCATGTTTAAAGAAAGAGATGGGAATTGTAGAGAGAGTTTAGATGGTAGTAAAAAATCTGCAGTCCTCCTCACCTATGAACTTAAAACCTAGAACAAATTGTGTACAACTCTTTCTCCCCATTGTGAGTTAAAAAGGAAAAATAGTAAAGAATCTATGTTAATCTTTTTAACTACATTTATCCCACTTATGAGTGGGTGTTGGTTTATCTAGAAAGATGACCAACTTAACCCTGATTCAACCCCACGCTTGGAAAGATACTTTCAAGTATATTACTTTGCTTATTGTGTTTAAAATTGATTTCATGGAAGGCTGAGTACATTCCTGCTTCTAAAAAAGATTAACCTTCTTCATTAGAAGTGACACAATCCGTAATTATTTGGAATATTTTAACTGTAACTTTATGATATTTATGTGACAACATTTCATAAAAAGGAGGCATAATACAATCTATATAAATGGCCAGACAATGTTTCTTTTCTATAGTAAACTGCAGCTCATGCTCATGACAGAGAAAATGAATATACAAATGAAGAGTTTGTTTCCCAGCGACTGTACAATAAATACTTCCCTGGGAATGTTAAGTGTCAACAGACACACATTTTCTATAAAATTATTGTTTCATTTTTATGGAAGACAAATTCTCCTCTAAGTTTTTCTAAAATTGCTTGCTTCCTTTTTTGATGCTATTTTATTTTGCATACAACTACATTTGTGAAAGATGCAAATGATATTAAGATTATGAGACTTCACTGTAACTGTGTAAGCTTACACCACGTTCTTTCTCTCTCTTATCCTCTCTATACACATACCACACACATACATATATATACAAAGATAAAGATATTATAAACATCAGATAAAAGAAAGATACAAACATGTATAAACAGGGTACTGGTAACAATTCCTAGAAGCACTGCTGGTATCTGTATAGATATGCCATAAAACTGTGAGCCTGCTTTCAGGTTTCAAGTGCATTGAATTTATATCCACGCTATGTGTCTTACTGCCAAAAGAGTAGATGTTTTTCTATTGATCACAACAACCTTGTGTCAGGTTGAATGCACCATGATACACTTTCCTGATTAAGTCAACTCTTTCTTCATCATAAAGTCACCAAAAAAAAAAAAAAAAAAAAAAAAAAATATATATATATATATATATATTTTTTGTGTCTATGAAATTGCATTCCTCTTCAATAAAGAAGCAAAACAATTTTTAAGTATGGTCAAATAAGGTTCAACATTTTATTTTCTTTAGTTGTTATGCTAAATATTTTTTATTATTATCTTGGATATAATTTGTAGTACCTCAATAAGTGAGAGCATGCTGTCTTTCTAGCAGACTCTTGGAAAGTTTATGAGTACAGGAAGCTCCAGTTTTGCCTGGCTGCTGTCAGCAGGTGTACTTGCCAATGAAACAAGAATGAGTAATGAGTTGCCATTAAATATCATAGGTTTGGACATGTGTCCAAAGAGAGGTTTTAGGAAAGGGATAGCTTTTGCATTGCTAAGACGGAGCAAAGATAATGGGGACTAATGGCAAAATAATTTGTTTATTAAAATTTGGCTTCTCAAAGTTATGTGCAAGCAAGTAATTGAGTGGGAGATGTTTCTGGTCTGGTCTGACTCTTGGCACCTTCTTACCTACATATGGTATGATTAGCAAAAGAGGAGTGTCTGCCAGCATTCCTGGAGAGCTTGAAGTGAGTTTGAGACTTTTATGTTTGGACACAGATCATATATGGGTCTTTAGGACAGGTTAAGTTTTCTCCAGGCAAAAATGCTGAAATGGATAGAGACAATCAGGAACTCATTAGATGAGTACACTAGTATGAGCAATAGGAAATATCTTGCAAACCAGATTTTTTTCCCCTCTGCCCATTCACCCTGATCATCATTAGAATAGAATCATAGAATAGTTTGGGCAGGAGGGGACCTTTTCAGTTTCAATCCCCCTTCAATGGACCAGGTTGCTCAAAGCCCATTCCACCCAGGTCTTGGACACCTCAAGGATGAGGCGTCCACAGCTTTCTCTGGGCAACAGATTCCAGTGCTTCACTGCCTTCCCAGTAAGAAATTTCTTCCCAATATCTAATCTAAGCCTACTCTCTTCTAGTTTAAAGCCATTCCACTGTGGTAATTATGTTGAGACAGACATGACTGGTGTCATCACCAGTCCTTTATTAAAAGCTTTACATGTCTTCTCTCAGACAGCTTTACACAGCACTGACTCCTTTCCTCACAGGCAGCTTCACACAGCACTGACTCATTTCTTCTGGAAGTTTCCTTCCTCCTTCTACGTGACTGGTTAACCCAACCTGTCCCCTGCCCAGCCACCTAACCCTGTCTGACCCTCACACAACATCTTCCTACTTTGTCTGTCCCTTGCACGCCCCTTCCCTATCACAGCTTAGCCAGCAGACTGCATCCCAAACTGCAGATTCTCAATCTCCAACTGCAACTATAACTTGTGGCCAGCTAGACCACACTTTTATTTATAACACCCATCTTATTGGGCAGGCAAGGCTGTTTCTGCTCCTTGGTAATCAGTACAGCTGTAATTCATTGGGAAATATTGCGCCTGCACTATGCTTATAACCTATCTTCTCACATTCCACCATGCCCTATCACTAGGTGCCTCCTCTGTCTTTCTTTTAGGGCCCCTTTTGGTACTGAAACACTGCTGTAAGATCTCATTGGAACCTTCTTTTCTGCAGGCTGAACAACCCCAACTCCTTTAGCCCATCTTCACAGGAGAGGTGCTCCAGTCCTGCTATCATCTTTGTAAAATCATTCATTCATTCATTCATTCATTCATTCATTCATTCATTCATCCATTCATTCATCCATTTTCTAGTCTCCAAATCTACCAGGACAATGATGTAACCTGACTCCATTTTTTAATTCAGATTTTAATTATCCTGGGCCTCATCTTGTTCTTAAAAGCCCAATTATATTAACTAAAAACCAAACAATAAAAATGCATTCTCCAATAGTCTGAAAGCTTTGATGTCATATTTGAAAGGTCATGTAGAACAGGAGAGATGTCTAGGATTGGGGAAGACTGTCATTCCAGTCTTCAAAAAGGGCAAGAAGTAGGGCCCAGGAAACTACAGGCCAGTCAGCTCCACCTTCATGCCTCCTAAGATCATTTTGGAGGTCATCACCAAGCATGTGAAAGAAAAGTAGATTACCAGGAGTAGTCAATACTGATTTAAGCAAGGGGAAATCATGCTTCACCAGTGTGATAGCTTTCTGCAAAGAAATAACCGGCTGAGTAGACGAGAGAGGAGCAGCGGATGTTGTCAGCCTTGAAATCTGTGAGGCTTTTTGGCACTGTCTCCCATAACATCCTCATGGGTAAGGTCAGGATTTGTGGGTTAGATGAGGAAACAGTGAGGTGGATTGTGACCAATCTAGTTGGTGACTTTTAGACAGCAGGGCTCCCCATGGGTCAGGTCTTGGTCAAGTCTTGTCAACTTGTTCATCAATGACTGGGGTGAAAAGACAGAACGTATCCTCAGGAAACTCGCTGAGGAACAAAAATGGGGAGGAGTGGCTACCATGAAGGCTGTGCTGCCATTTATTGAGACCTGGACAGACTGGAGAGTTGAACAGAGAATTTTATCTAATTCAGCAAAGAAAAATTAAGGGTTCTAGACTTGGGGAAGAATAATCCCAAATTCCAGTACAAGCTGAAAGCTGACCTGCTGGAAAGAATCTGGGCTGAGTAGGACCTGGAGGTGCAGGTGGACAACAAGTTGTCCATGAGCCACCAGTGTGTCCTTGTGACCAAGGCCAATGGTACCCAAAGATGCATCAGGAAGAGCACTGCCAGCAAATCAAATTGAATTATCCTACCCCACTCCTCAGCCCTGGTGAGGCCATATCTGGGGTGCTGTGTCCAGTTCTGGGCTATCCAGTACAGGAGACACATGGAGCTCCTGGAGTGAGTCCAGCAAAGGACTGCAAAGTTGATTTAGAGACACTAGCATCTCTCTTATGAGGAAAGGTTGAGGGAGCTGGGCCTGCTCAGCCTTGAGAAGAAATTACTGGGTGGGGTCTTTATCACTGCCTAAAAATATCTGAAAGGAAGGTGCCAAGAGGATGGAGCCAGGCTCTTTTTGGTAGTGCCAAGCAACAGGACAAGAGGCAGCAGGCAGAAATGGGAACAGAACAAGTTCTGGATGATTATGAGGAAGAACTTCTTTAGTGTAGGGGTAATTGAGCACTGCAAAGGCTGCTCTTCTCAGGAGATATTTAAAATACTCCTAGGCATAATCTGGTGCAACCTGCTCTGGGTAAACCTGCTTGAGCATGGGCATAGGACTAGATGATCTCCAGAGGTCCCTTCTAACCCCAAACATTCTGTGATTCTATGATTTAATCTTGACTGACAAACAGGTACTTATGTGATAGAAGTGACTATTTGCTCTAGGTTGGTAACACAGAAGAATGAAGTATTAAGTGTGATTTAGCTAAATTTTCTGATGAGTGGATTTACATTTACTTCCAGCCTTTTTGTTTTGTTTAAGGTATTTTTTTAACATACAGTATTAATTTTCTAATGAGATTCAAAAATAGAAAATATATCCATGACTTTGGAACACGAAGAATCATTTCAAAACCTACTGACTTTAGTAAGTTTTAGGCCAGAGATCTCAATGAAACAAGGGGAGAAGACCATTGAATAAAGCTCATTCAGAATTGGGCGAGGAAATTCTGTTTTAACAGTAAAAGATATTTTTCATACCAAGATCTCTCACTTTTTTCCCCACAGATATATTTGCAACCAGAAACAGAATAAAAGAAGTTTATACACATTCCCATGCATTGTCCATCTATCAAACATAATTGAAACGCAGGAATTCTAGCAATGCTTTTAGAGATAAAAGCCTAGAAATGGTGTATTACAGCATGGAAATGTTAATCTGAAGTTGTTTTCAATATACCAACCTATACATTTGATACAGAATCAGGCCCACAGGGGAAATAAAGAAGACTTGAAAAATAGATTACAAGTATTCCTACTATTCCACAGGAAAAGATAAACAAAGTAATATTTTATAACTGTCTTCATGCTCTATCTTTGAACAACAACAGTACACATATCCCCAGCATGTGGCTATGTTGTTACACCATTTTGTGGTGCTTTTCTTGTAGGAATACTTGTAGCAAGCTGGGATGTCAGAAACTAGAATTTTTAATACAGTCACATCAGCAGCAGAATTACTCTTTCTGATTAGAAATATGTGTACAGAGGAGTAGGTAATTTAACAAATCAAAGACCTGTGTAAGAAATATTTGCACACATAGCACTGTTTGAACCAAAAAAAACCCAAACAAAACATTGTGTGACAACGTTCTGAGATCAAGATCTAGTAAGTCCTAATTTGATGAGGAATTTGAAGGAAAAAGAAGTTTTAAAAGGCTGACCTCATAGTTGCCTTAAAAAACACTTTTATAAAAGAGGTACAGTAAACTAGTGGCACAATTTATTTTCCTGTGGAAACAGTTGTTGTGTGAATTGTTTGTAGTTTTCATTATCTAAATAAAGATCCATAAACAACTTTAAAAAAAGAAACAGTGAATTTTTAACCTGTGTATTTCTTCTTATTTGATATTTCAGCGGCTTTTGTAGTGTATTGGGTTTCCATGGACAGGTTTTGGTAGCAGGGGGCAGCTACAGTGGTGGTTTCTGTGAGAATCTGCCAGAAGCTTCCCCAAATCCAGCAGAGCCAAGGCCAGCTGCCTACAGGAGGGACTCACCACTGGCCAAGGCTGAGACATTTAGAAATTATGGTAATGCTTCTTTGATACCACAGTTCAAAAGAAGCTAAAAAAAAAAAAAAAATATTATGCAGATCCAACTGCAACCAGAGAAGAGCAGAGAGAGAAAATGTGAGAAGAGCAATCCTGCAGACACTAAGGTCAGTGAGGAGGAGGAGAAGGTGCTCCAGGTTCTGGAGCTGAGATTGCCCTGCAAGTCATGGTTCAGACAATGGTGAGGCAGCTGTGCCCCTGCAGCCCATGGAGAACCACAGGGATGCAGAGATTCACCTGCAGCTTGTGGAAGAGATGCATGCTGGAGGGGGTGGATGCCTGAGAGGAGGTTGTGAACCCATGATGGGAAGTATTGGTTATAAAACCAAGCAGGTTATCACAAATATTTATCATCCCAGAAAAGGCAATGCTGTTAAGAAATCTTTGTTGCCTTCCTTGCTTAAAAGTTTGAGTTATTCTTTACACTGATAAATTATTGTATTTTTAAATACAATTACCATGAAGCCAATGTATTACAAGTTATAAATCTGAAGATTAAATGCTCCTATCCAAAAAGTGAAATGATTAATATTAAATGATTTCAATGTTCCATGATGAAATACCATTTCAATCATATTTCTGTTAGTTCTAATGCAATAAAAAAGTACAACAAATTTCTTTTGTCCTCATATATGTTTGGTAAAACCTAAATCTGTCAAAGATACTACTAATTTTAGTGAGATTTCTAATGGAGAATATTATTACAAATAGTGCTTTTGTTCCTGCACATGCCTTTGAAAAAACTGACAATGGTGAATGCCATTTAGCTATTTAGATTCCTTTATTGTTTATTTGGTATTTTATTGTTCCACAGACTTTATGTATGAGGTTAATTTGTTATGAACACTGGAGTGCCTTGTGCAGATTCAGTTGGGGTTGTCCACTTGCACAGAAGTGCCTGTGCTTCCATAAGGGCTGGTCTGCCGACATTTTGAATCAGGATACGTGAGAACATTGCTTATCCGTTTTCAACAAAGATATTAAGACAAAGTTTCCTTATTCAGCAACATTAAAACTGAATGTCATGTTATGCTCATGATATTATTGGACATGAATCATTCTGGTAAACAGCTGGCATAATCCTGGATTGCACATCTGGTAGGTGTGGATGGAACTCATTAGAATAAGTCTCCCATAAATAATGTGCCAAAGCTTTGATATAGCAAGTGCTTATGCTTGATGGCAGCCATTTACTGTTTGCCAGTTCAAATGTGCTTCCAGTGTTGGAATTCATCCACATTGGTACTTTAAATATTGAGAATGAGCTCACTACATTTTGGAGGTGAAAGTTGAAGAAAGGGAGCCATATACTCATCTCCTGTGAGCTGTAGCAGCTCTGGGGTAGTGAGCAGAAGCACTTTAGTTAGCAGTTGAAATTTTTGCCTGCATATTTTCACTTTTAGCCAGCTTAGCACTATTTTAAGGCATTTAATCATGGGGCATACCATTCTAGAGAAGTGACCTTGAATAGAGACATATCCTTAGAGAAAAGCCTGAAACAAGAGAGGATGGACTTACGTGTTATTGTAGAATAATAGAAGATAGATCCGGAAAGAACCTTGAGGAGTCACCTACACTATCTTTCTGCTCCAAATGTACTTACCCCATTCCCAATGGGTGCTCAACTAATCTTTTAGTTCATTAATCATTTATCATTAATCCCAGCCCATCATCATCAACAGAAAGTAGCATACATAGTTCCCTTGTGTCCCTTACCCCAGACACAGGGAAATGTTTGATATTTTTTCTCCTGATAGGGCATGTAAGCAAATGATTATTATCCTTTCTGTTCGCAGATGCAAGAGAAGTGCTGAGCTGAAGTGCTGACAAGAGATTGAAATACTTAAATTTTCCCATGATTCCACTGAAAATGTAACACAGACTAACAATTCAGATATTTTTATTTGTGATTCAAAGCTTAGCCTCATCTAAACACTGCTCAAAAGGAAGCCTCTTTCCCTCCAGACATTTTTGTCATAGTACATTCTTACTGTTTTGATTTTATTTTAAACTTTCCTTTTTTAAAAAAAAAAAAGCTCTCTTATACTGCCACAAATATATAAAAACTGATTTCCAAGTACTATTAAATGTCTCTTATATTTGCTCTGACAATCACAAAAGGCTTATAGAATTCAGTACTTGGTTGTCAGTATGGACATAGTAAAGAAAAAAAAGTTGAATTAAAATGCATAACAAATACAGAAATAGCTCTGGATATGACTGGATAAAGTTTACAGAGTCCTGGAGGTTTTTTAGTAACAACATCACAAAGAGATTTAGGCTCATAGGTGATTTTGGCACTTCCAAAAATTTAATTTTCACAGAAAAATCTTGAGAGAAAAATTTTGGCCTTTAAATGAAATACTTAAATTAGATTTTAGCTGAATAATAATCAACAATCAAGACTTTGCCTAACTAATTTCTCCTCCTAAATAGGTTGCATATTATCTATTTCTCTGCTGAGTAATTTCTTCTTATGCTTTTATGCCCTATTGAACCATAATTGATCAGGATATCTTCACCTGTGTAAGTGGACTGTAAAACATTAAAATTTCACCCTTCATTACACTTTAAAAACAGATATGAGTAGCTAATTTTTTTTAATTTTTTTGCTCCTTGTTGTTGCATTTTTGTTGTTGTACAGATTTTACATATATTTTCTTCTTACATTTCTCTCTTTTATATCACAGTCCTTATCAGTATTACCTGGCATCAGAACTGACATAAAAGGCAAATATTCATTTAGCAAGATAAGGGCAGCAAGAATCTTGTTCACCAACATGAACAAGTTTTACGTATTGCTAATAATTGCTTCTTATTAAATTTGGCAAGGCTGATGAATCAACTGAATTTTACTGGGACATAATAAAATTAACACAGGAGCACAGGAAAAATGTCTGACCTAGAAAACAGGTGAATGCCAGAGCTCTGTGATATAGTAAACTTCTAATAAGAGTTATCTATAACCCATTTGAGAGGAATGGGACAATGTTAACCTCTTGACTTGTATCATTGGTTATTAAATGTCTTTAAGCGCATCTGGATTTCTTATAATGGTGACAAGTTTCCATGTTATTATCTCCCCTGTTTACTGTATAGTAGAACAATAGAGAGGGAAAAAAAGTAAGGAGTTTCTGAATAAATGATGTTAATTTCTCAGTCTCCCTCCACCTAAAACTCAGCTGAAAGGGAAGCACTCTCCTACACTCTTCTGAAATAAGGTTTCAGTCTCTGAAAGTCAGTGAGGAGTTAAAAGCTTACATATATGCTTGCCAATATATCAGTAGTCTCTAGTTCCTTCCAATAAATGTTCTCATTTACAATTACTCATAGTTTCCCTCTAAGACATTGTTGTCATTTAATACTCTGCAGTTCAAAAATAAGAATGATACTGCAGAGCTGCAGTTTAAGATTATTACAAGCATTCAACATCGGCCTGAAACCGGCATGAAGATACTGTCTGTGAAATGAAGACCACAACTTTAATTGATTTCCAGCAAACCATGGTTTGGCCAATGCCAAAATATACTTCAGAAAAAACAGGCTATCATACCTTGTCTTAATCTTTTTGGATCCTCTGCATGATCCTGCAAACCTAACAAAGTGGCAAGTGTCATGGTTACAGAAGAAAAAGTACCAGTATGGGTGTAGCCAAACTAGTATTTCACACCCATCTACATTATTCCTGATGAACTGTTAATGGTGGGTCATTTGTGACAGCTGTGAGCTCCCTATAGTCTTCTCTACACCTGACAACTACTCTCAGACTAAGGGAGGTCATCTCTGTCAATGGGCCATCAAGGGCTCTCCAAAATATCCTATGACCCAAAGGATTATATAATTTCATTGTGAAACTCCTTGTTTCTCATGGGGAGATACTGAATATTCCTTCCTGGACTTGTAACCTGGGGTTTGGGGACTTGGACAACCAGCACCACTGGACATCCAGAGGGGAACCCAAATTTCCACAGGAACACCCCTTTCAACAAGACCACAAGCACCACTTCAACAAGAACTGCAATGACTGCTTAAGAGGACAGGGAACACCATCCCTGACCAACAGGGGCCAGGTTGTCTCTGTCAGTTTAAGCTAACGTTTCTATAATATCACCTTTATTGTAATTTTCCTATTGAATTGTAACTCTGACTTGAAATCTCTTGCAAGGTATTTGTGTGATGTTAATTTCCCCCTGCTGGTTTACCTTCAAACCTGTACAGGAAAGTCAGTGGTATCTCAAATTGTAATCTGATATTGAACTCACTTCTGCACTGGAAGAATTGTGCAATAATAATAAGATCAAACACCTAGCATTTCACAAAATATAGAAATCCCCCCCAAACTTGCTTGTATTTTTTTTTTGCCTTTATTGTTGCAGGCAATAACTGTCCATAAATTTCACATAAAAGACATTATGTTTCAGCAAAGAGTTGCAGGATTTTCTGATTTTGGTTTTGACTTGAGGACATAAAAATTGAGTTTTATTCTGTTGCACCTGCTGAAATAAAGTGCACATGCATATTTAAAAAAACAAAAAACTAAGAAAAATATGTTCGTCTAGTTCAAGATGATACAATTAAAAAAATGAATGATTTCTATATGCAGATCTCAGTCTTTTTTTTTTTTTTTTTTTTTGTTGAACACATATTTAAGTGAATAAGAGGTTAATAAGAACTAGGCCAGAGGGAACACTGGATTGCCTAGCCTTACTCATTTATAGGACATAAAATTTCACCAAGTACAGAAGCCAACAATCCTTGTTTGACTAAAACTGGCCTTGTATTTAGGAAAATAAAGCTTTCAGAAAAGCATCCTGTCTTGATTTGAAGATGTTGAGAGACAGAATTAATTTCTTTACTGGGTTTTTCCATTCTTTAATCAGGCCCCTTGTTTTAAAAATGTGCTCTATTGCTAATCTGAAATCTGGCTTCTTCTTGCAGCCATAAATCTTGTTATGGCTTTTTTACTAGACTTTAAAATCCTCAGTACCCTTTATCTTCCATCTATAATGACAACGATAAGTTTAAAGCCATTTAAAAAAAATAAGTCAACATATGAAAATCTTTACATCTCTCACTCTAAGACCTTTTTTCTAGCCTGCAAATAATTTCTATGGATTTAGCTACCTCATCTCCTCATCTCTTAACCTCAATTTGAGATTGTGAATACTGAAACTTTACAAATTTTTCTAATATCAGCCTGACCAAAATTGTATGTGACTATCGACCCTTAGGCAGCCACATCTTCTATTTAATTTTTTTCTATATCAGTAAAAAAAAAAAAAAATCCTCTAAAAATATTAGTCCATTCACCAGTTTAGTGTTTTGACATTATGCAACATAAAACTCAAATCCCTATGAAATTTTTCTAAGCAAATAAGTAGAAAACATCAAGATAGTCACAAAAGTCCACCTTATTATTTGCAGAAATCTGTTTAGAAGCACAGTTTAGTTCCTGCAGATTTTGTGAGGCAGAGCAAGAGTTTTAAGAAGAGGCTAGGCTCACAACTCTATGGCTGCCACAGCTGCCTGGTTCAGATATGCCTGCTCTGAGCTTGCTGTAGCTGCCGGAAGAACAAAAAGAGAGAAATCCTTTGGCTTAAGTTCCCTACTTTTCTCAAAAATGTAGCCTCTGAGTCAGAGAGTTAATAAAAGATAAAAAGAAAAGGGAACTTGGTTTTGAGATGAATTGAGTGTATATTTTTCTTGGAATAATTTAAGCAACGCAATAATATTTTAGATGCTTTTAAGTTAATTTCAGAGAACAGGATGGATAACCCAATAGATTTCATGACTGAGGGTCTTAGAACAAAATATCGACATTTATTACCAGGTCAGAGGAAACATTTTCCTTTGCAGTTCTGACAGAGATGCTGAAACCTGCCTGAAAAGACAATTTTAGGAAATTAACAATAAGATCTATTTTAAAAAATTGTTAAACCCCAGTATTTGTACTATCAAGGTACATAGATACACCTCTGTAAGCAATAGCTTGGGCTTCATGCAGCTTTGACCAGATTTTATCAGATGACAAAGACAGAAGTTCTTTGTCATGTTTTAAAATTCTAAGAGGACTGAGTCTATTTAATTAAATGGAAAGAAAAAAGCAACTCTTCAACCTCTTCTCTCCCTCTTAAGTCCTGTTACAAATCTATGGTGAGGCACTAATGACATAATTCACAGCCACGAGCCTGCTGCAATAAACCAGACTCATCTTTTCAGTGTGGCAATGTATACCATCTCTCTTTTTATTAACATCAGCTTTGTTTCTTGTTTCATCACAGGGAAAAAATCTCCCCTGCTAAAGAACTGCTGTAAGACTTGAAAATAACTGACTTCAAACTGAGAGAAGCTTAGCACAGCTATTAGTGGCAGGCTCCCTTTTGACTCACTTGGTAAACCTGCTTTCTATATACCCCCAGGGTTCTGGTTCAAGGACTGGCTGAGTGCACACACAGCAAGTTCACTTACCAGATTTAATCTGTCAGATGCAAACAGCTGTCATATCCATCTGTGGGACATGCTGAAAGGGTGGAGAGATCAAAACCTGAGATTCCCTGTGAGTTTCTAGGATTAGCAGTCCCTGAAGCACCAGTGATGTAAATGAACAAATCTAAGTGAGCACAGGGTGAGCCCAGGTAATTTGGCAGGTCTGAGACAGGCGTATGGCAGGAAATATTGGAGGGCAAGAGGAACATTTATGCTTTTCTCTCAAAAGTGTCAAATATGTTCATTCTCCTGTTGTGCTTTCTGTTCACCTTTAGCAACTGGCCAGGCAGTTGTCTTGGTGTCACTGTTGTTGTGCTGAGCTGTCCATAGGAATGTTCCTTGGTAGCATTCCTTTGACCAACTCTGACATTTTTGTCATAAGGCATACCCAGTCCCTCCCTACTGCTGCTAAGCAAATTCATGCAGGACAGTTATGACTAATACTTATCCTTTTTCTCCTTTCCCTCATATCTGACTCCTGAGCTTTCAGCCCGTCTTGTCAATATCTCAGCTTGACTGAGTTGCTATCTTAGAATTTTTACTGTGGGGAAGAAGGTGTTCATTGAAATTCATTAAGAATTTACATTCAGATGGACAAATGCTTGTTTAATTTTCCTGTCTTTGGATATGGTTGATTTATTGCAGAAAGCTTTCAAAAGTGAGTCATATAACTTTTTTTTAAAGTTGTTGAAGATCTCAAGTCTGCAAAGAAGTGATAATACTAAAGAAAGAGTTCTCAGTAACTAAAGATACAATGCTAGTTAAATTTGTATTTGGAGAGAAAGATCAACACAGTTTGTTTGTATAGCTGAGCTGAAGTTTCTTTGCAACTACTGAAGACATTACAATTACAGTCACTGCAAAAGGTGAGAAATACATATAGCCTGTCTTATGTTAGTTAGTTGTCTCATATGCTCATGCAAAGGAAAAATAAATTAGAAGAATTTACTTCATATTTGAAAACAAAATATTTTAAAGAGGTAACACTTCTTCTCTAATACATCTAAGACACTAGACATCGCATTATGAATACAGTCCCAAACATGTAACTCTTGTAAAGGCAAGAAGCATACTTGGGCTTAACTGCAGACCAACAAGGAAAAAAAAAGAGAAAAAAGCCTCTAAGCAAGGTCAAACGCTTCTAAAAATCAAAACCATAATGTTTTAATTTTCAAGTATGCACTGTTAGTTATTTGCAATCTTAATCAGTCTTTCTTTTAAAGAACTTTTGAAAGTTTTGAACAATGACACAAAATTAGGACTGTGATGAGCAGTTCCCCAGAGTTTTGAGTTTTGTTCAGAAAGTCCTTCAAAACTTGCAAACTAATTAGAGTTCCTAGGCAAGCAGCATTCTTTTGTGGATAGTAATTGGAATGTCAGTCACAAAAAGCAAGGGTATTATGTTATAAGCATAATCAAGTTAGCTTTAAACAGGGTAGGGCAGGCATCTCTAACATTTTAACCATGGCCTTAAAGATGCAATCATGATCTTACAGTCATGATTTATGGGTAGTTTTGAAGCTCACACTCATCTAATGCTTTAACCAGTTTTAAACTAGTAAGTGAATGTGGACTTGATCTTACTGTGGCTTACACTTCAGACGTAGTCTTGAATTATTCTCTTTGGTCTATCACTGGGATTTGAGAAATAACTGCTTTTCTCCATGAATCTCCATGCCTTTCTACTCTAGAACCAACAGTTGTGACTGTAAAATAGCTTTAAATGTTATGGGTATAAACTATGATAGAATAGTCTCAGAACAACAGAGGGGAAAAATAACATTTTATAGCACAAGGAACAAACACAACTGGGTCTGGCCTATGTTCTGTGCATAAATTTCGACCAGTCACTGGTTAGCACCCTATCTGATCTGCCTTCTTGCTTTAATTAAGCCTTGTTGAGAATAACATAAAGTGCTCTTTAAATATTCAAGGCATTTTAGACAGTTTAATTTCTCCAGTGTATAGAACATGTCCGACGTATAAAGCAATCCCATCTCAGCCAAAAGATGTTAACAAAGACTATGAAAACCCTTTATGACTACAATGAGTTCTGAATCAGTCCTGTAAAACCATGTTAACAATACATGAGGTCATATGTAGCCTGTGCTTTCTCTACATACATGTTGCAGCTTTGAAAAGGAGTCACAAAAAGCAAACACAGCAAATATAGCACGTGTCAAGCAAGAATCTTGCTCATTTTCATTGGCTTGATATCCAAGATTTCCTTCTCTTCTCTCATCTGCTTTCAACCAATGTAAACAAAAGGACAGACTAATATTTACGTTCCTCAGAGGATCAAACAGACGAAACAAAACCTCCCAACCACCCTTCTGCAGTCATTTTTATAGAGCACAACAGATGTCCAAAACAGCTGACAAGACAGGAAAATGTTAACACTAAGACTGTAGCAAGTCCAGTAGAATTTTGCTGGTCACAGGGTTGCTCAGCAAGTGAGTTCAGGGAGTTAACAGCAAAACTGCTGCATATATTTAAACCTTGTGCTGTAGGTCGTGTAAACATTCCTTTCATGGAAACTGTGCTGGGAATGTAGAAACTCTCTGACCCTGCTGTGTCTTCCCTATAAGGTTTATCATAATGCTGTGACATAACTACATACTGTATCTGTCAAAAAGATGGCATCTTGCTGTTTAAGAAAACCAAGCTTGTGTTTATCAGTGGAATCTGGAGAAAAGCAATAACACAGTTCTGTGCCATTGGAAACATTTCCATTGATCTTGACATTTTTTAAAACAAATTGTGGTTTGAAAGTGAATGTAAACACTAGGATGATAACTGCTCTTTTCTAACAGTAATAAAAGCAGTATGGAATTGAACAGGCATACATGGTCATGAGGAGCTTAAATCTCAAAGTTCTCATATGGAGTACTAGTTCTTCCCCATATATTCAGGAAAAGAAATGGTAACCTTTAATTGTATTTATCATTTCTTTGCCTTTCTCATATTGTTCAGAGGCAGGGAATTTGGAGATTATACTACAGCATTCTGGTAATTTCATGGCAGTCCTAAAGCAATGTGTCATTGTCAGGCACTTTATTTGTCACTTGTACTCTTGCCTGTAGACAGCAGTAGCCTCCTGGGAGATTTCATGGTGACTTTTTTTTCCAGGCTGCAGCAGGTGTGAAGTCACCACAACTCTATTAGCTCCACTGTGGCAATGAAAGAACATTATTATAATAGAAATGGATGTCTACTCATTACTAGGGAAGCAACTTGCTCCAGGACTTGCCCTTTTTCTATGTAAGGCCACACTTTCCTGCCAGCTCTTTTTCAGAAGAGGCCTCAAAAATGAAGACATCAAACACTCAGCTGGAATCCAACTGCATTCCCCCCTGCCATCCTCACAGACTGGACCTGAAAAGCCTGTCTTCTCTTGTTTCAGTCTTGACAAAAGCAGGACAATGGGTGGCTATTGGTAAAGTCTTTTTCTTGCAGTTAAGAGCCAAAAGCATTATCCCAGGAATCTCCATTCACATAAAGATAATGCACAGTCACTCTCTCCTTGTTTAGATTACAGCTCAGCCTATCTCAGACCACCTCTTATTTTCTTTCTTGCATTTTAATCCTTGGCTTTACATACTGAGCCATCCAACAACTGAACAAACTAAATAGGAAAATAATTGTGGTAAGTCTAAGAGCATCGAAGCCTTAGAGGAAAGATGCCTTGCCTTTTCCCCCAGCCCCTAAGGGATATTGGTGGGAAGGAACTTCCAAACAGACATAAGACCACTGAATGAGCTTCTGGAGCCTGGAAGGGGTCAATGTATTCTGTGAAGTATCATCTATCCTTCAAGAATAAATGGAGTTGATCACAAATCTTCTAAGCACTCAGCCTCTAAATGGGTTTTCTTGCACACAAGTCTGCATTTACACAGGGTTATTACTATAACAAAATCCTTCTGTACTGTTTAAGAATTCCAGCTCCTAATAGCTTTTTTTTGTTTGTTTGTTTGTGTTTGGGGGTTTTGTTATTTTCTTATTTGTTTTAATAAGAAAAAAGAAAACGTTAGGAGCTTCAGAAGAAAAACATTTCTTTTGCTGACAGTCTCTCTAAAAGAGTAAAAAAGTAAGGCATGATTATGACTAAGGAAAGATTAGTTGAATAAAATCTTTCCTCTTTAGCAAAAATATAAACTACGTGGAGTGTATATGAAAGAGAATTCTTATTTAAATATATCTTTATATCTTTAAATCAAACAGATAGTAATGTTTTCCTTTACTGATTCCTCTTGTCCTTCCAGTCCCTATCCTGTCACCAATAACAGAAATGATCAAGTACTAAAAGGCTTAAAGTTTCATTTGGTATAACAGTTTGGATCTTACTCCAAGAAACAAATTCTGGAGAGATTTATTTCCTTCCTGTGCTCTATTCTCTGTGTTTCCATGCCTCATGCACTGCTTTGACAGGTTTCTCTTTGACTGCCACGTGGACCGGACTAAGTCCTGTCCTCTTATTCAAACCTGAAATGATCTAAGACCTACAAATTTTCCAAAAGTGTCCTCAGGATTCAATAGTTTCTGAAACAGTTAACTTTTTGAAAGATTACCCAGTATTCTCCATTATTCTAACTCCACTAATCTGCCAGACCCATCCAGAGAGTTATTGTTATACATCCCTGTACTTGGCTATGTACAAATATATTTCCCAGATACACTCTATTCAGATCACTACTCAGCACAGGCAAACTGCTGCAGTTACAGCCTACTATGCATTCTTAGTTCAAAAGATGAGAAACCTCCCTAACAGCACTGTTAGAAATTGTTTCAGTATTTGTTCCTCAAAACCCAAATATGTAGGAACACATTTCCTGTTTAGTAAGTATATTATCACTCTGCTTATTTATGCTAAGATAGAGAAGATTGAAGAAGTGGCTTTTCTTTCCCAAGGGAAGTTGTTCTAGCAAACTCTTTTTGAAGAATAATTACAGTGATTAACATGGTCAGCCTTGTTAAAGTCATGTCTCTCTAGGAGAGGAGAGTTTTCTCTTTGGAGATTTTTGTCAGGACATGAGGATTACAGTTGTCAGGAGTGATGTGCCTCTTGAAGAATAGCTATCCTGGATACAGACCATTTAATGTTTTAAAGGTATGAATGGAAGACAAGATCCAAAACAAGATTTAGATCTCTAAGTCTGTTAAACCAACACTTATCCTGTTCAGGGAGTGTATTTTTTCCTCACAAATTGCTCAGGCACTTAAAATTCTGCTACAAATCAGACCCTGAAGCATTTGTCTCTTATCTGATGTGAGTACCTAGGTGTTCACCAGCTGCTTAAGCTGCCTAAGATCTTCAAGTTCTTCAGCCTTGTGCCCAGCACAGACTCTGGGTTAGCAGGACTAACACACTCCAGCAATACAAAATGCAGCTGCAATGGTCAATTTCACCAAAAGGACAAGTCCAGAGGAGGAAGCCACTTGTCAGTGTAAGAATTCTGTGTACCTGTGTAGCAGCTGACATGATCTTCTGGAATGCAAGAATAACTCTGATCCTTCCTTGGCACACAGGGTTACAAATTCTCAAATTTCACTCTTGAAACAGTGAAAAAATGGCGTTATAAAGAGTTACCAATACCCAATTTTACAGACATTCCAAGCCCAGCTTGTGTTTGACAGCTGTTTCACTTGAAGTATAAAGTAGTCAAAGTGTGCTCCCCATCAGTGCCTGTAGAGCCCAGGAGATCCCCAGGAAACACCAACCAGGACCTGCCCTACCACTCCAGCCAGGAAGAAGGAAGCTGATGGCCCCAGAGCAGCCACAGCCATGGTCACTAGCCATGACCTGAGGTCAAGGTGGGCCGAGAATGGCCTGGGCTGAGGGGCTGAAGATGGGGATGGTGATGATGGTGACGGTGAAGATGGAGATGGTGATGATGGTGATGGTGAAGATGCTGACTGGCTCAGCAAGGCCTGTGGCTGGGCAGGGAAAGGCTATGGGGAACTGGAGACCAGTCCTGCTGTGGCATTTCAGGGCCAGGGGCTGACAGTCCAGGCTGGCTGAATTGTCTCCTGGGTCATAAGTAGGGTTGGACAGCCCTTGAGAAGGGGTGGGAAGGGACAGTCCCATGAGTGCCTTTGCCTTGCCATACCTGCAGCACAGTGCATGTCACATAAGACATAGCTCCTTCAGCTCAGGCTTTGTTCCTTATTTATAAGGAATGTTTCTGGCAAAACTGAGGGTTTTCCCATCTCTATTGTAAAAGTCCTGGTTATGGGATGTAGAGCTAGCTATCTCCTCCCTATTCTCTCCTGTGACCCTTCCTTCCTGGACTGGAGAGTTTTAGTTGGTCATGTGCAGGGTATAGCAAACTAGGTAGCATATGCTAAATTATCCTTCTGCAGTTTGTTTCATATCCTCAGGCCAAGCAGCATGGAATATTGCAACTCATTGCTTTCACTAAAGGTTTTCTCTATATTTACCTATCAGGCAGTAGTCACTCCTTTTCTCAAACGATTTTTCCATAAGAAGTACGTGTTGGCCAATTCTGCTCAGGGGCATGATTTAAATGTTTGAGCTAAGATGAGACCTGCACTTTCAGAAGGGATTTTCAGTTTCCCACGGGTGTCTTATTGAAGGCTACAGCCACAGAAGAGTCCACAAAGGACAGAGTTATAGATGTGGCTTTTTTGTGTCACTTGTTCATTACTCTGCTTAATGTATTATCAGCTGCATGTTTCACTCTTAGGTACCCAGCAACTATCCTACAACATATAGGCAACTTGAAACCCTAGCTCAGTGCTTATAATTTGAAGCTTTTAACTGTTCCATGTCCAAGCACATTTGGATAGTCCATATTCAGACCTGACAACAGATGGGTTATATTTTGCTGTTTGTATAACTATCCTTCCATTTTTATTGTAGTAATATGTTTACTGCTGACAGATAAGCAAAAAAAAAAAAAAATCTCACATTGCTACTTGCTTATGGGCAAATTGAATTCATATTTCAAAATATTACAGAATAAGCAAAATCCTCTCAAATTTAAAACATGGAAAGGAAAATCACCATGGGACATCATAGAATGTGAATATGTCATTAGGAACAATACAAAAACAGAAAGGGAAAACATAGTTGAATAAACAGGACTCAAAACTGGGGTTCTAGACTCTATTCTAAGTGTCCATTAAATGGTTTACTGTCTTAGGGTCCTAATTCTGCAGTAAATGTGGCTTATTGCACTAAAACAGATGTTCAACATTAGACTAACATTTTACAGTAGTTTTAGTTCTCTCCTTGGAAATCAAATCCCTGTAGCCCTGGCTGAATATTGAAAGGCATTTTTCATTGATGTATGAATGCCTACAATTTCTCCTTTTCATTTGGTACTTTTTCATCTTTGTGCTATGTTAAATATGGTAATTAACAGACATTTTAGGTGATCTGGTTTTATCAGATTTGTATCAGTCAAATTCTCAACATATAAGCAAGGTAGACAGCAAAAGAGTAAGCTACCAAATATTTCCAATTGAGTGAATTTGTACTGGTTAAAGCTGGTGGATTTTAAAAATGTCAATAATTTCTAAAATAAGTTTAAACATGAAAAAGACAAATGCGATAAAACCTTGAAAATTTTCTCATGTTCTTCTTTTTTCAGATACACAAAAGAATGAAATTCTACAAGAGATTTGAAAGTAAAATTTGAATTAATTGCAACTGATATCAGCCTTCTATGAATAAATGAAATGTTTTGATTAATTTATTAAATTTAGCATAAGAAATATCTGGCAGTCAAATCTATGAAGGATTTATTACCAAATAACCTCAGAAATTACGTGTATATCCTAAAGGCCACTGATGATTCTGCTCTATCTCTCAGCAGAGTCCCAAAGAAATGAACTTAGGTCTTTATCTGTAAAGTTAAGCCAGCGACCTTGTGAACAAAGGCTCTGATCCTTTCCACCTCAGTTCCTTGTACTGGAACTATTTGGGTTCACCTGGTGGCATGAACCAGATAGGCAGAGAAGAAAAACACAACTTCCTACAACAGCCCTGAACAATAGGAAGGTGTGTTACTTCACTAGAAATATTCTTCCTCCTTCTACATAATCTGGGAGTAGTGTAATGATTTATAGCATGGTAGCCCCTTCACATGCAATCACATGTTTAAGCAATGCTATTCAAATCCTAGCAGCAGCTGGAATTAAAAACCTGCAAACAACAATAGTCTGTTACAAATTATTTCTATAAAATCAAATATTCAGGAATATTTCTGTCCCCAACTTTCCAGGTTATTTTTTTTTGTCTTTATTAATTTATCTACTTTCTTCTCCTGTTTATAGTTCTTCATTATCTATCTCTCTTTTTTAAAAATTATTTTATAAGAGCTTAGTTTATTGTCTCAGAGTTTAGGGTGGAAGAGACAGTCACATAATAATATTTACCATTATAAAGGACATGAATATGGAAAGAAAGTAAAATAAAAGCAAAGAAGTAGTAGAAGGTTTTTAATTTTTCAAATAAAAGCCAAGCTGCTGTTTTCTAATGTAACCCATACACTAAATAAAAAAAACCAAAAGGAGATTTTAATTCTAGTGAAATTACATGAACATTAAAAAATTCTAGTGTTAACATATTCTTAATTTTTAATATTTCTTAATGATTTTTAAACAATTTTTTAACATTACTTGAATTATGAATAACATCTGGGTCTAAAGCCAACTAACATAATAATCTAGTAAATGTATCAGACAAGAAACAGAAAGTTTCACTAAAAAACTGCTTAGTCAACTCATCCATAGAAGTGCTATGGACATTTTCAGACTCCAATGGATACAGTTCTGTCATAGGCAAAGAACATTCAAAGCATTCAGGTAGATCTGGGCTACCTTTTGCAATTTCCAGTTTGCCCTCCTTCAGATTATTGGTTTATAGGGTAAGCAAATTATCTGTTTAAATCAATGAAATCAAGTACATTGGCAGAATGGCTGAGTTACTGTGGAGTGTATGTGTAAAAAAGTTACTATTTATACTTCCTTTTAGAAGAAGAAATTCTTAATACATTCATGCTTTTAGTAGGTGTCCACATGTCCCCATGATGTTAATTTGTGAAGAATTTAGTATAAAGTGACATATCTTTAGGGTCCCTTTGTATGAAGGTAATAATTTCTTTGTAGTTATGGCATTTAAGACCACAGATATACCTAAATCTAAACCTATAATGAAAAAGATGTGTGGGAAAAAAATTGTTGAATAAAGTATCTTATGAAAAAGTACAATATTTTCAGCAATAAACGATAAGAATAACAGAATATTAATAACAACCTATTTGAAAAGTTTGCTTTTAATTTGTTTGCAGTGGATTAGAAATCCATTTCCTCATATTATTTTTTAAATAAAAACCCTGAATTAATTTCAGAAATTGAATGAATAACAGCATTAACACTCAGAGTCCTAAAGTACCCATGAGAAATATATACTTGTTTAAGCAGTCAGAACTAAAATTGCATGAAAAATTAAAGTAGACTTTTTTCTATTCATTGCAATTCCTCTTGGAAATGCAAATGCAATACTGTCATCACCTGAAGATCTGTTTCAAATTCACATTATTGTATATTTTTCATGTTTGTATAGGTATTTTTTAAAAAAAGTAGAAGTATCACCCTTCAGGTTATTCCTTGAATGCCATACTGAGAAGAATGAGGTTTACTTGGGCATGGGACACCTTTTGCAAACAATTTTTTGCAGTGCATTTTAGATGTAGTTTTTCACCATTTAATTGATTACAAAAGTATGTGCTGCAGTGTGTATAACTTTGTCATTTTCATAACATTTCTTGAAGCTCAACCATCCTGTGATAAAAAGCTGCTGTGAGACCAGAGGTGGCTGCAGCTCAATGTTCCCCACAGTCATTTGTGTAACACACAGAAAACAAATGAGTATGCAGAATTATCTGCTCCATATACTTTTACATTTAAATATACATTTACATTTAAATTTATATTTTCACCTTCAGACATCTTCCTTTGCAATGAAGAGAATTAGATACAACCATATTTTTCCACTAGTATTTGTTATCTAAATATTGGTGGAACTTTAGGTCGTAAGTGTTGAAAGAAATATAAAAAAATATTTTTTGAGGAGAAAATATTAACCACATATTTCCCAGGGATCTTACAGTGTCTTCTAAAGCAATTCTGCTATTATGAGTAGAATTTTCTGTTTCAGATTCTGTTCTAACATTGAACAACATGGCCTCAGATGCTCAGCAATAAAGCCTTTCAGACTGTGTTTCCTCTCACAGCACATTTCCTATCCAAAACACATTTCTCTCTAGAACTCATGGTCTCTACTTTGATTTGGAAAGAAAACCCTGAAGGATCTTCTGACCTGAAATTCCTTCCTCACCTTATAATTCCCAGTAACATGGAAAGGAGCATTTTGTTAAAGTTCAGCAAACTAGTTGCTGACTGAAATTACTCTTCACCCTTTTGTTAGTTAATATCATAAGGCATGTAAAGTACTTCTTCCCAATGTTACCTGAGGGTATCAAGCTCTCACTGACAAAGCCTGCACTTCTTGTTGTTATAAACTGACAATATCAGATGCTCTGAATTAGTTAATATCACGTAAATGGTATTTATGTAAATTTTACATGTGTGCACACACACACAGATAATAGCTAGGCAGCCGGTTTGCTGGTATGCATCACTGCTTATCATGCTGATTATAATCATCTCATTGCTACCTTATTCTTCCTCCATCTGTTTGTTGCATCCATCTGGTGTCTATCGTCTTATAATGAGATTGCAAGTTCTTTGTGGTGGGGAGAATTTCCTTGTTATTTGTTTGTATGCAGTTAGGAAGAATGGTTTTATGCTATTCAAACTGTTATTGTGGTTTAGATGATGGTAATAAGAATGCTCTAAATAACTTTTTCCCCACTCAGAATAGTTTGTAGGAAAGAGTCAGACAGTCATTTGAATATTAGTGTGGTAACATGACTAAGGATGAATTTATTTTAGGAAAGATTTATTTGAAAAATATCTCTTTTAAATAATTTTTCTCATCTTTTCAAGTTCATAGACTTTCTAGAAAAAAAGGAAAATTTAGTGTGCAAATAAAACATTTAAAATTCTTTGACTTCAGAGTCTGTGCAACAGATGTCTACTCAGACGATACAATGGAATTAACTATTTTTTTCTTTTCTGCTAAATGCGTCTCTCAGGGGTCTGTGTTGGGACCAGTGTTATTTCCTATCTTCATTAAAGATGTAGACAAAGGATTAAGTACACCCTCAGCAAATTTGCAGATGGCATCAAGTTTTTGGGCACAATTGACAGACCTAAAGGACAGGATGCCATCCCAAGAGATCTGGACAAGCTCAGGAAGTGGGTCCATGGGAATCTTATATAATGTAACAAGACCAAGTGCAGGGTGCTGCACCTGGGTCAGGGCAATGCCCAGTACCAACACAGGCTGGGGGATGAACAGATCAGAACAGCCCTGCTGAGAAGGACTTGGGAATGCTGGAGGATGAGAGGCTGGACATGACCTGGCAATGTGCACTCACTGCCCAGAAAACCAAATGTGTCCTGGGCTGCATCCAGAGCATTGTGGCCAGCAGGGAGAGGGAGGGGATTCTGACCCTCTGCTCTGCTGTCTGTGAGACCCCACCTGGAGGGCTGTGTCCAACCCTGGGGTGCACAATATAGGGAGGACATTGATTTGTTGGAGTCCAGAGGAGACCATCAAGCTGATTAGAGGGAGGGATTACCCCTCCTATGAGGAAAGGTTAAGAGAATTTGGATTTTTCAGCCTGGAGAAGGCTTCAGGGTTACCTGATTTCAGCTTCCCAAAGTATCTGAAAGGAACCTATAAGAAAGATAGAGAGAGGTTTTTTACAAGGACATTTGGTGAGAGGATGAAGGGAATAGATTCAAACTGAAAGAAAGCACATTTAGATAGGTATAAGGAAGAAATTCTTTATTGTGAGGGGGGTGAGGCTCTGAAACAGGTTGACCAGAGAAGTTGTGGAGGACCCATCCCTGAGAGTGTTCAAGCCTGGATGGGGCTTTGAGCAATCTGGTGTAGTGGAATTTGTCCCAGCCTATGGCGAGGAGATTGGAGCTGGGTGATCTCTAACATGGGTGTTAGATTGGAAGACAGTTTCCAATCTGAGCCATTCTATGAATCTCTGAGTTAAAGAGAAGCTCAAAAACATTTAATATGTTGGTTAAAAGAAATTTGTCAGTTAGGATGATCTTTTATATTATGATGATTTTATTCTCTTATGATGGTCTGTAATGAAAAAGTGAGCTTTGACTTAAGGACATCCTGAAGAAAAAATTTTTTTTAGTCTGGAAAATTTTTACTTCATTTATTTTCTTTAAACTTGTATGTTTTTAACTGCAAATGGGGAAGTCACTGAAAGGAAGTGAAACTCATAAATATTGGACAGTTTTTATCCACTTCCCAAATTCTCTGCTCTTACCCTTCCTCAAACACAAAAACATAGTGAATGAGAATCAAGTCAGGCAGAATTAATTATTGCCCTGAAAACACCCCTGAAGAAAGGGGAGGACAGGTAACTTACAGTTTTCATGTAATTTCTTACTTTGGTCCAGTCATAGTTCCCACTTCTTTTGCTGTATCAAACTAACATGTAGATTATTTCCCCTTTAAAATTTGTTTTCCCACCCCAAGTGGTACATAAGAATTAAAAATGGTAAATGCCAGAAGGATGGCATTTTAAAACCACACAGCAAACTTAAACCTTGTAGGTTATCAAGTGACAAAGACTTTTAAACTTTTAAACAGTATTATGAATAAGCTGTTTCAGACTTCACAAACTTTTCATTTTATTTTAGGATTAATTGTTCACTGGCAAAAGGACATTTTTCTCATGTTAGAGTAGCTGCCTACTTCTGATACTGGTGAATATTTTAAGAAATTTGAAACTTCTGTATAATTAGGTGATAAGAACCTATTAACTGCCATTCTCATCATATTCATTAGCTCAAATAATAAAGCCTTATCTTTTATTTCTTATCTTTCATGATTTATTTAAGAGATCAAAAGTTTGGCTAAAAAATATCAAATTAAAAGTATAAAAAATAATCTCTGAAAGTAAAAATTTCAGCTATCATACCTGATCTTTTGTTCTTAAAAATAGTAATTTGTGGTGGAGAGGTGGATGGATTGATAGATGGAATGGGTAGATACAGATTTTTCATACAACTTCGCCGTTACATAGATCTGAACTTTTAATATATTGATCTCTAAAAATCCTCGTTATTTTATCTATTATTACCTTACTACAGAAATGAGGAGTAGCTGGAAAATGCATGCAGTGTGAAAAATGTCCACAGATGTAGTGTCTACACCAAGAACCAAGTTCTTAGAAGAAAATAGGCTTTGGCACTGGCTTTTCACATGGCTGTTGTATTGATCCAGCCTGGTGCTGATCCAACAACAAGAAGTTCAAAGTGTTGGGGAAACTGGAGCCCACATGGAGAGTGTAAGAGAGAGGAACACAGACTGCATGTGTACACATGTGTGTGTCCAGCTTGCACACAGATGGTACAGCTCCTGAGAGGGAGGAAAACAGGAAGTGATGGGGCAAGGATGCCATTCTTTCCTGTCCCAGCAGGAATAATTCATGATTTTACTCACCAATATTATCTGTTCCAGCATAGCCTTGATGTCAGCAATAAGCCTGTGATCTGCAGATCATGAATGACACAGCTGCCTGCCCCATCATGCTGGGTGTGAGCAGGGATAGCTCAGCCAAGATGCCCTCACTGCTTGAATGACACTTGTTGTGACACTTGCTGGCCTCTTCTATGTCAAAGGGAGATTGTCACACCTGAAAGAGTGACCAAACTGCCCCTCACCCTTAATGAAACTTCATTTTGGCTAAGTTAAAGCCTTTTCCTTCTGTACTAGTTATTGTAATGCAAAATTACGATACAGCAGCAGGACCTCTAAAGTATTGAGGGTGGTCAGTTGTGTCAGAGGAGGCTAAGGTAGGTGGGAGCAGCAGGAAGAAATCAGAGGAGCTGTAATCTATGTGAAGCTGGTTGCTGTTTAGGCAGAAGGTTTGCAAGGACAGCTAAAGAGATATTGGTGGCTTGAGCACAGGAGGAGTGAATTTTCGGGGGCCTGCAGTAGACTCAAGTGTATACTGTGGTTGTGCTTTTCCCTTTCTCAGATCTGTAATCAATTTCTTGGATTTTGGCCTCTTTTTTTTTATTTATTTTTATTTTTTTAAAGAGCATTTTTATAGAGTTGTTCCTATTAAAAAACAAAACAAAAACAAAAACAAAACAAAACAAAAAACAACAAAAAACCCCAAACCTGAACATTTATTTTAATCTGACTGAATTTTGTCTCCTTGTTTTTTTTTCTAAGTGATGTTTGAGTGCATGGTACCTTATCCTATGTACTTACAGATTGCCTTTGATCATCCAGAAGGGTTACAAAAGGGATTAAAATATGCATTCTTGTGTGTGAACTGGTACGATGTTCTGGCATTGATCTTATGTCTATAATTTCTGAGTCTTTCACACAGGAATAACAGTTAGGAAAGCAAAATTTTAAATATATATAAATTCATTCTGTACATAGATGAATACAAAAATACAATCAATATTTGGTTCTCCTAGTAATGGTTGCTCCTGGAAGAAAATCATACTGAGAGGAATTGCACTTAATTTCTGCCTTTATGAGTATATTCAAACAAACATCCACCATACAATAACGTTTGCTGTTAACCCTAAGGTGGTAAATGTCCTATGGCTCATAACTATGCTATTACAATTCATAAAATTAGAGTTAATAGTTTCCATGAAGTTTGACCATCTGCTAATTCATTCAGTCATGGTCACATTAAAGAATTAGTTTATTTTTACTTTTAAATCTAAAATACCCTTTGACCACAGTGAGATTTAAAGTGTGAGACAGGATATTCAGGACATTTGAAACAAAAATTGTTTTCAGACATTTAAATTCAGGCAGCTCTTTGCAGAAACATGTTAGAACTTCACCAGTAAGATCCCTCAATCATATACATAATTTCTTTTATTTTTATTTCTGTTGTTAAGGAATGATTCAGAATAAAAGGAGAAAATTGTTCTTCAATTTATCACTAAAATCAAGGTAGGTGATACACAAGAATTTAATTTACAGTGAAAGGAAGCATTTTTAATTTGCAAAATAATAATCATTATTTGTTTGATATTTATGAATATTGTGTTTAATCATACATTTTGTTTAATGATGTCTATTATTCATGGGAAGTTGAGAACTGTACTAAAAATAACTTGTATAAATTAATAGAGTTGTAAAATCTCAAGCACATTTTTTGTGTGTTTATAATCAGTAAGAGCAAAAGTCTCACTGAAAAAAAAAAATACAATTAATAGAAAGCCTTGACTTTCACTAGCATTTTGATACACATTTTCACACGACCTCTTCAGCATAGAGCTACAAACTAAAGAGTTTTACAAACAAGGCAAGCTAAGGAGAGATATGCAGGAGTAAAGCAGAAGTATAAACACGAGTGCAAATGAGAAGAAGACATTTGAATCTGAATGGTCAATTAATGATTCAATTAGTTTTTCACTATGTTAAACCATGATAATCCTTCTCTACCAGCTCTCCATATTGAAGCCTGTTGAAAGAAAGAATGTAAAGTATCTTCAGAAAATTCTTAGAAAAAAGAGCATATATTTTTGAAAACCACTGCTGCTTTCCAACAAAGTACTCCTTATGAACAATAATGTGGATGCCAGACAGATATTTTACCGAGTCTAAGATTTGGAACAGGCTTGGTCTGAATAAAAGCTATCAATCAGAAGTGATTCCCTCAGTTATGCAGGCTGATTGAAGTGCAAGCCTGGCTTCAGGATTGGTGATAACCTAGTAAATCATACGTACTGTGACTTAGCTCTTTATCCTTTCCTATTCTGATCACTTGATATTTATCTTTCCCCCATGCACTTTATTTTTCCATTTTCCATTCTTTCTCCCCTCCACAACTTGGAGGTTTCCTTAATACCTACTCCATTTCTCAATATTGTAGAGATATGGAAATAGAGCTTTCAAAATTGCATATACATATCTGTATGTATAGATACATGTCTATGAGTATTTTAGCATATGAAGGCTCTGTAAAGATGGCATTCTGATTTCTGGTTTCTGAAGGGCAGATGTTCAGATAGGCCACTGAGACTGTTTATTTCGACTGGTGCTAGTGAGTACAAAGGACTGATTAAAATACACAATGATTGACATTTGGCAAGGAGGCAGCACAAAACTCCCAGCTCTTCGTGTTGTGCTGAAATTAAGCAATGGTTACATGGAGTCAAATAACTGTTAAGTAATGACTTACATTAATGGATTATTTTAAAATCCTGAGAAGTTATCTGATTACTTCACAGGCTAACAAATAAAGCTGTTTACTCAACTACTTTTCTTGGCAGTCCTGTCATTCCCAACCACAGCATGAATGATTATTAATGAATGATATTATGGTAGCCATGGTGTTCAGTATGGCCTCAGTCTCACTACATAATTTGAATGCCTCATGCAAACAGTTAGACACTTGTGATCTATTGCTTCTACGAGAAAGTAATCATGAGCAGACAATTGATTACCATTTTTGGGTCCCATAATTTGTCTCAACCACTTTCAGTAGGAAACTAGGTGAAGGCTACACATAATCTTTTCCAGCAAGGATAAATGTTTGTTCTGGTATAGTATAAGTCTTCTGTAGATTTCATGAGCTCCTCAAATTAACCTGAATGTGAATTTATTCTGATAAGAGTTAGACTAAAATGATAATATCTGCCTCATTCATATTACCTAGTCAATGTATTTTAAACTGACCTACGTTAATTGCCTGCAAGGTTGTTACGCAAACCGGGGATGGAAAAGAAAAGTAGGGTGCAAATTTCCTCTTCTAGGGCATGGACTGAGCAGGCAGAGATATGGGAGCTTGTGTCCCTCTCACCTCCTGTGTGGATGAACTTCCTTTCCTCCTGTTGAACCTTGCACACAGGCACAGGTTTCCATATCACAGTGTTGCATTGGACATGGCCATGTTTGCCTCATAGGCCCATCCTCCTTCCCACCTGTCAGTTTTGCCTTGGGCTATTGCAACAAAATCTGACTCTTTAGAGTCAGAGCTTTAGATGGGAGAGTCACATAAGCCACACAAAATGCCTGTTAATGTTTCTAGATTATAATGAAAGTATTTTTCACCTATTAATCACATATGCCCATATATATATATATGAAGGGATGGAAAGGAAACTAGAACAAGAACATTGTAAATAAATTGGGTTGAAGCTAACATTGGAACAAAGCACTACACAACCCTCTTTTTAACACTTAAAAAACATAATAAAAGATGTGTGTGGGTGTTCTGCATCAGCTTGGATTTAGCGTTTTAAAAATTCCAAATGTTGGTTAAAACTATAATTATGTTTCAAAATACTTTTTTTTTTTTTTTTTTAACATGATGCTTTGTGTTTTTAATACCATGTATCAAACATCCTCAATTAAATAAAAAATATGTTATGCAATTGCTATTATTATGAAAGCTGCTGGGTACATTCCAGTACCCTCTGTAGGAAGAAACACTTTTCTTTAAAACAATAAACAAAACTTGTCAGTTCCTGCAACTTTACAAGTTAATGAGATGCATTTTTTTCCTCAAGAAAATTTTCTTTTTAACCACTGAAGGGACATATTTTTTAAAATAATCAATGCAATAAATGAAACTCATTGCATTATTCCGAAATTGCTAAGGCTTAAATATAAGATTAATTCTGGTTTTTACTTAGTCTCATTATCTGACTCATTACATTGTTTTATTTTAAATTTTGAGTTAGCAAATTTTTCTTCAAGTAAGACAGAACATTTCTGATTAGGGATGATTGCAAGCCCTTAAGTCAATTCTGAGATGCTGAATATAGTCTTTAAATGTCCCAATGATGAGAAAGACCTCAGTTTCTCTCCTCTTAGTTTCAGTTTGTGTATGTGTGAAAGGAACATTGCTACAGATGAGTAAAGATGCATATGCAGTTATATATGCATGCTCACATTTAAGAACTTAAAAAACCTGCTTGAAAGAAAAATATATCTAATAGTATAATGAATAAGTTATATAGAAATAAATATATGTGAGCTAAAGACTTTTTAAAAAACCCAACAAACCAAAGTAAGGGAATGCTAGGCAACAGAAGGAAGTCAGAAAGTACAGTATAGGGAATTTTACGTAGTTCCAGGGCCTCTGACTTTTGGAAAACACCAGAAATCTGCAACACAAATAGCCTATTTCATACCTAAATTACTCAGCAAAGTTTTTTCTAATGCCTTGGTTGTTCAAATATTAATGTGTGGTAGCACTTTTCAGGCACATAGACCCACTATCTCATTGAGTGAAAAAAGAAAACATTTAAATTTAAAACCTCAGTTTTGTACTGATAATAACTTGAGTTTATTCCATACCATGCTTGTGCTGTATTATGCAATAAAACAACTACAACAACAAATAGAAGGAGTATATGAAAATACCAACTAGCTATTTCAGAAGGTCATCTGTGACATTGTTTCAGCCTAATTTAAAAATACCAAATGAGATCACAGAAACCAAGTATTCTTTTCCATCCTTCTCTTTCTTTATTATTCATTTGTCTGACATAATTTGCAGCAATGGTTTACATGCAAATTGCAGATTTAAAGTGTTACAAAATAAAACTCAAGCCTTTTCTTTTCTCAATGCCTTTTGGTGCATTATAGCATAGATAATTTAGACTCAAGCTGTTCTAAGTGCATACAATTATATCTGATTTAGGTCAGTCACCCTTCTATAGGCCAACTAATATTTTCACTTTAAATCCAAGTGGGATTTTTCCAGTGTTAAAGCTTTCAGAATGTGTAGAATATAACTCTAATGGATAGGGTTCATAGATATCTTGGCTGTACATATTCCCCTAGAACTTGCCAAATTTCACTATTTACTTCTAGAATGCTTCTATGATTCTTTCTTTCTTTCTTTCTTTCTTTCTTTCTTTCTTTCTTTCTTTCTTTCTTTCTTTCTTTCTTTCTTTCTTTCTTTCTTTCTTTCTTTTTCTTTCTTTCTTTCTTTCTTTCTTTCTTTCTTTCTTTCTTTCTTTCTTTCTTTCTTTCTTTCTTTCTTTCTTTCTTTCTTTCTTTCTTTCTTTCTTTCTTTCTTTCTTTCTTTCTTTCTTTCTTTCTTTCTTTCTTTCTTTCTTTCTTTCTTTCTTTCTTTCTTTCTTTCTTTCTTTCTTTCTTTCTTTCTTTCTTTCTTTCTTTCTTTCTTTCTTTCTTTCTTTCTTTCTTTCTTTCTTTTTCTTTCTTTCTTTCTTTCTTTCTTTCTTTCTTTCTTTCTTTCTCTTTCCTTCCTTCCTTCCTTCCTTCCTTCCTTCCTTCCTTCCTTCCTTCCTTCCTTCCTTCCTTCCTTCCTTCCTTCCTTCCTTCCTTCCTTCCTTCCTTCCTTCCTTCCTTCCTTCCTTCCTTCCTTCCTTCCTTCCTTTTTCTTTTCTCTATAATCTTGCAGGAAAATCCTCAGGATTCTTTTTACTACTAACTTGCTTAAGGTCCTGTTTCCAGATGTGAATAAAAATTAAAAAGCTTGTGAATGCAAAGGTAATCAAAAACATATTTTCTTTTCAGATGAAGAAATGATAAAGCTTAAGCAGGCAGAAAAGTAAGACTAACAGAATTTGATAACAGTTGCAGACTTGTATTATTTCATGTAAATAAAAAGGAGCTCAGGGTTCTTTTATATATAAGCAATAAGTCTTTAAAGTACTATCTTGTGCCCTTTATGTAGAACTACTGTATTTTTAGCTATCCTTTTCCACAGGAAAGTATTAATGAGATTTTGAAACTGGTAGTTCAGTTCATTTTCTGTCATTAGCAGAGGCCAGAGAAAGACTAGACTAAGGAGTCCTGCTACAATGGCAAAGCAGTCTTTGGACTAAGCCAAAAACCAGCTGAAAATTACAGTCCAAGCATCATAAGAGTAAAGCCAAGAGAGTTGATTGTTTTTAGGCCTCAAAGGAAGCTGCTTGGTCTAGTAAAGTTCTCAGAAAGTTACATGTTTTTCCTTTCCTTTTCTTTCAGCTGTACTCCAAAATACTTGACAATTAAGTATGTATAGACACCATATTTGCTATATCAGATGAAATGTTCACAGTCATATCAATGAAAATGATCAATTTTGAGCTTTCATTGACCACTCATTCTAACAGCTCATGGTTTCCTTTCAGCCAAGATGAGGCAAAGCCAAGAACAGCCATAAATATATTACAAAATCATAATCAGTGGAGGGTAAAGCCCAACAAAATAAAATATTTTCTAGAAAATATAGCAGACACAACCATCTCTTTTTTTCTTGTTCCCTGGAACATTAAATTGTTATCCTGAGGCAAACATTTATAGTATATTGTACAATAAAAAAAATGAAATAAATCTATCTAAAATACTGAATACTGAAAGTCTGAATTTCCACCATATATTTTAAGTCTATTTGCATGTTGGTGCTTGAAAGTCCCAATGACATAAAAAGTATTCAAGTAAATAGAGACAAATTTTCAAATATTGGCTTTTCACACTACCTTTCAACCATTAGATTACTATAATTTCTTAATCTAAACTTTTACTGCATTTCCCTGAAATGGTACACTTTAAACATAAACAAAGTGTTTGCAGCACTCTTAGTTGCCATGGTCAGATTGATAACTGATTGATGGGTTCATACCATTGGACATGAATGAATACCATTTTAAAAGCAAAGTGTAATATTAAGAAAGATCCATACAGACATTAAGAAGATAAACATTACAAGAGAGACAGAAATAACAACAAAAAAATTCTGATTTCCTAAAGTTGCTGCTACATGCAAGCAAAACTGTGATTCATGGGTGGAAAGAAGCAAAAACCACCAAAGCTGTCTTCACAGAAAATGATAAATCCTCAAATTAGGGGCATATTTTAAAAGAAGAACTCTTTAATAGGATCTTTAACAGATTTTAAAAAAGCCACAGAGGTAATAATTTTTATTAATAAAGTGTTTTTATAGCCAAGAAATACAGTGGCACAACCTATTAAGGCTGACGGACAGCGTGTGTGAACTGTCTTTGGGACTGACTGTTCCTACCCCATGCTAATTTCTGGAAAGAGTCTGGAAGCAGGTTGAGTGATCATGTTTCAGGATAGAAACAGACCAGTTATTCCTTCAGAAAAGTAATGGGGCAAATGACCAGATGTTCATATGATTCAAAAGTTGAGGAATGTTTCCCAGTACATTTTAATTTGCTATCAAGATTTAACCATAATTAAAGCAGTGAAGAGTAATAAACTCAGGATCAGGTCATATGAAGACTCTGTCAGGCTTTTACTGGGTTTTTCTTGTATGTTTTCCTCCTCTACTGTATGATGTCCATTCAGCATCTCTGTCAGAGTAATCAGTATAAATCCTCTACTGAATGGGAGATTAGACAGGATTAAGGCACTGCCTATTCAGCTGGCTATAACCTCAGTTTCTTTATGCTTTTATTTTTCCTCAGTTGGCCATTGAACAAAATAATAGTGATAAAAATATTTCCTTTGGTTCATATAAGATGTCTAGTATGGATTTTATCATGAGTATTTTGGTATGTTTTAGGAGAGAATTGCTGAAAAGAGAAAGTTTCACCTATTTGTATATTTTATAGTGGAACAGCTATACAGTGGAGATACCTGGGTTTTTAAAGGTCACTCTGAAAATTCAACTTTCAGATTTTTTTTAAAATGTTGTAAATTCTAAGCAAATAATTTAACCCTTTAGGCCTCAGTTTTTGGTCCACAAAATGTAAACGAAGATTTTTCTCTTGTTACTTGTGTCTGTCTTTGAATTTTTCAAGAGCAAAAATGTGTCCCTTTACAAAGGGACTGATGCTTCAATAAATTTAATAAATTCCGGTGGAAGGATTTTCCTTAAATAATGCACACCATAGCAAAGAAATTGCAGGATATATGACAAGGTAATGGCCTATAAAACTTCCAGATTTCCAATTCTAAAGTTGATTTGCAGGTGTAGATTTCTGGGTTAATATGTGCATTTCTTCTTGAGTTGTCCGAGTGTATACTTTCATCTTAACCTCACAATGAAGAAAATGAAGAACAAAAACCATAGAAAGAATGTTTACCCTACCTTTTCTCTCTCTTAAAACTTGAAACATTAAAACACAAAATCCCTTGGATACAGACCTCATCAGCTTCACACAAAAGCTATTTATATCTGCTCAAAACATTCCCCAAGAGGCATGTCTGCCTCACACAGTGCAGTGTTGTGCAATGATCTCTGTGCTGTCTCTGAGCAAGTTGGTGCATCTGCCCAGCAGCAAACAGCAGAGAGATTGCCAGCGGGTGCGACATCACCGGAGCATTGCTCAGTGCAGGCATGCCCTGGGATTTGCTGTGCTGCTCTCCCTTGGCTCTTGTCTCACTATGCAAACACCTCCACCCACCTACACTGCTGATTTCTAGAACAAAAGATATCCAACTGACAGCAAACCTGAATCAAAACCTGAAGATCACCTACCTTTAGAATTTGGAAAGTTTGAGTTCAGACTCACAACAAAAACTAAATCTTGGACTGGGCACATGCAGGTGCCATGCAATTTGGACCTGCATCCAGGACTTAATAATTTTTATGACTGGTGACACCATTCATTGAGTTTGCAGGCCTAGTACAATTTGAAATCTTGTGCGGAGTATCTAATTGGCTAAATCAAATGAAGTGACTGACTCAGATATTAAACATGTTGCAAGACTGAGATAAAGCTGATCCTCAATCATCAGCTTATTCATCAGAGAGAGGAGGGAGAAGTAGAGTTGGTCCAGATGTCCACACAGAGGCATCCAGTGACATTTGGGATACCTGCAGCTACTTGTCCAGATCTCCAGTCTCCCACAGGTTTTGTGTCATACCTGTCCCTTTTGTGTAAATGTCTCAGATATCCTGAGAAATCTCAAAGAACACTACATGCTTGTGTATGGTCATCACAGACAATTGAATCACAGCCTGAGTGTTTACAATAGCCATCTATCGTACTTGTAGACAACTGCAAAGATAAAATTTAACTCAAAATCAAGACACCTACATTTAGGTGTCCACATGCAGTTGTTTCAAATTATGTCAAGCATTTATATGTAGACAACTCAGCCAAACCTTCAATGGTTTTGTATCTGTAATTTCCATGGGAGGTCTGTTCTGATTCTCAGTATCCTGAATGTCACAATTGATGTGCACAATTTTAGCACTTTAACACTATAAACTTGGAACAAACAAAAGGATAATGATACCTTTAAAATGTTAATCAAGTTTTTCTTCCTCTTGTGAAATAATGCGCTCAGTCCTACCCACTCCTTTGTTGAGATGAAAAGCAACTTGTGTATTCAGGTAGATTTCCTCCTTCAGAATGAGTGTGTGAATATGTGTGTAGGTGTTTTGGATAGAGGGGGCAGTCAAGCAGTCAGTAGAGCTGAAACACACCTTCATTAAGACAAAACATCAATGAAATATGTTGTTCCACCCCATATCAATCTTAAAGGCAAAGATTAAAAAAGAAAATAATCATAAAATAAATAGACCAGACATTTTTATGAAACTGTGCAAGTAGCTGAAATGGATAACTGATAGTTCAGATTCTGCAAAATTCCTCAGGAACTAACATTATTCCCTTCCCTTCCCTTCCCTTCCCTTCCCTTCCCTTCCCTTCCCTTCCCTTCCCTTCCCTTCCTTCCCTTCCTTCCTTCCCTTCCCTTCCCTTCCCTTCCCTTCCTTCCCTTCCTTCCCTTCCTTCCCTTCCTTCCCTTCCCTTCCTTCCTTCCTTCCTGAAACTTCCCTGAAACTTCCCTGAAACTTCCCTGAAACTTCCCTGAAACTTCCTGAAACTTCCTGAAACTTCCCTGAAACTTCCTGAAACTTCCCTTCCTTCCTGAAACTTCCCTTCCCTTCCTTCCCTTCCTGAAACTTCCTGAAACTTCTTCCTGAAACTTCCCTGAAACTTCCCTGAAACTTCCCTGAAACTTCCCTTCCTGAAACTTCCTTCCCATAAACTTCCCTTCCTTCCCCTTCCTTCCCTTCCTTCCTTCCCTTCCTTCCCCTCCCTTCCCTTCCCTTCCTTCCTTCCCTTCCTTCCCTTCCTTCCCTTCCCTTCCTTCCCTTCCCTTCCCTTCCCCTTCCCTTCCTTCCCTTCCCTTCCTTCCCTTCCCTTTCTTCCTGGAAACTTCCTGAACTTCCTGAAACTTCCCTGAAACTTCCTGAACTTCCTGAAACTTCCTTCCCTTCCTGAAACTTCCCTTCCTTCCTTCCTGGAACTTCCTTCCCTTCCCTGAAACTTCCTTCCCTTCCCTGAAACTTCCCTTCCTGAAACTTCCTTCCTGAAACTTCCCTTCCCTGAAACTTCCCTTCCCTTCCTGAAACTTCCCTTCCTGAAACTTCCTGAAACTTCCCTTCCCTGAAACTTCCCTTCCTGAAACTTCCTGAAACTTCCCTTCCTTTCCCTTCCTGAAACTTCCTTCCCTGAAACTTCCTGAAACTTCCCTTCCTTTCCCTTCCTGAAATTTCCTTCCTGAAACTTCCTGAAACTTCCTTTCCTGAAACTTCCCTGAAACTTCCCTGAAACTTCCCTGAAATTTCCCTTCCTGTCCCGTCCTGTCCCTTCTCCCCTTCCCCCTTTCCCCTTCCATTAATATTAAGTTAAGAAATGGAGATATGTAAGAGGCATTTCTCTTTTCTGGGCTATAAGTGCTCTTTAGCAAAGGTGGCTTTTCTGCTTTTCTTATTGTATTTTTTTCCTCTGTAGAAGCTGCTCCTTGCTGGAGGTAAGGAGCGAGGCCAAGGAACTCAGAAAACGTTCTTACAGAGCAGCTGATATATTTCACATGATTATGAGGCTGTGCCCCCAGTAACTGGGGGAGTGATTGTGTCTGCATCTGTGAGACCTTGCTGCCACGATCTTTGTTTCCATGTTCATTTCCTTTGTGTTCTCAAGTGTAAATGTGGGTCAGTCCAAGTGTGTGCACTGACTTTCAGTTTGCACTGAGATCAGAATATATACCCATTTTTGACTCATTTCTGTCTCCAAAGGACTTTGAGCCTATCACTTTTATGGCTATTCTCCATACTTTTCCATATACATATCTCCTAGTATTTTGAATTACATAAAATCCTATAGCCAATAAAATGGAATGAGAACATGTGCACTATGCACTATTTAAAACTTTGTTACCTGGATGATTTACCTCTCTAGTGTAGAGACATGAATATAAGGATCAGAAGACCAGAAGCACAGCTCTTTTCAAGCCTTACTCTGGTTCACTTCTCAGCAGAGTTCAAGGTAATGACCTCCTGTAGCCTTATTAATTTAAAATAAGTTTCTTGGATTCCATTCACCTTGTGTCAAGATGCGATGATTTTGGCTGGGATATAGATGATTTTCCTCATAGCAGCTAGTATGGGCTGTGTTTTCAATTTGTGCTGTGTTGATAACACAGGGATGTTGTCATTATTGCTGAGCAGTGCTTGAACAGAGTCAAGGAATTATCTGCTTCTCACCCCACCCCATCAGTGACGAAGCTGAGGGTGCACAAGGAGTTGGGAGGGGACACAGCTGGGACAGCTGACCCCAGCTGACCCAAGAAGGAAGGAGTAAGCATTTATAGTGATGGCATTTTATCTTCCAAATAACCTTTGTGTGTAATGGAGCCCTGCTTTCTTGGGAATGTCTGAACACCTGCCCATCCATGGGAAGTGGTCAATGATGAGGCAAAACAGAAGTCTGAATGGATATTGCTGAAAATAAATAATATCTAGGAATTACTAATGCACGTGTTGCATTTGTGGTTTGCGCATTGAAAAGGTCTCATCTAAATCTCTCTGTTGTGTTGAATGATTTCATGTAAGCAGACACTAGTCGCCAGATTCTTAAGCAGTGCAACTATGTCTCAGCTGAAGATCTGCCCTGAAGATTGTTATCATCTCCAGTTGGTTCTTTCTGTGTTTCCAGAAGCTGCTGCTTGTTGAATGCTAGTCCTCACTGCAAGTAAGCAGACATCACTCAGAAGAGAGACATGAAGCCTCAGTAACTGCTACATTGAGGGGAACAAAAGACATTCTGTATGTTCTGTGGAAAGAGACAAAAAAGTGATATGGAAGCTGCTTGGTTCTGAGCTTTCTTTTAACCTTAAAAACCCTCCTACTCATTAAGCATTGGCCCATTTGCAAAAAATTATGCTAATCATACTGAAAGTAGTTGGGTTACTTTTAATGATCATGGAGGAAACATTGAGACTGAATTATATTGTGAAGAGTTTGAAGTGTGACTGTCATCTACCTCTGCTCTCTACCCAGACTGTCAATGAAACACAGTGTTTACTGTGAAAAACTGCTTTTTATAACAGGTAAACCATGGAGAAACGTGGGGGGAATTCTTTACATTTTTAATTCATTCTTTGGAAGTCAAAATGCCACTGATCTCAACCCACACAAGGAATTTTTTCATGCAGATCTCAAACTTCTCTTGTGAATGAGGGTGTTGTTCACCAAGTGTTATGTGAAAGGCTTGGTCCTGGAGTGTTCTGACTGCTCCTTCAAGGGACTATCAGTACTCAGTACCCATCCAGAAAACTCCCAGAGAGGTTCTCAAATAATAAACTGAATTTACTCAGTTCAGTAGAGACTTTAAAAGTGGATTCAGGTAGACTAAGGTTTTTTATCTAGTGAGTCTCTGGAGTCCCAACTATGTCAGAACTTAACTCCTAAGTCAATTTACTCATATGGGCAGCTACACAAGCCATCTGGCACAGGTTTGTGTTTTATACTTCAGAGTATTTAAGGCTGTAGGAACCCAATAAATCTTCTATATTAATCTATAGCATGTCAAAAGTTGTTCTGTTTCACCCACATACTCCTCTTTGGGGCCATTTGACTTGAGCTAAACCAAGCATTTCAGTCCTCTGGTGCCTGAAGTCATAAATGCCACAGACTGCCACAAGCCAGGTGTCAACCAGCAAACAGGTTGAGGAAAAATAGTTGAGAAATGTACAAGGTGATTTTTGTACTATGCTTAATAAAAACCCTGCAATGTCCCTGCCATCTGGTTGTGGACAAAAATTTATCCCTATTCACAAACTTTCCAATTTTTTAAGGTAAAGAACTCTTGAAGAACACTGACTAACAATATTTGGGTTTTATGCAGAATTGCACTGCTGGCACTGAAGAAGATACTTTTATCTTCATAGATTTTAAGCCTGGGATTTGCATACATCACACAGGTTATAAAGCCTGAGAACACTATGGTGGTAGCCAAAGTGATACCTACATTACAGCAAGATTTTTAAAACCAAAAACATGGTTTTGGCCCTAGGTCATGGTCTACTGTTTTGCTACATAGTAGTTCCTGTATTTGCTTACTTAAATGTCTTAATCTCATCTCAAAGTTTTCTATAATTTCTCTTTTAGCCATCCAATGATATCTTGTTTTCATCATCTCTTCTGAGAGGTCTATAACCAACAGGCATGATTATTCTCTTACTAAAACTTAGTGGCTCCTGTTGATGTCCCACTACTAATAATATTTAGGCACCAATTAGGTAATGAACATATGAGCTACTATTTGCCAATAACTGATATTCTTTAGATAGTTAACATTTTTAAAAAATCAAAAAATATGGAGAAATTGGATATCATAAACAGTGTTGATTTCTTCAGACTGGCATTTAATCTTTATGGGTTTGATCTGAATTAAACCTTGATATTCTCATACCATATCTACTTTTCCATAGAGCTCTACACACAATTTAAAAGGATCAGAATTAAATGGGATTCCTGTAAAATGTCATGCATCTCTGTCTATAAGTAGTATTTTATTTTAAATAAAGAATTTCAAGAGTTTATAAGAGAGGAAATGGAACTGATTAAAAAGTTAGCACTTCCATTTCTGAGTTTCAAATTAGCATTTTTTTCTCTCTTTTTGAGGAATGATATATAATGGGACATCAGAATCCAACAAGTATGAATGGTAGGCATTAATTTACTTAGGACATGCAATTCACTGGAATCATTAATGCTGAGTTGAAAAACTTATTCAGTGAGTGCTTTATGACATGAAACTCTGTGCTTCTAGAAGCTAGTATTGTGGCTTTCATTCTAAAAATGATAAATAAATAAATATAATTCAGAACTTTCCATTTCTTATTGATTTTCAAAACCCAGTCTTCTCAGATTCCCCAACAGCAGTCTGAATGACAGATTCAGATGCTTCATGTCAGGTGTGCCCACTTCTGTCTGTATAAAAAAAAACTTTCTTTCTTTCTTTCTCTTTCTTTCTTTCTTTCTTTCTTTCTTTCTTTCTTTCTTTCTTTCTTTCTTTCTTTCTTTCTTTCTTTCTTTCTTTCTTTCTTTCTTTCTTTCTTTCTTTCTTTTTCTTTCTTTCTTTCTTTCTTTTTCTTTCTTTCTTTCTTTCTTTCTTTCTTTCTTTTTTCTTTCTTTCTTTCTTTCTTTCTTTCCTTTCTTTCTTTCTCTTTCTTTCTTTCTTTTTCTTTCTTTCTTTCTTTCTTTCTTTCTTTCTTTCTTTCTTTCTTTCTTTCTTTCTTTCTTTCTTTCTTTCTTTCTTTTCTTTTCTTTTCTTTTCTTTTCTTTTCCTCTTTCCTTCTTTGTTTATGTAAAGCTTGAGAAAAGTAGTCATGCTTTTGTTATAAACTTTGGGTTATATGCCAATGGAATGATTAGGACATAAACATGAAAATATGTGTTTATAAAATATTCCAAATCCCAGAGACAATATTTGCATCTGAATACAACTATTGTGCTGAATATATGTATGATGTTGACATGTATGGGACACACTTCAGTTTCTGGGGGTAGCTTTCATATATCATGTATCTTTGATCACCTCCTATTTTTTAAAGCTCTGTCCTGTCTTCTTTTTGTTACGTTCGTGATGGATGATTGCAGCTGATCAGTGGAGTGGATTGTTAGAAATCTCAAAAAAAAAGTGGAGTTGCCTAGTGTATAGGGCCTGAACATTAAATTTTAGGTAAAAGGTCCTATCCATTGTGGCTGACTAAAATAAGAAAAGCTTGATTACAAATTGAAAGTTAAAACTTCTTCTACTGAGGAACAATGTATTTTTTCACTGTATGTTTATTCTGAAAGTTTTCTTCCTTTGACATTCAACATTCTTATTAAAAGGAAGAAATGTTTTTATTTATTTTAAAATTTTTCCTCTCCTTTCAAAAGCTGGGAAACAGTAGTCTTTATACTGAATTAGATGGCTTTTTCAGCAGTGGGAAATAGAAATAAAACAACAACAGGAAAAAAATAAATCTCTGAAAATGTCAGGAAGGTTTTATTGATAACTACTTGAGATAAGCTGCATTTTAAATATGTTCCTGAGAAGTTGGGAAGACCTCAACAGAATCGTAATCAAGTCAATTGAAAATGTGAATAAACCACATTTCAGTGAGATAAACTACCTACTTTACCTATCACAAATAAGTCTATGAGGTAATTCAAAATGTTCAATGTGTCTGTGGGAAGAAGAGGTTCCCTTCTACATTTACTCTCATTATTACCAGTTTTACTGTAAAGGAAAATAAAATCATATTGTGGGAAATTGATAAAAGTGTTTGTCTTTGGTAGCTTTTGTTTGTTTGATTTTGTTTGTTTGTTTGTGGATTGTTTTTGCATTTTGTTTTTTTATGTACGAGATATAGAGTTTTATGAAATGAAATGAATTAAAAACCTTATCCAGGATGTATAGGATTCCCCATTCCTGTCTTCAATAAAGGTTTGATAATCTTCATTTGACACCTGTGAAATCTATGGCCTGACTTAAGTGGAAGGTCATCCTAAGTGATCATAAATCTTTCCTGCTCTGAAAATGCTTACACATATGAATCCATGAGTGATGTAGATTCATCAGCAATTTCTTTATCCCAAAGGCATAATAAAAACTTATTTTTATTACATCATTACATTACATGTAAGAATTTAAGTCTAAGTACATATAAATATAATATACACACAGTATGCATGCCATTCTATGCAAATGTAAAAATATGATCCATCGTTATTATGTCAAAGCTCAGTTCTGAAAAATCTCTCCTGGATCTTAATGTGACTATCCAAATAAGAACTCTCTCATGAACCAAATGTTCATCAAGAATGCATCCTATGCCCCTCTGAGACCAATTGCAAGCTTTTCCATTAACTTTAACAGTGACTATATAAAACCTTAATTTAACTTTAAATTTAACATATATTTATCCAAGTCACCAGTTAGAATATGAAAATGTTCTCCTATCTTACATGATTAATAATAAAAATGAGTATTCTAAGTTTGTTTGAATCTTTTGCAGTCTACCTTTAAATACATATATTTGTTTCTTATAATAAAATCTCAGATTCTAGAAATTTACTGTAAATTACTTATGTTTTTTTGTTGTTTTCCAAATGAAAAATAATGTCAGAAAATATTTTCCTGGCTTATGATATGTTTTTTTTTGTTGTTTTCCAAATGAAAAATAATGTCAGAAAATATTTTCCTGGCTTATGTTGTAGAACTGAAACAGCTACATTCCACATAAAGGAGCCTCAACTCTGTACTAAAACCTTATTTGTAGTTACTTTCCTTAAGAAGAGGAAAAGGCATGTTGGTGATCCACTTGGCATTAAGCAAGGGTTTTTTTGTTATGGTGTGAGCCTAAACCCAGAACTACTGTAGTAAAAGTTACTAAATCTGTGTATCATTAAAACAATTGTATGGAAGGTTCTTGGTTTTGTTTATAAATCCTGATTTGCAGGATTAAATAGTTATCTTTTTATTGTTCGTTATAGACCAATATGAAACTGTGATTAACTATTCATCCTCTTCACAGAATATGGGCATCTCATTAAAAGTGATAATTGAGCTAAGTAATATCTATTTCTTCATGCTACTGACTATTCCAGTCTTGCTTAATACAATAATTTCTAAATAAATACCATAGCAAAATAGACATTTTCAAATAGGAAAACCAAAACAAAAACCCTGGTGTAACTTTAGGTAGGAATGTTTTGCACATTTTAAACCCAAAGTTTAAAATCAAGTAATTGGATTTTAATATCACAATCAAAAGCATCTTCTTCCTGGCAAACTGTGCAGAGCAGAACAGAACGAAGAGGCTGTGAAAGGTTACTTCTTTGAAGAACACAGGTCATATTTATTTGTTTGTTTTACTTCTTGGATGGAGATCAGCATCCTGGTAAATTGAACTATCTGTTTTAGATAACACAGTAGCGGGGACAATATAGAGGTGGAATTCGTGGGGAGTTATCATCCATTTCTATCTCCTCTCTACCTCTTTCTCAGACAGCCATTATGTTATTATTATGTCCCTGGAAAACTTCTTCCTAAATGTCATCATGAGCTTTGGGTAAAATGCCTTACTTATTTTGGAAAAAATATTCAAGATTTTTTAAATCTGTAATCTTCAATGAGACCAAATGTCCAAATTTTAAAGAAAATAGATATTCAAATATTGTCCACACAAATTAATGCCACTTGTTCTTTCAAGGTTTAAAACTTTTTTTTAAATAATTAATAATTTTACTTTTAAAAATCAGTTTAATTAATTAATTAATTGCCTTTTGGAAAGTATATTCAAACAGAAAACAAAACTGTCTTATACAATCAAAAAAATAAAACCAAATAAATTTGTCAAAACTACTCTTGTAAACAATTTTGCTTTCAGAAGACAGGCATTTTCTGCCAGCAAATGCTAGGTCTTGTGCAAAGGTTTTGATTACTTTCATTAAAATTTGTATTTAGTGACAAATGATGCTGACAAGTACTTTCATTAATCTGTGTGATTAATAGGCAGTAGAACTGAACCTAATATTTTCTAAATTAAGAATTCAAGCGATTAAGCAACAGTTCTGTGCATTTGGTAGCAGACCTCAGATAGCAGCAACATGATACAAGGGTTTAAAAAATTTCATGAATTCTTGCTTGTTAGAACCAAATGCCAATAGCAAAGATTCCAGTACCATACAAAATCCTTAAGCATTTATCTTCCAGAATTTAATGACGGAACTGAATTAAATAAGAAGCAGACTAAGTACTTTCAAAGTCTGAAATATATTACTTTTGATTTTAACACAAAAGCATCCAAAGACCCAGAACTGTGCTGCCAGTACCCAGTAATAACTAAATTTTTTTGTTCCCAGTTGAGAAGGCTTTGAGACCTAGACCAAGGTTGGTCATCACAGAGAAATGGAACAATTGGAATGGGAGAGAAATGGAACAATACTAGAAATCAGCATTTCAAGAAAAGTCTTAAATGCAAGTAGGTTGAGGATTTTTAGATATTACAATTTTTCCTATATGATTTGCATTTCAGGATGTTTTTCATATGTTCACAACAGAACAAATCCCATGAGAAGACAAGTAGGCTGCTCCTGTACTAGGTGCAGGGCAGCTCATGTCCAACAGGATTCCAATTTCCTTCCAGATGTCAAGTCTGAAGTTTAGTTTGAAACCAACAGACCTAGGTTCAGATGCCTTTAGATAGGTGCCAAAAGCAGAGGATATGTTAGATCCTATTATGCTCAAACAGTGAAACCTAGAGAAAACTTAACCTCTGTGTTACTGTGGAAGGCATGAGGCTCTCCCAGATTTATTTTCTATCTACCAGTCTTTTGTGAATGTCTTAAGTACCCTGTGCCATTTCAATAGCAGTGAAAACTTATATATGGTCATCGGTGTCTAGAATATATACAAAACCATAAAAATTTAGGTATTTAAAGCTAAAGCAGATTTCTACCCTGAATATGACACCAGTTCTCCAGGTACATCTAGCTCAAATTGGTATAGGAAAGCTTCTAGGCAAGAATCATTGCCAAAATCCTTTAAGAGGTACCTAATAAGCCAATAATGTGGTGAAATAATTTCTTCTGCCTATCTAAATCTAAAATACATAATTCTTTCCATGGAATGTGTTCCCTGTCAATCACAGAGCTTAAACAACTTTAGTTAGCTGAAATGGTGGTGACTTAGGCCTAGTCTTAGAATACTCAGTGATGTAAAAGCAGCTGGAGACTGGATAGTAAAACATAACTGAAGACAGTTGCCAGGCATCTTTCCTTAAGAAGAGAGGTCCTGAAATCCCAGGTGACTAAAAGAATGAAGTCCTAACTTCTCTCAGCCTAGTAATCTCAACCTGTGAGTGGCATGTCCTGACAACAAGTGGCAATAAGACAGATATAAGGGATGTTTTGCTATTTCACTAATAGGGAAACATTGACAAAGGAAACAGTGGAAATTACTAAATTACTGTATACATAATAAAGAGATAACTAATCATACATTCTCTTAAATCAGTCCTCTTCTTTTCCCTTTCCCTTTCCCTTTCCCTTTCCCTTTCCCTTTCCCTTTCCCTTTCCCTTTCCCTTTCCCTTTCCCTTTCCCTTTCCCTTTCCCCTTCCCTTTCCCTTTCCCCTTTCCCTTCCCCTTCCCCTTCCCCTTTCCAGTAAAAACATCCTCTAAAGACAGGTATTGTTCTGCCATGTTTCTGGAAAGCCAAAACAGAGAACTCCTAAGCATTTCAGTTCAACTCTGGTTGCTGAAAATATTCAGTAGTTTTTCTTGGTAAAACATGTAAAAGAGAAAAGGAGGAAAAGGGAACAGAGGAAAAAAAAAAAAAAAGAGAGAACAGATATCATTCTCAATTTTCTCATTGTTGCAATATCTGTCCCCTCAGATAACTGACTAACTTCTGGTAAGGAAAAAGCAAAAGCAAAAGCAAAGCCATAAACAAGACTAGGAAACTCTAAACAGCTTGCAGAAAACCAAGAAGGACTGTTAATTCTCCTCTTTGGTATGCTCCATTGCTTGTTTATTGATGCAGATGGGATAGAGTGAATATGGCTGTGAATTGACATAAAAAGTGAGAAATCAGTGATAATAATGCTCAACTCTAGAGGACAGAATAGCTGGTTATAGATTTTAACCATTCAAGATTTACTGTCTTCTATTTGAAAACCACAAGAGGACTTGGGTAGTCCTCATTGTTTCAGTAGATTTGGTCCATATCCTTTTACACTGAAACATTAATATTAAATCTGGAGATTGGTGTTTAATTTGATTTCATAGATCAGTTAGACAACCAAGGGAGCAGATAATTGGATAGCTGCAGTCTGCTCTTCACTATAGAGGGTCTTTTACAAGCCTGACAGTCCACTTATTTTTTGGATTTAGTGGTTGAATAATTCGCTGCAGAGAATAATTTTCAAATGTTGTAATAATTTCTTAGAGACCTTTAAGTAGAGGGATCTGGTAACAAAGAAACCATCATCTAATTTCATTTCTGATGTAATTGTGGGTGTTGATGACCATATAAAACCTCTCAGTGACACTGATCAGACTATCTCAAATGTAATTTCTCCAAAATGTGCTAATATGACTGACTTGGATACTTAGGTTCTCCAGTTGAATCCTGGAAACTGGGCTGTCAAGCATTACTGTCCTTGGATTCACTCCCCCTTGTGGTAATAAGTCACAACAATTGATTTGGTTTACACATTTTGCATCTTTGTTTATTAAACAGTTCCTGCTACTGTTATTACCTGAGACAACAGTTATGCCAGCATTGAGTCTGACAGTTATAAAGACAAATTAAACATAATGTTTCAATTCCATTTTGTATCAGTGTCTGTTCACACATAGTGTATGCATATTGTTAATGTATATACAACAATAAACAGTCACATCACAAATATTTAAGCACACTGACTACATCTGAAGTAGAACAAAAACAACCCCAAACAAATCCTCCCTAAAATATTTCCTGGCTACTTTTAAAATACCCAACTTACTTTCAAAGGATTTCTTACTGTTGCTAAACTGTCTTATCATTTCAGAGGCAGTCTGCAGCAGATTCTCCATAGGAACATATGAGACTTTGTAATACTGAATGCATTTTGCAGAGATATTGCATGCACTGCTGAATAATGAAGTACTTAATATTCTGCAGAATGTCAAGCTTTTCAATTTATGACACCCAGGTTACTTCAGCGTAGTGGATAAAGTTTTATTTTTTAGTAACTTGAAATTAAAAATAAATTGGACACTAGATCATGCTTTAAAATCATGGTCTATTAAAAAAAGTTTTAGATGAACTGTAAGGTTATCTGGAACATCCACTGGAATGGGCAGAAAAGTGGCCATATGCTAATACAGAAGGTGTGGGTATGTGGGGTCATAAGGGTAAAAGCAATTACATTTTTAAGCACAAAATTGTGAGAGTCTCGCAAGATTAGCTGCCTAGTAGTTAGTGTGCCAGGTGGAACCCAACTCATAAAAAACTGAGACAAAAACCTTGAGAACTTAATAATTTTCTAGTGAGAGCAGACTAGAAACTGAGTGCAGAGGTTTTAGGAGACAAAAGAAACTCACCTGTCCTCTCTGACCGCCCTGTATTTTACCCAGTTCTTTTCCATATGGAAATAAAATACAACTGTAATCATATTGTGTACCATGCAGCAGGAATGGTAAGATCAGAGAAGTAGATTGTTCACACACAAAAGAATTTGCAGAATAGTGCGAACTATATATGTGAAATGTAGGACACAAACAAAAAAAGGATGTACTGTAGCAATTCTGAAAAAGGTCTCTAAGTCTTCTGAGTTCTGAGCATGCAGAAAGTGCAAAAAAAAAAAAAAAAGTTATTTCTTTTTCTTCTTCAAGAGTGTTTTATCTTCTATGAAGAAAAAAATCTGAGTATAAAGAGGGCCTTCCTGACAGCATAAAAAATGTAGCATATGTTAGGTTTCAGGGAACCTGTAAAATGTTGCTCGTTGATTTTTTTCTTTTGTAAGTTTAAACCTTGCAGAGGAGACTAACAGTTGAAAGTGCTAAACTACTAAGAATTAAAAATACTCATAATTACTTCTGGCAGTGATGTCAAAGGAAAAAAAAAGGCATGGTGCTTCTCTTAATTTGGAAATTAATGTCTTGTCTTCATTTTCTTTTCCAGTTTAATGAAAAAAGTGGCTAAAATGAGAGGGTTTTACATGGCATGCTTTAATATATTATGTTAAAACTCTGTTAACATTTTAAGTGTAAAGACTAGAGATTGTGGGAACTGCTGTTTAAAAAAACAGCAGCACAAAACACCTGTAAAATCCAGTACAATTTCCAAATAAAAGAAACAAAAAGCAAAGCAATAGAGCAACCAAAAGATGGCAAATGGATTTGTTGTCGAGACAATCTGAGCCCAAGCTGGTGCCGTTTAAACAAATATTCTGAAATTGAACTGCAAGCAAGATCCATAGGAACAATTGAATGTTAAGTGAGATCCCTAAGAACTCTAAAGAGATGCGTAAGTGAATTTACAGGGAATACTGCATGATTTGATAATGACAAATTCACCAAATTCTCTGAATAAATGGTTTCCAGATGTTCACTGTTTCCATTATTGTTGGAATTCAAAGACACATGGACATGGATGAAGACATATGAGTATAATTTCAGGCCATTTTAAAACAAGCTACTTCATCAGTTATGTAGATGCTCTTTGGTTTTTTTGGTTTTTTTTTCCTATTATTTCTGTTGATATAAGGATCACTATAAAAGTATATTAATGAGACTCAAGATTCAAGTATATTCTTCACTAGTATTAGGTTTTTTATATGACTAAATCTACTTTTTAAAAAAAATCATGCCATGTACTGATCTGCATTACAGATACTCAAACTAATTCAAAAATTTGGAAAAGAGATATTACTGACCTGTGTGCAATACAAATTTCATATATGTGAGAACTGAGAAGGATCTCAGACCTTCTGGGTTTTGTTTGTACCCAATGTCCTTGTGAAAACTTGTTGTATTCATTACTGTAAAGTACTTCCTCCTTCAAGTGATAGATTTATATTTAGTAATTGATTAAGTCTGAGATTGCTTTTATGCAAATTTAGCCATCAAAACTGAAATGTCTTTTCTTAGTTTTCTGTGGAGAATGAAGAGACATGTTCTTGCAGAGGGTGTTTCCGCCTATCCCAAAACAGTTATCAAAGGCAGTGGTGACAAGTTGCTTTTTGGGAGTTTGCAATTTACCTTCAGAAGGTCTTAGCCTTAGGCCCACAACAAGGATCCTAGACTATTACCTTAGGTTTGACACACAATTCTAGTTGTTGACTTTATATAAAAGGCATCATACCCTTAAATTATTACAAACATTACAATGAGTGAAGGGCCACTCATTCATCTGCTTGATTCAATAACGGGTCTTTGACAGGGGCTTACAAGAGACACTTGACAGAATACACAAAAATTAAGCCATGGACAGCTAAGAAACTGCTTTTCTGTATGGTACTTTTCAACTTGATTAATCAGATCTTGGTTTATGTCTTCAAGCAACTAGATGAATATGAATTCCTATTTTTAGATGTTAAACATATTAATTATCCTTGAAGATAAAGAACATAAAACCCCAAGAAAAGAATTTCAGCACTTTGTTTAAGTGTAGTTAAAGAACTGTGCCACCCATTTATAAAACAAGGAACTTCTGCTGCTTTGAGCTCTACCATAGCATAACTCCTGGTGACAAATGAACTCTGTCAGGACAGGTAGTTCAATGTTACTTTCTGCCATGGAAATACAATGTGACCACACTGCTCCTAAGGCAAATATTATTCTCTCAGAATGCTCCGTTCCAAGTTATAATTTGCACATTCCAACCAGTCATGCAATGAAAAGTTAAAGAGAAGCTTGTAGAGGAAATCAAGCATATTGGGTTATGTTTTGTGATACACGGTTCAGTATTAAGCACTGGAAAATAAGTTGTATATGATATGAAAAGAAATCCCATGTACATTTGAATACTTCTTACACATAAAGGCTTTTAAATAATAAATTAGAAAGATACAAAAGGAGAGTTGTAGTATTCATAATGTGCAAAAAACTTGTCACTTAAATTATCCTCTAAACACAGGTTTTGTGGTTGCACTAAAAATATAATATAATAGCATTAGTTTCATAGTAATTATAATGTATATAACCTTGGTCAATATTAAATAATGTGAAAGACAGTAACCCCTGTACCAACACATTATGCTCCATCAAAATATGAAAGTATATTAAATACTTGTCTTGTTCATCATTATTATTTGGCCTATTATTAATTTAAAATTACAATTATAATTAATACTCTAGATTTTAGGCCTTGAAATAATGCATGACACTCTTCAGATAAACAATCTGCCTATACTGTATTTGCAGAAATAAACAAGTCATAAGCTCTTTTACAGAATAAATGAAAGTTCATGTTTTGCTCTAAAGAAATCCTTTGCATTACATTTCAGAGATCTGTATAAGAAGTAGATGATCACACAAGTCTTCAAACTTTGTATTTTCAGAGGTTCACAAGCTGAATACTCAAAAAAATTTTTTTTTTTTCTGTTGCATTCTTTCCATTCAGGATTAAAAGCATCGGGCTAGACTATTCTGGAGGAATCTTGCACAGAAGCTTCAAATTTGTGGGGTTAAGACATTTCAAAGTCACAAATTTTGGACTTCTATTGACTTTCTTTAAACATAAAGGAAATGCAATATGCAATAGTCAAGCTGACATCCACTGGAGTTTCTAAATAGGGTATTCTATCCATATTTCAAGAACCAATTTTGATTTTCTTTTTCCTCCTTTCTCAGTGTTGTTAAAATGTGCATCTACCCTCTATTTTTGAGTTAATACTACCACTACAGTGATCCAAATAATCTATTTCTAGATTTTACCAGTCTTGCGTTGCAGGAAAGGTTTGTTAGCTTTGAGTGCAATGAGTTGAAAATGCCAGGATTATTTTTATAGAGACAGATGGTGACTGCAAACAGTGCCATCCATCCTACCTTTCTGTGTATGACTTTATGGAGAGTGTGACTTGAACTCATCTTTGTGCATTAGAATACCTCACTGGCAACACTAAAGAAGAAAAAGAAAAGAAAGCCAGCAATGAATTTAAAGTAGCACCTCTTAAAGAAATCCAAATATTGTAATATGTCTTCCACCCTGCTCCTGCTAAACTGTTGTGACTCTGCGTTGTCTCCAGTGACATACAATGTTTAGAGCTGAGGCTCAAAGTGCTCCTTCAAAGGCTAAAATACAAGTGGAATTGATAGTTTAATTCCAGAGGCTTTAATACTGTTTTACCTCTTGTTAGCCAGAGGAAATTAAATGCATTGACCTAATGCCTAAATCATATGACTTAATACATAGAGTAAATATCCTTGAAATAATAATTAAAATGAGAGTTTTACAGCATTCACTTAAAAAAAAAAATTAAAATAGTTAGCATGGTATTTTTAAGGTAATTTTTTTTTATTCATTTATATGTGTGCAAACTTAGTTACAAAGAGAGACTTTATCTCTATTGATAAATTTAAAAGGTCATTGTCTTGGAAGAGAAAGTCCTGCAATGACAAAAGGCACCCTCAAAATGTACAGTTATTCTGAAGTTGAGGCAAGCACAATTTTTAAATTAGAGAAGTGGCATTTTGTTAATTGGCATGCTCACATTAAGTATTTAAGATTATAATTAATTACTTTCTACACTCTTAATTGAAACATTACAACATACTTGGTTACTATTTAATTAGGAAACACATTAATTATATATTAAGGTCTTCAATTGTTTATATAGCCAAGCCTCCCCTTTGAAGGGAATTCTGCAGCAAACAAGCCAAGGCTCAGCAGAGCACCCTGGCATGAAGACGCAGCAGCATCGCTGTTGTTGTGACTTACTTTGATTTGCATGGGCTGAGCAGGGATCAGTGCACAACCCCACGGGAATTCAGGCTGCCCTGCTCGGGGGGTCAGGAGAGCAGGGGTCTCCCAGTGTGCTGGCCCAGATGCAGGCAGTATGCAACCACACGGAAAGATGCTGTTCTAGCAATTTCTGTAGGAAGTCCTCCATGCAAAATAAAGGGAAGGAACCAATTGTAATGGAAACAGATTTCCCGCTGTTAGCTTCTTCTGGTGTAGTCTATTCTACTTCTCTTAATATGTATTGAAAAATAAAAGAAAGACAATAGTAGGGTTTTTTTATATTTACAATATTTTTCCCTTCTGGGAGGCAATAAATTTTAATAATTTAATAATTTATTCTCCAGCTATTTATGTATATATATATATTTAGAGAGAGAGATTCCTGTACATTAAGTTTAAATATCCTAGAAATGAGAATACACAAGAAAATCTCTACTTTACAAACACACTGAACTAAAAGAAAACCCCCAAAAACCCCAAACAAGTAAATGAAATAGTAAGACACAAACCCACTCTCAGCAAGATGGAGGATTCATGAGAGATAAGATTTGCAAATATTTTAGCAGAAAAAAAGAAAATAAGTTCAAAATTTTGTTAGTCATAAAGGTATCATAGTAACAAAAAGCTTTTTTTATTATCCTAGGCATTCAGTGTATGCCCCATTGAGATTAACTTCATATAATATTTGAGCCAAAGTAGAGACTATATAAGGAAAAACGTTCTATTTTCTCCATTGTACTGCTGAATTTTTTTCATTTTTTACAAAGTTTGTACAGTTCTTTTCTTTTTCATATTTTCATTCTTTTATTTTCTGATCTCTTTTCAAATATAATAAGATATTCAATTCTAGACTAAACGTGTTAGGATTCCTTTTCCCTCTTCTATCCCTCTAGTTTTGCTGACATTTTTCCATGTATTTGGATTCCAGCAATTTTGTCATCTCTGCCAGGAGACAGGGGAGTACATGGAACTAGGAGACTTGTTAGCTAGACAAAATTTGGCTGACTTTCAGTGCAGAGCCAATTCCATGCTTTTTCCTATGGCTGAAGGATGATACATCAGCTGATAGTGCTATTGGTATGTGCACAAACCTTGTAAAGCTTTCCCCAAACATAGGAGAAAAGTGGTTCCCAAAGTCATACCCTAATGACACAAAAATATGCCATGAGAAAAACGTGACAGAACCCCTCCCCCCAGAAAATGTAAATAATTTAAAGATACACAGAAAGTTCAAAACTCTTACCCTGTCTGAAATGCACTCTTCACCTGGGAGACAGGACATGTGTTGCTACTGACTTGATTAAGATTGTACTGTTCAGTCCTTATTTAAAGGAAATTGTGGACTTCAGTTTGAATTATATCTTCCACTGAAATGGAAAGTTCACTTAAGTCTACTCTGCTTTTCCCTAGGGTATGGTTAACTATTTTGTTGCAGAAATCAACACAATTCTAAATAATACAATTTTATATGAGAAATATATAGTTTAAAATATTCTATAAAACTGGCAAACCTGGACAATTCAAAGGATGTGGTATCAAAAATGAGGCTGTCGCTCAACCAGTTTGAATTCCTGCATCTATCTCCATCAGAACAGTCAAGAGCTGGCTCCTGGAGAAGACATGAGCCTTTTCTAATTGCTACGTCTATGTCAATGATCATATCAGAGAACCTCCTTGGTAGGGTGGAAGGCAGGTGGGAACAGAAGAGAAAAATGTTTTAAGAATAACCTAGGATTTTGGGCCAATTCTATTTAGTTAAAATTATATACTATGGTAGAAGTTCACAAAACTGTCATCAGGATCTAACTGACTGAAAAACAATATTTAGCCTTTGTACCAACATTATTGAGAGCAAAGCAGGGGTTCTTCTATTAACTGTCTCAGAGATTATAGTGTGAGAAGTGTGGATTTACATTGTGCTAGTCGCTCTGTTATATACTATTTCATTTATACACACATACACATATACATACTGTGATATATATAGCCTTTTACCCTGTGACAAAAGTGTAGCAGGACACCCATTACCCAAAGGGAGCAAATTGCTCTGCCTCACATTTTAATGTGAGAAAACAAGCAAGAAAAGTGAGGTTTTTTGCAGTAATGGCTAGACTGATACAAATTCATTACATACTTTACAATTACTTTTCTTTATGTCAGTTTCTGTGGGACCATGAATGGGCTCTCTGATATTTACATAGCTATAAGAATTTATATTTTGATTTATTATGGATATGTTTCAACAGATTCTAAATCAACTGCATTGGGAACTTGTAGTTTACTGAGTTAAGAGTGAAATTCAATCATGATTGTGTATAAAACAGTGAAAGTGATGGATGTTAAACTATCAGGGACATACTATTGTAGTACTATTGTACTGGAGAATATTTCTCAGTCTTATTATGCACTGGGTTTAATGTGTCATTAGATACAACATTGTTCAAAAATATTTAGAAATGGGTGAAAAATGGATTTAGTTGAAATCTAAACAATGCAAATTATGAAGAGAAAGTGAAATACACTAATTTGAATTCTGGTTACATAAACATGCTAGGGGCTTTGTTTTCCCTTAGGATATTTCTGTCATCACATATGACTAGGATTCTAGGGAGCAGGTCTTTTCTTATCTGAAGCTTTATAGTTGTGTTTCTGTATGAGTCACTTTGCCTCTTCTTTAGCTGATTTAATAAAAACCTATAGAAAATAATGTTCTGGCATTGAATTTGTCCCAAAAGGCTAAGACAGACTGGCTATTTCATGATCAATTATTTTTTACTCAAGGTCCCTAGATAAAATGCAAATATATATATACAAAAATGCAAAAAAATATACACAAATCTACATATTTCTCTATTTTACTGTAAGTGTATACAAGTTATGGTGTGAAAAGCCACTAATGCTTAAAATGTCATTTTAGTTCTAGTGAAATTTTTTACAAAACCAATTCAAGAGACATATATTTTTGCTTCAAGACATAACAATTCAGCTCTATCTTTCTGAAATCTGTATGAATAGATTAAAATAACTGGCTTTACGTGCCACTGTACATGGTAGTTATCATTGCCAGACACAAATGGCATCAGTGTTTTAAGGGGATCACTAGACATGAAACTTAGAAAATGCACTATCCAGAATATGTAATGGTAATGACTGTCCAGTTATTCAAAACAAGTTTTTATGGTGTAGAGTATGGTTTCCACTGTGCAAATTCAAAGACTTATATTTATTTTTAAATTGTATTCAAAATGTTAATAGCATTATTTTTCTTCTTTCTTTATAATCTCTGTTGAATCAAAAATACATCATTTAATTCAGATTATCTCCTTGTGTAGTCTTTGAGAGAGATGGAAAAAGTATAGCCAAAGAACTGGTAATATGATGACAATTATCAAACTGTGTGTAATTGTATCACCAAAAAACCCAAAATTTATAGGACATAGATTAGAAAAAAATATTCTTTAATAAGGTTTGACTGTTTCTGCTAAAAAGCTGTGAACTGGATGTCAGGTTCACTTCTTGCCATCAACAGGAAATACAATTTAGTGAAAAAATGTGTGAAAAAAATTCATGAAAAAAACTTGTGTGGGTGTCTCTGTTGTGAGGATACCTCCACTGTCTCACCAAGGTGCCCTGGGGTGCATTTGGACCTTCTACTTCACTACTATTCCTGTTACGAGCCAGCAGAGAAGGGAGAACATAGAAAGGAATTTGTGTAAAATTTGCCCTACAGATCTGAGTCTGCCAGAATCCTCTAAATTAGATAGTGTAAAAATTATAGTCTTAACATGTGGAGTGAGGCACGTATTTGTTTAAAAAAAATTAAAATGTAGCAGGCTTTCAAGGATAAAATTATTAATATTCAGAAATTTAAGTTAGAGCAATTACAGAGAACTACATAACTACAGACAGGAGACAATATTAATCTGAATTTACAAAATAGATGTTTCTGTCACATACAGAATCACAGAGGGAAAGAAGAGAGAAAAATATTTACTGTGTAAGACACAGAGAGAAGGTTGTAAAAAACAAAAGCCACCTGCCAAATAAGATCTTCAGGAATGTAAATATATGTCTTTGCCAAATTTATAGCTGTTCATAGAGGAAAAGCATGATGAGAAAATTCATCACCAAAGAAAAACTTTCCACAGAGGAACATTAGAAGCCAGCAGATAATCTTTACATAGAAACAGATGTATTATAAGCAGAAATGAAAGAATATTAAATTTTCAAACCAGAAGTTTAAAATATGAAATAATTTCTATATTACACTTTCAAACCTATAGTGAGATCCTTTTTAATTACCTAGGTCACTCAAGATATCTCCAGTGGCCATTAGCTACCACAAAGTTTCTGGAGTTGAATTTCAGGGCAGGCAACCAACTAGTCTTTGTCAAGGACATAGAATTTGGATTACTATTATTTTTCTTACAAAACTGCAGAAAACAGAGTATAGAGATATTCCAAATCTTTTGATCTCTGAGCTGGTAACAGATTCCTGAAAAGCCCTAGGAAGCCCCTAAAGTGGCATAAAGAGAACCTTACATTTCTCAATCCAAGGACAAGAACACATACAAATAAGACTTTTTTTTATTCTAAGTAAATATTTGGCTGATGTTTTGTTACCAGTTACTCAAGATATCAACTGCCTATTTGTGGTATTATAAAGAAAGGGATATCTCTGTAACCCTGGTTCCCAATCCTCACAGATGCTTCATATGATTTATGATGATAGAAGATCATTGGGTCTATCTTTCATATAATTTCTTGATAAAGGGGTTGTTCCCATTTATAAATGAATTAATTTTAATGTGTTCTTGTTTATTCACTTTGCATTATGTTTTGGCAATTTAAAATAACCTTGCTATTGCAATTAGTAAATAGTAACGCCTCTTTACACTTTACAACAGAGCCTACTGTAAATGAGAATCATACAAGGGTGTAAAGGTAGCATAAACTGATGGAAGAATTCAGTACAAGATATGCTTTAGAAATACTTAGAGGTCAGAGTAAAATTTAGGCTTAGTTGAAAAAAAATTTAACATTCGGTTGAACTTTTTTCAACTAAAGTCGAAAAAAAAGTTGAAAAACATTATTTTCTGACTAGTTTGTTAGTCTGGGGGGATTTAGTCCCCGTCATTTATTCATTTCAAAGCCTCTTCAATATTCCTTAAATTGAAGTCTTCATTTTACTGCAAGTCAGTTTCAATTCCAAATAACTTCTTAAGTTTGCTCTGTCATACATTTATGTATCAGTGTATGTGTATGTGCTTTCAGTGCTCATTACTGTTTACAGCATCTTCTAAAAATCTTCATATTACGATTTAATTTTTTATTTTATGCTTTTCATTTACTGTAGCAAACTGAAACTTCCTCTCCTATCCTTACTTTTATTACACAGTAGAAACCTCTCAGTGCTTGCAGGGGGATGATAGGTCCAGAAAAGATATATCTCTCACTTGACTATTGTAATACACCAGTACCCAAAAGGAGGCCTTTGCACTTAAAAAAGTTTTTTTTTTATTTGACCGCTTTCCTGCTGTAGAACTCCAGAATGTCACGTATTCCTTTGGAGGTAGAAATAATGATGCCCACAGAGACTTAAACATTGACAAGAAGTTGAAGAGTTGAGTTTCTACAGCTCCTACTCACAACATGGACACCATAAGCATCTGCTTCATGACACAGAAAGGAACAATAGAGAACAAAAGAAAAGGAAGTAGCATTAGGGTCTGCCAGAAATGTCAGCTCTGTATATCGTATATCTACATAAGCCTCCAGAGTCCACTAACCAAACAGCAGCTGAACGAATAGAGTTTACACATATGCTTAGAGGAAAACCCAGTGGTGACTAGAGGTGGTTCTGGGACATGAAATCCTGCCTGTTTGGTGCATCACAAAGATGATTTTATGGGATTATGGACTACAAGAGCTAGAGACATTCAATGAAACTGTCAAGGGACAGGATTGCCAACAACAGGGGAAAAAAAAAAAAAAAGGAAAAACGCTAAAGATATAAAGATACCCAAACAAATGTTTGTTCTTCTACATGAGCAGTTGTTTGAATCACCTGCACACAGATGTTATTAGCCCATTGTCTATCCTCTATGCATGTTTGACTGCTCCTGGCACAAAAAAAAAAAAAAAAGGGCCTCCTCAACCAGTGTTTGGCAGTGGTTTGGTAACTGGACTGGTTTATTGACCAGGTAAGTGAGGAGCAGTGACATGAGAGTGCACTTTCTGTTTCTTTTTTTTCCACACTAGTGATATTCTAACCAATCTTACATTTCACATATTTTTATGCCTTTCAATTCTATCTGTACCTTTATTTTCCTCCTCCTTTCATAGTAAAAATGAACAGACTCCCTGTTATTATTTGTTGTTAATGCCTTTCATCATGATCTGACCAATATGAATTTTAAAAACAGCTAAAAATTATCACATTGTTTAAAAGGAAGAAATGTAATGTCATTAAAGTTCTGATATCAGAGAGAAAATGGATGTGGAGAGAAAAAATTAATTTAAAAATTCAACAGTAAAATTTCTTTCTAGAGGTCTCATTTTTGTCATAAAATTACTGCATTTTACAGGCTGCCTTAAAACACAGCTTATATTTAATAATTCAACTTTCAATATTCTCTATGAAACCAAGCACATTAGAGATTAGACTGTTTTGTATAAAAACGTCCCAAAGTAAAAAAAATAAAGCCCTTCAAGTTTTGTAGTGGTGACATATGAAATTAATTTGAACTTTTTTTTTTAGTAAGTAAATATTCTGTCTTCCAGTTACTGTTAGCTTGATACATTTGATTAAATTTAAACAGCAAACAACAAAATATATTTCCTGCAGGGTTCTGACCCCTGTCTCTTACACTGCCTTGACAGATCAGACCTGGAAAAGAGTTTGCAATTTGGCAACCTACCTCAAATATTCATCTGTCATACCTAGGAATATAGGAAAAGTTGATGCTCTTAAAAAACAGAGAATGCTTCCCTAACATAAATGAGAATAGGTAAATTAAAGGGGAAGAACACATGAAAGATTGGCGATACGATACTAGAAGTAACAAGATTATGCTGATATATTCGGATTATGTATTTCATTTTTCTTAGTGTCAATACATCTTTAATCTTGGAGGGAAATGGTCAGGTGCAGCTGAGTCTAATACTTCTGATGAAAAGCCACAGAAAATATTATCCTCTTTAATAATATTAAGTAAATCTAAGATTTTCCCTGAATATTGTGATTTTTTGTTTGGGATAAGATTCCTGATATTAGAAAAATTGTTTTTCAGTTATAGTTCAGGTTCCATGCTTGATGTACATAAAATACATTTGATTACAAATATAGTCAGAGGTTGGTTTACTAATTAAATCTTTGATAGCCAAGTGACACATGAACTTCTGACAGCTATTAAATCTCATCAGTTTTTTTCAGCATATTTTAAAGGGGTTGAGATATTAATTTCTAAAAGCAGCGATCTTAAGATAAACAGTTTTGAACAAAGATTTCACAAATAATTATGACTCCTAAAACACTTTTCTTTTGTTGGCACATAATATAGTCAGGTGGAAATGAAGTCATCACACTCAACCCAAAATCTGCTTTTAATTAATTATCTAAAATGCTTTAGACTCCTCAGATCAAAGCAAATAAGGTTAAAATAAATTTTCAAGTCTATTTGAATCCTTGTACATTTTGTTTTTACTATGATATTTATTCAAAATAAAAGGTAAATATCTTTTTTCTTCTGTAGAATTTAATTATTTTAGAAAAAGAGAAATCAAATTATTTGGAGAAAAACCTTAAATCTGCTTTTCCCATTACTGGAATATGAAAAAATAATGCTTGTAACAAAAATATGGCCAACTGAAGGGGATTATTTTATATAATGGATTTTTTCTCATCTTTTGTTCCCAGGTAACTTTAGATTTGGTTTCAGCTGCCAATAAAATTCTGTGTCTAAAGTTACAAAACAACTGTCAGACAAAAAAATCTAATGGAGTTTATCAGTTATATTGTAAAGATATTGTTCTATAAAGAACAGAGGAACCTGCAGAGGAGCCTGTGATAAAACCTTTCAGCAGCATTCAGAAGTCCTGGGGTTTTAACATTTAATTATGTTATAACCATCTGAATGAATATTTGGATGTCATATAGGTCTGGGCAAATTCTCAAATGCATTCCTTGGTCTCATTTTTTAAACTAAGCTTCTCAGATATGTCTCAGTTGAGCATGTGGTTATGCACTTCCCTATGTCATCTCCTGTGGATCAGATCCTGAACTGCAAAAGACAAGTAGCAATACTTATTATACCTGTGAGAATAAGTTTGTCAATACTTATTCAGTTACCTGAGTGACAGATAGCTTAGACAATAAGAAAGGACACAAAGTGGACAAAAGCTGGTGCCTTTTGTTGGGTCTTGTCAAATTCATGATAAGGATTAAGGTCAGAGTGATAGATTCTCAGATATCTTGCAGTTCCTAGTGTGATTAAAAGGCCTGGGATCCCTTTACTATTTCATGAGTCCAAATTCTTTCTTAGGTCAGTAGAGTGGTAGAAATTCCTAAAAGGCATAGATACACAAAACTATGTAATCGAAATCAGGAGCACATCTTTATCGATGAAAACCTGTGGATTATTCCATCTGTATTCAGTAGTATGGGGTGGGAAGGGGGGCTGTTCATCTATTTTATTGCTTTTTTTTGCTGTTCCATGAGATGCATTGGCTTTTATTTAAGTGCTTGCTTTGAATTCACACTTAGAGAAGAGTTTTGTTATCACCTTTAATTTTACTTTATTCTCGGTCTAATATACTATATACCCAAAAATTAGGAGTTTTGCTTGTTTGTTTTCCTTCTTTTGAATGTAGAAAGAATGGGCTTTTGAATGTAGAAAGGAAGGGCTTTTGAATGTAGAAAGGAAGCAGAAAGAAGGGCTCAGGTGTATTGCAATTCATATACATCAGGCACCTGGAAGCTGGTTACTCTTGGGTGGATGCTCTGCACATTTGGGTCAAGGAGATTTGGAAGTTAAGTTAGAAATAAAAGAAATGGCATATGAACATGCTATGTTTTTGATACAACAACATTCATATTGTTGTTCTAGTAAATTTATTTCTATATATACTATGCAGAATTCCTAATAATGGCCATCCAGACTAAAAAGCCGATTAAATATGAGTATGTGATGGACCTCAGAGAAAATCACTTTGGGGAGTTTTTCAATTGTATATTTCTCTCATGGAAAACACAGAACATTTGTGTTTCACTCAGATCTGACAGATAGATACATTTATTTGTGGTGAATGATGTACTTAAAATTGCAAGCTAGATTGCTCAGTATTATAGGGAATGGCTTTGTATAGAGCAGTCAAGCATAAGGAAAACAAATATAATGAAAATGAAAATGTTAGCCAGTGCTATTTTGCACATCCCTAAAGAGGACAAACACTTTTCTGAACACTAAAGGACTTTGAAGGGCCTACTAAATAGTATTCTTGACAAAACAATTCCTTTACTTTTCATAGACTTAAAACTGGGGTTTCTGTTCCTCTGTAAGTCTACTGTGTTCTTGTTTACGTATATTGATCCAAAACTTTTTCAATTTTCGAGCTAGAATCCTTTCAGCTCTGTTTTCAGATTGACTCACCAATGCCAGTATTAACAGCTGAGTAGGTTGCTATATTTCGTCCAAACACACTTTATCACATTTTTCTATTGCCCATATGACAGAACTTCCAAGAGCTTACTGCAGCTGTTCTGCTATGGACTGATCCTATGAAGTACTAGACATCCCTTGGAAAGGGGCTCAGCATCCACAAACCCCATGGGCAGAATGACATTCTGCATCTATCAGAATCAGATTCTTTGCCCATGGAGTTGTAGCTTTTCAACAGAATGAATGTGTATTGTCCTACAGCTATAATATTGCTCTATAAAGGAAATTCTGAAGAGGTTTTTTAGCATTTGAAATGATGATAATGTTGATGATCTCTGTGTTGTTATTTATTACATCTATTTGCACTGAAATAAGATGTTGTAGTCTGTGTTTAGGTCAGCATAAACTTCTGTTATTGCTGATGTACCTTACAGGAGGGCCAACGACTTTTTATTGCTTTTACTGCAATTTAGAAGAAAGTGATAAAATTATCTTCTAGGGCAGTTTATTTACCAGAAAGGAGAAAAAATCCTAAAGGCAAGTCCATCAAAGCATAATTTGCCCAGAGAACTCAAAAGGGAAGGTAAAGGAGCACAGCTATTTTGTAAATAAACTATGTTTTAGATGCAGAAAGAGCTGGAAACAGAATTTGCTCTCTTAAGAAGTAATTAGATTTTATTATTGTTTACCACCATGTCTGATTTTATTTTGGCTTGGTCACAAAGTTGTGATATTGGACTACTATAAATTTTAAATGGTAAATTTTCTTTATGGTGGCAGTTATAAGAACTGTGTTGAGTGTCACAAGGAATTTTGTAGTGCAAATAATTTAATATCAAGCTCCACATGAGTTTGTCCACTTACAGCCAACTTTCACACCCTGGAGTCCTCTTCAGGTGCTGTACAATTTTTCCAGAATATGATAAAAATTTCTTTCTAGTCTGGCACTGCTGTCCACAAAGTATTCTCTGAACATTTCTCAGAAAATTTATTTGACTGTTAATACCAAAGATTCCTTCACATGTTATAGATCCTTTGCATTTGAAGGAATTAAAAAAAATCTGAATATCCAGATCAAACCTCAATCTATACAAGCAATTGTTGACAAAATGTGAGTGCAGGTCTCTGAATCCACAAGCAATACCTCCTTCTCCCAATCAGTATAGAATGCAACAGTCTGCTGTGGCAAATTACTGCTTAGTGGGACCAGGCAAAAAGGATCCTGTGATTTTCAGTAGATAAAATATTTTGAGCAAGACTGAAAAGAACCTCCAAAAAATATCCAAAACAAGTTATCAGTTACTACTGATCTGTAATGTTTTGGTTTTTTCTTGCTTGTTTTAATTATCTTTACTAATTCTACAGCTTTAAATTGCACAAGACACATTTCTGGATCACAGCATGAGGTATCATCTAAATGACAATAGCTATTGGATAAAATTGCCACAGCAGCATCTCCTTAGTAACCTTATTATAAATGACAGAATATTCTGAGTTGGAAGGGACCCACAAGGATCACTGAATCCAACTCTTAAGTAAAGTGGCCCAACTGTACAAGTTTTGTATGATACACCTCAACAAAGATATATAATTCTGTTTCGCACATGGAGAAGGAGGCAGAGGAGCTTTCCTGTGCTGATTGAGATGTAGATATCTGAAAGGTGATATTGGACTCTCGCTGTGCTCCTGGAACAGCAACACACAGGCTTTTCTTAGTGCATTAGCCACACTTCTAACATACACAGGACAAATTTTTTCAAAGATTCAGTGTGACAGTACTCTGTATGCTAAACTTATTTCCCTCTTCCATTTACATGTAGTTCAATGATACACTTTTAATCTTCAAAGCTCTGTCAGTATGGCTTTAGGCTAGTTCAGTGATTGCCTGCCACAGAACAATGTGACTTTCCAGACAGTGATTTAGGAAATAAATATGTGGTTTTAAGGGTGCAAGGCAGAGTTAAAACTGAATTCAGAATTTTCTGTTTGTACATGGAACACATTTAAAGAAGAAATGAAAATGACCTCCATAGTCTCAAGATCAGGTGCCAAGGCTCAAATATTTGCAATCTCTTTTTCAAAATTTGTATCTTATTTGGGCAGGAAATATCTAGAACTTTCCAGAAGCAGTATTGCAGTAGGAAATGTTTTGGGAGCTTTTTGATTGCTTTTGTGTTTGTTTACTTTCTCAACTTTACCTAAGACTTTTATTTCTTTTAATTTTGTATTCTTTTCCAAACACATAGACACAGAAGAGCTTCCCACAGAAATGGCATTTATGATATTCAGCTCTCCTACAATTACTGATAAAATTGCAAAAGTTTTCTAATACTGTTTATCTCTACAGATCTAGTCCTGACAGAATGATTAAAAAAACCCTATTGACTCAAGATAATGTTATCATTAAAGAAAGCTGGACAGATCTTACATCACTGGAAGGATAAAATTATTACACATTATTTCATATAAACCTATTGTAATCAATCAAATTAAATATGTTTTGAACCTTTGTGTAATGATTAAAGCAGAAGAACTGAATAACTATTTAAGGATGAACCATCTAGAAAATTGAAATTGGCAAATGTCATATATTCCATGTTTTTTTCAGAAAACGTGTAATGGTAACATAATTTTAACAGCCTTGAAAGAGGTAATAGTAGAGTATCTGATATGGGATTCAAATATTATTTATGTTACTCTGGAAGAAATGTGCTGAGCAATGTAGAGTGCAATTGATGTAGCCATGAATCTCATAGAAGCACATCAAAACGTGAATACCACAGAGTTTATGTATAATATGATCATGTAAAAATGATCCCTGGTTTTCTGCTAGAGTTCAAACCAGAACTGGAGACTGGAGTCAATGACCAGAAAACATTATTTTCAGACTGTCCTACAGCTGAGGTAGCACACAGTCTTTTGCACTGCTATGCTGCATATTCCACCAGGATTAGAGTTCACCTGGAACTTTGCTTCACTCACTGGGTTCAAATAAGGCCTTATGAGCAGCTAAAATGTAGCTACTTAGTTATCAAGTAGCAGCTGACAATATTAATACCTCCATGACTTAGGTACCAGACAGGCTTCCACAGGCAGTCAGTTAAGGCATTGAGATCAGGAGGTCCTTCTGTAGGTGGTGTACTACATCAAGTGGGTCCTTGTACAGCTGAACATTGGTGGTTTCAGAGTAGCCAAATTTAGATTTTGAAAGAGGTCACAACAGCCTCTCCCTATAATATGACTCCATGGGCATAGTGGTGATAATCTGCAGCAAAAGAGTTTGATGCTTATAGTGTCCATATGACACTAAAATAACAGTTAACAAAATTATTTCTTCAGAAAATAACAAAGAGAGAAAATGGCTTGAGGATAATGAATGAATATTGTAGTGTTAACCCACGCTGTATTTTAAAAGCTAATTAGCAATGTGATTAAAGAGTTAATTAAAGGTAAAATGTTTCTCCAGTAAATTGTTTTGTGCATCTAATAACATGAGATATGCCACTCAGACACTGGTTTACCCATAAAGCCTGTAAGTTTATAGCCTGCTTAGAACATTTGTAATCATCTGTCAAATATGTTTGGGTATTACTAAACATAACTCATTGAAAGAGTTACTTTTACTTGAGTAAATGTCCATTGGTTTTGTAAACTGCCTCTTTCTAAACACAGACTTGGGCTGATGAATGCCAGGATTGTTATTTCTGAAACTAGCTGTAAGCTGTGACCTCAAGGAATAAGGCAAGTTTTCTGTTTCCATCACTGTAAGTTTGTCTGATCAGAGCAGCACTGAGTCAGATCAAACAGATTGGTACTAATGCCATTCTTTCCAGCCAGTTAACTGGTGTTGAATGACTCTAGGGAAGGTGGGAATGGGATATAATTAATTGTTTTTTTTGGGTTTGGTGGGTTTTTTTTGTTTGTTTTTTGTTTTTTGTTTTTTTTTTTTTTTTTAGCACATGTAACAGCAAAGGAGGTAAAATCTGTTAGCAGAATTCTTTAGCTTGAATATGTTGAACTAATAAATGGGCCCTGGGTAAAGTCAGTTTGTGCATCTTTGCATCTGGTGTCTTTTGGTTTTTTACTGCTCCATAGACTTTCTGCTACAGAAGGTTAAGAAAATAGCATGACTGTCTCAGGTCAAGTTAAACATAATACAACAGCAAAAGTCTCACTTCTCCTTATGTGCACCACACCATTGGTTTCTGTTTTCAGACAAGAACAGGAAAATATGAACACCTATTTTTTCACATTTTTGAGGCCACATCTGTAATGCTGCATCCAGTTTGGAACCTCCCAAAGCAAAATGATAGAAAAATGGAGGGAGTCTAGTGGAGGCCCACCTAGATAAATGAGGGGTTAGTGCACAGGATATATGAAGTAGAGACCACATTGGTTTTTTTTGTTTTGGTTTTTTTTTTGTCTAGAAGAGGAAATAATAGAATAATACTGAATTTATCTACTTCGTAAAAGTAAGATTGTGCAGAAGAAAAGCTCCTATTCAATCATAACAATAGGACACAACTCAAAGTTTCAACAGCTAAACCTTATAGTAGGGTTACAGAATCTTCAATTTTGGAGACATTTGAAACTTTTCTAAGCATAAATTTGAACAATCTGATCTGACTTAAAAATTACCACTACTTTGGGCAGGAGATTGCTCTAAATGAATTACAAATTTCCCCTCTAACTAAATTGTGTTATATTTCTGGAAAGCCTATTTATTCTTTGATTTGGAGTCTGCCTGTGCAAATCCTTGTGATATATGAGTTCTCAAAGAAAGCACCAGTGTTGATCTTACTTTGTGAAAGGAAAGGATGCCATGTATAATCTTCTTGATCATTAACACATCCAAGACTAAAAGACAGATCATATCAAATGCTGTTTATGAATATAACCCAATTATTTGACACAAATTTGTATTTTGTTTGGAGCCTGGGAGGGTACTTTTATTATTTTTATGGAACAAGCCCCTTTTTGGCCCTTTACCATCTGCATAGAGATGTTAAACATATTTCCTTAAAGGTCTTTCATGCCTCACTGTGTTTGGATAAGGATGAAGTCAATATTCATTTATTCCCAAATTCCATTGTTTCCCATAGGAAAATTCTTTTTTTTTCCTTATGAAAAATTTTATTTACTATAATCTACTGAAAAATCTAACTGTGGTATCTTTTTCCACCACAGAGAAAATATGTTGATGTCAGATATTCCCAATACATTTAAGATTTTTAGCTATTCATAGTTGTCATGACTGGCTAACAAAGAAGGTCAGATCTGAATTCAAACTGAGCAAAGTGAATAGATTTATTTAAAATGTTCTGGAATTGACTAGACATACTCTGTCTTGTCTCTGATATTTTAGATGTGACCCTATATATCTCCTTTCTTTTGTGAAACACCAGAGTTTGATAAACGGACAATTTAAAGAGCATAAGTAATATCCTGCCCTGCCTGCTATGAACACCACAATTAACCTGATTCATGAGACATGGGTGTCATGAAATACATTTTTTTTGACAAGCACCCTAATTACTTATACCAACAGCAAGTCTGAAGAGTGCAGTTGAAACAAATCTGAACCCTATATATCACAAAGTTTGATGTAGTTTTCTCCACAGTTTTCCATTCTTTAGAGGACAAAGAATTTTTTTAAAAAATTTAATCTATTTTTTAACCTCAAATTTTATAAAATTTCAGATGGATTTGAGATTATATATTTATACAGAGCTATGTCTGGAATGGAAAATGAAGCTTTGGATTTTGGATAGGATACTGAGATAGTTATCTTAGAAATGAGAAAAGAGCCACAGTGGAGTTTTCTTTCTTTTTTTATTTCTTTTTAAAATTTGTTATAATAACACAGCTGTGTGCAAAGATGTTTGCTATAGACATTTAATTTTTTATATGTCATTGAAGTGAATGCAGTATTTATTCTTGAACTGTCGCAATAATCAGAAACTTGGTGTTTATGTTGCAGCCTCTTCCCATTCTTTCTGATTCCAAATGCTTTGTTAGACTAAAGAATTTTGTGTGCCAAAGTAAAAGATAATAAGAAAAATAGCACAAAAACTAAACATTTGTTTACCCTTTTAAAAAGGGTTTTCATCATCAGTGATACTGTTGTTTGAAAGGCTGTACTCCAACTTCCCTAAATCTCTACAGTTTTAGAATATAATTTCCACTGGGGACTCACTTTAATATGTAGAAAAATTTTTTAACTTTTAGCTATTCAATGACCCATAAAAACAATTTTATGGTTTAAGTCCACTTCTTCATCGCCAACATCTTTATCACCAAAACAAACAAAAATTTAGCTGAAGTTATTTCCCAGGAACCAGTCTGAATTGACCCTCAGAATATATTTCAATCCATTATGACTATTTATCATTTGTGTTACAGCACACTCAAAGTATAATAGAAAGAGAATTTGCTGCTTTAAAAGAATTAATATTTTAAAAAATCCGATGGATTTCTTAGGAAGAAAGAAATACTCTTAAAGCTTGATTTTAACTTAGGGTGTTGAATAAGATATCTGTGACAACTGTAGAAAAGTTAGATATATTAAATAATTTATTCTGAAAAAATATTTTATAATTTCTGTGTTTATTATTATAATCAGAAATAATTACACTTAAATTATCTAATTATTGGCAGCATTTATATTCAGAGCTCGGGCTATATATCAGCTTCAAAGTAGCTAAAATAATAATAATAGAATACATTATGTATAAAAAAGAAACAGAAAATTTTTATGTGTGTAACAGTGAATATAAGAGGAAAGTACAGAAGGGAAGTATAGAAAAAAAAAAAAAGAATCTATGGAAATGAAACAGCCAGAAATCAAGTCTGGATAATAATTTGTTAGAGTGGATCTTAGAGATTATTATCAACTCTTCCCAAAAGACTTGTTTTTTAATGAATAAGATTACTCTCATAAACTATTTCTTTAATCCCAAAGTGAAAACAAAAAATCAAAATGCTGAATCTGTATATAGTTATGATTACCTAGTGAGAGCTATGGTGAATATTTGAAGGAAGGTTCACACAGCCCATTCGTATCATTTGTACAAAATATATTTGTGGAAAAGAATCATCAGTGGTTTAATATGAACTACTTTAATTTTGAGGAAACTAAGAGAAATACTTCAAATAGAGAGTTAAAAATGAAGCTTTTAAGCTGGATAAAGCAATGAATTTCTCTTTCTGACCTACATCTCTATCCATTAGTGTTAATCTATGCATCAGTGTTAATCTTTGCAGCAGCTCCTGGCAGAGTAGTGGCAGAACCAGCCATATACCAAGCAGTTAATTTACTGACATGCATTACAGCTATGGATTACACACTTTGATCTGCACCTGTTTTTTTTTACCTTCTTTTAGCTGTGAAGGTTCATGTTTCCAAATACGTAGAGCACATGTTAAACATTTTATTGCAGTTTGATTTCTACCCTTTTTCACACAATGAAAAAGGCATTTTTGCACTTCACTGAAACAAAAGTTGAAGCTCTGAACACTGTCACATCAACAATAAATGAGGCCCATTAATTCTGGTTTTCCTAAAAGTGAAAATACTTTAGAACATTAAAAACGTGGATTCAACCAATTGATTTACACCCTGGAGATACACTGTTGGCCACAAGCCCTTATGTGACAATGTGTGGAATGCCATCCATTGCCTTTTCCACACAATAAACTATTTTTGTTAAGAGTAAACTAAATGTTATAAAAACAAAAAACTATCTATAATTGATAAGACAAAAGAAATATTTATCTGAGTACTCTCCTGCCAGCAGTGGTGAAACATGGAGGCCAGAAACAAATTAGGTGTGTGTTTATGAACATATTTCACCCCCCAAGTAAATAGTGATAGTTCTTCATAATATCCTCCCCACCTGTAAGAACTGAAATCTCAGTTATACCCTGAAAAAATGGTCAAATTTTGAATTACACATTCATTTCAACTTTTCATGTAGTTTCTCCAGTTAACACACGAGTTCCTGTGGACTTTTAGCACTCCCCAATCTTGAGCCAAGGAGCTTAAGAGCTTAACTACAGACTGTCAAGAAATACTTTGTTTTCTTCTATCTGAACTTGCTATCTACTGCCTTTCCCTGATGCCATTTTGTGATTGGCAAGTAACAGTGAGTAACTGATTCCTCTTAAAAGCTCCATATAACTATTGATGTTCTCTGGCCCACCCTTTTGTTTGTTTAAAGGCACAGACTTGGCAGTTTCATGTGTATGTACAATTATTTACATTGATATGTATGTATATTTATTTGTTTATATCTATATCTATAAATATATGCATTAAACATGTGGCTGCTTTAGAAATACAAACAGCAATCTTTCCCAGAGATTAGATCCATATCTTCTCAAGCTGCCTTTTCTCTTACAGACATTTTGTACTCTACAGGAAATAAAAAAGGCAATGGTCATCAGAGGATTTCATTGCAGAAGTAAGCTTTTTACTGACTTTAACCTGATGCAGGTACTCTGTGGCAGTCACCCACCACAGTGCTGTAGAAGGAAGGAGGAATGTTTTCTTTCTGTCTGGAGGCCATGAAACAAAACAGAAGCTAGATAAGTTACCATTCCTTTTTGCTTTTTTCCCTCCTAGAAAATGTGGCTGTCCTTTACTGTCTTTCATGATGAGTTGTTAGGATTAGCTAATTTATTGGAGACTTGTTTTGTTCACTATGACCTGTGTGTGCTCATTTAGTATTTTTTGGAGCTAAATTTTAAGCTTCAGCATTTTTTCCCAGCTTTCTGTAAATGAGCAATAACATTTATGTTTTGTACAGTTAAGAATTCAGGATAGGGAATAAGAATAGGAAATATATTTTTTCTTCAACTAAAAAGAGAAAAGAAAATAGAAACATAGAATCATTTATGTGGAAAAGGAGCTTTAAGATCATTGAGTCCAATCATTAACCCACCACTGCCAAGTCCACCACTAAACCACATCCCCAAGTGTCATATCTACATGTCTTTTAAATACCTCCAGGGATGGTGACTCCACCACTGCAGTGGGCAGCCTGTTCCAAAGCTTGAAAACTCTTCTAAAACAAAATTTAATAAAATTAGATAAAAAGAAGACAAAACAACAAAATAGAATATTTTCTTTAAAAACACCTATATATTTCTGGGCACATATAAAGTCAGATAATTTGCAAGAAAGAGAAATAAAGAAGCTAGCCTCGAACAGTTAACACAGAAATTTTTAAGCAATGATGGTGATATCATAAAAGTCAAGTTTCTCCTGAACTGAGATGGTTAATCTCACTTGAGATCCCTCTTCACTTCCCTTCCTGGAATGGACCAGAATCTCACTCCCACAGAGACTGAGCAGTTGAGATATCAGTAATCTTGCTGTAAAGAATTCAGGTCTGAGCTCTGAAACGGAACTTATACACAGCATAAAATATTGCTGGCTAACTTCCAACACGTAAAGAGTCTCAAAGCTTTTGATAGAAGCAGCAAAGAACTGACTTCAAGACAGCTAATGATTTGGTTTCCAGACAAACAAATCCATTTGGGAAATGGCAAACGAACCATCTTTAAAAGGCCTCCAGCCGTGTAGGTCACTGTACCATATTTAATGGAAAGGTCATCTCTTAGAAAAGGTTAGAAAAGAGTGAGAGCTTTTCACTTTTTTCTTTCCAACCATTCCATTAAAATGGAGCAGAAAATGAAGGCAAGGAGATGGTTCAGTCACACAGCTTCACATCCTGACTGCCTGGCTTATCAAGAGAGTGCTGAGCTTTAGCACAGAAAGATGTATGAACTGGGACGAAGGGGATATAAACACCACTACAAAATTTATATTTTACTATTGCTGCAAAAACAGCAATTGAGCCTGGTTGGCAGATAACGCCGTGGTCAGCAAATTTTTTCTTAGTTATTAAAAAAAAGAAAAAAGTTTGATTTCTACTAGGGACATTTTGAATGTTCCTGTTTTAATTGGCCCATAGTTCACAGTTCATTCTATGCTTCTTCCTACTTTTTGCCCTGACACCGGAAAATCAGAAAAGCTATCTCTTTGCTAAGATAAGAAGATAAAAAATCCCAGACTACCCTGTCCCTATGTACACTAAGCAATTTTTGCTTTACAGTAACTATGCAATTAGGAAGTGAATCTTCCTATTAGTTCCAGGTCTATAAAATTTTTTAATGAATAGCCTCTGATCGGATGATAAAAAATATTGGGCCAAATCCACGGCAATATGATATACATTTACATAAAGCCTTTTGTTGAACCTTTGTGTGTTTTTCCAGCATTAATACCACAGACCATTTTTTATTAGTGAATAATTTTATTAGTTTTTTTTTATTATTTATTGCAGATAGTAAGAGTAATTTGCCAATCACACAAAACCAGTTTCTTGTGTTATAGTAGTATTATAGTAGTATTATCTTTTGGTGTTTTTTTAGAATGTTTTGACATACATGATTCTCTTTTTTCAGACTCATAATTCATCAACTTCTTTTGCTCAGTATTTTGTAATTTTGGATCTTTGTAAAGATCTTACATTTTATCTGCAATGATACTAATCCTGTGCAATTTCAGACAAGAGAAATAAAAAAGAGGATAATACATTATTTTTTGCCTCATTCTTTATGATGAAAATTGGTTTATGTTGAATTTTTACTCATGGAAGGCAAAGGCAAGCCAAAAGGGCTTTATTTATTCTGATTCATAAGATTATTAACATTTTCTTCAGAATTTAAAATCAAATAACAGGTATTTTCTCTCACTTGTCATGCATTTATAATTCAATGTATATTTGATGAAAAGAGATGTTCATTTTAAAGACAAATTAAAAAAAAAAAAGAAAAAAAAGAAAAAATAAAGGAAATTTAAAGTAATTATTATATTTAATGACTCATTATGAGTCAAATGTTAGAATGCTAGTTGTAGAAAGCTGATGCAGCTTGTACCTTGTAGATTCTTCAAGGAAGATTTTTAAAATTAATTTGAATCATTTCAAAATCTAGGACATTTATTGGTTAATTTATAGAATATGGTAATGTTCTGCTATATGTTCTTGAGAGTCTGGAGAATATGTGACCAGGAGAATATGTGATCAGGAGAATATGAGCAGAATCCTTTGAGTATTTATTCCTTAAGCATAAAATTTTTTTCTCCTTTATTCCTTATGTTACTTCAGATTTGAAAACATTAGAACGAAAAGACTAAAGTTTTTTTCACTAAATAATATTCTTATTGGGAAGGGTGTCAGTAAGGAAAATAAATTAAAATTTGTGTAATTTAAATTTTCTTTTTCAATAGTCATTTGTACTTAGAGAATAATTTTATACCAATAATTATGAAAACTTTCTGCCATTTAATATTTTTTGAATGTTCACCAGGTTTTGTTATTCAAAATTCACTTTTTTCCAGAGAGAATTTTTTAGGGGTTGGAGTTTACTTTAATCAAGAAAATTACTTTTGAATTCCCAGTGGAGAATTCTCATGTAATGGCATTAGATAAATAAATTATGCATTATTATTTGAATTTAATATAATCATAAATATGTAATTTCTTTATGAAAGCAACTAGTATACTTTGAATTTCAAATAGCAGTTTGACTCTAACTTTAATATCTTGCATTATGCTAGTTATTTATATCCTTTGTACACATGAAGCGTAGATTACTTTAAGAAATATTATCGTTGGATACAGATTGAAAAATCTCTTCATTGGAAATACTGGCATATGAATAGTAATTTCTATGGAAATTCACACTATCATATATCAAACACATAAATATATTTAGAAAATACATGCAAAAGAGCTCTAGATTTTTAGTGCAAAACTGTACCCATCATTCAATTAAAACTCCCTTCTGCACTCTTCAAGCAAGTGCATTTTCCTGCATGAGATGTGCAAATACTTGATACACTTAAGTTCCCAGAATCATCACAGAATCATAGAATGGTTTAGGTTGGAAGGGACCTGAAAGATCATCAAATTCCAATCCCCCTTGCCATGGGCAGGGACACCTTTCACTAGACCAGTGCATGGGGTTTTCATGGCCAAGCTTTGGTGGTGGTGGGAGGGCTAAAGGGGTGGCTTCTGTGAAAAGCTGCTAGAAGCTTCCTCTATGTCCAGCAAAGCCAATCTCTGGGACCTTCAGATGGACCTGTTGCTGATCAAGGCTGGGCCAATCAGAAATGGTGATAATCCCTCCATGATAACGTATTTTAGAAGAAGAAAAAAGAAAGTTGTTGTGCAGTTGTATTTGTAGCCAAAGAAGATCAGAGTGAAAATATGTGAAAGGAACAATTATGAAGTTGCCAAGTTCAGTGGAGAAGGAGCTGGAGGAGGTATGCCAGATATGGGGCTGACATTCCCTGGCAGCTCATGATGCAGACCATGCAGCTGTACCTCTGCAGCCCACAGAGAACCACAGAGATTCAGGGATCTACATGCAGCCTGTGGAGGAGACCCACACTGGAGCAGGTGGGTCCATATCTCAACTCATGAGCCCTTCATTATATTTTCTCTGCTCTGTCCATCTGTGGAGCAGAGTGAGAGGGCAGTGGGTGCCTGGTATCCAGACTGCCAACCCACTACAACCAAGTTGCTCAAAGCCCCATCCAACCTGACCTTGATCACTTCCAGAGATTCCTAGGCAAGAGTAAATAACCCTACATTAAATTTAGAGACTTTACTTCACACCCTCTCAGAATATTTTGTTTCAGCTAAATGATTGAACCAATATATAAGATTCATCTCTTTAAGTTTCTTTCAAATAATTTCCCAAGAAATGCATATGGTGGTTCTGCAGAGTCTTCCTGAACAAATTTGGTTCCTCTAAGTTGTTATTCAAACCAGTCTTTGCACTAAGTTTTATTGAAATTACAGTGTTACTCATGAGCCACCATTTCCCCTGAGGACTATTAAATCCCATATGGGTTTGAACTTTATGGGTACCAATATGGATATGGGTTTGAACTCTCACTGGGAAAGAAAGGGAGGGAAGAGAGAACTATATAGCTTTCATATCAAACATTGATTCTTTTACTTCCATTATTTGAACATTTTTTACTATTATTGCTGGTGATAACAAAGAGAATGGGGAATAGATAAGATTGTATTTACTCCTTACTGTTTTAGCCATAACTGTGAGCATTAGTTGATCCTTTACTTCACAGTATCGTTTCAGCAACTTTCTGCATCTGGTTTCTTTGTTGCTGTTTATTTTTTTCTTCCTTGTCAGAACTATTGATTTAGTCTTTGCTCTGCATTATTTAGGAATCAATATGTAACTTTATGAAAATATTAAATTATTTGGGTTTAAGTTTTGTGATATAAGCCATGGATATAGCTTTCTAATATGACATTATTTCTTTATTCCCTCAGTAAATTTCAGTGTGGCTTATCTCCCATTGCTGCTTTTATTGGTACTAGAAAATTGAATATTAGAAATTCATCTTATAGTCTTCTGTTATGCTTGAAAGCTTTTACCTCTGTACTTAGAGACAGTTGATGCTACAAGGAATTGCCTTAGTGATTGTAAAATATTTTTTAATTCAAAATTATTGCATCATATGTTTACTTTTTTCCCTCAGTAAACAGGGGAAGTTAGAAATTTAAACTATATTTAGGCAACGATGTCCCATTATAGATTCTTTGCAGCTTAGCCTCAAGACCTGTCTATCTCAATTTCCCATGAAGAAAAGAAACCTTATTTAGTATTGGAATAAACTATGCTGCAAAACTGAGCAGCAACTTAGTAATAGTAAGATGCACATTGGATATCCAAGATCTCTAACAGAGCTGTTAAGAAAGTCATAATTGTTTTTCTTGAAGATACTTACCTGTTTTTTTTTTTTTTTTTTTTTTTAATTTAAAACAACTCCACAATTAGCAAATCTGGGAATTTTGTACTTCCAATACACAGCATTTTCTATGTGGTGCCACAGTTTTTCCAAACAAAGTTCTCCCAGCAAAGACCCACGATAGAAGACTGATCTGTGTTTCTACATTGTGACCAATAAATGACAATGGGAATAAATTACATAAATAATATATCTTGTGAGTTACTTCAGAGAAGTGATAAAGTCAGGGTATTCTTATTGAATGTTTATATCCGCCTTTCCTCAGCCATATTTGCAATTAATCTTAAAAGTTTAGAAAAATATTTGCATATATTTAGAAGATGTGAAATTTATTAAATAATTTGTGCTCACCTTTTTTAAACCCAACCTTTTTTATTACAGTGCTTTTGCCTTAATGACTGTTCTACAGAGTTTAAAGAAGCCCTTAATTTACGGTCTCAAACACAGAGTGAATTATTGTAGCAAGGATTTTGTGCGGTTGAACATGATCTATTCGTAAACATGAACATGTTTTCTACAATTTTCATTATTCCCTGCTAATGCTGAGAAATTAGGTTTTTTTTTTTTTTTTTTTGGATGTGATGGTGCCTATCATCTTGTATTTAAAGTTGGATGTAGAACTTTTTTTTTTTTCTGATGTGAATTTAAAATTAATCTTATATTTTAAACTATGAAAGAAATTTCTTCTGCAAAGCAGAGACATTTTAAGAATCATTTTAATTATCAAATGCATATACCACAAAGAGTGGAAGCTCACATTTAATGCTATATGTTTTTTCTCTTACTGGCATATGAGAAGTCAGGATTTGCATTGCAAATCTGTCATACTCTACTGACATAAGAACTGTAGGTCAAACTCAGAAATAAAGCTCAAGGAGAAAAAACAAGAGTCAAGACTCATTCCAAATCTAGAAAAGTAAATTATTTTTAATTTTAGATCTTCTGCAACATTTTAAATTTAATTTACAGTCCTGTACTTGAAACTTAGTGTAAAACATTTGTTCTTTAACTGCTTTCCTTAAGGGCAAGACTTCTAGATGAACTGTGCCCAGAAGTGAAGTCACCTTTAACCACTACAGGGTACTTCTAATTACTTTATGTTCCTTGACTATGACAACTTTGTAAATTACACTAAAACATAAAATTGCATCCATGTCTAGTTATGTTTCCAAGCTGAAGGAGGCTCCTAGACCAAATTGAAAGTGCAGCTTAGAACTCCACACTAAGCTAGGAAGTCTCTATCATGTGATCACAGAAAGGGTGATCTCAGAAGGGACCACAGTGTGACATCTGGCACAATCTCCCTGCTCAAGCAGGGTCATCCCAGAGCACATGGCACAGGACTGTGTTTAGATGGCCCTTGAATATCAGTACTAATTCTGACCTAAGGTTCAGTTAAAACTTAGAACAAGACATTTAAGCCTGGATTGGTAAAATCACACAATAAAGTGGGTTGAAAGGGACTCACATGGGTCATTGAGTCCAACTCCTGGCCCTGCACAACACCATCCCCAAGAGTCACACTCTGTGTCTGAGAGTGCTGTCCAAATGATTCTTGAGCCCTGTCAGCCTGTGACCACTTCCCTGGGGAGCCTGTTCCAGTGCCCAGCCACCCTTTGGGTGAAAAACCTTTTCCTGATGCCCAACCTAAACCACCCCTGACACAACTTTGGGCCATTCCTTCGGTCCTGTCACTAGTCACCGCAGAGAAAAGAAAAGTTTTAGATTGCAATGAGGTTTCTCCTCAGTTTCCCTTTCTCCAGGCTGAGTGAGACCAAGTGAGCTCAGCCACTCTTCAAAAAGCTTCCCCTCAAGTTTCTTCACCATCTTTGGTGTCTTTGGACACTCTAATAATTTAATGTCTGTCTTACATTGTGGTGCCCAGACCTGCCCCCAGCACTCCAGATGAGACTGCCCCAGCTCAGAGCAGGGCAATCCCCTCCCTTGGGGTGGGATGCTGTGCCTGGTGCCCCCCCAGGACAGGCTTGGCCCTCCTGGCTGCCAGGGCACTGCTGGCTCATATTCAGCTTTCTGTTGCTTTTAAAATAATTTTATTACAAGGTGAATTACATAATTTGCTATAAAGTGGCATCAGTCCTGGATCAGATCTGAACACGTGTATGACAGACTGCTCAATTTCCTCAAGGATTCCTTCACTGGCCAGAGAGAGCAGCCACCTCACTCCCTGCTAGTTTTCATGGCCATAGATGAAGACCTGACACCGATGATCTGGAAACAGGCCCATTTTCTTGTCTTGCTTTTGCTGCAGAGAACTGCATATGGCTGTCTGACTGGTACCACCAGGCAGCATCAGACACACACCTAGACACCCTGTTAACACCTCTTCTGTTTCTTGGCCTTCTTTTCAACACCTTTCTTCTCCTCTTTCTCTTCTCAGTCTTTGCCCAGATAAACAACTTTACCTAATTAACTTTTCTTTCCTGGTGCCAGATGTGATAAATTAAAATTAAATTTATTTCTGATAGTTACCTAGTTAGACTCTACCACATATGCCAGTGCTGCTATGATTAGTTAGGTGTTACTGGTCTCTCAAGACTGTACTCCCAAAAAGGTGCCCAGTTTCCCTCAATGTTTCTGTGACTTTTGACTGCTTCTTAGTCAACTTCCACCTTAATTGTCTGTGAGGTTTGGTTGGATTTTTAAGTTTTGTCAGTTTCTCACAGAATTTCTTGTGCTATATCCAGTAGCTTCCCATGTCCTGCTCAGTTCTCCTAAGCTGGGTGAAAAGTCTCATCATATGCCTGCAGCCTAATATGTCAAACATGCAATGAAACCAAGTTTGTGGATGTAAAACAAGTGCTGTCTTTCAACATGTTAGTTTAGGTAAAATGGGTTTAGAAAACAATGCAGTTTAACTGGTGTGACTTTCAGGTGTGCAGATGCTCTGAGAAAAATATACTCAGCTGCTAAATAAGAAGTTCTGTCTCTGCTGCACACATAGTTATTAACATACAGGTGATTTTTAGTGAATAAATATTCTCAGATTTATCCTACCAAAGCAATGAATAATTGCCAAAATAGTAACTGTTATAATAATGTATAGGCTTCACAAATATTTCATAAATTCATACTCTAATTTTACACAATACCCTCAAGAAGAAATGAAGACTAGATCTAAATTATCTCCAGAATACTGAGTTTTTTTCCCTCATGTGGTGAATGCTTTGAAAAGCCATATATAAATGACATCTCTGTTGATATCAGTAAATGTGAATACCATGGTAGTCCAGGCATTAACAGATAAACTTGATTGAAAACATTTCTACTTTTATCAGTAGCTAAATCTTTTCTGTTGTGGGAAGATGAAGTGCTTAAATAGCTTAAAAACTATGTTTCAACAACAACAGCAACAAAAAAGTGCCTGTTTGAAAGAAGACTTCTGTCTGTACACTAAAATATGACTCTTTTGAATTAGTCCTGTATATAGGACTTCCATGTGCTTTCTCATGTGCTGTCTAATACAGACATCTCCTGAGAATACTTTCCAATTGCTTTCCCAGAAGCACAAAGATGTAGCATTATGATGTGGTAACAAGGGAGCAGAGAGTCCACCTTCAACCTTCATTAGATAGGTTGTGACTTTTCTTTTATTAATATAAATTGCTTCATTATAAGACATCATCTAATTATTGCTGAATTCACAAAATTATATTCAAATAGCCCCCAGGGAGGTTTAAATTTCAGATTTTGCTAGACAATGATGGACATTTGAGACAGTTGTCAGGGATCCTCTTATTATAGGTAGCCAGCAAATTCCAATAGCTCTGATATCAAGCTCGCTGGATTGAGAAAAACAAAAGAAAGAAATAAAAGATGTATGTATAAAACTTTGCACAAGATAATCATAGTGCTTAGAATTGCATTAATCTAACCATCAGGGGTTTGTATGAGATTTATAAATATTTTATTGGATTTTTAATGATAAAAAAATTCTTAATGGATATAATATAGGGTGAGTGCACTACTACTTGAAAGCTTTGATGTATGGAAACTCCATCAGCTTTGAGCTGAATCAATAAATCTCACAAGTTTGTGTTATGATGGCTTAGTATCTTGTGATCTACTATCCATTTACAACAAAAAATGAAAAACTATAATAAAAGCATACAACTGTGTTTTGGAGGTTTTTTTTCAGAAATTGAAACAGTCAAAGAGATTATGAATAAGACAGTGCAAATAACTGAATTCTTTATTCCTGTGGGTAAAAATAATTTATTAATTTTTTTTTCTTTTAAATGATGTCGGGAAAATTAAGCACTCATCAACATGGAGAATATAACAGTTCCTTGTTCATATATAACCCAACAGATTTAAACTGTTATATTCCACAAGGAGCCTTGAGATCTGTGCCTTCTCCTTGTTTGATGCTGTCTACAGTCTTTTTCAAAACAAAATATGTATGCAAGCAAACCTGGCACTCAGATTTTCCTCCCTTTAAAAACAAAATTGTCGATATAGGCACTTATTCCTCTTTGCTTGTAGGCTCTTGTCCAGGAAGTATATAAATATTTAAATGCAAAGCAGAATAACTCTAATCAAAGGTTATGCAGTAGCTCTGATTCAGAGCAGTGGGTGGCCTGGCCTCTCAATTAACAGAGATTAAAATCTGTGTCCTGAAATGGATTCTGAGGATTTAAACCTTGACAGTGTGGTCACACCTTAGAATTATTAAGGCAGAAGAGAATATGTCTTCACTGCATCCAGAAATCTCAGCTGATAATGTTAAACAATGCATTTGGAAGATATTTCATGAAAATTAAAAAGTGAAACATTTGATGCCTTCATTATTTTGCTGCTTATTTTATATCCTCTTTACGTCTGGCTTTTGTCACCAGTGCTCTCTGATGGTATATATTGAAATATATTATGTGTAAATGCATCTACTTTATTAAATAGAGAATGTTTCCATTTGGAAAGCATTAGGAAAATAAACATAAATTATTTGAAAACAAATAAAAATATTACTGAAGGTAAAAATATCTTCTAATAATAACTGCCAAACCCCCTAGTTCCCCTTGTTCTTGCAATTCTACTTCTATTAAACTACTCAAACTGAAATTTCTCACTGAACAAAAATTTAGGATATATATCAGAAGCTTTGAAGACTTTGTGGTATCAGATATTAGAAACATATGAAAACTACTTAGGAAATAGCTGCCCTGTGTAAATCAAGAATTAAGAAATTGAGGGTTGGCTTGATTTTTGCTCTTGATACTCAGTGCTTTTCTGGTTTCCTGCGATTGACTGGGTCCATTCCTCCATCTTTAGGACAGCTTTTATGCATATTATTTTCCTTAAAAGATTTCCCTTCCTGGTGTGTTATATACGTAATCTGGTTTGTAGGATCTTTGTTTTGAATTTCTTAACGAAAAAACTCTCTCTTATATTCCAAGTTTCAAGGAAATGTATGATTTATTTTTTGTAAAGACAAACTGCTTCAAAGGAGCTGGATATCCAGTGGTGGCATCTCAGTGAAGCTGAAGTTACAGGAATTTTGCAGATGGTATCAGTGAAATAATGGTTTAAGTTTTGATTTCCAATTTGGTTTTTGCAAGCATCTGTGTCAGCTTAATTATGTATGAAAATATTCAGACTTTTGAGAGAGTCGAATACTTGCATGGGCATGTGGCCAATTAGTATAAGATTCTTTATCACTATCATTTGACATTTATGACAAGTAACTTTAGTGTAATGAATCTTGCCTAATTTTATTGATTTCAGAATGTCTTCCACATGATTAAGGACTGCAGACTGTTCTCAGGTATCTTGCAGTCCCTTTAAATTCTTTATATTTAGAGTGTGAATTTTAAACATTACACCTCCATGTTTGCCAAAGTTTACATCATTTTTTGGAATTAAAATCTGAAGGTTCTGAGAATAAGTTTACTGTAATAAATCTAAGAAGATAGATAATGTAATATTAAAATTCTATTCTCTAATGATTTTTCTGTGGTGTTCTATGTTATCATATGAAGCAGCTTAAGCAATTTCTCAAAGATTTTGTTTCCTGCATATCTTATATTGAAAGAACTCCTATTTGGCAAATATGGTTGTTGCATTTTTCATTCATACCAGAGAGCTGAGTTCAGCTCATGGGTCAGTTTGCTGAAGTGCCAAAACACCAAGCTTGTCATCCTTCACAATTACAATTTCCAGGGTCACATATTGTACAACACTAAGACAAAGTAACCACAGAGTAAATATTCTTACACATGCCTCCTTGATCAGGACAGGATTAATTTAAATGTCTGGTAAACTGAAGCCTTTGTTTGTTTTGTGCTATTTTGCATTCCTTCATGCTAACTATTTACACATATGTCTGTGTTCTGCAGTTCTTTTTGTTAGACTAACCCTGAAAAAGACAACACTTTTCTTCACCAAAATTCATTTTTACTTCTACTGTGGGTTTTAGAAACATGTGCTCTGTGTAGAAAATGAGTATTAGTACTAGCCACGCTGCTGTTCTTAACTGAAGAAATATTCAGTCCAGCATTTGTAATCAGAATTCTTCTGACTTCTCCTAAGAAACAAGACCATTGTTTTGCTCCAATTAAAAAAAATCCACTTAGCTTTTCCAGATTTGTTGTTGTTGTTGTTGTTCAGTACTTCACTTTTCTGTTTCTCCCAGTCAGATTCAAACAGCTCAAAAAATTCTGTGATGTTTGATTATTTTTATTTCTTTAGGTTTTCTTTTTGTAGTTGAATTTTGATAGTAGATGAAAAAGGTTGGTGTTTATATTATATTTCTGCATGATATACTTGTTTAATTCACATATTATGTAACCATATCTGCCTAAATGATTTTACTGAAATCTAGAATTAATAGTTAAATTTCAAAAGTTAAGATACTTTATTCATGTATATGTATGTATATATAAAAGTGTATTTCATCCTTTGAACTAGATTAAAACAAAATACTTATCTAGCTTAGTGTCCTTTTTGCATCCAGGCTTTCCTGGCTAAGAAATACTTCTAGATTATCATGTCTAGAGGCTACTAGAGAAAGTCATGATCCTGGCCAGCTATAGATATGTTTTACCTTCCAAACAATCAGAGACATTAAGTCCCATAATTTCATGATGCATATTTTGAAAAATATCTATATTTTTCTTTTTCTTATATCTATAGTAATGGACTGTCTTTATTTGTTCTTTTTATGAAAGTTACAGTAAATAGGAACACAGGCGATGAAGGGTGTATCAACTGTGGTTACAAATTGCTTGATTCATTGAGCTAAATCAAAATTCCATTGAGCTAAATCAAAAGTTCATAACAAAGCTTTTTCAAGATTGGGCTTTTCTAGATAGTGGTAGACTTTTGAAGCTGTGGCTGTGGTTGCAGATGTCTTTCTACGAAGAAAGAAGCAAGCATTAAGCTGAATCTATGTCTTCCATGAAAATACCACTAATGCTAAGTGCTGAATAAACACAAATTACTTCTGCTGTTGCTTTTCTTTTATCGGTTTGTAGTTTATATTCCCTTGAGGAACATTGTTTCTCTTGAAGACCAGGTTATCTCTACAAGCTCTAAGAAATTGCAGTAATGGTGAATTTTTCATTCTGTATGAGGGAAAGCGAGAGAATGGCAAACACAATGCAATGTCTTGTGTCAGGTCATGCAAGCATCAGTTCTTCACATACAGTGCAGAAATGCACAGGCTATATCCAGAAGGCAGCTCAAAATATTTGAGGTTCTGGGCCTATGTGAATTTTAAACAGTCCCATGCTTTTACTGATTTAATGGAAGCTGAAGATCTCCTATCAGTAGCAAGTGGTTACATAGATAAAGTAGAGCAGAAGCTGATCTCTGCATGGGGAGGCATGCAATGTTTGCCCAGCACATCACCTCCATAGAGCAAGAGTGGAAGCAGTGGGATTGTCTCGGTGAGTATGACTGTATCGAATGTGCAAAATTACATTTGGTCAGTTATGCAAGTTCTTTTGGAGACTGTCAAACAGAAATTTAACCATCAACATTCAGATAGGTTGATGATGGTAGTTATTGACATAAATAAGTTCAAATATTAAATTCTACCAAGATCATGAATACACTAGCTAGCTGCAGGATGCTCAGGACCACTGATGCACATGTGATTCTTTACTTACCAAACTATAAAGTAAAACTAAAAAGTGACTGAAATCCAGTTGCAATCTTCTGTCCCAGTTTCTCATTCACATCCTTGTGCTTATTGCTGCTTCTCAGCCAAGATTTGTGTACATTTTCTTCTGTCTTAATGCCCTCAATCTTATTCTAATACACTTGTGTGTTTCATCATCCTAATACAAAGCCCTTTCAGGCACCATATTAAATAAAATTCATGCAGCTTATTCTTGCTTGATATTGTTTCACAGTTAGTGCCATATTTCACACATTTATTCACTTTATTATGAAAGCCTCTTTCTCTGTCACCTCATAGCAGACACTGTGTAGGGGAAAACCTGATGAATTCATGAACAAGGACATAGCTGCTGTGCCGTGGCACAACTATAGAAGTTGCTACTGATTATTTCTTCCCAGATGCAGATCATCACAAGGGAAACCTGCTTCAATTTATATCTAGTATTATATGCAAGTCTCTGTTGCATCACATAGCAAAAACCAGTTAAATCAAGACTTGTGGGTGTGCATAAAGAACTCTGCTCTGTCCAAACCACATTTAACTGGAGACTAAGTCCTGTTGCTTGTACACCTCAAGTGCTGTTATACAGTCCTGTTTTACCTTGAAACTCCTTTAAGCCCACACATTTCTTTACCATCTCTTCTGTCATGTGAACTTGTTTTCAACTAGTGGGTGGAGGTATCTAGTGACTTCTAATTGTTTTCTCAGCTGAAATTAGGCATGGAGCCTTGCTTCTGGTGCTGCTTGATTTCTCAGTACTTACAGAGAGAAGGCATACTTGTGTTAGATAAAGCAACATTGTCTCCTAAGGAGTTTTGTGACTTCTGACTTCTCTCCAATGCTAGAATGAAGAAATTAGAGGGTGTGCTTGGGTAGTAAAGTTACCTTTTTTAAAGGATAAACACCTAGAGTTGTGTTGAGACGCTACAAATGCTGGAAAAAAACCTATTTTTATAGCTATAAATAGCTATATAGCTATTTTTAAGCTATATCTAAATACAACATGTTTTACCTATATGCAGCTTCATGGTATCATGAAAATCATAAAAAAAATATATATAATAATATGAAAGAATCAAAATTAAAAGGTTGTTAAATGAGTGGTATTTCTTAATGTGGACTCTTAATTTTTCTACTTTATGAAGAATGTCTCCATTTGAACCTGAATTGCTATCTGAAGTATTGTGGATTTTGAACCAAGTATGTTTGTCTCACCTGAGTTATTGTTGCACTCAGAAAAATAGGAAGGAGTATTGTTGCCTCAGTTATAGTTTCAAGATTTCTTCACAGTCATAACAGGTATAACTTTGTTTACTTTTTAAAATAAACAAAACCAACAAAAAATCCCCGAGTCTATAGACTCAGATAACTTTTTTTTTATTCTTATATTGAGATGTTAGCAATCTTCTCCAAGGTTTCACATAGCAGGAGCAATGGAAAACATTGGTCCCATATCATGTCATGTCTTGTACATTCTCCAACATGATCATGCAATGGTACAAAGCTCTATTTGAAGGTGTGCAAAAATATGAAATTACCTGTGATTTTATTACTCAGTACGATTGCTATCCGAGTAGACATTTGAAACTACTGTGTTTTAGTAATTGAAACTCTCTGCCTAGACTTCCAAAATTAGGAGTCTTCAAGTACTGCCAAAATACTGTATTTTCAAAAACCACCTGAAAAGTCTAATGTCCATATTCTTTCCTCCTTGTTTGAGGAATAAAATTATTGAATCCAACTGAGCTGGGATTGAAAAGATGTTTATGTTGAAATAGAAAAAAAATGGTGTTATTTTCATGTGGCTCTCACTAACCAAAACAACAGCTTGTACATAAATGATTATGAAATTGATGAATTTTAGACCATCAGGGTAGCTTATAAACTGTAATATGAGTCTGATTAAATAGATGAAAATATTAGTGTCACTGAACATTATTAGGATGAAGGTCTCAATTAAACCTTTAGCATCCTCAATATTTCTGGTTTCCCATAGGGTGATTGCTTTCTTAATGTAGGGCAAGATTCATATATTATTAACTAATTAATGAGTTTCCACAATATGTGAAAACCTTTGGCACAAAACATCTCCTTGGATATTAAAGGTGACTAAAAGCACAGAAAAAGGACAAAGGGGAAAAGTACTCAAAGTGAGAATCACACTCTCATTTGCTTTTGTCATAATTATAGCTCATATCAAGTTCAATTTTCATGAGAGGTATGCAATGAAACATCCTTAAAGTACAATATAGAAAGTACCCTGTGGGCTTCAATTTACTGCTACTTTTTATATGCACTTTTAAAAGAAGCCAAGCATAAAATTTACTCATGTAGGTCCCTCTGCACCCATTACAAGAAGAGGGCAGGAATCACAAAAAGATTTCTTGGTTATACATATGCAAGGTGTGTGACTTACTAGAATTTCATATGTGAATATGAAATAAAAATGTATCTCAAGCTGTACTTTTCACTTTCTCTGCCTTCTCTGTTAAGGAGGAATAAAAGCAGGTACACATAATAATTTTTACTGGTTACAGAAAAAAATATTAATTTGAAGAGAAATTGGCTCTTTGCACAGAGAAAAACTTGCACCAAACTAACAAATCTGAAGTTTCAAACGTTGTTAACAGCTGGAGTGATAGCTTGTTATAGATATACCATGTGGTGGTATTTAGTAGCATATTAAAACATTTATTCTCATCAAAATATTCCAAAAACCTTCCAAATTATTTGACATCCTCATTGAGGACAGTAGCCTTGTTTTTATACAACTTCTTTTCTGTAGAAACTTGAATGACAAAAATCTATGCAGCGTGGTGCAAAACTTGGTGGTGATGCTCCATACAAGCTCTGCTCGGTGCTGGAGAGACTGGAACTGCTTCCTCTAGGAGAGAAATGGAACTCTCTGCCTGTGTTCAAACAATTTGGTGCAGTTGGTATCCTCACTACAACCTCTTGGAAGTGGGTGTTCTGGACCAGGCATTGGGTACACTGAGTATTGATTCCTTCCTGACACAAAAAAAAAAAAAAAAAAAAAAAAAAAAAAAAAAAAAAAAACCAATATTCAGAAGTGGTAACTTAGTCAAACTGCTCTGGGGCTCAAACCACTTATTCATGGAACTGTGTTAGAATCAGCAACTGAAACTGAAATCTCACATGGGGATTGTTTACAAAAGCAGTATGCAGAATTGGGCTGGAGTGTGGGAGCTGTGGGGGTAAAAATGAGGATAAAGCTGAAGTCTTTAAAAAACTCTCTCTTAGCATTACTTTATCAATGCATTTTCTTGCTCTACTAAAATGAAAACAGCTCATAATCAGCAGTCAGTAGAACCTAAAATGTTAATTTCAAACTTCTGGTTGACAGTAGATGGGTTTTTATCACAAATGAGACATCTTTTTTTAATCAGGATTTTTTCAGCATAATCTTTCCTTGAGAAAAAGCTGACAAAATGACAAAATAATATTCCTGATACATTAATTAATACTAGAGGCAGGTTGCAAAGGGGTTCAAACAAAACCCTAGTAAAACAAATTTTGAAGACATTAATATATAAATAAATAGAAAAAAATTTGAAGTATAGAATCCACAAAATGAAAAATAAATTGTGTCATTTTGAATTTTTTAATGAAGGAGACTTTAAATTTGTTCAGGCAGCTTTACTGTTTTTTCTGAAAAGCAGAAAATAAATTGGCATTATAAAGAACTGATCCATATAACTATGCTTCCTGATTATTAACTGCAGACCACATTGGGAAAACTACAGCACAACAGGAAAACCTATCACCTCCCATGTGTTTCAAGAGCCTCCAGGGATTTATTGCCCTTTCTGAAAATACCATAATCAAGAAAAACTTGATAACTAAACTCCTGTCTGGCTAACATTGCCTTAAAAATTATTAAATTTCTTTTGCAGACCTGATGGCCTGTAGGGCTTAAATTTATAGAACATTTGTTTTTTCTAAACAGTTATAAACATTTACAACATTACATCACAAAGTACTTGTCCAAGTAACTGTTGTATTAACTGTATCAAAAACAAGAAGCAGGATATCATAAAACTGATAGAGAAAGAAAAAGCACGTAGACTTTTTTTCTCACTTTGCATAAGGCACAAAAACCTTGCAAAGAGAATGTTTTGGTTTTCCAGGTACCGGATGCGCCTGTGAATATCGTGTCGCTCTTTTTTCACATGCAACCAAGATAATTATGTTTTACTGTATTTTTGCTCTTTCCAGCTGAATAAACTAATACATTATTACTATCTACATACAGTTGAATGTTTAGACTGTGCTGAAGCCCTTAAATGTAAGAGTCTCAAATCCTTTAAATCCACATTAAAAGGTAAATATGGTACACATAACTTGTAGTAGATGTCTAACAGCTAAATCTCCCTGGGGGTTGACTATCTGGGTCAGTGTGAGTTTTTCTTAAAAAAAAATAGTCTCCTTAGACTACTGAACTAAAATGGTCTGAGTTCTAGAAAGAACAAGATCTTAGAAAGGACAAGTTATCATTTAATAAACTCCTTTTGTTAAACCATCTCTAAAACACCTTCTTGCATGTTTTTCCCCAATGACTGTATCCCTTACATTGATCTCCATTTATATCTTATCATCAAGCGTTGCTTTGAGTTTCCAGCATGTTTAAAAAGTGAAGTTAAGTTGCAGTTTAAATAGAAGTGGTGGCAAGTACAAAATGAAGAGTTAAGTCATAGACCTTCTAAATTTTCCTAGTAGAGCTGTTGCTATAACTAAATATAAGTTAATTAATAATAATAATAATAATTACCTAATTAACCAATACATACATACATAAAATATAAATACTCTTGGTACTAGAATTGTTTAGTTAGTCAGAATAAAAGTTTTGAAACTCTTCCTTGGACCCTTCAGAAATATCAACAAGAAGAGGCTTCAGTTGAGCTACTCCTTCTCTGGCTTGTGCAGCAGAACTGAACAAATCATTTTGGGAAAGAAACCCAGAGTTAATAAGAACTTCAGGAATTTTTAACTCCTGGAGGGAAAAAAAAAAATTATCCCCTTTTCAGTGGTTACATAGAAAGCAGGAATATTTTTACTGCAGCCTTAAATTAAAAACTAGAAGCAGAAGACTTCCTCTACTGCTCTGTACCAATAAATACAAGTAAATATGTGGACATGCATTTTGTAGATGTGAGAACAAAATGTAATTATGTTATATCTCAAATGCTAAATTGTTTGTGAAATTGGTTTTTAAATTAAAATAAATTTACAAACAGTATATAAGTTTCTACCCTATACTGGCAATATCAAAAACCAAATGAGATAATATATCTTATCTACAGAAGAAGATATTTTTTTCCCACCCACATTTGAAACATTACTCTCTTCTATTCATGAGATGGGGAACAAAGAACAAGTAACATTATCTTTTGTGTTTGGAATTTTTCTTTATTTACCCTGAACTGACATACTGCTTAATCTTAGATCTTCCACAAAAGTGCATACATAAAATACAACTAAAACTAACCTTTGTCCATGAACAATAAGATATATGGAAAAATTTCATTTTATCTAAGTGCCTTGGAATACTGGCTTCAGAACTGACTCTTTCCGTGAAAAAGTACCATTCAACTGGGTAAAAATCTGTTGGGTTTTGGTTTTTGGGGTTTTTTTTGTGTTTTTTTTTTTATTTTTATTATTTTTTGTGGGTTTTGGGGGTTTTTTTGGTTGGGTTTTGTTGGTTTTTTTTTTTGTTTGTTTTGTTTTTTTTGTTTTGTTTTGTTTTGTTTTGTTTTGTTTTGTTTTTATTTTAAGAGGAATTAAACTTTACAATATCATTTTGGAAAAACAAGTGTGCATATTTTGGTAAAGCTAAAGATAATCCTTATGTTAAGGTCATTCTGAGACCATTGTCTTTCTGTCTCTGATAAGTCAGAGTCTTTCCTTCAAGGTTTTTATTCTAAATATACTTGCATTTCCTAGATGAAAGGCATTCAGACTCAAGTACACTGAAAAAATTGGTGCTGAAGACCAACAGTCAACTTCTGATTCATGCAAATGATAAAACCAGCACAACATAAGGGAAGGAATGTAACATAATCAACAGATTCTGTCTGTTCCATCAACAGAGAGAATCACCTACCATATTGCAACTTTAATTTGTCTTCCACCTGCTCCTGGCACTGTAACTAATACTGCCTATTCTGGTTAGAAGAAGGGAATTTGGGACTATTGAGTATTATTCTACAGACAGATGATTTCATGCACATACCTCAGTAGTCACAGTGCAGCAGCTAAGTTTTCTTTTTGCATTGTTCTTTAATTCTACTAGGTAATAAGTGTTAGATTTAGAAAACATTGGTTGAAATTCTGCAGTGTGTCTCATGTAGGAGGTTTTAAGGAAATATAATGGTTTTTCTGGCTTGATGAGTTATGAATCCATAAAAAAGGGATTAGATGAAAACTGATGACTGAGAGCTAGAAAGTCCTATGTCTCATTAATGATCTTCTAAATGAATTGTCACAGTAAATCGGGGGGGGGGGTTTGTTGTTTTGGTTGTTTGGTTGGTTTTTTTTTTTTTGCTATTTTTCTCTGCTAATTTTAATATGAGAAAATAAGCTGAAATATTAAAGCAGCAGTGTCAATATAAAAATCAGGTTTTTACAATCTGAACAATGTCCTTTGAATTCTTCCTGACACAAGGGAGCACACAGACAACTCTCTGCTCCCTGAGAAGAGGTGTCCCAGAATAACCAAAGTAAACATTTGAGGTAGGGAAATTACTGGTTTTTGATGTGAGTTAAAAAATCATCCCAGGGCTTCTGTAACTTGAATGTTCATGGAAAGCAAGTAAAGACAGCTTTCCTTTATATCCTGGACTGAGCTTGGGGAAAACCTAAAATAAGCAAAATTAGTATGTTCCTTTCATCTAGAGGCTGTGCTTGCTTGATTGTGAAGCTTGGGAAAGAGGAGACAGAAAAGAACTCACTTTTTTTTTTTTAATTTTAAACCAAAAAGTGGCAATTCAATAAAAGCTCTTAGCAAAATATTGTTTTCCTAGTACACTGTGCAGCATTCACTTTCACCTACATCTCAATCTTTTAAATATAACATGACATCATTAGTAATTGATGGGCTTGAAATCACTTCTCCTTCATGAGTGAAAATTTTGGTTCTGTCTTATATTTGTAATTCTAGAATAGAAAAAAAAAAAAAAAAATATGCTGCAGAAGTTGTAAAAGAAAGCTGTGAAAACTCTGAAAATGTAAAACTTGAGTTTCATTTAAGCTCTAGAGAGGTGCAATAAAAATTACAATATTTCCACATGAATAAGTAACATGACAAGTCCCGTAGAAGAGTGACACTAAATTCATATGACACATGAAATGGTCTGAAATCTGCAAAACTGACAGGTTCCAAATCTAACTGCAAAATATGAAATTGGCACAGGAACCATGTTCCAGTGAAATCCTTCAGGACCTGATTTCTGACCTGAGTCTGCTTGACAGTTTTATCAGTTATCAGAAAGGAGGAATATGATGAAGTTTTCAGAAGGATGATGAATGGTATAAAGGATCATCAATGTAGTCTGGTAATGCTGGGCTTAAATGCACAGTAGAGTCAAATGGAGCTATATTATTTCAGGAATAAAAAATACAGAAATTATGATCCACGTGGGGAGGTCAGGCTGGGCACTGGAAGGGAGTTTGATTAAGGTTTGTGTTTTAAAGTGGATTATCCATGGAACACAGATGTGCAGTACAGCATAGAGGTTATAGATCTCTATATAAATCTATACATCTCTGAGCAGAGAAGTTTCTTGAGGTAGCAGGAAAGTCTTCCCTACATAAATTCTCATAATTTCATAATTTTGATTTAACATAGTCCTCTTCTTGGGAATTTCAAAATATTCTTAATTTTTTCAAATTGAAGAAGATACATCTAAAGACTCTCCTACAATTTTTTTAGTAGCACTAATTAATCTGTTATAAAGATAGAATGACCATATTTTTTAAAACTGAAACAAACTAAGTGTAGTAATATAGATTTTGGAATTTTTTTTTGCTATAGGTAAACAAAGAAAGAAAACATGATGACTTCTCAAGAAATTTCCAAAGTGCTCTCTAATACCAGAAGAATATTTCTCTTAATGTCATTTTTCCTGCAAATATCATATCCCACCTAGAGCAGAAGTTAGATTTTTTTTTTTTAATTTGAGATTCATAATTCTGCTAATTCAGTTCTTCATCATTATAACAGAAAGTGAAAAAGACAATAAAATGTAATTTATAGGCAATCAGTCAGTCAGTGATACTTCATTTCATTCATACAGAATCACCAGACTCTGATCAAATTAAATCAAACAGCTCACAAGTAATCAAAGAATTTTTTAAATCTTTATTTATCCTCCCCCCCTACTCCTTCTCTTTAGAATGCAGACATTCTTAATGTCATTTTTTTTAGTTAAAGAGTTTCTTTTGGTAACGGAGTAATTATAGTACTATAATAAGACATCTACATTTTTGGTATAATAAATTCTAGGTAGGAAAGAAGATATCTGTATTAAATAATCAAAAAATAGCTTCCAAACATATTGTAATTATTTTTTCTTAAAAAATTTGAATTATATAATTTTCAAAAGAAATAGGATATTTTGTAGCTAATTGTGTCCGTTTATTTCAGTGGGCAACAAAGTAAACTAAACAGCATCTTTCAATATTAACATGTTGTTTTTTAGAGTAGACATTTTAATCTGCCTGTTGTGCATATTTTGTAATAAAAAATATAATTTAGAGATACATTTCATTAATCTTTACATTTTGCACATTGAATAGAATCTTGATGATGCCTTAAAACAAAGAAAAATATAAAAATCACTGTACTTGTGTGCAAGCAGAGGGAAAAATATAATTATTCTTTTTTTTTTAATCTGTTTCCTGGATATTTAAACACATCATTTGCATTTACACTTTGCAAAGAGGAAAAAAGACCCCACTTCAGCATATGGAAGCTCATGCAGGGTCTGTCCCTTGCAGTCACCCAGTCTTTGTAATTTAGATGTGTTTGCTGAGTGGAGACTCAGTGGCCAATCAGCGTCTCAGTCCCCTGTGGCTGCAGGTGGATTACTGAGGGGATGCTGTGCTGTGTATGGGTATGTACATCCCTGCTCACAAAAGAGCTGCCATTCCTGAGTGATTTGTGGCACAAGCACCTAAAGAGAAGCTGAGATTACCCAGAAGGTGACAGTGCTGAAGGCACACACTGCAATGGATAGTCCCCTCTGACTTATGAGTGTGATAAGGTGTGCTGGCTGTTGATGACAATGAGCTTCTTAGAACTTCAACTCTGATATCAGTGAGTTAGAAAAGTCACCTCTGGAGCAGAAATCCTGACAGTGTATTTAAAGTGTTGGTCTTAAAATAGCACTCAGAAGTCAGTTGTTCTTTACATTTCCCAGGTGTTAATGCAGACTACTGGATATTTTCTCTTCCTTTACATTAAAAGAATGAGGTAGAGAAAGTCCAAAATGAATTATTTGAATGCAGATAAATTTATGATAGCTTATATAATCACTGTTTCAAATAGGCAGCAATTAACTATGATCTTCTTTGTACACTTCATTTGGCTTGTAAAAAAGAATCGCCCCACAGGTGTTTCAGTATGAAGCAATCATACTTAGCCTGGATACTACATGCATGAGTTGAGCAATGTTTTATTTTCTTTTAAAAGTGTTGGCATTGATTTTTTGATATATGTAATTGAAACCACTCATTATTACCCACTTTTTATAAGCCTCTGCTCATAAACTGCAGAGGCAGCCTTCCATAAATCTCATTAAGCAGCTACTACAATGCAACACTGATCTAAAAGTTGAGTACATTTGCAAAACAGATATCTCACTTTTCAGGTTTTCAGAGGTTTAAGAACAAATCCCTCTCCTGAAAAAGCCAGAGGTAACTGCAGCCTTAAGTTTTAACCTTTGAGAACCTTTCACATATTACTGAGCTATCAGCTGGAAGTGACATTTCGACACACTCAGTAGATAGTTGTGACATATTAAATACCACCAAGTATGAAGCATTTTGTTCTCTAGTGCATCCAAGTTCTATTTATATCTAGGGTAAAGTGCAAGCAGAAACTTTGCATGTCCTGCACTGTACACTGTCCAGCATAGCAAAAACTAGAGAAATGTTGTTAACAAGAGATAATGGCAAGATAACCTGGCATCAGTCTACTTCTACATTCCCTCCTTTTCCTGTACCAGAAAAGTGGACATTTCATCTGGTGTAGGAGACGCTTCTGGCTTACATCAATAGGAAGTGTCAGCATCTGTCCAGATCAAGTGAAAATTAGCATTTCCCAACAAACCCCAGGAACTTACCTGGTATATATAAAATTATTGACTGATGAGGAAGTCACTCACTTGAAGAAAGTACATTACAGTCAACATATTGTTCTTATTCTGCTTTTGCTAGATTAGTAAGGCATGATATCAAAGCTAGTCTAACTTATTTAGTTGAGACACAACAGAGGATGATTCATCCCACTTGTCTTTAGCAATGGGAGGGAGCTGAGATGAAGCCATAGACCTGTCTAATAATAGTTGAGTCAGACAAATCCCAACATGATATTATGATTAAACTGAGTTTTATTTCTGTGTCAGCAAAGCAATAAAGTCTCATACATCCTGGCACACCCAGAGACAAGGTAAAAGTCAGCCATGATTTCAAGTTGTTTTACACTGTACATTGTTACACATATTCTTCGTGCAGCATAAGCTGTTAAATTTCAGTTACCTACAGAAATAAATTAGATTTTATTAGTCAATCTTATGTGGAAGAAAAAAATCAGCAGAAAAATATGCATATAAGTAGAGGCTGAGTTACTGCTATTGCATTTCACTCACTTTTTTTTTTTGTTGTTTTTTTTTATAAAGAAATTTTCAAGGAAGATAAAACTGTTGAGAAGAAAGTTACATTGGGAGGAATTGCAACTTTAAATTTTTCAGAAAATTTAAGTCCCAGCTACATATGCTACTAGTGCAAAGATCTTTCACATTCTTCAGTCTTGGATCACATACACAGCTAAAGCAGAACTGTAAATAGCAAAGCTGTCTAGTGTCCTAATATTGTGGCATCACTGAAAGTTTACAGTGCCACAGGGACCTTTTATGTTGTCATCAGACTGATACATGTCCTGTAAACACTGTTGAGATCTTACAAGTAAGCTTCCAGTATTTCTGCCCCAGTTTTAGGGGCTTTGTGAATCAAATAAGCCACATTTACAAGCAGAAGTCATAAATTCTAGGTTATCTTACTCATGTTTTATATCCTCTGGAGAACTATACAGACACTAATGTAGAAAACTAGTCATTTGCTATTTGCTGGCATAGCTCTAGGCTGCATAACCATCAATCCTGACACAAGGGAGATGGTATGAATATACAGCAGCCTGATCTTGGCTCGTACTAAACTGGCCACGAAACCACAACTTGCGGTTGCATTCCCAATCCAGTTGATGAGCTAAACTAAGTGTTTGTCTCCACTGAAAGAGGGAAGCCCTAGCCCTACCACCCTGATGCTTGCTTTCACTGTAAACTTTGTGCCCCAGCTATTTCCTACACCAGCCACAAACTAATGCAATCAATTAACCTGGAAGGAAATGAACCACAATGAAGGCAACTGCTTTGTCCTACTTTGAGCTGGTGATCTAGAAGATGGTACATATATCAGGACTCACGTGAAACTGTGACCATACTGCTAGAACAGCAGCAGAGGGAAAAAAAGGAAAAGGAAAAAATTATTCTTTTTGTGAGAGCAGGTAGGTGGTTTGTTAAATTCAGCTACTCAAGAAACCACATTCTGAGTATAGAAACTTCTATATTTATATGAAGGAGTTAGGTTTATTCATGTTTCCATATGAACTTAATTGTAGAATACAATCTGTCTCAGGCATGTTCAATTGTCACATATTACAAAATTTAAATCTCTATATTACTAGGAAATATTATAAATAGTTTATGTTGGTTTTTGGGGCATTCTGCCATCTGGGTTTGATAAGAGACTGCTTTGGATTTAAAGTACTAAATAAATTTCTTTACAGTTTTGCAATGTTTTTCAATAGCTGAGATGAACAGAAATTCTTAATTTATAAATCCTCTACAGAAATAAAAATGCATGGTCAACATGGGATGTGACTAATACAACCCTTCTAAATAAAATAGTTACAAAATTTTGCCTGTTTTCAGGAGCTTGAAAGTTTCATCTTGGAATTTCCCTAAGAGCCTTTAGGCAGCACTTTCTAATGTCACTGTCATTACCTCTGTAATATGGATTTAAGTACTATAGACTTTTGTGGCTTTAGGTATTTACATCTTCACTCATTTTGAGTGTGACAGTAGAGGTCATTAAACGTTTCTAAATTTTGATGAAGCTTTTGGATGGTTTCTGCACAACATCATAGGAACTGTTTTACCTTTTACTGATTGGGGATTGCAAAAAACACAGGAATTAATACAGTCTTTAGAACTGCAACAGTTTGATATAAATTGTCAAAGATGTGTGTTTAAAATCTTTATTTTTACACACTGAAGAAAAATAATCATAGTATTTCTTCTTTCTTACATTTACTCATCTTTCCCCCATACTCACTGGTATCCAATGTGCCTCTCGTTGCCACCATTTCTTTCACTGTGCTGAAGACTGATTTGGCAATTTCATGTGTATAGAGAGATATTCAGAAGTCAACCAAAATCAGTGGAGCACAGAGAATCACCCAGTTTTTTATCTCTAAAGCCTTAATTTGTGATGTTCTTCTAGTTAAGCACTAAATGAGTACAAATCCACCCTGTGGAGGCAACCACATACATTGTCATAGACAAATTTAAATCAATACTGCTCCACGTAGTCATAGCAGAACTTGCAGGTTGAAGATCCAAAAATTCAAATTGCAAGTACTTGAAGTGATGGTCATGTCATTGTGCATCTGTAAGATAATCACAATCAGCTTAGCACTATTAAAAAAAAAATAAAATAGTGCTTATACTCATTCTGTCAATCCTCTCCTGCACACGTTTCCTGGAATCAAAAGATCATAATACTTATCATTGGAAAGTTTTTCATATGTCCATCTAGTCTTCAGGTTTAATATTTTAATTTCTGCTCATATTTTCTATTTTAAAAAATAATTTGTGAGTATTTTATGGGGGAAAAGATAATACCAAATATTTATATTTTGTTGAATCTTCTGTTTTGAAAATATTCTATGGTTATTTTTTCCCTGAAACCATTCCTCCCTATAGAAAAAGAGAACAAAGTTTATCTTTTGTCTTTAAAAAAAAACTTGAGAAAAACCAAATGGCATTAGATCAAGTAGGCATTCCTAAGAAATTATGAAATCCTAATATCATATCACATCAATAAAGCACAGTATCACATTCCTTTCAAGTTACTGAATGTCTTACCAGATTAATGAGTTGTGCTAAACATGTGTGACAAACAAACTCTTAATATATCATGAAATTAATTTGCAAAATTTAAACAGAAAATTACTTCTTCAATGAAGCTGTCAAATTTTATTATAAATTCTTCATTCTAACAATGTGAGATAAAATTTGGCAATTAGATAGCATATACTGAAATATATTTTTTCTCTTTCAGAAACGTATTATGATATGACTGGTGAAACTGTAATTAGAATGATAATGTTATTGTATTAATGACACAAGAATATATTAAAAGTGATCACCAATTCCCACCCACCCACCTCCACTCCCAAAGTTTGGAAGCTAAAATAAATCTCCATCATTCAGTTCAAACAGGTCTAGTGATGGTGTTTTTAGTTGTTTGCTTTCCACACAAAATACTGATTTTTAGTGATTTTTATTTTGAGGAAGCGTTTGTTTTTTCTGTGAAAAGCCGTCTCACCCCTTGACCATAATTGTATCCACACAGCTCCTACTGTCCTCATGTTATCTAAAACAGAATGAGCTCCTGTGAGGCCCTTGCAGTAGAAATATTCAAAGAAATACCAACAAACTGCCAATGCGATGGCATCAGTGGGATTTCATTTCTAGTAAAGTTAAAACATTGTTCCTTTCTGATGGATCATGGACTCCCTTCAGTTATTCCCTATCGCATCATCTCTGGGGTAAGAAACACCAATGCCACATAGTACCCTGAATCATACAATCATCGATTGGTGTGGTTTGGTGTGGTTTGGTTTGGTTGTTTGGTTTGGTTTGGTTTGGATTGGATTGGATTGGATTGGATTGGATTGGATTGGATTGGATTGGATTGGATTGGAAGGGACCTTAAAGACTATCCAGTTCCAACTCTCCTGCCACGGACAGGGACACTTTCCAGTAGACCAGGTGACTCAAAGCCCCATCCAGCCTGGCCTTGAATGCTTCCAGGGATGGGATACCCACAACTCTTGTGCAAACTATTCCCAGTGCCTGACCACCTCAGCAGCTGCAGAATACTGCAATATTCTGAAGAAAGAAGTAGTGCCTATCCATTAAATATGTCACCTGTTCAATATATTGCTCTACTCATGGAACATTAAACTAAATTCAAAGTCTCTGTCATCACCTTCAAGGCCACCCACAGCCAGCTCTAAACTTGTCTAAGGGAGCAAACAAAATGGATGGGGGTTTGTGGATGTTAACTTCAGCTTTATGAAATAATACGTTTTGTTTCCTTGCTTTTTAGATAAGAGTTATGAGGATATAAGTAGGAGAAAAATATCTTTCTGGAGTTTTTAAAAAATATCTTGATTTAATTTTCAAGTCAAATTAAGACAAATAGGCCACAGCTCAATTAAAATAAAAAATTCTAGTCACCAAAGAAGATTTTCAAGATTATTTTTGTTTATATCTAGAAGAAAAACAAAGTAGTTTGATTTATTTTCTATAAGTCCTGCATTTCACTTGCTCAGAATGACAGGAAGCATAAAATTTTAAATAGAAAACTGTAAAGATTATTCCCATTTCAGTTTAAAGTGATCTTTATTTCATACAAACGGAATTAATAATGGAACAAGACGTTAACGTATATTTGCCTCAGGTGTGGAAAAGGAAGGAGGTGGCTGATAGTTGTTAACACTTTTTGAAGGTTGTATGAGTGATGAGAACAATAATAGGATGGCTGACTGGCTGGAATGTGAAAAGTAAGCATATTGCTATGCAATTATCTGTACAGAATACAGAGACAGGAGACAATATGCTTGAAAATGTCACATTACGACAGAATTTGTGTTCTCATAGATTGCTCAGTATCTTTTTCTTTCCAGACAGCATTTCATGCACAATAGAAATGAAGGCAACTCGTCTATTTGCAATTTATAAATACCTTTTAATGGAGAGCCATGTTTCTCTAGTTTTCAGTGTCATATGGAATGGTTTAAAATACCAACAGGCAGATTCACATCAGGTTGAAATTATTAAGCTTAAACAGCAGCTATCAACAGTTTGCTGTCAAGAAAAAAAGGAAGATGCTTGATGTGGGTGGCCCTGCAGAGATCTGTCTTATGTCCTGTGTTTTTAATGGTTTCATTAACAACCTAGGTGACTTATCAGCTTTGACATTCAACAGTAAACTGTTGAGTGCTGCAAACCCTTCAGAGGACAACTTGTGAATTTAAATTGATCCTGATAAATTGATGAAATGGTCAGAAGTCTTTAAGATGAAAATCAACACAGTAAAGTAGAAAAACTGCACACATAAAGAAAAATAAATCAAAATATATAGTGACAATAGCAACAAGGCTGGGAAATACGCAGATCTGAGATATGGAGAACTGGAAATGTGTCCAGATAGACAACTACTTCTGTACAAATGGTATTTTCTAGCATGATAGGAAGTGAGTTGCAAGCAGAAAATGAAGCGAGGTATAATTATTCCTCTACAAATACTGTAGTTGCACAACTACTTCCAGGTTCATATGTTGTTAGAAAACTGGAAAAAAAACTAGAATCAGGCAGGGCAAAAAAATTTCAACAGAATAATATGTGGGACAAGTGAAGAAATAATGGAAAACTTTGAGGATTGATTTTATTTTATTTTAAAAATAGGAATTTATATCCCAGGAAAGAAGGAAGAAATAGGTCCCAGATATTTTATCACAGTCTTCCAGGGTGGAAGTATTTCTTGTAAGAGAGGTAGTGATTTTCAATCACAAAATAATAGAGTCTTGGAGTACCAGGTTGGAAACGGATCACCTCATCCAACATTTCATGGCAAAAGCACAGTCTAGACAAGATGGTCCAAAACCCTCTTCCACCAAATCTTAGAAGTGTCCATTGTTGGGGAATCTAGAAGAATTTCCCAGAGTAGTCTCTGGGAAGATAATTCCAGTGTCTGATTGTTCCCATTGTAAAGAATTTTCTTTTGTGTCCAGCTGTGATGTCTGCAACACTAATTTGTGTGTATTACCCCTCATCTTTTCCACATGACTCCTTGGAAAGAAGGAGCCTCCATCTTTATGGTCACCCTTTAAATGATAGAACATCGTGAGAAAGTCTTCTCCAAGCCTTCTTTTCTCAGTGCTGAACAAACCCATTTCCCTCAGGCTTTCCTCAACAGGCTTCCCAGTCCTTTGATCATCTTTGTTGCCCCTCTTTGGATCCTCACCAACCTGTCCAGAGCTTTTTTTCCATAGCAGTCACTAAAACTGAATACAGTATTGCAGATGGCCTGGCAAGTGCTAAATACAGTGGGATAATGATTTATTTATCTCTACTGGTGATGCCCTGGTTGATGCAAACTAGAATCCCACTTCCTCCTTTGCTGTAGCTGCAGCACACACTGCTCACTCACGTTGAGCTTATTGTCCACCAGGACCCACAGGTGCCTTTCCACAGATCATCCCTACTGGAATAGGTAGATCCTAGTGCTGTACTCCTGGATTATATGTTGTGATGGGCAATGCTTCTGCTTGTTGCTCCTCCAGTCTATCAAAGCCTTCTTGCACAGTTTTGAAGTGTTTATTTTCCCCACTTGGTTTGGAATCCTTGGCAAGCCAGACTTACACATGAAGATGTCACACAGCATTGGGTTGATACCAATCCCAGGGAGACTCCACCTGTGACAAGTGGTGAGTTTCCAAAGGAGCTGATTACCACCACCCTCCAGGTGCAGCCAGGCAGCCAGGTCCCCACCCACTGCACAGACACCTTGCCTAGCCTGTCACACAGCAATTTCTTTGGGAGGAGGCTGTGAGAAACCCTACAAAAAACCTTGGAGACATCCAAGTAGAAAATGTCCACCACCCAATCCATGCCCATTTTCCGTGTTCTCAGTGTTCTGATCACCAGGGTTTTATTTTCATAAGCCATTGTGTATTTGAAGCATTAGGAAAACTTTAATCTTATTAGCAATGTGTAAAGGGAGGAAGGGAGCAAAGAATTGATGTAGGTGATCTCTTTATTTCTGTTTCTAGTGGTGTTTCAGATTTGTATATTTGCAGTATGTCTATTTAAACTTTAAATAGACATACTGCAAATGTACATTAAATTAAACATTAAAATAAAATCTAATGTTGTAAAAATATATGAACCTTTTATTTCTATAAAAGGTCAGAAGAGTTAACTATGTACATAGTTAACCATACACAGAGTCTCAAGATTTCTAAGCAAGCTGTTAAAATACATAGAATTTCAAAATTTTTATAATGATTCTTAAAAAATCCACCACAGAATGGAGCTTTTTCAGACTTTTAATGATGTTTTACTCCCTGAATTTAAGGAGAAAAGATAAAATTAATATGTTTAAAAATGTTAAGTATATTGGGATAATATTCTTTTATACATATTGTCTCAGGTTTTAGAACTTCCTAATAGTTCCTTTCATCTTGACAATTCATGAAAAGGCAGTAAAAATATCTCAAAATAAAGATTGCTAAAAAAGTTGTTCTCTGTAAAAATTGTGTGCTTAAAAGGAAAGATTGTAAAAATCACAAGGCAGAATATATCCTGAAAATTTTTCTTCCATTATAGATTAAACAACTCAAGCACTAAGCAATCTCAAACAGGCACTAATATTAAAAATAAATAAATAAATAAATAAATAAATAAAAAAAGTAAAATTCATTAGATATTAAAAAAAAAAGTAAAGCTCAGAGATGTAAGACATTTGTTTCTGCCCAGGATACACACACACACACACACATACACACACAAATCTATGTTGCTCTTATTTTGCTGTGTGACCATGGGAACTTCCTTAAGGAACTTGCCTCCAAGTTCTTGCAGTCATTCTTGATTCTGTTTGTGCCCTAGGGCCATGAGCAAAAGCCTACTTACCTTATCAACCTTATCAACCCTCTGTTTTAACAGGGAAGCATGGCTGTACCGAGAAGCTGGCTAGGCTTATGGTGAGTCAGACCTTAAGAGTGATGTCATGATTTTGCATTTTTGGATTTGTGTAGGATCTGATGCCATTTTTTCCCAGCTAAATCACAGCAAGTAATGTTTTCCCTTAGGGAAGAATAGGGTTTGGAAGCTGAAATGGCAGCAGGAGGATGAATGATGGGCGAATGGAAAAATTTAAGTCTTCCCTCAGGCTTATATGCTAGGTAAATTTACTTAAATGGGCTTGCCAAAACCCAGTTTACTTCACATATCCTAGTTCTTGAGCCTTTACGAGCTAATTTCCACTACGAATTCCTCTTTTTCTCTGCCAAGTATATTTATAAAACAACATCTTGTTCTCAGTCTCAGCACTACTCACATACCACTTCACAAGTTGTCAAAAGCTTAGTCAAGCACTGAGAAAAAACAAACTCACATAATTAAGTTAGAACCAGTGTCGTCAGCCTGTATTTCGACTGAAGTTTGCTACCTCTTTCAGATAGCAAGTGCCTCAAAACTCACTCTTTTATCATTTATACTAGCTGGTCTAAAAATAAATTGTGCACATTCTTCCTTCACAAGCTTGCTTACCCACAGTGGAAATGATAGGGTAAATAATTCCCCTAAAAAACACCACCTTCAGTTTTCAGTTGTTTTTTCAGCCAGGTGTAATTCATCCTGCAAATGCAGAACTATTTGTGCTATACAATGAAAGAGAAGACAAGACATGGAGAGATCGTGGGAAGCATCAGCTGCAAGAGGACTGCTATGGAACAACACTTAAAATAGCTGTCTATCTATTTGATTTTTGGAATTAAAGGAACTCTTCTAGTTTTGTTTTATTTTTTCCTATTGATATGGGTCTCAAACTTTCAAGAAGCTTTTTTTTTTTTTTCTTTCTTCTTTTAGAAATCAACAATAAGTATGAATGAAAATATCAGATTATTGCATAAAAATATCTTAATTATTGATTCATAATTGAAACAAGATTTATGATTATAATTCTTCTCGGTTATACTCTTATTGGAAATGCTGGATTTTTTTTTTTTTAATTTAGAAAAACTTTCCCTTGTGAACACATCAGAAACTACCTTGATCATTGCAATAGCACATTATGAGCAGTTTCACTAGATTGTCTGAATATTGCATCAAAAACTATGTTCAAACACTTAAAAAGTGTTTGGAAATGAACTTGGGCAAGTTGTATTCACCTGAACCTTATGGCTTGCTTTATGGAGCCCTGAACAACTCTCAGATAGTCTTCTTTGAATTCACCATCACCTGTTGCCAACAAAGACAGTAAAATGTAACTTTACAGTAACAGCAAACTGTATATGATGACATCTCCTGGGTTTTAAGAAGGCTCTGAGCAGCAGCTGTAACTTCCAGCATTTCTGTTTCATTATGACAACACTAGTGACAGAGACAGACAATATTATTATACAGTTAACCACAGTAGTGTTCCATTATTAGAAATTTAACTGGCCCAGCAGTGATTATGATGAATTTATCTACAGTCAATGCTTTTCGTGTTTTCCCTCTAAAATTTATTCTTTCTTTGTATCTGTTTAAATTATAACATTGCCATTGTTATAAATTGCTGTTCTGACCCATCTCACTGCTTTACAGAGTGATTTGTATCCTTGGTCTGCAGTACTCCCATTTTATATTCAGCCCATCCAAAAAAAAAAAAAAAAAAAAAAAAGAAATCCATAAAACTCTTCTATATCAGGGAATAGAAATTAAAAATTAAATACAGGAGAATAAAAACTACTTACAATCCTGGGGTTTTTGTTTGATTGTTTGTTTAGTCTATGTACTTCTATCAGTTTGTAAGAAAATAGTTGTTTTATGGCTAAATAGAATAAGACTACTTTTTTTTGCCATTTGTCATCATTTATGACTCAATACCAGAGCAGCAGTTGCTACACCATTAATATTTTTGAACACTTCAGGCTCAGCTTACAATGGGACACTTCCCATTGCAGCATGAATATACACTAGAGTAAATAGTTATTTCATTCAACTGCAAAATGGATATATTAACAAATCATTGGTGACATATCAACTTTCCTTCTGGCTTGGCAACTAAATTACAGAGGGCGTACTTAATTAAACAAACCCCCAAATTAAAATCTAAACCCCACAACTGAATGTAAATTAATGTTTTTTTCATGATCTATGGAATTACTTGTAACAGATACTAGAAGAAATATCTATAAACTGTTCTTAAAAAAATACATGTTTTCTAAAATTTTGCTTTACTGGCACTCTGACTAGGTATAACATTTCACTATAAAGCTCCTGGGAATGCTAAGAAATTTCACTTTATTAATGTGGGTCATATAAGGCTTTCATTATATGGAATTTCTTGACTCTCCAGGGGTGACAAGAATCAAGGTAATCTCCATCTGTAAACCAGAGGTACTAATAAGTTATTAAATTTTATGCTATGTTATATTAAGAACAGTGTTATTTACATATTTTAATGATGGCTCATGAAATCTGTGCTGCTGATATTCTGTCACATGTTATAAATCTACCAGAACCCTACACAGAAAGAGTGCAACATGTATGTATTAAGTTTAAGGAACAGAGGTAGCTATTTCTTTAACTGTGGGTTGGGATAATGCAGTTGCTTCTACATTTAGAGATTTGTTGATGTTGCTTATATTAGTAGAACACCTTGAATCAAAGAGAACTTCAGCAGAAGCTTTTGTCGTTATTCAAAGGGGATTTTGTACTCTTTTCTATCTAAAAAGGGATCACTTGCTTAGACTGTAAAATGTTCAGACCAAGAGCTTCATTTTGTGAAAATTAATTTTTATTTTTGCTTCTCCTACCATTGACCTCCACATCAGCCCATTATCCATACTGACAGCTATGAATTAGCCTAATCAAAGCACAGTTCTTCATCTGAACATTCGAGTTTACAACTTGTCAGAAGCAGAGCTTAGCAATTGCATCTGGGTTTCAAGATGTCCCTTTGTGCCGGAACAGGCAATGAATATTTCTTTGTCTCTTGAGGAGGTTTCCTACAGAAATTACTGACCATTCCTTGTGCTCTCTGGTTATTAATGGCTGCTGCCACTGGCCCACAAGAACAAGTAGTCCTTAAGCCATCTGCTCCAAGCCATAATCAACATAAATGTGCCTGAATGGGTGAGAAAAGTGGCAATCTGAGATCCCAAAGTATGTGTTATCAACAGAACTACCTCAGTGGAAGGTGACCAGGGAAGTAGAATTTCATCAAGTCTATGTGCCATTGGAAATAAGTGACACAATTTTATACACAATATGAAGTAACAGATGTGTGGGGGGTAGCTAATTGCAAAGTTTTCACCAATATCTTGGAAAGAAACTGGTGTGTTCCATCATATCTAATCAACCTAACATATTCTGAAAGAATTTTTACCTGTGAAAAATTTTGGTTGTACTAGGTAGCATTGCAAGTCTTAATAAAGTTAGATCTTACTTCAGTTTGATTTACAGCACATTAAATCATGAGCAGCTCTCTAAAACTCCTAAAATAGCTTCTCAGAGTGAAGACTTTGACCCATGTCAAGCCTAATGAACAAGACCAGGAGGGAATGCCATCAAGCTGTTCCAAGGTTTAATTGTAATACAGAATGTGTGTCCTAAGTTAGCATTTTTATTCCATGCCTTAACAGGACAGGTAGTGAAATTGCTGTTTCATTTCATTCTACATAAAGCCATAATTCAAAATACTTTTTACATCTCCATTTCTGTGTATGTTTGTTATTTCTTTTTCTTTTGGGTTAAATTTTTAAGTGCCTTCCATATGTTGTGCCAAGCACATATGTGACAAAATTATTGCCGACATTGAATTATATCCTGTATTCATATATCTTTGTACAGTAATGGGGTTTAGTAAAACTTTACAGATTTGTTTATTTATTTGTTTAAAACAAAAAAAAAAACAAACAAACAAACAAACAAACAAACAAAAAAAAAACAAAAAAAACAAAACGAAAGTGCATTACTCATCAGATGGCATTTCAGTGTCAAAAAAACTGAAGATACTGGTTTGGACATAATCTGAGGATCTCAGTTTAGCAAAAACATTCCTTGAAATGTAAGAAGCATAATGAAATGACAAGTCTACAATATTTCACAAGTGAAAATATCCAGATCCCAGTAGAAAGACATCATAATTTTATGACTGATTTTTAAATTACCTTATTGCCAAATTTTTTATTTATTTCTTTGTTTGAGATGTCCTGAAAATGAAAGCACGCTTTGAATCTATCTTGCATTTTAAGTTACTAAATAAACATATTTGATCCAAGAATTATAAACTCCAAATAAACTATTTACATTGATTTTGTTAAATACGGTGGATTGTCAGACTTTCTTAATTTCTCCCATCCTTTTTTTTTTTACTTTTAGAGTGATATAAAGAAAACTCCTATAAATATTGCATTGTCCTTTTTAAATCCTTCTTGCTATGATTTAAAACATTCCGTGACTTCATCGGCTACAACTGCTGTATGTGGCACGTGACTGCCTGAATGCAGTAATTAAGAGGGGAGTCTACTTTAAAATTAAAAGGAACAAGAACCCTTTTGCCACATATTCCCCAAAGCATTTGTTAAAGTAGAAAACTATTTCATTTACACTGGTACAAATTGTGTAGGCATCTTGTATGGCTGTATCTATTGGATTTTGTAGATCATAAAATCCTCTCTTCCTCCCAATTTTTCTAACACTCTTTTCTTAGCTCCATAAATTCCTGCAAGTTGCACCACACACTTTGTCTATTACTTTTAGTTATAACTTTTAATTCCCCATTCCTTTAGACACTCTCTAGGGAACCACAGCTAATGTAGTGCCCATAAACAAAACACTATTGAAAACTTAGACATCATCTTAAAGGTCTTAAAATCAAAGGCATCAACCTTGCAAAGACTTATGCAAGCTTTTAGCTTTATGTGTCATGAATAAAGTCAGGTCTATGCTATAATATTATGTGAACACAGCTATGTCACTTGGGAATGGAAGGGAAAAATTTCAATCCCAGCTAACACTCACAGCAGAAAAACTAACTGTAGACTCAAGTCTCATGACAGAGCTCAATATATATTATGGGAAGACATATCACACTTATACAGATAGAAAAACTCTTCTGACTGCTGTATGCAGAATTTCCATTTGAACATTTTAGGCAACAAACAAAATTTCATTTCACATTTACTTTCAATTAAGAAAAATGTAAGCAATTTAATAAAGTTATTGCATTGCAAAATAAAAATTTTATTTTCTTTAAAGTTTGATTTAATTGCTGATTTTTTTTATTTGCTCTAATATCCATTATATGAAAATTTATTCACTTAAAAATAGCATGACATTTATGAAAAGTGTATCATTTTAACAATGAATAGCAATTTTCACAATTTTAAATGTAATTTTCACCTGCTGATCAACATCAGTATGACAGTAATCACTACATGCTGTACTTTCACATATTTCTATGTGATATAAATGTGATATTTAATTTTTTGATGGAAAACCCATCAAGGCTAGAGTGTTTGTTTGCAGGTAGTCTATTTAAAGTATTGTATATAACTATCATTGTTTAAAAATAAGCAACAATGTCAGAATAAAAATTCTGTCCTCAAAAATGGTTTAGAAATAATCTCAATTAACAAGAAAACCACTGAAATTAAGACCAAAACCAAACCCAGATACCTATATTAACTATGGCATTCCTAGTGTTATCTGGCAAGAGCAATTTTTTCAAAGAGCTCCTTAAAACCTCCATGTGTCCTAAGCCCTTCAATAATTAACACTTTTGAAACTCATCATCTTTATTTTCCTAGTTAGCTGGTTAGTGACATTTTGCTCAGTATAGCTGCCTTTTATCATATAGTCATAGATCTTAAGGATTTCCCCATAAAAAAACTGAAACAGAAACAGGCATCCATTTATGTGCTTTGAATTTACTTTATATAAACAGCTATAGATATTCACAAACAGTACAAAACTGAGAGGAGCTGTTGACTCCCTCAATGGCAGGGATTCCCTGCAGAGAGATCTTGACAAATTAGAGGGCTGGACATATGAAGTTCAGCAAGGGGAAGTGCTGGATTCTACACCTGGGATGAAGCAACCCAGGAGGTATGGACAGACTGAGGAATGAGATGCTGGAAAGCAGTGTTGTGGATAGATTCAGCCTGACTGAGGGGAGAACTCATCATGATGTACACCTTCCTTGTGAGGGGAAGAGGAGGCACAGGCACTGATCTCTTCCCTCTGGTGACCAGTGACAGGACCTGAGGGAATGGCCTGGAGTTGTATTAGGGGAGGTTTAGTTTGGTTATTAGAGAAAGGTTTTTCACCCAGAATGTGGTTGGACATTGGAACAGGCTCCGCAGGGGAGTAGTCATAGCACCGAGGCTGACAGAGTCCAAGAAACATTTGGATTATTCCCAGGAACCCGGTGTGATTCTTGGGATGGTGCTTTACAGGACCAGGAGTTGGACTTGATGATCCTTGTGGCTTCCTTCTAATTCAGCATATTCTGTGACTGTGATACACGTGCACACATTTGCAGAGGTAGAAACAAAAATAGCTCATACAAAGGGACTCATTCTGACAGATGTGTTTGCCTGCATATTATTGAGCATGTGAACGGGTTTTGTTTCACAACATTTCTTTACTTTGCTTTATCGAATGGAAAATATTTGCATTGTAAATATCTATGTACTTGCCTTTTCAATCTATTGTTTCACTTATCCCATATATATTCTTAAACTTGCAGCAAACCAAAATCCAATAAAAAAGATAACTCAGTATTTCCTTAGTACAGGCTAAGCACACATTTAGACATCCGAACTTCTTACAAATCCTCAACAAGAACAAATTTAACAGCTTTTCTGAGACAGTATTTCAACCCCTGTTTGGACCTTCCTGCTGCCACTAAATACCCTGAAGAACTCTGTAACACTGGACAGTATGAGGTGCACCATAATAGCCTGTTCCCTGCTGTGTTGGTTTTTAAGGGTTTTGGGTTTAGGGCTTTTTCAGTAATTTTTCCTGATAGCTTCTGTTTTAAGCAGCTTTATTACAGTGATAGGGTGTCCTCATGGTACTCAGGAGATTTTCTTTGTCAATAACTGAAAGATATAATAGTAGCCTGCTAAGCAGCTGCTTGCTCAGTGATTTGAACTGTATTGTAGCTGGCCTGAAATTGTCCTGACTGTTTGCAATTACTGTTGTTACTACTGCCACTATTACTATAGGGTGAAGTTCACCATGATGCAGAGGACAGCACAAGGTCAATTTATTTTGTGAAATCCTAGATCAGCCTTTTCTGACACTGTTAGGGGAAACTGAAATTGTGCATGGCTCTTGTGCTTTCTCCTGACATAGAATTAAATTTAGCACCTTAGGAATTTTCTGTAAAAATCTGTTGTGGGGTTTCTTTTCAGAAGAAAAATAATGAACAAAATTTTGCATTCTGAACAATTCTATGTAAAAACCAGGAAGAGGAATAAGAGCCTGCTCTGTGTGGAGAGTGAAGTGCTGCTCCCTTCTCCTGGTACCCTGTGATAGGACACATGGGAATGATTCAAAGCTACACCACAGGAAATGTAGACTAGACATGAGGAAATATTTTTTTACTAAGAGGATGGTCAAACATGCAGTCTTCCTAGACAGATGTTTGAGGCCCTGTCAGTGTTTAAGAGGCATTTGGGCAATGCCCTCAAGAACACACATTAACTTTTTCTCAGCCTTGACCTGGCCAGGCAGTTAAATGATCATTATAGGCCTCTCCTCTCCTCTCCTCTCCTCTCCTCTCCTCCTCTCCTCCCTCCTCCTCTCCCTCCTCTCCTCTCTCCTCTCCCTCTCCTCTCCCTCTCCCTCCTCCTCTCTCCCTCTCCCCTCCCTCCTCTCCCTCCTCTCCTCTCTCTCCTCTCCTCTCCCTCTCCTCTCCCTCTCCCCTCCCTCTCCCTCTCCCTCTCCTCTCCTCTCCTCTCCTCTCCCTCTCCTCTCCTCTCCTCCTCCTTGGTTCTCTTCTTCATCTGGCCCTGCTTACATATGAAAAAAACAGTTAACAGAAAAAAAGCATGGATGCAGGGAAACTAAGAAAACAAGAAACCATCCAACAATTTTTAAACAAACTCAGCTTCAAATCTATCACAACAATACCATGAGAAATTACACCAATGTCCCTAAACAAGATATAATACACAAAGCCAACTCTACACACATCAGTTTGACTATCTTAAAATTATCTGAGAGACTATCTTGCCAAATCACAGGCTGCAAGAAGAATAAAGAGAATAAACCCAAAAGAAACTCTGAGCCAAACCAAGTGAAATAATCTAATCTAACTAAATCAAACTAACAAATCAAACAAAACTCCTTTAAAGAGGGGAATTAAAAAAAATAACAATCAAAAAGGACATTAAGATAAATTACTATTATTAATATTATATAGGTTCTGGGTTAAAAAAAGAATTTACATAAAGCAAGTAGAAAAGTCTTGTTCTCATAAACCACACCACTGGTAAATACTAATCAATATTCTTTGTATAATCTTCCCATGCTATGATGTATGATGTTGAAAACATTGTTCCTGAATTTAAAGAGTACATATTTATTCTCTGTATCCATCATCTTTTTCAAACAAGCAATTCATAATCTTTATAAATTAATGGCCCTAGGTTTAATCTATCTATATTGGAGAAAATTTATATATATGTAGTGTTGCTGTTTCCATTGGCTTTTCTTCCAGAGGCTCAGAAGCAATATGGCACTGAAGTGGTATCAAAATGCATGTTAGGGTAGGCTCTATGTTTTTTACCATCTGCATTTTTTAAACATTTTTAGCATGAAAGAGATCAAATGTATCACCAGAATTGCAGCTATTTTCCACTGTTTATCCTTAATGAATATGCCTCATTTAAGTTTAGCAAATTAGCAATATACTCAGTAATAGATTTTGCATTATTTCTGTTGTATTTCAATTTTGTGGAAGACAAAAACAGGGACTAAGAGAATAAGGGAGAATTTTCTCGCACTGTAGAAGAAGATAAGATTTGAGAACCTGAGGTCTAAGGAACCTGACAGTGCACAAGTCCATGGCACCTGATAAGGCACATACACAGGTTATAAAGGAACTGGTAAATGAAGTGACTGAACCACTATTCTTCATATTTTAGAAATGGTGGCAGTCCTTTGAAGTTAATGTTGTCTGGGGACAAAAATGGGAAACATAATCCCTTTTTATAGAAAAAGAAATAGGGAAGACCCCAGGAACTGCAGACCAGTCAGTCTAACATTTGTGCTTGGCAAGGTCATGGAGCCGATCCTACTGGAAACTATGTTAAGGCTCATAGCAAATAAAGAGTCGATTGGTGATGGCCAGCATGGATTCCCTATGTGAAAATCATGCTTGGCAAAACTTGTGGCCTTCTGCAACAAGGTTGTAGCATTGGTGGATAAGGGAAGGAAAACTGAGGTCATCTACCTGGACTTGTGCAAAGCATTTGACATAGCATCCTTGTCTCTAAACTGAAGAGGCATGTATTTGATAAGTAGACCACTTGGTGGATAAGCAATTGGCTGGATGATCACACTCAAAAAGTTGTGGTAAACTGCTGCATGTCCAAGTGGAGGGCAGTGACAAGGGGTGTCCCTCAAACATCAGTACTGTGTCCAGCACTGTTTAATATATTTGTCAGTGGTTTGGACAGTGGGATTCATTGCAATCTCAAATTTTTGTTGATACCCAGCTTATGTGTTGACTGGACACACTGGAGGGAAGGAATGCCATTCAGAGGAACCATGATAGGCTTAAGAGGTGGGCTGGTGCAAACCTCATGATGTTCAACAAGGCCAGGTGCAAAGTCCTGCACCTGGGTAGGGGCAATTCCAAGCATAAATAGAGGCTGGGAGAATGGGTTGACAGAAGTCCATGACATGTGAGTTGAAGGAGGAATGAGTTAACAGGAGAGCCACAAATATAATCAGGCGTACCTCTCCAATGAAGACAGGCTAAGAAAGTCAGTGATGTTTGGCCTGGAGAAGAGAAGGCTTCAGGCAGACTTTGCAGTACCTGAAGGGAGCCTACAAGAAAGATGGAGAGGGTCTCCTTACAAGGGCATGAAGTGGTAGGACAAGAGGCAATGGCTTTAACCTGAAAGACAGTAGGTTTAGATCTAGATATTAGGAAGAAATTCTTTACTGTGAGAGTGGTGAGCTACTGGAAGAGGTTGCCCAAAGATGTGGATGCCTCATGTCTGGATGTGTTCAAGTCCCTCTTGGATACTGCTTTGAGAAACCTGGTCTAGTGGAAACTGTCACTACCCATGGCAAAGAGGTTGGAACTAAATGATCTCCCAATCTACACCATTCTATGATTTATTTATTACTCATGAAAATAACATAAGACCCTATTGTCAGAAAATGTTACAGAATTTTTTCTTCTTTTGTTCTTATTTTTGTACCTGACTTTAGGAAGAGAAATTGTTCATTCTGCCATATTGAATGACTGTTTCAGGAAACTTTTTAAAGAAAATACATGAAAGATAAAGTAAAAAATACTTCTGTAAACATTTATTTTACCACATTCAGAAGAAATAAGCTGATAGTCTTAAGAACATAACCAAAATATGTAAAAAGCTTAAACTTCAGCCTGACTGAAGTATATTTTTTCATTGTTTCGTGTTTTGAGTCATGTAATAAATTTTAAAGATTTTTGGGGTTTTACTTAATGTACATTATTTCTGTGAATTCTGATTTTCTGAGTATTATTGTTAGCTGCTAAGGATATGTATCTGAGACTGCAACCTTATTTTTCACATTTATTTTTCACATGCTTTTTTGAATACTTTTTGTTGTCCATTCTACTATTATCACTGGAAAATAGTAAATTATATATTCATGAGATTGAGTTATGTTAAATATTCATGGTAGAGAAGAAAAGAAACATTTCTTTAAATGTCAGAACATACTGTCCATGTTCGATATGCGGGTTTTATAACAAAGGGTATCTATTCCTACCTGTCTCGCCTGTATGACACGTTTTTGAGTAGTAATTTCATTCTGACCTTTTTGCCTTGAAGTTGTAAGTGAATTTGCACAGTCATACCAACTGTGATGACTTATAGAATTTCTTTTAGTGAATACTGAAAAAAACTTCATAAACAAGTATTTTATATCGAAACAGCAGAACTGCAAGAAAAAAAAGCAAATCTAGCTATATACTGTGAGATGTTGCTGCATTTTGCAAGATAACTGTACTTATACCTCTTTTGATCCCTTAGGGTTATTGGAGGGAAAAAGGCTGTTGCTTCTCACTAGTTAATAACTAGTTTCTTTCTCTTCAGGTGCAGCAAAAGTAGATTGCCTTAAATACAAGTATTATGGGGAGCAGCTGAGGGAGCTGGAGTTGTTTAGCCTGAAGAAATGGAAGCTCGGGGGAGATCTTATTCCCTAAAACTATCTGAAAGGAGATTGTAGTGATCTCTCTTCTCCCAAACAACAAGTGATAGAACAAGTGGAAACAGCCTCAAAGTTGCACCAAGGAAGGCTTAGATTGAAAGTTAGGGGAAAAAGCTTTGTCTAGTCTTGGAACAAGATGCCTAGGGAAAGTGGTGGTCACCATCCTTGGAGGTATTTAAAAGTTGTGTCACTTAGGGACATGGATCAGTGGTGGACTTAACTATGTTAATGGTTGGACTCAATAATCTTGCAGGTATTTTTCAACCTTAGTGATTTTATGATTCTACATGCTTTTATTTACAGATACAATGTGGAGGTGAGGGTGATGTTACTCAAATATTTAATGCAGGGAACTTGCACAAAACAAAATTCCTTTTTAAGAGAGTGCTCACAAATTTTTGAAGTATACAAATTTCTGTCATTTTTGTGGAGTTTCTCACATATGTGCTTCAGACATGCCTAATTTTCAACAGTTTATGATCTCATCTACAGGATATGAGGTAAGATTTACTTAAGGAATGACTCACCATGCAGCTTCTGCCACTGAAGAGTTTTAAGAACAGGATAGGCAATCATTTGTGAGATTGCCATTGTCTCTGAGCATCAGTATTTCTTTCAGCCTACGCCTCCAAGGAACCAAAAGTTCTCCAGACTGGGAGGTTGTTTTGTTTGGGATTGGTTTATGATTGTGCTTGCAAAGAGTCTGGTTTAACAGGTTTTAGCTCATTTTCCATGTGGTCTTTTAACAAATTTCAGGCACTTGAAAGAGGAACTAAGAATTACATTTTGATAACATCTTCATCAGTCAGTGCTTTTGATTCTTCAAAAGGAGACAAAAGAGGAGGATGTTTGTGACACATTTCAGCATTGGCAGGGCTTCTGCCTTTGCAAACAACCTTACTGCATATTCATCATAAAAATATTAGGACCTAGCACATTGGCTACCTGCCTGGGATATCGAGAGGTCATGACATGAGTTTCAAATTACCATTGAAAATGCAGAGTGAAAAGGCAATACTTTTAATCCTATCTCTTTTTGTTTGTTTGTTTGTTTGTGGGTTTTTGGGTTTTTTGTTTGTTTGTTTGTTGGTTTTGTTTGTTTGTTTGTTTTGTTTTGTTTTTGTTTTGTTTTGTTTTTTTTTACAGGTAACATTTTTGTGTCTAATTAGCTCCTGTAGCACACATTTTTAGATTAGCAAGGAAAAATTTGATAATAATCTCATTTTCCACAGCTTTTTCATACACATTTTGTTAAGAGAGATATGTCAACAGTAAGACTAGTTATCCTCATCTGGTGTCCTCAGCCAGTAAATAGGGATAGGGAGTAGAATGAATCCCCAGTAATCCAGGAGGAATTAAAAAATTAAAAATTTTTAAAATTGAGCCAATTAAAAGCTCACAAGGCTATGGAGTCAGATGGGATTAGTTTTAGCCTGATGAGGGAGCTAACAGAACTCACTAAGCTGCTTCCCACCATTTATCTTTCCTCCCCTGGCTAAGGGGAGGGTCCCATATGACTGGAGATTGGCTATCTACAAGAAGAGTTGGAAGGAGGATTTAGGGAATGACAAGCCTATCAGCCTGCCGAGCAAGGTTATGGAGAAGATAATCCTGAGTGTGATCACACTGCACCTACATGACAACCAAGGCAGCTTGGGTTTAGGAAAGGCAGGTCCTGACTGAATAAACTGGTCTCCTTTTATAACAAGGTGACCCATTTAGTGAATGAGTCTGTGGACATAGTCTACCTGGACTTCAGCAAAGCCTTTAACACCATCTCCAATGACATATTCCTGGGAAAGCTGGCAATCCATGTGTCCTGATCTGCATGTGCAGAGAGAGGGAAAGTTTGAAAAAACCTGGAGCAAGATTAAGACATGAACGAGGTCAAATGTTGGTGACAAAAATTATAATTAACTTTTATTCACTATCAAGGAAGAGAGCAAGGAGGAAAGACAGGAAAGTAGTAAAAAGTGAAAAATTACAGAAAGCAAGTGATAGTCACCACTATAGGTTCAGTGGTGTCCCATTGATTCTTTCTTCTTTCATCTGACAGTGGGGAGAGCTCTGCCATATTTGCTGCACATTCACTTACATACCAGCTGGGCAGCCCTTTACAGTGGTGACTGGGAAGTTTTGCTCCAACTTGGGACTATTGCAAAGGTACCTTCACCATAGGGGAGTTAGTATCCACATGATATTCACACAACACATCCAGTTCCCTGCACATGCAGGTGATTCACTTGTAATGGTAGGAGCATTTTCACCACCATCACTGTGGACTATCATGGTCCATTACCACACCAGGTCTTTAACTGCAGATTGTTCTGATTCCTTGGGCAGTGGTGAAACAAGCTGGTCATTAACAGTTCTTTACACCATGGTTTGTACAAATGCATCTTTGCTGGGTTAAGAAGTGGCTAGATGGTAGGCCCAAAGAGTGGTGGTAAATAGTGCCACCAGACTGGTCTCTAGTGGCATCCCTTATGGATTACAGTTGGGCCCAGTCTTGTTTAACATATGTATAGATGATCTGAATGAGGACACTGACTCTACCTGTAGCAAATTTGTGGATGACAAGTTGGGTTGGAGTCTTAATCTGCTGGAGAGTAGGAAGGCCCTGTAGTGGAACCTGGGCAAGCTGGATTGATGGATTGAGACCAACAGCATTATGTTCAACAAAACCAAGTATCAGGTCCTGCACTCTGGCCAAAATAAGCTCATGCAGAGCTACAGGCTGTGGAAAGAGAGGCTGAAAAGTGTCCCAGCAGGAAAGGCTCTGGGGGTGCTGGTTGGCAGCCAGTTCAACATGAGCCAGCCATGTGCCCAGGTGGCCAAGGAGACCAATGACGCCCTGGTTTGAATCAGGAATAGTGTTTCCAGCAGGACTAGGGAAGACATTCTTCCCCTGTACTCAGGTCTTATGAGGTTGCACCTTGAGTGCTGTGTCAAGTACTGTGCCCCTCAATTCAGGATGAAACTGGTGAAGGATCTGAGGACAAGTCCTATGAGGAGCAGCTAAGGGAGATGGGATCATTACCAGGGAGAAAAGGAAGCTCAAGTGTGACTTTATCACTCTCTACAGCTACCTGAAAGGAGGTTGTAGCCAGATGGGGGTTAGACTCTTCTCCCAGGCAGCTAGCAGCAGTACAAGAGGTCACAGTCTCAAGCTGCACCAGGGCAGGTTTAGTCTGGAGATTGGGAAGAACTTCTTTACAGAAAGGATCCTATAGATATTATAATGGGCTGCCCAGGGAGATGGTAGAGTCAGCATTCCTGAGGGTGTTAAAGGAAAGACTGGACGTGGCACTCAGTGCCAAGATCTAGTTGACAGGGTTTTGTTCAGTCATAGGTTGGACTCAATGACCTCAGAGATTTTTTCAAATTTAATTGAATCTGTGTTTATGCGATTTTTTGATATAAGACATGAGTCTCCAGAGGATGAGAACATTCAAATACTTTTCTGATGGCTAGTAAGTCTCTAGAGAAAAACCAAGAAAAAGAAAAATGAATCTACTTCTTCTTACTGTCCCCTTCGTCTGCTGACGTTTGCAGGTTAAAAACCTCCATGTTTGTCAGTGAGTTGAAAACTCTGGCCCAAGGCATATCACTGCCTCTATCTGATCATCACCATATCCCTGATTTAAGCTTCAAATGATGCAACTGCAGGGCATGAATAGCACCATTTTCCTTGAAGTATGTCTATAAAGTTTTAACTGTGCATTTAAACTGCTAAATTATGAGCTGCAAAACTTTAAGTAGTGTCATCTTAGCTCCCAATGTTGGCTTCTACGAGATTGTCAGACACAGTATGTTTTCCAAGCAATTAAGTTTATTTATAATTGGAAAACAATTCTGAATCATTTCCTCAATGATGTGCAATGTTTGAGATTATGAACAGGCAATTATCATATTGCATCTGATGAATTATAGATTTTAACTGTCAGAGAAATAGATTTCTAATTGGCCATTAGGTATTCCAACAAATAACTACAAGGAGAGACAAGTGCAGAAAAAAAGTAAGATTTATTCTTACAAAATTACATATTAAGGTAGCATTTTAGTACTAAGTAACTATGTCTACAGGAAGTAGAAATGTGTGTTCATGTTAATTTCTACCAGTTTGTTTAAATAAATCAATCAATAGATAAAATATTGTGAATGTAATTCAAAGCACAGAAAAATCATTCAACTCCGAGGCCTTTAATAGTCCTGATATACATAATCTTGATTCAGATTAGCACATTGACTTTTTAAATGTGTCTTTTTTCCTGGTGAGGAGGTTAGTGAAACAAGGTACACACACACACACACACACACACGCACACACACACACACATGCGTGTGTGTGTGTGCAGCAGAAATATGTGTGTGACTTGTTTACTTCAATATCAACTGCATTCTCATCTCTCAACAGAAGATAATGACCTTTTTTTTTCAGGGAAAAGGTACTTCAAATACCTAAAAATAGATACAAAAAACAAAATCTTGTCACCCCTATGCTATCCCATAATATGTCAAAGCAAAAAAGCTCTCCCACAATCATCTCCATCATTTGGTGGGGAAGACCTATTCAGAGGTCAATAAATACCTTCATAATGAAGCCAATGTGCCTTTTAATGGAAAGAAGATTGATTCAAACACTGAAGTTTCTTAAGCTTGTTCATTGACTGAAGAATATACTGTATAGATTATCTCACCTGACCTTAGTGAAGCAGAGTACAGAGAAGAAGACGGTTTTTAGCAACAAGCTTAGGCCAGAAAACCTAAAAGAAATTTTATATTCACACTGTGTGCATCATCTGAATTACATGTTGGAATGGGTCATCAGTGATCTCATCTGCTTCTCCCCATTTGCCTACATCCTAGTTTCCATGAAAAAGAAATCAAGAAGAGTATCCCTAACAAAAGCCAGTACATGCTCTAGAGCTATCCACTCTGGGCAAGAGGGGATCAGGTCAATACGAGTGCCCCAGTATGTCATAGATAAATGTATGAGTGTATTGCTGCACAGAGGATAGTGTCTGCCTGTATTTGGAAAGCGTCACTTTACATTCAGATATACTAGTGTAAAGTAATGAAGTCCCATGGGGTAAATGTCAATCAATACCTATTCCAAGGTTAAAGTACAACCAGCAATTCTGTGATGGGAATTCAAAGCACAGAATCAATTAACTTTCATTTTGTTTAGTGGGTTTTTTTAGTGTCTTCTAAAGGAAGTTTATGATTCTCAGTAAAACTTGGTACAAACTTCCTGCGTGTCATAAAAACCTATTCAGCATTCATTTGTGTGTATACATATATATCCGTGTAGAAATAGCAGTAACATGTGGATTGTGTAATTTTTAAAATTTTTATTTTATCATTTGCTGATTTATTGCAAAAAATTGTTGGAACTATAATTAATATACAATGTTTCTCATAATTCAACTGTAGTATAATTGGATGTGGAGATGGCTAATAAGAAAATCAGATTAGGTCATTTAAGGCAGCTGCTCCTTTAATGGACAAGCAGCATGGATCTATTACTCTAGTCACAATCATACAACACATTTGTATTTGCATGTATGCATATATATAAATACAGCTTTCTCATTCATTTCAGTATAAGGTATGCTCTTATGTAGATGCATTTGTATATACTGAAGTAGAAATGAGTCACTGATGGGGTTTTGATTAATATAATATTTATTATGAAAATTTATTTCAGAATATTAAAATTAACAAGTGCCAGAATCTCAAATGAAATGTGTGTTCATTTCAGGTAAAAGTTTGTCAGATTACTGTACAAAGCATGGAGTGGATTTCAGCTCTGATGACAGAAAAATGCAGCTCTGCTTCACTGGTGAATGAATACATCTCTAACTGCCTTTGCACAACAGTTAAAACACAACTCTTTCAGACAGGGTAAATGGGGTCAATTCTAACCAAGCCTCACTAACATAGTTTAACCTGCTTGGAATCACTAAAAGTCAGTGCTAAGTAGGCAGTTTCCCTCAGTGCTACATGACTGTTTATTACAAGGTCAGATATACTACCTTAATGACCCAGGGCACTTCATAGAGCACACGGTCAAGAGAGATGTGATTAGAAACGCACTGGGATTGCCACAGTCAATCCCAAAAGACTATCTATCTGGATAACAATCAAGAGCAAAATTAAACTATCACATTATACACATATATCTCCATTTATTTGTTTTGCCAAGTGAAGCCACAACTAAGGAATGAGCCTTTTTTTAGTGTATTTTCAAGGTCATACCATATACTTCCTTTTCCTAAAAGGGTTATAAATTTGCTGAGTGAAGCCCTATGAGCAAACAATAGATAACAAATGGACTCTCTGAGGTAATCTAAGATTGTGCACTCCGTTTCTAATTCTGTATCTTTACTTTTAAAATTACTTTGCTTTCTGTGGTGATGAGACTGAGAAAACATCCAGATAGGCCACAAATATAGCACACACATACATAGAGCAAAAATCAATCAATCCACTGTGTTCTGGGGGAGAAGAACCTACACATATATGCAGATCCTAGAGATTAAAAATCCAATTAGAATAATGTTGACTTTGTTCACCATGAGGAAATTTACTGCTTAGTAGTAGTCAAGGAAATTTAAGGTCCACTGGGAACTAGAAAAGCCATTATGTCGGATGAAGTCATATAGATAACTTCGAAAAACCAAAACACTGAAACCAAAGAGACCCTACTCAACACCATCATTTGTTTTTTTTTTTCTAGGAAGTTGAAAATATTATATGACTCTAATACCATGGTAAGGGAGAGTGGAGAATCACACTTTCATTTAAACACTACTTTTCATCTGAGACAGTCCAAGAGCTTCTGTTTCAGTTCTCACCCTGGCTTTGAGGCCAGTGGGGGTTATTTTTCCACTTCTAAACTAGTGCAAATTGAGATACAGAAAGTTTAATAGACTCAAGTCTATGAATCCAGTTAGAGGCAAAAGAGTGAACAACCACCAAGAAGTTTCCATTCACCTGTTCTCTGAATTTCAAGCATAAAATATCTTAACATAATTTCCGTTGCCAACAATTGAGTTTTTTGTGCATGAATTAAACTTTGTTAGTGTAGTTGGCTAGTGAATTTGGAACTTCTTCCTTTTTTTGAATGTCTTTTTATTTAAATGACAATAAAGAGAATGCTGCAATGATCCCAATGGTTTCTGTCTATATTTCTAAACAGATGAGCTCTGCATGAATGATTATAAAAATAGTGTTAAAATTTGCTTTTACTACACAGAGAAAAGTTTTCCATATAACTATCTGTTTTCAGAGTCAAACTCTAAGGTTTGTTAGATTGAGTATAAGGAAAAAAATATTTGCTGAATGAAATACTGGAATGAGCTGCCCAGGGTACTAATAGTGGTTGTCACCATCCCTGGAGGTATTTCAAAGATATGTAGATATGACACTGGGGACATGTTTTAGTGGTGAATTTGGCACCTGTTAAGTTAATGGTTGGACTCAGTGATCTTAGAGATCCTTTCCAGCCTAAATAATTCTATGCTTCTATGAATATAAAAGGGAAAGTGTTTTAGAATTCATCTGGTCTTGCAATGAACTGTCAGGTGTTTCAACTGTTGTTCAGAGAAAGTCTCCAGGAGGGTGCAGACCTATGCATCTCCAAATGGCTGGATTATTTTATTTACTTAGAAGGTTGCAGCAGCTGCCACTTCTAGGGTATGAATTATACTGGAAAATTTATACTGTGTAATATGCTGAATAATAACTATATTTTAATTTATACATTGTTTGTTGGCAGAAATCTGTGACAATATCAACTTCTAACATAATTGCTGACTATCTCAAACTGAGAACAACTGATACTTTGCAGCAGGCTGATAGACAATTATTATAGTGTTCTCCAGAACACCCTCTGTGTTTAGTAAATCCAGCAGTGCAATTGTTTTGAAGCTTCTGCAGGTAGGGGAGGATGTGTATGTAAACCTTCCTTTTAATAAGATCTATATCAGAATGCACTTTTCATTTCATCTCTCATCCTCAAAACGTAAAATACTGGCTACAAGCTTGTTGATATTTCTCTGGTAGGCTTCATGTTTCTCAGTACATACATGTAGAAAAGCCAAAGCCTATCTGAAAACACCACTCAGATAGTTGTGACCCCACAAGATTTGTCCAGTTCTGACTGACTGTCCTGCTCAGATCTGGAAAACAAAGATGGGATAGAGGGACTTTGTTGTGTGACTCTCACTGTGCTTACTTCAGCCAGGGTGTAACACAGATGAACTGGAGAAGCAAAGGTTGATGCAAGCCATCAACTGACCTCATATATGGTGAAAGCCAAAGGGATTGTTTTCAGCTTCATGATAAACAGGACCATTAGTGATTTATCATGACAATCTCTACAGAAAATGATGTGCAGCTGGAATATAACTCCACAGAAGTGGAGAGGAACATCCAGAGATACGTGGTAGTGTAGAGGAGGTGGTGTTAGATGAGGGAGCCAGGTCACCATCTTCTTGAAGGGTGGGAGCAAGCATCTCCTTTCCTAGAGGTACCCTGGGTGCTCCTAATCAGCATTTGGGCAGGAGGCTTGCTTGATATGAGTGTGCTGTGTGTCCTGTTCATTAAATTTTAAGCTGTGTGCCACTGAGTTTTATGGTTTGGTCCTTCTGGCCATATCAGTTACATTTCCCTGTAAGAAGAAATCAGAGGGGAAAGGCTTGCTTAGAGATGTGAACAGATGTGCAGCCGAAGCTAAAAAAAACCCCAAAACACTTAAAGAATTAAACTAAGACTAGCAAAAAAAAGTAATACTGCTATACCAGAAGATAATTTCCAGGAGGTGATTAGATCCTCTACAGCATGTCATTTCCTTTCAACACAAACTTCACAAAAATAGCATTAAACATCAAATAAAATCAAATAAAATGTTAAGTACATATAAAAAATATATAATTCTTAAGCAAATAAAGGACTTCAAACTAAATAATAAAATTAAATCAAATAACTTGTCACATCCTATATTACATATATTTGCCAGGCAGCTGAAAAACACTTGTCAGTGTTGCATGCATTTACTTTTAATACCTTTATTTGTACCAAGTTGTGTTTTAAAGTTCTTGGACTTTTAGCTTAAGATGTATTTTTCTGAGTGGCAGTTACCTAGTTAAAATTTGTTGTGAGATATGAATGGTGTATAGGTAGGTGTTTCAGGACTTTTAATGTTTCTCACTTGTGGGGCTCTTTTTTTAATTCTGTGTAGTCAATGTATCCATCACTGTCATTTTTCTGTGCTGTATCCAGTTTTCATTCTTCCTGCCTAGGCTTGGTCTGTGGAGATCTGAATATTTAATATTCAGAAAACAAATTAGCAAAGTTTTATCAGATCTTAAGTATTCACCGCATTTCATTTTACTCATACCTCCAAGCTGTTGCAGAGAAAAACACTTCCATAAAATTCTAGCAATTTTGATACAACAGAAAAAAAAGATGGAGAAGATTGAAACAGGAAATTATATCTAGTGGCACTGAAGACAAATTGTATAATCAGAAATCCCTATGTGCCATTGCCATATTCATTTATCATTAGGAGACACGTTTCAAAAAGAAAGGGGAGTAAACTCTTTCTCCACTTATACGGAAAAAGGAGTTGAAAACCGCAAAAAGTATCACAGATCTGTTGGTCCTTTGTTTGTCAATTCATCTATGATATACAGTTAAAAATACATTGAATCTTACTTTTACAGAGCTTGCATAGTTTCTCCATTCAGATTTGGACTTATTGTAGCATGCAAATATCAGAAAATTGTACTGGTTTCTCTAAATTCCTTGTTTAGAGGAAGTGATTTCTCTCCCTAGAATAAACAGTGCACACGATGAGGAAATAAAAACACTGGCAATGGAAAACTGCAAAAGTCTCTTATACCTGGCTATATTGCTTCTCAAATGAAGATTTACATTTATGCACAAGTAGCAAATGTTGCTGAAATAGACCTGAGGGTCAGTACCAAGAGACAGCTCTTAAATTTTGTGTCACTCATAATAAAAATGAGATTCTTGTGAGAGTGATATGCTAACACTGGAATTTTTTTGTAATGATTTATGCTATAGTATCTGATTGTCAGGTAGAATTCTAGTTGACAGGAAATTTCATGGAGAAGCAGTTCAGAAAGTATATTGAAGGCAGTTGTATTTATTTATGTGGCAGCTCATCTTAAGTTCAGTGCTGTTAGCTGCACACAAAACAATACCTTGGCTATAGAATGAATTCTTGCAGTATAGTAAAGTCAATTTATTACTGTTATCTATTTATTATGTATCGTATATTAAATCCCATTCAGAATCAATCCGTAATTAGTTCTGGGTTGAATAGACAGATTAGAATAAGGAAATTCTGGACTCCATAGGGTGTGCAAGTAACTATTTTGCAAGCTCTGCTCCCCTTGACAAGAACAAATCTGTTAGTTTCTCAGGAAGCAGTATGAACATGGAGATTACCTTGCTGAAATCCTGAACATAAGCTAATTGATGTTTTGGGTATGTTAATATTATAGTATAAGTATCACAAATGATGTACAGACATAGGCTTTTCTGAATCCATAATACCAACACTGTAACAGAGAAGGGACAATGGTCAGAAATTTGCAGATAAATCTCAGAACTGTGAAAATGTACTTGTCTGTCCAACTTCAAGACAGCACTTAAACGATCCCTCGCACATGTGATATGAAAACTTGAACTGGAGATTTTAATTGTAGTATCCTAGAACCATTCAGCTGGGAAAAGACCTTTAAGATCATTGAGTCTAAGTGTTAACACAGTCAAGTCCAGCACTAAACCATATCCTTAAGTGACACGTCAAAACGTATGTTAAATACCTCCAGGGATGGTGATTCCATCACCATTCCATTCCACTGACCTTGACAGCCTATTCCAATGCTCGACAACCCTTTTGATGAAGAAATTTTGCCTTCTATCCAGTCAAAACCTCCCCTGCCAGAACTTTGCAGCTCTTTTGTCTTGTCCTATTCCTTGTTACTTTGCCTCCGTTATTCCAGGCAAGACAACTGGCAGCTGCTCCCATCAGTCTTGTGCTCCAGACCCTTCACCAGCTCTGTTTCCCTGCTCTGGACATCTTCCAGCACCTCAATGTCCTTCATACAATGAGGGCCCTAAAAGTGAGCACATGATGCAAGGTGGGACCTCATCAGTGCCATGTTCAGAGAGAGGGGCACTGCCTTCATCCTGCTGGCCACACAATTTCTGATACAAGCCAGGGTACCATTGACTTTCTTGGCCACCTGGGCACACTCTGGCTCCTGTCCGGCCAGCTGTTGACCAGCATCCCCATCCTTTTCCACTAAGAAGCTTTACAACTATTCTTAAAATCATAGAATCATTAAGTTGAAAATACTTTCAAGGTCAGCAAGTCCAACTGTTAACCAAGTCTGTAACACTGCATGAGGTTGTTGTGACGCAAGAGCACTTTGCATTGTTGGACCTCATAAAACTGTAATCAGATCCAGCCTGTCCACATCTTTCTGCAGAGCCTTCCTGTCCTCCAGCAGATCGACGCTCTTGCCCAAACTTGGTGTCATCTGCAAACTGACTGAGGGTGTGCTCAATCCTATTGTTCAGGTAATTGATAAAGATCTTAAACAGGACTGACCCAGCACTGATCCTTGGGCAGCACCTCTGATAACCAGCACCAACTAGATTTACCTCAATTCACCACCACTCTCTGGGCCCAGCCACTCAGGGAATTTTCTGTCCCATGGACAGTGCATTCACCCAAGCTGTGAGCAGCCAATTTCTCCAGGAGAATAATGTGGAGAATGGTGTCAGAGGTGTCACTGAAATCCAGGCAGGCAACATCTACAGCCTCATCCACCAACTGGGACATCTTGTCATCAAAGGAGATTGAGTCAGTCAAGCAGGACCTGCCTTTCATAAATCCCTGCTGTCTGGACATGTTTCCTTGGTTGTCCTGCCTCTGCCATATGATGGGGTTCAAGATGATCTGCTCCGTGATTTTCCCCAGCATCAACGTCAGGTGACAGGGCTGCTGTTCCCCAGATCCTCCTTCTGGCCTTGCTTGTAGATGGGTGTTTTGCCAATACTTGTCAACCCCCTGTCAGACAGGACCTCCCTGGTTAACCAGAGCTGCTGATAAATTATTGGAAGTGTCTTGGTGAGTGCTTCTACCAGCTCCCTCAGTACCCTTGGATGGATCTCATCTGTCCCCATAGACTTGTGTGTGTTTGAGGGGTGTAGCAGATCACTGAGCATTGCCTCTTAGATTATGGAGCCTTCATTCCTGTATCCCAGTTCAGGAGTTGTGTACCTGAAGAACAGTTGGTGTCACTATTAAAGGCTGAGACAAAGAAAGCATTAAGTACCTTTGCCTATTCCTCATTTGTTACTATTTCCCCCTGTATCCTATATATGATATAGTATTAGCCCTCATTTTGTTGCTGTTCCTAGAAAGTTTCTTGGTTGTCTTTTATGCTAGTGGCCTGATTAGGCACTAGTTGAACTTTGGTATGGCTAATTTTCCTCCTGCATTACTCCAGAGCATCCTTGTAGTCCTCCTGAGTTGCTGCCCTTTCTTCCAAAGGTCAAAAACTCTCCTTTTTCTTCCCGAGTTACAGCCAAAAGTCTTTGTTCAGCCAGGGCTGTCTTCTTCCCTGATGGCTTGTCTTTTGGCACATGGGCATGGCCTTCTCCCATGCCTGTAAGATTTCCTTCCAAATGAATGGTCATTTTGCTTATGTGAATTTATAAAAAATTCCCTTGTTATATTGTAGATACAGTTTTAATTTTTATAGGCTTGGTAAAGAACCTGATGAAATGTGTTCTAGTGAGTTCACTGAAGTATAGATAATGCACAACATGATTATGCCCTTGCTCATATGATGTGCTCTACTATCCAGGTCTGGAAGAATATTGATTTCTATTTTTCTGATGAAGGCAGGATTAACTAACCACTTATTGAGGGAAGGAATAGATTGTGGGTATGAAGTGGAGGAAGCAGTTCATTCTCCTTAATTGGCTCTTATTTGCATGACTTGAGGCCAGTTCTTGGAGTGCCTCTTAATGCTGTCCTTGAAATCTCATTTCCAGTGTTTAGACATGGTATCAAATATCTCAGTCTACAGCACTACAATTATCAACTGCAAAACATACTTTGTATCTTTACTCTCTCATTGATCTTTTTAGTTAGTATAAGGCAGTCCACATCTTTTGAATAACTGAACATATTTTTATCACACTTGAACATTTCCTTACCCATATGATACAACTGTAGTTTTAAAACCAGCTCCTTAATTATTTGCTTATTGACAAAATGAAATGCATAATTCCCCTATACTCTTTAAACACTAAACTTTTGCTAGAATCTTCCAAATGCTTTTTTCTGTGCATATTCTGTCACTGAGTAAAAGTGATGTAGTGGCATATTAGGCCATGCTATGTGTGTTTGTGGAAATCTATTGACCCTTAAAATAATAATAAAAAAGCCATTTCCACTAAATCATCAGAGAAACTCCAAATATCATTCAAAATGTCTGTTCCCTTGTGTAAACACTTCTGTCTAAGGCATTGTCATGGTAAAACCATGAATCTTCAGACCTTTTCACACTTGTCCACATGAACACTTTTGCACATCAAAGAATGCATTGCTAAGTCAATTGTCATATTCCTAAGTATTTGTAAGAACCAGTTTTAAATAAAATGTCAACTATAGTTATTGCTTGTTCAAGGAAATATTTCCAGGCATGTCTATAGTTTCTATCACTTCCATGCTCCTAGGGGTAGTATTTTTAAAATATATTTGCATTAACAGAGTTGTTTGGAATTACTTTATAACACTGTTTTTAGTACTCTAAACTCAGAAATTTCACATTCAAGTTATTTCCTCTTGTCTGTTTATTTAGTTAGTTGATTGGTTGGGTGAGTGGGTGGGTTTTGTGGTGTTTGGTTTTTTTTCCTTTTGGCTCAATTTTCTGTTTTAACAGTCAAAGGTTCTAAATACTGACATTCTTGAGAATAACTCTTTAATTTTTTGGAACTCAAGTTTTTGTATATTCTGAACTTCTAAATTAGATTCTAGAATAAAATCACCTATATTCTTTATTGAGTAGGTTTTTCAAGGACCAAATTCTTAGGATTTATAAAGAAGATTTTTATCTTCTTTATATAAAAAAGATTTTTATAAAGTATGGCTAGATTTTTGAAAATCACGTTACTCATAATATATATTGTATTTAAAACTGTTTCCCAAAGGCAAAAGCCATTAGTTACTCATCCTTTGAAGAGAACAGACAAGCTCCCAACTGTGTATGTTGCTGAAAAATAGTTTGCACTTTGCCCTCAACACCTAGATAATTAATCTTTTTTAATATCCATCATACAGGAAATGTAAGATAGTTCTGGTTGCATTTGTGGCCTTTTCTGATGTTTCTCCATGCATTTTAGTGTTGTTTCTCTATGTTTCATACTTTCCATTGCACTTCCTTTCATGGAAGTGATGATGGGTACGAATGTGAAAAGGACAATGAAGACGTAATGCCTGAGAGAATGTGATTTATATTGCTGTAATTCATATTTTATGTGCCAGTAATGTGTTCACATGTAATTAGACTGCTAATAGTGAATTATGGAAATGTAGATCACACATTCTAACGGGATTAGAAATGGTTTGCATAACAGTAATTCAAATATTTTTAAAAATTATTGTAAGTAATTATAATGTTGGGGGTTATTTTGCCCCCTCATTGAAAAGCCCCAAACAGTATCTGATGACATTGACACACCACTGAAATCAATTACTAGTTTACTATCAGCATCAATAGATATAATATTGAGCATGTTTCATCACTGGTTATTTTTACAAAAAAGAACTATAAGGACATAGCCTTAATTCAATAAAAATAATATAGAAAATAGAATGAATACACTTAAAACCTCCTAAAAAGTCTGTTTCTTAACACAAACTACTTTAATGACTTGCTCAAGGCCTACTGCAGGCTTTAGCAGAAATGTCAGCATTGAATACATAATGTCTCTCCCCTACCTCCTGCCTAGCAGCAGAGTTCAACAGTGCTTCAGAGGCATCTTATCTTCTGAAGTTTTAATACTCCTAATTTATTTTCTGAAGAGAAGGTAAAACCTTAGAGCAGACCAACTGCCTCTGACAAATTTGCTGCCAGCAGAGAGCTAAATGGAAGAGGAATCCACAACATTCATCTTTCACACAAGTTGTATGTGAACCATGGATGACTGTGGGTAGATGAATTTCAAAGGTGGACAGTCTTGTCTCATCCAGATGTTGCAGGCTGTGGTAATTTAAAATCAGCAAGGATGTTTTTAAGTCAGGTTTTTTTTTATATCAAAAGCTAAATTTGGATAGCAAACTTGATCTCAGTTTGACTTTTTAAGCACAAATGCTACTTGAAAGTAGTCTTGTATTCTTTACACAAAAACACACAAAAAAACCTGTTACTTTTGAGGACCTTCATTTTTGCCTTCAGCCATTAGTTTGAAAAGTTCATAATATCAGAATTTTGTGATCGCATATAAAATTCTTTTACCAGGCAAACTATTAAACACATTATATTAACTTGTCCTGAAGTTTAAAAATCAAAGAATTTTCTATAAATTTAAAAACAAGAAAAAATTCAAAGTATGCCTTTGAATAAAAGTATGCCTTTTTAAAGCCTAGTTTCAACCAAATGTTTAATTTGTTTATTTATTTATTTATTAGGAGCATCCATTTCACAGATAAAATTCAGCTTAACATCTTTGTCTTACAGTGAGGGCTGCAGTTCTTTATACTGCTCTTGAAAAGTTTTTTTACTTGCATTTCTTGTTGGAAGCATAAGTTGTTCTCAAGATGACACTATGGCAAAATAGACCTAGAGATGTCATGGCACTGAAAGCCTGGGATGGGACACATAGATGCTTGACTACATATTCATAGGAGTTGTAAGGTGTTCTATGAACATAAAACACAAGGCACAGAAATAGACAAGTTTGGGTTTGTGTTTTCTAAACTGAGAAGTAAAACAATATCCCCAAACTTTCAAATCTTTTTAAATTGGAGTATGTATTACTTAAAGTGTATTTTACCAGATGACTGAGAAGTGGTTATTTGAGTCTGCTCCATCTGGAGTCTTTCCATTGATTGCAATGGGACTTCACTTGAGCCCTTAATACACAACATTTTCTTTCATAGAAGAGCATCTGAAATTGGGTCATTTAATCTATTCTCACACTAATTTAGGGTTATTTCCCTATAGTAAATGCATTGACTTGTTTAGTTTAAAATATCACAAAAAAATTTCACCAGTTTTAAAATTTTCCTGAAGACAGACTGTTTTTAACTCATTGTATCATAGTAATTTTTTAAATTTTATTGAGTAAAAAACAAAAATTAAAAAATCAGTGTTCCCCCTTCAAGTTCCTTCACTCTTATTCTTTATAAAATAATTCTTCATGCTATCTTGACATTTTCAAGATAGTTATATTTCTTTTTATGTGTGTTCCATTACTTAATGGAATAGTAACTGGTTTTAACAAATCCTGTCTTTTTTCTTTACAAAGGAATATCAGATTGGCTTCTCATAGGTGTTCCTCTTTCATAATTTTCAAAAAATAGTTACCACTGCTGTTTAATTAGTCACTGCACTCTGATTTCTCAAATATATCTGCAGGCAAAATTGGCTTGTCTCTTTTCTATTGTGGAAGAATGTGCTCCTATCTGACAGCATTATACTTTTCAGCAGTTGCTAGAAAAAATGGAAAGAAGGATATATCACAAATGGAATAAAACAAAACACTACAATAATGTATTTCTGATCTTTTAAATCACCATAGAAATTAACACTTACTTTTAAAACTAAGGTAATCATATTCAGTACAATGCTTAGATGAAACAGCAAGGTTTAGTTGAACGCAGATTTTTTTCAGATTTTAAGGTCTTGGTTGTAGCAACAATTAGGAGAACATGTAGACAAGAAACTTTCTGAGTGATCAAATAATCTGTAGTTGTAGGCTATCAAATTTATCAAGATGTATCTTAAACATATATGTCAATTTTTGAGGGCTATTTCTAATCTCAAAAAAAACCACCCAAACAAAAAAAAAAAAAAACAAAACAAACAAAAAAAAAATAGATAAAACAAGTACAAAAGCAGTTTAAAACTTCTGCCTTGAGGGTCTCCCTAGCAATTTTGTCATTAAATATAAGTATTTACTCCACACTGTTTGCTTTCCTGCTTCACTTTCACAGCAGATCCACTACCACATTTTCAAGCTGTATCCTGTGTTGCTGAAAACAACAGGGATTTCAGGACTTGTTTCAAAGGCATGGAATATTTGCAGTGTCCGCAAATATAATTGAGCTTCAATAGATGGGACATAATTTTAAAATAGTAAAATCATGCTTAGATGTTCAAGAGAATTTAAAAAGTGGAAAAACCATGCTCTTCATTCATGAGGAAGAAAAGGAATCCATGTAAAGTAGGAACATGTATTAAAGGATCTTTTTCCTTCTTGTTTTTCCTAACAAAATACTTGTTTTCCAAATTGATAAGTAATAAGTAAGATCAGGAGTAGGAGATTTTATTGCATCATAAGTCAAGCCAACAGAGCAGAAGACCAGCTTGGCTGAACTGGGAATTTTCATGAATCTCAAAAGAAAAAAAATAAAATTCTATGATCTCAGGAAGTAAGATTTGCAGGAAGAGCAGAGCTGAGGTTCATTCATGCAGAGAGAAGAAACAAAAATCCAGATGTCAGAGTTGAAACTGGCCAGTGTTATTTCAGATAACAAGGACTTTCTAGAAGTATATTAATAGCAAGAAGAGATACATAGAAAGCATTGGACCAAAATTTTGAAGATAGTCATCTGACTATCACAAATTAAGAAAAAGCAGAGATAGTGCATGAGGTTTTAGACCCTATTTTAATAAGAGTGATAGACCTTGGGGTGGCCTGTCCTTTGAGTAGAAAGAACACAAGTATGGGATTAGTAGCTTTTCATTTGCAATGACTGAAATGGTAAGCTACCAGCTGTACCAGCTGAATGTTCACATGACCATGGATTCTAAGAGGATTCATCCCAGAGCACTGAAGGAGGTAGCAGATGTTATGACAGCAGCCCTCAATCATCTAAAAAAAGGGCAGTCCTGCTGGCTGAAAGCTGGCCAATGTCATTCCTATCTACAAAAATGGTTAGAGAATATCCAGGGAACTATGGATTTCCTAGTCCAGGAAAATTATGGAGAAGGTTATATTGAGATTGAAAGACTATATTGAGGCATATTGGAAAGCATTTTAAGATCAATTAAATCATCAGATGCAGCCAACACAGGGTTCAGAAAAGAAAGTCCTGTTTAACTAATTTAATATTCTGCTATTAAAAAGTCACCCACTTAGTGGATGAATGGAAGTTGTTGGATGTATTTTTTCCAGATTTTTAGAAATATTTTGATATTATCCATCACAGCATCCTTCTGGACAGCATATTCAACCTGGGACAAAGCAGGTTCACAGTGTGCTGAAGGGCAGAGGTCAAATGGTTGTAGTGAATGGAGATACCTCTCACTGGTGACAGTCATCAGAGCTGTTCTTCAGGGTTCAACTTTAGGGCAAGATCTGTTAATAATATTTATCAATGTTTTGGATGCCTGAGTTGAATGCACCATTAGCAAGTTTGCTGTTGATATTAAACTGGGACCTGTTATTGACTCTTGAGGCAAGAGGCCTTGCAGAGGGATCTAGATAGATTGAAATGTTGCAAAAGGATTACTGGGATGAAATTCAACTAGTTCAAATGCCAGACTCTGCACCTAAGACAAAGTGATGCAAGATGCAAAAAATTTGGAGATGAGTAGCTGGAGAGCAGCCCTGCAAAGGGATCTCAGAGTCCTGAGCAAAAACAGGATCAGTATGAGGCAGCACAGTGCCCTGGCAGGCTAGTGGGTAATCTTCATCCTAGGGTACATCCAAAACAGCAACACCAGCTAGTTAAAAGGTGTGGTGAATCCACTGTATCCAGCATTTGTTCTGCCTCATCTGAGTGCCACGTGCTGTTCTGGTCCCTACATTTTATGAAAAAAATGAGTAAGCCCAGAAAGGGCAACAGAACTGATGAAAGGGCTGGAAGGAGTTCTCATTGCCCTCTACAGATTCCTGAGAAGGGCAAGTGGAGAGGGAGGTACTGTTCTCTTCTCCCTGTTACTCAGTGATAGGCCACGTGAAAATAATTAAAAGCTGGAGGTTTATACTCCAGGAAGCATTTCTTTACAGAGTAAAGAAGCAAAAGACACTGCAACAGGCTTCCTGGAGAGGTGGTCAATACCCCAAGCCTGTTAGTGTTTAAGAAGTAATTGGACAATGTTCTCAAGAACATACTTTAAAATTTTGTCAGTCTTGAATTCATCAGACTATTGAATAGACCTATTCTATTCTATTCTATTCTATTCTATTCTATTCTATTCTATTCTATTCTATTCTATTCTATTCTATTCTATTCTATTCTATTCTATTCTATTCTATTCATTCTATTCCATTCCATTCCATTCCATTCCATTCCATTCCATTCCATTCTAGAACAAGTTAGTCTTTGAAGAGTATGTAGTTGCCAATGACACATGGATCAGTTCTGGAAAGAAGTGCCAGCTACGAAATCCAGCCAGGGATGAGGACTTCATTGCGTTGCCTGGTGTGCTCTGTGTGCAATGCCAAACAGGTGTCTGAGAGAATTTATGTAAGAAAGCAGATTTAGAAGCTAGTAATAAGGCAGAACAAAATTATTTGGACTGTAATTAGCCACATCAAACATAGCAGACAATCTCAGTATCTTGAAATACCATACCTGAAATTTTTAAAAATAGGTCTCAATAATCTAGACAGGATATTGAAAATTATTGAAAAATAGTAAAAAAAACCCCAAAACATAGTCATAATAATAAGCATAATCATATTGAGAGATTTTGATTGTTTAGACATAGACTGGATGAACATTGTGCTATCATGCATTACATTTCTTTAAACTTAAATGCTTTTTGGAGAAATTAGCCTCTAGGGAATCACAGAAATGAAATATTTTGATTTATTATTGAGAGATGCAAGATGCTTGATTAAAAAAAAAAGAAAGTGACTGTGTTAATTATCTACCTTAGAAAAGTAAAAAAGAAACCATAAAATAGCAGAATATTTCTTTAATTTTCTTTCAAAAGAGAAATGCCATAAAATTAAGCAAAACAGATACAAGATTACCTAAAAAGGTGCATAAAAGAATAAATTGTTGTCGGTAGGCATGAGGAATTTCTAAAAAACCCAAAACTTAAGACTAGGACAAAAAAAAACAATGAAAGCACTGAAACATTATTTGCTGCATGGCTAACCATAAGAGTAAAGAAAGCGGTAAGTGGTAGAAAAGCTTTCTTCCTAAAGTGAAAGTCTTCAATTGCATAAAGGGGAGAAGAACTTTAACTCTTAATAACCTAATGTAGGATTATTATAAACCAGACTAAACAAAAAGTAAATCTAAGAAGCAACATATAAAAACCATTGTAATAAAATTATTTCTTTGTGCTCTGGAAGTCAGACTCCTGTTAGAGATGGCAGAGCCCAAAACCATCCAAGTATACAAGAGGCATCCAACAATATTAAAGTCATAACAGACATTGGTAGTGAGTCTGAAAAACTCCTTCTAACTTGATGAAGTTGATGAAAATGAACAAAACAAATTTTCCAGGAACAGAGAGAAATCACCCAAGAGTTGTAAAGTAATTTGAATATGACATTGTTAAATTACCAATTTCAATTTATAACCTAACCTTCAAAACCACTATTACAAGTGGGGTGCCACCAGGACCGTGTGCTCTGCAGTATATTTGCAAGTAGTCTCATAAAGATGATGGACACTGAGGTCACAGAAGTTGCTGATTAAACAATTATTAAATTATTTTGAATAGAGTAAGATAAATGTGCATAGAATAAGTGGTTGAAAGATCTTACGGTACTAGGAATGGAATTAATGTAATCTAAGTTTAGGTGTCTAGAAGTTTGATATCCAGACTAAACTTGGCATTTAAGGTTCCAGTACAGAGTTTGAAAAGACACATATGTTAGGAAGCTGGTTCATCCATTTCTGCTTACAGAAAGATGAATCACATACTTTATTGTTTACAGGGAAATCTTATATAATGATCTTGAGCCTGACAATTTACTTTTTCACAGCTGTGAGAGGAAACCCAACAAGATATCTGGGCAATGAAATGCTAAACAAAATTCAATGCAAATAAATGCTAAGCAATGCATATGAGCAATAAAAATTTCTGTATATATAAATGAATGTATATGTACATAGTGATTTATACATGCTAATTTATTCAGGAAATCGATTTTTAATCCATGGATAGTTCTTTAAAGTTGGTTATTAAGTGACCAGAAGAAGTTAAAAATGCAATGAAGAGTTGGTGTTATCTGAAGAGAAACACATATAAAAAGCTAGGAAAAATATCAGCACTATGTAAATCAAAATCATACTTATCTCCAGCACACAAGCCAAATAAACTAGGGGAAAAAAAATTGGGAGAGATTGGCTCAGATCCTCAGACACATAGATGACTAACAGCCAACCTCAATGGAGTTGCAATGTTTGAAGAGCCAGCTCTGAATGTTTTCCCAACACCCTGTAAATTTACTATTTGCTAATCTGACAGCTCTTACATTTTAAAGTCCATTTTACAGACATTCTTTAGTGGGAGCATGAAGTCATATTGCTGAGGACACTGTTAATGCATGGCACACTGTGACCATATTTCTGTGAATTGAAATGCAATGATATCTATTAGGCACTGGATTTTTACTATTATTACTAGGCACATTCCTCTTCACAGGCTGTCTGGTTGGCAAAATAAATTACCTCATTAGTCTTTTTTTCTTGTCAGGATAATCTTGGCAAAAATCCTAGTGGTTGCTGAGTTTATCTCACTAATATTATTGATTTATTCTGTGCTTTTAATCTGTATTTGTTACCTATTTTGGCAAGTTTTTTTACCAATTCTTAAATCTGTACTCTTCCAAAATGAAAATTTATATTGACTATTTAGTGGCATAAAATTTGAAAGGATTATACTGTCTCATGTATAACTGGGGTTTGCTTTTTCTCCCTTACAAGTATTTTGGATCAAAATAAATGCCTGATATGAAGCACACTGAAATCAATCCCTAAATCCTCTACCAGACATAACATAATTGATGAAAAATTCTTTGCAGAAAACAAAGGAAAACTAAAAGTTTCCAACAGATGAAAAGCCTTCTTTGATGGCAGCTTGATTTCAAAGAACCAGTGCTCTGCTCTTACACTTATATTTTACACTTTTTACACTTTACATTTTTTTCTTCTTGAAGTTGCATATCATCTTTTGCAGCAACTTTGGCACGGTTCTAGAATGAACATATGGTGCTTTCCTTACAAAAAATGTCTATATTGAGTGACAGTAGAAATTATTTCTAGCCATTATAGAAACCTTTTGATTAAAAAACTGCATGCTTTGGCTGCTATTTGTAGAAGTAAGCACCCTCAAGGGATTTGATTGAAAATGTCAATTGAGGTATGACAGATAGCTTGTAAAAACATTAGCAGTGTTTCATGTTCTACCACTGTTCATTATGTTTAAACTGAAACTCTACATAGATGCTGTATGACAATGCACATATTATTTAAAGGTCATTCCCAAAATGCTAGAGATGAAATAATGCTTCTTTTGGGTAAGTATACTTTGAGATTTGTCATATGATGGATATGGAAAAAGGATAGAACAGGTAATGAAAACAAACCTGGTTTTCTCAAATGTATTTTTTCAGCCATTACAGAATTAGTTTCTGTGGCTCAAACACCAGATTAATTACTGAGTTCTTGCATGTGAAAAGTTTAAAGATGTTACTGAGGTTCTAGGAAGAGGACAAGTTACGTTGTATATTCTAGAAGCTTAAAAAAACTTCAAGCATAAACTCTTCTAAAAAGGCTGACTTTGGAAGTCTTATAAGGAAGTCTAGTATGATTTTTGTATCCATATAATGTCAAAAGAGTAGGAAATTGTATTGACATCCCAAATAAAAGGAGTAATACTAATAAAGACTGCAGCATATTTCTTTGAAAAATTTTCTTTTGGAAAACTTTGGCATATACAATATAAACTAAATTTTCAGTTGCAATACTGTCAGAACTATTTTGAAAATACCATCTAATTTTACACATTTGTGAATGAAACAAATATTAAACTAAAGGAAAAAAGCATGCCATAAGTAGAAACATTAAAAAAAGTTTACAGTAAGGTCTACTATATTCATGGAATAGAAGTCAACACTGACTAATTCCTATGCTGCTCAGTTTACCCCTTGTACATTGTCAAGACAAAATACATCCCTTATAGTCCATATGTTCTTATTCAAATGTGACCTAATATTTTCACAGAACAATATTACTAGGCCTCCTTCCTATTTCTGTCTAACTGTTCATAAATTTTGTCATCTCCATCATCACTCACCTACCACTCTTCTGAAAGCAAAGATAGTGCTGAGAGATGAAATTGCTTCAGACAGGCATTATGAGGAATAAATAACAGATAGCAGTAGAAGTTCTTATGATAGGTTGTTTCTTCCTGATGGGTAAATGGCTGTTACCATGCTGCTTGCCAGATTGAGAGAGAGAAAAGAAGATAGGTTTCCTTCCCTGGAAATAGTCTCAAAGGTGGCAAAACCTCATAATGAGAGTTTTATTAATGCATTTCACAATGCATTTAACTTTCTGAGTTCTTGAAAATATTGTTGAACTGGGCTCCATTTGAAATGAAACCAAGTAAAATACTGGAATCAGATGCAAGTCTAGCTAAAGTAGGCAGTCAAATGCTCAGTGATACTGCCACTTCATAACATGGAAGGAAGGAAGGAAGGAAGGAAGGAAGGAAGGAAGGAAGGAAGGAAGGAAGGAAGGAAGGAAGGAAGGAAGGGAAGGAAGGAAGGAAGGAAGGAAGGAAGGAAGGAAGGAAGGAAGGAAGGAAGGAAGGAAGGAAGGAAGGAAGGAAGGAAGGAAGGAAGGAAGGAAGGAAGGAAGGAAGGAAGGAAGGAAGGAAGGAAGGAAGGAAGGAAGGAAGGAAGGAAGGAAGGAAGGAAGGAAGGAAGGAAGGAAGGAAGGAAGGAAGGAAGGGACTATGACTCAAACAGATTTAATGTTATTTTAGATACTCAAGTGAAGTAGTGTAGTACCCAGAAAAATTGGATTGATGAATTCTGGCTGTTCATACCTTTAATGTAAATGTAAATGTAAATGAGGAAATGTAAAACAACTGGGATCTTAATTATACCTGAAAATTAACTTTTCATAGTGGACTGCTCTTTTTTACTCTAATGACTGTGTTTCTGATTCCTTTATATTCTGAGTTGTTTAGTGTCCAGGAATTTGAGCTGGTGGGGACCAGCATGAACCTGGCATGAGTCCTGAAAGACTTAAAAAGAATGCATTCACAAGGTAGAGACTCTTTGTATGAGTATTTAGAGCATACTGAAATTGTTGTGCACATGCAAATCAGCTTTGCCATCTGAGTACAACAGCTTTGCCAAATCATGGAAAGATTTTTCCCTGTGCATGTGCATGTGCTTTGTGCACTTAGGGAGTCTGTTAGATTAAATTAATATCAGGCCAAATTGCCATGCAGGAAAGCATATCTGACCTTTTAAAAAATAGGTTAATTTATAGTCCAAGAAAAGGGACTGCTAAAAGTATGAAATCACAACAATTTTGCTTTAATAATGTTTGGTCATGGGGAATCCAGTAAAATGCATTCAAAGATATTCAAATAGGGAGCAAGACTTGGAATACTTCCAGTATCAATTTTATTCAGATTCTGTTCAATTTACAGTCTTGTTTGCTAGTCTAAAGAGCTCTGTATTGTCAAATTTCTGTTTCTCCATGGCTCTTCAATATCTTCTTCCAATCTTGAATCTTACAATGTACACAATATCCATGTAATGCTTTCTTCACTGCTGAAAATAAAGTAATATATACTCCTTATTCTTACATAGTCTACCTTGCTTACTTTAAGGGAGTATATCTGGGGGTAACATTAGCTTGTTAGTCACAATGAGGGACTGAGGAAATTTCCAGATGATTATCCCCCATGGCTAAGTGATATTATATGAAATCATGTGATTTTATGTTAATACACTTTAAAAAACTGGAATGTGATCCATTCTGAGTAAGAGCAGCAGAATTTTCCCTCCAAATAAAATTTAAGAAGTCAAAAAAATCTGAATTGATATACTGACCCACAGAGTGAAATCTGACATCTTAAGGTCAATCTCTAGTAATCAGAACATGAGGATACAAATGTAATTTAATATTCCTGTTTTACATTAGCTTACAAAACACATTTCTTTTTACTGCCAGATAAATCTTAGAAAATGTGTTTTGGTGGAAAAAAAAAGTCTAAGTCCTTAAGGAAAGGTTGACAAGAAACAAAACCGCCCAAAACCAAATGAATAAAGGTAATAAGATTAAAAGAATTTATTTATGGAAAACAAAGCAAATCAGCTCCAAATGGTGGCAAACACAATTCTTTTTCATGTAAAAGGGCACCACATAATGCAAGTGTATAATATTTACAACAGCTGTGTTGAATGGTTCACAAATAATTCTGTCCTCACTTCTTTTGTTCCAGTTCCTTTTCCACCTTTAGTTGAGCAAAGATCACAGAGGTCTGTTGCATGCCAAATATGATGGAGGAAAACAAACAAGAATACAAACCTGGCACAAAAATTGAAAAGAGAGTGTGAAATGAAAGAAGATTGTAGCTGTAATTTTATATCATAAATATGGGAAATAAGTAAATAAAATAGTATTCAGGAAGGTATTTTTTTTCTGAGATAAATAATGTTCTTGTAGGCAAGCCCTGTGTTTTGAATCATCTCTAAGTCACTACTCCCAAGTATAAATGATGTGACTTCAGAAATTCTTATCCACACTTGCCCCAAAGGCAGTTAACAAGCCCAAAAAGCATTATTAAATGCCTGCATGCTGAAAATCATTTGGAATTTAATGGCAAATAACATGTCTCTGAATAATACAATATATTCTTTCTTGACTGCCATCTCTGTCGCTTCAAATGTTATCTAGCTTCATCAGCAAAAGCACTTTTATATAGTTCACCCATTAAAGGGTTTCAACTTTAGAATGCCTAGATTCCTTTAAATTAATGACTAATCATAGAGGGTGGCTAACATCTATAAATAAAATAATTCTGGAAGCCTGTTTTATTAATTCAAATTTTTACATATTTATCTCTTGATTAATACTTAAAAAAAAAAAATTAGGAGAGACATGAATACTCCACACAATTTTTAGCTAGTTTGAGCCCAGTCTTGACCAGAAAAAAACCTTTACACATGCTGCAAATGAAATAATCTAGCTATCTGTTTTGAAAAGATTATATTTATCCCATCTGTGCAGAATAGTGCAGTGAGGACTATTACATAAATTTCCTCATTTCTAAATGGATACTCTTTCAAAATATGCATACTTTTTTTACATCTTCTTAGATTTCCTTTCTTTCACAATAATTTAGTTTCTTTCTAATTACATGCACAGGAATGACACTGGGGCCCCATGTGCAGCATTATAGAGTTCCTGGATTGTATGTATTGGGATAAAAAATTATATAGAAGACATATATCAGTTCTATATACCATGAACACTCTTCACACACAATGCTTGTGAGTAACAACATCTACAGTTCAGCTGAAATAGCTGGTCATATGTCTTCTTCTTCTTCACCTATATTCATAGCACAAGATCCATTTACTGCGCTTTGTGGAAGGGAGGGGGTGAATTTCAAGCTATTGCAATACTATTCAAGTGATATTTGATGTGATACTAGAGTAATTGTGTGTGCAAGAATATAAAGAGAAGCACAGTTCAGTGACCATTATCACTGAAGTAATAGTCTTCAATTCCCATAAAACTTGGTCCAATATATAATAGACTATTATGATTGTGATTTTTATACTAACTTTGCTCAAATCAAAAGCAAAGTCTCTGCATAATGTTTTCACTCTTGAATTGCAATGGTATGCTCTATTCTTTGCCTAGGGCAGTAAAATATTCAAAAATACTACTGTGCTCTTTCCTTGTTTGTCAGCCATTTGTGGCAAAAATATTGACAACTTATATATGTTTAGAAGCCAGATCCATTGGCTTCCTGCCCTAAAACAAGAGGTGAAAAAATTTACAAGTCTAACTCTAGAATGTGCTGATATTTACATTTGCAGTAGATAGCTGCATTTTGAACTCACAACCTGATGCTGTTTTCACATGAGAATGCAGATGTCAAGAAAAAGTAAACAGAAATTGCTATGAGCAGTTTTATTGTTGTTGACATTATTTTACAATATTGTTTAATTATGAGAGAACCTGCCAACCTCAGGCTTTTTCTGAAAAGAGCCTCTCCTTGGGAATTTGGAGGATGGTGGAATTTTTATGACAAGCTGTATGGGAGATGCACATTCATCATGAGGTTAAACCAGAAGGAAGGCTCATATTAGGTGCCTGTTTCAGCTGGTGATATGAATGTCTACAAAAATCCACCTTTGTTACATGAGCACAAACCAAGCATATGCAGGTACATTTTTTAGTGACATTTCCCAGTCCTTAGGCTTGGTATGTTGTGGTTGGTCTTATTGACTCTTCCACAGATATGCTATTCATGCTATTCAGACATGGCATTCTTCAGCTGCTGCATGAGGTTCTTTTGTAAATATACAAAGCTTAAGATGTTCTGCCTGATCCCTATTTTGCATACTAGGACTAGATAGTTTGGAAAAATTATCCTTGGTCTTCCTGCATGTGCATGAAGCAAGTTTTGAGATCTCTTATCAATTTGCAATATGTAAATTTCCTTCTTGTAGTTTGCCAAGCAAGTCAGTCTTACTTTAACATCACTTCAACATTTCCTAAAAGACTTGCAATATCATAAACATTTAAAACTATGTTTTTAATTACTTTTTTACCATTTGAAATAGGGTTTGAATGATTCATTTTGTTTAAATGGCTCCTTAAATTCTTCTCTCATTTTAATCTTTTTCAGAATAGATGAGAACATGGCACTGAGGATTTTGTAATATCCATGATGGTTTTTGTGTATTGCAGTCTTTACCATTACATTGTCCAATATTTATCTGTTCCAGCTACCTACATCATTCATGTTGCCTTTGGGCAACATCAGAGTCCAGGTTCCCCCCAACATACATGAGAAAATTCAAACTCTTAAATATGTGTTTCAAAAACTCTAGAATTTTTAGATTCTCACATCTTTTTCTTCCCATACCCTCTCACTCCATAAGAAAATAGTATGTGACTAGAAACAATTTAAACATGCTTGTATATACTTGTACTGAGTTTCAAAATATTCTAACAGAGAATGCTTACATACAAGGGTTGACAGCACTGAAGCCTTTGACTGACACTGACCTAAGCTTAAGAAGAGAGTTGATAATGAAAACAGTGAAGTGAAATGCACTGACTTCAGTAAATATCCTGCCAGTTACATTCAGAGTTGAAAAGTGCATATAGAAGTTGCTATAAATTTCTGAATAACTGTAGACTGGAATTCTGTAGTACACTTCTTATCCTAGTATAAGTTCTTGAAAAATCCATGATGGCAGACATGTACTAGTTCATCTTTTGTCAGACACATATGATGAAAAATATTTAAATTCTACTAAATCCACAGTTTCTGTGAATCAGCCAATCATAGTGCACGCAAAATCAATTGACAGGTTAATTATGCAAAGTTTGAGTATTTGAATCACATTTTCTTATGCTAAGTTTAAACTATTTTTTCTCTAGGTAATTATGTTGTCACCTGGCAGATTTAGGAAAAAAATAACAAAGAAAATATTAAAGAAACATTTCCTCGAGAAACAAATAATTTAAAGAGTCATACTTCGTTTTGCATGTAAAGTATGTTATTTGAGCTTAATGTATCCTGATCTTTTCACCTGCTAATGTGATTAACAGAAAATATTAACAGAGCCTTCATTTAAATGGAAATGAAACAAGAGAAAAGACACAATAGAGTTGTGGGGAATAACCTCACAGTTAGATGCACACAGGAAATTGTATTATATTTTCCTTATGAAATACTACTTGAGTTATATAGCTGCCTGTCTTCTGAAATACATGCAACAAACAGTACCAAGATGACCATGACCTCATTCCAGTGAGGTGAGGAAGTATCATTTCTATTTTATGGCTAGAAAAACTGAGAAAAGTGTAATTGGAATATGTTTTACCCAAGGTTATAGCAAAGTGCATGTGAAAGGTAGATACAGAAAGCAGATCTCTTCACAGTCCTATTTATTATCCAGAAATCTCGCTTTATTCTTTTTTAGAAATATTCCTGTAATCTTCTACTGACAAATATACAAAGTACTATTATCTGAGCAAAGAAAATACACATATGCACTTGTTCTATACTGAATAGTTATTTTCTTCTGGTCTTTGAAATATCACCTTAGTGATATTAGAAATGTGGCCTTAGTTGCCCTGTTTTCTTTCCAAATAATTTTTATAGATTTAATCAGTACACTTATTAGTGTCACATAAAGGGAGTCTTTTTGTCTGTATCATCAAGAGGTACCAATGCAAAATGTGTATCTACAAGGGGCAAGGTTATGCTTAGGGCAGAGCCTATGGCTCTGCAAGTTTACATGCAAAAGCTTCATTAGTTGTGATTTTTTTTCCAAAACAACAACAAAAAAAAAAAGTTAAATGGGACTTCAGTGTCATTTGGGTCTGAAACCTAGTTAGATTGACACCGACAATGAATGTTCCATGAGGCCATTCATATGGCCACAGAAAACTGTGTGAGGTGAAAATAAGGCATGGTGTTAATTATGGCTGTAAGATATGGATCAAACAGTGTAGCCAGCACAGGTCTTTTCTGCTCAAATATGCCAGATTCTGAAGCCTTAGTGACAGTCTGGATGTTAGTTTTTCTATTAGTGCAATCAGAACTATCTTTTCTTTGGGGTTTCAAGTTTATCTTGCATTTTTCCAAGAAGAAAATTTAAAGTTGATAATTGCATTAACTTTATAGGTTGCATGACTGACAAGTATAAATACATTTGTACTGCACTTACAACATTTTATAGAGTAGAGGGTAATAAAAACAAGACTGAATTAGAGAATTTGTGAGTAAGAGACGTGGACATTTGTTATGAATTGGTCTTTATACATGTGTAGTTTGCAAAAAATAACAGTTAAAAATTTTTAATGTGATGTTTATGCAACTTTCTTCACAAGTTCTTAGACTGATAGCATAAGAACTGGGTTCTCTGGGGATATATGAAGTGCTGTAATAGATTTTAAGGCTCTCAAATTTGGATGCATTTTCTACATTATATATATATATAGGTCTTTCTCTGAGTGGCTTATTTCTACAATAAAATCTTTCCACATGCCAGCAAATATTCCATTCTCTGCATTCATTTATACACCTTTCTAGACATTTTATAAATTTCCTCTTTTTTCCTGAAAGAGCATATATTTTGCAAATGCTACACACCTTTCATTAGCTACTAGACTATGTAAGAATGGTAACAGCTGCAACTGAGATGGAAAACATTTCCATTATAAACCCATATATTAAATAGCTATTTTCTAAAAAAATATTCTCTTAAACTGACTCTGCCATTTTTGGTACTTACAGCAGATTTTATTTTCCTTGAAGATAAGAAAGAGAAAAACAGCTCAAAAAAACTGACTCAGCCATTTTTTGACATGGTTAAAGCTGCCAATCAGTTAGGCCATTCTTCTCAGATGTACTGTGAGAGTTTTATTGCTGATGTCTACATTAGGAAAATATGAAGCATAAGCACCAAGTCTAGTCCACACCAGACACATTTCTAGTCCAAGTCAAAATCTGCTGAAATGTGTCTGGACTGTGAAGCACTGTGATGACAACTAAAAAATGGAAAGTGCTGGCAATAAGGAGGTTCCCTTCAATGATACATCCCTCACCCAAACCAAACTGCAAATATAGGCACACTGCTCTTTTCCACAGGAAAATTAATTGCACCTTCTAATCTGGTGTATTTGAAAAACCTCTACAGCTTCATAAAAGAAGTAGATTTGGTTTATTTGAATATTAGTTGGATAAAATAATATTTTTGGTAAAATAAAAAGCCAGTTGTGTTTCAACTAGTCCTCTTTTGTGTTACTTTTTCTGTATGACGATGATGGGGTGTAGGTTTACTAGATGTGATACTAATTTGGCTTTTTGCCTTCATTGATTTCCTTTTTGTTTTCCTGTACTGGATTTTGATTATGTTATTATCTCTGTTCTTGTCACTTCACCATGTCCTTTTCTCTACTTCTGCAGAGAAGTATCAGTGAGGTGCTGGGAATATTAACAGAGTTGCTGTAACAGACTGGGAGTGGGAAACAAAGATAAGGAAAGGACTGATGCTTATTCTTAGGTGAAGATATTGAACCTGGTTTCTCCTGAAACAAAATTAACATTTACAGGAGAATTAGGTAGTCTCTTCCTGCTCCTGCTCTCCATGTGCAGCATCCATTTCAAAAACACACATCCCCATGAAGAAGTTTAATGACTCAAATAACATCCTGAAAAAGTCTTAAAAATTTCACTACTGTTTGTAAAATGAGCTTTGAAAAATGAAAATAACATTATTAGTGACTCCCATATGTTGAGAAATAATATCCTGCCCTTTTCTGGGAGAGTAGGGCTGGAAGGAGAAATGAGAGTATAGAGGCAAGTTGAGTATAGCAGTCCTGCAGTGGTAAATGCAAAAGCATACAAAAGATGCCTTGGTTTCTTCTAGACCAGGCTGAAAGCTTACAACAACAGCTTCTATCTCTATTTACCAGCATTTTTTAGTGAGTACACGCTGACAGTCTCTGGTCTTGCATGAGCAGACAGCAGAATAGATGCTTGAAAGCATGAAAACCAGATCTATTGCACCAATGGACGCATGGGAATAATTTGCCACTGAACACCTTTGTGCTAAATTTCACTTGATACTAGAACTGCTCAGGTGTCACTTAACAAACACTGCCTTTATATATGTTTGTAGGATGTATAAACAGGGCTTGCATTGTTTGTTGCTGGGAAAGTCTGCCATGTGAAATCAACCTGCAGTTAACACCTTTGACCTTCACAGTATATTGCATAATTCTTCAATTACCAGGTGCCACATATAGCTCTAAAGAACTGTTTTAATACAATATGTGCTATACTGTCCAGTGCTTGTATCAGACACTCCTGCATAATTTGTGATTGAGTCACCTCCTCCAACTGAGTCTCTAATGTATTTTTTTTTGTAACTGGATAGTAAGTTAGATCTTTCCAAAACATGCTCTTTCCAAAACATAATAATAATATAATAGTGTGGAGGCTCTGTGTACCATATATTCTTCCTAATTTCAATACATAATTTCAAATAGAGTAGATAAGCTTAAATTAAAGAAGTTTTTTACTGTTTTGGAGAACATAAGGGGAGAAATCCTAGAACAGCAAAGCTTTTTTGGATATGTGTTTCAACTTGTGCTGTTTGGGATGTTCAGCCACACGCACCACTGTCTTTTCAATTTACATTGATATGCCTGATATTAGGTTGTTATGACCCACCTCAGAAGGCCAGGGCAACTGAGGTTCTTGTTAATAGATCCCTTGGGGTGGATTAGAGTAAAATGACACTGAATGACTGATGCTTAGGTACATATATGGCAGGTTTATTTTAGAACAGTTTCATTGCAGTTGAAAGGAGGCTTGTATTGTTTTGTCTATTATCTGTAGAAAGGCAACAATTTATACTGTGGAAAGATATTGCTTAAGAAAATATAGAAGGAAAAGAAAGAAAGATAAAGAAAGGACAAGAGACAAATACAGGAGAGGAAAGATCTAGTGGATCTGGTAATGAGACTTGCTTGTTGCCATTTAAATGTCTTGATCTGTCAGAACACCAAATTCAGTGGGTTATAAGCGTTCAGGATCAGGTGGGAATGCCAAGGTGCCTCCACTCGGGGGAAAGTTTTATACTGTATGTTGCAACACAGTAGATCATGAGCAGTCATCTGATGGAAGGTCCTGGAAATATGTCTGAGTGCACTTTGGATTACTTTGATGCTTTATGATAACTTCTAAGATATGGCAGCCGCTTCTCATATAATTGAGCCAGTTGTGCCCCATCAGAAAGGATGAATACCCTCAGGCCTATGTGTGCATGTCCCTCTCAATACCTCCCAGAGAGGGGAGTTCCACACCTGAGCCAGTTGTGTAAGAGAGGACATTGTCATGATAAAAAATATTATCCCACCTCTGCAGGATGTGGCTCTTATCAGCCTTTTTCCCCATCTGGCTCAAAATGCAGCTTGCTGCTAAACAAAGTTTGGTTTGTCAGGTGGTGGGAGCTCATCCCCTCTGTCTATGTGGATCAGAAGTTTTGTCACCACACACGAAAAGCTCTTCTCTTCCATTGGTTGGGGGTTGCTAACCTGCTGCTAATGCAGCACCCTGCAGCTTTTGCAAATGGCCAGTTGATTGTCATTAACCATTACCATTTTAGTCTCTTACACAGGTGAATAAACAAATGAGTCCTGATTTCATCATGCAGCAAAACTGGTGAGATCTGTAAGTAGTCTGAGCTTCACCTACCCTTAGTATGTAAGGGGCAATATTGGACACTGAAGATTGCTTGGTGGAATAGTGAAGGTAAGCCTTGTGTCTACATTGTCAGTGCAACAGGAGCGAGTGATATTATAATAAATGATAATAAGCAAAGTAGATAATTCTGGAAAGCTGATAGGAATACTGTACGTATTTAGGTGGATTTAATTTCATTTTGTTGTAGTCTATTTCCAGAGACTTATGTCTATTAGCAGACAGAGAGCATTTAGGTGCACATCTTCTGTTTAAATTTCATCAGAAAGGAACCTGGGTTGTGATCTCTGAGCTCCTGCTAATTTATATGTGCAATAACAAGCAGTAAGTAGGATTATCAAGAGAGCTGAATGAAAACTGCAATTCTGATTAAAATTAAAATGCTAATATTGGTAACAATATAATATTGAGCAAGAGTATGTACTGCTTTTAGAATTAGCTGTATTACACAGAGCCCAGATTTAGCCTGAAGGTCTCAGCAATTGGTGTTGATTACTCTTACTAGTGTTAGGCAGGTTGAGCATATCCATGTCTCACTATGCCTGCATAAAAGCCAGTGTGAATACTCTATAATCAGATAGGATTAGGAAAGTCACAACACATATTTTTACTCTCTCATTCCTAATTCTGAAATGATATCTAATACAAAATTTTTGCTTTTGTTTCAATCTGTCATTTCTTTTAGCCCAGTGACTGTTCCCTAATGAATGTTTGTTTTAAAATGCAAACTTCTTTCAAGGTTCTGGATTTTGTTTTTTTTCAATAAACTAATTTGATACTTTCTCCTCTGACAACCTGAATGCAGGAAAATGATTCATTACAAAGTTCAAGTGTCCATTATATTGTCTTCTGCTGAGATGACTGTACACACATTTACCAAAGAGTAGCACACTGAACTATCAGCTAGCCTCCCTTATGAAAGGAGGGCTTTGTGAATTCTTTTGTTCCTAACTGCAGGTGCTTCTAGTTCTGAAAAGATCTTGTGATCTGATAGCTGTTTTTCACTTTCTGTGATCATGGACAGCTTGCATAATACAACAAAGGTGGAAGATTGTTGCCTTCCCCAGGGTTGCTTAAAGTTACAGTCCTGATCTCTTGACCTTTAATTTCAGCAAGTTTGATTGCCCAAGGAACCCTGGTGTGCATACTTAGAGTTAATATAGCATTTTGCTGTTCAGTTTGTTGCAAGTGCTTTAACACTGACATAGTTTCCGAAGTGCATTCGTTTCTGGGGATCTCCTGCACATCATGGAGTTAAGGAATAAAGAGCAACTGACAACACAGAATAACCCCTAGACTCACAGTATGCCATGGGCAACAAAATATTCTGTATGGATATTACAAATGTTGATGTGTCACAGAACAATGGTGCAAATGTCAGAGGCTGCTTGTGTTGTATTCCCCAGTAGGCACTGTGCAAAGATAAGACCCAAGCAAAGAGCAGTAGACCTCAGTGAGGACTAGATATAAGGAATAAATTGCAAAAAATAAACTCCTTTTTCTATGTTTTAGCTTAGCAGATGAATAAAAAAGCAGCAATAAAAACAAACAACAAAATAAAGTTTGTCTTACAAAGTCCTACTTGTTTTCTACTTTTTTTTCCTATGTAAAAGAAATTAAAAATCTTCCAGTTGAAGGTTCAACAACGTATGATATTCAGTCTAAAATATTTCTTTCTGGCTTGTGAAGAAGTAGCAACAAGAGGTTGAAAGCAATTCAGTTTAGATCATCTCATAATAAGGTTAGTATGTTCTCTCGTAGGTAGAGTTCAGTACCACAGGAAAAACGAGAAGATGAATTCATATGTGCAACGAATGACTTTTGAAGGATTGCAATGATTTTTGGACTCCTGAACAAGAGAAGAAAAGTTTTACTCCTACTTCTGAATCTCTGAACTGATGTCTTCACTTTGCTGAGAATTCAGAATGAAAAATGTTTTTAAAACATCAAACCTTTTAATTTTTATTTTTTTTTAAAAAGCATGCCACGACTATTTTTAATCTGTTATTACTGCGGTTATTAGCTAGGGAAAGACTAATCAAATTAAACTATTTTCAGTCAGGAATCATTAGGCAATGTTTCACTGTCTGCCCACTTGAAGGACTGGTGATCCACGAAAAGATCAGAGCAAACTGCCAGTGGTTTATAGTAACAGACGGACAAACTAGTCTTGGTGAACAGCAGCGCTGAACTCAGAGAAAATGTATTTTATATATGAGACTACTGGCAACAATTAAACAAAAATCTAAGTTTAATCTGTAGCAATGATCATTGTTATACTGTGTTATACATCGGTATACTATGTGGCAAAATGCAGTAGAGATACAAATAGAAATACAGTGTGACTTAAAATATAGTATAAATAAGAAAAAAAGGCTACCATTTTTAATTTTTCTAAAAGCAATTTGAACCGAAGAGTGGTATCTGAAAACGACTGTAAGATTCACTTTAGACCAGTCTTAATTCGGGTTTTAATGGGCTTGTGCAAACACACCACAAAGACATTGAGATTAATGCTCAACTGTTCTGTTGAGCGTCCCTGTACTATGTGGTCCTCCATGTGCAAGCCTTGAGAGTCTCTGCAAGAGAAGTCTACAGGACAATATCAGTTTGTCTAAATCATCCCAGCTTGCTTCTGGAGGCCTAATTAGCCGAGAGGCAGATTGTGCTTCTGCAAAACAACTTTTATTTTACTGTATAGTAGTTTTGCCATTCATTCACAGGTACTGTGATTTAAAGCTCTCAGCTATTCAAATGGTAACCAATGTTAATTATTTTAGCAACAATTTGCTGAGATCAAACAATGGAAATCTTGGTAAGACTACACTACTTTTCTGCATCCTTCCTCTGCTCCTGGTGGATTTAGAGTCATGAAAAGTATCTTGCTTTCTGATATTTGTGTTTTATTTCTTTCACAGGTCTTGTGTAGATTATCCTTTTTTATGCTCTTTTTTTTTTTTTTTCTTTTTACCTCTTGGTTTTTATTTTCATATTTTTTAATATATATTTTGGAATCAATAAATTAGGTGTTAATCCAAGCTTCTATGTAAAAGTCAAGGTTTTAGTTCTCATGGCTCTGAGGCAAAATTTGAAAACATGACTTTAGTGTGATTGCAACAACTCAAAGCCAGGTGCAAACGACGAGGCACAGCTTTTATTATTAAGTGTGAAAAAAAAATCTATTTGGGTTATCTGTCTTATTTATTTCTCAGTGAGGCAGCATGTCATAACTATCTACAAATACACATATAGCACAGTGATTCATTTCTGCAGGTGTTCACTGAGTCCCTTGTGTTTCTCAAGCAGATCCACATTTGTGAAGTAAAACTCAACAAGTTTCTGACTGTTGACTTAATCAGATTATTCAGTTTTGTCTTTCACGTTACACAAAATAAAAAAAGAAATTGTGTTCTGAAGAAATACTATTTCTAAGAAACAAACAAATAATAAAAAAAAACCCAAAACATAATGACAAACTCCAAGGGTTGAATTAGTGTTTTCACCAGTCTATTTTCTATTTATTTTGCACTTCCAGTGGTCAGCAGAAACAGAATGATTTGTCCTGCAATGGTAAATCAATCTACATCTATTACTGCTCTCATTGTATTATTCTTTTAATGTAGAACTAACACTAAATTTTATTCACAATCGAGCTGCCAGTACACTGGGATGCAAACTGCACAAAGTGGAAGAAAAATCAAACTTTGTTTTGCAATTGGGAATTCCTAACTGAATTCACATATCACATATATAAACTGGGACTCCTGCTTCAAAATCTTGCAGTGCTATTAGTTTTCTCAATGAAAATAGCCAAACAATGTCAGCTATCCCTATTTTGTTTTCAGTGGAAATCTAATTACCCAGTGTTCTTAATTCTGAATTTCTACCATACCCACAAAATTCCATTGAAGTCCTGATGTTAGAAGAAATTTCTAGTTTGCTTGCAGTGGAAAATAGCCAAAATGCCAGCAGTATCTACATCCACAAATTTTATTTGTTATAACCCAGGATGAAAGGATTTTCATCTTCTGCCACATTATTCTCTTCTTATTTTCCAATTAATAAAAAACCCCAAAAACCTAAATTTAAAAAAAAAAACCAAATTGTAGCAGTGTTGTTATTATTTTCCAGTGGCTCTGTATAACTGCCTAGTTCTGTCAGTGAAGACAAACTGACCTGGGAAGGTCTGGCTGTCTCTGAAACAACCAGTCAAATCACCCCTGTGTTGTTTAACAAAAACAATTCCAATTTCAAGATAGTTTTTGAGAACAAATGGTGGAACACAGTGTTTACTTTGTAATAGACTTTCAAGTATTGAGCTGAAGAAGAGAGATCTGTGGTAAAAAAAAATTCTATCAAGAAATTTTTATTCCTATTGTAGCACCTGAACATATCCAAATGTTCTTGTCAGTGTACAAACAGATGTATTTGGCAATTCTTTTCCCAGGGAACTTTAATCCTTTGTCAGGCACAAAACTTGTCATCATCGGTCACTTTCTAAAACTTTAACTCTTCTGAAGAATGACCATAATAATTTAAGAAAAGTAAATATGTATTATAGAACTGAAGACAAGTAAGTGAGAGGCTTCTATGTTTAATTGGTGAACTTCAAAAGTATTGTGCATAATTGGTTTTAAGAAAAATCCATAAGTGCTTCTAGGTATTGTCTCAAGAGAATGGTACTAAATTATTTTTAAAAAAATAAAAAAAAAAAAAAAGTAAAAAACGTTATCCAAACCCAAAGATATTTGATTTTGCTTAAAAATAGGAATAGGTTAAAATCATAAGCTGCAATAGAATTTTAATATCTTGTTTTCAAAATTGTTCCTAAATAAAAACAAACAAAAAACCAAATAATATTTGTATACCTGATCTCTTTCTCTAGAAATTATTTCATTTAATCAGTTGCTCTCCAGAGCACTACTTAACACTGATTTCAGTCACAGAAGCCTGTCCTATTTGAGAGACAATATTAAATTTCACTCTGAAACCAGCATTTTTCAATGTGAGTAAGCATATCATGAATCTGATGACTGCTTAGTAACTGAAAATGTAAGTGCTTGTGATTGATCTAATTGATTCATGACCCTTAACTTTCATAAGAATCTGACATCCCTTTTCAGCTCCTCCACACAACTATAAATCATTAAATTGTAAATTTATTTGATTTATCATTAGACATTATTTGCCTTTACTATTAATCACTGATATGAGAGATGACTTCCCATCCAGGTGAATAACCCAAAGATTATATACTTGTCTGACAAAAAGTGGTGCCTTCAATTCAATCATCTAGTCATGAGATGTTCTGAGATCTTCTCAACAAATTTTTCACCTCAACCACTCTCAGTTCTCACATTTCCTTTCCTGGGCAGGAGGATGGGAACCAAAATTAGTTCATATGCATCCCAGTGGAAAGTGTAGTATCCATTTTTTGCTTACACTTACATAATTTTAGTGATCTCTAATTAAACTATAGAGCAGTGGGAGTTATTTCTGACCCCAGAAGTGGAAAAATGCTTGTTAATTCTTTTCATTTGTCCTTCTGTCAGAATTACTTAAGTCCACTATAAAAATAAATACATCAAGCAATAAGAATTTTCCATATACCTGGGGAAAATTAACACAATAGTATAAGGATCTCATTGCACAGAAGATTTTAATTTCAATATGTAAATCTCACAATTCCTAATTATGAATGTTTACCTTTCACTCAACTATCCATTTTTTAGCTGATATTTGTGCAGACAAAATAACAGAGACAGCAAGCATATCTTTTGGCTGTCCTGATGCTTTTTTTAGCAAACTGTATACCCAAATCTTTTTTCTCCCTTCAACCATTTTAATCTTTATTTTCCTGTTTCATTACCAACTCACCAGTGTCAAGATATTTTAAATATATATACATTCTATTGATCTGTTTGCTATATTTAATCCATACTGAGGTACTCTGTTACTGGTGCCTTTCAGATGTATCTTTATCATATCTATTGATTACAATAAAATGTTTCTTTTAAAAACGTCTCATTGAAACAGTGAAAGTGCTGAAAACAAAACTTTTTTTGCTTCAGTTTTGACATGTCAGTATGCCTTCCATTTCTTCTAGTTTCCAGCATTCTTTTAGATCACATCTTTTGGGTCTTAACTGAAGATCCTTACTGACCTGAGTTTTCAAACGCTGAGCTAAGCTGTGCATTGTCTGACTGTAGTCCCCTGTTAATTTTACAGCAGGGTGAAATACTCATGATGTGCCTTGCTGTAAATGAGTAGTACCAGGGTCCTTGAGAGAGGACAAAGTAACTAGACACTTAATATATTTGCCCCCTCAAGACCCTCTGTAGGTGGTCAGCCATTCCAGATTACTTTGCTGTCTGGTTTTCCTTGCTGGTATTATACTCTAGGGTACAGTGTTTCAAGACATGCTCAGTCTTTGAGAATGCCTAGTAACAACCCCACAGGGTTATTAAATATAGATCTTCATGTCATAAGGAATCACTTTGGTCATTTAAGCTGGCTTGCTACCACAAACTGTAAATTGTCTCCTAGAAAGCTTATTAAATGCTCCTGACAAAGGCATTACATAACGATGGGAAAAAAAATGCAACAAATTGCAATAATTTCTGGTAATGTAAACAATAGAGTTTGGTTTTTCTTTTTTTGAGTTTTTTTTTTGTTTTGTTTTGTTTTTTTGTTTGTTTTGTGGGTTTTATTGGTTTGGTGGGGTTTTTTTTGGTCTTATATATTGTCCTCCTTGCCTGATTATTTGGAATTCTGCTCCCACCTTTGCTTCATGAAATCTTTAGTCAAGGCCATGATTCTATTTAAATAAAAATCCCTTTCCATTTACTTTGACATTTTTGAAATTAGAATCCAGACTCTGAAATGAAGGTCCTGTCTCATGTCCTTTCGTTGATTCTTAGCTTGTCCTTTGTTTAGCTGCAGGCTAGAACATGTTTGGAATTGCTTCACAGAGAAATTAGGGTTAGTGGAGTTCTGGCAAAACCTGACCACAACTAGATTTCCATTTCACAGCTCTGCCTTTCAGGTACAACTTCATACATCACTGGTGTGATTTGCACATAGTGTACGCAAGTGATATATGGGCTTAATAAACAGCTTTGATACTTCAACATAAACCTTACTCGTGCTTGACTAACAGGGCTAAAGTAGAGGATTTCTTTACCTTCAATTTCTTACTGGACCAACACTTCTAAAGGAAGACATGCATAAGCTTGAGTTCCATCTAACAATGCTTTTCAAATTTTTTACTTTCATTTAAAATCTGTGAATTCAACCTAGGAGAACGTAAAATAACTGTGAGTTATCAGAAGTATGAAGGAGCATAAAAAAAAAAAAAAGCTTCTATGTTCTTTTGATAACTTACTCCATGAATAATAGATAGCAGATATGAATTCATTTTGCCCATTCTATTGATTTGTGGAGCCTATTAGAAAAGCATTTAAATTAATTTAGAAATCTGAAGCAATCAGAGCCATTTACTGTTGACACTCAGCAGGTTGTGTAAAGTATTCCCTTTTAATTTCCCTTTTACTGTATTTTTTGTATTAACTCCAAATTCCTCCTTTTTTTCAACAAAGAATATCCATATAGATAGTTTAGTTGCCTCAATAGACAAATATTGTTCAGTTACTCACTCAGGACTCGGGGAATAGTGAATCCTACAGCTACCCTTCCTGGGCACATTCTGTCCATTTCCATCCTGATGATTGATGGTGAGTGACTGGGTATTTTCACTATTTAATATCAAAAGTTTTGTCACACACAGAGGTCATAACTGTTAATCTATAATTATGTTTTCTAAATCTTCTTTTTTTTGGTTCTTAGTTCTCTTTTCACTTCTTTTGTGAAGTGTAACGTCCTGTGAAATATAACCTATAGTTGATTTTGTAATGATTCAGAGCCAGCAATAAGTAGTAGAAAACCACAGAAACCCCCTGTAAAAAATCTGACCTTTTTACATTCTTTCACTTTATTAACTTATGTGGAGGTGATTTCTTACTTAGTTTAGAGACAGTTTAGGCTGTTCAGTTCCAAAGAAGAAATTATAAAAAAGAGACCATTTTAGATGAAAAGTTTCATGGGAAAGAAAAATGCTTTAAATAAAGATGTGTCATCATCAGAAGAAAGCAAAAAAGCAGCAACAGAAAAAAAAAATCAAAACAGAAACCCCAAACATAAAGCAAAAGAAGGTGAACCATGGAAATGTAACACAACAAGTTATTATTATAAATAGTATTACTAATCATAAACAATTTACTGATACAAACAGTATTACTTTTGAGCATGCATTGATGAAATCTGTGTATTTTAAGATATCTGTGAAATACCATAACTCTTATAGTTATTAGATTAACAATGCTTTCTTATTAAGATATCAACTGAAGATTTCCTATTTTCTGAAGCTCCAAGAGCATGTCATAAGCCCCAGAGACTTCCAGAAAATTTCACAGGTAAGTTATGGGCAAGAAATAGCATGGCAAGACAAAGATAGTTCTACTATTTTTTTTTACAATTTAATTGTGGTGATTTTTTTTATGTTTGTATTTTTGTTTTTGTAATTAATTTCTTTGCTTTAATTCCCTTTGATCATCATAATACCTACATAAATCACCTGGGATTCTTTCTGCTCATTTCACTTGGACTTGGATTAATCCATAGTTCTACATTAGGTGAAATATCTACTTAGGTCCTGACACCAGGAAGATTTGAAATTCCTCCTATGTGTAAGAAATTCAAGTGAAGAATTCCTTCAAATATCTTCAAGTTTGTCTCTTTGTTACCTAAATTATAATGTAGACAAAGCAACATAACAGAAACTTTTTCTACAAGCCTGTCCATGGAAATGTTTCAGGCTAGGGTTTTCAGAAGGAATTTAGGTGAATCAGGGACCCAAATCCAAGAGAAACTGAAGTCCAGATCCAACTGATCTATTGTCTCTTCCAGGCTTTTTTTCAAAGTCTTTTGCTTAAAATTCCTTGCCTACCTGTTTTATTAATATTGAATTCTTCAGTCCTTAGTGAAAATCTCCATTACTTCTAAGATGTCAGGGCATCATGAAAAACATCTTAGTGATTCAGTAACAGAGAAATCTGAGCATCTAGTACTGTTCTCCCATCACTAAGGTCATTATATCAAAATCGAGAGGATAATAAAGGGGAAGAAATGTTAATGATTTTTCTGACATAAACGAGTATCTGGATTATAATTTTATATTTTATCCTAGTGTTTTGAGAATGTGGGATCAAGGCAAAATGTATGGTGGGTTCCCAGACATTTCTGCATCTGGCTTCTTGACTCTATGAAAAAAAGTGACAAGGCAAATCATAAAGCTCAAACCCATAAAGCAGAGGACCCAACAGATTTGATAATACTCAGACTTCAACTTGAAAATCTCTCCTGTTTTGGTGAAAAAATTTTCCTCAGTACTTTTGGTCTTCAAAGACTCCTTAAGGGAATCACAAATCTTGCTTTGTCATGTTTGGTCAGAGTGTTACCTCTTCCACACATTCTTTACAGGATCACTCTTAAGTTTTTCAAGATAACCTGTCTCTCTTCAGGCAGATTTTTTTTTCTCTTGCTGACACTTTCATCTAAGATCATGCAATGTTTATCTTTTATTTAACACCCATATCTTTTCCCCTGCAGAAACAATAATATAATATCTATGACTTGTGCTTTTTAAAGAGAAAGATAACATGAAATAAAAGACTTTAGAAGAAAAGTAGGTCTGAAAGGTAAACGTAAAAAAATATGTTCAGGTCTGCTTTTCCTTAAGGTTTCCTGTCTTTTAGAACAAGGTAATGCCCAACATGATCAAAATCTACCCAGAAAGTCTTTCTTTATGAAGTCTGGAACCTTTTTTTTTTTTTTTTTTTTTTGTTTTCCTTCTTCATGCTCCCATAATTGCTTCCCATTAACTTGAGAAAATAACTTCGAAAATAAAATCTTGTAACACCATAAACTTTTCCTTGTCTGACAGCATAGGAAATTCCTTGAATGTCGAAGATACATTGAAATTAAGAATGTGGTTAATTCGTGATGTACAGAACAGATTGGCTAAACAAAAGAGTTTGTGCTAAGTTTTTGTATACACATTAGCTGCATTTCAAGGTTGGGAGTTGCTGGGACTTTTTCAACCAAATAGTCATTGATGGCATTAGAGATATGTACCTTCTTAAAAGAAAAACAGCTATTTCTCTCTGAGATCTCTCCAGAACACAAACCAGAAACATTCAGCGTGTATGATAGCAAGATCCCCTTCAAACTTCCTTTCATGTGATTATGAGATTATCTGTGGAGACACTGGCAAATCTGACAGCAGAACTGTGTCATGAATGCAAGGGGAAGTGACCTGTATGCCAGATTTTGCAGCAGAGAAGTAAAGAAGCTCAGAAAGGTAGAGAAGCTCTGAAAGCATTGAGAAACAATGGAATGAAGATACCAGAATTTATACTTTATTGTTATTATTTTCCAACACAAGAAATTTGAGGAATTTTTTTATAGTGTGCTCCTCATCCCAGTTCACTACTCTCAGAATTTACCTCAAGCGGCTATAAGTCTTTCACCTTGCAAATCCATCTAAAATGCAAAAGAGGAAGATATCGTCTCTTGAAATTAATGAAAAAAAAAAAAAGAAAAGGTTATAAGCCAGGGGAGTGGGGTGTGGCATGTGTGCATGTCTCTGTGCTTAATGCAGTGAATGTAATGCTCTTTAAAATGAGAAATAGGTGAATGGCCTTAATCAATGGTCATGTGAGATATGTGTTTTAAGTATATATGTCAGTATAACCAGATAAATATAAAGACAGACTCTGAGAAAGTGAAAAAAGTCAAGTAAAAAAAAATTAGAGGCAAAAAGGATTATAGGAGAGCATAAGAAAGTACAGTCTCCACATACCCTCAGTACTTCCTGATGAGTAAAATGCAAAATGTACAATCGACCAAAAGCTTAAAATGTAGATTGAATGTAGATTGAAGTAGAACAGCTTTCATGAGGTGAAAAGCCCTGTTTTAAAAAAGAGGCTTATTGCAGATTAATAGGTCAAAGGTTAATATTGCTCTGTAGATATCTGTGTCTGTTAGTCCTATTTGAGTCCACTTTTGCTATGCTGAGATATATGCCTTGGACTGGCTACCTAGAACAGAGGCTAGACAGAGCTGGAGAATAAAGTAAGTATTTATTAAAGGCCCTCAGTAGATACACCTTGGGCAGTCAAAAGTCTCACAGAGGCTACACCCTAGATGGACAATGGTCACAAGTTTTTCAGATATAAGTTTGGTCTGCTTGCATATCAGAGATTCATTGTCCAATTATAGCTTCACATAATGTAGCAATTTCCCCTGGTTTCCTTTTTCCCCCAATTCACTTTTGTTTATACTTTACAGGATCTGAGGCTGTGAGGTGTCCTGACTTCCCAGACCTGAAAGAATTATTTTGTCTGACCAAAATGTGAAGAGAGCTTGCTAACACTCTATATGGAGTTCAGAGCTATACAGTAATGTAGTACAGGATCTGAAAAATATAAAAGCTAAAAACTTAAGGCATCAAGATGAATACTTTTGCTTTATTTTTAAATGAAACATTAACAATCATTGAGGCATTAAGAAGGGAAGCATTTAATGCTGGCAGAGAAGGCAGATATTGGAAACTGTGCTGTAATCTTTTCACATTGTAGAAAATGTATATACATATAAGCCAATAAACATTCATATAAGCCAATTCAAAATAAAGAAAAAGAAAGAAGCAATCCATAAAACAGACTAAAAACACGAAGATTGAATGAGACATTGAGACAAAGAAGGAAATTAAAATGAGAAAGGGAATAGGGAAGCTATACCAGAGCAAACCTATACAACCCCTCTGCATAGCTGCTGGAAGTACTTGAACCAGCAGTACAGCAGACATAAAAGAGCTATATCAGCAAAAGGACTAGTACTTGAATCACATAAAATTTAAAAGGAAGGAAATAGATGACCTTATTCTGGGGAAACAGTTTAATTTTTTCAAGTCCTGGAAATTATTTTTTTCTGTATAATCTTTTGAAAAGGATGATTCAATATACTCATTCATCACTATTAATTTTTCCTGCCATTATTTACTGCCCTTTTATAGGTTTTAGCTATGTTTTCATGGCTCATAACTTTAAGATGCTTCCCCTTCCCCAAATAGTGAACAGGACTTAAAATTTTGGTCTGTGTCCAGACCAAAACAGATTTTTGTGACTGAACAGTTTTTCTAGAAAAGATTCCTAGCAGTAGCAACATTTTGTTACCTAGGCATTTCCCAAGGTTTTGGGTTAAGGACTACTTTGCCCAAGAAACAAAACTGTACTCTTGATTTTTTAATGATTTTTTCCTATTTTAGAAAAGAAATCCCAATGTTGTAGGTAGCACATTAAAATCACAGCTCTATAAAAATTAGTGGCAGTTTTTTCACTGGTTTCAGGGATACAAGGGCCCTGAATTTTTGAGCTTACTGATTGAAAATAGGTATTATATAAGTGCTTAAGAATATCTGACTGAGGAAGATTAGATCTTATTGCCTAATAACTCATTGGTGACTACTAATCTTTTTCCTCATTTATTTTTTGGGATCATTCATAATGCACAGCTTAGTGAAAGACAACACTTATTTAGTCACAGAGATGGATAGCTATTCATACAAACATACATTCTTATTCATAAACTGACATTGCAGTCAAAATCATTTTATACAGAAATGCCAACTGCATTGTCTATACGATACTGTTTGCTAACAAAATTTCAGCTACACTGTCAGAATAAAAATTACAAAATTTATATTGTACAAAATCTCTGAATCTCAGTATCTGAAAAACATTCATGATCAAAGCTTGTATAGAATGCTGAGAGGCTCAGTTAATCCAAATGCTGTCCAGGCACCACCCTAGCTGTTCCAAGGCCATAGACATGAGGTGTAAGTAGATAAATGGACTTAGCTGGAAGGGTACTTTAATATTATTGGCATGCTAGTGAGCACAAAAACATTATATTGCTCCTCAGAATTTTTATGTTCTCTATTTTCATTCCAGGTAGGAAAGTTGTCAGTGCTATTCCAGTAAAAGTTTCAGTATTTCATGCAAACTGGAACTACTTAAAGTTAATTTTTCAGAATAAAAATATAGAAAGAATCAACTCAACCAAAATCAAAAACCCCACAAGTATGCAGAATCCTCTAAAGAATAGTGATATAAAGTATATATAGAGTCAAATACCTTCTCTAAATTGACTAGAGAAGTCCAGCCCAGTATTCCAGCTGAGTTATTCAAACCAACAGGATATACTGTTGGAGTAGGTGACTAACAGGCAAGTCTATTTCCACTCTATCTGCCAGAAACTTTCATCGGAGAACCAATCAATAATCTATTTATTAATTTTTCTCAGAAAAAAAGGTCTAAAATTGAGTGGAGTTGTCTGAGGTTATTATGAGCAAGCTCAATGGAAAAATTACAGTACCTATAAAATTTTGCTAATTGACATTGAGTGTCTAAAAGGATACCCACTTACAAAAGCAATGAGAAAATAAGAAAGGAATTTTATTTTATTAAATATTGAATAATTCTACCTATTAGTGAAATTATATCTGGCCATTTTATGAGCAATGTCCTAAATGTGTAATTTAACATGTGAAAATGCACATAAAACCCTGCAGTGTTTTTTTTTAAAAAATGCTTTAAATTTTTAGGAAATGACTGCATATAATTATTTTTTAAAAAACAATACCCCCCAAATCAGAGATTGAATCTATATAATAGACAGCACCAATTTATGTCATTGTACTGTTACTTTTTTATAATTGATTCGTGTTTATAGTGTGAAAAATTGTGTAGTTACCAGGCTGGGCTAAGCACATTAAATTACTTTGTTTGCTTGTGAAGATGGCTTTAGACTAAAAACACACAAACAGAATAAGATAGTAATGAAGGAATGTGAATCTATATGCTACTAATACTGTACAAATTAGTTCTGAACAAAATTCATTTACATTTTTATCCAGTGGGGTATACATTGTTGTTCATAGTTATATATATTGTCCACCTTTTTAAACTTTCCAAGTTTTAAGGAGAAATCCAACTAAACTGAGAAAAAATCAGTCATGGGAAGAAGCAAAGAGGTAAGGAGACAAGGATGAGGAAATTTATACAATATTCAACGGGAAGGAACTACAAGAGATCAATTTTTCCATCTCATTGCAAAAGTGATTGCTAACAAATGTTTCAGCACCCTATTCCTTAAAAAATCATCCAGGAGCAGAAATTCTGCAGCATTACTTGGCAATCATTTTCAAGGATTAAACATCTTCATAGTAAGAAGCAATATATCTAGTATCAGAGCAAATAGTTCCTTATCGATGAATGGTGCCTTCCAATACACCTTTCAGTGCCATTTCCAGTACCATTTTTCAAACATGCAGTTAGCCATTGATTCTTTCTGACTCCCTTCTTCCAGATTCCAAGACCATAAATCCTGCATTTCCCTACTGCTCAATTTTTTTAACCTGTTGGACCAGCACACATGTATTTCAGAATAAGTCTGAACCTGAATGTTTGACAATGCTTTTGGGAACTCTAAGCTGAGTGAAATTTTCCTTCCTATTTTTTACACAAGACTCTTAATTTATACTTTCCATAAACAGTCAAGGAAACAATTCCTCATGCTACCACTCCAAATTCTACATACAAAATGGAAGGTCTTTTTTTATTCCTTTGATCAAATACTTTTAAATTATGCCCATTTATAAAGCCAAATCACTTTAACCAAGATCAATAACATAATTATGACTTATTAAAATTATGCCAGTTTTCACAAGTTTGGAGAAATAAAGAAGGTATTTTAGTTACAGCTTTAGCTGAATATTTCGCTTTTTTTTTTATAGCATACATTTTTATATCCAAATGTATAAATTGTTCAAAAATACATTGCATATATAAGAAATAGTATATATATATATATATATATATATCTTTACATATGAAATATATATTTCATATGAAATATATATTTCAGTTAAAAAAAAAAATCAGTAAAATATACTTACTGGTCTTTTAATTTCCCACTAGAAAATTTAAGCATTTTTAGAGTAACTGATGCATATATTATTGTCTGTTGCACTAAACTGAATTTTTTTGTGTTATATTACTTAAATAAATCTGCTTATGATGTATATGACAAATGTAGCATAAGTTTGCAGTGTTAAGTGAAATTATTTCTTACATTTTTCACAATTTCTGAGGAAGGTCTAACAGGAAAGCCAGAAGCTGAAAATGCAAAGCAATACCATAATTAAAGGTAAAATAAATACAGCACAGAAAAGTGGTCAAAGCTGAACATCATTCCATTTTTAGGTTGTCACCTGGTAGAATGTGATTGACTTAAATGCCCCAGTATAGGCCTGAGAGACTGCAACTTCTTAGGCCATAAACTTCTTCTGTCCCAGCTGTCCCTGCATCAGGTAAAGATGAAGATATTGTCCTCTTCATAAACTTTAGATATTTTTACTATATTAACTGTTTCTATAACACCAGAGAACTCACCAAGAACTATCACTCAAGATAATTTGGAATACTTATTCATACTGTATAGCGTAAAGTTTATATTACCTTTCTTTTTTTCCAGGATAAACTACCAGCACTCTCATTTTGATTTACAGAGAAGTAGCATATTTGGCCTTCTGTCCTCTTCTGATTTGGGATCCTGGAGGAAAAGTTGCAGCACAAAAATAATATATTTTCCATATCTCTTGGCCAAAACTGTCATCAGTGGGAACAACACAGAATAAGAATGTATCTTCTTTACAGGTATCTTGAGGAAGAAACAATTAAAATTGTGTCATGGTGTGACTTTGCATAGCTGGAAAGTAAAATATTGCAGTAAAACTTTTGCATGAACTAAAATTTAGTGATTTTTTTTTTTTTCCGTTGAGTGTGTGGCTTCACTTAGAAGTTTCATTTTTCAAAATAAATGGCAGTCACTGTTGATGTACTACAACCTAAGCAGTGCAAAAGAATATCTCCTTTAACATTAGCTCTGCTAGAGCCAGAGAGAAGGAAGCTGGAAGACTCTTGACTCTTCACTGTCCACTAAATTCAATATGTCCCTCAGATTCTGCAGGAAGCAAGTTACTGAACTAATGTTTAGAGAGTATGTATTTAATAAAAGGGGTATTTTTTCAATCTACATCCACACCACAGAATGCACTTTTGCTAATTTTTACATCATTGTTTATTAAGTTAGCATTTTGTAAAAGGAGACTAACGTCAGTCACAGAAATTAAAGGTCTACAACACTTTAGCAAGCAATAGCAATTAATCCACAATTTATTCTACCTGTGATCTATAAAATACTTCTAGAAATGTAGGGAACTTAACAGTTTCTTGATAATTGGTTTCAATGTTCTACGGGAAAAGTCCTGGCAGTTCTGATGTTATATTCTCTCAACATGTTTTGGTCTCACTTTTGTTGAAGCACAGGCCTTTAAGTTCAAGTTCTTGCTGTCAAAGCCACCATATCCTGCAACTGTCCATAAATTAGTAACTCTTGAAGGGTTGGTTTTTCTATTAGTCTGCACTAGACTTAATTAATATCTACCCCAAATCTATACTTTACCAAAGATCAAGAATCTTTTCATTCTCAGCCCACTGTTGCCTGGTGTATATCCATTCATTCCTATGCCACCTGTCTTATTTATATTTTATCTTTTGTTTATGAGGCAGTCATACCACTTTACATCCCTTCCTATACTAAGATCAAGATTTTCAGTTCTTTCTTATAAAACAATATTCCGATTATTTTATACTTTATTCTGTTCAAGGCTTGAATAAACTTACATGTAACTTCTGGAAAATTGCTAACAATGGCAAATCAAAGTTACTCACTTTTGTTAATATTATGGCAATATCCATCCAAATATCTACTGAAAGAAAAAACAGAACCTTGTCTTATTTTAAGAACATGAAGAAGGCCATGACTCCTTAGAGAATCTGCCAGGCTTGGAGAAAGAGATTGTCAAATGCTGTACACGTTACTATTGGAAAAACAGTGAATTTGGATCAAGATTCCTGAATAGCTCAGTTGGATGATTTCTTGTCTGTATTTGAAGAAGTCTGTGTTTGCACTTCTTTCTTAATGACTTGGAATAGATCTTCTCTAACAGCAAGTAAAGTTTAATGGATTCATAAATACTGTGGAGGAAGAAAAACAAGCAGCATAAAATGTAACCAAAGATAAGGAAAAAAAAGTTGAACTTTTCTGACTTTAGCTTTAAGAAAATAAGAATATTCTCAGCATTTTTACCTTACCTTTTCCCAAGGAGTCACTTGACAGAAAGAAAATGTTTTACAGCGAGGGTTGTCTACTAAACAACCTAATCAAAATATTATTAAACAATTACACTGCAGTAGGCTGTTTAATGAAGTGTTTTCAGTGCAGTTTGAACATTAATAGCAACAGTGTTAAGCTGCTTTGTGCTCTGTGTATCAAATAGCCTGGAGTAATGTGAGCTGACTAACAGTCAAATAAAATCTTGAAGTGCCTTTGACAGACAATATACTTGTGCCAGGCTAAATCCTGTCATGCATTATTATTGAGCATGGAAATGACAAAAAGGAGTGTCAAGAGTTTCTATGCAGCATATATCATAGTTAGCTCCATGATAATGAGGGGCCTTCTGCATTCTCTGTCATAGCTGTCCCATGCTCTAACAGGGATTTGAATCTGAGGAGGAGTTTGAAGCTGCATATTTTGTAGCTGTGAGGAAAGAAAGTTTAGATTTCTGTTCAGATTCAGAAACTTCTGGGTTGTAACAAAGGGTGCTGCAGCAGCACATAATTTACAGGTAGTCATTGAATACCACAGGATCATTTGGCTTTAAAAGAAGAGAGGAATACTCAAGCAAATATGGAAATGGTCTGTTTGAATCTGCTGACTAAAACTTACTCTGAGATTTGTTCTTGTTTTAGCAAGAGGCCAACAATAGGGTATCCAGCTCTGGAATGGAGAAATAAGCAGAGTACTTAATGATTTCATCTGCAAAGCAATAATCTAAATTTCATTAAGAAGATACAGTGTTACTAAATATCAAACAAGAAGGAAAATCATAGAGTAAGAAAGCAGAGCCAAATCTGATCATTAATCTGGAGTTCCATGGGATAGATTGCATAACCACTAACATAACTAGGGGGAAAAAGGTGGATAATATGAACATTTGCATCATTCCAATAAACTTTCATAGTTATCCCAACAACACAACTGAGAATAATAGCTAATGAGGTCTGGTGAATCATCCTTAAAGGTGATTTAAAGCTACTGTCAGCTCCACCTCTCTGCCACCCTGAAACACCTGAACTGAGATCATACTTTCTCTTCAAGTAACTCTGCTGCATGTGGTGGGGAAATAAACAAAGGTTTTCACTGGTTGACAGAGTAAGCACCTAGGGACTACAATACCTCTGTAAAGCAGCTGTGACATTGTCTTCAAATTGAGCCTGTGTCAGTGTGGGTGCCTGGGTGTTTTACAATGGTATTGCTCAGAAGCCTTGCCAAAGCAGGGAGCAGCTCTTGCCATCTGCTTCTCCTCACGTTTAAGGGGAGGCTGAGCTCCAATAATAATGTATTTTAGTCCCAACCTGTGTCTGTCCCTGCATCAGTGTTTCTGTACATGTGCTTTGCCAGGAATGTGTGTGGGCTTTTATAATTTTATCCCCCTGCCACAGCAAGACCATAGCTGTTGATGTTAAGATGAGGGTAACAAGCTCTGTTCCTGTGGTAAAATATAATGTCATCTTACAGCAGTAAATCTTGCATACTACAGAACCCACTCTACTGTGGAGAGAGGAGCAAGTTGCATCACCAGTTGTGACAGGGTGAGAGTGTAGGAAAAGTTTCTGAGCTGTAAATCACTTACATAGCTTACTTTATGAACACCCTGCAACAGCTTGTTCAGTTTCTTATGACACCTAATCATTTTTAGTCTTCTGCAAGAAAATTTAGTGTGAATTTTGCTGAAATGTGGGGAGATCAGATCTGAAGTATATTTTCTTAACATCTACAGAAGCCAGCAAATTTAGAACATTTTGTCTCTCTCTTCCAATTTAGCAACACAACGCACAGATTACAGCAATTCTCTGTTCTAAACAACTTCTTCCTCCACTTCCAAAAATATCTTTTTCCACACACCATCAAAGTGTTTCCTAATAGCAGGGAGAGGGCCCTGGAGGGGTGGTTGCCATGAGATAATTGGATAGCATACTCCTGAGATCTTGAGGTGTCGGAGGCACGGCTTAGCTGTGCTTTGCCTCACAACACCCCAGGGATGTGATACAGGCAATTGAAGTCTCTGTTTCCACTTATGCCTCATTGCCTCAAGCATGCCAGACCACTCTCATGCAAACCTTGATGGCACTTCTGTGTCTAATATAGTCTGTGCTCACGGGTTCTGCAACACAACAATTTCAACAGCAGTAGCTATTGCATGACACACCAATATTAGATGGAGCCAAAGAAAAAGGAGGGAAAAGCATCTCAAAAACCCACAGACTTTGATTAGTAGATGGGGATTTTTGAAAAACAAAGCATTTTATGGGAACATAGTTTCCCTGAAGGAAATTACCTAACTATTTATTTGGTCTTCTAATCACGCCTGTTGGAGGTCTTCTACTGTCATATAAATATTTAAATTTATGGGGCAACATGGAAATGACTACATGGTCATTGAATTTGGGACATACTGGGTTAAAATCCCTGCTTCTTTTTCTCTCCAGGTGTCTCTTCCTCTGTGACTTGAAGACTGTGAAAGATGTCACCATACCTGAAACCACTGCTAAATCAGAATGAAGTTTTAGGCCTGAATGTAGTTTTAAACTCACGAACTAAAGGGAAAATCATCATTGTTGTGGATATTTGCCAGCTCTATAAATACCTCTTGCCAAGAAAAATCCAGGGCCTCAGCAAAAATCACAGGATTTTCTTGTGGCAATGTTTTCTCATCAAAAATCATGCTTCTGTAAAAGATTAGAAGTGTAATGAAGACAGCACCTAAGTCAGATTTGCTAACAATGAAGTCGACAATAGACAAATATAAAGGGGACCAAATATAAAGAGGGACCAAAAAATCCCCTTAAAATCTGGATCTACAGAGCCTTAACATTTAATAAATGAATATTGAAGAAAAAGAAATAAGAAATACAGATTTTCCTTTTCTTTTTTTTTTTTTTTTTTTTTTTTTTTTTTTTCCCTTTCTTTTTTTCTGGAAAACTTAGTGAAAGCAAAAAATAATAAACAAAAATATCCAATGTTTCTATCACTTCAGGTTTTCCAACCTGTAGGGCACAAGCAGTCAAATATTTACTTCCAGTAAAGTAGTTGAACTAGTTTTTACAGAAAAAGGAAAATATTATAGAAGAATCTGCAAAGATATTTAAAAACATTCAGTTGATATTGCCCCAGAAATTTCATGTAATAATCTGTAATGGGAAAGTTCCTTGATGATGATATGTTTCAGAGAATTTTCTTTTATCATCTTTTCATTTACAGCTGATCTGCTTGGTGGTTTGTTGTTTTTTTTTCTTTTGTTTTCCTCACTGAAATCATATTTATAGGCTAAGCACTACCTTTCAGAGTGCCACTGGCAATGTCTTTAAATTACTAGAAATGCAAGCACAGATCTCTTTAAAAAGCCTGAAATTTGAAATCACTCAAACTAATTGATTTTTCCTACTCAGGTACTGGAATTACTGAAGTTGGATGGTCCCCGTTATGGCACAGTTTCTCCTGTTACCTGCACTTTCATAACATTTCACAGCATAAAAAGAGTTTTTCTTCTTTTGCTAATTGTGCTGATTTCTTAGCATGCACTTTTAAGAGAAGAGGTGATTTTATGAACTAATGTGGTTAGAAAGCAGAATTTGTTTCTTAAACATTGTCTGCCTTACTGTCACCAGTTAATTGAAATATAAAGGCAGATCCATCACAAAGCATTCCTGGTACTCTTCAAAAAAACAAATTTAAGTAAAAGAGTGAGTAGGTAATATGTTGTATAATGTCAGGATCAACCAACTTTTTTCCCTTAAGTATTAAGTTTTTGCTGTTTTTTATTTTGTTTGTTTTTCCTCTTCAGACAGAACTAAAACCCAGCATAGCTTTGTATCCGATTAAAAGAAATCCCTCCAGTAATGAGAGAAGTGTGAATTATAACACATACACCTATTCATATACTTCTGCAGTATTTATTTGTGGAAACATTTACACATTGGAGATTTTTGGGTATATAGACTGTAATCACATTTATCTACCTAATACCTACCTACCCACCCTGCCTACACACCTATGGCACACATTCTGCCATTTAAAGGTAGCACCTCTCTAGCTACAGGTGGAGCTGCACTTCTATGTTACTTAAGGAACCTGTACAGGTAAACTGTGCATTTGTTCACCTGAAATTCCTATTTGTTTGGGTAGTTGCCACATAAAAAGAAATTGTACTATGAGATTTGGATGTTGCTTATTAGCTGTTGTCACACTTCATTGTTAATTTGCTGTAAATGAAAAATAAAAACTTTGGGTTTTTTTCAGAGAGGGTGTGTTTTGAAGACCGCATCATATATAAACAAGAAATCAGGGTAACACTGAGTTTACAATTACAAGTATTATACACTGTAATTAACATGTTTAATCTGTCTAAGATGCTATTTTGATGTTCTAAAAGCAGCTTCTTCACTTGAACTGTTTACATTTTCTTCTGGTAAAGAAATATTCAAGATGAGGTGGTTGGCCTGATTTGTCAAATACACCTAGAAATGAGGATATCATGACATTATTCAATGCTTGGTCAATTGCAGAAGTAATCTTCCTTTTCTACAGACATGAAATAACAAATCTCTGAATAACTGTTTTAATGCCTGTTTGAATGACACTCAACATTCAAGTTCCAGGATCAATGATTAAAAAGAAATAATTCCATCCTCAGAAGAAGGATTTTTCTAGCATGACTAGCATGACAAAACTGGAAGTACCAGAACTAGAATGTCGACACATCCCATTATTTCTCCTCTGTAATTAATAAGGGAGTTAAAATACTCTCAGATTCCCAAGAAAACTCAGATTTAAATACCTGGAAGGGTTAAGTCCTCCTCCATGTCTAACATCAGAGCAGACAGTTATAACCAGAGCATTATGAAAAAGTCACACAATGTCTTACAATTTGCCTCTTGAATTTACCTCTCTTGCTAAGTTCTGACTCAAAATACATCTGTATAGTACAGCATGTTTAAGCAGATATTGGAATTATACTGTCTTAGTTGTTTTTTAAAATTTGGACTAGATTCATTATACCATTATGCTTTAATACATGGCAGACTCTAAACTCTCCCTCATAAACCAACATCAATTTTGGCTGCACTGGAGTTACACAAATGGTGCTTTAAATTTACAAAAGTGTCAAGTAGGTGTGGTAGTGAGGATATTTTCATTCTTCCTGAAAAACCAACACACCACCAGCCTTGTGTATATTTCACTTTTTTTTTTTTTTTCCACCTATTAATTTTTTAAGCTTCACAATAAATTTATAGACTTTCAAGAGCTAATACAGGTTCTTTAATGAATTTACAGATTTTCTTTCTTAGTTGGATCTGGAATCTCTGGGACTATTGCTCTTATATGATTTCAATGTTCCATGTTGACAAAATAAATGATGTGTTTGCTTTCATGTTCATCTTCTGTTTTATAGGTATAATAATGTGTTTATTTGGTTTGTCTTTTGTCCCTTTAAAAATGTAAGACTTGACCACGAGATTTTTGTCTTCTCTCCATACTAATCATTGGGATAGATGACAGTTCTTCACATTCACCAGCTGAATGGCAGTGTCCTGGTTTAGGGCAAATTTGGGAGGAAACAAACTCACTGCAGGTACCACTTGCAATAATTCTGTCTCATTTAACATTGTCGGTAATGAAACCATTCCAGTTTTTTAAATAGTGTCTGCCATTGTCTGGTTTTTACATCTGTTTGTGCTCAGTAAATGGAACAAATAGTCCTGACAATGTCATTCATGTCAAAGCATACAATATTTCTTGCCTTTAAAGTAAGCTTTTAAATGTTTTTATTAGCTTCCAATTTCAATTTATTTTTTTTTTTTTTAGGGTTTCTGTAGTTTTATCAGCTAATTCTATTACATTAGCTTTCTTTTTCTTCATATCTTATGCCATTTATATTGTTTGGATTGCTTTTAATCTCTGTTCTTCAGTATATTTTAATTTATGAGTTTTTATCTTCATATCATAATATTCACTTTTTCAATTATTTTATTCACAGAGTTATTTATTTTTAAATTTCCTGGGTTTAATTTCCTGAATAGGCTTTTTTTTAAAGTGTCTTTCCTGATCTTCACAAATTACTAGTTACTGAATGCTGGTTTTATTATGGACTTTTTTGGCCCTACTAACCCTGAGGAATATTACTTGGCCTTACCATAGACTTGGGGGAGAGAAGAATTCTGTTCATCCACCAGCAAAATGAATAGGACACAAAGCAGAAGCTACAAAAGTTGGCATAAAATGAAGTTGCAGGATCAGGCTTTTTGTTCTTCAGAATATGAATTATTTGGCTAATGTTCATTCCTCAAATTCATCTTCAGAAACTAAAAGTGTCCTATAAATGCTTCTTGGGAAAAAATTGTATCCCAGATACATCTCTAGATCTAAGCACAAAGTTTTGGAGCTAGTCACAGAAGCCACGAAAATAAGAAAACTTCTAAGCAATCCTCCCCTGAATGCACATTTCAGGCAATTGATATTGAATACCCTGGTCTTCCTTGGTGCTACACATCAGTAAGCAAAGGAGGAAGGAGACCCACTGAGGATAGTTTTCAAGCTCTGGCTTCTGGAAATTCTTTGGTAAGATCCTTGTCAGTGTGATGAGATAATCTTTTTCTCACTTGGTCAACTCCTATGTGTTTGAAAGAAATGTTTTATCTTTTTTTCTTATATTCTGGCAAGTTTTCTATTGTTGCTCTCTTCTCTTGAGAAGGGTTTAGGTTTCTTCTGATATTGTCCTTGCATGGCATACACATTTTGTCTTTTCTAAAGCCTGGCTTTCTTTGCTGCTTAGGGTCTGAGAATATATCATACTAAAAAATCCTTCTGAAAAATCACTCATGGTCATTGCAAATAATGTTATCATTGTCATTTATTTATGCAATGGTGAAAATAAAGCTGTTACAGAAAAAAAAAAGGGTTTCTGGACCTGACTGTTGGCATTGTGCAAATTTTTAGTGCAAAACATCTTTTATGTTCCTGTTGGTGTCTTGGAGATTTTTATCACTCAGTACTATGAGATGAAAAAGAAGGGTAGAAGTAATAACATGCAGAAGCAGAAGTATGGACTCATGAAGTGACTTCTTGAAAGTCAATGACAAAACTGAGAAATGAACAAAGAATTTCTTATCCCTAATCTGAGAATCAAGCTTCTTGCACTAATGTGCTTCATTTCACCAGTAGACCTCGACAGCCATAGTTAACAGGATTAATTCACACACAGAACAGTTATCCTCTCTTTCTGCCTGCCTTAAGTAGAAATTTTCAGAAGCATATTGCTTTGCCTGTATCTACCCAAATAAACCAATGCTAAACAGACTTTCAATCAATTTTAGGGCAAGCATTTTTTTTTTTTTTTTTTTTTTTTTTTAATTTCACTGCCTCTTAGAACAATAGGTGGTGATTTGATTTAAGGGGTTTTAAGCTAAGTAGTATTCTCAAAGAGTTTTTTAAACTCTGTTGAGGCACAGTCCAGACAGCTCACAGAATCCCAATATTTGGGTATTTGATGACATCCAGGATTAAACACTAAGAGAGTTTAATATTATAGAGATAGCCAGATTTTGCTATTTGGTCTAAGGTTATGAAATAGATCTCTTTTAGTATATTAGTATAAATTTAGTTCTGGTGCACCAATCATTTTATGTTAATCAAGGCAAGAGCTACCACGCAATCAAAATATAATAAATAATTTTGAAACACACTGAGGACTTAAGGTTTGGGTTTATCAAAAATAAAATTAAACAAAACAATGAAAAAAACCAGACAATGTAGGTGATTTTTTTTTAGTAAGTGTCAAATGTAACAATGTAACAAGGGGCAATAGACACGACAGCTTGGAAGGTTCCAAGTGAACAACAGAGAATTTCCTGGGAGTTGCGGGAGAAGATTCAGCTCTGCAAAAGGTTGTCCACATAGGTTGGAGAATCTCTAATTTTGGAGTTTTACTCAGGTAAACAGACCTGACATGACCTACTGTTAATGTCCGCCTCTTTTTTCTACCATATAACCATCCATCTAGTTAATGGTAAATAAGAAAATCTTACCCCAAAATATAAAGAACAGCACTGGAAGTAACTTGGGAAAGATTGCATTTGTTAAATGCCTGTGATTCTATTTATGTGTATCCTGTTTAAAGTTGTCTTTCGTAGGAACATGTAGGGCTATAATTTAGATTCCTTATAACCACGAAAGCCACTGTGAGAATTATTCTGCTAATAATGAAATCCTGGAAGGGTGATCAACTTCACCAGACTGCTTCTGTTTAAACCATCCGCTTGTGATTACCTCTTCCAATTTTTTCCATTCTATTAAATTTTTCTCTTAACTAGGTTCTTTTAATAGGGTCTTAAAAGCTCGCATTAAAGAATGACATTGTAAATATCAGGAAACATAAACTTAAGGGTTTGGGTTTTTTGTTTTTTGGTTTTTTTTCTTTTGCTATTTTAAAATATTACCAAGAAACTATATAGGTATAGACATACTCATGAATAGTCTCCTAAAGGTAGCAATAAGTGGTTTTCATTCAGTACAGGAAATACCTTCTGTCTGTGATTTTCATGTTGCTGTGGATGAAAGAAGTAATCCAAGCTCTTTTGCACCAAATTTAACAAAACAATGGTTATCCTTGCACAACTAACATACTTGTATAATCATCTGAATAACAGCATGATGCATAGATGTTTCCTGTGAATGCATGCTGAAGACATTTACATTTTGTTGAAAAAGTCTTATCAGTAATTCACTGTTAAATAAGGATCTTAGATGTCTACCTGCCTCATCCTACTTATGTGTGGATATGGTACTTGAGGGCAGGGTTTAATGGTCAACACAGTGTTGCTAGGTTGACAGTTGGACTTCATGTTTCTAAAGAACATTCCCAACCTAAACAATTCTTAATTCTATGATAAATCTAATTGCCACAAAGTTTCAATAGCCCAGAATTTGTTAGTATCCATTTTATGCTTTTCAGCCAACTATACAGAATACTGATTCTGCTTTTTGTCCATAAGACAGAAACTTCAGGAAATACCAGCACTAGAAAGAAGGCCTTTGAGTAAAGTAAAGCCTGTCCTTACACAGGTCAAATACTGGTGGGGGTTGTCAAATGTTAGTTTTTCGAAATGTTAGTTTTCATTACTGATGGAACGACAGGTGAAGCAGTACTAACATTAGTGAGAATTTTCATAAACTAAAAGCCATAAAAGCACATTCCTGGAAGCAGCTGAGTGACAGATTCTAAACAAGGATCTTGTGGAGACTTAACACTTAGATAATATTGTGTAAAACTGCAGTTCTCAAATTATTCTGTTTAGCTACTATCTATCTTTGGAAGTATCAGGACTCCCTAAGTGTCTCAAATGCTAGTTTTTTCACCTAAAAAAATGTAGATTATGCCAACATGCAGCCTACTATTTTTTATCTGTTTTCCTTAATAATTTTTGTTCAAGTGATTAAAGGACATGCCTGCATTTGGTACAAAAATGTAGCTTAACAAACCTTCAGCTGCAGTGTCTCAGAACCCACGGGTGCATTCAGCTCATCAGCAAGGATGGTACGATGTCCAGTAAAGACACATAACACCAGACAAAACTAATGCTGTCTTTTTATTCACTGTAAAAGTAGTTTATGTAGATGGAAGCTAAGCAGGTATTGCAGGAGGTGGAAGAATTGCAGTGAGAAGAGGCTGCAGGAAATACAAGTTCTCACTGAAGTTTAATTCAGTTAAGAAGTCAATCAACCACTTATCTCTGTGGAAATTAGCTTTCTGATGCATTGAAGTAAAAGATTCCCATGTGTTTAATCTTCTGCAGGTGATAGGTTACTAGCTCTATGATTATCTTACATTTAAACCCTGTCCACTTTCCATATGGTGGGAAGACTTGCAGTTACTCTCCCACAGGAGTCAGTCTTGAGGATGTCAGCTATGCTCATTTAATAAAGCATGCTTCTGTTAGAATTTGAATGAAGATCCTTTTAAAGATGCCAAAAAGAGACAATTGGCATATCTATAGTAAAAAACCTCCATACTTAGAGCACCTCAAGTTAAAGACTCAAAGCTTATTCTTTCCTCTGCTAACATATGTTTTTTTCCAGTGGACTATTTTTCATCTGAAAAAGGAAGAGAGTTTTTTTTGAAGTAGCTCAGGTTTGGGTTAAAAGACTGGTGACATTGTATTGGAAGAAATGGAAGAAATGTATATTATATTTTCTTCTATCAAAATGTTTCTGTTACTTAGCCACTTTTGGTTTAATGCACATACATAAACAATTTTTATAAAAAGCTTGAAATAGTGGTGATTTTCCATTACATAGGATGAGAAAAATATTATCAATCTACAGAAGTTTCAAGGATTAAATTATATGCTATTAAAATATCAGTTATGATCTTACCTCACTTAAAAAAAAATGCAAACAGTGTATCAATCATATAAAGCACTGACCATTGAAAAGGCTGTCTCTGAAAACTATTATGTGACTAGTTTGAGATTCCTTTCACTCTTTCTGACATCCTTTGCATGGTCATATTGTGTTAACATGGCACATCCAGTCCACAGAGGCCCAAAGACTCATCTCCTTGTATTTCTTCACATGGGCAAACACCTTGAAAAAAAACAATGTATAAAAGTACAGTTTGTCTGAGAATTATTGGATACTTTGATGGCTTTGAATTTGCAGGTCTTGAAAAAGCCTTAATTTAAATTGTTTCCTGTAGTTTGGCTTGCCAAACAAAAATTAGATTATTCTCGCATATAAATGGGCAAGGTTATGCTATGAATTTTTAGATATTATTTTAACATAATTTGACTATAGTGAAATTATGAAAATGTCCTATACATTTTATAGACACAGATTTCCTATTTATAGAGAAAATATTAAAAGTTACAATTAAAGGAAGAATATTTTAAGATTTTTACAAACTCATAATAAATTTTGCAGACTGTAAAAGTCATTTATCTATGCAAAAGCTCTTCATTCTATCTCTATTCAATTATGTAGGACATTCCACTAACTCTAGATGTACTCTGCATCACACAATGCATCGTTAAATAGTACCTTTCAAATGTCTAATCTGTATTCATTTACTATGCAACTGACTCACTAAAGTTAATTAATTAACTGCATTGCATTTGAAGCATTGAGAATGTGGTCTCCTAAGGTCAAAATCAGGCTGCAATTTAAAAAAAGATCCTAATAGTCCATTAGATATGTTCATATAAAATAAAAGAGTTTTCTGAGTTCTGCAGTATTTCTTCCTTTTCTTCTGCCCTAGTATATTGGTAGTAGTTATTGACATAGCTGCTTGATTTGATTTTGATTCACAAAAATTAATGTACATCTGTCATCACACTCTCCTGCTGAGCTGTTTTCTTTCCCAGGTCCAACTGTTTATCATACTCTTGATGGTATAGCTTCCATCACTTTTTTAATTGTTTGGCTTAGTGCAATTGTAAGATTGTTAATAATTAAAAGCCAGAGATTAATAAATAAATAGCATAGGATACAATTTAGCTGAGTAGAAGATTCCATCAGCTGTGAGTCAACATTTGCAGTTATCAAAAAATATTCATAGCTGATGGAAATAAAGCAGCAGTTGAATCTGTTCCTAGAGGATAGGTATCTTCATGGGAAAAGAAGTAAAAATTTAGGGCTTCCCGAGAACATGCAGTTTGGGCTGAAAAAGAAACAAAAATCCTGCCTTATCCTGTGTTCTGAAACAATATTATGGACAGACATGTGGATCTTCAGCCTTTTGAGCTGTGATCCAAGAATATAAAACTGATACTTTTTTCATTCATAAGCTTAATATTTTTCAGCAGCAGATACCTTATTGGTTAAAAATGTTTCTGTTAACAATATAAGTTGCATGCATTTCACAGGCCTTTTCCAGCAAGTAAAATAGACAGGATATGTCTTTTCTTAATCCTTAAACGAATACTTCTTTTTGGCACAACAAGTAATACATTTGTCCATGGTCAGCAGGTGACAAACCAATTTCCTCAAAGGATGTTTATGAACCTCCGTGAATGAAACTTAAAGAGCCTTCAATTTGTATCTATTTAGACTATCACAAAATATATCACAAAGGATTAAAAGCATGTAAATGTTATTGTGTTTTGCCCAGATGGATAGATAAGCATTTCCTTACATTTAATTTATTAAATTGAATGTGAGTTGAGCAAATAGCAACTCATTCACCCCATGGACATTCAGTCTTCTGGGACAAAGAATGTCTCTCTCATTATTTTTCACATCCTAGGTAATACAGTCATTTCTGGTGTGGGTCCCAGCTGCCACTAGCAATCATGATCATTTACATACACAGAAAGGAGGATACATTACACAAATTTACCATAACAGAAAAATAAATGTTATAACTCTGAAAAGCTTTCAAATAAATATGAATCATATTTTTCTGCCCTGCAGGAATATTACTGCCTTGCCAATTTGAAATGAGCTTAGATTTCAGGTTTTAAGGCCAGGAGACTTAAAAACCTGATACTTTTATCAAAACCGACTTCCTGCACAGTACTGGATATAAAGTTCCACCAAGCAACGCTGATACCAGGTTCAATAAATTGTAACTGAAATAGAACAACTTTGAATCAGTGTCTCCAGGTGATAGAGTATGTGTCAACTGCTTTCAAAGTTGTTACAACACTGAAGGGCAAAAATATGGTGATTTTTTGACATTTCCATTCATTTCCATATTTTATTTTTCTAACTTCTTTTTTTCATATATTGAATTTTGTTAACACATTTTCCAGAAGAAAAAATTCTCACTATGCAGCCTCAGCCAATGAGTTCCATGCAGCCTCACCTTGAAAATTGTACATAGTTTTGGGTAACACAATGTAAGAAAGATATTAAAGTATTAGTGAGCATCCAAGGTAGGGTAGCAAAGTTGGTGAAGGGCCTTGAGGGGAAGCCATATGAGGACTTGCTGAGGGCACTGGGTCTGTTCAGCCTGGAGAAGAGGACGCTGAGGGAAGACCTCATTGTTGTCTGCAATTTCCTTATGAGGGGAAGAGGAGAGGCAGGCACTGATCTCTTCTCTCTGGTGACCAGGGACAAGACTCAAGAGAATGGCCTGAAGTTGTGTCAGGAGAGGTTTAGGTTGGGTATTAGGAAAAGGTTCTTCACCCAGAGGGTGATTGGGCACTGGAACAGGCTCTGCAGGGAAGTGGTCACAGCATCAAACCTGGCAGAGTTCAAGAAGCATTTGGACAATGTGCTCAGGCACACAGTGTAACTCTTGGGGATGGATCTGTGCAGGGCCAGGAGCTGGACTCAGCCTTTTGTGGGTTCCTTCCAACTCAGTAGACTCTGTGATTCTGTGAAATGTATTGTGTAAAGATCACTCTTCTGGGTCAGTCATCTCAAACTCTTATCTGATGTAAGTAGATGGAGCTTTTCTAAGTTTCTCACAAAAAAATGTGTCTTCCAAGTACAGCTATCACTCTCAGAGCATTCATATAACATCTTTAGAGGAAAAGAAATTTTCTTGTGATGGTGTCACTTATGTTAAATGATGACACTACTTTCTGAGTAGGGGTAATCAAAAACATTCTGAAAAAAAGTAATTTGGTTGTCTGATAATATTTTACCTGTTTGAACATGCCAAAAATTTTAAGCAAAATTATAATCATCCTTATTAGGCATTAGTTTGACTGTACAGAGTGGTACACACTATTTTTAGCTGTGTGTTAGGAAAAAAGTTATCAGCTAGTCCCAGTGTCATTTCTGCCTGAGGAAAAATGAAACCACAGCTCCCACTTATCAGAAGTTATGAGGTACACAGTCTGAGCATGTAAGAGATGTTCTATGTTTTCTCTGTTCACACTATTCTACAGTTTATGAATATTTAAACATTCATTGCTGTAATGTGGAAATACAGATAAAGTCCTTTTCAGTTTCATGTCCTTGGAGGTTTTAATCATTGGTACTCTGGTTCAGAAATAATTTAATTCCAATAACAAAGATTCAAGGTGGCTTGTTTTAAAAAAACTTGTAGGTAAAAAACTTGTTTGAGATGTAGGAGTCCTATTTTCTTATCTTCTTTCTGGCTGTTTTAGAGTTAGCTTTTTTGTGTAATGCAGTCTAGGAATAGCATTTAATATTTTCATGGCCACCTTCATTAAGGAATTTACCTTGAGCTTTTCATCTTCCAGAATCCCTAACACCATTTTAAACTAACTGCCTTCTTAAACTGTACTATCATTCACTCTGTAAAAATGACCTTACAGCATTCATATTCTTTATGGGGTATGTAGGCTGATTATAATTAGCAATTGTTTATGCTACTTTGCTAGTCTTAAAGATGCCTGATTTTTTTTTTCCTATAAAGAAACAAAAAAGCATACTTTTTTGCTGGTATTGGATAAAATACTTTACAGTCCCTATGTTAGGAAGTAAAATTGCAAATATCCCATTAAATCAATGTTATAATAATTCATCACAGAAATTTACTTTGGGACTTCTTTAGAATAATATTCTCTGGCAACTCAAAAAGTTTTATGTATTAAATACACTATTTTAATAATTAATGTTAGGAGTTGCCAAATCTGGAATAGAGGTGAGCCTGTCAGTTCCACATTTACAGATAGCCAATATTTAGGTTTCATATGCATTCCTCATAGGCTTATGCAATCCATAAGGTTCTCTGTAAAGCTGTTTTGTCCTGATGAATGTTGTGAACTGTGTAAGATATTCTCTATGTTGTGAGTTTTACTTCAGACCATATCTAGTTTAGTCCCATTAGCTGTATTTCTTTAAGTTTTCATGATGATTAGATAGAGAGTTGCCATTATTATCAATTAGCTCTATGAACTCACAATATTTTTAATGAAAACTTACTTCCTGTTTTGCATTTCCATGAAGATATGTTATATTTCCATATAAATCAAAGAGGAATTTTGCTAGGATATGTATGTGTGAAGCATCATCATATAGTTAATAATTATTTTTAATGAAAATAAAACTGTAGGAAATTGACACATATTTCATTTGAATTATATGAAGATAGTTCATTGGATTTTTGTTTCTTTTCTTTGTTACTACACTAATATTTAATTATTTTTAAACAAAACAAAAGTTTAAAAAAGCTAATGCATTATGTCTATTTTGATGGGAAATATTTAGACAGTTTGATAATTCAGGCAAACTGAAGTTTTAATTTTATATTTCTTCCAGCCTTCCCTTTTTTTACTTGGTTAACTGCTATATGGTATTCCAACCATATTCTCTTTCTACTAATTTAAGGTACCTTAATTAAAAGTATAAAAGACAGTATAGCCTCCACCAGGATATGAGTTGATTATATTTGTAAAGGTTCAAAACCTAAGAATACTTGTCACATAGTCATGAAGAACTCAAATGTAATAATAAATATAAATTTATTAAAAAATTAATATAGATCTAGAAAGAAATGTTTCATGGTACAAATTCAAAATAGAGAAGAATCATTTGCCAAAAATGAGAGGTCATGGTGTTTTTGACTCTGTTAATAGTCTCTGGAGTTCTGGATCCTTACACTCAATGGGACATGCTGAAATAAATAAATTATTATGTTGTCTTTGTATTCAGTGTCTGTCTTAACTTTTATTAATTTATACGCATTTATAAGCATTTTCACACACACACAAAATGGCAGTCTTGTCAAATGTTAAGCTTTTATTTATTTGTTTGTTAATCTTTCTAAAGTGTGAAGTATCAAATATGACTTCCCATATCTCAAGTGTTACCTAAAAGAATGTCTTTTACTAACTTGATTTCATTCATTCCTAGCCAGTGGTGTCTCTGGCAATAAGCTGAGGATGAATGGGCTGTGTCCCCATAACCTCAGAATTCCTGAACTTACCCACTGCCAACGCATGCTTCGATTTTCAAGACAAAGTGTTTTTACAGTAATGGACAGACTTGATGATATGTTTCTTTCTTCAATGGCTGAATGACCTTAGTTTACCAGGATTTGATTATTTTTTTCATTTTCTAAAGTCTGGCTACTTAGCTTTTAAGTTTTTAACATGCTCTTTTTTATTATGTAATAATAATAACAATTGTCTCTTCTTCAAGAGTCAGTGCTTCCCAGGTCAGTTATCCAATGATAAGCAAAATATGATTCATCTTCAATTTTTTTTTTGAATGACGTTAACTCTGAGAGGACACTAGAAAATAAGAAATCTAATACTATGCACAGATAATCCACCAGGTGGTATAATTCTGGGATTTTAACACATTTTGTCCTATAACATATATTTATGTTATCTTTCCGCTGGGGAGAGCAAAATGGGATATGCTTGGAGAGAATGGAACAGCCTGATCGACTGCTGAGGAAAAGTCTACATTTTGCCTTTAATGTATAATCACATTATTTGCATGTCATTTAGCTGATAAAAGGCTGTGCATTGCACACTTCAATTGGTATTAATTTGTGGGTAGCAGCAACTGAAAAGAAGAGTTTTGGACCTAAAGGGTATGTATCAGAGTGCACAGTAAATGGAAATGAAACAGATGCATCTCTGTTTTCATAAAGTTTTACTTGAAGACTTGCCAAACTGTGATGTAAGTTTGTATAAAGTCATGGCACATGTTTTTGAAGTAGACAAAAAATGAATTCCAATACTTGGATTGGTGGAGGGGTGAAAAACATTTTCGTAGTTAAATGCATGATCTATCATCATCCAGTTGCTTTGATTTTTCCAGCATAAGAAAAAGAAAAAGGGAATTTTTACAACCATGAAGCTAGACAAATTTCAAAACAGTACAAAGTGGCTCTTCATTCCCAATGCAGATTTGAGTATGTGTTGCCTACACAGAGACAGTGACAGGGAACCCTGTAGAAAAAGATTAATGACACTAGAATTTACCAGCTTGGTGCTTACACTGCACTTTCAGTGTGCATGGATAAAGTGTTTGTTTTCCTTTTTAGATTGCTTACCACTGCTTGATTTACTGGGCAGCAGAGTGAAGACAAGTTTTTAAATAACTGTAGCATGGCTACCACTCTTCTCAGCAAGCAACTGAACTTGTTTTAGATTACTTGTTCAGGGAAAGTAATGTAATGTTTATTTCTACCAGGATTTTCCTCATGAAACAGGAACTTAGAGGATACTGCAATTGCAACTCACTTCCGATTTCGGATATTTCTGAGATGCTTTGCCCATGAGGCAAAAATCTATGATCATTGATAGAATCTGTGAAAGGATCCCCAAAATATCATATAGGTAGTAATTCCTTCCACCTATACAAGGTATGTAAAAGTCAAAATGGTTAATGTTGGTTTTCAGCAAGTTTAACAGATTTACAAAGGCATCACAAATTCCTAAGTGGTTGTGGTTCAAGATGACATTGAATGAAAATCTGATTCTTGGTTATTCTGTTAAAAATTCAATGATTTTAATGCAACTGAGGAAATGTACACAACTTGTGTAAAAAAAAAAAGGCAAACTGCTTTCCTCATATAATCTTATTACAGGTGTAACTCCACTGATATTGAACGAATAATATGAAAAAAAAAATCTTAATCCATTCTGTTTCAATTGGTGGAAAGATTCATGGAGATAAAAATCAGAGGAAACTGAGAAGTTTTGTTTACATCCTAACAGAGGTTATAATGATATGGAAATTACGGGGTAAAATACAATTGCTACTCACTGGACAGAATGTAGTTGACTTCTGTGAAACCTGTTCCATGGTAATTCCTCACACCCACAGTCTGCAGCCACAGCACCTGCTAAGGGGGATGGAAGGGAGGGTGGAGCAGAATGGAGACACCACGGCCAGGCTCTGTGGAAATCCTTGAAGGGAGGGGAACTCCATGGTACTTTGCAGCTGAGAAACTGCATAAGACCTGTCAGCCTGGGGAGAGAGGGGAATCTGTCCTGCTGCTGAGCCAACTGTGCTGAAAGCACTCTCCTCAGATTAACTTGGTTCATTATAGCCCAATTGCAAAGCTAACTCACACTTCCATCCCAAAGTTACCCCACTACAAAGTACCACCCTGCCTTAGTTCATTTTTTTGGACTTTGTCTTTAAAAGTGAAACTAGAGAATTTTGTACCAGTCAGTAACAAATGTATGGTTGATGAGGGTCACTCAAGTTCCAACTAACCATAAAGAAGTTGTATAAAATTCAAGAATGGAGGAAAAGTTAGGGAAGACCTTATTGTAACTGCTGGGATCATGCTGAACCTGTCCTGTAGGGACACCTGTTGGGTAAGAACCACAATCTATCCATGCTGAATACTTTTTCTAGGAGTTAGAGCTTGTCTGCATTTTTCTTTGAATATGTTTCTTGTGAGATACTTGAAACCCACCTGTCACAATTTTATATTAATAAAGAGTGTAATTATGTTAACTGTTAGTGTGAGTCCTTCATGAGTGCTGGCAGTGGCTTGCAGCAGGGAACATGCTCAAATAAAGAGGAAGACCCACTGTGGGATCTCCCTTATGCTGTTAGTGTGTCCCTGAATAAGTCAGTCAAACCAACTCCCAATCCAGCAGGACTGCTCAGGGAAGGGTCTCCCTAACAGGAGGCTCACAGACTAGTCGTGCACAAAGGGCTGAGCTTTCTTGGGGCATTGACAGACAAATTAAATGCTAAGAATCAGAGACATCTCCCTTTTTCAAGTGACACAATTTTAGATCATAATTCTTTACAAAACGTTACAGGTTCTGTTTGCCTACTATCTTAGCAACTCCATCTCCTCTTAGTCTTTTATTTGCACTTACAATGGGTTTTGTGAGGTAATTGTATTCTATCTGGATAAACTGAGCAACTTGACAAAATACTGCAAGCTTGTTACTGGAGAAAAGGTTCAAAAACTGAATTGAGACATTTTAAGTCAGAAGGCTGTCGGAGACATTCTTCATAATAGAAATTCATCTTCCCAATCAGTCAGAAAATGTAGTTACTCAATATCAACTCCTCTTTTTAAGTGCACTTAAAGACACTGTCAAGTTTGAATTGCTCTACCTATAGAAAAAATCTACTTTCAGAATTACTTTCTCCATACGGGCAAAGGTGAATAATCACCTGGGGCAGAAGGAGAGCTCTTGGCCTCTGATTCCACTAATGAATCACCCAGAAAAAGGAAGACTTGACACTTAGGCTGAGGTTATCTAAGATTTGACTTTGATATCATGGATAGCACCAAAAATGAGAGGCTGAGGTTATCTAAGATTTGACTTTGATATCATGGATAACACAAAAAATGAGAATCTTATTTTTTAAACAGTTTGCTTAGACTTTTCACAGCGGGTGAGCAAAGATAATACGAAAAACCAGCAAGTGCCTCAGGCATGAAAAAAGGTAAAAAGAATTGCCATCAACCTCAAGAGCATAGGTTAGAAGAGGGTCATTTTAGAATGACCCTGCAGATACTAATGTCAGCTAAGCAGAAGGATAATTGTGATTTTCATACTGTAAAGAAATGTATAAAGAATGTAGCCTGGCTTTCCTTAAACATCTGCACTTTATTTACAAAGGTTCTCCTAGTTCCAGGAGACGTGGGTGGTGGACTGAAATGAAGGTGTACTCTATACAAATGAAGATATACCAGTCGAATTAATGCAAAAATATCTAATGTTTCAAAGGTCACAAGGTCATTCTGAAATGACACCATGTTTCACTATAAGAAAGTGTTACATTGTCACAATTTCCATTTTGGCCTTTAGTCTTGGCAAGAGAATATCTCAATACAGGCAAAGGCAATATTTTTATATTTTAGTATAATTTTCATGTGAACAATAAAACCTCATACACAAATATTTTGATAAGAGCACAATGTTTTCACTACATCTGTCTATATTAGGCTGTCATTAAATCATCTAACAATATATTATTTGAATAATGAGGGCCTGCAAAGCTATGTCATTCCAATGGCATGACTGATTCTTCAACTGTTCCTTCTCCCGGGAAGGAGCAATTTTAACTTGGTCCCTAAACAGCTTCTTCCTGCTCTTGTCCCAAAGTGAGAAGTCTAGGGATGAATGCATGAACCCTTAGGGTCAAAATGGGGCAAAAAAGGCCCAGGTCAATTTCAAGTGTATTAAATTTATAGTTTCCTTGGAAATATCTCTGGTGAGTTATCTCTCATCAGTGTGTGTAGTGTTTACTTGATCCTAGTTGTGTGCAGACACATTTTAATATGAATGTCCAGGTGTAGCTTCAGAAAGCTCTTTCACTTCTGACTCCTGAAAGCTGATGTTTTATGACTTGTTTAACATCTGTCTTCAAGGGAGAACTCTACTCACCATATTTTTAAACTGGCTCTGTCAGGAACTTTTATTTTGTTTTCCCTCCACTGTTTACCCCTTTACATTTATGAAGAGCAACCAGAGCACACCCTTCCCTTCACTTTGCTAAGTTCTTTAAATTAGATTCTCAAAATCATTCATTGACCTAGCAATATCTCCTCTCCTTTTATATTTAGTATTCCTTTTTTTTTTTTTTTTTCCCATGTGACTTTATGGAAGTACTGCATTTGCATTTCTCAGGAATGTCTGAACCATCAAGTTTCCACCGCTAAGAAAAAATGCTGCCTTGCAAATAGACTTATAGTTCTGTTGCACTGAGGAAAGGATGATAAACACTTCATTCTGGATGACTGACTCCTCTACACCTCACTACTGAAAAAATTATGAAAAACATGACAACATCATAGTCTAGATTAAACTGAGTGAGTCCTTCTTGTTCTCATGAAAAAAGTTGAGAGTTTGGTGATTTTCAGTAGGAAAGGATTTCCTGTTTTACTGGATTTCCTGTTTTACAGGATTTTCCTGCAGGAAAGGATTTCAAGTTTTACTCTGATATGTCTAAGGGGCAGAAGTACTAACATTAAGTTACAACTTCATATCAGCATTTTTTACATTGTTGTATAGTTAATATTCAGGATTTTTGCATAATATTCTGAGGGGTACATTCCCTATACTGTCTGTAGTCAATAAGTACATGCAACATACTATTTAAATGAGTATCTTGTACTAAATCTTATGAGTAAGATCCAGCTCACTCTGTTTAAATGTCTGGAATGTACTTCAACTTTAGGTTTGTGGTATAAAGGTCCTTTTTGTGCTATTTTCAGGAAGACCATTCAAAGCCTCCCCAGAAAAATGATTGGTGACTTGTTAAGCTTCAGCATCTTAATGGTGGAATGCATGTAATCTAACCTCCAAATAATAATAATGCCTTATTTTTTGGAATGGGATCAACTGCCTTTGAGACCGGCTCATTCATCGATTTTAAAATAATGTTGGATCAGTATTTTTTAGCCAAGTGTATGATCTATTGATCCAACAGCCCATTTGATACTCCTACTTTGACATGAGCCCCCTAGGTATACCTTTGATATAAAATCATTCAGTCCATACTTTGAAGGTTCAGATGGGAAAAAACAGGCCTGTACAGTATTCTGCACTAAATTAACTAAGCAGACATTCAAATAAACTAGTAAAAAACATAGATTTGCTTTCAGATAAGGTCTTAAGACACAACCTAATATTCTCATCTCCACCCTTGGTTGTGACAAAAATCAGAAACAAGCAAAAAAATGACACTGCTAAAGGTAAACTGCATGTGGGAAACAACTACCTCTTCAGTTATACTTTCAGAGGGGGAAATTGTCAGTCTGCAGTAGGCAGCGAGTGGGATGGTGATGAGGAGCTGTCTGTAGGCTGTGGTCACCTCTTAACCTAGATCAGCACCAGCTGGGCCAATACATCCAACTCTACCAGTAACATTCTATTGTATTTAGAAACTTTTGAATATATAGCACAGAATTTTTGTCTTTGCACATAAATTAGAAGGTACTGCAATTACATTTCTTCATGTCACTGACTTCATTAATTATTAATTATGGCTCAAGTGTAGCCATGGACTGAGTCAGATAAGGTGTCATAAGGTCAGTGCTATTTTACACGTACAAGAACGAAATGTTCCCTCTTATACCAGTCAGTTCTCTGAAATGACATCTACATTTCCCTGAATTGCAAAAAGCCAAGTGCAGAGTAAATCAACAGCACTGAGATATGAAGAAACATTCAAAACCAAAAATGACAGAGCATTTCTTGCTTAATTAAAAATTACAAAACAAACATTTATTTCCTCTTCTTGAATTTTATTTTTCAAACCAGCTTTCTTTTTTTCTTTCTTTTTTCTTTTTCTTGATAAGTTCTTAGAAGGTCAAAGAAGATGGCAATCCAGTTTAAATGGATAAAAGGGAAAAGCTTACATTGACCCTTATGAAATAAACATCATAAAAAGTTTTTGTGTGTAAGAGAACACATAGCACTAAAATGGAACAAGGAAAGGTGTTGAAAGTAGCACCAAAACCGGTGTGCAATAATAAACCTTAGTCATGTGCTTTTAAAAGTCCACTGAAGTCAGTAAAAATTTTCCTTCTGTATCACAATTCATTTGTACAATGCTTGTACCAAAAAGCTATGCTTCCAAGAAAAATTGACAAATATTTATGGGGGAAAATATTTTTCCAAAAGGAAATTTAATCACAGAACAATGGAATTTCCAGTTTGGATCAGTATCTATCTCCAGGGGAATGCTACATGAGGGAAATTTCAGAAATAAATCAACAGTAAAATTTCATGTACTTAATTCTGTATCCCAAAGGACCAATTCTGAAGAAAAATTGAGAGATATTTGCGCCACCATATTTCTTTTAAATGGGTCTCCAGTGAAGAGGAAAATAAATTCATTGCTGCTTGGAGTTTGAGACAATGAGTGGGTATAAGATTTTTGAAAACAATACAATTGTTATTTCAAATATAATCTTCCAGAGTCTTATCTTACCTCTGAATAAATTTACCTTGCCGTATATGTAGTCATGCACCTGATTTCACTTGTTGTATAGTCTAATATAGCTACTAGTTAAAGGCTAAAGATAGATTTTTTTTGTTTCAAACCTCTAGAATATCCATTACTGAGAAATAAATTCCTAAAAATAAAAATATTTCTTTCTCTACCTTTATTCCCATTTTTTACCGTGAATCCACTGAAAAGACCCTTTTCCAAAATTCCATAAATTATAATGAAACATTTTACTTACAGAAAATATTTCTTTTAAATGTGTGTTTTTCAAACTCCTTGTTCACATGCTTAGGACCATTTTCTGGTTAAAGCAGAGATATGACTCAGGAAATCTCTGTTCTAGTTATCAAGCTGTTACTGATTTACTGTGAGACTCTGGACAAATTCTTTTACTCTTTGTGCCTCTAGTTCCCATATATATATATAAGATGAGGACATTATTCATTAGGCTTTTTAGATTCCTTCGAAATCTTCCAAAGATGCTCAATATTATGATTAATTATTACTATCAATATACATATAGAATAATAAACACTGACCACATTGTAATGGCAAAGCTGTCTCTGGGATGTGTAAAGTATTCAGATATGAGAAAATGAGAACTCTTTCAAATGTTAATCTAATGGTATTTGAAATTTGAGACAAAACAGAATGATTTTTTTTTTTTTTTCTTTACATGACTGCAACTTCTTTAATCCCACAAACCAAAAATTAGTCTGGTTAGTTTTATCTTTTGATTAATATGGCCATGTTTTTTAAAGAGCAGCTGAATAAATTTCCAGATATTAACTAATTATAGACTGCTAAGAAAGTGCATAGCTCTCTCTGAATGTATATATGGCTAAAGATGTTGGGGTTATAGTTTTAACTTTGTAAAAATAATTCTGGTTTCCTTATTTACTAAAATGTACTTAAAATAAAAGATGATTTTATAGTTTTAGAACTGCCTATCAAATTTAATGGCAATACAGTATAAATGACATATTAGTTGCTGGTTTAAGTTTATACCTTGCCTTTTAGAGTCTCCAAAATTGGATCTCTACATACAGGGTGGTACTGACAATTAAAGTACTCAACACCAAGAATAAAACCATCTGCATGGTAGTCCTAGTAATGATTCAAATGAGAACCTGGAATGCTATTGCCATGGTTTTTTTCTGTACATGCTTGAAAAGTTTTGCCATTGCAACATAATTACAAATGACCAGAAAAGGAAGGATTTTGTCTTATAAACTTTTGTACTAAAAGTAAAAATGAAACAAAAACATAAATGCAATTCAGCCATGGGAAATAAATATGTGAGTTCTTTATCATTTATGCTTTATTATCATAGGAAATTATTCAAGTTGCTGGAAAAGGATTGTAATAGACAGTCTGCAACCCTGTCTCATTTAGTGATGCAAGGGAGGTAAGATTCTCCCCAGTTCTTCAACACAGCTCACTCATGTTTGACTTGGGCTGGGAGCACAGTCTTTGTTTTCAACAGACTCCTTGCCATTAATGATGACTTAGACAGAAAACCTTTTGTCCTGGGTTGATGCTATAGTGTCAGCTTAATTATTTACCAAGTAGGAAAGTACCAATTGTTCCCAGTCATTATGGAGATTCATGTTAAACTGATTTCCCACTCCCAAAATGTTGGAGTAAAAAAAAAAAAAAAAAAAAAAAAAGTAAAATAAGCAGTGTCTCATAAGATTAACAACTTCAGGAAAGCATGCTTTATATAAAACTGATGTTGCATAAGACAAGATAAACATTGGGCCATATGTTTCAGTAGCACTTAATGCTAAAATTGCTTCAAAATCTTGAACACAAGATAAAATTACCTTTGCTATTAAAGGAGAACCATAAGGCTGTGCTAAGCCTAAAAGAAGCACTACAAAGGAAAAATGCATATTTTTAATGAAAGTACAGAAAAGATCTTACTAAGTTCAGCAGTCATGTAAGGTTATTGGAAAAATTATGCAAATTACTAGAGAGATAATTTTTTTGCCTTATGTAGTCCAAAATTTAATATTATCAGCTCTTTGTTCTGTATCCCAGCATAAAACTGTGTGTGTGTCTTTGGTTCCCACCTTACATAACAAAGGGATTCACAAAATTTACATTGCAGTTTGGGGTTTTTTCTCTTAGACTGAATTAATCAGTATTAGCTGTTAAATAATATTTAAATATTAAATGAATAGTAAACAGTTAGCATTACCTAAATCAATAATTAAAGACATAATAATTGAATGATTGGTTAAGGGTAATTCCTAGGCTTAAATTATGGTTTGCTGAATTTCATATACTTTTGTACAAAGCCTTTTCAGTGATGTGGATGAGATTCATTCTCTTTATATGTCAGACGAACTCATTTCATCAGAACTAGCTGAAAGTCAAGGTAAAGGACTGAAATTTAGTGAAGATACCATCAGGCACTTTCTTGTAAACATCCTCTATCAGGAGCTTCATTTTTACGCTTTTGATAGGATTTGACATTAGATATATTGACTTTTAGTACTCTGTATGTAATGGAGTTTAGAGAACCTAGAGGATGATTCAATAGGCTAACTAGTATGTTTTCAGTTTAGTTATCTAGATAATGATGTTTACTGGCCTGTGAAACACCCCAGAGCACCTGAGTTGTCTCTGTAGATATGGCAGATACTACATAAAATCCACAAGTGACCCCCATGCATTTCCAGAGAGAAAGGCAGAAGACAGAAAAATAACCTAAACTTTTAAAATAGGAGAAATATGTGTGTGTTCCTGTTCTCTAAATGTTGTTGACTCTGAAGATTTGATTTCAGCTGAGAGTTTAAATTCATAATATAGATTCACCAAATTTTAGAAACCTCAAATGATGTCCCATGCCACACTCTGTGTCTGAATGTCTCTCTTTGTCGCCTATGAAACAGGAAGTAAATAATATTCCTGGTTTGGATGTAGTGGAAGTTTGGGTTTGAAATCCCATTATCTAAAGATCTGATTGATAATGTTGAACCTTCAGAGAATTTACTTTAGGTGCTTGAAAATAGAAATTTAAAGCACAGTTTCAAGGTTGTTATGAGCTTTGGGAAGATACACAGAAATCCTGAGAGTAAAAATGTTTTTGTTATTCCCTGATAGATTTGGAGCAGGAAGGGAATAGGAGAGTGGCCAATTCAGATCCAGTGGAAGAACTAGAAATGTTTTAACTAATTGTCTAGAAAACAATTCTACCGGATCAGCCAACTAAGTGTTAAATGGAGAAAAGGCTTGAATTGTTTCCTGCTTGTAAAAAAACTAGCTTAAAACTCTGACCCAAGGAAATTGAAAACTAATTAGACCGAGCATATCTGAAAACTCAAAAATGTAAGCTCAGCCTTTCTTTTAAAAATTAAAAAGTGAAATGTTCAAGTCAGTAGGTATTCTATCAGGCTTGGATTGTAGAGTAAAATATTAGATAGTATTAAACAAATCCCACTTATGAAAACCAGAAATAGAAACTATCCAGAATTAAAGTAGTATTAGAGACTTAATTGATATCTACTGAAATAGCAATAAAACATAAATAAGTATTATATTAGAATTGGTGAGGCAGAAAAATAATGGAAGAATAGTTTTGTGAATCCTAGTATTCTGAACTCCATCCAACATGTCCTGTATTCAAGTTATTATTTACTTCTTTCCAAAGATATTCAATTTTTTCATTGAATAGTAAGTCTTCTCCAAAAATCTAAGTTGGTGACAAACTTGGTAAGGTCATAGACCTTAAAGTACAGACCAGGTACAAAAAAATCCCAAACAAAACAAACAAAATACAAAAACACCCCCCACTACAACAACCACAACAAAACCGCAATCCAGAAGCAGCAACTTCCTTCAACCTGGTGTAATAGTCTGCTGTATTTCATGGTAGCCTATTTTTGACAACAATACAGAGAAAGTTTGCATTTATCAGTTCAATGGATAAATAACAGATTTTCTCCAGGGAGTCAGAGTATCTCTTGCATGTGTGAAAAAGCACAAGTGTGTTGCTTTAACATTTCCTGTTTAATTTTATTTCTCTATTGGGGCACCTTGGAGCTGCAATGTTTTAATTCTACTAAAGGAGTTTACTTCAAGTTACAGGTGGAATTTTTATTGTTCTTCTGTCAATATAGTAACAGGGAATATAGAATTAAACTCATGTTTTAAAATTGTGATTACCTCCTAGACTGCTAATGGTAATACTGAGAACTTGGAAGAGCTACAAAGGATGTTCTGAGATAGTACACTTGTTTGACAGTTGCAAGAATGTATTTCACATTTCTCAGCAGCAGAAAAAGTCCCTGGCAAGCAAGCTTTTTGCTAAAAATTGTTCTTTAATAGCACAATATTTCCCAAGTATTGCTTTTTGGAGAGGTATTCTTAATCTCACAGCCACTATCAAAAGTTAAAATGGTGCAAGAATGAAATTTTTTTGTCCTTTTTTATTTAAATATTATTTTAAAATACTATTTAAAAAAAAATTTGTTTTGTGCTGATAAACTACAATTTAACTGGAGAAAAAATTATTGACAGCTGAACAAATACCTGTAAAACCACTTTGGACATGCTGAAAATTAGCTCACAAAAGGGATATGAGCTTCAGCTTGTTTTCATTAATAATGGCAAAATTCACCTCTGAATTGACCATTTATGTGTCTAAAGAAAGATTAAAGAGAAGAACTGTGTTATTGTGTTCAAGATTCATGGGGCAGCCTTCACTTTTGTTTATTAGAAAACAGGAAGAGAGAAAACAAAGCTGAAAAAAAAAAAAAAAAAAGAATGAGAGAGTTATGTAGAGCGGAAAGAAAACCCAGTCTATGGGATTTAAGTGTCCAGTTTGATTTGTTGGACACTAGAGGAGGTAGGAGCCAAAAGTGAGGTGCCAGATTTTATCCCCTTAGGAATCCTGGCTAATGAGGAAGTTTCCAAGGTAGGTAAGATTTGTCCTCATTCTAAAGTATCTTGTTCCCTCCACCAAAATCTCTATAAAGCTTTTGAAAACTTTCAATCACTGTTTTGGAGAGGATCAAAATAATGAAGTATTTTGCAGAAGCTCAATCTCACAGTAGTGACTGCAGCTCAAAACTCTGAACTGTGGACCAAGGTGCTGAGACCATGTTCCTCTGCCTTTTAATTTAATGGCAGAGAGAGGGATATTTTTATAATTGCTGATTATATCTCACAACTTGAAAGGGAACTTTTCCACTGTTATCAAAACAACAAAGGGGAACTGGGGAATAATGGAAAAAAGGTGACACAGTGCATGTCAGAGATGGAAAAGGCACCGGATGGGAATGGCAGGAGACCGAGAGATAGCTAGAAACTTACTGTATTTATTTCTGCTGTAGAAGGTGCTCAATCTGTGGAATTAAGGGGGAAAAAATGGGTCTTGTTAAGCAGGTTATTAGCTTTTCTCCATGGATGATTTTCATTTTCCTTGAACCAGTCATGCTATCCAACAGAAACTCATTTGTTTGGTAATGTAATATGATCTTTCCACAACTTCTTACTCATTAGATCTAAATTTTTCAAATTAATAGATATGAAGAAAGAAAAATACATCACATGATCTCCTTGTGTAGAGTTTTATAGACATATAAAAAGAATTGCAGCAAGAGAAGTAAAGTCTAGCACATACTGGGTGTTAGGTTTGTGGGGTTGCTGAAAGTGTTGATAGTGTCTATATCAAGATCTCAAGTGAAGTGCAGTATTTTCTGTTTCCAGGGGTTATCTATGGAAAAGGACCTCATGTTCACCATCAAAGTTTAGAAAACCTCACATTTATTTTTGAACAATAAATAGCTAATAAGCTAATTCTCTTACACTGCATCACCAACAAAATATACAAAATTTGATTAGTTGCTTTTCATTCTTATGTCATTTGTCATGTATGATCCATGCTGTCAAATACATTGAACAAAGAAAACAGATTTTAACTAAGAATTTTTTATTGATACTGAATGAATTCCTTTTATAAAATTTAATTGCTTTCCATTAAAAAAGTATAAATATCCTTAGAAATTCTTAAAGACCTTGACAATACAGTTTGAAAGGAAAAAAAGAATAATATCTATTCTTTTATATTAAAAAAAAAAAAATACAGAAGATTCCAGATATTTTTTAAGTGTGGGGTAGTTGTTTGATTTCTTTTTTTCTTCTTGTAGTTGTGCATTTCCTGCCCTAGATATTTCCAATAATTTCCTAAATTAATATAAAGGTTTGAATCATTAAATGAAAGTTTTTATTTTATGAAATTTAACTTTCATTTAACTCTCTCAGTAACAGTCTTAAGCTTGTGACAGTAGTAAAATTATATCTAGATACACAATGTGCTGTAGTAGTACAAACTGATTGTTTTTTTTTCTTTACAGCTATCTAAACAAAATTTGGAAGGGGAAAGTGCATACAAATATATCAGTCTAGAAGTGACAAGGATAGCTTTGCAAAACATATTTTAAATGATTGAAATATACATTCAACCACTGTGAAAACATACACTGTTTTTTTCCTGAGGTAGACACAAGAATTGAGGTCTTAAGAGTTATAGCAACGTATTTAAGGGTTTGATCCCTCTTCCAGTGTAATCAGACAGACATTTTTCCAATTATTTCAGAAAGACAGAAACTGAGACTCAAGATTTCCTGTAACATAATTCTTCTCATATATCTCTAAATCAATGTAGTCCTACTCTAGTGTCTACATACTGATGTCTTTTCATCATAAACATTACAATTGGCTATTTAACTTTGTAAAATCCTTCCTTTAAGAAAATGAGCTTGCTTCTAATGGTGTAGAGTCTGAGAGAGAAAGAAGATTTTGTTACATGCAGAATACACAGGGGTTGAGAAGGCACAGCAAGGAGTAGGGAGAGAGCTTTGCCATATTGTATGTTGCAGACTTGTTAATGGTGGCTTAGACTTGATTATTACTTGGAGGCCTCTATATTTCTTGTCTGGATTGCAAAAGAAAAATTGGGCATTTGGAACTGCCTATGTTAAAGTCTTATGCTTCTATATTTTTCTAAAACCCATCAAATTATGCAGAAATCCCACAGATTTCTTTGCATTTTGCACGATTTCTTCCTTAAGAAATACTTTTGCAGCATAATGGAAGACTACACATGCATAGATGTGCTATTTGTATGACTGGTTTTCCTTGCCTAAATTGCATATTTTTTAAAAAATACACAAAGGCCCAATCTAAAATATTATTAATGTTTGTGAGTTTGGTGTGATCCAAATCTTGCTAAAGAACCAGTCATCAATTAAACTAGTATTCAGCAAAATCGTAAAAGAATACACCTCTGTATTTTCCTGAAATGCAAGGACTTTGTTTATGTCTTAAAAGTGGAGACAGTTGGTATCCAGGCTCATAATTTACAAATATAAAGATATATCTATCCCATTCTTCCTGCTTGTTCCTCAACAAACTCCTAGAATGTAAACAGATCAAACTCCTTTAAAAACCTAAGTTTCATAGAAAGGTTCATTACAGAAAAGATTCAGGATCATACCATCTTTTAAAGTACTGTACTTTGGATCTGTATTGCCATGCAAATGAAAACAGTCTCTCAAAATGAAACAGGCTGGATTTTCAAAGAAGCATTCCCAGAAATGCTTTAAAGTCTCTCTGTGGAATATGGGTATACAGCATCATGCCATTTTTGGTCTTCTAATACTCAAGCTCTGTCTGGAAAATGCATCTTTAAGCCTCTTAGAAAAAGATTTTTAAAACAGTGGCCTGAGTTCCCTGAGATAAAGTCTGGAGCTGACATTTATTCTACTCTAAAAAGGAAAAGGAATGAAAAAGAATAAAGAAAATTATAGAAAAAGAAATTTCCAGGAAGTAGTGGTTACTTCTTGAAACCTAAGCAGAAAGGAAATTTTACCTATTAAAAAAAAATTCCCTCATGTTTCTGCTGTTTGTTTGTAAGGATAAGAAATAATTTGTCATCACACTTTTCCCTCTCAATTGACTGTATAAGATGATTTCAATATCTGCTTTGTAATCTAAGACAAGTAGAGTTAGCAACATTTTGGAGACATCTGGAGAATTATTTCCAGTTAGATAGCATCCCAAAGAATGTATTTTAGTTAAGTTTTCCTCTGAAGTAATTGCTAAATTGATAAATTGTTCATGTCAGATTTATAATGCTGTTAAAGACTTCAGACTCTTTGAGGCTGTGGAGCTCCTTTACTGCCTCTTCAGAGTCTCAGTGATTTCCAGCCCAATCCCCCAATCTCTTCAGAGCATGAGCTCTTAAGATGTGCAGACGTATTAAAAAGAAGAGAATAGATAGCTGATTAAATTTTTATAACTGCATACCTACATGCTATAGAGGTTAAAGTGGCAACCTATGTGAAAAAAATTATACTTAAGAATATAATTGTTACCTATCAAATCTAGTGAAGTTATGAAATTTCACAAGTAGCCTCATGATTTCATTTCTCACTTTTTATTCTCTTTGACACCACTTTATGTCAATAATGGCACTTGCATTCAAAGTACTATTTTTTTGAAATGGAGAAATATTTCATATTCAATGTCGTACTCATACAGTCATACATTTGCTCATATGTTTGTAAGTATGAAATCAAGGTAGAGGGTGTGTGTTTGGTTTGAATAGAAGAGTGGTTTTAGGAGCTTGAAGTTATTTTCTTAGATTTTATTCCATCTCCTAGAAGTCGTCATTTGAAGTTCTGTTGAAGAAGAAATAGCTACATCTCTGAGTATGGGAAGAACAGAATTGAAAAATAGCTCAGCACAATCCAGCTACAGTTTTCAGAACACAGGTCAACAAGTACTTGTGGAACTTCTAAATATAAATTATTCCTAAGGGGAACAGGTGAAGTCTTGGCTCTTGCAAAATCAGTGGTTCCACGTGCACTGTAGCCAAGATTTAATTCAGTAGCCTTTGAGTGCTCACAGTGATGTTATATGACCATATGGACTCTTAAAATGAATCTGTTCTTAATGAAACTGTTTGGCAAAAATAAGGAGATAGGAAAGTAAAGTGATATCTCATATTGGTTCAAAAGGTTGTTGTTCTCCATTTTCTACATTAAGACAGGGAAAGATGAAGAACGGAGCGTAGGATGACAAACCTTCCCCCACACCAGTTAGAAACAAAATATGCTAGAGAAAAGTAACAGAAGGTGAAAAGAGATTGATTAAGTGAGAAATGAGAATGCATACATTCTTTCAGTTCTGCAAAAACACGAGATTTTGCAAAAAATGGTATCTGAAACCCAGGAGCATCAATTTCTGGATGTAATAGTGAACTTAGTTTTGTAATTTATTCTTTATTGAAATAACTTTTTTCTTTAAGTACTTTCTGGTCTTCAACTCAGAATTAATATATCTACTTCCAGAAGGAAGCAAATTAAAAACAAAGAAACAAAACCAAACCAAACGAATAAAAACAAAACACCTTCAACCAAACAGCCACAACAAACAATCCCCCCACGAAAACCAAAACAAACCCCCAAAACAAAGCAAACCCAAACAAAAACAAACAAAATCCCCCAACCAAAAACAAACAGAAAAACCCTCAAAAGCCAAAAAATAAAAGAAAAAGGAGAAAAAAAAAAACAAAAACCACACCAAAAAAAAAAACAAAAACACAAAAGAAACATCCCCCCCACAAAAAAAAAAAAAAAAAAAAAAAAAAAAAAAAAAAAATCCAAACAATGAGGTAAAAAAATAAAAGAAAAATTAGAAAAATTTAACAAGTAGCAGTGATTTCTTCCTGGGCTCTCTAATTTGGTAGTCAACAAAACTCTCTGAGAATACAGAGTCTGGTGCAATCTCAGCGTTTTCTTCAAGTCATTTGGGCTTCACAGTAAGAATAAGTTACTTTGTTTCCTAGCAGCACTGGTAACTTCACATCTGTGAATTTAAAGTAGTCTGATCTTGGTCTGTGTCTGCAGAGAGGCTGAAAGAGTATCTTCAGGAGTTATGAGCTGTACTTGTCATCTGCCACAGGACTCAGTGGATGGTGCAATTATGCAGCTGATTAATTTGGCTGTTTTCCCCATGTTTCAAAGAGAATTCAGCATTTTTGCTGTGCAATCCACTATTGTGCTGTCATTAGGCATCAAAATTTTGTATTAGTGTACTGTCTTTGCAAGCCATTTCTCTTTTCCTCCTCTTTCTGCTTCTAGTGAATTTACCTTTCTGAGCTGCAAACTGTGCTGGAACTGCTGCTCAGTCTGCAGAACAGCCCAGAGGAAACCAGAACCTGAATATGGTCAGCTAGGAAGATGATTTCCTTGCAGCTGAATACAAGTGCTCCCCCAGTAAATATTACAGTAAGAAAGAGCATTCTGTTTGGTATCATCTAGGAATTAACCAATTAAAAAAAAAAAAAAAAAAAAAAAAAAAAGTCACCCTCAAATCTAATTCCTGTGACTGATCAGGCTATCTGAAAGTTTGCAACTGTAAGCAGCAATCCTGTCTGCATTACAGAGGAACAGAAAACAAGCTGAAACAGCACAAGATTAGTAGTCATTCCAAAATAAGTGCTTCTGGAAACTGAAGGGGCCTTGTGGCACTAAATGTGGATACTGTTGGCTGCACAACTTGATTTTGTTCCAACACAGTGTAGTCAGGGCACCCAGTCATCACAGTGCAAATGTTGAGAGTACAATAAACTTTATCTGGATTCAAAATTATCACATTACTGAAAGCAGTTTTCCTGTTAGGCATACCATTGATCTGTCGAGCCACTGGCAGGGCGACTGCAGTAAGGCACAGGTTGACATCTCTATTCCCCTCAGGGCAGCAAGAAAAGGGTCTCCTGGGAGAATTTACAATATATTAAAAGACCTCAGTTCATAATCTGAGCATGAGAAACTTCCAATAAAGGTTGAAAAAGCTATAAAAATAGGAATTTTCAAAGGAACCTGGCGGGAAAGACGCCGTTCAAAGAGACTGTTCTTCCATTGTAAAAATAACTATGGATTATTAAAGAAGTGGCAGTTAATCTGAAGAAAGCACATGCTTAAAAATATAAGTTATTTACTAATTGTCTTAAAAAATAACAGTCAGAGAAAAAACTTGTCTATGGGTTGGAAAGGATACTTTCAAGGAAGTGGTTCCTGGAATTGAGTCAAATTTGGAGAATAAAACAGCCACAGTTGGAAATTAACACAGAAAAAAACCACAAAACAAACAAATAGAATTCCATTTTTAAACCCTAGGTTTTTTTGCTCACACATGACAATGACACATTTTTTTCCTATTTCTTGAATCTCAGTACAGCACTCATGTAACTGTGGATATGAATGAGTCCATATTGTTTTTAGCTGCTAGGAATAATGCATGTTTATGATAGTCATCTCAACACAAATTTTTCTTTTAAAGACTTACATTTATATGAATAGTGATAAATTATGTAGCAGTTAAAAATCCAAAGAAGCCTAAAATCCTGACTATATTTTTTTTAAAAACTAAATCATTAAGAAATTATAGTGCATTTTGTCAGCAAAAATAAGTGCATTATTAAGCTTGTCATTCTGTGTTTGATAAAAATAATAACTTATTGGAACAATTTGGAACCTGAATTGCTGTGCATATTTGTTCATAAGAATTATATTTCTGAATGAAAATATAGTTTTGGATTTGTGTACTTTTTGTTTTTGTTTTGTTTTTTTTTTAATTTAGGAAATGGTAAATTCAAATATTTTTGTACAATACATATAATTTCATCTGGAATGGTGAATGCTTTTTTATTTCAGTTGTAATGAAAGGAAGGGAGAAAGGGAAGAAGGGAGGAAGGGAGTGAGAAAGCAAGGAAAGGAGGAAAGAAGAGGGAGGGAGGAAGGGTGGGCGGGAGAGAGAGAGCAAGAAAGAGAGAAAGAAAAGAAAGAAGAAAGAAATAAAGAAAAAAGAGAGAGAAAGGAAGAAAAATATAATTAATAGTATTTTAAGCATTTTGTGTTTAAATTTTGAGGTGCAACACACATAATTTGACAGGCTGACTAGGGCTAACAAGAAATCCCAAAGCAGATTTTTATTTAATAGAAATTACTGTATCACTCAATTTGAGTAAAAATTTGGTCCTTTCTGTCAAACTGCTTTGAAATTTCGAGTGCCTTAGTTGTGTTTCTACAGATGACTGATCTATCTTTCATAAGTATATACACTAGGATGGATGCTTCCATATAAGCTAGCAATGAACAATATATTTTTGAAACAACCCTAACCAGTAGCTATAAGGTACAATTCAGGTCAGTAAAATCCCCAATGTTTAGATCAGTGAGATGAAGGAGAAAATTAGATTTCAAAAGACATTTTATGAAATAGCTGCCTAAGACTGCTACAAGAGGAGTCTGTAAATAAAAGGCACTTCCAATCAGAAAGAGGTAAAAACCAGAACGTGTGGGAACTTGCAGACAGACAGCTCTAACTCAATCTCAGCACACATCAGCAGTTCTTAGAACTTTGCTGAGACATTGGGAAGTACCTTGAAACTCCTTTTTGTAAATACTGGTGTCATGTGGGGCCTAAAAAGTGCATCCTGAATACCACATCTTTGCTATTAATACATTACTAAAAATCTATTCTTTACATAAATTATTTAATTGCATCAATTTCATAGTTTTATGGCTGCATGCTTGTGAAAGAATAAAAATTAGGAAGAGATTCGGAGAAAGTCAGAAGTGACAAAGATTTTGCATACCAATAACAATGTTAACACTTTAAATTCAGTAATTTTTCATATTTAACAGCCCATTCTTCAAAGAGCCTTGGGACTGTTACTATGAAAAAATGAAAAGGATATCAAGATAAAGCATTAGTGAAAATTAACATTACCTTCTTTACAGAGAGAAATCAAAATTTTTAAAATTAGAAGTCATTCTTATTTTTCCAGCATTCTCTATTTCCATCTGATGAGTGTCCTCGAAAAACTCTTGGTCCTTTGAAAAAAAATTAAGAACATTTCTGCTTTTTATGAAAAAGGAGATTGTAAGGCATGTCAGCCAACTGCAAAATAGGCTTCTGCAAGGTCCTTTTGTGGGCTTAATCCCACTTTTAGATAAAATCAAAATGAAATTCCTATGGTATTAATCTTATACCCTTGTTAATATCAAATGGGTTTAGCTCAGTAATTCAACAATCTTACATGAGCTCAAAGGATTAATAAGGTACCATGACTTATTTTGAAATGTTGCCAAATTACCATTTCCTCCTTTTTTTTTTTTTTTTTTTTTTTTGTGTTGGACTGATTACGTTAATAATAACACAACAGTTTACTTCTAATCTCCAAAATCCTGAACTTTACAAGGGAAACAGTTTGCTGATCCATCAGCATTTATTAATGACACCAATTATGCTGAGGCCAAATACCATGATTACCACCACTGTGTGGTGCTTATACCATGAGGGAGAGAATGTTTTGTAACCCTTCAAAGTACAAGTGTCTCTTTTGAAAGAGCACCTTTGCCTGGAGGGACCTGGTTGGAATAGCAGATTTCTAAAATAGTCTAAAAGTATAGCCTTATACTATAATTATCGTACACTAGAAACCAAATAAGATTTAAAATTATTATAAATTTATGTGACTTTTTCCTCTTCTGTTCCCCGTAGCATAATCAGTATATGATAATTTCCCAAAATTTTGCAATTGTTCACAACATTCCCTAGAGAAAAATTCGATAAATTTATGAGACAGGGCTTTAGAATGCAAAAGAATTGGAAGAATAAGAGATTTATTCTTTATCTGCCAATTTGATTGTCTATCTACCTATCTGTCTGATCCACAGTCCATTATTCTTTTCTCTGCTTAACTTTTTTTCAAGATCAGTTGAACTCATAGGGGAATTTAAGTCTCAAGTACAAAGTACAAATAGCAAACTAAGAAAATGATATGGTCTGTAATGTAGCTTTTACCTGAAGGCTTGTCCAGTTTGGAAAAGTGTTTCTAGGCAATGCTTTTATGAAACATTCTTCCTCATAAGGACAGATTTTAATGGCACCAAGCTAGAGAAGCATAAAATAGGATTTTCTCTGGTGTCAACCTAAGAGAAACTTCAGGTTTTTCTAATCAAACATGTACAGTTTCAATCCTGACTTATGAGATTAATATTTAAAGCTTGAATAGATCAGAGAAAGGGAAAAAAGAAATCAGATAATAATTAAGGGCATGGTTTTGTCTGTTTGGAAATGGTCCTCTAACTAAGATTTCAGATGCTTAAAGAGTCTTTTGCAAATCTTTGCTATGATTAGAACAGGTCACAACATAAAAGCTGGTTATTTAAATTCTTATTCCATAGATTCTGCTTAATCAGAAACTTATCTTTACATAGACTGTAAAAGGTGGTGGTATCTGAAGTAGAGGAAGTAAATTTCCTGATATCACAGAACTGACTGATAGTAGAAATAATGACAGAAATACAACACTTATAGTTTGCTCTGATCGTGCTACTCCACTTTGTTGGAGAAGGCTAATAATGTGTAAAGTATGAGTACAAATAACTTGGTTAAGAAAAATGTTGCAAAGATTACAACATAAGTGCAAAACAATGTACAACATTTGAAGCTGTATAAGATGAAACCTAAATGAAAAGTGAGATAAAAATGGGTAAATGGTTTATGAATACATATTGTAAAATTAAATAAACCAAATAATAAAATCAGAAATGTGTTGCTAATGCAGTAGAATGGGAAACAAAGGACAGTACTCTGCACCTCAAAATTTAAACGAAAACCATGTCTTCTCATTTCATTTTGCTAACGTTTTATAAAGAAGATTAGAAGATAAAAGCAACAATTTATTGCTAAAGTTATAACTGCTATAGAATTGTGAAAGGATAATTATGGCTTTATTAATTTTATCATTATTTCAATAAGTAATTTTTGTGCATTTTTAATGTTCATTCATATTTCAAATGTGTTATCCCAAATGAACACGTAAATAACTCATTTACATCTCTGCCTTTGTTTGCAAAGAGCTCTCCTGAGGCCTCTCCATGAACTATGTCTTTTCTTTTTTTTATACTGTTTGTTCTCTGGTTTCGCTAGGTGCTGACAATTCATTACCTTCTGATCTCCCATCAGACATCCTCGCTAATGAACCAGAATGTTTATGGGCAGTTCACCTCCTGCAGCTCTAAAACATGTTTTCTACTATTCATTGAAAGGTTTAACTAAGCAACAGAGCAATAGCTTTGATTTACCTTTAGATACCGAAGAACAGAAGTGCCTTACAAGAACTTTTGGGAGAAGATTTCCTGCAGCTTCATAGATATTATTGTTTTTATAATAATGAAAAACTCATGTAATTAAGAGAGACAACTGGGTTATAATTGCATTAAGAGGTATTTAATTGCTACTTTCTTTATATTGTAGATTCTTGAACATTTATACTGCTTCCTAATTAAAATTCACGCAGGCATCAATGAACATGAAGTATGGATGTTAGTTATTCAGCTTGTTAGCAGAACTCTTGTAATAATGTCATATTTGAAAATGAAAATATAACCTGTTTACAACACATGTGGAAGAGTACATCAGGTTCACAGTTGGCATTGTTCAATAAGGGACTTAGAAACAGCAGCCTTCTAGTGCATTTACAGAGATCATTTCAAGTAATGTGGAATGGAAGGTTATTTAAAAGCATAGGGTCAAATTGATGCTAAGGTAATAATAACCAGAATTCATTGTCATAAAAGGATATCTGATAAGAACAGAAACAATTTTCTGCCTATTTACTTCTTGTGTCTAAAATAGTGGAGCTCTAATGTGTTTGTGTTAAATAAGAAGAGCCATAAACACTTATGGCTGAACTTCTGATAAAATTATGCTGGACTCTGGAACAGCTACAGAAGTGTGTAAAATAAGCATATTATAATTTCTATATAATAGATACGGAATTTTTATATAGATTTCAAAAAATACAAAAACAATACAGGACTAGTATCTAAAATAGCCATGGGGTCGGTATGAAAGGACAGAATAAAGTTGGTAAGTTAAAAAATGCAGTTATTAAAATATTTATTTATGTTCTTCTCTGCCCAAAGTGCTTCAAAAGAAATAAATTAAAATTTAAGTTCAAAAGGCCCATGAAGAAAAGTTAATATGCTAAGCATTGAAAAAAAGTGTCATTCCACCAGCAGTTGCTGAAACAAACCCTTTTCTGTTTGCCTTCGTTCTGGTTTAGCCCTAACCACTTCTGCCATGCCAATGTAAATGAGGAACCTTTTTAGCTCATGTCCTTTAACATTTTCTTCAGATGCAGCTGAAAATTAGTACATCCTTTATGCTGCAAGATATTCATATTCACAGGATTTAAAATACTTGTGACTAGTTCTATAAGTAATTTCATTCTATTTATGACCTAGTAGTTTCTTCTTTGCCTTATGGTGCCAGTTACAGTTTGCTTATTCACCAGTAACAGGCCAAACACACTTACTTTACTGTTGAAAGTTCTTCTCCTGAGTTCTGAATAAAAGCCCTTCCTTTCTTGTCCTTCTATTCCCTCTTCCCCAAGAATGTAGTCCTGCATTGAAGAAAAATATTGACAATTTGACAATTTTGACTGTGAAAGTCCATCTTCAATGTTTTGTCTTTTGTGCCAGACTAAATTCATGTTGCTATGGATGTTCTCTCTCTAGGGACATTTTACTGCTTCTGCAAAGTGAATATTAAAATTTGACTCAAGATATTTCTTCATCAGCCTGTGAATAAAGTTAATCTTTCTTTCCATTGTCTCTCAGATCTCTTAGCAGACCTTTTCCCCATTAATTGAATAAAAGAAAAAGAAGTTCCCATACTCCTCTTTATATTTTCATGGACATACTGTGTGAAAAATGCATTTTCATTTTTTTAATTAATACTAATCAGCTGATGCATTTTATAATGAGACCTACTTAATGTGAAATATTCTAGGGAAATATTAGACTCCAGACTATTTCCTAAGTGAGTGCTTTAGCTTCCAAGTAGCAAAAGACAGATTTCATTTCTTTTTTTAGTTTAGTCTAGATGACCAGAGTAAAGAATATATCTAAAATAGCTACTCCAAAATATTCTTATAGCCAATGGAGAGGTATTGACTGTGCTCTCATGGTAATGAAGACATGTAAAACAGAACAAATAAATCACTGAAAATAAATGTTTATGACATATCTAACATCCTCACCTGTGTTCTCCCTCATTCTCTTCTCACCACCATGGCTTTAGTCTTCTATTCTCATTCTCTCATGTATATTGACTGTTTGATGGAAATACTGAAAACCCACAGATCTAGGCAATGTGTAGTTCATCCAGAGCCCATAACCTGAAAACTAGGACATTAGTTACTAGACAATGTGAAAAAATGTTTGCAATGTGTATGGACAGAAGAGATTTTAGGTCATTCTTGGGAAGTACTAGCTACTTCTGTAATGCCTGAGTGCTGACACCATCTGCAGCCAGTCATGATGGTAATGAACAGAGTTGTAATTTCCAAGGCAGAGCAGTCATTATTTAAATGTCCTGACCACTATTTCTCAAGTCTTACAAGCGACCACCAACAAGTGCTGTCACTGACTTCAGAAAGAAATTGGAAAATGTATTTAAACACCTTATGGAACCATTTTACATACTTGGAAATCCATGTTTGATGAACTCTTGCCCTTCATGCAGATATGCTGCGGTAGTAGAGTCACATATGAGCAGGATCCCAAACTTCTCATAACTTTTGGATGTTTGCAAGTGCTCACAGAAATACAGACTTAGTACTTAGGATTTTTTTTTTTATATTGAAAACTCTTGTTTTATGAAATTCCTCTTTATTAAGGGACTTCTTGAGTTGCCTTCTCCAGCCCAAATGCAGAAATCTTTACAAGAAATAAGGACTGAACTGCATTATAACAGTGCAGGATCAACTAGTGTTTAACTAATAATAATCATGGAAAGTTTTCAAAATGAAATCACAATTAAAAATGTGACTTCACCTTTTAAAGACTTGGGTTTTTTCCCCCTCTGGTCATGCAGTCTGCTCATACATCTAATTTTCACCTGTGAATCTTGTCATGGATTAGTGATCAAATCAAAGAATTTTCCATTGGGATTTTGAACCTTCTGGGCTGTGGAAATAAGAAGTCTATAGATAAATAAAAAGTACAAAACTTGATCTATTATGAAGTTGAACCACCATGGTATATCTGGAAATCCAATAAAAAGTATATTCCTTTTTCACTCCCTCTAGTAGTTTTATAATTGAGTCTGAATAGAGGTGGCTGAATATACAGTTGCTCTGAGGTCAAGAAAGTGCAGGGATGATAGTTCATATAAATTACACATATTATACTACTACATTGCAAGGATCAGTGCATTCTTAGGAAATTCCCATTGCTTAACTTTTGCACTTTCTCTGCAGATATTGCATTGACACTGATACATAGGACTATGGTTAGAGCTGATCTCCCCCTAATATGATCAGTCTGATGACTTTTATTTCATTTTGACAGCTGTTATGCAATGCATGACTAGTGAACCTGATCTTCATTATTTCCTCTCTCATTTTCCTTTGCACTCCTCTTTTAACTCCAGAAAGCTGATTGTTCCATTCATTTCAAGGCACCACATAACAAAAAGAGCAGGGAACATTGCACACAACACAGTAAACTGCATCAAATATGCAAACCTAATATGATGGAAATTCTACTTATATATTTTGTAGAAACCTATCCAAGCCCCAAATGAACTTTTATACTGTTTAAATATTTCAACAACAGGTAAGATGGAGGTGTCACACATTAAATCCTGGTACTACACACCTTTAATGTCCTGAACCACCATTGAATTCAAGAGGATTTCTGTGAATTAGAAAGGGGAGAAACAGTTAAGCCTTTTATTATCCTTGGTATGTGAATATGTAAAAGTGGTATATACATATTTTAAAAGAAATATAAATATTTTGAATATAATATTGGTAATAAACACATATTTAGAACTTAATCCCCACTAAGGCCCAGCCCAGCTCAAAGCCTTTCTATGACTCTATGAGTCCCTTACCCTCTCCTTTCCCCACTTTTTTATTTCTTTCTGTCATGTTTAATCAAATAATAGAAAAGAGTGGCTATAAAAAAGCAAAAAATATTTCCATTAAAAGAGAAGAACAGAGAATCAGTGTTAGACATCCTTCTACACTGGAAAAAAATCCCCACTATGCTGATTTTTCTATACAGCTTAAATACAATCCAAAGACATTGCTCAGGCACATTTAAATCTCTTGACAATAATAACAGTGATTCTTCAATGATATCAATAGGTAATCATTTTTTATGTTTATCCCCCATTCATGCCATAGATTACCACAGTTCCAGAAGGATGAGATGTTTAATAGCAAGAGTATAAATTACATGACTGGGAAGAAAGTTTCAAGGACAATCAGTTCCCATTGTTCAAAGTAACATTCTTTGACCAGTTAGCTCTATGACTGAAGAACTCTCTTTATTTTGCAGCACTGAATGGCTAGATGAGTAGGGTGGATTTTAGGCTATAAATTCCTCCAAAGGATATATATTTAGGATTTTCTGAACTCTAGTTACTACACTGAACTGTGGCTAAAAATGTAAATATTTAATACATTTGAGGTGAACAATCTTAATTAGATTAACTCAGCATGATCATCACTGATGCCAGTGAAGTCAATAGATCAGTTCTTTAACATATTTCTTTATAAAATAATTTGGTTTATGACTATTACACTATATTAGTACACTTATCAATTAGATTATGTTGAAACAATCTGACTTTCATAGCATAGAAAACCATAACTCCTAATCTGTTTTACTTGGAATCCCATATTAAAATATTTTACTAGATGATGACATTATAATTAAATTTATTTTTACGTAACTTAAAAAAAAAGCACCATATATATATATTTTGGTCAATTTCATGTACTTTTAAAATATTGCTAAAATTACAGAATTTTGACATTTAGGTAAAGTTAAAAAATAGTTAAGACACATCCTGCAAACTTTGCTTGGCATCCTTTCCCATATCTTCTCTACTTTTGGTAGCCACAGCGGAATTAATATTTGAGGGGTCAAGTGTTTTAGTTAGAACTACAAGTGTCCATGCAATGGACAGATTGCATTAGATGTATTTAATTTTTTTTCATATTTTGGCAAAAAAACCCCAGCCAATCCACATCAAGACACTCACATATATGTCCCTGTGTCCATTACATATGCCTGTGTTCACTTCCTTAAGAACACTTCTGCCCCTAGATGCCCTGTGTTTTATGCACTCTGACACTTCATCAGGCCACCAGCTCCTAGGATGCTCAGATTTTTGTGCCATCTTTATCCATCCCACGTCCTAGCCCATTGAGTGGACTGGATGGTCCAAGTTGCATTTCAATGTCAGGCACCTGTGTGATGTACACCTCAATGAATGCACTGAGCTGAGGCACAAGGCAACAACACACATGAGGAAAAAAATTAATGAGGGGGATGCTTCACTCAGATCATCCTTTTTGCACAGGCCAGAGCTCAGCACATGGTGATGGGGAGAGCCCATAAAACCTTGATACTCTTTTTAGGCTTTGCTGCTGTTGATATAAGTACCAACATGCACATCCTTTCTGGACAGTTGCTTATTCGTTCACACAATTATTTTGAGCCTGTCCTGCCAGGTATGAAAGACGGCAATCTTAGCTTTCTGCTTCAACCACAATGTTCTTTGGGCAGCTTTCCAAGATTGCTATGGGATAGTATGAATATTGAAGATTTATTTTAGTCTTAAAATTTGTTTTATACTGCTTTTATGAAGCAAAAAATATTTCATTCAGACCAAAGATAAATAAGAAGCAGGAATTGGAGATGTATGTTTTGGGGTACTTTTTAGGAACACAATATTCCTAGGAAATGACTGTCCATGCACCTGCACTCCTTCTGCCATGAGCACAGGAGAGAGATGACCAGGTTGGCTGTTCCCAGGCAGCAAGTGCCCTGGCAATGACAAAGCCATCTTGTATTGCAGCACTCACACATTTCTGTGTTGAATGACTTGTACCACATCAGTGTAAAGTAAAAATCACTGAAAAGAAAAATAGGTCTGGAAAGACCTTCTGTAGGCAGATCAATTTTCCTTCTGTCAGTCTTTACGGATATTTCTGAAGAATCTAGTGATTCATCAGTCAGCAACCTCCTGAGACAACCCATTTCATCCTGTCACTAACTTTACCTTCATAAACCCTTATTAGTCTGAATCTTTCTGCAGTTTCACCCAGCTCCTTTTCACCTTGCATTTGTGCCTAACAAATTTAATCATACTTTTTCTTCACCCTGTCATTTTGAATTCTAATCTCATCTCCAGCCTGCCTGACATGCTTCTCTTTATGTTGTTTGAAAATTTAAGAGATCTACTTTTTATTACATTATCCAAGTTAGTAGAGCATATAAGTAGATTGTTGAAGTCTAAACATCTCAAGTAAATAGTGGTTTGAATGAACTCTGGCTGGGGTTCTGAAGAAGGGGGTGTATTGGGAACCTCAGAGACTACATTTGGGACAGAAAAACAGAAGTCAAGCCCTTCTGGGCTTCTGTTTGTATTTGCAAAACACAGAGTTCTTATGTCATTTATTTTTTGATCAATTCATTCACGTGAAAAAAACTCAATGTATGTTCTAGCTCAAGTATGGTCCTTCCCATATAACAGCTACATGCAAGCATTGCATGTACTTGTTAGATTAATTATCAGAGTTGTGTGAGTATAGACCAAAGCATGCTGGGGGAAACTGTCAGGAGCTAGGATCTGTTAGAACAGTTCTCAGAGCCAAGCTACAGTCTTAGTTTCTGACTTGTCAACAACCTTGGACTCAGATGTTGTTCATTAGTGTCTCTGAGATAGTTTCTTGAAATTCTATCTCCTTCTGCTGTAGCAGTAAGGTCTACACAGTTCAAAATCAGTCATGATTTACCTGTGAACTGTTAGACATTTCCCTCACAGAAATCTTATTCACTTTAAATGATCAAATGTGGTGTGATATGATGTCCATAAAAGTCAAATTAGATACCAAGCCTGCAATTTTGTTTCAAAAAAGTTTTGAATTCCAGAAAAAATCTTTGTTTGTATGCATACAGACTTGCATATGAAACTTCTTTTATGGGTAATACATTATGCTGTGACTTTGTATTGATGCTTAGAAATTTTGCTAGAACAGAGGTTTTTCACTGAAGCATTTTGCCCCGATTGCTCATGGCATTCTTTAACACTTCACATAACTTTTTTTTTTTTTTTTTTTTTTTTTTTTTTTAATCCAGTTATATTGCATAAGAGGTATCTTAGAAGCATTTTCTACCTTTTCCCGCCAGAGGCCCCATCACAATGTGTGGCACATTGGGGCTAAACTGCAAGGAAGAAGTTACAAAGTTTACTGAAATATTGTTGCAAGTCTTTGGGCCAGTCAAGTCAGGCACAACCCTACAACTTCTATCCTGCTGGTAGGAGTGAAGTTAGCTTCAATTCCCTGAACTTCTCATCCCAATAGAGCCTGTGCCTTCATCCCAATGTTTTGAATATACATATCCAGACTTGTAGGAAGTGAAGCTAACTAAGAAATATTTGATATTTGAATGCAGTCTTGATATGAAGTCAATATGTGTCACGTGTATCCGAGACATAGCACTTAAAAATAAAAATAGCATTTAAAATAAAAAAATATCTTGTTTAAACTGGCATATGCAAAAACAAGAACTGTCATTGCTCCAATATATTATGAAAATAGTTTCTACTATCTCCATCTGAGATAGTAGATTTAGCAGAGTTTTCTTTAAAAAATTTGCTTGAAAGTTTTTTTCTTTTAACAATTCAGTTTGGCAGTTTAGATAGTGTTTTTCCTTCATACCAAGTTAGATATAGACTGCCTGTTCAATTTTTTTTCCCCCTCCCCAAAATTTAACTTTCACCAGATGGAAAGTCAGAAAACACCACTTTAGTTGAATTAAGTGGCTTAAATGCTTTTGAGAAAATAAAAACAACCAAAAAATAGATTCAAAAAACCCCACAAAAAACGAAGAAAACAAAAACAAGTAAACTAACTAACTAACACCCCCCAACTATTTTAGGATGCCTTGTTATGAATTCCTTACTCTTCTAGGAAATTTATTATTATTTTTAATTTGCAGGTATTTGAGATAACTTCACTAATTATATTTTTTTCACTCAACTTCACTAATTATATTTTTTTCACTCCTTTTCAGGTTTTTTAGTTGTCTTTGCTGTGAATGACATTGGAAAACAAAGTGATATATTATCATCCTTGGAATTTTGGAAGATTAGTACTGTGTACAGAAGAGAAAATCCATATTCTTTTTAATCATCCTGAGCTTGAGCTGGCATTTCACACAGCTCTTCAGTTGGCAAATGGCAAAGTCTTAAGCTCTGGGAACAAAATAGTTCTAAAAATGTGTATATCTGCACAGTATATAATGCCTCTGAGAAATAGAGAAGGTAGCACTACGACATATTTCTAAATACTGTGCAGTTCTCTTGCTTTAATAAAGTATCAAGACATGCTTTCTTTGGGTGAAAAGTACAGATTAGATATGCAAGAAAAGATGGATTTTGGGCTCACCTTAAAAAAAAAAAAAACAAAACAAAAAAAAACAAAAAAAAAAAAAAAAAAAAAACCAAAAAAAACCCAAAAAAAAACCAAACAAAAAAAAAAAAAACCACCCAAAAAACCAAAAAAACCCTGAAAAAACCACAAACGAACCTCCAACCACTTTTGATTGAATATCTGACACAGAGTCAGAGTTATAGTATTTGGCATCTTAGATGAAAGGGACTGTCAGCATTCTCCTTACTGCTACTGCTGCCAAGAGATGCTTCCACTGAATTACAGTAGTGAGAATAAAAACTGAAGTCAGGATACTTTCAGAATTGGTCACTAACTGCAGTTTTTCCAATATTCGATGGTCTTCCTTGGGCAACAAAGACAGTATTCAGAAACAGAGACATACAAAACTGAGAATAGGCTTCTCTAAATATTAACTGAAAGAAAAATAGAGCCAAGTAAGCCAAAATTAGCAAGTGAAGTACAAGGTTGCAAAGTTGTATCTCAGCTAATTTCATTAAGTCAAGGAGCTGAAAGACTAGCAAACTCGGTGTGATCCCTATAGTTTAGAAACTGATCAAGTCAGTGTCTGTTCTATGAAGGGAAAGAGAAGGAGAAAGAAATTAAGGAAAGACTGGTGTATGAGAGAAAAGAGGTTTGCTGAAAGAAACATCTATAGATTTAGAGCTTGGACCTAAGATCATTTGTTTTCCAATTTGCACAGCAGGACCTAAAACATGAACTAATATAGAAACACATTTTACTACCTTCTGGGTAATTTGTTTCTCAATTCTAGGACACTTTATCATCATGAAGCACTAAAATATACATATATGAGTTCTGCAACCTTTTTTAAGTCCTTCTATCCCCTCTGGAGGAATACTGCAAATATCCTTGACACCTGAAATAACTGGACATGGTTAGAGTGATGCTAACAGAGGGGGTTAACAGCTTGTGCGTGTACAAAATACTTGAAGTCAGACAGAAAGCCATTATTATGACCTTGTGCTGACCACATTCTATGAAGTGTTACATGATCAGGGACAGGGAAGTTGCTTAATGGAAGTTATATAGTAGCTAGATGTATCCTTGTCACACTTCATCTAAACTGATACATTGCAATGGTCCGCACTGCTCAGACCTGGCAATTACTGTCCAATTCCAATCTATTCCACACTGCCACTATAATGAAAAATAATTAGGACCCTGAAAATGAGTTTTCACATGAAATGGTTTCAGTACTTGGACACAATCGCCTTTGGCAGATGGCTTTGGGTTTGCTTTAATATAATAAAGACAGTTAATCATCTCTAAAGAGTGCACAGAATGAATAAACTTTTAACACTACTTTCTCCACTGAAACTCTCATATGGATCAAATGTTTAATACTGTAGAGTTCAGGTTTCTATGGATGAGTGCTCCTGATAGCCAGGAATCTGCACACATTCTTATACATCCTGGAGAAGAGCCGAATTAACCCAAGGGCCTATTGCTTGATACTGAAGTTTAGAAATTATTATCAAAGGAAAAAGAAAAAGTTAGTCTCCTAACTCCTGCAAAAGTACAGATCTTTAGAATGTTTTCATGAACCCTAAAAAATTATGGCTTAATTGGATTGTGGGAAATACCTCAACAGAAGAGTAGTAAGATTATTGATAACTTTCAGAAAACATGTGCCTCTTGTAGACAGCATGTAAATTGATGAGAGTGGAAAACATTTCACCTGATTCAGTTATCTACAGTGCTTTTATCTACAGCCACTTTAGGCTCCCATTGTAGCCAAGGGAGAGAAATAGGCACATTCAGGTGCAATTGCTATGACCTGTATGAGATGCCTGCTTTTGGTTGAGATGAATTACACACCAGAAGGCATATCAATTTCTCTTGCCTGACTATAGCCCAGAACGATTAGCTCAAATGTAGATGTCAATAGTGTTTAAAGTTTGATTCAATATACCTGTCTTGAATAACTATCTGATTTCATTAAATCATTTGCTAGGTTTTGTAACTTTTTTTTGTATTTGTACCTAGTATACAAGTTAAGAAAAACTGAATGATGTTTCATATATATGGTATAAATCATATCACACACTTTGAATACAGAACAATGTCTAAAATTCATTGTATCCAGTGAACTCTGAATTTTACGCTGAAGTAGCTCTCCTGACAAGGAAAAAAATCTCCCCACCACCATCCTTCACCCATCCCCCTGGGAAAAAAAAAAAAAAAATTAAAAAAGTAGACTGTTTTCCCGAAAAGTTTAAAAAAAACAAGACAAAACAATAATGAAAGTTACAGGATGTGCAGTTTTGATTACTTTTTGTGGAGGAAGCATTAGCTGGATGGCAAGAGATGTGGAAAGAGATGTAAAGAAAGCTGCTATGGGGAAAATAATGTAAAATGACCCAATGTTACTGCTAGTGTGTAATGGGGTTATGGAGACAGAGAACAATGACTGCAGGAAAGCTTATCAACAACATGCGAAGTATTTAAACAGTCCCAGACTCCTTATTTTGTCTATACAATACCTATACAGTTCCTTTCTGAGTTTTCAGAGCAGCAGGAATAAGGAACATGTAATTTTAGTCAAATTTCTCTCAGAGAGAATTGTTTTCACTTGAAAACATCTGTTTGCAGTATCCCCTGTGATGCCATTCTTCTGTTTTGCTTCTCTGCAGAAGTCCTTGTTTTTGATTGCTTCTGTAGAAGACCAGCTATAAAAAAAAAAAAAAAAAAAAAAAAAAAAGAGAGACTGAGGAGCAGTCTCAGAAAAATTAAGTAAGACCCTAGACTACATGCATTTTTAGTTCATTATTGATTAAATAAAAAAATGAAACAGTCTGGTATTGCTTTATTTCCTTATAAATTTTTTCTTTGTCTTATACTGGTTCTTATTAATATTGTTGATGCTACTGTTCATCTTCTTATCTCATTTCAGTTTACAGCACATTGTTTTTATCAGTCTGAAGATTTCACCTTTGTATCTCCAATTCCTAACTCCATGTTTGGAGCTGGAAGGGGAAGGGTGGTGATCAAGTGCCTCATTTGGGAGCCTTGATGGTGAGAGTGAACTGGGGAGTACTATCCTTACAGCACAACATTAATTGTTAAAATACAATTTATTCAGTACATTTATCAAATTGTTCAACATGTGTTTTGAAGCAATGTTTACCTGCCTTTCATTTCATTTTCAATTAAATAAGATTTCAGTATTTTATAAACATGCATCACTATGAAAATAATGCTGCATTCCAGTAGAATGATTAGCGCAGAAAACTAAAAACATTTAATACACGGTTTCAAATAGAAAAGTTATACATTGAAAAACAATGAGAAACAAGAATATCTCTTTTCTGATGAATTAGTAAGAGAAGCTCTGAATTGTATCTTACAGAATTTACAGTCTCAGTGCTCTATGGTTTTCTTTGGCTTTTACATTACTGCTTTTAGTCAGTCTTGACAATTTGTAAAGTCTTTTTAACTACTTCACATTCATCTTTTCACAGCTTTTTACCTTCTCACTAATTCTGTGGATATCACTCTTTTCTGATATTTACTCGGATGCAATTCCAGTTTAAAACTACGAGTTGAGATGGGGCTTACAAGTACAAATAACAAACAAATCCAATAGCTTGAGTTAAAATTTCTGTTTAATTCTAGAAACTATGATTATTTATCAATCAAGTCTAATTATTAGAATACTTATTTTGGAGGAATGGTGACTGCAAGTTATAAGTGGGTTGAAGACTTATGAGTATAGTTCACACAACAATTTAGTTTCAAACTTATTTCTAATGCATTTAACTCTGTTGGTTGTCAATTCAACCACATCATACAAAATTTTTGAAAACCTTTTTTTATATAGTCTGAAGATATTCAAAAGTTTAACACAACAATCCTTTAACTTTGATTTTTTTTTCCTCGTCGTGGACCTCAACTTTCTCTAAAAGACTATATGGATTATACCAATTGATTAAAAAAACAAAACAAAACACAAAAGCTATGATGGAAACTTTGCCTTTCAAGATTGATAAACGAAAGTGAAAATTATTATGAAATCTGTTCTTCAAGTGTCTCAGAACAGTCATAGGCCTTTTTGTTACCAAGCATGTTTCAAATACTGCTGATACTGTTGATTTTCATTACCTTTGCTCCAAAAAATTAATAAAAAGTAAGTAAATAGTCATGCTTGGAGAAATGATGGGAAATAATGAATTACATTTATTCTTAGAAGTATTTTAAGTGTGGTTTATCTTTTTTTATCTTTTTTTTTTATCTTTTTGGACTCTCCAAAGCACATTGAGTCATCAAACACCTGAACCACTGCATGAAAATAGCACAATATAATGCAATGACACGATTGTGGGTTTGTGTCTTCTTTTATTTCCACCCAAGATGTTTTCACTTATGTTATCTGAATTGAGGTGTTTTGTTGAGAAAATGGAAAAGAGAATGGGTAAAAAGGACTTTTCTGAGCAGTGGAAAAAAATCCCTCCAGTCTTCAAAAAAAAGCCCTTTAAAAACTAAACAAATGAGTAAGTCAGATATATACAGGGGTGTGTTGATGAAGAGGGAAGTGGAGGTGGAAGGAAATTCAGATTCTGAGACTGAAATATTTTCTTGGTTCCACTAAATAATACAGGAGTTGGACAATAGCAAATTTAAGATAGACAGACTTCAGAGCGATACTGTTGAGATAATTCAAATAATTTTGTGTGGTATGTGGAGTTTGAAAGTACACTATAATACAGTTGGAAGGCTTAAACCAGACACATCTGAAACTACTCAGTTGTTATGTGTGTGAGTTCCTTAGATACAAGAAAAATTGGCCCTATATTTAGAAAACAGAAAAAAAGAGATATAGTCAGGCAGTCACAGTAATGTCATCAGTCCCAAGGCGCCTGTGGAAGGTAACCACGACTGTGCTGCATGGATCCCATGGAAATCAGCACCAGTGTATGGCCCTTTAAAGTCAGTAATCCAGACCAATGGACCTCACACAACACTCTGACATCAATGACAGTTTTTTCCACTACAGGATGCATCTAGTGCTTAAACATCATCTTCTCAATGACCAATTTCCCTGTGAAGCTGTGTCATTTCAGAGGGGAACCAGCTCCTTCACATCATAAGTACAGTATATTAAGTATGTGTTCATTAAGTATGTCATATGGAAATTTTATATTGACTGCCACATAAAATGGCATGCAAATGACTAGTTAACAAACTTTAGCACTTTAAAAGAAAATGTGTAGTGATTTAATATATACCAAAAATAAATAGTAACTAAAATGTTCCATTAGTTCACTTTCTTTCACCATATGTATCAGCCTCTTTAAATCTTACTGGATTGCATTTATAGCAACTGAGACAATAATTTACACCTCTAGTTTTCAGAGGACACTTGTCTGATTGTATTCTTTAACATCCATGCCTACTTTAAATATTATATTATCAATGTATACGTCTACTCAAGTTTAAAAATGGACCAACACCTTTAGTGTTAGAAGTATATTTGTCTCATAATAATGCCTCAGATACTCTGCTACATAGTTAAAATGAACACAAAAATGTGCAAAAAGCTTTTCTTTCCATGCTAACTTTAAAGGGACCACACAGAACACAGGATCATGGTTAATTTTCCAGTAGATCGGCACTCCACGACCACCATTGTTTCTGCCAAATGCTATATAAACTTCTTTGTTTTATTACTACATTTCATCTTTAAGTTGGAGAAAAGAGAAGGAAAATGTTTCATTTTGGAATGGGCCAGAGTGTCCATCACCTTCCCCAAAGTCTTTCTTCACTATTTATGAGTTAAGTAATAAACAGAGTATGACCAATCTTTATGCATGCTACATATATTTCTGAATGCCGGCAAGAATATTAAAAGTAGCCAAGTCATGCATTATGTCATCATCAACAATTTAAATTAAAATGGAAAATGCTTTGATTTTTCCTTCCATCATCATGTCTGGAATTAAAAATTATAGCTACATTTGTAGACGTTGGACATAACTTGTTCATGTTGTCACTTCACATATAGTTTGCGTATATTACACTATATGCCAGGAACTCTTACTGGCACGTTCAGTAATGTGATATAATTGGTAAAATGTCAAATTCTATGCTTACAATCAATTTCACAATCAGATTTTGAGAAGACATAATTTTTAGAGCTACAAAGAATTTCTGCTTGGTACTTACATCTGACTGATATCTAATTTCAGTTTACAGAAGAAAATATTGAGCATTTGTAATATTGATTTGAAGGAAAGTAATGAATTGTTTGGACTAACTAGATAATTGCATGTTAGAAATATACTTTTTCTCTGTGTGTTGTTTTTCAATATCCTACTAACCAATGACTAATTATTTCAATTGTTACTTTCACTTCACTGTAGATTTTTCTTTTTTGAATATTATAGTTTATGAAAGTGTAATATACATTTCAAGATGTAATTATACATTTTCTCTTTATTTGTTTAACTCTAAGTATTTTTTCACTGGAGTAGGTAAAAATTTTAGATGCTTAGCCTAGACAGATTTATTATAGTGTGTATTTCTTTCTTGCTATAATATTATCTGTCATCTATTTTACAATGCATGTTTTTATTGGTAAGAATTTGTGGCATGAAATAAACATTTAGCATGAGATTCATGTTATCTAATCTTAGAAGTCTACATTGCTTATGTTTGGAGAAGTCATTCAGACTGTTTTATAGTGAAAACCATGGAATTAAGTAGTTTTAGGGTGCTTTCCCTAAAATATTTCTCTAGATCAGATTGTGGATTGCATCAAAAGACACTATCTCCGCTAACTAGGAATTGTATAAGCAGCAAGTTTACATTTAGATATAAACATCTATGTGACAGATGGAGAGAAATCTATCTGATCAGACAAGGCTTACCCAGAGTCTAAAATCCTGGATTAAATTTATGAACAGAGGAAAGATCATAACAGAAATATGTGCATAAAACTGAGAGGGTGTGTTTGTATACAAATCTTTGCTTTTTTCTCAACCTTTATGCACTCAGTGCAGCTTTTAGTTATACGATCACATGCTATTTTTGCATAGGAACCATCTTCATTAAGGGACAGATGGATATGGGGATACTGCTCGATTAATGAAAAGTGTTCAATTCTTTTTTTTCCCCCTTCATGCTGAATATACAGGCTCAAATTTTACTCACTGCATATTTGCTACAAAACCTGTTCCAAAGGCAGAATTGCTCATTTCTTCTCTTGTGGCAGCCCTCACTGCAATATCCATTGTAACACAGACTTGAGTGATTTCAGACCTGCCTGGTCCCACACAGCAATTGTCAGACCCACCTGGATGGTTCCTGCCTTTCAGCCCCTGTGGTAGCATTAACATCACTCTGACATGAGCAAGGTGATGTTGTGGCTTTTCTCCCACCTGCCCCCACCTGTGTTTTGTCAGTCAGCTCTGCAAGGTCACACAGGTAAGAGTAACAACAGGAAGTATCTGGGGGCCACACAAGCCCTGCTGGAGCTGCTCTGTGCTTGATTCACACAAGTCTTGTAGATGATACACTCACCTGATATCACTGCAGGTGCAACAGTCTCCAGTGTGTGCTCCTGGGTACCAGAAGCATTTCCTGAGCTTTAACAAACCATGAAACTCCCCCATACATCACAGACAAAGGTCCTTAAAACATGGATGGATTTTCACAATACTCTTTAGCAAGGAGGACACTTTAGTCTTCCTGCACTGAGACAAAGGGAAGGAGCAGTGTGTCAAATAATATACTAAATCAGATAAGGTGTTTGAGTTTTGTCTTCCAGAATATGTGGAGTACTTCAAAATATCATATGACTTCTAGGTATTTTAAATTCATCCACATGATGAGGACTAGAAAACAATCACCTGTGAGAAGTTTAGCTTAAATTAATTGCTAATACTTACTTAAAGAAAATGAAAGTCAAGATGCAGATATTTTGACTTAATTTTGGACCTTCACAGTGTTTTGAGAGGACGGGAGAGGTGGATGGTTTTTTGTAAAATTTCCATTAAAAAAAAAAAGGCAACTAGAAAAGCAGAAAGCTTGTAATGCAATAATATCTGACAGCTTGGCTGGAAGCTTTGGATAGATACCACAGACCTCTGACAATCCATGTAATGGAGTATGGGATGGCAGCAGGTAATCCCTCACGTAGATGCCAGCACTGCACTAAAAATTCGCCAAACATATTTCATACATCTTTGCTTAAAAATTATAAAATAGAAAAAAAAATACTAAGAATTTCAACTTAGGGTGCCATTTCACAGTCCACTTTCTGAGGTCTACTGGTATGTGTGTTATATTTTCAATCTCTCTGCTAGAATTTTATTTCCTCACCATACCACCATCCTCATCTCTCTTGATCAGCCATCATATTTTCTTATTTGAAATTCAATCCCTTTCCAAACCTTTTCCCTTAGGCTACAGTTCTTTACTCACAAACACTTAGTCCCTTTGGTCTCTCTAAGCCATCTCATCTGCTTTTTTCCCCTCAGTCTGCCCTGCTCAGTTCCAACTTTCTTGATCCCCGTTTTTCACATCATCTGATGGTTCACCCTGTTCTTTTCATTGCTTCACATGTCAGGGTTTTTGCCTAGTAAGCCTGTCTGGGAATTATCCAATGCCAAGGCAGATTCAGTTTGAGACCTCTTGAGGATCTATGAGAATTTTTCAGGGACATTTAGACACATCCAAATATCTGTTTGCAGATAATTGATCTGGGCCCATGATGAACCCCAGGATGAACTGGATTGTTCTCCCTATGGTATTGACTTTATTGACTAGATCTCCATTGTTTATGGTATTTTTATGGATGGAGGCTCATCCTTGGATGACCTGGAGATCTCAAGGTATTGAGCCTAAGGGGTTTTGCCAATCCAGAAGTCACTGTTTTATTAGACATCTGCTGGCCTGTCTGGTAATCTTCACTGGTTATTCAAAGGTGTCTGACATAGTTCTGGACACCATTTAGATGGCTGGGAACTGCTGCTGAACATAGAAGTTGATTTTTACCCTCTCTGCTTTCCTGACCCTGGGCTCTGTCGTTGGTCAGTGAAAACATCTAAACTTCTAACAAAGTTCCAAGCTACTGAAAACAAGATATCACATACATTATACTATGATTTGATAAGTAAATAATGACATTTGTAATATTGGGTGTGGTTGAGATGGAGTATGTGAGCTCTAACTCTGTTAGGACTCAATCTCATTCATTTGGTGAGATACCTTATTATTAACCTCAACACAGTAGGAAGAAAAAAACCAAGGAACTTTCCTAACTTCAGTTTCAGATGTGATATTCCCATGGTTCTGATCTAATTTTTGGCTGCTGACAAGGTCAAAACTGCTTCTTTAGCTGTCTGCTGGCTTTATCTACTGACATTTTTCCTTTGAAGCATGTGTAGCCTGACTACCTTCTTCCATGTAGCAAATAACCAAATGAAGGAATGGCCTCAGGTCGCACCAGGGGAGGTTCACATTGGATATTAGAAGAAGTTTCCTCACCTAAATGATTATTAAGCACTGGAACAGGCTGCCTAGAAAAGCATTGAATCAACTACCCTGGAGATATTTAAACAATGTGTAGATGTGGCATTTAGGAGCATGGTTTAGTTGAAAACTTGGCAGTGCTGGGTTAATGGTTGGACTCAATGACCTTAAAGTTCTTTTTCTACCCAAAAAATTTTATGAGTCAACGTAAAATACCCTGCATTTACTAACAGTCCTACAGAAAACTGTATGTGTAGAATAGAAACCTCACAAAACATTTTTCTCACACAAGTAATGTATTTCTACAGCTGTCATTCCTTAAAGAGGTAGGTCAGGGTTTGCAGGGGGTTTTTGTTTTTTTATCTGTTTAACTTAAATATGACTGAAAATGCTATTAGTTTTACCAGACTATCAAACAATACTTCATTAATATCCCTCATGAAGAGTAGTATACATCCCTAAGAGAACAAACTGCATTCAGTTACCGAGTTATGCAGTTCCTTTGTTCAGCATAATATTTATGCAAATATTAAAAAAAATGAAAGTTTTATCTTTTGATAACCTGCTTCCCTAAATTTTGGTTGAACTAATCAATGTGTCCTATGGTTTATATGGTTAATTGCTTAGATCTCTTACTAATGTTGTAGTACAGTTTGTGGGATCCTTCCTACAAAGAGGTGAGTTACTTTGCCCAAGCCAATGAAATGGAAAAATGCTGGAATTTTCCCTTAAAATTGTAAGAACAAGTAATACATTCAGTGTGAAACTGTCTTTCAGGATTAGATTTACCATGCATAGAAGATTTCCATAAAGAAAAATCACCCTAAACTTTGAAAAAAAAAAAAAAAAAAAAAAAAGGCTTTCTCAAAAAATCTTTTAAGGTTGAAGTGAAGCCATTTCACTTTCAAGGAAAGTCTTATAAAGTCTTCAAGACTAATGTAACATACCATCCAACTTGTCGGTAAATGAAAGACAGAAAGGTAGAAAAGTCAGTATTTTTTTTTTTCATGGAAATATATGAAAGATCTATCTCAAATTGTACATCTCTTAAAGGATTTGTTGAATCGACTCAGAATGTTCAGCACATTTTTAGATCAAGCCACGTACTAAAAAATATCAACCCTTTAAGTTATAAACATCAAATGGTTCCTTTTCTTTTAAATACATCTCAGCAAAAACTTGATTTTACATGAAAGATATTAAGACCTGTTGTAGAACATATGTTAATTTTTTTAAAGTGGATGTCCATCAAATAGACCTGTTGGTCTGTGCAGGAAAGCTTTTTGCTTTGATGATCAGGCTATGGAGTATTTCCTCATTGTTGTAACTTATTCTGCAGGAATTGCTCAACATGGTGTAATAACATAATAAATACTCATTGGAACTGCACATTGAGCCTGGATCGTTTGAATCATAGCTGAGAGCCTTAGTTACTAGGTAGGCTGTTGTCAAACTCACTCTTTTGCATTTAATGAATATCTAACTATGCCTTAGAAGAGCAACAGCATAGCCTAGTGGCTGGGTTTCTGGAGAAGACAAGGACTGATGTTTAATTATATGGCTCAGATGGTGGGCTGCAAAACTCTTGTCTAGAGAAGCTCTATCATTGTTGAAAATTGTTTGGTTTGGATTTTCACTTTTTTTCTCCCCTGTTCACTTTTGCTCCATCAGGAGCATCCAGCAGTTTCTGACCAAACAAATAAATTCTTTCTGACCAGACTTCTGGCTGAAATAATTTAGCATATCCTTTCTACAAATCTTTTACATTTTCAAGATTATTTTCTTTTCCTATAGAGCCTTCAAAACATTATTTTAAAAGAAAACGTGACAAAGAGTGGTTTCATCCAAGAAGTAAAACAAATGGAGGCTGACAGTGTTATGTGTGGAACATTTCTACATGTCAAACTGGCTTATTTTGTTCTCTGAGTTAGCCCTCCTGTCTTCATAGACCATAAAGTTTTTCTTAGCTTTTGAGCAAAGTGTTTAGTCAAGCTTTACAATGATTGATATATGGGTCTTTGTTGGTTAGGTCTTAGTACCATTTCACATCACAAATTCTTGGAATTCCTAGAAAAATAAATTATAAGTTGTTATTGGTGACAATATGTTCTAGGATGGTAGTTTTTGATGACAGTATATAAGAAAGAGTAGAAGATCTCAAAAAATATTTAAAAAATACTTATGACTATCCAAATGAAACATTAGTCATAACAAGATATATTTTGGCCTGGGAAGTACCAGGAAATTCTTACACATAACTTGCCAGGAATTGCCTCTTGCCATATGGGGAATATACCTATAATTATATTGTACATTCCAGGTTTTAAACCCTTCCAGGGAAACTTACTGCTTCAAACGACAAAGGTGAGGCAGATTAGTAAGTATAATTATATAACTGTATGTATAATTAGGTTTCTTAATTCAACACGTGGCAATTTATTAATCATATAGTGGACAACACTTTTTAACTTGGTCAGTATATTTCAGTCTTTTATTACAATTATACATGTTAAAAAAGAGAAAAAAAACCCACAGCAAACAAGCTCTTTCTATTCTCTTTTTGATATTTGCATTTTTTTTTTTTTTTTTTTTTTTTTTTTTTTTTTTTTTTTTTTTTTTTTTTTGGTGGGGTGAAAATGTGGCTTTTGGGAAATATTTCACTTTCAATAGAAAATACTCAACATACTATTTGTAAAAGCTCAGATAAAATGACAGATAACTCACATAAGCCACTAGGTTACTCAGCATCCCAAGACATCCTAATTTTTATTTTTTATTAATTTTTATTAATTTTTATTTCAAAATCTTTGCATAACATATTGAAATTAAATATTAGAATAAATTTCCTTCCCTGTTAATTTTTAGAACATTTAAAAATTGTTTTCTGGCCAGCCTATCAGGAGTTTTCATTGATACAGTAAAATCTCAGACTACGTGGTAAAACTTGTTGCTAGAAAATACTTTTGATAGCTTTAGGTTTTTGACACATACTAAATGAACCTTCCAGATATCACCCACAATCATGATGTTTAACCCTGGTATAAGCAACAGATCATACATCTATTTCCTATAAGGGCCCAAGGATAAGATTTTGGGGGTTTGTTTTGTTGTTTGCATGGTTCTTTGTTTTAAGTCTGCTCTATTACTGTAAAAATCCTCTGCTGGAAGCTTATGGTAAGTGAGTCCCTGAGCACTTACTGCATGGAGACATGTGTCTGATAAACACAACTGCTCTGTATCTAAACTTCAAGTGCTGGATAAAATACATTTCCAATATCATCACCAGTATGATGGGTCCTTACATACTTTTGGATGTATATCACATTTGTAGGGCATCACTTTTTAGTATGTAAATTCTGGTTGCCACTTATTGTCATTGTGAACTCATTGACAGGTTTCCTTCCTTTCCTTTATGTTGAATTATATGTTAAAATAATAAACACTATAACTGAGATAATATGAAACAAGAAATGCACACAAATTTGCAATGTTTGATCTCAAAATGTTTTGATTCCCTAAAAGTCTTGGCCTTGCAATTCAGACAACACAGATTTTATCTTGCTGAAGTACTGACAGTACACAGTTACACTCGATAATCAGTAGGAATTAGATATCCAAATGTCTTTGAATATTTTCCCCACAGTTATTAGTGTATGGTTTAGAGAACTGAAGCATAACCAAAGATATCACAGGGTCTATTGACATGCCTTCTGGAAAAGACTGTTCATTTAGAAAGGGGAAAATAATGTATTATAATCATGCCCTTGAAGATGTCTGCATATCTTTCAATTGGAGATGTTGAGCTAAATAACTCCTCATTTGAAAATAAGTAAGATCTCCCTCACAAAACTTCAACTGACCTACCAAGAAAATGGCTGTGGATCCTCAAGAATGGAAGTTTAACTTGAGTTGTAAAATGGAAAGTTTGAACTTTGAAAGTACCTTATATTCTCAAGAAGTGTAGGTCCCTTCATCTTTATTTTTGTGCATTTACTTATTCTTCTTTAGGAGAAACTTATATATACTGCAGCTATCTTTTGACTGATGTGTTACAGATTTATCCATAGGATGATGAAACTGGTAAAATGAGCAAGACTAGAATCCTTTGTGGGTATTTGCCCTGAATCTCAGCTACACAGAATCAAGCAGCAAGGTAGGGATAAGAGATATTTCAGTGTTAGCAACAGGGTGAAGCTGTTGGATGTCTTTCAAATTATTATGCCAGTCCAGACATTTTTTGCATAATGAGAACATCTTTCATGTGTCAGAACAGGTTTTGATTATAACTAAATAAGTGAAAGCAGGAATATGTTGATAAGGTCACCTTTAATGTAAAGTTTGGTCTGAGTTGTCTAAAGTATTTATTGGAACAGGGAAACCTGCTGATTAAGTGAGGAATTCAAAGAAAAAAATATTGTAAACCATCATATTTTAGAGGAAAAGATAAACATTCCATTCCTCAAAAAAACCCCAACAAAATGAACACACCAATACTGAGAAGAGAGATGTTAAATAAACAAACAAAATATCAATAATGAAACTTAAATTTTGTTACTTACCATTACAGTTATTTCTTCAAACTCGTACTACTAAACTGGCTTTATTTTTTAAATCATGTTTATTACATTACCCAGGAAAACTTTGCTCTATATAAATTTGAATAGTCACTGTCTGCTTGTAGATGAATCTCCATGAAAGCTGTCATTTCATGTGTTCAGTACAAACAAAAGAAAGAGTTGACTGGAAGAACACATTATTATACAAATAATGAACTCCCAATGGGTGCTGAGTCATTATGGGCTTAATTTATATATTTTTTTAAGACTATACTATTAATATATTGTATTACGCAGTAAGATTAGTATGTTTCTTTTAAATATCTCAGAGCCACTCAATAGCTAAAATCTGTCCTCTAAGATAAACTTAGGGGAAATAAGCTATATTATTAAGGGCTAATTGAAAGACTTAGAGGGTAGCTTCATGGACTGATTTCTAGATTTTTGCAAGAGATTCTGTAGGTCACCTTTGGACAAGGACTTGGAACACACCTTTATTGGACTTTTTTTTTCACCTTGTGCTTGGTCTTAACACAAGATGAAAATGCTTTCTGAAGCATAATGTGAATGATTCCATACACTTGCTTCCTCTTTATCCTGATGTTCATTTGTTCTGAAAAAAAAAAAAAAAAAAGCCTTTGCATATAGTTGTAGCCACTATGCTACAGCAGAGGAAGTCTATAAAGTTTTGCTGTAACTGCTGAAATGGGAAGGATGTTATAGCATTATCACACATGCATATATATATGAAGTTCTCCCAAAGTGGGGACTGTCATTTTCCTCTGTAATTGACATAAAGACAATCTGCTAGGACTTATTGATAAACTTGGAACAAGTGGTATAGATTTTTCATTTGACAATCATGAAAAACTTTGAAAATAAACAAATGAAAATAGTAAAAGCCCAGTCTGAGTCATAACAGCAGTGCAGCATAGGAAAGGCTGTTTCAGAGAATAAATATACTAACCTTACAGAGCTAATACAGCAGTAAAAACAGTTTAGAATCATAGAACCATCGAAGCACAGAATAGTTTGGGTTGCAAAGGACCTTTAAAGATTATCTAGTCTAACCCCCCTGCAATGATCCAGGGGCATCTTCAACGTCTCAGGTTGCTCAGAGTCCCATGCAACCTGATCTTCAATGTTTCCAGCCTCCAATGTTACCAATGTGGGGCATCTGCCACCACTTTGGTATGTGCTCCATATACATGCAGGAACAAATATATTTTATATGTAGCAAACATTGTAATAAAGATCATTGACTTTATGTTGATCAAAAATTGAGTGCCCTCATTAGCATTTTTTGAAATTGATAAATCCTGGTGATACTCTAATAAGATATGCTGTCACGAGTCTAGGACCTGAGAAAGAGTTCTTCTGAGTTATGTCTGTGTGTTTCTGAAACATAAAAAGTGTGTCTCACATACTCTTCCAAAAAATCATATGCCTTTTTTTAGTCTAGTTCCAAAATTGTTTCAAGTTCAGTTTTCATGCTAGTATTATTTTTAAGTTGTATTTTGGAAAGGAAAGCCTGAGAGAATGTTCCAGCACTGAAGTTTGTTACTTAACATTAAATATTTAAAAGATTATATGTGGTATAGCAATGTTAAGGTTATTTCTTTGAAAGCTAGGAGGCAAATCAAACCTACTTAAGCCTGCTTTACTGTTATTAATGGAGAATGATTTACAGAAAAGTATAAGATAAACATGGTCTTTAAGTTCCTTTTGTTATTCAGGGTCCTGATTCATGACCATGGAACATATGGCAGTGGCAATACCAGAGAGCCTACTTAACTAGGCAGGGGTCAGGGAATTGCTTTTTTTGTGCTTTACTCTTTTTTACTGCAATGCTACATGGACTAATTATTTAGATACATTATGATGCCAAATTGAACAAAGAATGCATTAGTGTAAAGCAAGTTTCTAGAAAATGACTTCATTATGATTTTTGTAAAGATTTAGTTTATATGATCTGCAGTACTCCTTAACCAACACCTCCAGGTGGGCTAAGAAAATATGATGTAAGGGAAGTTGCACAGCAATTTTCCATTTTTTCCTCCACAAATATTGAGAATTATTTATTTGTTAAACATGCTTCCTCTGAACTTAACAGTCTTTCTCCCCTGCCTTCATTTCCAGGGGGTGTGTACCTCTGGGTGTGGATATATTAATATGCATATATATTAATATGCATGCAGATTACGTACATATAAATAAAATCTGCATAGAATGACTGATGCATTATCACAGCTAGAAACTGTAATGTGGAAGGGGCTTAATCCTGCCTTTAAGATAATTTTGAATACCATCAGTTGTTCTGCTTCTTCTAATTTCATTGGGATTTTTTGTTTTTGTTTGTTTGTTTGGGGATTTTTTGGAGTTTGGGTTTTTAAAATGAAATTAATTGTCATTAAAACAATTTAAGCTTTTTTTTTTTTTTTTTTTTTTTTTTTTTTTTTTTTTTCCTTTGGAGTATGGTAAAGTATGTTTATTCTTTAACTATAAATCAAGTCTTTGAACAGATCTGGTTTTTACTTTAGAAAGAAAAAAATACCTGGTGTGCTTCCCCTTCCCTTTCCCTCATCCCAGATTTGTTAGTCTGGATGAGCAATATGAATAACAGGATCAAAAAAGTCATCCTCTGACAGAAATTATCTTAAAAACTGGAAATGAAAAGATGCCAGAAATACAAAAGAAAACTCACTAGTGTACCTGCGTAAGACAGAAGTGTGGTTCTTTTTCTATTAATAGTGTGTGTTGATATAAATGTTGGGTATTAATATATTTATTAATATATTATTATATATTAATATACATATTAATATATTAATATATATTAATATATCTATTGATTTAAAAAATCAAATCCAATAGTATTACAAATACAGATGAGAGAAATGTGGAAGTAGTTCCTTTGATTTTCCCAAGTTTTTCAGGCTACTTTGGGAGACTTCTAGTTACTTCAATATACAATTGGAAACATTTTAAAATTCTTGACAAACAGGCTTTTCCTTTATTATTTACAGTGTACAAATAATTCACTGCTACTCCTATCTGGATGCTGAGCACCCTTCCCCAGGAAAGGTAGACACCAGGAAAAACCGAGTGAGTTCACATATCTTAGGCCAGAATCGGAATTGAAACATTTTATTAATTTATTAATGACATGTAATTAACCCACAGTGAACTATAGACTCAGGATCAATATTAGTAATGTAACAGATAAATCATGTTACCAGACACTTAGAGAGAATTAATAAACAGTTACATATCTTCCAGTCCCCATAAATCAACCCCAGAAGCACTTCCCCAGCATGCCCTTCATCCCAGGTAACTCCTCACTGTCACTGCCAGTGGCAAATGCTCCCTGCCCTGATGTGCATCCCTGCAAGTGTCCAGCCATAGGCTGCTCCCTCATCTGGAAACTCCTCATGCTGCTTCTACACCACTTTTCAGGCTGGATCCCTCTGTATTTAAATTTGTTTTACTGTATTCAACAGAATTTCCCTTATCCTGGTTAATTCTCTGGGTGACCTGGCTGATGGTGGCCTTGCTTTTGGTACATGGTTACAAGGCAAGGACTTTGAGGCACTGGAGCATGTCCAGAGAGGGACAATGAAGCTGGCAAATGGTTTGGAACACAAATCTGAGGAGCAACTGAGTGAGCTGGGACTGTTTAGCCCGGAGAAACTAAGGGTCAGGGGAGACTTTATCTCCCTATAACTGCCTGAAATGTTGTAGAGAGTGATAGTCTTTTCTTCCAAGTAACAAGCAACAGAACAAAAGGAAATTCCCCCAAATTGCCCCATTAGAGGTTTAAGTTAGATATTACAAAAAAAATTCTTCACTGAAAGGGCTGCCAAACACCAGGAGCAGGTCACCCAGGGTAGAGTTACCATCCCTGGAATTATTTAAAAGGCATACAGATGTGATGCTTTGGGATATGGTTTAGTGGTGGATTTGGCAGTGTGGACTCAATGGTTTGAGAGGTCTTTTCTGTGGTATGTTTGGAGCAGATCCCCTCACTGATTCTGTGCACATCACACACCACAGAGCCTCAAGACCTGAGGCTGCCTAGATCACCCCATGTGCAGACCATATGAGCACCCCACAAAGATATGTATGCTACAGCTGCAAATGGTAAAAATATTCCTCTGAGAAAAATTTCAAAATTGATTTCATAGAAATATCTTTTTTTGTTCAACTTGTGTTATTCTGTTAATTTTACCATGTATAACCATACTCCGAGATTAAGGTAATTCACCTGGTTGAAGATAAGATGGGGAGGTGTTTAAAAGAAACACAGGATACAACTTAGAGAGATAGCAGTAGAAAAATTCAGGTATCTTAAGATTTTACTGCTTAAATACAAAGCGGTTGCCCTTGAATTCCCAAAAGTCAGTGATATGTGGTCATTTCTGCAGGAAATCTGGCCTGGCCAGTTTTAGATATTTTAAGCATTTTTGGTTGAGACAAGATGGATTGTCCTGTGTAAGTGATTATTTCTGCCCAAAAGATTTGAAAAGAAATTAAATTGATTGTTGTGGACTTACACAACAGTTTTAGGTTTCTAAAGTTAGACATGTAAAAATGCAGTCTTTACTGCCTATGAGTAGACATCAAAGCAGAAATTACTTGATATATCTGCATCAAAGCATAGTTTCCTGTTGAATTCCACAAAATATTTCCAGCAAAATTCCACACAGTGGAATTTTATCTATATATCATGGTCCAATTAAAAATAATGAAAATGAGCTTTCAGCTGAAAGAAAGCTCCTCCACACCTCATTCTAGTTTTGGTGGATTTTTAAAAAAAATCTCTATATTCCTAAATCAAAGTGAGAACTTATTTCAAGAGAGGGAGAGAGAGAGTATTTGTTTCACAGACGATCTTAAAGAGTTTTGCTATAGGGACAGATTCTTCTCTAGAGTAAATTTGCCATTAACTCTAGGCTTGTTATTCTTTACCACTCTTTGCCAAATCTAGTCATAAAATGCTCTAATAACGGGTAATCCAGAACCTTCCAGAGATTACTTTTTTCAATATTTAGATTTTTAATATTTTTTCATGTTTAATATTTCCTTTTTTTTTTAGTGTCTAATATAAATCACTTTAGCTAGTCTTATTCCCAAGGGAGATATGTAGAACAGTTTTTTCAGGGTTTCTTTTCCTTTTGTGCAGCAATAGTTTGCATATTTGATGACTCTTGCTACATTTTTCCTTCTGCATACCCTTCTTAAGATTAAACAGTAACTGTTTTTTCCTGTCTGTCCTCATAATCATGATTTTCAGACTGCTGATCTTACCTGTTATTCATCACTGGATTTTTTTCAGCTGGGCCACAGCTTTCTTGAGACACTTTTTCTGAAACAAATGTTGACTTCTTCAGTTAAAGGTGTTGCCTACATGCTTTTTACCAACCTTTCAACTGCTTCTAATGAGGAACAGTTGACCCAGATTTAAAAGACATGAAACTGGATTTTTTTCAGTTGATTGTTATTCTTCTTCTGATGAAGGATCTCATAGTATAGAGAATATAATGTCAGAAATCAATAAGATTGATGCTACATATCCTATAAAAAGCATATCAGTTCTTCTCATTATCATGTCTGCATGGCTCTAAAAATTTTGATGGCATCCATACCACAATTTCTTTCAAAGCTTTCTGCTCATTGTAGCATCAGCTGATGGCAACAGAAACTTATTTGTTAATTTATTTAATGAGGAAAAGGCCACAGCAAATAACTCTCATTTACCCCAGTGACCTGGCATTGTAGAAACTGGGATCCAGCCCTTGGTCAATGCCAGCTGTCTAACTTAATTTTCTACAGTCTCTGGTTTTTCATATTTGTGCATCTGTACATTTTCCAGCACCTCCTTTGTGCCAATGAAGAGGAGGAAAATTTCCAGATATTCTTGTTGCTGCAGGTACAGTCGCTGTACTTTTTTCCAACAACTCAGGTCAGAATTTAATATACCAGGACAAGTTAGATTCCAAATATCTATGACGACTTTTAAACCAAGGATTAATGCCATTTAAATGGCTGTTCTTAATGACCTTGAATTCTTGTAACATTTATTATGCTAAATATAGAATTGCCTTGGGATGTGATATTGCATATTTCAGAGTCTATTTGCACAGATTAGAATGGAGCTTTGAATTGGCGATTATTGCATATATTATTGGGTAATAATATTTTTATTATAATATTTGAAAGCTGATTTGACAAATGCCAATGGGAAACTTGTATTCCTGACAGACTGCCATACTTGTAGCTCCTACAACTACAGCAAAAATTCTTATGTAAAGGCTTATGCCTTTTCTTTAGCTGAAGCTGGAACAGAGCAAATAATATAAATACACTCATGCATTCATGTTCAAAATTTTAAATAAAATTCTCTTCTTCTTCCTCTTAAGTCATAACTTTCTGCATTCCCTTCACTGAGTGTTGTCATACAGGAGTTTCCTAGCAGATTGTTCCCTCATAGAGTTCATTTAAATGAAATATATTCATAGACATTTGTAAACACAATTATTTGAACCAAAACAGAAAAGTTGAGCTGATTCACTTCTGGAATAAAATATCTTACATGCTTCATGGATTCAATCAAAAATAACCACTGACACTCAAAACTCCAATATTGATTATTCTCAATTATTTCTTCCTAAACAAATTAAAAATAAGAGGTCTATGAGTTTATTTTTGAATAACAATTCAGCTAGCAAAAAAATCTAAGAAAATTATAAAGGGTAAGTAATACACAAGACAGACATGGAGAAAGAATAATTTATATGGAAAGGTTATGAAATACAGAACTCAGAAAACACCATTTGAAATTAAGAATAGATTTCAGAGTTGGAAAAAGAATGGATGGAATTGATTTATGAAGCATGGAACTGTATAAATTTGTTTAGAATGTGGAATCAGTTACATTATTCAGGTCTAGTGTGTTTATTACTTTAACCCATCATGCTCTGCTTCAGTGCTCAGAGTGACAACACATTAAATAAATATTCCTATTCTGTTGTTTCACTCAGGAAATTTGTATACTGCAAATATATTTATGATGCTAGAAGAATAAAATATTTACTTGCAAATACAGTGCATATAATTCCACTTTGAACCAAAATTTGCTTATCAGGTACAGGTATATTAGATTTCTGGACTGGGTAACATTTTTCTCTAGGACAACGATCTAGCAGCAATCAAGGTTTATTTTGTTATAGTCACTGTTACATGTGAGATCTCTTTGTCAGATCTTTATAGACTCAGGATGTGGAATACAGCAGCAGATTTCTCTTATTTTATTCTGCTTAATGGTATGATTTATTAAAAAAAAAAAAAAAAAAATGTTTAAAGCTCCAGGCATCCTGGGAAGTCATTGTGGCAGGTGTTGTTCATTAATCCCCATAGCAGATTAAAGTTGGTGGATGTAACTGGTGGAGTGAACTGGAACTGTACGTGAAAAGAACAAAATAGACTACAAAGAGTAATAAACTCCAGGACTTTTGGTGTAATCTGCAAAAGTAAGTAATAGCTAGACATCTTTGCTATATTGAGATGGTCTTGAACTGGCACTTTGAATTAAATAGAAATATTTTAGTATTTAGCTTCTGATTTTCCTTCAAAACAGTATGTTTTAGTTTTTTTACCCTTTCCTGTGCCCTGAATTGCAAAGGCCTAAAATAAAATCTGGCTTAAAAATGTAAATTGACAGAGACAGTGTTACACAAATCAGTGGGTATCTCATATTTGGAGTTTAAATTGTGAAGAGTGGTAAGACCAGAACTGGAGAAGGAACTTAATACTCAGCCTCATTGAAGGAGTTAAGTTTGGCAACTGGTTAACAGCTCTGCAGTTTACCAAGATCAGGATAGACATTCCCACAGCAAACTGCAAGGCTGGATGTGAACCTACTTTGCTAAAATTTCAGGCCAGTTGAAAAATATGGTGCATAAGTTGTGGTTGATACATGCAAACTTGTATGGTTCTTTAGGGGGATTTATTTCATGGTGAAAGAGTAGACGTCTTTGAGATGATGTCTCTCATACACACAGTTTCAAAGCACTTTTCCATGAACATGACTTGTGTGTCTGCTTCTGAACAGACTTGAAAGAGAAGCACATTGCCCAAGTTTTAACCAATCTATATAATCTTTGGTTTTCAGTACAAACTGTACGTTGTAATCCACTAACTTAGAAGGAACATAGGGATTTACTTCCTTTCCTTCCCCATGCTCTTTTGAGGAGGTAACTTTAACAGATGACACCATTCTGTGTCCTAGACCTTTTTCTGGGAGAGGAAAGGACAAGGAATAAAGATCATGTAGGAGAAGGCCACTGATTCCCCAAATTCAAATTTACTGGGACCTTTGAGGTTCTTTTAAAGTAGATATTAGTTTCTGACTTTTGTTAGAGGCACAAATCCCAAGACTGGGTAGTATCCTGCCCTATCCACTGAAGTAACTACTAACCAAGGTATATGTAATGGAATTATTACACTAAAGGATAACATTTTTTCATATAGTTGCTGTGAAAGAAAGACTGAAGATTAGTGCTGTAGTTCCAGTATCCCTAACAGACTGTGTCATTATGTTATTTAGGAAATTAGGTGACACCATGCAGTTTAAAACCAATTACTGATTGGTAAAATATATAATCCCAGACATGACTCCTAATAGTGTATGAGTTTTTCATTAAACTGAAGTGTCCTAATACTGATAAATTATTTTATGTGAAACAGGCTTCATGTTCTTCAAAACATGGCTAATAATAAGCCAGATTTATTGACTTGACCCAATTAGTTTTAAGTGCTAGAAAAAAATTCTAAATACCTCTGGGTCTAACATTTGTAGCTCAGAATATCTCAGTTTTTAAAAATTATTATTTGTGAGTCCCTTTTTTTTTAATGTAGAAACACCAGAATATACACATAATAAATTGTCTATACTTCAGATATTTTTAATCATTCACTAATCTTATATTGGATTAGTGAATAATTGCAATATATATAGTATATAAAAAACTATTGTTATAATATAAAAAAATATAATACTACAGCATTGTGGGAGCAAAGAGACTTCTAGACAGGGAGGGTAGACAGATATTGAACATACATCCCACACTAAGATACTAAGCTGAATCTGAGATTATCATTCCCTTAAGAGCTATTTATAGACAGTTATTTGTATGATTACCCTTTAAAATTTGCAATTTCAAAAACTTCATCAGGAATTGAAGCTGCAGCAGTTATGGGAGAACTACCACTGCTAGAAAAAGAAATATGATGAATCAAAGGAGTGACAACCACAGCTCAAGGCAAACCACAATTAGGATTCTTAAGCAAGGATTTTAATAAAAAAATTGTCTTAATTTGAGAACTTAAAAATCATTTAATTGTTCAGGGAGGGAATTTTTAACACTTTCTGAAATTTGACCTCCAGGTTTTGCCAATTTTTCTACATAATATTAAGCTAATTCTGCATCTCTATATTTTTGACACCTTGATCTTCCTAAAGAGGTTAGTGAAGAGCCTGGAAGGGAAGTGTTAATGTGGAGTGGCTGTGGTCACTTGGTTTGTTCAGCCCAGAGAAGAGGAGACTGAGGGGAGACCTCATTGTGGTTTTCATCATCCTCACAAGAGAGAGCAGAGGGACAGGTACCAATCACTCTCATGCCCAGCGACAGGACTCGAGGAAACAGCATGTGGTTGTGTCAGGAGAGGTTCAGATTGGAGATCAGGAAAAGGTTCTTTATCCAGAGGGTGGCTGGGTACTGGGACAGGCTGCCCAAGGAAGTGGTCACAGCACCAAACCTGACAGAGTTCTAGAAGCGTTTGGACAATGCCCTCAGACATATGGTGTGATTCTTGGGGAATCTTGTGCATGGACAAGACTCAATGATCCTGATGGGTCCCATCCAACCCATAATATTCTATGATTCTACAAAGACTTTGTCAATAGAACAATATATATATTAATTACTGAACTGAGAGTCTGGAAGCAAAGGCAAAAATGTTTCAAACTGAAAAATAAATTTAAAGGAATAATAAGTCCATTAAGATGCCCCTCTGTTGAATTTAAAATTAAAATGCAAATTACAGGAGACTGATATTGGGCCATAACAAATAATAGGACACTATTCACTGAAGAGTATTCATAATTCATTATTGAACATACAGCATGACCAAAGAGCCAATGTTTGTTCTGAGTAAAGCAATATCTCAGCAGATCAGTAAACCTTGAGAACTGTCTCATATTTGTGTTGCTTAGTGCAACATATTTTATTTTTTGAGGTATATTTTGCTCACTACCATGAGCAGAAAATGGTGTGTAAAACTGTATTTGTACCTGGAGTGGTCTTTCACACTATTTGGCTTTCAGCCTCTCAAAACAGAAAATCTAGAAGATAGTTCTGCAAAATAAATTCCAAGGTAAAATATGAAGTTATCAATGAATAATTGTCTCAAGTAACCTAAAAAAAAGTTAAAGAAAATACAACTAAATATAGGATACATATGTACAATATATGAGCTCATTAAGCCTATAAAAATTGAAAAATGCAGTATAAATGTGCACAAAATGAAATTAATTTACACATAAACCTGCTATATTTAAATGTTTGCACCCTGAGAAGCAGCATCCTGTGTTATAACTGTATTTGAGCAAGGCTAACTAATTTTTCTCTTTTCAGTCCTATTTTTTGCCATTGCATTTTACTGACGTTTCATAACATCTGAACTTGCATAACATCACACACAATCAATACTTTCAGAAAACTGAAGACATCTTGTTTCTCTGAAGCAGTATTAGAAGACTATAGGTAATTCTGCTGGGAGTATGCCACTCTGTGACTAAGAATATTCTTACAGAGGTTTTAACTTTTCCTGGAAGAACTTATAATTCCATTCTTCTATCAAAATTGAATTTCTTCAGTGTCTCAAATGTTATCCATCTTAAAAGGTGTATTTTTCAACTAAATTGGGACAAATCTTAAGGTAACTTAAAGTTTCTGAGTATGCTAATAGTTTGAATAGGATGCTATTAGTGATTTACAAGGCCAAGTATTAAGTTTTCCTCTGGTAAACTTTTCTTTATTATTATTGATTGAAAGCAATTAATAGTTTAGGTAACAGCACCAAGTCTTGTATTTGAAGGTAGATAATAGTTTTATGGATGGCATTTTAAAATAATTGCTCCAACACTTTCTGCCTTTTCTCTTATAGATTTATATTTTCACCTCAGAAGTAGGATAAAGAGAGGCATTTAACAATTTAATGTGGTGATGACCACTTTAGAGAGAACATTAAAAAAGTATAATATCCCCAAATATTTAGGCTTACATATTTTGGTCCAAAATTTTGAATTTATCTGTAATGGATGAAGAGGTGTAACAGTTTTTGCTCATCCCCATCTTTGCATGAAGGTCTTGGCTAAGCCTGCCAAGAGCTGTCTTGCTCTGTTTCCTGAGTGCATTGATTGTCTTCATCCTAACTTTCAAAAAGATGAAAGAAAATTATCCGTTTCTTTGATCACAACATGAATTTTGAAATGTGATATGAGTTTTCTATAGAGCTGCAAAAAGGTGAAAATCATTCAGAATATGTACCTCACAATAGTTGGGATAGAGCATTCTTCTTCAATACCTTTACTGACAGTATGAAAAGAATGGATAACACTAGCAAAGACTTTCTAGACTTCTAAAAAATACATCATGCTGAATGAATCACTTTCAGAACACAATTTTACTTTTTCCATTTTTTTTTTTGACTGCTTCCTTTTTTTCTTTTTCATCGATATTCATGATTATTCATATGAGTCATCCTCTTAGATTTTATCTCACTCCTAGCTGGACATAAGCATCAACAGGATAAAAAAAATAACATTTGAGGACCCTAGACAAATCTTGCTTTGAAAATGCTATTCATTACAACATGTCTCTTTTAATCTTTGGACTTTGGACACAGATAATTTTGTTGTGACCGGCAGGGGCAAAATGCTGTTTGATCAACAGCTTACTTTCTCTGGAAATCCTTTCAAAACTAACTAACTAATCAGACTTCTATTCTTGCCTTCTTTTCTCTGTTTCCACTCTTTCTATGAGTGTTTCTATAAAAGTAGCAATGGTAATTATAACAATGTGAAGCAAGCAAAAAAACACAACCTAGCACACATTTAGCTCCTGCAGGCACTAATTTGCCAAGGACATTTAAGCAATCAGAGAGTATTTCAAGGTAACTTCAGAAAATATCTGTGTTTTAGTAACATTTAGAACTGTTAGTCTGCTGATGTAAGATTCTGTGGTTTGACTGTGAATTGACTTTACAGCTTAACTTCTGGGATAAATCAGGAAAGCCAAGTAGCTGACTGTAATCACAAGTTACTCTCTGTCTCAGATTTTTCCCTTGTTCACATCAGTTTTACAACAATATATTCCTGCCCCACTGAAGATTCTCCTCCTTGATACCATTGTTAATGAGGGATCATCCTACTACCTTAAGCAGAGATACAGGGTTAGAGCATATGACATTACATTGTCTCTAAGGCACAGCTACAAAATTCTTATTTTTTTTTTTAGCAAGCTCAAATTGTGTCCTGTATTTTTATTTAACATGAATAGTCATATAGTGCATTGAGAGATAGAGATAGACAAAAAAATGAAGAAAAACTTCTAGTTACTCTGCCAGGTAAGGCATAAATTGTAATAGTGCTAAGGATAATACTGGAAGACTCTGTAATGAAGGAAAGATGTTCTTCTTACTCTTCTCCATCAACCCTTCCCTCCCCCAACCAAAAGAATGCAATTAATCTAATGTGAAAATCTCCTACTTGGAAGAGGCAAGAAAACTTTTTTCACCTGGGCAGAGAGCTTAAGTATGTATTAATTTATTCATGCAGAGGTTTGTCTATGGCACAGAGACATATCTAAGTAACATTACCATGAGTGGACATTTGATGTTTCACCTGCAGACAATCAAAGGACAGATGATGCTCCATGCAACTGTAGTAACCCTTCATCATTCCCCTTCCCAAGCATGTAAATATAACTTATATACATAGCAGAAAGAGTAATTGAAGACCACAGAGAATGAGCTGGGAATTATAAAATATTAGGCACAGGATGTTATCACAGGGGTACCTCAAATCATACTGAAGAGGTTAAAGTGAGATATTTAATTCCTAAGAAAAAACAATGCTTAGCTGTCTGACAGAACAGTTCATGCAAGAGGACATGTCAAAGTTTCTCTCCACAAGACATCATCTTTCACAGCCTGTATCTGCACCAAATCAGTGTGTGCTGCAGACATTGTCATGGCTAAGTGAAACGTTTTGTCATGTAATTTGTATTTGAAGCACTAGCAGTGATTATGGATTTTTTTTTTTTCAATAGTCTCTACCTGTATGCACTCTTTCCTCTTGAGTGAGGTTGTCTAGATTTAGTAGCCTATTTTTCCTATGACTACATTTTTTCTCTTCCTTTAATATAATTAACATTATTCTTGGCTTAACATTTTAGCTCATAACATACTGTTATATATCCCTCAAAAAATGATAAAATGTGCCAAATACATAAACAAGGAATATGGACCAAATTATATTTTCATTTTTGTCGACTTAATTTAGTCTCCTATAATCCTGTCAATAAGTCCCATGGTATTTCTTTTTCACCCATTCCAATAACATTTAAACCATAACCTTGATTGACCTTTAAGGGTGAGTAGGTTAGGAAGAGGGAGAAATGCCAAAATACTGTAACGTAGGATGCAAGTCCTGAAGAATATATTTCAAGCTTTATCTTTTCATGCTTTCCCCAAATCATATGAGACCTAAAAGATTGAACTCTGTCTTTACAACTATTTAAATAAATTCTGAGGGTAATAGTACTAAATAATACATTTATTGTGCCTTTCATCAAACTTCATGCACGCACAGTGTTTGAATTGCCCTACTTGATCTATGGTTTCATGGACAATACTTCATGAATAATTTCACTGTATTCACCCAAAACTATTTTCATTAGTTTAATAACTATTTTCTGCCCTCATATCCCTCTCTGAGGCACACTACTAATGACTTTCCTGAATGTGGACTTCATGCCACTTATCACAACTCATTGAACCCAGGATTCTACCCAGTTTTAAATGCACATCACTGTCCACTTATCTGGTGCATACATAGCCAACTTCTATATGGGGATAGGACAGTGTTGAAAAATTTGCAAAACCCAATATAGGCAGCATTCGCTGGTACCCCTGGCTACCCAGCAGGCCAATCATCTCATTGTTGAAGGCTATCAGGCTCTTAAAGGATGACTTTTTCTCCATAAATCTATGTTAACTATTTTCTTTGTTGGCAGCTTCCTGCAAGGAAGAATGGGAAGGCAAAGAAAAATGACCTTGGCAGAGTACTTGGGAGGTGATATTCCTTCTTGGGCACTTTCTTGTTTTAAAGCATGGATTATTTTAAAATGTCTTAAAAAAATGTGTTGAGCTCCTTTTGCTGTCAACCAAGGGTAATTTCTGTCAGATATTCTGAAATTATCTGTAATAATAATAGATAGTGAGCAATTTTCTGCAGAAAACATGCAATTAGCCCTATTTATCCCTATTTTAATTATATGATTTATAGAGACAACTCATGAATACTTCTACACTATCCAGACATACAGCAAGAAGTATTCCCATAGCAACATGAGATGGATCTGCTTCTTATTATCCTTGTTTCCAAAACCACACATGCTCTCCTTCTCTTAGAAGAACCTTTTGTGAATTAGGAGTGATCTGCTGCAGATATGGCCCTTGGGCTGTTCACAGTTCAGTTTGTGAAGTTTCTCCAGTTGTCTGTAAGACTCCATGTGCTATCTATTATACTTCCGGAAAACCTTAATTCCTACAGCAAACAATAACTTAAAATAATAATTTAAATGAAGAGCAGGCTACCATGCTGTTGGAATTACAAAGACACTGATACTTGAAAATGAATGAGGGTAAACAGCTGCCGAAGCCCAGCTTCTTTAAAGCAGTCTACAATAAAATATTCAATGGTCATATTGTGCTACTTGGACAAAGTTCAATAAAGGTGTGCTCTGAAGGAAAGTGTAGTGAGATATTGCCTCCTCAAAACTATTCAAAGCTGGGACCATGAAATTTTGCACTGTTGGTGTCCAGGACTTCAACTTGAATGTGAATTGTTGTAGGCCAAAGCTCTCAACGATGTGAAATAAAACTTATATCATGCTTGCATAAAATAAAACAGTAACTTAAAACCAAATTAGCACATCACAGACCATAATCAAAAATCAGGGCAGAAATAACCCTATTTTAACCTAGTTCCTGAAAGTCTGAGGAAGATCTCAAGAAATAAAAGAATCATGGAAATATTAGGGGTTCCTATTTAATTGCTTTAGAGAATACTTAACTCTAAGAAAATTGAAAATTCAGAAGAGGGATATAGAGAAAATGATTCTGTTTTGAACCATTCTCCCGGGCTGCCATATGGCTGCATTAAATAAGGCTACCTTGAGTGGCAAAGTATCTGGGTAATATTAACTGAGACTGAGGAGAGACCTCATTGTGGTCTTTGCCATCCTCACCATGAGAAGTGGAGGTACCAATCTCTTTGCTCTCATGACTAGTGACAGGAAATAAGAAAATGGCATGATGCTGTGTCAGAGTAGGTTTAGACTGGATACCAGGAAAAAATTCTTCATCCAGAGGGTGGTTGTGCACTGGAACAGGGTCTCCAGGGAAGTCAAGCAGCACCAAGCTTGACAGAGTTCAAGAAGCATTTGGACAATGCTCTCAGGCACATGGAGTCACGTTTGGGGAGTCTTACACAGGGCCAGGAATTGGACTAGATGATTGTGATGAGTCCCTTCCAAATTCTGTGATTCCAGTTCTTTGAAATGATTCTGGTTTTTTGATATATGAAGAACCCATTGACTGTTCTGTTACATAAAGCACTGAGATCCATATTAAAGTTACTGTCACAAAGCCTTGAGGAATATGGCTTTCAAGTAATTTAATCAGAATTCTGTATTATGCCTAGTGTTCCTGTGTTTCTGGGCACACAATTGCCAGATGAAATGTGGGAGCACGTGCCATGCAGCACATGGATAGTTAAGTCTAATACATCTGGAACTGGTGACTTCTACTGGGCATGGTCAAGCATGCACACATGAAGGGAAATTATGCATGCACAGTGGTCATTTGTCTGGAAATTCAGAAAAACAAACAAACAAGAAAGACAAAAATAAACAGTTGTTTTTTCAAGCCTGAAAAAAATTACATTTAACCTAAGGAAACCAATATATATGGCCACCATGGTTTTCTTGTTCTTGAAAATATGGTCATAACTTTCCTTTCTGTATCAAAGACAGTAGATACTAATCACTGATGGAATGGGATCTGTTTTAGGAGAAAAGAGGCTACAGTTCAAAGGTTTTGTGCCATTTTGATAGCAGATGTGTTTAAGAATACAGCCTCAGTCATTTGCTGGAAGATGTTTCCTCCCTGTTCTCATTTCCTTTGTTCCTGTTTTGAGCTCGTCCCTATTGTTCATCTTTTGGAGACTTTAAATTACTGTGATGATGCTGAAATAAGTTACTACAACTAGACATTTAAACTTTGAAAAGTTAATATGTCAGGCTAGTTAGAGCATTAATATACAATGAATGAGTTAAAATGTAACAAGTTTCAGCAGCTGCCCTCAGTGCTCTGTGTAACTTCTCCCAAGTTTATTTTCTCATCATAGGAAGTGTCATTAAAATAATCTGAAGTGCAGTAGGGAATGTAGGAATTCTTCTTTCTCTTTCTTTGCAGAACACAGATTTGACCAAACACAGCCCTGAGTAATTTAATCTGATCAGATTTCTTTGACCAAGATTTAGGCTAGATGATTTCAAGCCCTCTTCCAGCCTGGATTACTCCATGATTCTGTGATCTACAAAATGAGTTAGGAAGTGTAATGAAATTGAAGGCTATCCTTGCATTGGGAAAAACAGCAAAAGCTGATGATATTTTTTTTTCAGAAAGGAATGCATAGAAAATATGAACTCAAAATGTGAACTCAAAAGTTCAAGTGGCAAAATACATTTTTAACAGGAGATTTAGTAAATATCAGGAAACCTTATGTCAGGGAATTATAGATTGCAGGCAAAATCCAATCCAGAGTACTATGCAAAAAGGAGTTTTCTGTACAGTTTTACAAAAATCAGGAGAGTATAGTTTATAAATTATAAACTTTGCAATCTAATTGGATCATGTTTTTTTACTCCGAGCTATCTTACTACTGCCAGTAATGCCATCTATAGTTTAAGCAATTAATGACCATGAGTGAACACTGTATAACCTGGTCATTAAATACACATTTTCTAGACATATAAATATTTTTACCAAGTAAAAGAGAAAAGGTAATTTTTGACTGAAAGGATCATATTATTAAGGTAAGCTTAAATTCAAAGTTATTTTCTCACATGAAAAATACATCTGACACATAGTTGCACCTGACTGATTTTTGCAGAGTTGACTTTTAAAAAATGGATTTCCTTTATTGAAATTTGGTGTATTTATGCCAAAATATGTCTTTTCAGCAATATAAAATGAAGACAAAGAAATGTGTACTTTTTTCCGATAAAAAAAAAAAATATATATATATATATATAATTTAATTTACATGGATAATAATTTAGTTTGAAAATCTATTCAAAACCAGTTCTGAAAATAAATGGGGAGACAATGTTTCTGGAAAATTATTCCAGGTGATGAAATCATTATAACCAGTCTTAATGCTGATTTCAGCCAAGCTATCTGAAAGGTATCGTGTAATCATATTTGACCTCTAACTGTAGAGAAGCTGAGAAAGCTTCTCCCAGGTCTGTAGCAGAGCACAGAAGGAGTGCAGGAAGAAACATCATGCCTGCCTGGACAGGAGCCCAGTGTCTGGCTGAGCCAACTTTTTGACTTACAGTTTCAGGCTCAGATCCATAGGTACGTAAATATATAATTTAACTTTGCCTGGTAATGTTGCATGGCCCAACTCTAGGTGCTTGAGTTTCTGCTGTTTCTTGTGCCACAACATCACTATGCCAGGTAGATTTTAGAAAATGTATTTCCTCTCTTCTTCTGTTTGTTTGTCAGTATAACTTGCACAATTTATGATAAAAAATCACAAATACACCAAAAATCACCAAGTACATTCATAGTAATGTTTAGGTAGGTAATTGTTCAATATCTCTGAGTGTAATTAAGAATTTATTAAAATATTTTGTAGCTTTCACCTCTATTTTTGATATCTTCTGGAGGAAAATAAAACCATATCAGACCACTTCTAAATACAGATTAGAGCATCAAAAATGTAGCTCACCCAGCAATGCAGAGGTAACTGAAAATTTGTTATTTATGCTTAGGTTCATCACCCAAACATTTCTGTAGAATCCATAGAGATAAATAGAGAAAAATTATTCTCTTCATTATAAGATAGGAGCACTTAAAAGCCTAAACCTTTTGCAGAAAATATGTAGTACCTACTAGCTGTGAATTCTGTCTGGGATAAGTATACTGGTTAAGACAAACTGGTACAGACAAAGTTTTCCTGGACAAAGGATAGTTTTACACACCTCTTCTCTTTCATGTTTTCCACTTTATCATGCACCCCTTATCATATTTGTTTATAAAGTATTGGAGAAGACTGACCATTGAACTGACACATTATGGCTATTCTTGCATTCAGTGCTTTTATTACCTCACAGATTTAGAATAATTTAGGAACAGAAGCCTATCATTCATGTAAGTGTGGTGGAAAACTTCATCCAAAAGAACCCAATATATATATACAGTTTTGTCAACTGTTCTGGTAAAAGCAAATAATAAGCATATCTCCACATCTAAAGCATTATATTTTGTCTAAGTGGCATGAGATGAAGATGTTCTGTCTGGAGACAATTACAAAGAGCACTGAAGTAATTACATCCATCTTTTCAATCAGCTTTTTTTTCTGCTTTTCATTATACAATATGTATGTATAAATTTAATCATCTTGGTGGCTGACGAATTGAAAATAAATAAATAGGGATGTGTGCTGTGGTTTATACATAACTTGTCAAGCTGAAAGGTTGGAAACATATTTCTTCTTTCATTCAAAGGAAAGCAGCTGATACAGGATACATTTCTTTATTTTCATGTGACAACATACTTTTCCTTAGCTGTGGGTGGTGAGTTGCACTGTGGTGCAGATCTGCCTAATACAGGAAATAAATATGTGAGATAATTGTACAAAGGAGGAAAAATTACTGGCAGAGGAAGTGAGGAAGAAAAAAGCTTTCCTAACATCTGCTCTTTGCATTACAAAGGATCAGATTCAATTATGTGCCAGACCCCTAAAATTATGAAACTTTCAAAATATTCCTTTTATGATTTCTTAATCTCTACTTCTCTTAAACTTCAAGGCTGCTGTCTGCTTATATTTTAGACATTTTTTTCATCCTTTAATTTGAAAGATATATTTCCAAAATCTCAATTCTTACATTTTAAAATAGGTAGTTCTAACACCCGTATTTACAGAAATGTAATAAATATCAAATGCGTTTATAATGAACATGTAGGATATGACAGGAGAAGAAATTAATTCATATGCAGGATATTTGTGTTTATTTTCTGCAATTATTTCAGCAAATAAGCACCCTGTCAAAAAAAAACTAACAAGTAGAAACTTCAAGAAACTGTAAAATGTATAGATGTTTTCCCAACAATGAAGTATAGAAAAATGACACTAATGCTTAATTACATTTAGCATTAAAAAATTTAAACTCTGGACAACTGAAAAAAGCCCATTACATAAAACTCATTCTTGGATTTAAATGCATCCAGTCTGGGAACATATCAATCTAGCTGTTTTTTGGTTGTTGTTTTCATTAAGAAATGAAGTCAGAGACCAATATCTTATCACTTACTTTAAAGAACATCACTGACACTTCTTTTCTGTACCCTAAACAGAAATCTCCTGCTTGGCTTCAAGAACAAAGCACCAAAAGAAATAACATTAAAGAATCATAGGAGAATGATCACACCTTTCTGTCGAAAAATGCGCCCTTTACAAATCACCTGGTTTGTATAATTGAATTTTCTGTGCATGACAGATTCAGGCTTCACAATGAATTAGACCAGAATTCAGGATTTACAGTTTCTCATTCCTGTTGCAGAGACACATATATATTTCAAACAGCCCAAGAAAACAGATTGGATAGAGTTTTTAAAGACAATTAGACAACGATGGAACAAAAATGAAACAGACCTCATGTCCCTGACAGTCTGGAACATTTATTCTGACTTCCTTCTCAGAGTGTTTTATGAATTCTTTTCAAGAGTTATCCTAAAAATCTTTCATTGTTTTGCTTCTTTTACAAGATTGTTTGTTAAATGTCTGGTGTGCTGAGAATTTGACTTCTCTTAATTGCAGCTAAAACCATCTAGGCTGACATTTTTCTGCTTTATTTACAGCGCAGAAATAGTTAAGTACTGTTCTTAAAGACAGTGCAAGTTTCTGAATTTTAAAAAGTAAAAGAAAAATTAACCAGTGAAGCGCTAACATGAAAAAAACCCAAACAAAACTATTAAATGCTTTCTACTTTAATTTTGCTGATGGTAGAGTTTTCATACATAATCTTCATGATGGTAGCTATTAGAAAATCTAATTAGCTATTAACAAGTACATTTGCAAATAATTTTTTACCCAAATAGATATATTCGTAAACACTTTATGTGAGCTCTCCCTTTCTTGCATCAAATCTTATTATTTTGTGGAATGTTTATTTGGAAAAGAAAAGACATGAATTATGGGAGATGAAGTATAATGGATCAAAAATACCTTAATGGATAAATACCCATATTTATCTAGAAAATCACTGGTTTTGTTTATTATAAAGAATGAATCCTCTATGGTCAAAGCAGAGACAGATGAGCAAAGTGCATTCATGGAAAACACTGCTGCACTCAATACAGTTGCTGCTGTTACTTATTTGTCTTCTGTTTCATACTTCAAGAGATGCATTTTCTTCATGATCTCCATCTGCTGTTGCAGGAAAAATGTGCCTAAACTTGGAATCTTTTGTTTCTCAGACCAACAAAATCCACTTGCATCTAAACATATGATTAATAAATATGAATTCTGAAAATAAAATAAAAAAAAAGCAGCAAAAAACAAAGTGAAGAAAACTGTACAAAGCATCTCATTATTAAAAAAAAAATGTGGATTCTAGATACCAAAGAAGAATACAAACATTCAGAAATGCCAAAATCTAACTTTTAAATATACTCTTATTACCTTTATAAAGGACAACGCTGAATGCCTTGTAGCCACTAAGAGTTATTAAACTTTATGACAATGTTTTAAATACATTTTCAAAGAAGAAACAAGAGTAATAAGAACTAATCTCACTACAGATGATATAAACACTTATGGAGTTTTTCTATTTGGTTGTTGTTTTTTGGCCTGTGTTTTTTGAGGATTTTCTCCCCACAGGAATAAAAGTCTGGTAGTGAAAACAAGCAGTGGTGACATATCCTGGTTGATTCAATGAAATGGAGTTTGAAATCTGCTATTTAATGCAAAGGAAAACAAATGAGATCTCTTCCCAAGCTGAGGAAAAAAACCCAAAACCTATAGAAACAAAATATACTCATTAAATAAAAGATGAGGGAAACATATTTTAAAAGAATTGTACCTTTAATAATCTGCAAGTATATTAAAATTTTTATGGGTTTGGATTTTTTTTTTTTAATGTCAAAATTTTTTCTCTTTTCATTGTAACTTCTGTGTCTGGCTTAGAGAAATAGTAGCCATTTTCTTTACAGCATATTTAATCTATTGTTTTGATTTCACTACTTACTTGATGTCTTCCCTCTAACCTTTCTACAGGGAAAAACCAGGGGACTATCTGGCAATGTATAAGTGGTATGACAAGCTGTGAAATAAAGAAATATAAAGGTAATGACACTGTGTCTCAGGACAAGTATAAAATGAGAGTCATAACCTGAATTTCACTATCCAAAATAGTGATTTCTCCTCTGTTTCTTTTCTGCTGTCAGGGAAAAAGCTGAACTAATGTAATATGTCAATAAAAGATAGCATCCCTTAATCAATCTGGACAATGACATGTGAGAATGGAGTTGAATTGCTGTCCCATTCACTCTTCCTACCTTCCCTCAGGCCTTTCTCCTCTGCTAATTACAATATAGTTACATGGGAAGTTCTAGTAAAGATAAAATGCTGATGCTGATGTGTTATTTCTGTGGAATAGCATAGTCCACATTGAGAGTTATGCCTAGGCATAAATCTGCTCTACAAATTGATTAGGAATAAAGTATATATTTATATTTGACAGATCTGCTTGTGCATAGCTGTTTGCTTAAAATGATCTCAATTTAAATAGATTACTTTTTCCCTCCCTTATTTGTCCCTCACAAGATCAAGACAGGTATAAAAAGGGAACATCAGCATGTTTGTACATTGTCAGAAGAGCTCTTAATTTCTAATTACATCACCACATGCTCTCCTACACTACCATAACTCACTGAAATTACTGAGATGCCACTGAAGCTGTAATTTGGTTTGCATAAAATTGTTCTTGTTGAGGATGAAAAAGTCTGAGGCAAAATTAGGTGGCAGACTGTCATTTAGAAATGTAACCCGCTGGATTTCACCCAGAGAAGTGCATCAAATAATGGGCACTCTACAGCAACACTTCTAATACCAAAGATTTCCACTAGTTAATTCTTTCATGCTTTGGATTATCTTGTTCCTAATTAGTTGTTTTCCTGTTAAACTTATAGTAAAAATATCAGAATAATTAAAGTTCTAAATAACTTTGGAAAAATATCTTCCCCCTTTTTTTTCCCTACAAATGGCACTTCTTTCCAACAACTGTGCTCTGTAAGCAAGAGTATTTGTTTTTAAATTCAGATAACAGTAACATTAGTATTTAAACAAACAACAAAATCAAAACAATATTTTTTATCAAAACAATATTTTATTACAATAACAGCAAAGCACCAGAAACTCTATGGATTTCATTTTTGCTTTTCCTTTCGACTGTTTGTTTCACACCGAAAAGGTTCAAAAATAAAGTAGATTGGCCTAGTCTAGAATACTACAGAAGTGATCAAATTTGTGTGAATGTGAACTAACTCCAGAATTAGTGAAGTAGCTGGGAAGTTTCTGGTTGTAATTGCTTGAACCCCTACCTACATTTTTGCCCTTGATTTTAAATAGAACAAAAATAATGGAAGAGTCTGATTATCCATTAAAATTATTAATGTTTATGGTATTATAAACCATCTGCTCTACAGGTTATTTCTTCCATGCAACCAGTTCAGCAGCATATGATAATCTATTATTTGCTACAACTTGCACTTTCATAATTAAAACCGTGTTATCAAAAATCCAGAAAAAATGCAAGATGTGCAAATAAGAGATTTGAATTTCTAACAAGGGTGTTTAAGTGGTACACTCTCTTATTATTCATACACCTTTGTTAGAAATATAAATCTCTGGAATAATGTGTACTTTATGCTATAAATAATTAAAAACTTAGGCTGAATTTATTATGAAAATTAGGTAGATAGTTTATGATTTCTCAATGAATGTATTTGTTAACTTAAATCTTATTTAAGATTATTGTCAATTTCTCTCATACATACTTGAATCAATCCTGCTAACTTACGATATATTATCTGAAATCTGGATATTATGAAGCATCTGACCCTCAATGTTTTTATAAACTCATATGGGAAAACCTATTACATATTGTTCATCAGTGACATATGGAACAAATTAAAATGAAATATTTTTATATTGTTTTACTTAGTTTAAATTGAAAAGCGAGATCATATCACAATCAAAATGTTTTTGCTCTCCTAGAACTGGCAGACATCTCCAATGTATGTGAGATTCTCCAGCTATAATATGTCTTTAAACTTTTGAACGTTTATGGCTATGAAAGAGATTTCATAAAATCTAGTGATCATGAAAGCTGACGAAACTGGCCACAGAGAAATTTGGAATCACAAACCATTGTGTCACTTTGCAATGATGCAGTCATAAAATAGTATTATGTTGGGATATGCTAATTTGATTTACATTTCATCTGGAAGTTGGAATAGGCCTGTTATGCACACACAGAAAAAGAGACAACAACAGCTAGACTCAATGCTGACTTAGCTCCTCTTTTCCATGGGCAAAACACATAGAAAATTAATCTATTTTTATAAACCAAAATTATTTCTGAACATTTTGTACAGCATTTGTTCAGATGAACTGCTCCTTTGATAAAACTGCAAGTGACCAGGGAAAGAGACTTCAGTTAACCCACAGGTCTCAGTGAACTGATATCCCTTGGAGAGAGTTTTTGGAATGATATTTTTGCCAAACATAGTCTGTATATAACCTTTGTAAATGCCTATATATGGTCTGTAAGCATTTTTTGCAACTACTGTGTTGCAAAATCAATCTAGCAGTCTAATCCAGAACAGGTGTCCTATGAATGCCTTTGCAAGATTAACATAGAGAGCATAGCCTTATGGACGATTTTAGTAACTATGATCAGCATGAAGAGGCAAATCCCCCTCCATTTTCGTGGTGTGAAAGGATCCCATTTCAGCACGTGTGCTGCTCCTCCACACAAGAAAGGGAGAGGGATGTGGGGTCAGGCTGAAGTGGCAAGGCTAAGCTGGAGCTGGAGAGGGAAGAATCAATGTGCTGCAGTGCAGGAGGCAGCACTCAGCAGAAAAATGTTATCAACTTCATGAATTCTCCATTTAACATACCCCAATAACTAGTAATCAAGAAATGTCACAGACTGCATAGACTCTAAAGGAGTTTTAATTTCCTGGTCTTGATAAATTTATTTTATTTTTGGAAAAAAATTATACTAAAATGATCCAAAAGAGTCTCATGGTGAAAATTAGAGATAAAATATCACCACATGAAAAATATTTTAAAATTCTTTTTTATTTGTGTGAACACAGACAAGTAGTTAAAACATTTTCTGGATTTAAAAATCTTCCAGATTTTAATCAATCAGATGGAAAAGTTTTCAAACAGCCAAAGTTATTGACATGATAAAATAATAAGAGTTACAGTAAGTATTACTCATGCTTTTAAAATTAATTATAACAAAATTCTGACTTTTCAAGAAGGTTTTATTATTAATATTTTGATTTGTTGAAAGGTGTTTTGTTGATACCATTTTTGCTCTCATGTTCCCTGTAGATGTAACTTAAATACTTAATACAATTAAACTTCATTTAGCAGAAAATAGGCATTTCCCAAATGCTCATCACTGACTGTGACCATATTCTGTTCTCATGGGAACTAAACTGTGACATAAAGCCCTTAGCCCTCCTTTCCAGTGCCAACTGCAGTTCTTCAGCTTTGCCTTTGCTGGTATAAATGCCTGATAACATATGAAAGTGTGTAAGTAAAACTATAGCATTTTACATATAATTTTAAATGAAAATAATTTATAAAAGGGATAAAGAGAGTTTAAAAATATTATCACATTGTCATAATTTGTTAAACTGCAATCAGAAAAAATTTCTTATTATCTACTTGATCAAATTGTATCCTACAGTGCCAAACCATTTCCAATTACTTAGGATAGAAATAAATTACATCCCAACAATAAACGTTGGACCAAATCTTCATTTATGCATTCAGTAACCCTAAATGGGTTGCTTTCAAGTGAAGATCTCCCTGAATCCAGTGAAGTCCAAAGAATCCTATGACAGGGAGTTCAATAGCAGAGGATAGATAGCTTTTGGGGGGTTGTTTTGAACCTGAGTCCTGGATCTTTAGTTGATGTTCCTTAGTTCTTCTGATGTAAAAGACACAATAAATTAAAATAAGGTCTCTCAGCATGTCCATGCCCCATGCATTTGTGAATCTCTTTTACAATATCTCTTAACAGTCTCTGGTGAAGAATGAGAATTCCTAATTCAATTAATTATTCCTCTTATGGAAGTTCAACACTTTGGATATTGTTTGTCTGAATAAATTCCTGGTATTTATTTTGAGATTAAGTCATCACAGCTTATATAGTACCCATAATATAAATGTACATGGATTTATATGGTAGAATGGTCCTGTGATATTTCAAGTTCTCTCTTTCCTTACAATCTGTAATGTTTGATTTTCCTTTTCGACCACCTTTGAGCACTAAGCTGATGTTTTCACTGAACATTCCTTGAGGTCTTGTGGCAGATGTTAATCATCTGCCCAACATTTTTCATGTGAAATAATTATTGTTGGCTCTCTCACCTCTTGCTAAGTGCATCACTTGACTCTCATCACCACTCACATCGGATTTTTACTTCCTAGGCACCCAGTTTTTAAAACCTTTTTGCAATTTTGTATGCAATACCACCTCAAAAAACTTACTGTCACCAAGAGACCTTGTAAGCTTAATAACTTCTCCATTTTTCTTGGTTATTTGCAAACATACAACAGCATAGGTAAAGCATCAGCTCAGATAGGATCTAGCTGAAAAATCTAAAACATGCAAACAAACAAACAAACAAACCCAAAAAACCAAAACAAACCAAAAAAGACAACCCTCCACCAACAAAAAAAACAAGAAAAAAACCAAACAAAAGCAAAAAAAAAAAACCCAAACAAACAAACAAAAAAAAAAAAAAAAAAACCCAGAACAAAAACCACACCATGACAGAACAAAATAGAGTATGACATGATTTCTTTATTTCTTAATAATCTCTATCACTGGTTGACATGTGTTCTTAAACTATGGAGAGAATATGGATCAGACAGGCAGTAGCTTTGAAAGGATAGTTAAATAAAATTTAAAATCTATTTGAAACTCAGAGACAGCTGATGTGATACTCAGCTTACTTGGCTACCATGGAAACCCCATGATTTATAACTTAGTTATGATGCCAAAATATTTTTAAAACCACCTGTGGGGGGGGGAAAAATCCCAAAAATAAAAAAAACCCATAGCTTTGTAGAAGCATCTTTCACTATTTATTTACAATTAGTGTAGGTATAATCAAGAATAATATTCTTTTGATTATTTCCATAAACTACATTTTATAATTATAACTGGGAATGGTTATTTTTGGTCATTTCCTTATAGCAGAACAAAAAATTTATCCTGTCTTGGAATCTTTCATGAACAGATTTTATAACCAATTAAGCTGTTGGTCTGAGATTGGATGGGAAGTATTAAGGTCTGTATATTTTAATTATACTGAAGGTATTTTTTTCAGATATTTATTTCCAGTTTATGTGTAGCAGATATGTGTAGCAGAACAAAATAAAGCAAAGTAATGAGAACAGAAATCATTGTCACAAGCAAAACAGATTCATTATTGAAGTGAAAGAAAAGCTTCTTCAAATCAGCTCTTTTCCCCACAACAGATAAGTGAGATATTTTGATGAGCTTTTGCATATTATGATAATGTTCTCTCTACCTTTTCATTCCAGGAGTGAGTCTGTGGCATGCAAGGTACATCACCAGTAGTTTTTTTGAGAATGAGTACAGTAAGAACCATCTTCTAGCCAGGGTGTGGAACCCTTAAGGAAAAATGGAAGTTGCAGGGAATTCTCAACTGCAGTGTTTAGTGTGAACTCTACCAGGTGCAATTAAAGACAATGAGTCAATCCATGCACATCAGCCCATGGGAGATTCTTCATTAATGATTCATGTCCTTAACGAGCTGTCAGCTCAAACATGCCAGCCCATGTGGAATCCTTATTTTCTCTCTTAACTGTGCCTCACTAGGCAAAGGCAGAAGAATGATGAAATGGAGCAAACTGAGCACAAATGCCTTTCCAGACATATTTCTGTAATGGAGATTGGCCAGAAATGTGCGTTAAAGCTTGTTAAATTGGTATTCAACCTTTGGCAGGAGCAGTTAATAAGGCAATGACCTCAAAAGAGATTTGTGTGCCTGTTACGTGTGCCAGCAATGTCAGAGCACTTTTTTCAGATAGGTAAGAATTGTCACCCTACCAGAAATTGCTGGGGTAGTAGATATCTGAAATTAGGCTTGTCAACAGGGTCTGTGCATGCACTTGATGAAGGGCTCTTCTGCTGTTCTTTCTGATAAGTAGCAATACTGCTACTACATGTTTCACCAGTGTGTTGGTATCTATCAATGAGAATGGCATTGTTACTTGGGCTAGAAATACTGGAAAGAAAGAATCCATCACATATTTGTTGAGAGATGTAAAGGCAGCTTAATCCAGAACTGTTGGTGCAAAACTGTACCACCTTTCTGGACACTTGGCCAAGGCTTTAGGGATCAAGATGATGAAGTCATGATACCTCTTTTATTGCAGAAACACCTGGAGTAGAATTTCTCCAGTGAGCAACACAGCTTCCAGGACACTGTGAATGCTGAAGAATATAGAAAAAAATATATCTTCTGCTTACTTCTCTTGAATCTCTTCACCTCCTTCAACCTGGACTACTTCTGTCTCATTCCATTTTTCTAAGCCCAGTGCTCTAAGGAATATAGTGAGGAGTTTAGAGTGGATTTCAGACAGATTTAAGACCCAAGATGCTTGCTGGGTTAGATTAAAGAGTCAAGGATCATTTCAGGAGTTGGTCATTGACTTTAGAAGAGGATTTAGGAAGACAGCAAAAGATAGTGCTGTGGCTGTCTCCAAAACCCTGTGATTTGTAGTAGAAGTTGCATAGTCCTTGTCTCACCTGAACAGCAAGTACAACCCAGCACCTCAGACTGCTCAAATGTGACATTAATTGTTACATGGGAGTTCTTTACCAGATTGGATTGATATGGAAGAATTCTTCAGCCCCAAAGGAAAACTATGCTTCAACAGAGGAAATGGGCAAAAATCACAGCACCTTCTCTATCAGGGATCTCACAAGCTAATTTATTTCATTTGCAATGCCTTCTGCATACTTTGTACCAATCTTACTAGCTGAATTTTCCTGTGGATGAAACAATGGGCTCTATGGTAGGACTTTCAGAAATTTTGGAGAAGATCCTGCTGCCTGCTGGAATATTCTAGTACTGTTGTTATTATTTCATAATTCTCATTCTGGGGTTTGACCATCTTTAAGTACTCAGAAACAAAGCCTATGGAGAAAAAGTTAAGGTGACAGAAAAAGTTGTCTTATGCAAATTCTGCCTCAGCCTGCAGTCTGGAGGTGTTTTGGTGAGTCTATTTCTCAGCTGAGTGCAGCAGGACACCTTATTCTGATATCTGAATTGGCTTGCTCTGGGAAACAGCAAAGAAAAGATATCTCTATATACACTATCATTTACAATGTGATCTCCCCTTCCTCTTCCTCTGCCCCTCCTGCTCCTTCCTCTCCCCCTCCTTACCCCCCTCCTCCTCCACCCAGTCTCATTCTGTGGTCAGCATTTGGACAATGGATTTTGCCAGTAGTGATTGCACATGATAACCTTTAGCTACTGATGTAGTAAAGCAGAAAGAAAAGTCTACTTTTGAAAATGGGGAAATGAAGGAGGAGGTCAGAACTGAAAAGGGAGGGTAAGACTGAGGTTAGCAAGATCTAAGAAATACAATGAGGACCAACCACCCTGAAGAGGGAAAACTTCCTTCCCTTTTCCCTGATGGTCCTTCCTCAAAGGAAGTACTCTGAGAATATGAAAAGGCTGGAGAAAGCAGGAGACAACTTTTCCCACTATGACTAATCCATGCCATACAAAACTGTGTGAGGTTGCATCTGTGGTCCATGGAGACTTTGGGTCCAGCAACACCTGGATGATGGTGTATGTGTCAGCAGAATGATGATGGCAATGGCAACTGAGGTTGTGAGGTACTGGATGATACTGTGAAGTTCTGAGACTTTTGAATGCAGAGAGGTAATAAAAGTGAGGGTGAGGGGGAAGTCACAGTATTTTTTTCATATTCTTTTTTGCTATTTAGGTAATGAAGAACAACCAAGGCAAAGTCAGGATATTATAAGGAGCAAATTTTTAGTTATTATAATTTATCAGGGATGAATAAATGAGTGGCAGAAAAAAAAAAAGACTCTTTAATTTATTTAACTTTTAAAAAGACTTTGATAAAGTCAGATTAGATGCCACCATGAGATGCAAAAGATCTTTTGCTCTCTGGAATTATAAATTGATTCTTTTTAATACTGAAAGGGATTTAGAGGACTGTATGGCTGTATATTTCTGGCTTTAAACAAAACTAAGATTTCAGTGATGACATTATTTAACTTAATAATGAGAGGTTTTATGAGTTTCCCTTTTGGAAGTGGGGACTGAAAATACAGAACTAGACTCTCCTCAGTGGTGTCCACTAACAGGAAAAATGACAATGGGCACAAACTGAAACATCAATTTGAAAAGAAAAAAAATGCATTTAAACATCAGAAGATGACTTCACTACTTTGAGGGTGGTTGAACATCTTTTTGGTTTTAGGCCAAAAGACAATGTGAAAACCGATGTTGATGCGCTAGCAGTGTAATCAGCAGAGCCTACTTTATGTTAAACGCTACACCATAGATGTGGCATCTCAATCTTTGGAGACCCTCAAAACAACCAGTCTTGAGCAACCTGTTCTAGCAACCTTCTTTGCACAGGAATTAGATTACACAGTCTCCAGACAACCCTTCCAACATTAAAAATCCTGTGATTTTGCAAAACTTTTCCCTAGATTGGAAAAAAAACTTAATTAACTTTATTGATGTAAAGAAATATAATTTTCTGTCTTAGAAACAATGTAGATGCACTTAAGGTTTGGTGATTTATAAGCATGATTTGTTGTTTGTAAACATGGTTGTCTGATTGCCTTGCCTACTCCCTTGTCTAATCATTTTTCAGCTTGTAGTCACATACAGAAACAATAATGTGATCCTTCTGTCTTCAGGACCAATATGAAAATAAGATGTGTATCACAACTAAGTGGGAACTTGTTTAGGTAATGGCTCAGGACACATTGATTTTTGGAGTATTGATATAAATCTTGGGTAATCAGTAGTACAGCTGATGCAGGAAATGAGTGCCTCCATGCCTAGAATACATAGAATAATTTCAGTCTAACTAGTCCAAGCTATAACCACACTGTATTGGGCCCCATTCTCTACTTTATCCAGATAGAGACTTTGTTGTGATGAGTGAGGGAACCAGAAAACACATTATTATAGTTTTGAAAATATACTGAACTTCATTATTCTTAATGTGTTTTATGATATAAGTACTGTCACAAATTTATTTACTGAGATAATTAAGCTGATCATTTCTTAAAAACTCTCATTTTCCTATATTGTATATGATATTGCATTCATAAAATTTTAGAATCCTAGAATGGTTTGGATTGGAAGTGGCCATTGGCAGGGACCATTTCATGGAGCTGTAGCAAAGATTCCCTGATGTTTGGTTTTTTTTCCCCACAGCTGGTAGTTCAGTTTTTCCTGAATCTAGTGGAAAAAAGGTAATACCAGGAGCTTGAAAACACAGCTTAAAAGACTGAGACACTAGAACATCTAACTGCTCTGCTAGTCCATGTAAGCCATAAAGTCTGTCTTCAACATATCAAGGAGAAATATTCATTCTGGGAGTGTAATTTTTTTCATTATAATATATGCTTATGACAAAATGAGGAGGAGAAGAGAATCCCAGGTTAAAACTCAACCTTGAATTGATAGATTGCTAAAGCTGGGAGATAAAATGGCCCTTGTCAACTTGTAAGTTATATATTCAGGGTGGTATCAAGAGACTCAGTAATTTCTAGGTAAGATCCATGACCTGTATTAAACAGTAAGTTGTACTTGATCATCCTTTTAATCAATGTCTGATCGTTAATATTTTAAAAGCATATGTGTGCTCCAGAGGCACATCCCAATAGTAGGTTTTTGAAGCTAACAATCACGATAATTTTTGAAAGACAGAACAAAGTCTTAAGAATATTTCTTTTCCATTCCAGTTTTGATACAGCAGGATTTCTATTTATCTAAATGTCATTCAGCTGTGTCATTCTTATATGTTACATGTAAATACCCATATTTTCAGACAAAAAATAATGAGTGAGAAAAATTAAATTGTTAAAACTATTGGTTGCTGTCTGCTTGTTTTAGAAGCAGAAAACTTGGTCCTTCTTTGTAACAAGCATACAAGTGTATTCCATCAAGATGAAGCAATAATATTGAGAATAATTCTTTTATTGACCCTCTGCCACAAAAATGTTCACTTGAATTTTTCTTGCGTGTGATGCACCGTCTGAAAGGGTTTCTTATGTGCCAGTCAAGGAAGTGTTTATCAATGTCAGTGAGTTAAAAGTGATGGGAAGAATCTTCTGTATTCATTAATACTATAGAAAACAAGAAAAATTCATAGACGGAATCTCATCAGTAATCTATGAGTGGATGAAATTGTCCCTGCCAATGGTCACTTCCAATCAAAACCCTTCTAGGATTCTGTGATTTTATGAATGCAATATCATTTACGAGATTGAAAAATGAGAGCTTTTGACAAATCTTTGACCTAATTATCTCAGAAAAGAAATTTATGACAGTTCTTATTCTTATTCTTATTCTTATTCTTATTCTTATTCTTATTCTTATTCTTATTCTTATTCTTATTCTTAAATTTTTTTTTTATTCTTATACTGATTTTTTTTTTTTTTTTTTTTTTGTTATTGTCATTGTCATTGTTATTGTTAGTATTTATTGGAAAAACACTAGCAAAGATATTGGGCTCATATGAAAAGGAGCCCAATATATATAAATAAAAATTATAAATATAAATATAAATAAATATATAAAAATAAAAATTAAAAAAAACTTTTAGTAACTTTATCACATTTCTGGGACTCAGTAAGAGCTCAGACTTGTTTATGGCATCTTCCTTTGAGCAGTCTGTAGGGGTTGTGATTATTGAGAAGACCTGTCCTGGTCCTGCTCCCTATGATAGGAAGTATAAGAGATCTTGTCAAGAGACAAGAGTTTTTGACAGTCCTAAGGAAAGCCACCCAAGGAAAAAAACCCAAGATATTATGCTTTCTTCATATTGTGCTAGCCTTTTTTAATCCAGAGGGAGAGAGTCAGGATGCAAACCAGGAGCTCCAACTTACAGGTAATCCTTTATGTCCTAAGGCAAGAAAATTCACAAATCTTGTATGACCTAGGATGTCTCAGAAGAAAAAAACATGTATTTAAAATGAAGACATTAATGTTTAAATGCTCTTCAAGAATGCAGAATAATACCAAGCAGAAGAAAACTCTGAGGTAAATTTCAGGCAGTGGAACTGATCATGGGACTGACTTTCAGCTTGAGATGTGCTGAATCAAACAGATTACCCCTTGACCTTCAACTCCTTCTTCCACTTTAATATATAAATTTTGCTTTCCCAGCCTAAAAAAAAATCAATTCTACCTCTACAAAAATACTTTCATTAAAGTCAGAATTCCCCATAGTGCCTCAAAAGAAATTTATTTTCTCTACCCTCTCATTAAAAACAGCACAAACCCAAAGCTGCTGTTTAATTTTTTATATATGCCTACAGGTCCACCTCCAGCTTTACTATCCTATCCTAAAAAGTAAAAGAGAATTAAAACACATTTTCAGACCATAAAATTAAGCACAGACCATCAAGGAAAAAGAAAATTATTATAAAACCTCTGAAGCAGTCTGAGTGCTTCGCATAACCTCCACTTAAAAAGTCTGTTATTATGTTCTACTCAAATATGGCAAATACCCTATGATAGTAAGTAATGGGCATGCTATCATTAAATTAAACTGTACAAATGAAAAGGGCTATTTTATTCAAATAATGAAAAGACAGAGAACAAAACAGGAATTTCAGCATGGGTATGGTACAATGTTGAAAGCACAATCTACATTGGTAAATGCCAATCTGACCCAAATTGCCTTTAATAGAATGCATTGGAGAATCATTTCAATTAGGTGCTAATAATGAAAATGTTTTTTTTTGTTTTTTTTTTTTTTTTTTAATATTAATGACTTTTTTAGTGTGTTTGCATTAGAAAATTCAGAGAACAGTTATTCAAAGTTCTGTATTCTTTGTAAAGGCAGACATCTGGCTTAAGATGAGAGAACAAGAGAAAGAGTGAGGAATGTAATTTGGCAAAATATAGCCAGGAACATGGAGCACACTGTGTATGTATTTCAAAATTTTGACACTTGCCCCATCAGCCTGTAATCCACTTTCTTCTGCAAAATTACTATTTTCACAAGTTGAGGGCTCTAATATTAAAAATGCTGTTTAATACATATTAAATTTTCTTGTAGTCTCACTTATTTTTGGAAAAAAATGCATTTCCATTCAATAGAACTTACATTTTAATATATTAAATTCTCATTATCATTAATCAACATGAACTACTGTAGGACGGTGTCAAAGTGTCATGGTAAAATACAGTGGTGTTAAAAATATTTTCAAACATTATAAAAGTTTTGTGTTTGTACTGGTAAAAGTAAAATAAATTTTTAAGACTGTAAAAGACCTCCAAGATCATCAAGTCCAACTTTTGACTGAACACCACCATGTCAACTAAATCATAACATGCCATGTCCACTTGTTTCTTGAACAGCTTCAGGGATAGTGACTCCACCACCTCCCTGGGCAGCCCATTACAATTTTTTAACATCATTTCTGTACAGAACCTTTTGATGATGCCCAGCTGGGCCTCCCCTGGTGCACCTTGAGGCTGTTTCCTCTTGTTCTGGGAGAAGAGGCCAATCACCACCTGGCTACAGCCTTCTCTCAAGTATTTGTAGAGAGCAATAACATGTCCCTTGAGCCTCCTTTCCTCCCAGCTCCCTCAGCCACTGCTCACAGGAATTACACTCCAGACTCCTCTCCAGGTCTGTTGCCTTTCTCACAGCTCGCTCCAGCACCTCGATGTCCCACTTGTCCTTCCATCCCGGAACTGGACACAGGATTTGAGCTGTGGCTTCACCAGTGCTGAGTACAGAAAGACAATCACTGTCCTAGTCCTGCTGCCCATACTATTTTTGATACAAAAAATATATTTTGAAATGTGTAATCCACGTGTAAAAAAATTTATGTGACATTTACCTCTCCTATAGTGTTAGACTGCTTCCTAACTAGAACATATTTATTTAATTAAGATTTTTATTCTATACCTCCTTTGCTTTGGAGGATAAAAAAGTTTGCTTTTTTGGTGTTGTCTAATTAAAGATAAAACAATCACATGTAGGGAATAAGTATGACTCCTTTTACAGCTTTGCAGATTTTGCTGCATTAGATATTTTTGTGGAACTTCTGCAGATTTTAAGAACAAATGATGCATGAAGCCAGAGCAAATTAGGCCCTAAGTGGGTGGGTGGATGAAATAGAGGATTTAAAGGATTACCATTTATTGGAGTACCTTATATAAAATATTTTTACTGTATAATAATGCAAGCCAAGAAGATAAAAAGCAGGTACCTGGTCATTTTTGAAGTGGAATATGATATTAGGAAAAAAAAAAAAAAAGGAAAAGGTAGAAGCTCTATCATGAAGCTAAAACTTTTAAAAACCATTCAACTCATCATCTACTGAAAAGCATGTAGAAGGCAGGGTAATCTGGAGAACAACAGAAGTCTGGAAGAGTTTCCATTTCCAGGACTGCCCTCAATGGGCGCAGAACTGCAGGGCTCTGGGAGATTTACTAAATCTGTCCAGCCACACGAAAATATCATCAGGAGCTCCAAGTACCTAAGACAGATATAAATTCCATATAGTAGCTTGAAGAGAAATCCCTGATAGAAACTAACTTTACTTTTGACTTCTGCAGAAAATTTCTAGTGGTATAAAATCTGATCCTGGTCAGTCCTGCTTTGCAGGTATGTGGGTAATTAGTACAGACAGAGGGAAAGATGAAGTTTATGTTAGAAAAATATTTACATTTCTAGGTTATTAGACAACCTAACATCTTTGTTTTGTAACTTGCTTTCCACAATATGACAGATAATTCTATTCCATGGTATTTTAGACATAAGGCAATTTTAATAATAAAAGATTAACAACTACAAAAAGCCCCATAAAAATTCTTTTTCTCTCTCTTCTTTTAATGTTACTTCAGGTGAACTTTAAGATAACTTTACAGTACTCAGCTAAGTGCAAAAAAAAACCCCCAAATACCCATAAAAGAAAAAGAAAAAGTATCATATCACAAGTAAAGAGTGGATATAAATAATGTCTGGATGTATTTCTATACCTTATACACATTTATTGTGCATTGTCCTTATAAAAATATATAAAAATATTCCATATTGAAGTTATGAGTTGTAGAAGCGACAAAAGTTTTGAAATGTTTTTGTTTAAAGAGAGGAATAGAAAGGCACATGAAGGATATTTAAAGCATTGAATACAATTAGTAAGTCAATCTGAGTACTCTCCTAGGAAAAGAGATCACATGGCTTCTGTGTTTTAATCAGCCTAAGCAATTCCTTTTACATAGGAATTAGTTAAACAAATGATAAAACTAGGTATGTTGTCACTTTTAACCTTCATTCTAAATTATTAATTGCCTTATGTAAGTCTTTCTAAGTGTCAGAATTATTCCTGCAAGGTTTATGTAGGTGCACAAAGTGGCAATCCCTGCACTAGACATTGGTTAAACAAAAGAGGCACAGAGAGGTGAAAAAGTTGGCTAAATTCACATAGGATTCCTTGTTGAAGAAGACACACCTTACTTATAAAAGGAAAGCTTGCACCATGTAATCTTTCTGTTACTTAGTTCACTGTTGAAGGAAAAGCTACAGGCCTGATCAAATGTTTTCAAGACAAATACTTAAGTCAAATACATAAACATTTGCAAATATTTGAAAGCTAGTCATATTTTTTAAGTTTATATGAGCTTTATAATAAAATGGCAAAGGGACCACACATGAGAACGAATTTTTGAAAGAAATATTTAAAATCAGTGCCATGAAAATCTTGTCAGCGAGATGATCACTTGGATAGTTTCTCAAGAAAAGCAATTGAAGTGAATATGATTGAATTTTTAGTCACCACTTTGACTACTTTTCAACATAGTAAAATTTTGTATAAATGTAATATTAAAGAAAAAGATATTCAAAAATATGATGATGAGCTGAATAAAGAACCCAGATTTCCGGAGATGAACAAAGCTATTCAATTACTTTATGTCTATTCTTAGGAACCTGCATAGATCTTTCTTCATTAAATGAATAAACTGTGTATTTGTATTGGAAGATGTAGCTGAAATGCTAAATAAAGCCAAATAAAATATTGCACTATGAAGCAGATACCTAACAAATGTCACACCAGTCTTATAAAAGGGAAAAAAAAAAACAAACCCTCCCTTGGGTTTTGTTTTGTTTCTTTTTTAAAAATTAGAACTGCAGTCCACATTTTCATCATTATTACAAACACTGATAAACAAACTTCTCATAACCTGTAATCTTTAGGTACTACTTTGGGACTCTTTGCTGTGAACCTGGATGCATTCCTCTAGGCCCATGCTGAGGACTGAACATAAAACACTGACAACTACACAGAACCAGTGGGAAATCTATGCTGCATTTGATTATTCAAACCAGTGGAGTTGAAGTGACTGGCAGTATTCAAGACATGAGTATTTTGTTAACATACTTTTCTATGTGTACTTTTCATGTGGTCTATGTAGGTGCTTTCTAAGCAGGCTAGAGGTTGAACTCTATCATGCTGATTAGACAGCAAAAAGAAAATTGAAGAGAGTGTGACTGGAATAATAAAGGATCCTGCAGAAGTGAGAGTGTATGTTAAAGCTGAAGCAATTTATTGGTGTGGAAAAAACACAAAAAACAACACTCCAACTTAATGTTAAAGAGGTAGATATACAGCACTATGTCCAAATGAATGAATCAATTACAATGCAAAAATAGGCAATACTTTGTTTGATTTCCAAACACTGTGAATCCAAATAGACTACTTAAAAGTTACTACTTTGAAGCTTAATTGGAAAAAAAAGAGAACAGTTTATGACAGAGAAATTAAAAAACAGCATTGGTAGAAAATTAGTAGAAAAGTACTAAAAAATTAAGAAATGTCTCTCCTTTAATCCATGTCTACTAAAAGTTAAAATATCAGGGTTAAGTTTTTTGAGATCAGTCTCAGCTGTCATGTTAACTAAATTTTTAATAAATTCAGTGATGGTTCAGTAAAAGATACAGGTTCAAAAGTAAAATGATAAAATCATAACTAAGAAGAAATTATAGAGACTAATTGTCCATTATTTTGCATCTTAAAAAGAAGTAACACAAAGTGAGTAAGGGTGATTTCAGAGGGTTTAAACTTGTTTGCTTGGTTCTTTCAGTACCTTTGAGATTCCCGTGCTGCAAAGAGTTTTGCAAATCATTGCAAAATTATGTTTGCCTTTTAAATAATCATAATATTTTGGACAGAGTCTTTTCTATTATATTTCAGAAGAGGTAGGGTTTTTGTATTTAAAAAGAAAATTATATGAAATATTCTATTTTTTTTTTTTTTTTTTTTTTCTCCAGAGTTGTATTACCACTTACCCTGAAGTTTGGAAATACCTTCTGGAAATAGATTCTGCCTTTAATCTGAGGATTTTATCAAATTGATATTAACTTGAAAGGTCATTTATATTAAAGAACAAATAAGTTGGCTCAGAAGATCAAATTTAGTGTCTTTATTTTTCAGGAAGTAAAAATTCCAATGATAATTTTGTTGTTTAATGAGTTCTGCTGGATCATACTGGACTTGTCATATATTTAATCTTTTGTTGTTGCTGTTGCTGATTTTTTTTACCGCTTCTAATTTTTCTGGGTTTTTATCCAGTTTGTACTGAAATGAATTCCTTAGGGATGGGGATTCTCTTTATTATTGTCTTTCTTTTTCCTCTACCTGCTCTCTACCAAAATTGCTCAACCAGTGTCTTCAGTGTGTAGCTCTGCTCACACTAATCACAAATTTGTCATTAATATATGGTTCTACCCTGTTATTGGTGCCCACTTCTGCTAAATCTCCTTTGTGCACTCAGACCTCGAGAAATGCAGTTCTACACTGGAGAAATAGTTAATTTACTTTTTATTCCTCCCCTTGCAGCTGACTTACACATTTCTAGTGCATAGGTACACTGGGAGACAGGGTATTTGTACTCCTTGCTTGCCATCTATGTGGTCAAAAGTGAAACCATAAAACTATACACATCTTATAATTCTTTCCAGCATCCATATACTATGTTTATGTCCTGACTGGGTTCATATAACTCACAAGACTCATGTGAAAATTAGTGGCAATAAGATCTTCCTCAAATTTTAATTCCTTATAACTGTCAGTGCTACTATTAATTCTACTATAATCCTCCATAAGATACCAATGCATTTTATTTATGCAAACTTAGACATAGATCCTACTTGATATTTTTAATAAAATCACTTTTATTACTATGCACTTCACCAATTATCTTGTTGTTTGGTTGTCAGAGTTTTTTGTTTGTTAATTTGTTTTTGGTGGTTTTTGGGGGAGGTTTATTAATTTTTTTTCTTGCACCTAGAACAATCCTGACTAAAAAGTCAAAGTACATCTTCCCCATAGTTTAGATTTTACTGGAATACAAAACGTGCTAGATATCTGTGAAAGAAAAAGCCCATATAAGTTAAAAAGAAGGATGAATGCAAATATACAGAGAAATTCACACTCCTTACACACACCAACACACAAACTCTCTAGTGTATGTAATTAAAAATTCTGCAAAGCACTTGGGCAGATTCTGTCTACTGAAAGTGATAATTAATTAAAAAAATAATAACTGTCAGAAGTACTTTTAACAGTGTTTTTTTGCATGCTTGCATGGCTTCATGCAGGTCAGTAGAGCTCTCCTTTACCTCAGTAAAACTCCATGTGAACTAGGTACTCCATTCCCTCAGTGAAAACCAGAACATACATTAATTTGATGTGAACAAAAGGTATATAGCTCACACACATGGACAAACACAGAACCTGAGTTACTGCATATGCTTCAAATCATGCAAGTATTTTCACATTCTAAACAAAAATCCAATTTGTTGGACACAGAATGCCAGATCTATTTCCAGTGTTGGGGACATTTATATTTTATCACTCAATGATGTAAAGCCAGGTTGTATATGTTCAACAATTTAGAACCATCTGTTCTGCAGAAAAAAGGTAACTACTGAGTCAGCCTGAGGTCAGAGATAAAGTGTAACTTGAAGTGCAGCAGGCAAAAATAGGCCTTTTCTAGTGAACCTAAATTACCAGTAAGGTAAACCACCCATGAGGTGTCCAGCTGGGAAGTGAAAAGTGAGCAACAAAAGCCTCAAGGTGAAACGGCTTCCTTTACACATACTGTCATTTATATTGTTGTAAGCCTCAAATTTTCATCAGCATCTTTTTAGAAGAGAAAAAATTTGAAAAAAAAAACCATATAGATGGCAGGAGTTAAGTATTGAAAGAATACTTTATAAATAACATTGTGGACTAATTTGATGCAATATTTTGAGACCCATTTACTTAAGTTATTAAGCAGAAACCTCAGCCTTTTAAAAATGCCTTTAAAATACTGATATTTCATTTTAAATGAAATTATATGCATGCTTAGATATTTAGGAGATTAATATATATATAAATATGTTGCAGCACATTTTTTTCATTAATATAAACTTTTACAGTTAATAGCTTATGCTTCCTTTGAGAGTTTCTTAGCAAAGATTTTTGTCTTTCTGGCTTGATTCTGTAATTTAGTGGTACTTCTCTCAATAAGCATCTGTATATCAAAAGATAGAAATTTATAAAATATTTTCCTGTCCTATTTGCTCTATATGCTTCATTGTCATATTGCACTACAAGTTAACATATAGCCTGCTAAATAATTCTTTTAATTTCTAACTAAAATGGGCACTGAATCAGCAATTTTGTTTGTATATCTGTGATCTTAAACCTATGTATATCTAATTAGTGCTAACTCTGACTTTATGTCTCTGTTAAGATTACATTTTCCTGTTGTGTGATCGAAACTGATCACTAATATATTTAAAGATAAATACCTAGGCCTTTTTTCAGGTTTTGAGTGAAAACTCTTTGAGAATGAAATTTTGCCAAAATAGAGATGTAATTGCCTCTTCTTCAATGTGACGTTTTGCAGAAGACTTATTCAGCTCACATTCATATTGCTGATGTTGTCCGGATTGTTACTTCAAATAACAGCAACCAGAACAGCAGAGGATCATATTTTTACATTGTTATAAATCACAATAAAGAAGCGTTCAGGCCATGCATTATTGCTGATTATATAGGCATTATAAACACCATGCAAAACCAAAACTGTACTGAGGATGGATTGTCTTTCTATGTGCATGTTCTATGTATGTCTGCTGTTGTTTAACCTGTTAGGCAGCTTAACACCACATAGTTGCCCACTCACACCCCCCCACACACACCCCCAAAACACACCCCTCACCCCTTCTGCAGTGGAGTGGTAGAGAGAATTGAGATTAAAAAAAAAAGTAAAATGTGTAGGTTGAGATAGTTTAATAGGACAGAAATGAAAGGTAATAACAATACATTAACATTAAAATTAACCTTAAAACTAACAATATTATCATTATTGTTATTATTATTGTTCAAAAATCAAGGATGCACAATGTGATTGCTCACTAGACACCAATTTTACTCCAGGTGAAACCAGGACAACATCTCAGACACATCTTATTTAAAGTGCCTAATTTTTAAGCATATTCAACTAAGTTCTCTGTTAAACAGGGTACAGGACAGAGGAGTTTTATTTTTGCACTAACACTTTTAATCTCGCTTATTCATAAAAGTTTTTAAAGTGCATAGATTGCAAGTGGATTTAAAGTATCTGAACTATAATTACTGTCATTAGTGCTGTACCATCTGCATCTTTCAGGAACCAACAGTTTGAACTAATCACCAATAATTGTTTTCAAGATGTTTAGCACATCTTAAATTTAAACATCAAAACAAAAGCTTATATTTGGCACTGATTTCTGCTAGTGTACTTTTTCCAACATCCTATATCTACAGTACTTTGGTGTGCTGGATTAAACCAGCTTCTCCCCTAGCTAAAACCTGATACATACTTTTGGAAAGTGTTTGATAGTTTTTGGTTTCTGTTTCCCCTTAGTAGCCCACATGACAGAGCCATTGTACATCATTGTAAGGGATCAGAACCCTTGCAGGGACCATAGCAAGGAAAATTAATTACATTCCAATACAAATATGGTGATTCTTTCTCAAACCACCTCTTATAGTCGCTGAAGAAATGTCTGGGGTAAGTTTTATGTGTAAATCTATCACACCTGACACAAAAGGAACAGATCACTTCAGCTTTAATAGAAGCTACCATGGTGCTCTGACTGAGATAAAATCATTTTTAGTTAATGTATAGGTATGTACTTTTAATAATTTTACTTTGTCAAAAAGTTTTCTTACTTTTTATGGTTGCTAAAAGAATTTGACAAGCCTCATGTGAAAACAACACTAATGTTGTACTTTGTTTCAAATACAAGTACGCTTAATTCATATATTCAATATTTCCATATAAGACTGCCAAAAAGAAGACATTTTAATGAAACAGTATTTTTAAAGAATGTTTAAAAAATGAAAGTTAATAACATTTTCTTAAAGCTTCTTAGTGTTTTATTCCTTTTCTTTCAGACAGTTAAACTTTGACTAACTGCAGTAGGTATCTGGTGCCTGTTCATACATAGAACAGCTTTGCAGGAAAGAGACTTTAGAATGGAAATTCTTTAGGGCAAATGTATTATGCCACCAGTTTTACTTCTTAACCTTAACAAAATCTACTGATACATCAGCCTTCGGGGTCCTAGTAATATTGTATAATCTTGCCCCAAATTATTTTGGTAGAGAATAGATATGAAAAGGTTCTGTCTCCTGCAGCTCTTTAGTTTTATGGTATTGTTAAGACACAGAATAACCTGAATTATTAAATAGCACAGATAACCCTGTGACATGCAAGAGAATTACCTCAGATACTTATGAAATATCCTACCAAACCAAAACCTGTTAATTCATGCTGTGCTTCCTACACCAGCTGTACCTACACTAAATCTCATCTGTGTTTTATTCTCAGCTCCTTCATTTGATGAACAGTAGGGTCAGAGCCTCAATGTGACTTTAGCAAAGAAATAGCCCCAACTCAAACTTTGTTACATATATTGAGGCCAGCATCTAAATTATAAGTCATATGATAGTAAGCAACTAATATGTCTTTACCTTCTTGGTCAACATTAACATTTTATTTCTGATCAGGAAAGTACTGCTGAGGAAAATACAAAATAGATTATGCCCAAAACCAGCTTTGTTCCTTTCTCAGATCTACCTTATTGTACTGCATTAGTGATTACAACCATGGGACAGTCCATAAGCATAGGATGTGAAGAGGTTTTTTATAATTTTAATGGAATAACAGAATCTATTGAATTGGTGGGGACTTGTACAGATAAACCAATCAAACTAATCCAACCACTCTACTCTAAGCAGGTCAGCTTCAACAGATTGCTCAGATGTCACAGCCCAGTCACACAGTGAATGTCTCCACAGACACGGAGACTTTACAGCCTTTCTGGGCCATCTATGTCAGTGTGTAGCCACTCTTCAAGAACAGAAACCTATTTTCTTATATTAAGACGAAACAGTGAGTTTCCATTTGTGCCCATTGCCTCTTTTCCTGTCACTGGGCACTTCCTTCTTCATTACTTCCCATCAAAATTTTATGTACATTGATAATATCCATTCTGAACTTTCTCCAGACTTAATAGTCCCAGTTCTCTCAGCTTTTCCTCATATCAGGTACTCCAGTCCACTGTTGCCTTTATTGCCCTTCACACCACTCAGTCCAGCCATCCATTTCTTTCTTGCCATGGAGTATCCAGAATTAGGCAGAGCACCCAGACACCACTTCACCAGGATTGTGAGCAGGATCACCTTGCTAGACCAGATGACATCACTCTTGCTAATGCAGTGGAGGAGGATGTTGGTTGCTTTTGCAGTTTCTTGAAGGGCTTCCTAACTTGGAGATCCTTCTTTAATGGTAAGTCCTCCTAACTACAGATTTTCTCTCTGATCTCAGGGGCCTGAGACATCTGTTAGGCCGTTTAGCTGGTAAAGACTGAAGTAAATAAGCATTGAGAATCTTAACCTTCTCCATATCTTTTGTCACCAGTTTCTCTCTCTGTCCTATTCAGCAGCAGGCTCACATTTTCCTGAATGGTGTTTTTGCAGTTTAAGTATTTGTAGAACATGTTATGGGTCCTTTTGTGACATGTGAATTATTACAAGAAAATAATTGTTAATCTGATTTTTTTTCTTTCTTTCAAGAGGTACAGTTCCTCTTAAGAAAGAGGTATTTTTTTAACAGCTCAAAAGTTCTTTCAGTGAACTGTTCCATGAGTCTGAATCTCCTAGGAAGGCTTTTAACAATTTATACATACCTGAAGAGTGGTATACTGGGTTAATTTGAATATTAACTACTGAATCAATCCAACTTCTTCAGGATTGTTGTAATTTAGGAATATATTTCTTAATTTAGTGTCTTCACTGAAACACTCCAAACAATGTGCTGCTCACCCAGTCCTCCCTTCTCCCCCACCATACCCCTTCATCCCCAGTGAGATGGAGAGAGCTGGAATCAAAAAATGTTAAGATAAACATTGAGATAAGGACAATTTACTGAAAACAGCAAATTAAATAAGAAAATGAGCAGCAACAGCAGCATTTTTAATAATAAAGTGTCACAACTCACCCCCTTGTACATAATATTATTATTAAATATTCTATATTCTATCGAAAAACCTCCGGGTCCTGGCCATCAATTAGCTTGCTGGATCAAGTAGCCCTGTCCTGGCCAAAACCAGGACAGGCATGTAACCCCAGCTAATTAAACAGAACATGTTTGGAATTATGTTTTTAAGATATTTTGGTATTCAACCATTTTAACTGAGCAGTGTAGTATTTATTTATTCTCTCCTTTCCTTGGCTTGATTTTGAAGATTTTTATAATGTTTATTAGATTTTATTTTTTAAATTTTTTTATTTGCTAGTAGAAATTTTATATGAAATATTTCCAAGTGGTAGTAGTAACTTAAAGAGCAGAGGATGGAATGAATCAAAAGCAGAGACTGATGTCTTTCAGCTTGTCCCTGATTCCTTAAGCCTGATAAACATATAATTATGTATTCTGAGTCTCTTTAAATATATCTAGTAGTATGTATATATAGCATTTTCTGGAAAAGTGCACACACAAAACAGTCTGAATCAAAGAAAAAGAAGCACATAGGCTTTATAGCATAATCAGGTCTAATCTTTCCAATTTTTAATTGGTAATGAAATCCAGAGCCCTGAAAGTCTTTGTATATTGTAAAGCTGCTGCATGCAAAGCCCAAGATCGTAAGTCAGAAAGCTGTAATCTTATATTTGCAGTTTTAGAAAATCATCAAAGGTAATTTGAATTTAGCAGACAGAGAGATACAAACATCAGTCAAGACATTTGATCTAAAATATGAATTTTGATTGGCCATTTGAAGTTTTCAGATCAATAAACAGAATTTGGAAGTCATTGATCACAACATTATAATAAAATTAAAATTATGTAAATGGTTTCATACGTATTTTTCATTCTTATGTGTGTTTTACCATATTTATTACCCATAACCCTTCTATGATTATAGGGTTTTTTTAAGATATAAAATTTATTTTCTTTCATTTAGTAACAAAAGAATCAATGTGTATTGCAAAATGGAGACTTCAAAGAGGAGTAGTAGTTTACTCTATCCATATGGAACTCTTGCAATATTTATTGACATGTTTAGTCCAAGGGATTTTTTTCAATAATTTTTAAAATGGAAAGATGGTGATTGTTAACAAAATTTTCAAGAAAAGGAATTCTCCCTTACTAAAGGCATCCCTCCACTGTAGCAAAGACACAACATAAAAAATAGAAGGAAATATTAGTTTATGAGTGTGGACAGACATGTGGAATTTAGAAGTAGTTCATAGAAATATCCTACCCAAGTCTCTAGGTTATAGTGTGATTATCATTCCATCCTTCATCTATTTACAAGCTTGCTTTTCCTTTAAAGGAATGTATTTGGAATTTTTGGAACGTATTACATGTATCATCAATTATCACATGTATTGTCAGAGGATTTAAAGATTAAATAAACAAAATTAAGCCCATATTTATCCATAGATGGGGAATCTATTACACCCAAAAAGTTTTAGGAGGTAAACAACTTATTGAAATACCAATGCTTTTCAATTCTGTTTTACTACATATTACATGAATGCTTTGAAATCCTTGATCTGTGAATTTTAGTGAGAAACCATAACAATTTCAGAGCCTATTTATATTTTCCACTAGGAAAAAAGTTTAACATTCACAAGCTCACTTGCCACAGGATGATAAGAAAATAATTTAGATGTGTACCTATAGAAAAAAATCCTCTGGGTTAATACTTCATTATTTTGCCTTTGACCTCAAACTTAGTTGCATTGTGACTGCAATCAACCTCCAGTACCTAGATTACAAAATTATACTTGATTAGATACATAGTTATGATCTCTAAAGCAATTTTAAAAATATTTTAGAAGAAAGTAAAGCCGACTTAAAGCATACATTTCAGATCCATCTAAAAGAAATTAAAAGACAGCTGTCAGATATGGAATATATTAACTCAGCACCTGCTCTTTGATTGTTGGAACAGGTTATCAAATGAGTAAATAGATACTTTTTTCTTTTTATTAAAGGTGACATATTATCCTTAAAATATATTAAATAGTTCTAATTTTATTTGTACAACTATGTATATTTGGATGAAATTCCCAACAGAATAAAAAAAACAAATCTGCAGGAGAAAAGCATTAGCAATGCTCATGCAAATTAATCTATGCAGGGGAATTTAGGTAATCACTTTGACAGTTTGAATTTGACAACCCTCTAATGAGCATACAGCAATAGTATTTTGTGACTTTAATGATTGGACATAACACAGATATTTTAGTTGAAAATAGTATAACTCCCAGAACCATGGATGAAATCTGGAAGTGATGCTATATATATATATTTACATGTATATATATATATACACACTGAAAATGACAATGATTTCTTCTAGAAATTGCATGAATAAAAGGCTGCCATTCATCCTGAATTGAATACTACACCAAAATTTATCAGGTCTTTGTTGGTTTCTAGATTCATTACATATGGATTCCCCATAAATGGAAGTGGGGAAAAAAATACTTTTAAAGGTTTGAAATTGAAGGAAAATCTGGATGAAGTCCTGACTGAGGCAGAAAGCAGAGACAAACTATCTCTTAGATGAATAGATTGTAGATTGAACATGATGTAGTCATTGTTTTGTATATTTTCATTCTTGTGCAGACTAGCAATATTATAGAAATAAATATTTTGTACTGCACGCTGACTCAATAGAATAAATAAGAAAAAATAGTTATCCTTTCTCTTGGATCATTCTTGTGTTTGATGTGGTCACAACTGGACCAGAAAATGGCATCAGGCTTTATGACCTTTTAGGGTTCTACATTTGTTTTGCATCAATATAATACAGCAGAAGTTGACAAGTATGGGGTTAGCCATGAATCACTGTTGCAGAAACCAGTGCCCCTGTCAAAACCATTGTTTGAGCTGTTCACTGAGGCTGTTCACTGTTATCAGAGGCTTCAAAATCATCTTGTGCCAAGGAAAAAAATCACTACTGATAATAACAACATTCCAATAATGACTTTATATGTAGGATGGTTAGCACCAGATGATCATCTTGAGAGTGTTAAGCATCGGGATAAAGTGTGGGGTGTTTCAATATGTAACTATTTTGGCCCAGGGAGAAATATATGTTACAAACTAGTAGTAGCAGCCAGATATTCCTCATTTTACATTAATTAACCCACTATCTGTATATGAACACAAATCTGTATAAGACTTTGTATAAAGCTTTGATCACTTTGCTGGTTTCTGTTGTTGTTGGTGGGGTTTTTTTTCCTGTTGAAAAGAATATTTAATCCTCTCAAGTTCCATTTATTTTCTTTTCATAAAGATTTTATTGGCCTCAGGGTGGCTTGAAGTAAAAGATATTTCAGTACTGGAACCTTAAATAATATAATTAACACAAGTATTCACACCTGACATTTTTTTCTTGAATGACATTTCTAAAATTTTACCAATTGGGACGATTTTGGTGATGTCCATATCTAATTTGTATTTTTACTTATAAATATTTATAAGAATAAACAGAAAATAGAAGCTCACAGAAATTGATAGCAGTGAATGTTTTGAAATTCATGGTTGTTTGGGATGATAGACTGTAATGGAGCTGTTACTGTTGCTCATGTCAACGCCTTCTCGGAGTGTAATCCATGGATTACAAACACAATGGACCAGAGCAGATCCTGCTGCATGAATGGCTGCTGATATGCATAACACCCAATCATTCTTCAGATAATTATTTTGTCTAAATTTAGAATGTGGAACGTTGACACGATCAAAGGTACTTTTAGTTGGGCATCAGAGTAGAAGATGTTACAGGACTTAGCATGTGTTAGCATTAATTGACTATTATGTCTGTCAAGCAAATAAACTCCTGTATAATGGAATTAAACAGAGCAATAGAATGAAAACTGCCTGGAAAGCTACCATAAGAAAATGTAGCTGGAAGATGGAAATTTATAAAGAAATTTTGTACAAATTTTCTTAATGAACTCTGATATGAAGTTGTTTCACTGTACTTACATTTAATTTGTGCTTTGTGTTCTTTGTATGCAGCAAGCTTGTAAGAAAAAGCATTCTGAAAAGAGATTTACTTTTCCATTATAATAATTAAAAAATGTCTGTATCTCGCTGTTTCATTTTTGATGGAGGTTTTACACTGATAAATTAAATTGCAACAGGAGTGGTTTGTGTGGGAAAAAGACCTTGTAATTTATTCTAATGTGGAATTTGTAAATTTTTTTACTTCTTTTTGTTTTTATTTGGTTTCTATGTTTTTGTTTTTGATAGCTAGACATAGGAAATTAATTTTTTTCCAGCTAAATATTTTTATAAACAGGTATTTTTAAGTTGGAAAGAAGAGAAAATTGTAGTAAACTTATAACTGCATTTCTGTGTTAGCTTCAGCAGTAAAACTTTGCTCAATTGGGCCAACAGAGAAAGTTACAGTGAATATCTGACTTCCTGCCATAAAGCTCAGCATGTAATAAATGCCAATAACAGTTGTTGTTATTGCTCACTGCAAAGACAAAATTATGCTTTCTAAAGGACACCTTGAGAAGTAAGGACACGGCGAGTTAGCAAATGAAAACTTGTGAAGGAAGTAATGAAAAAGATCAAAATACAAAAAAAATGTTAGTATTAGCAGTCTTTAGGATATTCACAGACAAGTATTTCTTTATTCCACCCTTCTTATAATCAAAACTCAGTTCGTTTAATTTTATTTTTTGGTAACTCATAATCCATAGAGCACTAAACTGGAGATTACTAAAGAAAAGCACTGAGTTTACTTGAATCACTCTAAAATGATCATTCAGCAGCAACGTACTCTTTTAATTACCTCCCATTCATTAGCAACAGGCTTTGTATTTGGATACAGTTATTACAAAGGCAACGTAACTTTTCTCTTTGTGTAGGTTATTCAGTTACAGGTGGAAACTTTTACAGCCTTCATGATATAGATTTTGTGCAAACAGAACTTCAATTATCTTTACTGACAATGTGCACAGACACAGGAGGACGGAAAACATAAGCAAAAACTCCAGAAATATTTGCCTGGAGAACCAGAGTAAGGTTCTGGAAGAATCCATGTAATTCTAGTCATTAATAGAACCAGTGGGACCATCACAATTGAAGAATATGAGACTTGAGTAGGTATGAGAGTTTTACATCAACTACTTAATGATTCAAGTTGGGCAGGCCTGTGAAGCAAACAGTACATGCTGAATGCACTCAGGGCTTTAATGGACATGGTCATTCTGGTGTCTGAGGACCACAATTCTTTCTCATTCTTGCCACATCCAACTGCCCTCTTCTGTCTTTATAGAGTCACTTCCACATCATTCTTGCCCTGTGGTTTACTTCTGAAAATATTCCATGGGTTACAAAGAACAACAAGAGCTCCATTTCTCATTAATTTTTGTTGTGGAGCAGTGGATTTTTACAAACACTACAGACATGGGATCTGTTTCAGTGATTTCTGCTGTTAGTTGCTCAAGTACAAAAGTAACATTTAAATTGTGTCAAGTGTAAAAGAGGTTCTTCCCTCCTTCCCCCACACACAGCCTATGGTTCTGGAAAATTGATTTATTAGCTGAAGCAAAAATGAAGTTTTATTCTGTAGGTGAAATAAATTTCCTGTTGAAAGTTTAATAATATCAATAATATCAACTGATATTACATACAGAACTATTTATTTCTTTAATTAAACTGATAGTGCAAGCTGTAATATTTCACTGGTTTAATGCTTTATCACACCTGTGCTTAAGGTAAGTGCAACTTCAGATTCACAAGGTTTATTTTTCTGAGACCTGAATTTACAGGCAGGAAACATGCAAGTATTTCCTAGAAACTTCCCTGATAGTTTGTACAAAAGTTTAATCAGCACATATATTTGGATATTTTTAGATAATATTGGATATTTTGATCTATAAAAATTTTTCAAATCAGGAACACCCCATTTTCTTAAAAATATTTTAAAAGTGGTGTGAGGAAAAGAAATACAATAATCTATGTGAAAAACAAGCTATATCTAAGCCTGATAAGTCATATTACACATCCTTGTGACATCATATGGAAGATATAATAATGATTTACTTGGGACTGCTGTATCATGAAGCATTATGAGATCATAAACTCATGAAAAATAAAGCAAATAAAATGAGATCATAAACTCATAAAAAATAAACCAAAATGCAATTAATATTTATATGCTGTTGCAGTTTACTTTTGATTTCCTATTATAATAAAATATTAATTACAAAATTAGATAGGAACTCTCAATGGAAGCAACACTATTTTATTTTTTTTAAATACTCTTATGAAATGAAAAATATTTTAATAAATAATATCCATGTAGAATAATATCCTATAGAATAACATTCAAAATTTTTGTTTAATTTAGAAATACATTGTGATAGTTAATTTTAGATGCACTGAGAGAGTAAAGTAAGAGTGTCTTAGTTAAAAAAAAAATTACATGACAAACTAGAGAACACAAAAAGGAGTCATATACTAGGAATCAGAGCTCTGCCAGCTTGGAATAAAATCACAGCAAAGCTCACACCACCACTGACATTGTATGAGCAGAGTGATTCCTCTGAGGCTTTTCATTACATTCACAGATGACCTCTATTACTCTACCCTTTCTTGACAATTCTGCAAGGAAAGGACATTCCAGAATGCTATGAAATTGCAAGCAGAATACATATATATATAAAGGAAGTTGAAAGTTACACTCACAGCTCTACAGCTGTGTGGACCAGTGGTCAAATGGTCAATTATCTGTCAGCAAAGTACTTTTGGAAATATCTCGTCTCACAGCACAGCTCATCCGCAAAAATATCCTCAGCTAAAAAAAAGTGAAAATAAAACACAATGTAATGTTATTTTTAAAGGATTGTGAGACAAATTGCATGTGATGAGTTTTAATTCTAGTTTAGCATGTGGTATTATCCAATCTTTCAATCCACAGTTTTCTTGAAAAGACAAAAAGACAGCGCCAGGAAGGAAGGAAGGAAGGAAGGAAGGAAGGAAGGAAGGAAGGAAGGAAGGAAGGAAGGAAGGAAGGAAGGAAGGAAGGAAGGAAGGAAGGAAGGAAGGAAGGAAGGAAGGAAGGAAGGAAGGATACTGAAAGAAGGAAGACTATTTTCAAATATGAAGTCACTCTTTTTATGAATGACAGTGATTTTAGACTAGATTAAATTATTCCACTGGTAAGCTACGTGTGGCTGTGGGCATTTGTTGTAAAACTTATGAAGAATGAGAAGTAAATTGCTGTTCTAGTGAATCCAAAACACAACACAAAATAAAACAAAATTTATCAACCCACACCAGCATATTTGTAAAAAAAAACAAACTTGTACTCTTATCTGTCATCCAACAAATTGTGTAGAATCTTGCATTAAATACATTTAGAGAGGATTCAATTTTATCAGAAAATAAAGCTGATTGTTTCAAGTTATTGAATATCTTGAATGGAAATGAATGATTGAATATTTCGCCCTTGCTGAGGAATTTAGAAAAGGGTGAGCAAAAATTCCTTTTGTGCTGCTTCAGTACTGTCCATACTTTCTGGTAGACCCTGTATCTCTCTTTTCCCCTTAATTGTAAAGACTCCTGGAAGTGTATTTGACCTTATTTCCCTTTCTATGAAAAGGAAAAGGTTTGTTAAAATTTTCTACATATTCAGATCAAAAAGAGAATCATTATTGCTGGGAGATAAGAAGAGTTGTTGTATTGTATAAATTTAGTCAGGTGAAACACCATGTTACTTTCATTGAATGACTTTTCAATAATACATTTTTCTATACTCAGCAGAGAAAATATATGTCCTCTACAAAGGAATTCAGAGCCAAACACACTAAAGAGAAAGGCCACCTGTAACGGAAAGAAAATATTTTAAACAGAAATATTGTCTTAGTGAGATGATGATTTATAGTATGATAATATGAATTACAAAATCACCTATCACGGATGATCAGAATTAAAGTCTTGCAATTGATATTTGCCTTTGCCATGAAGAAACAATACCTCACCTCTGAGCAATGCATCATGGCAGTGAGAAACAGATAAACAAGAGAAATCATTTGTTGTGGAGAAATGATTATATCCATGCAGATCCCTGGCTGTAGTAATATAAGCATATATCCTTTGGCAACAGCAGTTTTAATCTTCTTTTATGCTTGATCTGCATTAGATATGAGTTATCTACTGGCAGGTCTTGGCTCTTTAGTTGAAACTGAGGACACTCAAAGTGCAGTGTTTTCCCTTCAGTGCCATGGTTGGTCCAGCTAATCCACACAGTGGAGTCCAGTGCTGAGGGCACAATTTCTTTGTACAGTTCTATATCCATAATTAGCACTCCAAGCCCCATGTGCTCTTTTGCATAGTGACACAAAGGAAAAGAAGATCATCAGACCATTCTGCTCTCCTTAGACTCCTGCTAGGTAAGATGTCAGTGACAGAAGGGCTTCTCCTGAAGGTGCCATTTCTCACAGCTGTAGGTTCAAATATGTGTATGGAATAATTTTAAGCTCAGAAACTGAAAAAAAAAAAGTATACTTTTGAACTCGTCTTCTTTCTGTACACTTGGAATTCTTTTCTTTTAGATGGTTGGATGTTTTCCCTTTTTTCTTATACTGGCAAACATTCAAGGGCAAGCAGTCTGACACATGAAAAAATCTGAATTGACAGACATGCTACAAATCGGCAACTCAGCTAGTGAAAATAGAGAATATGAACTGAAACTCACCCTGGGAAAAAAATCTTGACCCAACACTGTAGGAGAAAGAGCAAGCCAAGCAATTTCAAAATTAAGGGATCAAGGTGAACTGGATCATTTGATCATTTTCCTTGAAGCAGTGCCAAATATTTGAAGGCAAATTGAATTTGCAGCAAGGAACTTCAGCACATCAGGTAGAATTTGAGCTAGCTTGAAGTAAAAAAAAATCTATGAAGAGGTGGAAAAACATCAGATGAGATCCTCAGTCCTGATAACATTTCTTTGAACAGCTCAGGTTTCTCAGAGGAGCTGCTAAATTATTCTGACTAAGCATCTGAATACCTCTTCTGCAAGGGAGAGGCAGTGCAGTAGCTACTTAGTTACACGGCAGTGTTAGCTGTCTTAAGGGACTCTACAGCACAAACACAGCATTTATTGGATAGTCTGACACATCAGAAGAGTTCCAACTAGTGTTTTAATCCCATTACTTACAGTAACTAAAATAGCACCAGTATCTAGTCTACAGACATTTGAGCCTAAGGACTAGTGAAAACAAGGTGACACAACAGCTGTGTTTCTGTTAAATTCTGCCCCAAAACACCATGAAAAAGGGGGTTTGGGGTGTCTTTTGGTTTTGGGGTTTTTTGTTTTGTTTTGTTTTGTTTTGTATGGAGGTTACTTTGTGTTTTATTTGTTGTTGGGTTCTTGTTGGGTTTTTTTGTGTGTTTGTTTTTTTTTTTTTTTTTGTGAAGAGAATAGTAGTGAATAGCTAAAGAAAATTTCTCTTTTTTTTTTTTTTTTTTTTTTTTTTTTTTTTTTTCCATTTTCTCCTTTCCTTTTCTTCTACCCAGGGATTTTACGTAAAAGAACATACCACAACAATATGTATGTCTAAAAAGCTGTATGTTGTTGCTTAAATGCAGATTAAGGATCTAATTTTAATTGCTAGTTCTAGCAAAATCCCAGAAAAAAAAATTAGGTTAAACCATTAACATAGGAAGCACCTACTACAGAACACAATTTTCTGACTACACATGAAAGCAGAAAAGAGACAGTCATTTAATTCAACTCAGTGGCAACAAGGTATTTCTGTAACTGAGGGCTCTAGCAAATTCCCATTTGCCATGCATTTTGCACACAGCTTCTCTAAGTAAAGTCTCATGTTATCATATTGTCTTTTTTAGGCTAACAGAGCCAGAGATTTAGAAGAATTTAGTCTTCTCCACTGAATGCAGCAAAACCACATTCACAGAAATGTTACTGTCTAAAGAAAATTTTAATTTTAAATTATTTATATGCTACTTTGACTCCCTATAATGAGCATGATGGTGTTTCAATACCTAAGAAAGTGGGGGAAAATTGAAATTTATCCGAATTTTTTTCAGAATGAAGAAAAGTACTCTAGGCTGCAAACAAGAATCTATGAAAGGTCACTTCCTGGCTGTCCTGGTTACTCAGGTCTCAGGATCTGCTTAAGGCACACCTATGGAAACTCTCAAGCTGTCTTAGTTGCTCCTGTTAGACTACTTAGTCTCACCTCTTTCTGGAGCACTCCTACATCCCTCCATGTTTCCAGTTTGATCGCTCCCTGCTTTAGCACAAGGGTTTTGTATGGTTGCTGAACAGCTCCTCATATCCAATAACTCTGAGAGCAAGAAGGCAACTAAAAAGAGAAAGGTGAAACAAAATTTGACCAGAGCTAATTCCTTTTATAACCTGTTTTTTAAGGAGACAGCAAGTGAGGCATTACCATCCGTCCTTTCCATGCTCTGAATCAAATGGTTTTGTTGGCCAGCAGCCTGACATGATGCTGAGAGGTCTTGTTGATCATTCCTCTTGGAAGTTTAACATAATTTAAAATTATCCAAAATTATCTTCTCCCAGTGGAAAAAGAACAGAGAATTAAAATTTTGGTACATGCTTTATGTGTTGCACAAGGCATGGAAGAAATTTTACAACCGATAGACTTGTGCATTTATTTCCTCATTAAGCATCTGAAATTGAAAATTTCCTCTACTATGTATTCCATAATCTTATAAATCCAAAAATGCAAAACAACAAAAACAAAGAAACCCAAAACAACAAAACAAAACAAAATCCAACAAAAAAACCCAATCAAAAGAAAACAAAAAAAAAACCCAAGGAAAAAACAAAACAAAACAAAACAAAGTAAAGCAAAACAAAACAAAACAAAACAAAACAAAACAAAACAGAAAAAAACCTTCTTCTAAAGGCTCTTCTGATTATTTAGTAAATATCACTGAAAAAAATTGAAAACAACAGGAATACATATACAGGTACTGTGAGCACTATCATTATTTTAATACTCATGCAAAGAATAATCTCACTGTGAACAATGCTTATGTTATACCTTTGAATAGTCCTTTAGATAGGACCACATTTTTGTGCTTGAGATACTTATTTCTATCTTTATTAAAAACTTGAGAAAGGACCAAGAAATTATCAAGAGATTTGGCATAAAATAGCGAGATCATCCTTAATCCATCCAAAAATTGTCTGGTTATACCCCAATATTTCTATTAAGCAAGCGTAAGAAAAGTTGAAAAATGTGCTTGTATGAAATGAAATTTTTTTAGTTACATTTCTGTATAACAAAACTGTAAATTCCATCAAGTAGAATCATGATGAGAGAGATATAATAAAGATAAGAGTCAACGAATATAAGACATTTTATTTGAAATAGAGCTTTAGGTAGTTTCTATTACCTGAGACAGAGAAATATTCTCACAAGTCATGATCCCTTCAATTAATTTCCTTCATGATGAACTGGCACCTGTAACTACCCATGACATAATTCACCTAGATCTCTAATTTTAGATGTCTTAAGCTATCTGTGATATATCTCACCCCAAACTAAAGAGCCTGCATGATCCCCTCTTCTGAATAATGTCACTGAGAGTGAGATCTAGCCTACCCAGCCTTTAGTATTTACTATAGAAATTTTATTCTTTAAAACACTACATAATTAAAATCTCTTTTAACAGAGACATCAGGAAATTTAACCTGAGTACAAAAACCTGCAAATTTACCCAATTACACCAGAACTACATTTTTCCATGTGTGTTTTTTTCTTGGTGACAATATCACAGGGATGTTATGGTGTATGTTTCATAATATTAATTTTGACCTCTTAATTGACCTCTTGCAAAATTGCATTCATATTTAGCAGTGAATCTTTTGGTAAAATCAGAAATTCATGGCTAGTTTTCATCCCTTGAGAAAATATATAGTACACAGAACACAAAGTCTACAAGATATAAATTTGAGGTTGTTTGTTGACACATCCTTTTAAAACCTAAATTTAAATAAGCTAACCAGGGGCACAGAAAACACAATGGAATTTTTTCTTGACTGTCAGGAAAAACATGAAGTTATAGACTCATAAAAAATGTAAACAAGTAGTGGATGCATTTGACGTTGCCATGACCATGAATTGATTCCTTCACATGAAGATCAAATCTAGGAAACAACCTGGGTGAGGAGCAGAGATATATGAAATGGTTTTATGATTATGCTATGCCTAGAAAAGAATAACTGAAATGTTGACAAAATGCTGGATCCAAATGGAATTCTTCCCAAATATTTATTAAATATAAATGAAAAGGAGATAAAAAGTCTTTTCCCAAGATTTTTCATCACTCACTAAGAAGCAAAGAACTAATATAGGGGACACATATTTGTTACCACATAATTACAAATATGCTCGTACAACAGTATTTGTACTGAGTACAATAGTTCTCTGTGTATCACACATATACAGATATATTACATTGAACTTCCAGTCACCCAGCAGAGAGCTGTCATGGATTTCTCAGGAGCAGAGTCTGATTTAGAAACTGAAAAAGATATTGAAAAAAAAACAACAACAAAGCAAAATGCCCATGTTGGGCACCAAACAGTATTTGTACTGATTTAGGGCAAATTTTGGGAGGATATTTTCAAAGGGGTGTTTCTAGACAGCAAATTTAAGTGACCCTTCTCCTTACTGGTTCAGGAGGAAGGTCTTCAAGAGAAGTGGAAAAAACTGTTTATTTAACAAGCAAAACATTCACAAACATGAGAAAATGAATAATATAAAACTTAAATATATTAAACTTAAATATTAAATGGAATTTTTCCTTGTTTTGAAGAGATGGTAAATTCAGAGAGAGAGTCCTTTCTGTGGTGTGTTGTTCAGCTTGCTCAGACTCTTGTCAGTCCTTCCTGTGCTGGAAAATGCCTCATGCTGGTCTCCAGTGGATTATAGTCATGAATATCTGGAGGTTTTTAGGTTTTTGTCTAGAGCAGGTTTGAACAGTATTTAGAAAAGGAAAAGCCACAGTCCAGGAATTTTTTTGCCTCAGTTAGTTAAAAAAACTGACTAAAAGTAAAGGAGAGCTCTCTCTTGCTGTCCATGCTGCAGAAAACACAGTCCATGAGAGAGAATGAAGGGGAGGAGTGCAGACTCACATTTCTGGACACAAACTGCAGACTTCTTTTTCCCCTCCTTCACTCTCAGAACCAGTCTTCAAGGCACAGAACTCAATATCAAGCATAAGCAAAACAGATGATAGGGTATACAAACATCATAAAGTCACCCTAGGACAATTAGAAATAGCTGTCCATAATTGAACTATTTAGAAAGAAATAAAATAAAATTAGACACATAATTCTCAGGATTGGAAAAGTATTTACAAAAGAAAAATGAGGGTGATTTATATAATTGCACATCTTACTTGGAGGGGAATAACAAAATATGCTGGATATCCAATACAAAAATGGATACAGTGAGAGAATGTATACAAAGGACAGAGGCACCCATGACTGTTTAGAACAGTATGGAGGTCTTTTGTGTTAATGTTGAATATAAATAACAGAAATGTGGGAGGGCACCTAGTGGGTAGAGAAAGGATATTATGAGAGCTAATGGATTCCTCTCGCAGATTTAAGTCTGAGTAATTTTGTGAACTTTGCTGAAATATTTAGCCTTCCCAAATCTCTCTTTTCCATTCTGCAAGAAAAGACTATCTGATCCTCATGAGTGTTGAGAGGACTAATTTAATTTTGTCAAATGCTTTTAAATCCTTGGATAAAAACCACTTCATGTGAATACTACCAACCTTATTTTTAAAATCACAGTTAGCAGTGGTTGTTACTTTTTTTTTTTTTTTTAGATATTGGAGTCAAGAGATTATTTGAAAGCATCATTTTTCATAAAAAACATATTTTTCTAGGTAGAAAATATATCAGAAATTATTTATATGTTTCATTAGAAAGATAACTCTCCTTTGGTTTTGCTTTCCTATTGGTCTACAATAATTCAACACTGTACACATCCTGGAGTGCTTCCATAGGAGGAAAGCCTGTGAACAGTGTTAGAGCTTAGAGCTTTTTTCTCGGATGTGAGGCCTACTGTTTAGAGCCTGGTGTTCTGATCTTCTCAGAATAAACAATTTAATAGGGTCATCAGTTTTTTTGGTTTTGGGGTTTTTTAGGTATTATGGTTTGGTTGATTTGTTTGATTTTTGTTGGGTTTTTTTGGGTTTTTTTGGGTTTTTTTTTGTTTTTTTTTTTTTTTTTTTTTTTTTGTTTTTTTTTTTTAATGGGCTATACTTTAAAATGGAAAAATAACCCTTGTTTCCTCAAAGAATGTATTTGAGATGCTATATTCCAAGTGACTAAAAGCAGTTGCCATGAGTTGAGAAGTCATAGATTCAATGATTAATAATTTATTAACTTTAAGACAATGCAGATTCTTTTACATGCATTTCTGTAGTGTTTTCTTCCCTCCATGCCTTTTACATTGAGTTTTGGGTATTTTCTCAAAGCTATGAATGTTCTCTTGGGAACAATTGCTACAATTATTATCATTATTGCAATACAGACACCAAGATATATATCTGATATCACTGGCAATTTCAAGAATTATAAGGAGGACAAAATAATTACCATTGCTGTAAATTTTAAGAGCCAGATTCATTCTCTAACACACATATCCTGTTGGTATCACTGCAAGTTTCCTATGCAGTCAGTGGTTGAGAATTTTCTTGAGGAATAGAAAACATTTATAGTATAATCTGAGGGCATATTAGCAAGAAGTACTAGGATGAAACTATGTGTACAGCATAATTCTGGATGAATATCAGCAGAAATATCTCTGTAAGTCTTTAGAAGAACTGGAAAAGGGCCATGGAAATGTAGACTGGACAAATTATTCTGATAAGTATTGTCAAATAAAACAATGCTGGAATAAAAATAGCTAAGATTTCCTACTCTGTGACTTTGACCACTAACGTCAGCGATTCTTTTAGTCTACAATAATAGAAAACAAAATCACCAAAAAGATTCTAGCATGTACAAAGGAGTATAACAAAAACACTTAAACTTTTTCATATACTTTAAATTTTTCCAGTTTTAATACTATAATAGACACAATAAAAATCATAGAATAACTGTTTCAACTTTAACCAGCAAGATGATTATAATTTTCCATTACTCTATTTAATCAGATCTACTTTAAAACACAAAGAAATAGTGAGATTTAATTTTGGCTAAATCAGAAAAATGCCAAGTAAGGATCCATATCAGAGAAGTAAAATGCATTTGGGAAAGCTCTAATATATAATACAGGAAGACAGGTTCTTTTTCTTTTTTTTTTTTTTTTTTTTTTTTTCATTTTTATTCAACCAAGCCAGGGAAGAACAAAATCCCTGACAGAGTAATTGGGAATAAAGAAAGTGAGTTAGAAATACTGGAAAAGGGGGAGAGAAAGAAAGAAAGAAAGAAAGAAAGAAAGAAAGAAAGAAAGAAAGAAAGAAAGAAAGAAAGAAAGAAAGAAAGAAAGAAAGAAAGAAAGAAAGAAAGAAAGAAAGAAAGAAAGAAAGAAAGAAAGAAAGAAAGAAAAAGAAAAAGAAAGAAAGAAAGAAAGAAAGAAAGAAAGAAAGAAAGAAAGAAAGAAAGAGAAAGAAAAAGAAAGAAAAAAGAAAGAAAGAGAAAGAAAGAAAGAAAGAAAGGAAGGAAGGAAGGAAGGAAGGAAGGAAGGAAGGAAGGAAGGAAGGAAGGAAGGAAGGAAGGAAGGAAGGAAGGAAGGAAGGAAGGAAGGAAGGAAGGAAGGAAGGATACTGAAAGCATGCAGGAAATGTCAGTCAGAACTTGTAGTAAGAAGGGAAGCAAAAAACCTAATCTAACACCAAAGATGGGGTTAGGTTAAATGAGTAAGTATTGGAGAGGTGGTTGGCAACAACAGACCCTCTTACACTTTAAACAAAAGAAAGGCATGACACAAAGTTTTACAGCAGCTGCCATTAGATAATAAAGCAGAGTCTGGTTTTCACTCCTTTAAGCTACAGTGCTATAACCTGACTAGATAGCACCACCATACTGCATCATACTGTAAGGAAGTCTTGAAACTCAGTCATGTAATATTTCTTTTGCCAAGTTAGAAGTGTTATACTGAAGAGAGAGGAAAAGAAAAATCCTTGTTCTTGTAGTTCAAGTCCTAAACTGCTATGAATTCATTCCTTTCCTCCACAAAGGAGGATTGAGATCTTGTATGTAAACTCTACTATGTTAAAATATGTTTGTACAAACAGTGATCCAAAAGTGAAGTTGCAAATATCAAATAAATAAAAAGGCCTCTCAGATGCAGAAAGAATAGAGTTCACTTCTGCTGGTCAGTGAATGGATCAGTTCCATAATATAATGCCTATACATATAAGCACCATAGAAATATGTCTTAAAGCAAATTGAAGCACGTAAAACCATCAAAACTGTATGTCAGCTGGTCAAAACTATACAGAGAGCATAAGGGAATAATTAATGTAGTTTAAAAAAAGTCCAAATAGTTCAACAAATAGAAATCAATTTCACATTTAGAGTCTTAATGCCATATATTTGATCCTTGTGATTTATGAAACATTAAGATTCATACTGCTTTAGTAGTTGTGATTTTATTTTATTTAGGTAACTGTCTTCCTTTTTTAATAGAGAAAGAAACATGAGGTTGGTTAAATATCCAGTTGATCTGAATTTAGTATTTCACAATATCTTCATAGAGTTCTCAAAAGACTGAAGCAATTTCATTCAACTGTATTGCATTCTTTTATCTTAAAAATGACATGAAATATTTTCATGTTTGTTGAGGAAAAAGGGAGATCTATTTCTGACAAACAAAAAATTTGAAGGTTTTGTGCACCATGAAAGGCAAGAATGACCAGGTTATTTGCAAAAGAGCAACATTACAATAATCAAAATTGAAAGATTCTTTTGCAAGGGTATCTTGACAAAAATTATTGCTTTCTTTTCCAGAATTGTTTCCTTTCTGGCTGGTTATTCTTGACAAATGTTTTATTTCCCCAGACTCATTCATATTCAAAAGAGGTAATTAATCTATGGAATAGATATGGTTGCATTTTCTTGTTTTCATCCTTGCTATCATATAAAAGATTGTTTGATTTCTACACAGTCCTTTAACTCATCAGACAAATTTAGGTATCTTACAGTAGAAATGGTCAAGTTGCAAGATCTTTGTTTTCAATGCAGACTACTGGAGGTTAATAAGTTTACCAAGGTGAGAAACACATTCTGAATCTCTTAAATTTAGAAAAGTAAATAACTTTTCTCTTTTTTCCCCCTCTCTTTTTTTTTTTTTTTTTTTTTTTTTTCTTTCTTTATTTTTTTTTTTCTTCATAAAAGTAGGGCTGGCTCACTAGTTTTTGTGATTGGTATAGGCATTAACTTTTGTTTGTTTGGGTTTTTTTTTTTTTCAAAAACAAAAAGGTCTTTTCTTTCCCTCCTCTCCTTTGGTTCATTCATTTTTGTGCTGTCATAGAGCATCTGATCTGGCATTCAGCAGAAGCAATAGAGTCAGAATGAGCATCAGAGAAAACAAGGGTTTTTCTTAAAGCAGAAAACAGATGCAGTTCTGAAGATTCTTTCCTTTCCACTTCCCTCCATCTCCTTCCCATTTCTGAGGAATGGCAATTGAACCATTAAAGTATTAAATTCAGATAAGCTCTGCCAGAAAGTATGTGAAGCCTAAATCCAACAATTAGTTTTATCTTTTTTTAAAAATAGTTTTTGTTCATCAATGCGATGACTAGGTTATCCACACAAAATTCAAAAATAATAAAAATTACACCATAGTACAGCCGGAGGGAATAGACTTACTGCAGCAATTATTGAGCTGAATTTTATTTCTAGGAGGACTGATTTCATCATTTCAGTCACTTCTGAACAGAAGACTAGGGTTGCAGATAGTGTAATAGATATTCCTCCGACTATGCTGAAGCAATTGGTCTCTGTCCTTCTGTGAAACAATGCAATCAGTGTGTGTGTTTAAGTTTCTTTTGTTTCTTCTTGTTTCCCGAAGGATTCTCTCTGTCTACTGCGCTCTACTCACACTTAATGTTTATACATTCTTCCCTGCTTGGATACCTGGTATCCATTTTAGGATAATGGAGCTCCTGCAATCAACTCACATCAGACCACCCAGACAGTTCCTCCTTTTTTCTCCTCGAAAGCTACAGCTCCCTGATTATCCGTTTGGTTAGAGCCCTCCAGGCTGCATTTCGTCAGAGGAACTATAATACTTCCAGATTATTTTTAGATATCATTCAGATGGAGTTTTCTAACCATTACATTTTACTAAAGAAATATGTTTATATAATAATTCTTTGTGTATTTGGAGCCAATTTAGCTTGTAATTTGCTAATTTATTCCTGCAGTATCTTGGAAAAGTGATATATAGACAATAGTACTTCTGACTTTATATTTACCTTACAATAGGTGAATATTTGTGTATGCTTAATGAAAACCACCTAGAGTGAACTATAATTTATTTTACTGTGATTTACAGTCAAATGTTCCATTTCCACAATAATTTCAGGTAATCTCCATGCGGTTCTAAAGCATTTACAATTTATATATGTTCCAAAACATATTAAGTGATTATACCCCAACAGATTTACCTTAATGCCCTTGATAGAATGACAGAGGCATTTCTGAAAATATTTTTGAAGCTTAATTTACATGGGTTATCATCTCCAGATTTCTTTACTAATAGGCTTACTATTCAAAATTACAGTTACAGTGTTTGGTCTAGACTAAGTTGAAAAACTCACCAAACTGGTGATATAGGGTTTTTTTTTTCCCAGTGTTTAATAGTGTGCAGACAACTGAAAAACAATTCTGAAGTATGGACATTACTTACATGCAGTGTGTATCTCTCTCCCTCCACAAACACATATAAATAAGGAATAAATGGCTATGTTATGATATATGTTGGATTAATGCCAGTGGCAGAGTAAGTAAATGTGGATTCATGATTAATTCTGTAGTGACAAAACTGTTGAGCTGACAAATGTGTTACCTAATTGAGATTGCTCTATCATTAAGTACATTACTTTTTATACTGTAATTCAATTGCTCCTGGATCTTCAAAAGGCCTCATCCTGCTAAATCCTGGCTTGATTTAAGCATTTAAGTTAAAAAAGTGGAGTTGGGAGATAAATTTATCATTTCAAAAGAGTCATAAAGTAATATTCTCTTCTTCACTGTGAGGAAAATAGGCAACAAAACCAGAAATCTTCCATTTGTCAGATTCTTACCTGTTACTCTTAAGTTTAATTTTCTCATGGGAAGCAAACAAACAAACAAACAAAAACCAAAACAAAAAAAACCAACCAAACAAAAAAAAGCAAACCCCAAAAAAAAAAAGCAAGCAAACAAACAAAAAATACACTTTTTATTTTTGTTTAAACCTTCCTTTTAGAAATATCACAACTGTTTATTTGTTTATTTAAAAAAAAAGCCAAACAACATTTTAAGGAACATAAAGGGAGTTTTACATGTTCCTGTCCTTCTGTGTTTATTGAGGGAATACAATACTAGATTTGTCATTTTAGGTGGACAAATATTTTTTGTAATATACATGGAAAAGGATAAGTATTTTATTGTAAAATTAAAGGTATTTAGTGTGTAGTAAATGTTATCTGAATAAATATGGACTTTCTATGTTACCATTTACACAACTCAGAAAGAATAATGGATAAGAATTAACTTATAGAAGTAGTCAGAGGTCAAAGTATGAAAGAAATAAAAAAAAATAAATATGAAAAGAAAAATAAAAGTATGTGTGACTAATATGAGACAGAATGACAAAGAAACTGCTGGTTCTCTTAGATGCTACAAAAAAATTTTGAGGTAGATATTTTATATGTGCAAAATAGATTGGTCTTTTGGGATACCATAATATAGAATAAGCAGTCATAAAAAGCTTTGTGACTCTGTGGGCATATTTTCAGCAGGTAGCGAAATTCCATAGATCATTAATCAGTCATTAATGGAAAAGATGGAAACATCTTCATTTTAACAGATGCCAGAATAGATGAGGGAAGAAGTCTTCTCTGATGACTCAGCTAAGTATCATTGCTTTGATTCTCCTGAGTGCATCTTATATCCTTCAAGGCTTATTAACTGCCTCATCATGAGCTGAAACAGTTTCTAATACTACAGCATGATTTGTGCTGCCTGAAACACAACTTTAAATTGTGATGTCCATTGAAATGTGCATTAAAGTGAAACTAGAAGGCAATGAACCCCCTGAGAGTCTTTTCATTGGTTTTGCATTCTTCAGACTGGATACAGGCTTATCTCTGCAGATGAACAGAGAATATTCTCTTACAATAGCATCATTACCATAAAGGAAGCATGGTCCAGAAGTCAGAGAATAAGTTTAGGCTTCAGATGCCACACATTCCACTCCTGATTTTTCCATTATCTTTCATTTTTTTCAGTTTTTTTGTAATGGAGGAGATGATGATCCTCTCCCACACTGACACTGCTGGTTCTGGAGCTCCAGAGCTGCTCCATAAGTGCAACAAGTTTCTTCCATGGCAAAGCTAACATGGTCTGCAACATCTATTGCAAGCTGTCAATCAAGTCAAAACTTGATAGTGACTTATAAGCCCATCTAAAAAAAAGGTAAAAAAGAAATTAGACCTACAACATATAAGCAAGTTACTAAAGGCTGACTGGAGTGTCTCTGCAGCACCTAATTTGAGCTGTATAAGCTTCAGGTGCCAGATGCATTCTTATGCCAGCTATAATTTTTAAAGCAATGAATAAATCTAGTTTCAATCTGTTTGACAGGAAAATAGATTTACTATAACAGAATAGCTGGTCAAATATAGTTCCAAATGAAGCTTGCACTTTAGCTGATTTGTCAATAATTATAAAATTACTGATTAGTATAAGATGTGAGCTGGCTGGATCCCCTGAGTACTTGTTCTAAAAAAAAATCCATCATACTTTTGGCAGCCTACCTGGAGATTAATGAAGGGTTCACACAGAACTAGCGTTCTATGATTGCACGCAAAACACATAACAGCAATTATGGAATAGATCAACTAGCTTTTGTAATAGCAACCATGTTCCACATGATCTTCCTTGCTGGTTATTTAAAGACCCACAGCAACTTATAAAACAACAGACTAGGTTATTTATTAGGTGTGGTTATGCCATGGTCTAACTTTTTTGTAAATCACCTGATTCTTTTCATTAATTTCAATGGGATTTAAATGATACCTTTAATAATACAGGTGACTAATGTGATCACCTTCGTGGTCACTGATTTTTATTCCTCCTCAGCTGGTAGTGAGAAATGCTTTCATAATTAAATTGACTGGAATGTCATCTATAATGAGCCAGTATGATGTGAAAAACCAGCCAAATAAGTCTTTTGAACATTTCCTCAGTTGCTGCAGATTTGTTTTCTCTCTTTCCCTGTCTGTCTCACAGCCTTCCCCCAATCAATGCTCCTGCTCTTCACCTTCCTCAGCACATAAGCTCATGTTACCCCTTAGGAGAGGGTTAGGTTCACCTTTGTAGTGAGTCAAGGTGACAGAAACCTGAAAATCAAGGAATTAATCTTGTTTGTGAGTGCAGTTTTCAGAGGCACTCTGATCTCAGATTTGTTGTTCATTTGGAAGAAAAACATAGTGACTTCTTTTAAATCTACTTTTTTCTTAGTCAGGCTCCTCACTTTCCATTCACTTTCCTCAATATGCAGGAAAGGGACATCTCAGAATTTCAGTTTGAGGAACTATTCCCAAATTCTTCTGTAGTTTTCCGCTTTGTTTCCTAAAGCAAAAAGGGCAATGAACTACCTTTGAAATCATACTTCTGTTTCTACTGCTGATGCCAGATTAAAGATTGATATTTTCTAATACAAGATATTATCTTGTTTTCCTTTTGCCATCTTTTTCTTTTTTTTCTTTTTCTCTTTTTCTTTTTCTTTTTCTTTTTCTTTTTCTTTTTCTTTTTCTTTTTCTTTTTCTTTTTCTTTTTCTTTTTTTCTTCTTTTTCTTTATTTTTCTCTTCTTTTAACTCTTCATCTGTTTATTATCATCTTAGAAGACTTTTTTTTTACCTGTCACTATACTTATACTACTTCTTTTGTCTGTGGCATTTCAACAGACTTCCTTTTCCAATTCATAATATAGTCTTAAATCAAAAAAGCTCATCAGAAGATTTTTCCATCACACATTTCATGATATACAAATCTGTGAATACAAAACTATTATTTAATTTTCAACTCAATTTTTCTGATAAAATATTGAAAGCTTTGTTTTTAATCTTTTTGCTTAAATTGCTTCTTTTAAAATATCTGCAATTTTCTTAGAACTTTAAAAACAACAGAATTGTCATCTATAAAATAATGTCATTATAAAATGTATTATTTCATAAATTATTACAGAATTTATGATTTTTTTTTAGTGTACTTTGCCAGGACAAAGCAAAATAAAACCCTTCTGCTATCATTACACTTCTCCCTCCCACACTCCCCATGAGTGTTTCTTCCTAAACAAATTAACATTTCTTGCTTTGTACTTTCCTCTTATTTTGTGATTCATTCATTCATTCATTCATTCATTCATTCATTCATTCATTCATTCATCTGACCACTCCTTCCCTGCATCACAAATCCCTCTGAATATTTTGGTTTGACAGCTGATTTTCTCCTTCAGCGTCACTGAAGCACTGACTAGGAAACCTAAACGTGCAACATGCATCTTGACCTCTAAATATAGATGGGTGCCTTAATATTAAATTTACCTCAGCCCAGGGGCTTGTGCATAGGTTTTTAATTCTGTTTGAGCTGCCAGTTGGGCAGTTAGCACAGACACCACAGACACAGGAACCATATGGGAATGTTTCCACCTGGAGCAGCAGCTGGATGCCATGCAGTAAACCCAGAGCATATCAAAGGTCACAGAGCATCTGTCCATATGCAAGGTGCTGAGTCTAGTCTCTCGCCAATACTGTCACTTGGGCCAGCTCAGTTGCCTAAATTTGTGCCTCTGGCCATTTAGAAGGGTCTAAAGTACTTCACCTGGCTTCCATCTGCCAGCACAGAAAAGTACAGATGTCCACAGGTATACAGTCTTTTTTGTCCTCATTACTGAGAAATAGCCCACTACTCCAATCTGTGCAAAGCAGATAAATAGATGTCACCTGTGCAACTTCTACTTCAAAAGCAGACTTACACAAGGTAACACTGCAGATGCATTTTTCTTTTCCTGTGACTGTTAACTAAATTACATAAAACGAAAAAAATCTTCCTGAAGGAATTGAGCAGCCTTCAACTGTTTTATTTAGAGAGTCTGATAACAGTACAATATAGCTTTTGAGAGCTAAGAGCCCCATTGTGGTTCTTACCTGACAAATCTTTGTTCTGAACTGCATTCTTTGTACCATTGTATACAATTGGATAGCCCAAGACACTGACTGCTAAACATGTGTTTAGCAATTATTCCCCATCCAACAATGTTCTGTAATTTCTCATTCCTTACACTGAAAGGCACTGCCAGATTTTCAGATCCTAGTGTACACCATCAGAGTATGGTTGTTGTAAAATGGTCTGAACTTGTATACAGGGGAGATAAGTAAAGCTGGTAAGTGTTTCCCTGAATGGGAGGGAGTGAGGTACTTTTTTGGATGGCATAATTGTTTCCATTAAAACTCATTAACTTCTGCAAAGAGGGTGTTCAGCTATGAAGGGAATGCAAATTTTGTCTGCTGAGGTCCTGATTTCCTTTGTGTACACACAACTATCTAAAGTCTGAATGTATGCATGTTCTCTTACACATCCATACCTCTCAGTATTATATCCAAGCATATACCTGGATGTTTAAAAAGCAGCAAGCAACTATGGAAATAAATACACATAAAATGAATATAGTGTTTGATCTTGAAGTACTCAAAGCTTTAATAAACACCATTATCTGCCTGAGATATCAGTTTTTATTGTAATGAGAAAAATAATATTTTTCACACTTATAAGGACAAAAGTCTTATGATGTGCACCCTAACACTTCAGATGTTGTAACACAGAGAAAACATTTGGGAAAATATCCAAACAAATTAAAGCCAGAAAACTTCTGTCAACAGTCAACTTCTTTTTAAAGTTAGAATATTTTAATCAAATGTTATGAATGACTGAGAAAAGGAGAAATAGATGACTAAACGATTTTTAAGCCTCTGAGTTAATAATACTAGCAATCATTAAAGAGGAAATGACATCATTTACTGCATAGTCAAATTGCAGCAAAGCTGTGATACAACCCAATACTAATAATAGACAGAATTTTAATTCCCAGACAGATTGATAGAAGAAGGGGTAATAAAGTAAAAAATGAATACTGACACCATGATTCAATGATAGGGGTCAAATTCCAGGGGATAGTGGGTAAATCTGTTTTTGCAGGAACATACACACAAACAGAACCAGAGCCAAATTTATATTTTGCTGACATTTTCAGTAGAGTATCCTTGGCTAGCAGCAATACTTCCACTCAGTTGTTCACTGATTCTTCCTCCCTGTTTGGCAGGACAAAAGAGAATAAGTAGGAAAAACAGAAATAAAAAAAGTTCATGGGTTAAGATAAATATAGAGTTTGTTTACAAATTACCATCATGGGCAAAGGAAACTTGATTTGGGGAAATCTGACAAATACTTACTTATTGATTCAGGTAAGAGGAAACAGAAATGAGGGGGTTGCAGGCAGTTTTTTCTTACTTAGATACCTCCTATAAATAATATATTGCTGACAGACATTCCTTCTACCATGGCCTCTAAAGACTGCTTTTTAAAATTTTTGACATTTCATAATTGTAACTTTTCTCAGATATTATTAACTGTTCCAATATTTATATGATCATACTAAAATAACCAAGATATGTCTTCTAGTAATTGATAATTTACTGTGACAACAGAAATTTTGCAGATAAATAGAGAGATAAAAAGGAAAAAAATCTATTGGAGGAACTAAAGCACATTATCTGACTTCTGTAAGAATTTTTTTTTGAGAAAACAGGGCAGTGTTACAATTGCCCAGGCTAAAATTAAGCAGTTTTTTTCTTGTGTGATGAAATGACTGTAGAGAGAAACTGCTGTCTACTAGCCACAACACCTCAATTTTTTTTCCATTAATTGAATCAATGATTGACATAATTTAATTTTAATATTTAGAAAATCTCATTTAAAGAGATTGTCCTCTTTTGTTCATATCTTATCATGTGTTAGCACTGACCCTAGTCTAATTGGATACTAGCCTAATATTTTAATGTTGTAGTGGAATATTCTGTTGAAAATTATGATTGGTGTCTGTTCCTGATCAGATAAAACAGAACTATTCAATGAAAGGATTTCAGTGGTTCTCCTATACTAGCCAGAAGTGCAGCTCAGTACACCACATTTCTTAGTGCTCACTTTAGCATATGTAAAATACAGTTATCAGCAAATCAGGAAAACAAGATTTATTATTGGCTGCTTTTGTGGTCCACCTAAAATTATGATATGTGAATATGCAATGATCTATAGGAATTGTTGCTTTACAGAAAACATGAAAAGGTTTTTATGAGAGATAATAATATGCAATCATAACTGCAGAGGTTGCATTCAAACCTCTAGGTTTTGTCTTGTCTCATTTGCAAATTCCATCCCTCTTAGGATTCAGAATAGTATGATACTTCTCTCACCACTAAAAATTGCATAAGAAATATAGAGAGGAAAATATCAATTTGTAATTATTCTTTCCAGAAAATATTTTTGTAAGTGCATAAAATTGACTTAAGTAATTTTAATATAAAATTAAAGAACACAGCTCTAGAGACTATCACAGTCATCATAATAAAACATCTTCCTGACTAGGAGATTCTGATCTACTAACTAAATGCAAAATAGTAACACAGAAGATATTTCTAGCTGTTTGCTGTTTCAAATTATTTGGGTTATATAGACCAAAACATATATATTTTCATATTGTTGTAGGACCTGTTTCTTTCTGCATAAATTGCAGTATAACTTCCTTTAGCCAGCAGCAGACTAGGCTCACCTGTCTACTCATGACAATAACTGGTATAAGGGCAAGTAACTTACACCAAATTCCTAATCCTTTTGCTTCTAAACTTGGCCTTGATGTCTTCTCACTACCACTGATAAACACTCTGAAAAGTGGAGATTTTTTTGAAATAAAAAGGTTCTCAGTAAATTGGTACAGACGGCTCCATCAGAACCTAATTATGGCTATGGAGCCGGAAAATAGATTGCATTTCCCATACATTATTAATGCTCTTCAAATCCTCATTTGTCATGTTCAAGGTTACGTAGAGATGACATTCAAGGAACCCAAACTTCTTGCTAAACTCATTTCAACAATCCAAGTCCTTTACAGGAAGAACTTCTTAAGCTCTTGGATATATTAAAACTGTAACACCATTCTCATGGGACTGTACTGAAACCATAAGGTTGTAGGAAAGTTATTGATGATGAAAATTAAGTTCAGCACCATAAGAAATAATTTCATTAGCAGACTCTCACTTATATAGTGATTAATAAAATGTGTATGTAAAGAAATAATTTGACAAGATGATGTTTGCCGCATTCACGTGTTACCAATTAGACACATTAAGGCCTGCAGTTAATACAGAGGCACATGACTAGAAGGTGACACAAAGTATTATTAGTAAATGAACATTGGTTCTGAAAACTTTTAATAAAAGAAAACACACTTTAAATGGAAACCATAAAATATATTTTCAATTTCTGCTGCTAGAAGTATATGAGACATTTTATAAAAAAACCCTTGTAACCACATTGTACACTTATTTAAGTACTTCAAATAAAGTAAGATAAGCTTTGAAAAAGTAAAATAAGTTTTAGGTTTTCAGTATTCTGACACTTCAAAAATAACTTTAATATAAAAGTGTAATTAAATGAAGTTGTGTTTTCATAGTATCCAAATTCCTCTTAGTTTTCTGGTGTATCAAATAATATTGGAGGAGTCAGTAATGTTTCAGGGGTTTTATCATGTCTTGGTATTTCAGTACAGGAAAGTACTCTGCTTTATTTCAACTTAAGTAAACTAATTCCTAATGGAAAAAGTGAGCATTCACAGTTATCTGTGATGAAAGATGAACAAAAATGTATTATGAACACAGTAGATATCTGAAACATCTGAAAAGTATAAAGCTTCTCCCATTCTATTCACCAGTGTTTATACTTGCTGAAGCTATAAACCACTTGTTAGAAGAGAAGCTGTAACAACAGCTGTGTAGCTGTTGATCACTTAACACAGAGTTATTCCAAAAACAGCTACTCAAACTTTTATAGAACCTTATCATGGCAAACCATCTTATCTTTGCATTAAAATTGAAGGCTAATCCATTTTAAAAATTTACTGTTCAGATAAAATGAGATAAAATTCAAGGGACCAAATTCAACATGTGTGCTACTTCTATCATCTCTGTACAGTTCCATAGATAATAACTACTCCACTAAATCCAATAGGTCTTAAATTTATATCTAAAAAAGGCAATTTTAAGCCAAGGGAAATTTTAACTAGTTAAACCCCTCCATTTATTGGCCTTTTTCAGTAATCTCTTTGATATTGTTTCAGATACTAGGATTTGAGTCAGACCTTATTACTATCATTATTCTTTCATATCATGATTCTCAATCTTCTTGATCTTGCTGTGAAGCTGTTACTCTTCCAATGTGTGTGTGTGTGTGTGTGTGTGTGTGTGTGTGTGTGTTTGAAGCAGACATTGTGCCAACATATTTTGCTCATGTGATGTGGAAATAAACAACAAATATATAACATCCTCATGATACTGACAAAGAGAATTAAACCTCTCTAAACGAAATATCTTGAACACTCAAGAAACATGAATCTGAACCAACATATTTGTCTACTTTTACAAGCATACTTAGAATAGAGTTTGGAAAACTTTGTTAAAGTAAGGATACTTTGATTCTCATGTCTGTGCACAAAATTAGATAAAAATAAAAAGGAATTGTAAAAATTAAACCTACTAAGTTGTCATATCAAGTAACAGCAAAAGCCAGCATACAGATATGGGCAGAAAAATGACCACTTACAAAGATGTATGTGGCCAAAGAGTCAGAAATAAATGTGATGCAAAAAACGTAGGAGCCAAAGACAGCTAGTCTTACACAAAGAACTAATTGCAGTCTAAATTTTAAGTGTTCAAATAAGTGCTGAAATACACATTGACTGGGAAAACATGACCATTAAAAGTCTCCAGAAGAATACTGAGCACATCTATGTGAACACCACAGGTTCTGTCCCCAAGTTTAGTGATTATTTCACATGACCCTTTGGACTGAAGTGAGCGATTATGTTTCTCACAGCTTCTACAGAATAGTATCACAGATCTTATAATTCAATATCTGCTTAGAGAACTTGCAAAATGAGGGTTTATTAATAGTAATAATATTTTGTTGGATATTTTGAATCCTTTTTGTTTTAATGGTCATTTTAGTACACTACCCTTTGCTTTCTTATTTCTTGCCAGTACCAAAATGCAATTGATTGATTGTAACATATGTATCTTTTCTTTCTCTCTTTAGTCTCCACAAATTTATTCCTCTTCACCAATAAACCAAAATGTTTGTATTTTACAAGGAATTATTTTGGAATGCTTTAAAGCTGCTTTCCAAGCAATTGCATATTCATTTCTATTGCAGAAATTCTCACATTTTTTTTCTTACAAATATTTTCAAATTTTGCTTCTTTGCAAATTCTTGAGAAAAAAAATTTTCCTGTCTTGGTGTCTGCAAAAGAACAAAAGGGAAATGCAATGTTCAAATTGAATAAGCAGACTTCAAGCAACATACAATTCACAAAATATTTAATGTCTTTATTGGCCTATAAATTGCATAGCTAATCTTTTAGTTCCAATTTAGCTAGTGAATGCCTATTATAATATTTAATTTTTCCTCACATATGTCTAATCAAAGTATCCTTCCTTGAATTTCTGAGTTCCTGATGTCATCTGGAGAAATCTGAAGTGCCCACAACTGCATAAATCTTCTGCATGAATGGTCACATATAGCTATATGGAAAGAGGTTTCCATTCCTTTGGTTTCTAATTTGATTGGTTTATATACTACAGAAGATAAAACTGACTGTGTTTTATTCTTTTCCTCCATGGTATAAGCAGCTAAAAGCTTCTGTGTTTCTAATAGCATCCATTTAGAGCAGAAAGTCCCCACTCTGTTACTGTGTTCCAGGTATCTGTGAATATCTGTTTTAGTTTATTAACCACCCCTCAGATGCCTGTATGCAGGTTTTCAGGGTGAAGATCCATTAATTATTTCCAGTCTACAATTAGCTTCTTAGTTTTATAGATGTTTTTGTATTTCTCATTTCTCAATTTTTTGCATCAGCTCTTAATGTAGTATAAATGGAAAAAGTAATTAATGCATTGTCTGTTTTTTTCTTTTTCAGTTCGTTAATAGAAGTAGGTAATGATTCTTTCATTTCACTCAGGCATAAATAACTGAAGTAATCAATATTGAGATTACATTGAGAATTAGAACCTTATTGTAAAGATTCATCTGAAGCTCTAAAAGTTTGAAGTGAAAAAGAGAAAGATTCAACAAACTTTAATTAACTAAACAATATATTTTGCATATAAAATGATACGAGGTATAAACATTTTTAAAAGAAACAACTGTTTCTGTTAGCTTCAAATCTTCAACAGGTAATGATTAAAGCTTTCACATTGCTATACATACTTATCTTTGCATGCCAATGCAGTTTACTAATCAATTTAGCACAATGCTGAAGGAAAGAAGCACAATATAAAAGTACAAATTTGTTACAGCCAAGATAGACATGTAGATGGAAGTCCTTTAATCTTTGTAAATTGGTTCCCTCTATTCCTGGTCAATCAAGTCAGGCACAGTGCCATTCCAGCCTCTCAAGCACTTCATTCCAAGGTCTAAAATGAGACTTTTATTGGTTTGACACATCAGTCAAGTGTTAATTAGGTATTTGTTGAGCCAACGTAGCACCAATCTTCATAATAGTCTCCTGTTCTTCACTTGGAACTACTTCGAAGATTCATACCCTCTGATACATTTTTTCCTGAAAATTTTCATGCATTTCTCTTTTTTTCCTCATTTTTCTCTCTTTCATTACTTAAGCTCTGTGAGGACATTGGTCTTGATGATTGCTCACAATTTATTTATTCCACAAATAAAATAAAAAAGTAAAAAGGAAAAAAAAAAGTCCTTTTTTATTTTTATCTCCACTTTAACTGTTCTTTTTCATGGAAATGTTGGAACATACAGGCCCAGACTGATGGATTGTCTGACCCAGTATCCTGTCTGCATCAGCAGTTGATTTTTTTCTAAATAAGAATGATGCCTGGGAAGTTATATTCTTTTATCTAATGCTCTCTCAATCCCCAACTGTTATTTAACAGGAAACACCCAATTCTGCATTTCTTTTACATGAACTCATCTTCCTTTCTACTCCTAAGTCTGTGTAAACTTCCTCATTCATATAAAGAAATTACACTTCTCTGCCTTAGCTTATGAATACCTGCCTCCTTCTTCCTGTTCTGAGTTGGGATCTGACTGACTCAGTACCCTGAGCTTCCTAATTCCTGTGCCATGAGATGCAGTGAACAGTTAATACCTGTGTGCACAATCCTGGCACCATTCATGAATTTGTAGGGCTCTATTATATCTTTCTTCAGTCACCACTTTTCCAGATTCAAGAGCTTTGGACTTTTTGTATTCTTCATGTGGGTGTGGCTCAATACTCTCAAATTTCCTTGTTGCCGATTTTTTTAACTCTATGCAATGTTTTTGAGAGGACAGACACAAAACTAAAGACATAGATGATTCATATATTTATTGAGACAAAGAATGATTTTTGTCTATAGTCACATCTGGTTAGTTTCTCTGCATGATGCCAGACTTTGAGCTTAACAGAATTTTCACACCCCAGGATTCCGTTTCTCATAACGAATTACTCAATCCAGAAGTAATTTCCCCAAATTTTCATTTCTCTTCTAAATATTTTTTGTGTTCTGTGTTTCTGTGTGCATAGATATAAAGGTATATGAATCAATTCACATTCATCTGCACTGAGTTTATTCTGAAATTTTATTTTCATTTTTTTCCTTTTGAGGATTCCTAGTGAAATAAATTTAGTATCCTATAGCTTATAGAGTTATACAGTTTCTTTATATACCCAAGTTTTTAGAGAGTAATGGACAAAACCTATTTTGAGTAATAATGAGTAAATTTGATTGAGTTTGACTGTTTCAATCTCTACCTTCTGCCCCAGGAGATGTTCCTTGTGTCCTTCTCCTCTTGGACTGAGTAAAATCCTACATAAACATTTGTTGAAAGCACAGTTGGAATTTAATGCAAATGCTTAAAAGACTATCAAACTTCCAGGAATGGTCAGGATAAATACATTCCCTTCAGTTATGTAGCTTCTAGATAGATGCTGACAACTGCACAATTCTAGTACTAAGTTTATGTCATTGCATATTTTTTTTTACAGATAGGTAAAGGCCAGTGGCTTCCTCCAGCTAAAACATACACATACATATTCTGAAAATATTCTGAAATATTCTGAAGATAAAAAGTGAAAATGGGCTTGTACAGAAACTTGTTAAGTATTGTCTCCTTGAGAATCTATGTATTATCTCAAGACTTTCAAACTAGGCCATTACCATCAGTTCCAGTGCAGAGCTGTCTAGCTCATGATTTGAAGGGATATGAAGCCAGCTGGGTGTGTGCTTGTCTCCATCTCCAGGATGCTCATCTAATGTCATCTGTCATATAATGGATGTATTTTGGGGTAGGAAAGTAGGGGGAATGCAGCCTTGTCTGAGTTCTTTGTATCAGGAGAACATGGACCCTGGGGTGTCCATATGCCACAGATTTTCCCTGTCAGTTCCACTGAAAACATAACAAAAAACACATAATAAAGTCTGAGTGATATCTTAGTGTCCTAAGATATGGGTACTGACCTAGTTCCAAAAAGAAAGTAAGCACTTTCTTATAAAGAGCACACTGGTGCAAAATTGAAAATGTATCTAAATTTTATCTCTGATTTTATATGTCATATGTTAACATCATATTATATTAAATAAATATAGAATATAGTGAATATATTATCAAATCAATAAATAATGCTGTAGATTTGGTACCAATCATTTAGAAACATAGCATATTCAGAAATAATTCAGTACGCTTTAAGATATTTGTTCTTTGAAGGTTATATTTTAGAAAACATTTGGGATACATATTGAAACATTTTCAGTACTGTTTTTGTCCTTGACTGCACGACATATTGCAGTCTGTATTGCAAAACAGGTGAAAAACATTTCATCCAGCCCAGTAAAATTCACCTTTCTCAGTTTCAAGGGCAACCCCAAGTTTCTGCATTATTCTGTAGTGGAAAGAGATCGTTCTCTATTTGGATTCTGCTGCAGATATTTTGGTGACTAAATTTTAATGACATATTCCCTTTTCTCCTCGTGGTTTTTGGTGATAAATCACAGCTGCTGAATTTTCTGTTGTGCATTGTTTGGTACAAGATAATGTTGTTCATGCAGCCTGCCCTCATTATTTGAAAAGAAGGAATCACAGACTTCTTTGAAGCTGTGCATTTTTCACCTTTTATACAATTCATTTCCTCACACAAGTACAGTGTTTGATACTAATTTAATTTAGCACAATATGTTGCCATGTAATGTTTAGTCTGTATGAATATTTAAGAAACATAAAAGAGACTCACAGTGACATGTGGATGACTTAGAAACAAAGAAAATCAAAGAAGTAGTTGAAGAATTATTTTGCTATTGTACTCAGCCTTCTTTCTTCTCAGCTGGGAAGATGACATGCAGTTGTAATGCCTCGTCCCATTTGTATGTTCCTAACTTCATTAGGCAGAAGGAGGATGGTGGTGGAACTCAGATCCATATGTTTATCTACCAATAAGCAACTGATTTTTTGGGCTCTACATACATGTGTGCATGTAAAAACAGATACACACATACATGTTCCTGTATTTCAGTCTTGAGAAGTGAGCAGAATTTAGTATACTTCAAGGGCTTTTAAAGACTTTAGAATGATATCTCACCATCAAACATTAACATGAATTAATACAGAGAAAATGGAAAAAGGCTCATCAACACTGACAGAAAGGGAGGCCTGGCAATACAATGATGTATGGTAGTGATTTAATCTATCCCTTTTTTATTCAGCTTTTCTTGTCTGCAAGAGTTATTTAGCTGGACTAAGACAACTGATTTGTAATTTAAAGGGCTACATTCCACTAAATATACTTATCTTTTCAGTTTTCTCAGGCCATTTAGAAGATTAAAGTTTTCCTTGTGAAGCAGTTCAAAGAAAGGTTATTGCTTTCATTTCAATGTATTTGTGGGATGAAGAGCAGATTGAAGTGGGCCATGATGTTGGACATACATATGTGTAAGACACTGGTAGTTATCCTACAATCTAACTGTTTCTTTAATCAATTACTAATTAGTGAATAGATAGTGAATACAGAAAGCTGTAAGTGTGCATGTACAAGGCAAGAGACAAAGTGGAAAAATTCCAATATACAATACTCCAAATCTATAATTTCTAAAAAGTTCTGCTGGTCATGATTAAAAGGTTATATTTATTGGTTAGATTGGTCCTCATTTGCTTAAGTGCAAGGGAAGCATCATGGCCATTGTCCATCTAAATAAGTCCTCCATGAGATTTTCATACTATCCCTCACTTTGTAGCTCTTGCAGTAGAATCCATTTCAATAACAGTATTGCTTTTATTACTTGGCTGTTTATGTGACTCCTGTTACACTGAACATTACTTAAATTAAGTGCCTTTTATTTAATATCTTACATTGGATTATTTTTGCTTCTGGTAAGTTTCATAACTTCTATATATTGTCATAGAATAAAACACATTAAACTGGAAAAAAAAATAGATCTATGATGCTATCTTTCTAAGTGGCTTGAATGACTCAATCAGCACTTATCTCAGTGATTTCCTCTGCTAGAGGGAAATTTTTAAAAAACTGAATCATTTAAATGATACTAAAAGCATGAAGAACAATCATGCAAGGGGTTTTTTTCCTTTCAACTTCATTATTGTAAAATTTTCATTGACTTTTCTTAGCACACGTCATCCACTGCTGGATTGATATGACTATATGTGACAAAACAGTCAAGAATGGTATTAGCTATTTTTTCTGTGAACCCTTTGGCCCTGCACAGAGGTAAATCCAAAGATTATCTTAGAGTAGCTCAGAAACATGGAGAAACTGATTTATCTCCCTGAAAGATGGGAGGTCATAGGAAGGTTTCAAACATGTTCCGTTCCATTCCAGCAAAGATCAAGGCATCTGAGAGAAGCCTCACATAAACTATTTTATACCTCCACTAAGCATAACAGAATAAAAAATGACACCTTATCTCTTCCTTCAGGATATCAGTACACTTAATTTTCCAGTTAAACAAATATAGATGTCAATTTAATGCTGTAAAATAAACACAGCATAAGCCACCTTAATATGCTGCTACCATAACAAATACATTAGTGCTAGAGCTCATGATAAGTGTTAACTTAAAAGGGAAAGAATTTCTTCCCCTCAAGAAAGTTAAATATGGTAATCCAAAAAAGTCAAATTTGCAGAACCTGTTAAAGGGTCTGTCAAAAAAAAACCCATTTCTTCCCAGTTCCCTCATGTCCTCTTCCTGATTCTGTGAAATACAAAGTGCACAAAAATCCCTGGAGTAGCCTGATACAGGCAAAAATTATAGTACAAGATTATCTTAAAGACTGAGATTGTATATATTACATAATAAACCATGTTAAATACTGACTTCAAAGTATTTAAGTAACTTTAGCACTGGCTTTTTTTATTACTGCTCATAAGCAAAATTTATTCTTAAAATTCAGTCTTAGTATGAGTTTGTCAACAACAAAAGAGACCTTAATAAACAGCTAGGTGCTTCGTTTGCTCGCTTTCTAACTTTCTTGCTTGATTTATGATTAACTTTTTAAAGAAATATTTCTTGAATTATACAACCTGGAACACATACTTAGTTCTTGTGACCAAAAATAAACCCCACATTCTATATTTTGACATTCTGAACTCCAGAATTACCGAATACATGAAGGTTCCAGATATTCAGTATGAATAATTCAATTTGTACTTTCTGTCCTGTGAATCATCATGACAAAGAACAAGCTCAAGTACTCACTGGCTGATGGGTAGCTATTAGGAAATGATAAATCTCATTAATTTCTCTCATGAAATTATCTGGTACTAATGTGATAACAAAGCAGGAGCAACACAACAAGATACCCATTGTTTTGATGATGATTTGTTCTGTGTGTTTTGTTGCTTCTTTTTATAATTTCAGTCAAAACAACAATTCTTTTAGCTTTATGACATCTGAAGTAGATTCTGAGACACTTTAATTTTTTCTGCTATATTTTGATGCTTATCTAGAGAAAAAACATGATAAAATAATGATACCTTTGACTTTTTTAGTTTCCTCGTGCCCTTATGAGAACCCTTATGTTTTTTACACACCTGTGATACCTTTAGAAGCATATGTTTTTGTCAATTTTAGTGAAAGACTAAAAACTTATTCCAGTGCACCCCACAAACACCCCCTTCACACTATTTCACACTATTTTTGTTTTCTTCTAACTATCCCATTCCCTACCCTCTGTGGTCTGTCCTTGCCATTAATCTTAATAGCATGTTCAAGGGTGAGTATTTATTTCTTTTTGTTCAGTCTTTTACATTTTGTTTTCTCCTATAGGTGGTTTTGGTGTTTTTTTTTAGGTATGAAGCCATAGATTGGAACTCTATATACACTTGATATAAGTATAATTTTAGCTCAACTAATTGTTCTTTGGAACATATAAAATGAAGTTTTTAGTGTTTGGTATATTTTAGGAGAGCACTTTGTTGCAAAAATATGCTCAGGAGATTTCTATTTAAATGACAAGATAACTGCTTATTAAATGGTGCATTTATTTTAAGACCAGAGGATTAACAACTTTTTTTTTTTTTAAACTCCTTTGGTAACTTTGGTGGCTTTCACCTTTCAAAATTCATGCATGTTTTTACCTGTGGAATCAATATGAGAATAGTAACACTTTCTGGATTAAAAACTCAATGCTACTTTGGTGAAAACTTTATTTCTTTGCTTGAGTAGTTCCTCTGACATTTTTTTTAATTATTTTTTAATTTATATACAATAAGTAATTTGTTATTTCTCAATTTAAATCGGTTTTTATCCATGCAGGACAAATTAAAATAGAACTCTTAAGAGAATCATATCATCTTGATTACCATAATAAAGTAGAGGCAGGTTCCATCACTATTGCTCACTGACCTGTGTCAATGAGTTCTTATTTCAAATTCCAGCTCAGTAAGTGACTTTAGGCTACTTAGTTAATCTCTGGATTAACTAAGGGATTTCTTCCAATTATTTATAATTGAAAATTATTTCTAATATTTTTGGAGGTTTACAAACAATTTAGTCTGTTTTATAATAATAAAACAGCTCAAAAGTTTATTATTGCAATAATACAACATTAAATTCTCATGTAGTCATAATATTATTTCTATTGCAAATTTTCAGAAAAAAAGTGGATGAGAATGAAACACAATCATGAGTTCTACCTATAGGCTGCAGGTCCAGAAAGACTGTGAAGATTACCATGAGCACTGAGGGGTTGCCTGGGCTCTTTTTCCATCCTTGGCATCATGACCCATGGCAACAAATCTGTGTCACTGAGCAAAGGTCTGAACAAAGAGCTAAAAGTGAAAAAACCAGAAAAAAATCCCAGCCAACCCAGGATACTAAGGTGAGTTTCCTTGTCTACTCCATTCATAGTTTTAGCTCTTTCTGGCTGGGGTTAAGTCCCTTTCCTTCCTTTCCTCTTACTTCAAACACTATACCATATTTCACTCAGCATTCAAAACTATTGCAATTTGTAATGGGCTGTAAATGCAATAAATTACTCTCATTCACCCAAGAAAATATATGGTTTTCCCCTAGAATATACAGCATCTATAAAGGTTTAGTCCATGGTTTTCTAGGCTTGTATCAAGCTAGAGCCCTGCCAAGAAATGGAACAGAAAGATTGGCCCAAGAGAAAAAAAGAAATGGGATGGGAGGGGGGGAGAGAAAAAGAGAGAGAAAGAAAGCAACTTTCCAGCAGATTTTACTGTGTTACTTACTATACTTAATTTATTTTAGTTATTTACTATTTACTAGTAAGTTCTAATTCAGAATTCTGCATGGGGTGCTTTTTAGTCATAATTGACAGCAACTGAGGAAGGACCATAGGAAGGCAGTAGAATATGGTGCTTCAGAACAGAAGCCTTACTGAATGGGCTGAAAACATGGTAAAGCTGGGGAAGGTGAATGATTAACTTTTGAAGAATGAAGGAAACTTTTGATATATTCTTCCCTTGATATGGATTTCCTATACTTTCTCTGTTTCCTTATATTATTCCCCTTCCTGCCACAACTCATTTAAATGACACTTTTCCCCAGCATGATGCCTCTAGCATGAGGCCTCCAGCTTTCACAGGGTCACAAAATAAGCCAATTTTATGAAATTTATTCTTGCTGCATTATTTTTCTATCACTTTAATTTTCTCAATTCACTCTGAGATCATGAGTCAGACTCAGCTCAGTAGAAGCAGTGGGTCCATCCTATTCTAACACATGTTGATCTGGTCCATTGACTGCTGGGTGAGGGTCCAGAGGCAGCTCTCAGACTCTGTAAAAGATGTAACTAAAGCAGATGTCTGTACACCAAGAAATTGTGTGTATCAATCACAATAGTATCACTTTGTATTGATCATTTTATCAGCAATATTTTTGCTTAGAACTTATCTTACATATTAAAATATGTAAGTAAAAGCAGTAGTTAAACATTTTTCAAATCTGGGATGAAACAGCAAACAGAACAAGCTGTAAGTATTTTTCATAAGCCTGTGGGACATGCGACCACTAAAGGGGTAAAGACGAACAGATGTAGATCAACCTAGGAGACACACAAGCTGGCAAGGAACAAGAGATGAGTAAAAGAGTGCAAACAGACAGGACCTTCTGCCAAATTCACAGAAAAAATAAAAAAAGAGATCAGGATCAAATGAGACACACTCTTTTGAAAGGGATGCAATAGCATAATAGCAATAACTATAACCAAGAAAAAAAAAAAAATGTCACCCCACTGTGGTTCTGACAGAAGAGCCTCAACCTCAGCACCTAAAGATTATCAAGGGCACTTCCCATCTGTACCAACTATACAAAATCATCCTGGTGGTATTACATAACCACAATCATCTTAGAATATAAATATAAAGACTTGGAGTTTTATAATAATAAGAATTTACCATTACCATGATTCATGATTTTAATAGATTTAATGAAATCTTTATCCCAAATTTAGTACCCTGCAGGTTGCATCAGTTGCCTACACATCCTCATCACAGCAATCTGCAATTGCCTAATTCACATATTTAGGTGAATTCACATAGTTTTACCTCGGCGAGTAAAAATTTCAGGAAATCTTTACAAACATCCACAGTATATGTGGTACTTAGATATATAAATATAAGATAGATAGATAGATAGATAGATAGATAGATAGATAGATAGATAGATAGATATACACACATACATACGCATAGACATACATATAAATGTTCAGTTACAACAAAGGACTGTGGAGAGCTTAAATCTAAGATAAATATCTCAAGCTAGCAACATGATTTTTCTATTGCTCTTTTAACTACAGACCTGTTCTGAGCAAATTCTCATTTCACTTCTGATTTTCACCATCCTCTTTGGGGTTTCAAATTATTTCTCCTTAGTTTACTAAATTATTTTAACTTAGTGATACAAGGACTATGTGTATTCCAAATTTTACTTAAGTATGTGAGCCATTAGGAATGAGAACTGGTTGAATGTCTCACAAGATGTACTATTGATTGTTGTATGTATGCCTGTGTTTCTAAAAATATCAGCATCAAGGGAATTGTGAACAGCATAGACACCTTTTATCACTCGGTTTGTTTGTTATTTTTGAAGATATATATGCACTCTTTGGCCATTAAGTTTTCATTCCATTCTTTAATACAGCAGACCGTAGAACTCATTAATCATATGCCAGGCTTGGAAACTATAGTTATAACTCTCAACTTTAAGAGCAGCAAACAGAAAATGTTCTCTTTAATATAGAAAAGGGTTTGGTCAGTCAATGTAAAGTTATCTTCATTGTTTTCCACTGAATACTGCTCTTTGCTTTTTATTCAGCATATTTGCTGTTCCTACAGAAACTAAAATATTGTTACAGTATTTAGTATGCTAAATGTCTTAAATGTTTTAGTTAATACTTAATATTTGAACTGTGCAAATAAAAATGCTTACTATTAATTTGATTATAGTTATCATTTGTTTTAACATTAGAAAGTAGAAATATAGGATCTTTATTTATAAGTATAAAGTTGTACATTAGAGATCACAGTTTCCACACTTTTAATGACAAAATATGACTGTGTATAAATAAGTGTGGGAAAATATAGAAACTGGATACGACTCCACAAAACCTGTCTCTCAGAGAGATTTCTAAGATAAGTTTTGATGCAAAATATTGTTTTGTTTTCCTAAGGGTTGGTATGGACAATGTTGCAGTCAGATTTGCATACAAATATGTGTACATTTGAACTAGGAAGATATTTGTCGCATCTCTAAAACCAATATTTATTAATACTATTTTTTTTTTTTTTTGGCTGGGGTAGATTTAATTTTGTCCATTGTAGCTGATATTATTGCAGTGGCTTGAAAAAAAACAAATTGAAACCACTGCTTCTTCCAGCAGGATCCATCTTTATTATACACACTTCAGTATTTATCTGTTTCTACTACTGGAAATTTAAAGAAAGTCTTGGGAATGTGTAGGAGGAAAGACAAAACAGCCAACATTTCCAAGCACTCCTTAGAGCAGATGTTTCTGCCCTTATCAGTTGCTCACTCAAACATGCAGTCCCCAGCATTCTGGGAGGCAAAAAGGGAGGCAACCACACCTGGTGTTTATGGCTGCAGTCATTCCTCTGGTATGCACCTTTCCAAGAGAACAAAGAGAGTTTATCAAAGTTAAGATAAGAGTAACAAGTTGCTCTTCTACACAGGGCTCTCCTTAAGGCCAAAGTGGCTGCTGCAGGCCTTCTCTTCTGTAGACACATTGCTATGTTTTGGGTTTATTACTAAAACAGTGTCAATAACACACAACATTTTATTAGCTGAGCAATATTTACACATCCACAACCAAAGAATGATAACTTCTTTATGACTAGTAATCTATATAGCTGTTCCTTAAAAAAATTAAAGCCTAAATTATTCCAATATATGTCAGTATTAGTATTATATTTACAGGATTATTTTTATTTTTATTATTTTAAATTTAAATTTTTATTTTTGTTTTTTTTTTGGTTTTTATTTTTGTTTTGTTTTTGTTTTCATTTTTGTTTTTATTTTTATTTTTTGTATTTAAAAGATTTCTGTTAAGAAATACTTTCTTAGATGCATTATATGTTCAAAAGACTCTTGACTGACTAGTATCTTAATTTTCAGTTTATCATTGTTCCTTAACCCAAACTTCTCAAACTTTTTTCTCATTCCAAGTGATGTGAATTGATTTTTACATTAACTGTTTTCTTTTATAAAGGCTGTCATGTTCTATCTCCAAATGGTGTCTTTCTTCTTTTTTTATTTATGAAGTTAAGTCCAATACATGGTTGCTTTTATGGAGACACCTCAGTACCTTCATACTTCCACATATAGTAGGTTCTTATAAAGGCACTACAATAACTGTTTATTCAGAATTAGACACCTATTTCCTAACTCACCTTGCACAACGACTGAACATTTGCAAAAAAATCCTGATTGCGAGAGACAGGAGAAGTTGCATTCAGGATGCTGATGATGCTGAAACTAAGTTATATTTAAAATGGAGATGCAAAATCAGTTTGTTTATGTTACAGTTTGCATGTAAAGAAAACCCACAGCTGGTTCAACTCTAAACTTGGAGCAGGCTGAGATTCCCCACCATGACTTTGATGTCAAACAGACTGTCTTTATGTCTCTCTAGCAAAGAATGAATAAGACAGAGCTAATCTATTTATAGCTTTTGATATTTTCATGTCAAGTAAGCCAAACACAGACAAGGCTATAGGTTTGCTGGCAAACATAAGAAAGTCTCTGAAAAATCTGTCTTTCATAATTCACATTTATGAGGAAATTCTTAAAAAGTGATTATAATATAGATTATTAGCCTTGGCTCCAGTGTTACCAGTGGCAAATCTCACTGTGGGAAAAATCTACCTCTCTCTGTATGTAGCAGTGATACTTAATTTTGTGAAGGATAGATCTTGTATGTGAATGTAATGCCTTGCACTCCTATGACTTCCAGGCTGAAAATAAAAGGGCAGCCTGAAAAAGTTGCTCTTGGTGTAAAATCCAGCAGATCATCTTCAACTTAGAGGTGCAGATCACTGTGAACAATCCCCTGCAAGTTTTTGTCTATATTCCAATTTACCACTGAATACAAAGAGTATTTCTTAAATGGGATTGACATTGGGTACTTGAGAAATTCCCATCTGAGGAAAAAAGCAGACAGCTGAATTGTGTAAAGATAAATAAATAAACTTTAAAATAAGCCCCATCAACAATGAATTAAAAATTTTCTCATTAATGGGATTCAGACTCAGTAACAATAACAGTACATCCTCAGTAGAGAATAACTATTGAATCCATAAATATTCAGAGTGAATTTTAAAATTTTTACTGATTTGACTTTCCAAGAGTAAGTTGACTATATGTCTGTGTCATCTGTCTGTCTGTCTGTCTATCTACCTATCTACCTACCTACCTATGCATGCAATCAATAATTGCAATTGATTACTATTCCCTGTTCAATGAAAAACCAGAAATAGATTTTTTATTGTAGTGTCAGGAAGGAACTCGTTTAAGGAGGAGGAACTACAAGAGCAAGTAGGAGAGTTGGTATGATATGGGAGAAGGAAAAGCAAGTCACAGCCTGATCAGGTGGGATTTTTTTAAACTTTGAGATAACTCTGGGAAGATAAAGGTATGGGGCTACTAAGAAAAAAAGAACTCTAGAGAAAGGTTGCTTTCTGTACTACCTAAGATGCCATATAGAGTTTTAGATAATGCTGTAGATATAAGTCACTGACAATAGCCATTGCTTATAGGACAAGTCAAAGGCAATAGTACTTGCAAACAGGGTGACCAGGAGTTGTAGAGAGCTTTAAAGTAGGAACAACCAGGGAGGGAGATAATGAATAGTAATCAAGTAAGAAGGTGGCAGATTGGGCTGGAAAGTTGAATGTGCAAGTTTATGTGCTCAGAGTGCAACCTCTGGAAGTTTTCAGATGATTCCAAATTAGGAGCAGATGCTGACACACCAGTGGGTTGTACTGTCATTAAGAAGGACTTCTACAGGCTGGAGAAATAAGACAACTGGAATCTTGCAAAGTTCAGCAGCAAGAAAAGCAAAAAATAAAAACATTTCACTCTAGAAAGACTAAGGTATCATAAAGAAGAGCAATTCCCTAGAGATAAAATTGAAAGTAGCAGGTGGCTTTCCAAGCATCAGTAATGGTCAATAAAAAGAGTTGATTCAAAATAATCTTCCCAAGGGAAAAAAATTTAACCTGATTGACACAAAGCAAAGGAGAGTGTAGTCAGTGATGCATGCATATTGGAATTTACTTGCTTTCTTGAATTGAAGAGATTATTTTCTACCATTAGATTAATGCTGTTATTCTATCTGCTTCTTCTGGCTCACAACTAATATCTAGAAGATGGAGGAACAGTTAGATTTTTAAGGTAATAGTGAATTCAAAAAGCCTACCTTTTCTCCATAACCTCTTTCGAAAAGAAGAACCAAAACCATAATACAAACCAAAACCAAACCAGCAACCAACTAAACAAGCAAAAAAACCAGCATGAACCTTTTTAGAAAGTTTTCCTACTGAATTGTTGTGGAATTCCTTTTTGATATGATCAGACAGCTACTCTATTTTACTTTGTGAGAAAATTTGCTAGGTCAGGTTCCAGTAAGGTATATTCTTTTTTTAATATCCATAGAAATAAAAGGCTGAACGCTTCAATCTTTGTGAAGCTCAAATACCAGTATGACATACAAACACATTAAAATGCTTAATGACCAGAGGAAAACTAAATTACTCTAGAGAATACATTATAATTACCTCAAGCAAATATATATGAAGTTTTATCTTGACACTTTGATCCCATTAATCTATGCAATATTACATTTTATCTTTTCTGAAAGTTTGTTTATAGCTTTTCCTGTTTTTTTTTTTATCTCAAGACTGATTTCTAGCAACTTCCATATTGTTCCTTTTGTTATTTAATTCCTTATTTTGAACTGCTTGTTTGTTAAGTGAGTCAGGAAGAATTGTATTTAGGACAGTCACCTTATTAATTGTAATTTTTTTTCCAATTTTTCATGTCTTTGTATACTTCTACTCTGGTTTATGGCCATCAATGATTTCTTATTTTTGTTATTATAGATGTAATCATTGCATTCCCAAGAAGAAAGTCAGCACCTGTACCCCACAGCTATATTCACTTAGGTACAAGCCATGCTTGCTGCATTTCCTTGAACCATAATCTAACAATTCTAAAGATTTAAAAGTTAAAACCACAAAGGTGTCTAAGACTCAGTGACAAGATCTCTTTATTATGTTCTCTGCTACTCTGTGAAATCTGCATTGCTAATTGATGGACACAGGCAGAACAATATCGAGGAACATTTATAATCCTTTAGAAAGATTTACAAAGCATTGCATGCAGAGTGTGGGGAACTCTACTCCACAGAAAATTTACATGGGAAATGACACCCTGCTTACCTCTATCAATGAAATAAGCATCCACCTTGAGGCTAGAACTGTTCTTTCTGCTATATTGCCACTGCTATGACTACAGTGTTGGAGATAAATATGCCAGGTCTTATAATTTATCAAACACTTAATAGTCTGGTAATAAATGTAGTCAGATGAAATCCTAGAGGCAGAAATTCAAGTATTCCAGTTTATAGTTTGACATTAGGAGTTTTACTTATATTGTTCATTATCCTACAGGTATGGGTTTAAAGATAAATTCAGAGTTGTGTGTCTGAACCTGCTCAACAAAAAGGATACCCTGTTTTATACTTACAAAAGTACAGGTCTCTCTGTGTCCATGTAAATAACCTTGGTGGCACAAGTTTAGTCACGCATTTAGTCAGAATTTTTGCCACTGATATTTAAAGAGTTTTCACAATGTCAAAGGGCAGTTAGAAGAATTTGAGTCAGCCACTCTTGTAAGTTCAAATTTCCCACTCTCAATTTTTCAATATCCCAGTGATTCTGTAAGCATTATGTTATTGTTTAGGGGTTCTACATAAGGACAAGTTTGATGAAAACATGTTGTTCTATCTTTTCCTTCTGGTTTGCAGCTAATACTTAGAAGCTGGGTTTTAGCATGAAATAATACACCCAGGTGTTTGGGGTGCCAGCTCACTGAAAACACTGCGGATTGAATTTGTAATTAGGCAACAAAATCCATCACAAAACTTAGACTTGAAATGACAAGCTCTTTATTGAAACACTGACAAAATTCTGACATATATATGGCCTATATTTTAAAAAATCTTTCCTTAGACCTAGTGTTTATTACCATTTCTACCCACTTATGGCTTTATTAATATTTTTTTTATTTGTGGGGTTTAAATTCTGTTAATTTTTCTTCAACAAATTCATTTTTGTTAAAGATTCTTCTTGTCTGCAGCTGCTGGCAAATTTTACCTAAAACATGCATTTAGTTTTAAAAGTTTTTAGAACAGTAACATAAAATTAGAAAAATGGACTTTATCCATTTCTCTAATAAAAATTCCCTGATTGTCTAGAGCAACATTGTCACATGGCCAAGTTTCCTCATTTTTTTAAGTTAGTGTTCATTCCTCATTTTTTAAAAATATCCATTTCCTTCGTTTTAGAAAATAATTTTCAAAAATATTATAAGATTTTGAAATAGTTGGGATTAGTGTTATCAAATGCAAAGACTAATAATTGATGTGACTAAGAAATTACTTCCACTCTTTTATTCTTTTAATAAACTAGGGAGTTTGAAGTTATATTATTGAATAATACCTTGACAAATATTATTTTTTGAAATTCAATGTTGCGTACCACTATTACTGAGTTTCAAAAGGTAGGGGGTTTCCTTCTATAAAAAACTCCAGCTTTAAAGATAAATTTATGAACCAAAAACCCCCACAGAGATTTTGGTGAAAATTTTGGCTTTCAGATAGATGAACATGATCTATGTTTTCTTAACTTTTTGCTTTGTGGTCCAGCCGGATCCTTTCTTTGTATTTTGCTGCTTATTCCACAAGCTCAGCTGATGCGTAAGAAATTATTTAAGGACTCTTTTTGTTTCAGAAGTGTTATGGTTTTAAGTCCCTCTGATGGTGTTATCCTTTTAAGTTGAAAAATTCCTACAGTGATACTATTTCTAACAATTTCTTCAACCTTCAATATTACGTGTAGTCTTTCATCTCATTTTCCTTCATTAATTTAAGTTACTGCTTTAGGCTGCCTGCAAGGTTTGTAATATCAAGTGCAAGTACAGTAAACACTGGGATGTGAACATCGTTTGTTTTAATTATCCACATCAAATAATTCTATCCTTGTCTCTCAGAAGAAAACATGTTAAGAAGCTTCTACCCTTTCTTCTCCATTTCTCTGTTGTTGAAGGTATAGTTAATTCACATTTTAGAGATGTCTTTGGTGTTATGATTTGTAAGACAATGGAATTAAACAGCAGTCTAATTCCATCATTCCATTTTAATTAAAGAGGCATTTTCTGGAATCTCTTCATGTTAACAGCTCAGACCTCTCAGTTAGTAAAAAGAAAAGAGATGTTAAACCCCTTTCTTCTAGGATAAGTCTTGTATAGCCATGTTTGTATCAAAGAGAATAAATTTCTGTTTAAAATATCTTTATTAGCTGCTAGGTTTAGCATATGTTCATTATTTCCTGTCCTATAAGAGTTTTATTTTTCAGTGATTATTAATGCTTTCATATTTGTGGTATTTTTAGAGAGAAGATCTTACTTTCTCTTTGCTAGTCACTGAGTATTAGATTGAAGGGAAAAGGAGCAAAAAAAAAGTACTTGACCTTCTAATGTGAGGTTTCAATGAGGTTTCAATTTAATTTAGGAGCTCAGATCCAAAATCTGTTATCCTGAAAATTCCTATTCAGCTAATTTCTAAAACTTAGCACAACTTATCTCTTAGGGCTTTCATCTTTTTTTTTTTTTTTTTTTTTTTTTGATAGAATTCAACTGTTTGGTAATTTCTAACCCCAAGCGAGGAAAGGCATATTATTTTTTAAATCTCATTATTAGCTTGACCTAGTAAACTATTATATCTATGCAGTGTTGATTAAAAAAACCTAATTCTATTTTATAACTACCTTTGGTCATCAGCAGAAATAGCCTCAGTTTAAGAATAATTAAGTAGTTGTGGTTTAATTGTGGAATAATTAGTCCAAATTTCTTATGATTCTATTGAAAAAACCCAGGGTCCAGATCCCAAGAAATGAGATGTCTAGTTTATAGACTGAGTCTTGTTCTGAAGAGGGACATGCAGCCTGCTTCATTCCTTTGTGCCCCACGTCTTGTCAAAGAAATGTTGGTAATGATCTATAACTTTCTAAATCACCTTTAGCATGTGACGAGCAGATTGAGGGAGGTGATCCTCCCCCTCTACTCTGTTCTCATGAGACCCCACCTAAAGTATTGGAGTAAGCTCTGGAGTCCTCAGCATAATGACATGGATCTGTTGGAATGAGCCCAGAGGAGCTTTTGAGGGTGATCAGAGGGCTGGAGCCCTCTGAGAGTAGGCTGAGAGAGTTGGGGTTGTCCAGCCTGGAGAAGGGAAGGCACCAGGGACATTCTAACAGCCTTCCAGGGTCTAAAGAGGGACTACAAGCTGTAAAAGGATACCTCCCAAAGACATGTAGTGCTGGAAGTGTTCAGGGCTAGGCTGGATGGGATTTTGAGAAAGCTGGAGGTACCCCCCTGCCCACGACAGGAGGATTGAAACCAGGTGATCTTTAAGGTCCCTTCCAAACCTTCTGTGATTCTATGCATTGCCTGCTTTCCACAGATGGAGTAGAGAGTCAACATGAGGATAAACTGGATTACTTTTTGATTGGGACTAACAGGTGACCACATTACTTAAACCAAACTGCTTTTAAATAAAGGCAAGGTTCCCATCTGCAAATGCATTACTCTCAAAACCAGTCCAAAAACTCCAATATGACAAAAGAGTTCCAAGATGGCAAATGTCTCCATCCAAGTATTTCATCATCTATACTTCTATTTAGTACTACCCCAGTTCCCTCAGATTGGTAGTGTCACTAAGAAAGGACTTCCTAGGTTAAGAATAACTCACCATTACAATACAGTGGCAAAGTTACAGATGTAAAATCACATAGGTATAATTCTGCTAAATTCTGTTAAAGTCAAGTATATATGTATTACATAGAACATCTGAAAGAAAAAAAAAATAAAACCTGAATTTGTTTTCTCCCTGACAACTAAAATCTGTAGATGAAATAAAATCTTTTGTTAGATTTTGTCATATATATTTTATCCCATAAGAAGACTGTAATTCCTATCTACTTAACAGATTTAAATTCCATCTTTTACTACTGATTGCCTGTCAACTCAATTTACCTGACAACTTTAGACAATGTTTTGTTGTATATGGACAACCTTATAAATCCTGTGAAAATTATGTCAACAATGCCTTGATACCAAAATAGGATTCCCAAAGTTAGTTCATGACTATCAGTTTTTTTAGTACAGGCAGAGACCTAAATGAACACAGCCATGGTAATTCTGGGCCTAAGCCAGTGACACACTTTCATAGATAAAGGTTTTCCTGGAAGACATTCATTATTAATGAATATAAGTGCCGTCTCAACCTGCTTTTCAAGAGCTGTCTCTAGTTTACAAGCAGTAGCATTATGTAAGTTTTGTCATGGTCTGGAGTGCTCCCCTATTGTTCAGTCAGTTTGGAAACTGATTGAATGCATTAAGTCTGCAGATAGTACAGAAGCTCATTCCAGGAACCAGGATTCAGGGTTCAGCCCAGCCAAGAGTAGGAAGACTGACACCATGAGGATGGCTGATCTTCACAGCAAATCACAAACTTTTTCATTTTATAAGGAATGTCCATATTCATACTTTGTTAAAAATACTGGTTAATCCTGGTTATTCGGCAATGGATTAGGAACTGTAGTCAAACAGAAATGAGGAAATTAAAATGAGTTCTGAGAGCCTTGTGAGGAAAACCTATTGTCAGAATAAAGAAGCTGTGTTACTGGCTTCTCTGAAGAAGCAGTCATTTGGTGGTTAGAAAACAATGCCTTTTACTTCTGCTGTGTGGAGCACCTGTCACTACATTTGCAATGTCTCTGTGACATGTTTGCTCCCTCGGAGGTTTTTACTTGATTTTCCCTCCCAACTCCCAACCCCAAATGATAAAGAGCTTGTGTTTATTTGACATTGAATTCTAATTTTTTTAAATTCTTTCAGAATTATTGCCCTCAGAACATCACCCAGGGAATTATAAGTCTGCCTTTCCTAATCTTACCTCAGCATGGTGCCAATTACCTTATCTATTCTCAGCACAGCAATCACCTCCAGACAGCCATATAAAGAGCCTGACAGTATACATAACTGTCTGTAAAACACCTCAAAAGTCTGGGCAGCAGCCAGATTTCAAAAGACCTTGGACAAATTTTTGAATTGTGTCCCATGCATCTTAAAATGATTTAGGAACATTTAGTCCACAACATGCTTGAATTCTGAATTCTCTTTCAATACTAGAAACAAATGGCAAACCATCCATTGAAGGATTTATAATGCTCTCTTCTTGTACTTAAAAACCCTAAATCCCCATCCTACACCTACATATGTGCCTTTCTTAACAAGTGTAAGCATTTTCTCATGTGTAAGACATTCACTCCTTTCTTTCTTCACCCAACACTGAATCAGACTTCTTCATTTAATATTTCTGGAGGTAGGCATACTGTTTTCAATGGTGAATTGCTGCTCTTTTTATTTTAATGGGAATTCATCAAGTTTCTGACTGAATGGCTCATGAACACGCAACAAGCAAATCCACTGCATGTGGGTCAGTTGATTGCACACCCACCACAGGTGTGATGGCACCTGCTTGCCTGGCTCCCCTGAGAAATGGGAGCTCTGCAGAGCAATGACTTAGACCATTATTAGACCATTAACCTTGATATGTTATCCTCTTTCCACTTGGCTATACATTGCTCCAGTCTGTTTCCCATCTCCTTCATGACATTCCCAGCAATATCTGGAATCTTGCCTCAAATTTGCAGTCCACCCTTCTGCCCAGTGCTGGAGTAATAGGGATACAAATGACAACACAGATGAAAGTGAAGAGGAAAGAATGTTCATGTGCTGGTTTTTCAATAGAATTGAAATGCCTAGGCAGTGTGAAAAATACCATTAGTCCAAATCTGCTTCATTAGGCACCTAAATGCTCCCAAAGATCCTGCTTTAAGAGATAGAAGACAAAAATATTCTCTGAAAGCAGAGATGCACCTAAAGGGGAAATAGAGCAAAGAAAAGTGGAAAAAAAAGCATATGGAAAAAGAAAACTGCCTGGACTTAGCAGGAGCAGTAAATCCCCAGGGGCAGTCTCAGGGCTGTCAGGATGGGGTCCAGCAGACAGGGCACATCCCAGCACTCCAGTCAGGAGAAGGATACCCGGGGGGAACTGGGGTGAGCCCAGCCCTTGGTACAGGGCACGTTCCTGGGCTTGGGATAGGTGAGGCTGGCCCAAGACATAGCTATGGGGGTGGACCATCAGACAGGCAAGGCAGGGCTGTGAGAAGGTGGAGATGGGTCAAATGTCATTGCTGAGGCAGGGGCTGATGGCTTAGGGCCATGAAAGGAATTCCTGGGCCAAGAACAAAAAAGGGAGCCCCCAAGGGCTGGGCAGGGACAGGTAAGACTGTGGGTGCCCCCAGAGTCCTGACAGAAATATTAATGTTAGGAATTAAGCACTTCATTCTTTGTAACCTCCTATTAGGCACCTATTCCCTACTTCACATACCCCATATTTTAGAATATACTTTTTGAACAGTATTCATTCCACTTAACCTTACAATGATGAAGACCCTTAGGGTAGATTTGTAGCATTTCTAATTTCCTTGATCAAAGGAAGAGATGTAGATCTCCAGAAGGCTTTTCAGTCTAAGGTGTGAACATTCCTCTGAGAGTATCTGGGTCGCTCCTTCAAATAGCTCCCTCTTTTGACTTTACAAGGTTGACTACACTCCCAAGTATTTCAGTTAGGTGTCTCAAATTAGGTAGCATGAATTTGTGAGTTATTGCCTATTGCCTTTTCCTTTCTTCTCTACAAAGGGCTCAAAATTCAGTCCTGAGGAGATGTCATGGTCTAATCCCACTTTTCTAACTGACTGTGAGCCTGAAAAATAAATAAATTTACTACAGGTAGATAACATAACATTGCTGCTTTCAGAAAGAAGAATACAGACTCAGACAACTCCCTTATAGCTCTCTTCCTCTTTCCTCCATGGAAAGAAAAAAAAACAAACCTAGAAAGTTAATGCTGATTTCACTTAGTCGGCACTAGGAGATTGAGTCATAAAAGCAAAAAATAGTTCTCGAGGCAGAAATAGTTGTAAAATCATGTTAAAGATAAATGCTCTTCCCTGGCTGAGGCAATATAAGTTTCTAACAACCAAAAACTAGGTAGCCCAGTAAGAAGAGAAGCACATCTCCTGCCTTGGCAGGGAAGTTACTCATGTCAGGATATCATAGTCTTCATATGGTAGAAGCCTGCTAGTGGCCAGACCATAGGCTAAAGCAGATTCCATCCATGGCGTTAGCAAAGGAGATTGCATAGCAGGAGAGAAATAACCCACTATATTCTATTTTCTTATAGTGAATCCCTCAGGTGATTTAAATAGCACACAGGCTCCATGTGAGCGAGTTCAGGGGGATTGCTCCATCTCTTCCATCCACTTTCACTGTGAATCTGAACCAACAAATTTAAACCAAACCCAACAAAAATGAGAGAGTCCTGGAGAAGGCAAGCATTTTAAGCTGCTTCTAAAAACAGTTCATGGAATTCTTTAGCTTAGTCCTACTTATGCAAAAGCAAGGGAAGAGTACATTAATCAAAGCCATGTGGGAACTGTGCAACATTATAAATGGGAGAGATTAAAAAAAAATATAAAAAGAAAAAGAGAGAAAGCCAACAATGCAGAAAGATATGAAGAGGCTCGGAAAGTGGATCAGAGAGACCAGGGGACCGAAATCACGGCCAAGAGAACAACAGGGGAGCCAAAGGACAAACTGCAGAAGGGAAAGGAGAAGCAGAAGGCGGACTCTGTGAGCCAAAACACAGCTAAGAAATTAAAAGAAAGACCTGGAGAAAAAACGGTATCAACAAAAATTCAGAGTATACTCTGAGAACAACATTATTGCTCTACTGCTGGCTACCTATAGGCTGATTTCTCCAGACATAAGGAGACAAAATCACTGAGTAACTCATAACTCTCACACTTACCTGAATGTTGCCAGTATTTGCTGACTTTTAGGCCTTCAAACTCACAATTAATTTTTAAATGCTATTTTCTAGTATAAAAGTTGTTGTTCTGTTCCAATGATTGATAGTTTTAGGCTTAATAATTTTTTTGTGTGTTTGCATAGAGTATTTCTCAATGTGGATCTATTTAAAAGTAGATTAAAATTATGAATTATAACTTTGTTCTTTTGGTATAGCAAAATCTCCTTTTAAATTAACATGGTATTTTAATTTTAAAAATGCGTATTTCCTCTTAGAAATCTTGTCCTTTGTTTAGGTCCTTTCTTAAGACAGTTCATGATCATTTTCATTAAAATTAGTTCAAGCCAGATTTTGAAGCTATCTTGGAGTATCTTGAAGCTATCATTTCCAAAAACTGTCACATTAACAGAAATTAGAATTTTTTATTTTTTACTTAGTCACCTGCTCTCCATGCTCTACTGAGCTCAGGCGTCATAGTCCAGGAAGAACTAAATTGCTGGGTTTTTTTCCTTTATGCATTTTCCTTTGTTTCAGGTGGTACACATATTTATCTACACCTCTTATTAGATTCTTGTTATGATATAATGCCTCAGGATCCTACAAACCAGCGAGTGGTTTTTTTTCCATGATGTGTGCTTTTTCCACATTTCTATGTACTTCTAACTTTTGAAAACATGATTTCTTCATACTACCTTTTGTTTCACTAAGTATAATACATAATATAAGATAATATCAAAGAATTCTGAGAGAGACAGCCTATCCTTGCACGTGTGGGTAGGTGCTTGGCAGAATCAATATTCATTTTTAATCTCTTACTACCCATGCTGAATCATTAATGCCATATTTCCAAACACACAGTTGCCAATGTTTGTTTGGGTTTTTTTAAAGTGTTTCCAGAAAGCTTTTTCACTGCTTGCTTTGGCTGTGGAAGTCTCATTTTCTTAGTCCTTCTCAACAAAAATGGAGATAGAAAATCAACATCTGTCGGTATTAGTGTTTAGAGGAAATTGTTTGATCATGAAAAACTAAACAACTGTCTTGAAACTACCAGCCCTTTTATTTTCTTTTAAGGAAACTTAGTACTATTTTAATAATAATAATATTTTTCTTCTAGGTTCAGTGTTCTGAGGTTGTTTTTTATTAGCTGCAAAGTGCTCAAAACAGCTTTGCTTGGGTACTGCACTCCATGGCTGCCTTCTGCAAGGGATAGCGGGCATTAAATGGTTGAAATCACAACACAATTTTCATTCAGCTACTTAGATTTTGTGGAGTCTTATAAGATATATTGCAAAATGCCTCTGTAGCTCTCAGGAATCTTTGCAAAAGCTAAACAAATTCAGAAGGGATAGTTAAACCATTGATATATGGTTATAGCAGGAGTAAGTACAACAGTGAAATTAACCTTATATGCAAGATTTATGGATCCAACATGACTTCTTCTTCCAATAAGCTGAAATATTCAGCCTCAGTATAAATAGCCTTCAAGGAAGGAGTAAGGATGCTCTGATTAACATAGTAAACAATCTTGCTTATCAGTTAATAAAACACCAAAAAGACATCTATATTTAGTACTCTGCTGGCAGACAGTCAAACCCCAAATAAACAACTGTTTTGTTGAGATCTAAACGTGACCAAGGATGTTGTGAGTCATAGATGGAAATTTCCAAGAAGAGGCTGTGTTTAACAAAGGAAACTAAAAAGTCACACAGTTTTCAGATACAGAATTCAAGATGTTATATAATTACAGTATTTTGTAATAACCTTTTGGCTGGGGGAAGGTGCCTTATTTTCAGTTTCATTGTTTACATTAATTATATATTGAAAGCTTATATATTATACATGGAAGCTAACAAGGGTAGAGACTTAAACTACTGCCCATAGTAATTGTGTCTTCAACAGCATGAAATGTTGGAGAAAAATGTTGTAAAATATCAGAGATTAATTTTAACTTCTCTTTTTGTATATTTTATTTTCCATCATCTGTAAATGTTCAGTGTTGACTCAGGCAGAAAATCTATCTGTCATAGAACACTGTATTTTCATCATCCATGGTTTTTAATGTGCTACTTGAACACCACACTGTGCATATCTGAGTTAAGGTCATAGTTTCCCAGGAAGTTTGCACAATGCAGGCATAATTTGTTTTCAAATACATGGATCTTTCCAGATGTCATTACAATCAAATGCAGTATTATGACATCTATGTTATGCATCTAGATACTCGCTGTTTGAGAAAGCAGAATGTTTTCTGTGACGTGTGAGAAGTGTGGAAGTTACGTAGCATAATCTTAGCTTATGAATGAATCTTTAAATATTCTGATTATTGCCTCTTGCAATGCAGATCTGTAGTTAAAATTTTTGAAGGCAGCTAAAACTGATGGCATTTCTAATAAAGAGCTGTAATTTAAGAAAATATCAAATCCTTGTTTAATTCCCGTGATATAAACTTTAATAACTAAAGTAGAATTTTGTAAGTTCCATTGATTTATTTTGCTCTTCCAACAAAGTTTGGTATTTTCTAGGGAGGAAAAAAACCCAGCACAATTTTTTGCTTAAAAAAGATTTTTAATGAAAAATAAGATTTAGAATGAAGTTGCTTTCAATTCAGAAAGGAATTTGGGAAGGAAAAGCAAAGCTTACTTTTTTTAACTCATGACTGAGCTTTTAATAATTTTTGGTGAAGATTATATGAAATATCCTGACAGAGGCACTTTGTGAAAAAGAAGGGGTGGAGGAAATCTCTTCAGATCTCTTTATTTAAAGGCCACTTTATATTTCTTCTATACTATGTCCAGTTAAAGACAAAAGATAATGAACTTTTCAAGAACTGCTGCTGTTGTCATCCATATTTGGCTTTAAAATATAGATCTTACTCTTTTATTTTTAAATTCTCTTTTTGTATTTTATATTATTTCACATAATATTTGTTCCAATAATTGAGAAGAGCAATAAAATCCTGTTTTCTATCCAACAATATTCTCTAACCTAATTTACTCAAAAATTTTAAAATAACATTTTTGACTTAAGAATAATTATAATATAATAAATATAAATAATTATATTTATAAATATAAATATATTTATAAATAATAAAAAATATAAATAATTATTTAGAATAATTATAAAGCACGAGACTTAAATCATACATAGCTCAGCACACAGTTGTGCTGTGATATAATCTAGTTTTTCAAAGAAAATGAACTTTTCCACTCAAAAAAGCTGAATTTTTCTACCAACTCACAATCTTTACAAATTTTATTTAATGATAGTCAGATTAGTCCTAACACTCTAACTTGGTGTCTAAATACAATAATTACTCAAAGGTAGCTATCAGTGCTGCCAATCTTTCAATCATGTGAAATTTCACCCAATGTTTTTATGTGTCCTGTTTTCAGTTATTTCTTGTATGGTTTTAATGTAAGATCTGACAAAATATACATGTAAAGAATGAGGACAGCAAGCCAAAAAATCTGTGGCTGAAGGAAAAGATGTACAATTAAAATCCCTGAACATTACTGAGTGAAAACATTTGTCTCTGTAATAATATCTTAAATAAAATCCAGTTCTCAAAGCATGCAACAGATTCTTAGCAGGAGGTATAAAAACCAGACTTGTATTTAGTATTTTTGATACCAAGTGAAAATATGATATGACTTTACCCCCTATAGATTATTCTCACATTTGACTTCTGATCAGATGCAAAAGTGAGGAACTTTATGGAAGACCTCATGCATGTTTCTGGGCTGGGGAAGCACACCTTGTATTGAAAAACAAGATGTTAATGAAAGTCTAACTAAATTCTTAGTAGGCTAATCAAATAATGAATATAAATCTGTTTAGAATTATACTAGCACTTACAGCCCAAAATATTCCGTTACAAACTATCCCAAATTAAATAACAGTTAAAGATGGGATGCACAAGCATGGTAATAGCTGCCATTTTTTTCTGAGGTTTGTCACATTTTCACAGGCTACACATTTTTGGTGGGTTGTTTGGCAAGTCATAAGAATCCTAATCTATTTTGAAACTAATTTTTGTGGTGTGGGTTTTTTCACCTTGTTATAAGGTGTCATTGAAGTTATTCAATACAATTTATAACAGCCAGCTTCCTTTACTCACATTTTTTTTTTTTTCATGTCACATCACATCTACATTTTACACTTGTTAGATAGTTTCCACTGCTCTCTCTGTTATTTGCAAAAGATAGTTCTACTCTGTTCCCAAAGCAGTGTTCCTTTAGTAAAAAATAATTGACCATTTCTGAGTAGAGTTTATAGCTCTGGAACATCTGGTAACATCCTATACTTGCAGTTTCAAGGCTTCTGATACCATCTTGTTAGGGGATGCCTGTTATAGATCATTACTTGATTTCATAGCCTTCAAGTCAAGCCTAGGTAATGTTTTATTAGTACAAGATAGTTAAAGATACAGCTCAGTTTTAGGGCCATTAATAGCTGCCTCCACAAAAATTATGATTGATGAGGAGATGTGTATGCATGTCCATAGATGCACTATACCTCTGTAGCTACCTGCTATTAATATCTATTAGTTTTGGCATACCTCTCTGAATTTATCAAAATTGCTTCTGAACACTATTCAGCTAGGATTCCAGTACTTAACTCTTTCTTGCACCTACCTTGCAATGTCTAAAATCTCACACTACTAGGTCACCTTCATCCTGGGAATATTTCTGGAACTAAATATATAGTTTTTCCAGTTGAGATGGGAAATCATAGAAAAAATAAGGTGTCATAGAAATGTTGTAGTTATGAATACCTCCATAATGCTTCTGTTAAAAAAAAAAATAATTCTACAGTCAAGGTACTCCTTAAAAAGATTCACTTTTGCTTTCTTCCAGGAGTTTTTGTTCCACTTCTATATTTTTTCTTTAATCAAATACAACTTTGTTACATATAGATTCTTTAGCTGAAGGTCTCTAAATAGTTAATTGAACTCCCTCAAAAGTATTAATGACTGATGGAGACTGTAGGGAAAGACATATGGAGAGAGAAAAATATTTTTTATTTACATCTCTACTATTCTGTTTTATTGTAAGGTCATTTTTCATAGTTTCTTCTATCAGTTCTCCCTCTCCCCTTATTTTCTGACTTCCAGAAACTATACTCAAAGAGTGGGAGAGGAAAGTATGAGAAAGTACAGGAATACTAAATGTAGTTCATTATGATTCAAATTCAGTAGAAAATTGAAGTTAATATTACAACTAAATTTGCAAATATTTCTTCAATCATTGAAAAATATTTTTTTAAAAGTGTAGTTCATACTTGTTTTCTTAAAAAGGTATTTTTTAGGATTTAATTGATTAAATTATTCAATAAAAAACATATGCATATTTCTGATGTCAATATATATAAAAGTGCTATTTGTCTTCAAAATGATTTTTCCTTTTGAATGTTAATTTAGTATGCATCATTTAAAACAGTCAAAATACTTGTGAAGGGTTCTGAATCTACGAGATAGAATTGTATTCACTCAGTTGAGCTGAATATTTTTCTCTCTTTAGGGTGAATGAAAGCTATTTTGACTTTCATTCCAATTTTATATTTTGAAATTTTTATGAAACAGGAACTCTGTCGTCTAGAGGCCTGTAGTTGCAAGGATAAACAGCAGTTGCAGGAGAAACATTGGAGGACATGCTTTCTGTTCCCCAAATCAAAACAAAATTTTCAACAAAGCCCCAACAGTACAGATAGCAGACAAAGTAGTAAAGAATCAACTGGTGGGAGTGGAATTTTCCTTCTTTTATTAGTGATGTTGTCACAGCTGAGTAACTCAAAGTGAAAGGAATCAATTTCAGTGTCAGCCTTCATTTTCTAATTATTACCATGTTTGCTGGACTGAACATATCTTTTACTCCTAATGTAATAATTAAAAAGAGTCTTCATGCCACCACACCAGATAATATTTACCAAATCAGGAGCAGATATTTCCTGGTATTTGAATGGCTACATATACTTCTCAGCTAAAGTATTTCAAAGTGCAACAAAATCACAATTTCTTACCCAAAATATGAAATTAAATCATGTAACAAGGGAACTATGACATTTGCAGGACACGTTCCTACTACTAAAAATGGGATAACTTAAGAACTAGTGTTTCTCACCTTGAAGCATAATACAAGGAAAGGTAATGATTTTTCTTTATACTCATTAACATGTGAGAATGTTAATTTTGCTTTTTAATATTTGTTTGCAATTTCTGTGGGAATATGTAAATAACTCTAGATGAATTCAATGGATGTTTCCCCTTTTATTAGAAAGTTGATGGGAATCTATATTTCCTCCCTGGCTTCAAGCTAAATAGTGTCCTTTCTAGAATTTACAAGCATCTGTACTATACTGGTACCTAATTTATTAACCATGAAATTCCATCAGGTTATACTTCCTGAAGGAGCTGGACAATATCTATAACACTGATGTCATTGTGTGAATTAACATTTTACTATCTGAAGCAAAATGAAAGACTCTGTTTATCAGTGGAAAGTTCAGCAACAATTTCTTTCTTTTCTGCAGTAATTTTACTAAGTAAAATATCTCCTCAGTATATTGAAAATCTACTACTGAGATACATGCCCATCTTGAGCAGTGGTCACATTTTCAAAAAAGGTTAGACATTTGGGCTGTTTTGAAATTAATCAGAATTGGAGAATCAGAGCAGCACTACCATTTTTAGAACTGAATATTTAAAAAGTAGAATTTTTTTTGGCAATAAATAAAAATTTAAGTTAGATTTATCTTTAAATTATTTTATGAGCTTGATAAAAGTTCTTACCTTTTCCTTTCTTTTTGAAACTGATACTTGTAAAAAACCTAAAACTAATAAAAATATTAATAGTGATCCTGTTATTAGTGTTTTCCTTTAATGCAGCTGTTTAGTAAAATACACCCAAAACTTCAGATGTTTTGATTCTTCCAAATGTCATCTCTAAAAGTCAGCAGCATGTGGTGCAGATTCCATCTGTTAGCCCATGTTCAAAGAACTCTTTGTGGTCACGATTCTTGTATAAGATCACTAGAGATTAAATATTTCCTAGGCTTTCAGTATTCCTACATGCCTTTGCACCCTGGCTACATCTCTTATAATAAATTATGAAGAGAGAGAAAATCCTAGCCACTGGAACACATTTTGAACACTGCTATTCTATTTCCAAATAGTTAGTGCAGTCCTTGGCAGAGTTTTGGCCTTGACCAACTAACACTATCATTTCCTGGCCACAGTTGAAGCACTAGTACGTCCCAGAGATGATTTCCATTAGCTGGCTGCAGTTACTAGTCTTTGGGGTTAGAGAAAATAATCACACAAATAAAGACTATTTTGGGATATTTGCCTCAGACACTTTCAATTTACCAGCCTTGTTTCTGCCTCTGTATTCAATCACTGTCATGAAGTATTTAGGGGCTCACTGAATTTGCAAGACAAAGTCCATGGTCTCATAAAAACAGCAATGCGTTTTTCTCTTCTATCCATTTGTCTATGATTTTTGTACTCATGTAAATTTACAAATATTCATGTTTTGTAGAGATGGTTTCCTTCTTTCCTTCTTTTTTATTTGTTTTAAATAAGACATCTTTTGATTTCATTTTGTTCCTCTTCCATTCATATTAGGTATTCACTGTCATCAGACAATGAATGATTGTTCCTTACTTCCATTATCTGAGGTCATTTTGATATTGAGGACCAGAGCCATCAGGACCCTTATAGCTCTCTTTTACAAGTTTACTTAATTATTTGTCTTATACATCATACATACAGATCGTATATGTATAAAAACTTTTACTTAAGATTGAAAATATTTCACTCATAAATCAGGAGGTAAATCAGGAAAAATGGTTTTAGGGAGAGTGTTTTTGAGTATATGTGCCTCAGAGTTTCTGATTTTGAATGAGCAAGTGCTGACTTATGCTACACTTCAGATCTTCACTACAGTGCTCTGCTGCAGAGCCTCTAATAGTGTAATTTTCTTTCTGCAAGTTTTCCATGCACCCAACTTGTACCTTCTAAGTTAATAAGGAATTGAATAAAAAATTCAATCTCTCTGTTCTCTCCATGCACAAAAACAAATTAAAATAACTTACTGGATATTTTGTACTCTTATTAATAGAGAAGAGAATTATAAGAACTTCATCTGTCTTCAAGATGCTTTAAACTGTAGATGCAGTTATATCAGTATATTTTTAATACCTGTGTCTCTCTTCTTTTCTCACTGCCTTTTTCTTTCTGTTTCAAGGTTCATCGTAAAATGAAAGAAAATAATTTCATGGATGTCTCAATATACTGGTGAAGAATACATTTAAATGTTTTGATCATTAGAGAAGATACACTTCCCTTATGTCATAGTGACCCAGTTTTTGAGTCCTAGAAAAAAATAGAAAATAGATCATTGGTTACTTGGAAAAGCAGAAATTTTGTTAATGAAGGAATTCTATTTAATAAAATCGGCTTATAAACAAGATTCTTACCTTTAATTTTAGATTATTCTCTCCTTCTAAAGTCAACTTTTGTGCTAATCATATTAAAACTTGCAAAATTTCCCAGCTTTTGTAGTATATTTAAATAAAATAATAATAATATTTATTGGACATCAAAATATTGTTTAGGAACACAATATTATGGAATTCTAACTTCCTAAGTAATTTTTTAATCAATCCCAACCAAAGGTTGGCCCCATGCTGCTCAGTAAGGTCTCTTTTTTGTGTCTATGGCTTGATTGAAAGAAAGCCTGACTAGCCTTGCCAACAGCACCATGGACAGTGCCTAACTGGTTGCAATGACTTTAAATGATTACTGCTCGGTCACTTATAACAATAAAATTAGCAAAAAGACATAGAATAAAAATATATAAAATATAAAGTTTTGTATTTTAAATAATACTGTCAATTTGTAGTGGCAGCATGCTCCTCCACGTAATGTGATATTTTCAACAGTAATTGTCATTAAAAATTGTTATTTTTTTTAAATAGATGATATAAGAGCAGTCTAAAGAGTATCTCTAGTTTGTGCTGTAGAGAAGCAAGTCAAATTATGAGGACACCTGTCTACAAAAGCTTATGAACACTTCCACTGTGTGCAGTTTTATGGGGAGCTCCAGGGCTTTGTTGCTGTTTTAAAACCAGTTATATTACACAAACAAGGATAAAAATGCAAAAACTGGTCCTCTCATATGCTTTGTAGAGATAAATATTATATGCAACAGATATATAACCTTTACCAAATTATCAAGTACATATTCAGTTCATCAAGACTCCTTTGTCTGAGGGTCATGTTCCGTCCAAGCAAAACTTTATTGCAGAACATGCAATAAATTGCATAGTGATATCAGTGGAATGATTTGCAGTGTAAAATACTGTTCATTCCAAATAAAGATGACAGTCTGGCTCAAACAGGATTAAATGAAGAATGAGAGTAAAAAAAAAAGGTGATCACTTCAAATTACAGCCCTAGAATGAAACCCTGAACTAGCTCCTATAAAACTATTTATGGGCTTCAGCTGTTCTCATGCTGAGGACATAAACAATCCTTGTTTGCTGATGTTTAAATGTCTTTAAGAGAGAACAGTTAGCACAAAGTCTTACAATGTAACTGAAATTTCTAGATTGTACTTTGATCTATGGGTAGCTTGCTCATTTTCTTTATTAATGTATTTTGGCTGGAGTCCCCTGCTGAAAACAGACTTATTTAATAAATCTCAATAAAGAACTCCATAACATTTGTATGTAGCATGAGATACAATTTGACCAGTAATTGACCATTAATGACTAGTGTTTGGAAGAAGAAAAAAATCAAAACCAACAAAGTTGGTGATAAACTTGTTCACTTCATCAAGCTATCTTCTTTGTGCAGTATCTCAGGAGACAATTTTGAATTTCTGTTTTCAGAAACATCCTGCCAGAGTAGTGGTGTATTGTCTACTTTTTAAAGTTTGAAAAGACCTGGTAGAGATTCTGCAGTTCCATTCAGGTCTTCTCAGGCTGTTTATTTACTTACGGAGAAGAAGCCGGTTACTGCCTTCTTTGATTAGGAATGCATGGCTGTAAAATGAGATTTCAGAAAACTAAGCTTTAGATTATCAGAAAATTGACTCTGGGAACACAGCATAAGATCTGTAGCTCTTGTGTGAGAGTGATAGTTGTGGTATTATGGATCATGTTCCTGTTTTCTGTTCTGTGCGTACTTTCAGGATAGGATTGATCTCACCCGTAGAATTATAAAACTAGGCATTTAATTAAAGCTAGATGTTTAGCCAGATGAAAACTAGTTTATATATGATACCTAACTTTCAAAAATTTAACATTCACTATGATACTTAAAATAAAATACAAATAAATGTTATTATTTGCAAACATAACAGACAAGTCTTAAAATAAAATAATAGAAGTATTAAGAATAAAATTTACGTGAATTCTAATTTTATATTAATAGGCTTAGAAACAGTAGTAGCTTCCATTTTTAGCTCTTAATTGTCAATTGGAGTCAAAAATTCATCTCCTGCTGTTATCTTGGATAAAGGAATTGTCCAGCCTTCTTTATTATTCTTCTAAGTTGAATTTCTTGTGGACTTTTAAAATTTTAAAATAGAGATACTGAAATTAAGGCACACATTCACACAGAAATCACTTTAGTTACTGTGGTAGGTAGGCCCTGGCTGAGCAGCAGGTGCCCACAAAAGCCTCCCTATTGCTGTCCTTCTCAGCTGGAAAAGGGGGAGAAAACAGAACAAAAGACTTGTGGATCAAAATAAGGTCAGGAAGAGAGAACTCACCAATTACAAACTTGGGCAAAACAGAATCGACTTGAAGAAATTACTTTAATTTATTTCCAATTAAATCAGAGAAGGGAAATGAGAAATAAATCCAAATCTTAAAAGCACCTTCCCCCAACCACTCCCTTCTTCCCAGGCTCGACTTTCCTCCTGAATTCTCTGCCACATCCCTGCCAGCAGCACAGAGAGACAGGGAATGGGGGCCGGGGTCAATTAATTGCATATTGTCTCCAATGTACTTTCATCCTCAGGGAAAGGACTCCTCACATTCCAGAAAGAGTCCTTCCCATGTGAGACAGTTCTTTCTGAACTTCTCCAGCACCAGTCCTTCCCACTGGCTGCAGCTTTTCATGAGCTGCTCCAGCATGAGGGCCTTCCACAAGGTCTCTTGAGTAACAAGTCCTGCCAGCAAAATCTTCTCTAGCATGGGGTCTGTTGTCCATGGATCCACAGGTCCTGCCAGGAGCCTGCTCCAGCCCAGGCATCCCACAGAGCAGCATCCTCTTTTGGGGATCCACCTGCCCAAGCGTGAGACCCTCAATGGTGCATATCTGCTTCACAATGAAGGTCTCTGATGGGATCAGCCTTGCCTAGTGGCAGGTCCAGGTTGGAATTAGGTGGCATTGGTCCCATCAAACATAAAGGAAACTTCTAGCAGTTTCTCACAGAAGCCACCTCTGCAGCCCACCCTTGTACCAAACATTGGCATGCAAACCCAATAAAATTACCTTTGTGACATAACAAATATATTGTTTGCCATTAGTCATTTTTGAGCCCAGTCCTATTCTCATGGATGTCCGTGTTACAGAAGCATTACCTTTAATAGATAATCACCTTTTAATTCTTTTCACTTAAAATATAGAAGTAAAAAATATTGAGGAGTACTTATCTGGACCACTTATGTAGACATCCCTCTTATAGTCCTCATCTCTTTTGAAGTACGAATTAAGACAATTTTGCTGTTTAAAAAGACCCTGACATAATTTACTTAAGCAATGAGGACTGGCAGTTCAATCCCATATTTATAATTCCTAGTTACTGTGTAAATCCTAACAGTGTTTTATAGTTACTGGCTCAAAAAAATTCCAGATCAGAGGATCAACCACTGCAGGGAATAAAAAAGTTTCACTACTGGTTCACATACTATAGATAGTCAAAGGAAAAGTGAGTGGATATTTATTTTCTCATATTACATGCAGATACAAGCACATTTCAGTGCAGGCAAATATGAATTCCGTTGGAAAATGTCTGAGAAATATTATAATTTTTTTTGACATAGGAAAAAATCATATTCATCCCAATATGAGTATCCCAATTCATTGCAATATTATGCAATTCACCACAATGAAAAAATGAATCAAAATTAAATTTATTATTAATTATTATACTAATTTGTTGCACTAAAAAGATAAAATTGTGAAAAAAACCAGTAGGCTGGTATTTTTTATCATTTATGATCATTGAGCTGCCTACTGGGGTTAAATTACAACAGTCAATTTAATTTATAGCTGTGGGCTAATCAGTCAGTAATCTTATGTTCTCTACATAACAATAAAACAAATTTGAAAGGCTGAGGATATCTGAGAAGTCCACAAAGCAGCAGACTGATGTTGCACTGGATGAGCAGAGACATTCTGGACTGGTAGAGGAAACTACTTGGATAACCTCAAACCTTTATGTTTAGGCAATGAAGCCCTAAACATCAAATTTAGAAATCCCAAGACCAGCATAGAAAGGACTAAATGAGAATAACATATATTGAATATAATGAATTTAATCACTTGTTTACTGCAAATATCATACATGTTGAAAACAGTAAGAGATTAATATCCAGATCTTTGCCAAAAATCCTCACCCAGTCATGTATATTTAAGACAATTATGTCATATGAATGGAATGTAATAAAATAATGGATAAGTGTTTAATTATTATATGCTCCCTGTCAGAACTTGTTTTAGTACTCAGTTTGGAGGCATGTCTTTGAAAACATCATCTGAATTGAAATAATAATTAAATTAGAGGACTTAGACGTAAGCCTGGAGTCTTCCAAGCTCTGCAAACGTGTACAGAGTCCTCATTTTCTGGACTGAACAAATAAATCTATATATTTCTGCTTGAAAGATATTGTCTCTGAGATAATCAAATGTGCTGTGAATTTGAGAAAAAATTTTACTAAGCCAGGGCTGTAATATACTATCATTTTTTTACTATTTGAACTTATTAAAAAGTACAAATTTTATTTTAACTTTGATTACGACATCTTTTGAAACTGATTACTATTTTCCATTTTAATCCTCATTATTTTCTAAATTCTCTCAATAAGTGGCAATGAAGATTCTATTTTTGTTATCCATAGTGGTGCATATTTTTGCTGAGTCACATCTAATTGACTTCCTGTAAATTCAGCAAATGTGCATGAACTAGAAATCACTGCTGAATTTAGGCTAATATATATCTAGAACTCAAATGTGTTAATGCAGGCTATCCAAATAAAAATCACGGCAAGAAAGTCATTATAGTATGCAATCCATATAATGGATTTTACAACTTGTGTTAAAAACTTACAGAATTGTAGAATCTAGAAACGTAGAATGCCTTCTACACAGTTTTATAATAACTCTCAAAAAATAAAATAGCAATGATGGTATGAATATAAGACACAGCTCATGGTTATAGGATCTGCCTGCATCTCCTTGCTCTTTCTGGTTGCTGCATTCATCCATCACGTGTTTGGCATCTTGTGCCCAATTGTCTTAATGTAGCATTGTAGGACTGTTCCATTTAATTTTAACATTTTTTATTAACTTGCAGTCCCAAGAGTGTTAGCTATTGCAATATAACTGTACTAGAAAGAGGCAAGGTTGTACAGAGCTGCCTCACCTGCTCAGCAGCATCAGAGACTGTTGTGCATACACCCATTAGCAAATGTTTAGGCACATGGCAAGGTCTGGCAGAGGAGACTTAAGCAATTCTGAGGCTCAGATAGTCACAGAAAGAAAGTAGATCTTTGCAGAATTTCATTAACATCTTAAATGCAAGTTCAGCAGGGACTTTCATGGTCCTTTTAGGATTTAGCCTGAAAAACATGCATGCGTAGCCATGCTATCTAAACTTAGTCTTTTAAAATTATGGGGTAGATCTTTCAAGCACTTCAGACTATTAAATCAGTTATTGAATCCAGCTCTTCTTTAGCCCTTACAGGACATAAGCATACATAATGCCTAGAACTTTCCTTCTCATCACATTATTTCACATATATACTCTTTTTCTGGCTAACACCTATTCAGAAAAAGCTTGAAAATGAGAACCTTAAATCTTAGACCAAAACATTTGAACCTGAGTTAAATTAAGACAAAAGAATAATTTGGAACATTTCTAAAGGATTTAGATGAGACCTAGACCTGAAACCTGGTGAGTTTAACATGAATGTTTCCAGCAACCATGTGGTGACCAAAAGCAAGGGAAAGCACAGACAAGCCCATGAAGATTGTTACTGGGGCCTTTTCATCGCAAGTCTTGATCTCTATGAAGTGAATTAACTCCTGAGGATACATTCTTGATTCGAAGTAAATATGTTTGACAGCTTTCAGCAACTCAAACCTTCAGATTCTCCCCCAACATAATTGGATTGTGTTTTCAGAGTTTCTTCCTTTATCCTGGATTGAAGCAAGCAAGCTTTTTCTTAATTATACGCTTTAATGCTTGTTGAGAGTGGAAGGATAGGAGCAAATAAGCTAAATCCCACCAGATCAAAGTATTTTTACAGAGTACAATACTTTGCCCAGCAGCAGGAAACATATCAAACACTGACCTCTTCACAAAGGCGTTTAGCCTCGTGGTTGGCCTTCTAACAGTTATTTGTGATCTCTTCCCCTGTTTGCCACAATTCATTTCTGTTCTCTTCTGCTGGAGAATAGTACATAGCAGATTATAAACTATATAGTTCACTTAGTGCAGTAGTCCCAACTGCTGCAGAAATTCTTGTAATACTTCAAAATCCCATAAAAGTGACTTATTTTCTCTTTTCCATTTTTATTTTTTTTTCTTCTGGCTTTCATAGCACAACATTCATAACCACATATTCACTATTAAAATCTATAAGACCGAACCAAAATTTCTCCCACTGTAGTAGTCACATTACTAGTGTTAGTAAACTGTTGTTCAGAGTTTATCTAACTTGAGTCAGTTGTCAATTTTTTACTTCACTAGTTTGGATACATCCAGTTATATGAAATGCTTACACTTGGACTTCGCTCATTTAATTCCTCATTTCCAATTTTATATTTTTGCATGTATTTATTTATTATTGCTTTTTCTATGTTCTTTGTAGTTTCACATTTGAGAATGGATGTAACATGTGTTTTTGCTTTGAAACAAAGTCCAAAGAAAATGTTCCAAAATATTTCTCTCAAACTTTGTGATTTCTGGACACACTTTCTTTTCCTTTGCCCTTGTATGTCTCTTTTTATTCTGCCTATATTATCTGTCTTTTCTCATACTTTTTGGTTCATTTAAGCTTATGTTCTATCACAACAAATCGCTGCTATGCACTAGTAGCATCTCCTTCTGATATTAAAATGCAAGACTGAGTCTATGTAGAAGAAAGTCTTCTCTGCCTATTTCACCCCTCTTTGGACCTCCCTACGATTAATGGACTCAGTATTTCACAGCATGCATCAGACAAGTCTCCCAGTAATTACTCTAAATTCATGCAGGGCTTCCACCTTCCTTCTGGTACTCTAACCAGTTTTCCTGTCTTCGGCAGCAAGAGCATGACCCTTTAACTTTTTAGGGAATTTCTACTAGAAAAGGGAACATTTATTACTTTTTGAGCAAAAATTAAGCAGAGAAGGGACACTCCTAAACTGTAGATTTTCTATTAACTTTTGTCCCATCCTATTTTTCAAAAGTTGACTTCAGAACTGGACTTTTGGAGGCCAAAATTTAGGTGAACTGAATGCATGTCCACATACATAACAGTATTTTCAGATAATCTCCAAGACAGTAAACAATGTGAGTTTCACAAGTCTGCACCATGGTTGCAAGTTATCATTTGTAGTGGATAAAGAATAAACGTGGGGAATGAATTTGCTTTACATTTCTTCAGATAATAACTAAAGCCCTATCAAAGTACTTGCAGGCTGGTAATTATCTAACCTCTAAGGCTTTTATCTATTCTATAACTCTTATAAATGACCAGCATCAACAGAAAGCCTCCCTGGGCAGTGAGATCCAGATTTTGGAAGTTTTCTTGGCAGCTCCCATGAAAAAGAGCTCCAGTGAAAAGAAAGATGTCTATCTACATTCTGGCTCAGGATGGTGTTCGTAGGGAGTTTTGGCCAGTGTTGTGGTGTTTTGTCTTTTCTTTTTTTTACAGAAATTTTTAAGTTTCACTGTAATAATAAAAAACTGATCCTTTTAAGTTGTTGTCTCCAGTAAATAAGAGCATGGAAGACTCAACTTTTAAACGTGATTTTTTGTGATTTTTTGTTAAAATGATGCAATTTTATACCTGGTTTTCATAATACATTCTTTAACATGGGCCATTGCTAAATCCAGACTAAGAAACTGATTTACCACTTAGGGCTCTAGTTTAACGGATGGATAAAAGTGTTTGTGCAATTAGATAATTTTAAGCTAATTTTCTATTTTTTTTTCACAAAGGCAAAATTTTCTACCAACTGCTAGTTAAAAAATAAAATCCCTATTTACTCAGTAACTATCTTCAACATAATAATAAAAATATGTTTTTTCCTTTAGATCATTATTCTCATAGTACTTTTTTAAAACCTCTATCATTCTATGAATTGCATGTCATAAACTGCATAGTAAGGCGTTAAAACACATGTGCAAGCCTTACAAAAAAAAACAAAACAAGCTGTAAGTTATGTTAAAAACAACACACTTTATATTTTTCTACTCATTTCAACATAATGTGTAAACAATACCTTCAAAGGAGATTGATTTACTCTACTAAATAAAACATCAAAGTTTAAAAAATAAATACAAATTTTATATTATTAAAGCAAAAATCAAAATAAAATGGCAAGAATAAACAAGGCCTAAGACATTGTGTTATCTGAAACAGTTTACAACTCTTTAATTTCACTCTAAATCCCTGAAAAAATATGTGTGAAGAAAAGGAGTTGAAAATTTAGTGGAAAAAAACCACTGGGTGTTGTATGGAAAATACCCAAATCCTTTTTATCTATCACTTTCAGCATGTCGAATGGCAATTCTCCTGCAGTTCAGAACTCCTGTTCACCACCAAAATGGAGTCAATCAGCGTTTTTGTCAATAATGAGTACCAAGAAAGAGAAAGGGTTAATATAAATTTTGCCTTCAATTTTCAAGTGTAGAAAATTCTTTTAAAAAAATCACCAGCACATAGCCAAATCTTTCAACAAATTCTGTATTTCTAGATGGTGACATAATTTGAGGAAAGGTACAAAATAGCTGCTGAAATTAAGCATTTTTAATAACAGTTTTAGTCTCTCTTCTCCTTAAGGAGAGATGGCAGCTCTTCTCTACCTGTACATATACTTTTAATAAACATTGTTGATACAGAGCAACAGAAGCTGTCATGCTGATATAGAGTCACTCAAAATTTGAGTCCCTAAAGATTTCAATAAACTTTGCAGGTTTTTTAAATTGTTAATCATCAATATAACTGGATGGTAATGATTAGGCAATTGCATTGTGAGCATTGTATGGTTGGCTAATGTTTTATTTTAAGGAAAAGGAAAGACAATCCAAAGATGAGTAGATTGTCTGGATTATAGTTACCAGGAGTAAAGTCAGCAGAACCAAGCACTAAATGGGGGAAAGACAATTTCAACAGTGGAGAGTTGTGTCTGCTGACTTAAGAGCACCTATTCTAAACAGATTCCAGAATCAAATGGAGGGAAGAACTGCACATGCTAGCTAATCAGCATGAGCAGCAAGTATATATAACTAGTAAATAGAGGTTTGTGTACAAACTTAAAAAATAAAATGTAATTTGTAACCAAGGAATATTGATGCATTTGTTTATTAAAATATATAAATGGTGTAAGGTTTTGATGAATGGTGAGCCAGCCTTTTATGGGTTACCACCAAGATCCCTACTTTGCTCAAACTAGGAAAAAAACATAGAAATATCTTGCCCCAGTGTGTGGCTATGCACACCCAGTAATGAGCCCTCATTCTGGACAACAATGTAAGTATCCAATTAAAACTTAGCTATGCATGTAAAAGAACACATGTAAAATAAATACAGTTCATCTGGGACAGTAACAGTAAGAGGCAGTAGTTGGGGCAATTATTGACACAACTGGGAAAAAATGGAAGCTAAAACTGTTTGGATATTTTCTGTGACTTGATTGTTCACAGTATTGAGTACCAAGAAAATTACAGACTTCAACTTCTTTTCTGGATGTGATAAGCAAAGACTATGGGGAATTAACTAAACAAAATTTTTGCTGAAGTTTAATAAGTTAGTGATAACCCTGAATCTGCTCCTATTTTTCTCCTACTTCAGCTGTCTATATTTGATCCGCAGTTCTGAAAGTAATTTTTTTATAAAATAACTTTCTGCAATGTTATAGCTTTAGTATAAATATCCACATATCTCCACTGGTGATAATATTAAATGCACATCATGAGTCTAGACAGAATGAAGAAATGAAACAAAGATGCAGGACAACTTGCATTCCTTTTGCCTAAGCAAACTGGGAGAAATCAAAAAACCCAGTTTTAATACGTGCCAATCACCTTCCCTTTTAACCATTTAGAATATTATCAAATAACACTATTATAAGAATATAAACAGAATAGCTTGTAGTGGAATTCCCAGTAAAGCCTATGTATCCTGAATAAATTAAAAATGCATAGATTTGCAAATAAAGATCCAAATATAGTCACCTGGAGCAGACTTCAATTTGCTTAAGATAAGTAGTTGCTAGTTTTTATGTGCTTCCATTATAGCTGATGAAAGTAAATAAATGCTTTTAAAACACCTAGACCTAGTTTACCTACTTTGGGATGAGTTACATTGCATGTCTGGATGCGCATCTCCTTCAGCAGAAGGGGTGTAAGATGATTTGCTCATACATCAATATTGGTATCAGCCTACATTTGATCAGATACTTAACTATAGTTTGATCATTGCTTTCATATTTCTAACAGTAAATTGCTTCAGAATGTCAATTTGAAAGTTAGTAAATTTATCATAATTTTCTGAAAAATGAATTCATGCCCATATGTCCTTTTGCCATGGTATGTTTTGGATTATCTTTTTTTTTTAAATATTGATCATATTTCTTATATTTAATCTGCCAAAACATTTTAATAGCTACTCCTATTTTTTTGGCCATAATTAATTAGATTACATATGGTCTTCCTTACAGACTAGTAAATTCTGTTCAGTAACATCTAATATAGTGATGGAGCAAGAAAACACTGAGACTAAAATTAATTTATGGACAGCCAAAAAAAAAAAATATCCTTCTTGCTTTTAACCACAGAGAAGATATTAAGGATGAGAGAAAAAACAATGTGGTTAGTGGGGAAGAAGCTAATTGAAACTTCAGAAAGAAAGCTTGGTTAAAAAAATAATAATTTTTAAAAAAAAAGTGGGATGTAAAAAACCTACAAAACATCTCAGTCAAAGGAACTAGTATTCTCTATCATATTATGCTAGAATATGTCATATGTGAAATTGCCAACTCATAATAAGGAGCCAGTGAAGGTGTCAACATATAAGAGATGGGAAAATACGGTGTCTGCTTTTAAAAGGAAAGAAAATTGCAATCTAAATAAGTGTAAACTCAACATCATATGAATCAATGATATTGAGAGCTCTAGACAGACTTTTGAAGGAAAATATAATCAAATAAATGGAAGAACTTGGAAAATGGGATGAAATACAACACATATTTAACAAAGGTAGTTCATGCCTGATTAATTTGATATCTTTTTTGATAAGTGATTTTTTAGACAAGGGAAATGAAGTACATCTAATCTAGCTGGACTCAGGCTCTATGAATAATTGATTTTTCCGTTCAACTACAGATTTGAAAAAAAAAAAATTAAGACCTTGAAGAAAGATAATAACAATCATTATTAAAATCAATTGGTTAAAAGTTATGGAAAAGGCAGCAGTTTTAATAGCTAAATATGTACTTTCTGTATGTGTATGAATTCATATAAGAAAAATCCTCACTATTTTAAAATCTTTTAAAATATTAGCAACAAATAAGCGAAGAAGATACCTGTTTTCTGCCAAATCTAAATAGGAAATAACAGCAGTGAGATCATATAAAGCCTGTCTGTAAACAACATTTTTAAAAAATAGCTAGTTTTATTTGATTAGATATTTTAAGATTTTTAGGAAGGAAGGATTTCAAAGACAGTTTTAATATCAGCCCAGGCTATGTTAAGTTGCTTAAATTGTTACAGCTAACAATCATTTGAAAAGCATGAGATGGTACAATTATTGCACTAATACTTAAAATCAAGGAAGAATACTATCTGAGAAAATCAAAATCAAAAACATAGATATGAGGCTTTATAGGGAAAAATATAATTATTCTGCTTTATTTGTTAAAGACAAAAAAAAATTAAATCTAAAAAAGTATAGATTACAGTTAAAATAGTAACATTACAAAAAATATAAAAGTTGGAAAAAGCCTTTCTGGGAAAACTTATGAAAATTGGACAGCATAACTATCCTATTAGAAGGAATAGTAAATTGCTAACTTAATAGAAGTACCTGATTTTTGTTTTGAAACAATTTTTAAAGCATCACATACCTCAGGTAATCCTTTCAGGAGAAGGTTTTAGTCGATCATAAGGCTCTGCTTTTATTTAGTTAGAAGGAGAAGACACTATGTTCTCCCAAATCCCATCATAAAGATGACAGTCATTATTTTCTTGAAGAAAAAACCCATTCAGGTGGGTTAACTGCTAATTTTAAAGGATGCCTTAGGCCCTATATCAATATGGTTATTTCAACTGCTCTTAAAAAAGGAAATGCTTCCTTACAGTAGAAAAGAAATAAGGATAATTCTTATTCACTGCATACATAATTAAAAACAATTGTTATAGGTTTCAGCCACAATTTTGGAAAATACATAAAAAGGTTCATTAGATAGAAAGGTAAACCCAAATCAGTCAGGATTTATTTGGGTTAAGCAAATTGCTGCTAATAAAATTAGGGTGCCTGTGACTTGAGTTACAGTCCCCATGAAGATAACATCTGATTAATTTTATTATTCCTCAGAATGGAGAAAAATCTTTAGCCCAATGTAACTCCCTTCCTTCCTTCCTTCCTTCCTTCCTTCCTTCCTTCCTTCCTTCCTTCCTTCCTTCCTTCCTTCCTTCCTTCCTTCCTTTTCCTTCCTTCCTTCCTTCCTTCCTTCCTTCCTTCCTTCCTTCCTTCCTTCCTTCCTTCCTTCCTTCCTTCCTTCCTTCCTTCCTTCCTTCCTTCCTTCCTTCCTTCCTTCCTTCCTTTCCTTCCTTCCTTCCTTCCTTCCTTCCTTCCTTCCTTCCTTCCTTCCTTCCTTCCTTCCTTCCTTCCTTCCTTCCTTCCTTCCTTCCTTCCTTCCTTCCTTCCTTCCTTCCTTCCTTCCTTCCTTCCTTCCTTCCTTCCTTCCTTCCTTCCTTCCTTCCTTCCTTCCTTCCTTCCTTCCTTCCTTCCCCTGGAATTTTTTATTTAATGAGTGGAGTTTCTTCATTTAGAAATTAAAAACATAGAGGTAGTCACCATAATTAGTTAAGAAAACTAGGAGACTCTGCGCCATATTCTCCAGTGATAATGAAATCAACAAAAATATTAAATTAAGCAATTGCAGTATTTCTGATAGTTTAGATTTTTGCTTCAGTTGAAGACACTTTAGTAGAAGCAAATGTAAAAGCTAAGACTAATTAAAGCTACTTCTGATTTACATTTCTCTTAAATACTCACATATAGGAAACATTCAGAGTGTATTATATGAGCTGTATGGGGGAAAATGACATTTAAAAATGTGGAAACAATTTTAGTGGGTGTCTTCACAATGATTTAATAATTTTGGTAGTCAGCTAAAGGACTCTAAGTGTTAACTCCAGTGTTCATTTTCCTGAGACAATAAGATTCAAATCCTGTCTCTCTGGAAAGCTCAGTTTCATGCAGGGACATGCAAGGTTATACTTTTCACTCTCATTCTGAAAGAAATAATATCAAAACAAGTTGATTCTGTTTCCCCAGAATGCTCAATTACTGTCAGATCAGATTAATACCTTTGAACTCACACTGCTTTAACTGAAACACATGTCAAAAAAAGCCCCATAACCTGTAGTTCATTATGATCTCTAAAGTTTGGGGTCAGCTACCATTGCAATTTTGACAGAGTTTCTTTCTGGACACTTTTTTTAAAGAGGGAATAATCTGTCCACTTAAGCCATTTTAAATGCATTATTCTTTCTGGTTTTGGAAGCATGTTTATTTTATATCTGAAACTCTAAGATACATTCTTATCAGAATTAATGTCTTCTCCTCAAACACATTAAATAATTTTTCATATGGCTGTTTACTGAAACAAAAGTTGAACTGTTTTTTGAACTTAACACTGGCACTTTAACCAAACGTAGTAGGCAAATCGTTGAGCTTTACCTCAACAAGAGGTTTGCAACAGTTCCAAATATAGCAATAGAAAACAGAAAGTTCTTTACTGTTCTTTACAGTCTATACAAGTATAGTACAGGCTGGGGCTGAATAGATTGAAATAAGTACTAGGGAGTTATTGGTAAATGAAAAACTAGCTATGACCAGGCAATCTGCCCTTGCAGCCCAGCTGATTATGACAGTATTGAGGCACTGAAAGATGTTGCCCAAAGAAGTTGTGGATATGTCATTCCTGGAAATATTTAAAGTCACTGTAGCTGGAGCTTTCAGCAACCTGGTCTAGTGGAAGCCCCTGTCCATGGCGATCTCTTAAAATAAATTATTTTAAAGTGTCATTCCCAATCCAAACAACTCTATGATTCTCTAATTTTACTAAGTCTTAAGCCATCAAATGTTGCATATGTAAGATTGTGAAGAATGACAGGAATAATTAATGAAATTATGACAACACAAAAGACAAAAAAAATAAATTCAAAATGTAGAAAACTTCATAAAATATATATGTGAAAAAAACCTCAACATATATTAGCTAAATATATCTGAAATGTGTTTATTACTAATAAGATGCCATAAAATGCAAATTAAACCATTTAAAATTGCTGCTTCAGGTCTTTACTGAACAGAAACTGTCAAGTTTGAGATCTTATATGAACCTTAGGTTGAGGTTTTTTCAAATTTAGTGTCTTTAGGGATTTCAATGGAAACTCATTCAGTTCATAAGTGGGTTTTAAAGAGCAAAGATGCAAGGTTGCATAAGCAATAAGACTGGAGAATTATGCAACAAATCTTACAGTGTCATGTACAGACATCCAAGATGAAATGTATTACAATATACTGTACTGGTACCTCTTTTCATAGAGATAAACTAGAAGTTTATTAGAACAAGGAGAACACTAAACTATTCTAAAGATGAGAAGAGAAGAACTAAGATAGAATGAATTTGAAGTAATAATATGTTCAACTCTAAATATTCTAGAGGAATTAAATCTAATTAAAATTAGATTTAAAACTGCTGTCATCCCAATGACATGCCATGATGACAAGAAATACAGACTGTCTGATATAATAAGAAGGGCAAATTTTATCACAATGCTTAATTAAAATTAGATTGCTGACAATGAATTGTGTCCAAATTAAAACACTTACCTGGCTGCCATAGTTAACATGGACACTTTGAGCTGCAGAGTACAGGGCAGTTATTAGAGTTAAGATTAATGGAGGTAATGGAAGTGGCAAGTTTTATTCATGTGTATATGGCAGACAGGACTACTATCTGCCTGTAGGAATTTTATAGCAGCAGGCAGAAAGGATGGGTAAAGTCTGCCCATGGTTCTGTTTTCAGCTCAATTCATTGTGATATACTTTCATTGGTGGAGGATGACAGCTTCATGGTGAAATACAGCTGGAATAAGTTGAAAAATTGGTTGAGGAGACTGAGGTGAAGGCACAGAGCATTATCTGCCATCTAAGTATTTGAAACTTTAATGTCAGGTATGGCAAGCACAGCAGCTAATTGTAGAAGTGTTTTGGGTAACCCGTTAGTGATTCTATCAGGAAGACCATCATCTTCCAAAGAATCAATGCTCCACGTAAGAGTTTGCCTAAGAAGGTGCAGTCCTTTTCTGTGCAGAGTTGTATTCTGATGCTTTCCTTCAGCACTGTGATGAGCTATGCACATCCCTTGGCTGCAGGGTACACATAGCTGGTACTGGTAATGAAGGAGCCTGTAGGCAGCTGCCATTAGCATCAGCAATAACACCACCTGTGTGTGCTTGTATTTATTTCAGAGTGAAGCAGCCTGTTCTCATGTGAACATCCTTTTGTTTGACACTAGAAATGATTAATAGGATTGTTCTTTTCTAAGAATATCCTATAAGAGCTCTAAAGACCAAAATGCCATCAAACAGATGGGATCTGCATTATGTGCTGTTCCCTGACTAGAGGTCTTCCTAATGATATACAACTGTTCCCTACATCTGAAGGCACGTAAGATTATCTATACTCTTCTCTTTTTCCCTACAGTATTAGCTCCAATGAATGGTATTTTAAGCAGCATCTTACTGAACCCGAGTGATCTTTTCCCTGGGATCATGAAGAACACCAGCCTCAGTGCCTTGCAGCAATGCACTGCAAATCCCAAGGCAAGACAAATCAGACATTTAAGCCGTCTGACTGTGCTTGTTCCCATGCAATACAAGTTTGGGAATGTGAAGGATGTTTCTTCAGTAACTGATGGCAGCACATAGCACTACATTCAATTTTGCTTTGGGGTAGAATCTTCCAGGAAAAAAGCATCAGTCCCTATTTTAGTTGTTTCAATTCAGAGCACCTACAGTGCAAACATCCTTTTCATCCTATGCTGTCTCTATTATGAAGGTGATAATTTTCCATAAGTGGAACCTGATACAGATATCTGGGAACAATTCTATCAAAGCTTCTCATCAAGATGAGTTCCTACCTGTGCAACGACACTTTTTAAATTGTCACACTTGTAAAAATCTGGTGTTGACTACAGGACAAGTAATTTGACAAAATCAAGATCCATTTCAAGATGGCAAAGCTTATGTTACTAAATAGCTATATTTCTTCATTATGAACAATGCGTAAGTTTTGCAGAATGCTCTCTCTATTGTAGAGTTCTTTGAGGCAAAATGGCTGTGACTATCTGGCTTGATTTAAACTACAACTGATTTACATCATCAAGCAGTGTAAAGCAGTAAGACAGAATAATTGAAACTTAGGAAATAAACATTGCTGTGTTAATAATGATTTTTCAATACTGCTGCTTTGTCAGAGTTTATTTTGATCAATTATTTTCTAAGAGCAAAGGCACAAGTTACTATTTTCTTCACTGCTGCTATTCTACAGTAGAAGAGTACTACAAATAGCAATTAGCATAATGCTAGTGACTGTAAGGAACTTAGAGGCAGAGGAATAGATAGCTGTTTTTTCTTGGGAATCAAAACACTTAGCAAGCTTGAGGAAGAAGGTTTTATATAGCAACTATTGCCTTTGCATGTGAAAATAAAGCAATTTGATTGAATTATCTTATTTGCACAGTTACTAACCTTATTGATCATTGTGTCTGAGGTATGGATACAAAGGAATGCATGAACTTGTCAGTTGAATGGGTGCTGTGGGAAATAGAAAAGGTAGAAAACTCTCAGAAAACTGTGTGAAAGCAAATCTCAGGATGGAGAAATGCAAGAATGCTGCAGATGCAAGGACAAGAAACAATAAGGCTATGAGCTGTGTAGAGATAGGCCTCACGAAAATGTTAAGATAGTAGAAATATGTAAGCTTAGTAATGAAGCTTTATCCATTGTTTAAGCTATTGCAAGCAAGAATTGTTCAAAGCAAGATGTATGCGCGGTTTTATTAATTGGCCTAAGCTTGTCAGCTTTTAATATTCTCCTGTTGGCTAGAAAGTTGTTAAAAGACTTTGTAACAAAGTCTTCATCTGCTGTTGTAAGCGACTGAAGCTGTTTCCATCTCCTGTGCTTGGCCCTGTAAAATAAGACTGATAATTATGAGGGAATAAAAGCTTAGAGGCAGCTGCTCCAGCATCCCCATCCCATTGTTTGTGTATATATATGTACACATAAGAAGAAAAAATCACGAGTATTCCAACAGGTGTGAAAGCTGTGCAAGATGGAATCGGTGAGGAGCAGAGGATAGGTAATTTATCGTGTTTCTGGAATGAAATAATTGTATCTATAACTATATTCCATGACAAATACCAGGATAATTTTACTTGTAATTTACACTCCTGTGTGACTGGTCACCTAAACTAGAAGACTGTTTCAGCTCCTGGGCTAGATAATTAATGCATTGACAAGAAAGAAGTTAATATTACAACAAAGCCTCAAGAAAAAGCCTTATGCTTTATGTAAGTTATTATTGATGGTAACACTTAAATAAGATTTAAATCTTTTTGACTTTCTAAACTTCATCTGACTGAATACAAAGATACATGTAAAAATGACAAAGGAAATGTCTGTTCAGGGGTCTAGCAGAAGATAGGACCTCAGAGGAAATGAGAAGGAAACTGAAGGGATAAACTTTTCATGCTTTCCCTGCTAAAAGAGATAGGCAAAATTATCTGGCACATTTCAAGAAAATCAGGGTTTTCCCTCAGGATTATATTTATTACTCAGTGGATTATTAAATTTTCACTTTTCTCATATTGGCATTTCTGTATGAAGCCACCGAAGTAATTAATTCTTCATGTGAAGATACATTTATTTTCACTGCCCCTTAGTAACTTACTGATATGAAATGATTCTCTGAACATATTTATTAGGTATCTGACCATTTTCAAAAGATGATGGACAATTATTTACAATTTTGTTTTGAAATATAACAACAGAAATATTGCTCCTATCCATAAACAGTAAATAGAAATGCTATTTGTTCTTTCTGCTTAAATGACACATTAACCTTTTTGATTAATCTAGTGCTAAAAGTCATATGGCATTCTTTTATTAAACAGCATTTCATGTCGGTCTAAATAGCTCCAATCAAACATCACTTACTGTTTGCCCTTGGAGTGTTCATTTCTTGTGCTATTTGCATAAACAAATCATGTAATACACCTCTCTGATGCAAATCCCATTGATTAATATCACATATTTATCTTGCAACAAAGGACTTCATAGGTTAAAGATTCACTGACTTGTAGAGGAACAAGAGCAGAGAATGGGAATACACAGTCTTCAGTCATGTGAAGTTCCCTGTGGTGACGATCAGAGCAATTCCACTGCAAGTAATTGAGCTAAAATGACTTTAATCTACATCTTAATTCCATCAGTTTGCCTGGAAAATGAATAGCAGGCATTTCACTGGTAACAGCTGGGTCTGTAAGTTCCTACATTCTGTATGACCTTGTCAAATTTCCTCAATTATTATTTGAACTCCTTTGTCCTCAGGCTATAATGTAAAAAACTATCCATTGAAATCATAAACTGAGCCTAGACAACATTTTTTTTACAATGCTTATTCAAGACTCTGGTTTCATTATGCAACAACACGTGTCATATTTATTTTCCTATTAATTTATTGATTGTCCCCTTTTTGCTAAATCTGAGCTTCTAATAACTAGATCAAGAAGAAGGTGGCAAAATGAAGGTCTTGAGAAGAGGTAAAAAGTTGAAGAACACAAAAAAAAAGATTTTAAAATAGAGAGGTTTAATCTTTCTCTATGCTGAAAACACAATTTACATAGGTCTATGATAGAACCCCTGTCAAATAGAGACACAAAATCCCATTTTCTGAGTCCAAAAATCAATTCTGTCCTTAATTTTCTACTTTTCTTTCAGAAATAAAATAAGGATTTGTTTTTGATCTAAAAAGAACCCCCAATGTTTGCAAGGAATTTAACAAGAAAGTATTGGATGTGCATGTGACTAGTAAGCAACTATCTTGGACTATACCATTACCATCAAGAAGTCATCACCAACTTATAACCTGACATTGCAAGAGCTTAAAAAATATTGTTGCCTACACCATTTGGAGTTTGGATTAGAAGTTAGCTTCACCATCTTTTTCCTCATACAGAGAAACTTGAGTTCAGCAAAAAGTAATAAAAACCCCATACTACAGAATATTTTTCATCTGAAATAATCTTTAAGAAACTGGAGACTTGTAAGTCCAAGATTAAGGCTGTGTAAAGACTTGGGACCTGGATATTGTATGCTGTAAAGGTACAAGAATATTTTCAATTTACTTATCCAGCTTTTTTTTTGTATGTGAAGTCCCTCAATAGCAGTATTTCACAATTAAAAGTCCTAGTTGCCAGAAGGAGCTATTTTAAAGTACAGAATGCAGTTAAAAACTAGATTTAAAAACATAATTGTCAAAAAAATTTCTCTGTCTTTAACCACTGTTAGAAAAGCTGAAACTGGTATTTGATTCTAACCACTTACACTTTCTGCCTCACAAACAAAAAGATCGCACAGGTTAATCCTGGATTCTGCAGGTCTTAGTCAATGATTTGTCTTCTAAAAGGATTTAAGTTCTGATGTCCTGCTGAACAGGACTTTTGACCCTAGGCAATGAGGTCATATTATTATGCCTTAGTTCCTTTGCTGTAAAATAGATATTTCCAAGAAATGTTGAGATCTACTGATAAAGAGCACTACATAAATAGTAGCTTGTTCCCAAAAAAAATATTTTTCAAAAAAATCTTACTTAAGCCATTCCCTGTTTTCTCTCTGAGAGGTTGCAGTGGTTTTTTGTTGGTTTGGGGGATTTTTTTGGTTCTTTTTTGCGGGGGAAGGAGGGGCATGGTGGCAGAGGTATTGTGACTATTTGCATTAAAATATCATAAAATATCACAATGTTTAGCTTTTCAGCCGATGTCATATGTTCTTTTGTCTTTTTTCAATGTAGCAGCTTCTGGGTCCATTGCATAAAAAATTTCAGTTAAAAGAAATAAACAAATGAGCAAAATTTTATTCAGGCTGATTTGATAGAAAAAACACCTAAGTCAAAAATAATTTAAAATTTCAGCTTATCATTTGAAGGATGTGCCGTAGATATCTTCAAGGCTCCAATGGACTCTGGGCTATTTGCCAGAAATTTAAATAAATTTTTAAAAACAGGACATGCTCATGCAAAGAGAAAGGAAGAGATGCAGCAGAAGAGGATGCAAATGTTACAAAACACACTTTGCAGTAACTAGAAGTGTGTCTGATGTCTTTTCCCCTTACAATGAATTACAGCCCTTATTTTCCCATTGAGACAGCTGGAGCTCCATATGAAAAGGCATGAACAGCAGTGTGAAAACTGCAGACATATTGCTACTTTCTCTAGTCAAATAAGCTTAGTTCCATAGTCAAGTTGGTATTTTGCCAAAGCTTGAGTAATAGAAAGCACACGAGTATTTTACAATCTTTAATTGTAAATGTATTACACAGAATAAGAAAAATACTTACCTATAATAGCACTTTGAGAATCCATCCAAGGCAGTGAAATTTTGTATCAAGAGCACGATGTTAAACTGGTGTCTAGTGCCTTTTTTTGAAATAGGCTGAAAAATAAATCAAGAATTTAATATTATTAGCATAAATAGTAATTTCTTAATCTTTATCAATAGTTTGTAAAACAATTTACTTTAAGGAATTTATTTTAATTTACTTTAATGTTCTGTAAGTGTTGTCTGCTTTTTTTCTTATACAGTGCTAATTTCATATCACCTTCTGTACACTCTCCTTTGTTTAGTCATATATCTTTCAACTACTCTATACTTAAAGATTAAAATTTACTTCCACAGAGAGACAGTGGAAAAACTTTGCAATATATAACCTCTTCTTAAACAGTTTCAGTCATAAGTGATAGGAGAGAGAGCATGCCAAAGCAGCCAGAGATTTCAATCAAAACCAGGGCTGTGTAATAAAGGATATTGTCTATGTATTTTGTGAAGCAGTTTACTAATTGTATGAACAGCAGTAGGAACATGAAAGATTTTTAGAGAAAGCTGCTTTAGAGAAAAACAGAATAATTTTATTAGCAATTTTAACTTCTGTTTTATAAATGTATTCTATGAAAGACTTATTTTTAAAATTAAATATGGTGTTTAATTTTTCTTCCTGATTTGGTTGACTTTTCTTTCTGATACAATACTGTATATTTCATTTAACAAGTTTCACATTTTTTGAAAATTCAGAGAATAGCATTTTGTTGCAATGGATTTTTGGTAATTTTTTTTGAAAAGTCATTATTTTCCCTTATCAATCTGAATTTTTTTCTGTCCTTCACTGGCCAAATAGATTTGGTTATTGTAAAAAATACTACTCTTATTCTCCTGCTTCCCAAGATTTCATTACCCTTCTTGGTTGTTTCTACTTAAAGTACAGATTATGTTTTCACCCTATCAGAGGCCCTGTTAGAGATTTGTGATTATCTTTTGGAAAAAAAGGTTCACAAATTGCATAGTCCCTATAAAGAAATCATAAATTTTGATAAAACTGTGAAAGATACTCTGTATTTAAACAATGTAAAATTGTTGAATAATACTTAAAAAAATTTAAATCCAAGACAGAATTATCACAAAAAAGCATTATCATACCTTTACATTATAATTAATATTTTGCTATTAAATTTTAAATAACATTGAATTTACTTATTCATGGTCATGCTTTAGGATTGTCATTCCCCAATTTAGTGTTCCCACTGGAAAACTCCAAACCATGTGCTGCTTGCTCACTTCTCCCTCCCCCTGCCCTTCCCTCTCCCTGTGGCAGGCTGGAGAGAAGAACTGGAGGCAAAAAAAAATAAAGGTTGCAGGCTGAGATAAGAACAAGTTACTGAAAATAGTAATGAGATAAGAAAAGGAAGAGTAAAAGCCACAATACTAATGGCAGAGGGTACAAGAGACAAATGATTTGTGAGTTCATATCCCCAGCATTATCTCTGAGGCCAGTTGCACTGTTTTACTTAGGCATATACCACATACTTTGAAGAAGATGTTTAAAAAATAGGTTTTTGCCTTTGTTTATATTTCCTCATGTTTTCAATTCAATGTTTTAACCTTATTTCTACAAATTTGAAAAAATTCCCACGTTTTGGAAAATTCAGCAGGAAATTGCTCAGTATATTTGCAGTAACAATGTTCTGGCCTTAAAGAAATTAAGTTTCAGATATTTTTGTTATGAGGAAAAAATCTTTTATGTCCATGCCTATGCAACATGATTTCCATCAAGGGCAGCTGGGGTAAAAATAGGTATGAATCTGACTTTGGAAAGTGAAAACTGTATATAAATACTAGGTCCAGACACTCATAAATGGGAAGCATTTCATCGTTAATTCTTACATGGGAGCCAAACAAGTGCTCTCATAATTCTTCCTCAAGCATGGCTACAAATGCAAACCATCTGGAACATGTTTTGCCTAGAAGTAAATTACTTTCTCACATAGTGAACTGTCAAAAAGATAGACTGATTTGTAGAGTATTTTAAATATTAGCTCAGGAGTTGAGGAGTTGGGTCAAATCCTTTCTCTGACATGGATTGCCTTTGTGATCTTTGGCATTTGACATAAATCGAGGTATCAGGAAAGGACTTAACATGCCTAAGTTGTGATCTAAAGGCCACTTCATTGTGGAAGGACTTGTACTCTGCAGATGTCATTATTTTTGCTTTTAGAGTTCCTAGAAATGACATAAATGCATATTGGCAGAGGTGAATACACTCTGCCTATCTCAGTTTATGGCTTAGACTTAATATTCATGGCTACAAGTTGTCCTATATAGTTTGGCAAGGATTCAAAAGCTAGAAGTCTGTCTGCCTAAGCCCTCAGTCTGGCTTAGTGCTCTGTACTCTAGAGCACTCCTAACACCTTCCACAGGACCAAAAATCTTCACATAAACTAACATGATTCATTAGTTTCTTTAAAAATGTAGGAAATAAGACAATTGTGTATTATCCCCATGCTCCTTACCTTCACTTGAAGTATGCTGGTGTTCAGGGGCAGAGTCTTCTTATCTAGATGTGTTGGTGCATTGGGAGTCATCTGCAAGAAACTGAATCCCCTCTCGGAGATGTCATGCTCTTTCTTTTGGCTAGAGTCTACAGTGCCTAGTGGAAATGTAGCAAACCATTCCAAGTTACATAAACCTTGGTAGGAAGCATGCCACCATACTGATTCCTCTATCAAAATACCAGCATTTCAAGTTTCACCCTGCAGCTCTTGGCTTCTCCAGGTGTGGCTCAGCATCTCCACAGGTGGCAGCAATTCATTCCAGCTGCAAGGCCCATCACTGGCAGCCCACTGGAAATCTGCTCTGGAATCTGCTTGAGACCAAAGCCTCTGGGTGTGCATGGTTGACATGGGATCTGTCATGTGTCCTAAGTGCAGGATCATAGAGGAAAAGAGATGAAAAACAGGTTTTCCTGTATGTAACCTTACTTACATATAAATCATCCTTGCTGTGCTATGATTAGGTTAATTTGACAGGCGTGCATCACAAGTTTTAGGAACTTATTGTGATTGTTTTCATACATATTTTATTTGATTCATGTTTTTTATTTGTTTAACAAATAAGCTGTTCAGGCAAATTAAAGAAACACCAGGGGGAGTTTTGTTGGGTTTTTTTTTTTAACCCAAGGGAAAGTCTCAATTGTCAAAGTAGGTAACACTCTTTTTTCCTTAAAACATCCAAATGTGCTTATTCAGACTTTTAAAAATTGCTTTAATAACACACCTTTCTTTAATTTTTCATGCTATTTTATTTTATCCTAAGTTTTGGCAGTCACACATAATAGTTATGGGGATTTTTGCTTTGTATAAAATATTTAATAGAATTCTTTAGTTACACACTTTAAATATTCTGCAAGTGGCAGATGGTAAAATGAGAAAACATTTGTTTAAAAGTCAAAATAGTCAACAAAAGAACAGATCACCTTTCTCCTTTGGAAGACAGTAATTTGGCACACCTATCTGCTTTATATCAAGAAGAAACAGAAAACAGCACTGTAAAACAGCTTTGTAAGCAAACAAAACCCCTACCAAAACAAAGACTGATGTTAAGGATCAAAGAAATGCAGAAAAGTGTCATCAGCATCATAAGATGCTATAAATCAGACCATTTCTGTCTCTTCTTTTTCATAAAATATCTGACTTAAACTGTATGAGAAACTGCAAACTCTTTTTATTTTCTTATTGAACCTATAGCTGTAGGTATCCTCAAGCCTTCAAATTTTAATAAGTGCACAGTCAACAGGGAAATGCTTGTTGCTGGTCTCTAAATTCAGTTTTTGCTTAAGGATGTAAACTATTTCATATGACTCCATGGGTAGTTTCTGTGGCTTTTAACACTTAGACCTGCAACACTGTGCAGAACCTTTAATTCGCATTTTTTAAGAGATGAAACAAATGCTCAAATAGTAGGATCATTTTATATTGATTCTAGGTCTGCAAATAAAAATCACTTTTTTTTTTTTTTAATTTTAATGTAAGGATTGTAAGATCCTTTTCAGAAGTGAAACCTTTGTAATACACTTGTTCAGAAATGTTAAATTAATGTTACTAACTTGGAAGTTGCATTGCTAATATTCCCTAGACATCTTTGTTCCTCAATGTAGCACACTAACCTTTCAGTGCCTGATGATACAGGTGGGAGTTTTCTGGTCAACCTTCTCTAGCATAAGTTCACTTCTTTCCTTTTTTGAAGCAATGAATTCCCTGGAATCCCTCTTTCCTTGCCAAAAATCTGTCAGGACAATGAAATCAAATTAAATTATTTTTCTCCTCTTTTGTGACAGAATTTGGTGATGAAATGTTTTGTTTTTATCTCGTTTGTTGGTTTAAAGTTTTTCAGTGGCAGAAATTACATGTTAAAAGGAATAAATGCCATAACATAAGTTTAAATTAGTGAATTTTGAAATGTCTTTAAGAAGAGTGAAAGGTGTAAATGCAGCCTTATATTATGTCATTTGAGGTTAATGACAATATAAATTGTGTCCCTGTTTTTTGGAGAAAGCTTTTGTGAAGAGATGAATTGCCACAAGTTTGAAATCCATGCTCTGTGACAGCTGCTGACTGGTAATGAGTTTTAATGAGCTGTCTCTTTTCTAGAAAAAAACCCCAACATTTAAGACAATAACCTCTTTGCAAATTGCAAGAGCATGGGAGCAGAGGCAACTTCTTTTTCCTGAGCTGATAAGCACATGCTTACATCAATAGCATTTCAATTCAAAAGCAAACCTACACTTCTCAATTGAAATGTGAAAACAGAATATGAGATTAGTGTTTGCATAGACAATCAGGATTTGCATTTATTTTCTTGTGGGTTTTGTGATACAGAAATGCTTTTGTTATTTCAAAATTATTAATACCTAAGCAAATGACATGCCCTAGAAAATACAGACTAGATTTTGTTAATCTAAAATAAATCTATAGATTTAAATCTATAGATTTAAACATATTGTAAATATTTCTATATTCTGAAAGAGATTAAATATATGTATTGATGTCAGAAAGTGTTTCATATGCAAAGACAAATGTGGCTACTCAGAGCTAGCTCTGAGGCTGTGTATCAGTTCCAATATTATTTCAGAAGACAACACTGTCAGAAGATAAGGCCAGAGGGCCAGAATAATCTTATTGACTTCAGTGGTAATGAAGAGTTACCCCATACTGAATCAGAGGCTTAATGTGACCCTCCAAAAATGACCCAATGATTTCAAAACCAGAGTTTAACTTTTTGCTTTTCCAGCCTATTTTCTTTATGTACTAAATAATATGTTTCTTTTTATAGTGCTTTTCCAAATTTTAATTGCAAGTGAACAGATTTTCTGGTATTTAATCCCTCATTCAACAAAATATATTGCATCTACAGAGATATATATGTTGCATATTTTCTTTTAAATTCTGTGTTGTCACAGTTGATGTACATATCTTATGCTAGAACTACAAGAGCTTGGTAAATTATTCCACTGCCATAAATAACTTAGTTTTCAAAACATGCTCTACATTGTTTACCTATATTTCAGTCTCTCTGATGACTGAGTAAATATGTAACCTGGAAAAAAAAATATACTATGTAAAGTAACTAGCACACAGGAGAAGTTCCAAATTAAATATTTTAATGTATTTATATTTTTAAATATCTCTGTATATGTATATACACATATATATAAAATAGATTTCTAACAATTGGGCAGGAATACAGCAATTGTATTTGATGTTTATTCACATAATAAGTATGGATACTGTCAACTCAGTTATCTTGAGAGAAATCTATATTAGAAGGTCTAAAGGTGTGAATCCTCATATTTGCCTTACTGCTTTCAATTACTGGTAAAATATGCTGACAGGGTAGGTATAAGAAATTTAATGGATACAGGATTTTATTAAACTGATCCTTTGAACATACAATGGAAAAGAACATTTCCCACTAAGTTATACACTCTTTGACTAATATACTGAAGAAACTTTTGGCTGTAAATGAAATAGAAAGAGAGATCCATTTGTAAGACAGAATATACAGAGAAGTATGAGGAGGTTACTCAAACTTTTTCTACAAAGGAAACAGAATGCAAAGTGGATTTCCCAGTAAACATGAAAAAAAAAAAAAATTAAAACCAAACATAATGCTCTGTGCTTTCACAGAAAAAACCTGAAGGCACTCTGACACAGACTGGCCTTTAATCTCTATTGTGTCCTTCATGTATAGTCAGCTTCACTAATTCAAACTAGCTAAGAAAAGCTTCAGTTTTCATTTTTAGGGATTTTCATATATTTCCACCTTTCACATAAATGAGTTACTGTAAAAATAACACAGGAGGGAATCATCCATGCCTACTTAAGTGCAAGGAGGACTCAATTTTTATTAAACACCAATCCCGCCTCTTACTTCTAGAAGACATAGTTATAAAACACTGTCATTTGTGGATGCTCCCAAAGAACAGCTCTAGGTCATATAACAAATCTTTTCCAAATTTTACATAGAATGGTTTGGGTAGGAGGGAGTTTTAAGCACCCTCTAGTTCCAACCCCTCTGGCATGGGCAGGAGCTCCTTTCACTAGACCAGGTTGCTCAGAGCTCCATCCCAGCTGTACCTAAAGATGGTTTCATCCCATATTCACCCTTCCCTTTACCTATGCACAGCTAGCTGAGTGAAAGCAATGCTTTGTGTCCCAGTGGTCTTTTGCTAGCTATTCCAAGGGAAGGTCCAAGTTAACTGGCTGAACAATTGCCTGTTCTTTTTGACTGAGCCAATAAAAGCAAATGCTATCAAAAACTGAGACTCCTCCAAATGCTTTCATTAATTTTGTTTTTTTAATCAAACACCAAGTAAAAGTTAAACTGCTTTTTACCCACACTAAGCTGAACTAAGCCATCCTGTCTGAACACGGAAATTCTACAAGCAAAATGATTTTTATTTTTTTTTCCTTTCTTCATAGTTACCAGTTATTGATTTTGCCTACTTTCTGACCTGATTGAAAGACTGTAAGCCTGCATCTTTGCACTAGAGGATCCAGACACTGGTATATTATTTAAATCTGATACATATTAAAAATAGATAGATGTAGATGACATAAGTATAGATATAGATGATACGGATATTTTCTTAAATGTTGATACCAGCTGTTCAGACAATTTTTTAAACTTATATGTCATCTTTTTTCTGTATGTCAGAGCCAGTGATCATTTTTTTATTAAAGCAAACTTCGTGGGATTTACTTTTTTCACATGAAAAATGAATTTACAAGCTTTGATTGCTTCTGTGCAGAGCAGAAATATTACAGACATCTTCAAGACTTTAGTGAAAGGTTCCATTATGCATCTAGCTGCCTTGCTAAATGAAATAATTCAGCAAACATCTTTAAAGCACAGCAAGTTGATTATATCAACTGTATTAGGAACCAACTCTTAGAAGATTTAAATTCACTTCAATGACTTCAGTGTGCAGTGTGGACCTGTAATGTAACTGAAGAAAAGTAATAGCAGCAGGAGCTCGATGAGGATAGGGCACACTGAAAATGCCAAAAGGTCCATCTATGGAGCAGAGAGTACTCTATAGAGCTGAGGAGGTCTGGTAACTTAAAAAAATACTCAATTTTATAAAGCAAATAAATACTAAAAATACTCAAGATGTAATAATTTTTTCTTATTTTAAAATAGTAACTAATTTCCTCTTTGCAACTAACTTGCCCTGTGTCACTTCTGAATGATCCTCTTCCCTGCCTCAATGAAGATAGATTCCTATTATTTAGCATGGGATATCCAGTCTGCTATGGAGTCATATAAAATATATCTTTGTTAGTGCCTGCCTTCTGAAGGGTTTCAGCATGTCTGTTACCTAATTGCTTGTGTCATTTTCTCCTGTGGTAAAGTGGACAAATGCCCTGTATACTGATCTGAGAGTAATAGGGAAACCTATTGCTAGTGTGCCTTCTTAGCACACAAACTCCATGGGTCAGGAGTTAATTCCCTGTTCCAAAAAATTAAGGTAGTTTTTTCCAAATCTTTATTTATGGGCTATATATTTAATCCACAGAACACTTTCCATCCCTGTTCTTCTGCATGCAACTTTTTCATCAGGTAATCGTGACTGCTTATATTCACTGAGGACAGAAACTACAGTTGCCTGGACCTTTTATGAGTATTTTGAAAACATGTACTCTGCAACACTAATCTAAAGATGAACACTTTACAGGGAAAAAGGGAAACAAAGATAGGTCTGGTATATAGAAGGAAATTGAAAGTGCTGACTTTCTAAGCAACTTATACCTCTTCTAACAGACATAAAAATGTTTCTACTCCCTGTTAAATTGAAACAGAGACTTTCAATTCTAATACAGAGCAGGGAAAAAAAGAATAATTTGATTGACAGAGCATATCAATGAGAATGGGGAACCTGGCAGGTGAGGACAGAAGAAATGAGGACACTCTGCTATGACAAGAGAGATTTAAAAAAAAAAAAAATAGGAAAAGGTCCATATTTAGCTACATACTTTTTCAATAAATTTTCACACATTATATTGGACTAATATAGAAAGGAAAAAATGCCCAGGAATGGTATAAAGAACTTCATCACAATGGGAAAATTGAAACATGAACAACCCCAAAAATCTATTTTAATTCCAAAAATATATATTAAAATAAATGCAAATTTAACACATTTTAAAAAATGCAAATCTTTTTGTGTTTTATATAAATGTGTTAATTGTCTAATAGCATGTTGCATGGTGAGACCATATTTTTAATAGCATGCAGGAGTGAACTAAATTTAAAACACAAATGAAGGAATATGGAGTAAAACAGAAACTATAATGCAGTTTCACATGATATTATTAAAGGTAATTTGTAGCAAAATAGATGGAACCTTTTCTGAAAAGTAGTTTTTTTAGTCAAGGAAAAGACGAGTCTAATATACAAGTACTGCAATTTAAAGAAGAAAAGAAAAGAAAAGAAAGATGTGGCACTATCTGGAAACTTCTCATTTAGCTGCACAAAATGGACACCATTTTCAGAATTTTAAGGGGCAAGGAACTACTAAAGAAAGGACAGCACATGATGAAAGTCAGACTTGGAGTCTGAAAGGTGGCTACTCTTGAAGTGTCTCAAGTATTGGTCTTAATAAACCTATAATTTAATTATTGAAATAATAGCTTTTCTACAGCAAAGATGGTGATAATAATGGTTAGTGATGCACAGAGTTGGAGACCTCCTCAGGAAAATTGGGATATCATGACAGACATTCAGATATAAGATGAACAAGTCTAATATAAATATCTGCAACAAGATGGGAATTTATAATACCTGAATGCACTCCTGTGCTCATGAAGTGTCTATAAGCTCAAAGCAATAGGGCTGTAATGACTATAGGAGACATATTTAACAGAGAAATGGAAATACTGATGTTATTATATAAAATACTGCAAGACTTCAGCTGAAGGAATGTGTGCAATGCTTAGCCAAAAAATGAAAGATGAGAGATTGAAATGGAGGGTGCAAACAAGCTCTTAAAAAGTATGTTTATGACCTAAATGAAGACAAAATTATGCTTCAGCTGTTAGATGATGTGACAGAAATAAATGGGAAAAACTTTCTCTTAATATATTAAGAATAGTTATAATTTCCTATTTTAACTTTTCTTCTGCCCATCAGAGTACCCTAAAAAATGAAATAAAGAATACTGCCCTCTTACACTCAAATAGAATTAATGCAATTATTTAAATAATGTGTGACTTATTGCCTAAGAATCTACGAAAAAAAAAATCTTCTTCTCATGGTCAAGCAATCTGCCAGTGAGCCTAAACCTTAAATTCAAGTCCTGTGTTTGTCTGTGCTATGATCATAGGTGTCCCTAATTTTAGTTGATACCTATTTTGGAGCTTGTCAACTTGCTGCACTTCATTCAAGATAAAAAATGGACCTTTCATAGGTCAGAACTGTCTGTGCCCCTCAAAAAAAGATTATTTTCAATGAGTCAAGAGTTTCAGACCAAAACCATCAAAATTTCAGTCTTTAAAAGAGCATTTAAAATGCATTTGACAGAATGGACCAAGAGCTTTCAATAGGAATACACAAGGATGTGGTTGTAGAGTATTTCATTCCTTGGGAAGGACTAGCTTTGGAAGGCAAACAATTTCTCTGAACATGTGAGCAGTGAAAAGCTGCAGAACTGAGGAATGACAGATTTTATTTCATATTTGTGATGCCTATATCAGCCCAGGATTGTTGTCATAGGATGCTGTTCTACAAATAATTAAAAAATAAATAAGTATATAAGCAGTGTAATCTTTCCTGTGATCCTAAATTCAGTAGAAAAATGAGATTGTGCACTTTTGTCTAAAGAATCACTGCATTTTGTTTATGATCTGTGAGATAATCACCATGATGTTCATGATAATATCCAGGGTAAGCTCTACCTTTAGCTTAGTATCAGTAATGGTTTGGAAATGGAACAATTACTGAAATATAGCACACAGCACAAAAGCAGTGGCAGAGATGAAGCTGCAATCTGCACCTTAGTGATGAGGTCAAGCTATCATCTCCTCTGGAGAACAGAATTAAAATCCTTGTCTGTCAGTCATATTTTTTTTCCCTGTGCTAGGTCACCTGGCTTTCTTTGTGTGCCCTCTGCCCACCCACTGATGCCTTTAACACAAGGGAATGCTTAGACTGAATTCAAGGGAGAGCCCTAGGTAAAATAGCTTAGACCAGCCATCTAAATTTTTAATCCATTAAAATCAAATATTTTTTTATTGTCCTGAATGTTTTTGAAATTCAAGAAGTAATGAAGTCCCATTCCTAGATAAAACTTCTAAGTACCCCTAGAATTTAAATAATGGTAGTAGGAAAAATGCTCTATAAAAATAACCGAAGCCTTTTTTTTCTTCTGCAAGATTATTACAGTAGCATTTATTGCAATTTCTATTTTTCATCATAAACAGCAAATTATTAACTACTATTAAAGGATTTAATTATAAATGCCTTAATTTATATATCCCTTCTTACTTTGCAAGACTGGATAATAAATCCATTAAATTTATCATTCTAGAAAGTCTATTTTTGTAATTGTCAAATGAACTTAATATTTTAATTTCTATTCAATTTTGGAAGTTTTAATCTACTAGGTGGTAGAAGCACAGACTCAGCTGTGAGCTTGGGTTATATAAGAATTATCTTCCATGCTTGAAACAACTCATGAGATTTTGGGAAACATCATAACACTGAAATCAAAACTTTATTAATATGCTTCATTTTCGGGAACCTGAAATCAAAACAAAGAAATGTGAATAACATGTCCACTATCTGAAGATAATTTATGGTCAGAAGTAAAAACATCTGGACTCTTTTGTTTGATCTTGATGTTGCATACTTTTTTTTTATTTACCCAAATTTATATCAGTAATAGAAATGTGTCAATCAGTATTACAAATATTCAAATATATGCGGAGTAGAAACTGATTGCCTGTAGGATATTGATAGTAAAAAAAATCCTCCTAAACACTGAGTTAGCTAGAGTCAGTTTAAAGTAATATGTCATGTTTTAGTTAGTTTTAGGTTTTCTTTTTTTTTGTTCTTTATTTTTTTCTTTTTTTCCTAAAATAAAAGATAAGCTTTCTAAATTCCAAGTACACTGGAAAATTATTATTATTAGCAGCAGCTATGGTTAAAATAAGAATAACATAAAAAGATAGCTTATACAATGTGTTTTCTATAATCCCATGTTGATTGGCATTAAAAAAAGAGTTAAAGAGGGCTAACACAGTCATTCAAGTCCTAGATTATCACTTTCATATTTTTGTATAATATATATATTTCAAGCCTAAAATGCGTGGTCATACTGTTTTAAAATATTGATAAAACACTAGCATTCTTCCAGTTTTCTGGAACTTCTCTCATATCCAGGACTTACTGAAAATCAACATTATTAGTGCATAAAAGCACTTGCTCAGCTCTTTTAATAGCTTTAGGTTAAAGATATTAATCCTACTTCTTTGAAATATCTCACTTTATAAGATTCTATTAAATATTTTCCTGAGTTACTGTTGAAATTTAAAATATATTGTGTTATTACAAGACTGAAAAGAAATACTTATTAAATAGTTACTTTTGCATTATTGTTGAAAAAACCTTGACATTTTCACTTCAAAAGAAATATTATAGGACCTCTTTTTCTCCTAGTATATGGATATTTAAATTTCTTCTAATTCAGTGTATCCCAGGTTCTAACATTTTTTCTTTGGTGTTTCTCAACAGTTTCCTACAAGTTTTAGTGGTTTCATTACCTGTAACTTTGCCTCCTGTCTGAATTTCTTTCTGAATTAGAATGCCCTTTATGTATATATATATGTATTTTAGTTGATTTCATTGTTGTAGCTGTACTGATTTCAAGGATTTTCTCCTGCTAAAGTTTTAAGTTTTGTTCTTCTCACTTTCTTGCTTTCTATTTTCACTTTCCATTGATCCTGCAAGCAAACATTTTCTCTCTTCCTAATTCTAGTAAATTGCAGTGAAAAAAAAGCAACTGCGCGGCAATAAAAAGCAAACACCTATTCCTTACCAAAGTAGAATTTGTTGTTAGCAACAGTGAAAAATTCCAGAGAGTAAGACTTGTCTGGAGCAGTTAAAGAACCCAGCCTCTTTCAGGAGGGTGCCTTAGACATATTTACTGTAATCAACTCCCTCTGCCATAGCAGTTGACTAAAAATTCTCCATAAATTTTACTTCAATGGAATATCTTCTGAGAGCCAAAAGAGATAAGCAAAAATAATTTTCTAAGCCTGTGTTCTACAGAAAGCTGTTTCCTCTTTTTACCTTTTTCATTGCTTTGGACCTGATGATGTACCTATCATTCATAGTGGTGGGAATTTACAGGCTCAAGTTTCCTGGGAACGTACAGTGCTGCTATTCATCTCTTGCTGGTGATGTACACAGTTCTTTCCTTTGCAACTACTCTATCACATTCTCACATGATGGGCTAACCTGTACCTGTAAAACAGACCAGGGAACTTGTCATGCACCAGACCAGGGCAGGAGGGCTCTGGAGATTTCCTTCTCCTGAAGGAATGAGTGACTGGGCAGGAAAATGAAGAATTGGAGTTTGTTGCCTACGAATTCTGGGGCTGAAAATAAAGAAACCAATGCAATCCCTAAAGAAGAGAGACAGAACAAAGGATTTATGTAGATAAATGTCGTCTCCTTATCCTGTGGTCAGATGTCTTTTTACTTACTGGTAATTTAAAATAATTTTTAAAAAGTGTTTCTGACTATGTCACAAGGTCCAAATTTCCAAATTGTAAAAGCTGTAATTATTAAGCAACATTATTGTACCTATTTTAAGTTAACCTTTATTGATTTGTGTTTATTAAGGATCTCACCCACTATATAATCAAATGCAAAGCATTGTAGAACACAGATATGAGAGGCAAATAAGCCAAAAGGAAATTTTTTCCTCTGTATTTTTTTCTTTACAGCTGAAAAAGCCTAACAGCTGTGCTTAGAATAAATGTCATTAATTTAGATTACTGTGAAGAAAAATAAAAGCCTAGTAGCACATATATCTCTCTGCTTTCTTTCCACGTGAATTCCAGAATGACAGAAATGTTTTTGTCCAAAATTTTGCCATCTATGGAGGAGATATTGCTGCAAAAACCAACATACCTCCACTGCTGGCTCTTCTGTTGTTTGCAACCACTCACTGACAACATTAGGATTGATCTGTAAAAAGATCAACAAAACTATAAAGATAGCTGCCAGTGGTGGGTCTCAATGAACCATTTTCTTCCTTTCAATGTCTTTAAAAATAAAATTCAATGATGGATCAACGTGAGGTCATAGGGCTCTGGAATACATGACTTCTAACTTTCCCGAATGATCTCAGCATTTTGCAGTATTTTTTTATTTTTTTTTTTACTTTCCTGCTGAGAATCATAAGCAACATAAAAATTAAGATGTCTAAAGGGAAACTTAATCCAAAATGGGTGACTGATACCTGATTTTGTTTCTGTCAAGCAAGAACCTACCACTGCCACTTTTATTCATGTCAGTGGCATCGATGGTACCACTTTTAGAACAAGGTCATATTTAATGCACATCAGGCAAGGAGACTCAAACCTTTTCAAAGTCTAGACTTCATATGTGGAAAGTATTTTTTAAATGCTGTTCATTACAGCATTTCATTACGGCATGCGTGTAACTTATTTAATGTAGGATGAAATTAATCTCAGTGTATAGAATCCACTAGTTTAATTTCCATTAGATTCCTTTTTCACCCCTATTTCTTAATAAAAGTCAGATTTTGCCTGTCATAATCTTTCAAAGCACTTACTTGTACATTGCCATACTTACCACAGCTGTCCCTTGTGTGTATCAAATGCAATGTGCTACTGCCTGCATTGTCTATATCTCAGATAAAATGTCATGCTGCTGCTGCTGTGCAGCCTGTCACCTGTGCTTAAGTACTTCCCTCTCATGGAGCTCACCTCTGACTGCATCTTGGCAGCTGCCAAATCAGTCTTACAGGAACTGTGACAAGAACTGTGATATGGAGCAAAATTTGTAAGACATACCAAGGACAGAAACAAACAAACAAAAAATTGTGTATGAATCCACTGCTAACATAGCACCAAAAAAAAAAAAAAAAAAATTGCCTTTAAGCTGCAGTTAAACTATCATATCAAGTAAAAGAGGTACTGAAGTAATACTGAACATTAATTTATGAGCACAGCTCCAGAATTTTCACCCTTGCTAAGTCCTACATTGCCTTTGCCTAGCTCCTCCAAATTTTGCCTTTATCAGGTCAGGCCTGACTTGTCATGTGACAGAAGCAAGACATGAATTAGTAGCCTAGTGGTTTGGAATACTGTTCCTGGAAAAAAACCTGTCATATTTTTGCCTGTAACATGCCAATGTTTTGGTTTGTTCTCATCTTATCTTCATTGATATTAATTAATGAATCCTCTAAAAACTAGAAGAAAAAAAAGTTACAAACTTCCAAAAAACTGAAACATTTCCCCTTGAAAATTCTGGATTGGAGTTTTCTGGCTTAAAATCTTGCTGCTCTAAAAGTAATGCAAACATGTTTGAATTAAACACCTGCTAATCTTACTGGTCCTTTAATTTCATTAAGGAAATATTGAAAGAGATGTGTTTTACCTTCTAGATCATCAGTTCTCATGTTATATTACATACACACATATATTACACATGCTGAAAGGCAGGTGACCCCAATTTTTTGTATAGCAGCATCTCATTCTCTTGCATTACACATCTAACTATTGAGTCTAAGGTGAGACTCATTAGATTAAATGATGCCTACAGTGTTTATATCTGAGTTTTTCACCCTGGATTGCCTTTATCAGTGGAGAGATATTGGCCATTTGTTTGTAATTAGTTTGGCCTGCTTTAGATAGCTGCCTTAAGATGCTATAAATTGTTTCCATTTCCCTGCAACTGCTCTTATGTGAGAAGATGCTGAGTCTTGGTGGTGACATGCCCTAGGTGACTCATCTCCATTCTTCCTTCAATTTCAGCTATGAGTTAGAGCTGCAAAAAGAAGATTAAGCAACTTAATTGGGCAGAAGAAGTGATCTCTCTTTTGAGGCTCTCAAAGGGTCTGACTTTATTCCATATAACCAGTGTCCCCACTTAATTCAGGAACAGGAATTACAAAATTTAGTTGCAAGGAAGATGTCATGGATAAGTAAACAGAAGAATTTTACTTCTGGGTTCTCTCTGAACACAGATTGCTCAAAAAGCAGCAGCTGACTGAAACATGATCCCACAGGACTTGCAAATGTGGCTTTGTGGTTGGGGACCCAACCAGTCCTGTGTCACAATACACCTACAAAAGGAACAGACAAAACCTACTTCAGATGGATTTGTACAGTGATAGGTTTTATGAAGATAAGGTCATCTCCACACTTGGAGAAGCCAGAGGCACAAAAGCAAGCAGGAGGTTGAGTTCCTCCAGGCTGGCCTCTCACAAGGCATCTCAGAAGGGTGTCAGCCCCTCAGGCTATGACTGAGATCCATCAGGAGATGTCTCCAGGCCTCCTTACAGACTGGCAGTGGATATTGCCACAGAGGTGGGGGATTCAGTGCAGGATGCAGGAGGGAGCATTTGGATTGTACAAGACTATTATTAGATAATTAGAGGACAAACCAAAGGAAAGGAAACGGAGAGTTCTGGGTAATTTGTGAAGTAACAAGAATGGGAAAACAGAGAAATAAAGAGATAAAAAGGACCAGGTATGTCTCAAGCTACACTTCAATATGCTTCATTGGCCATACTCTCTGTCTGATCACCTTGATCTGTCCTGTATTCACATTAGGTTCTGTTTTTTACTATTTTTCTCAGTAAGGCTCTTTATTTTCAACATGCATATGTACATGAAGACCTGAATGTCATCAGACAGAACTGGGGAGTGCAGGTCAGAGGAGCCACATATCTCCTGTGCCAGCAACTTGCAATGTTGGAGTGGCACCTGCTGGAATGTGTTCACCAGCTAACATCCGCCTGGACTAGCTGCTGGGTGCAACCGAGGGTTGGGGCAGATGTAGAGAACTGGGGGGTCTAAGAGGATACAGGTGGCTAAGCCAGCAACTGGGGAGACTACAAAATTTAGGGGTCAGACTCGTCAGCATCTTGTGTCTTTATGTACCAAGAAACTGGGAAACCAGGCAAACCAGGGCCCGTGTAATGTGTAGACTGGGCATCTAAAGGAGGGATCCATCCTGTGTGGATAAAATGCCTATCAACAGATCTCCATCCTAAGCTGTTGGAGGTGGAAACACAAAAGCTGTCTGTGCTACCTGTACTTGTGTGAGTGCTTCTGTCTTTGCTAATTGGTGTGGCCAGCCACGTAAATATGTACATATGTATTGTGGAAGAGCACACACATGACTCTATGCCTACCAAGGACACATGCTTGGCTCAATCTGCCTGCTGGCTGGACCTGGCACCATGGCACTGTGGCAGCCTCATCTCTGCCAGACTATGGGATTCAGAGACTTGCAGTGAATTTAATATGCATTTGACTTTATGTGTTACTTAAACGGAATGTTATAAACAGTTATGAACTTACAGAGAAATGTGAGGAACAATTTCAGTGCTTTGGTTCAAAAGAGAATTTCTCTTGTATGAGAGACAATTTCCTCAAATATCAAAACTCAAGGGGTTCCTTCTGTGTTTTATAATACTTCTGTTCAAAAGCTGCAATCTCTGAAAGACCTAGTTTTGAAGTGTGGGAATGAATTTTGTACTCTATTTTCAGTGAAATAACTTTTGGTATTGGATAAAGCTGTGGACAGCCACTTCTTCAGTTTTTGCTATGCTGGTCATAAGTGTGGAATATTTGTGTAAACATTAAATGAGCCATAGAAGTTTGGCGTTTGAAATCGAAAGGGGAAAACTATCTTGAGGAAAGGAAAAATTGCGCAGAGAGAGGATTTTTAGTATAACATTAAAAAACCCCTAAATCTATTTGCCATTTGAAATTGCATCAAGCTATATACTGAAGACTTTCTAAAAAGAGAAATCTATTTCTGTGTCTATGTATTTTAGGTTTTATACCACACCCATGATAATTACAATTTGGCATATTATGTTACTGAAGTTGGCTGTTACAGTTATGTCTAGAAAAAATAAACAATCAGAACAATCATTTCCATATCTTCTTTCAGAATAAGAAAGGAAGCATTCTATAATAGCTGCACTGGGAGATTTTGTCCATTTCTTGCATTATATGTTATATGATGAGACTGATATGACCGTAGTGTTTTCAAAGTTTCCTTGAAAGATATACCAATAGGAAGTAGCAAGCTACAGCCACCTGGTTTGGGTGAAAACAGAAACAAGGATGAGAAAAACACTGGCTTAGTTAATATAATTTGATTCTTTTCTCACTGTTATTCAAAAATATATGTAGTTAATTATTTTGACATGATGGGAAGTCATTCAGTACTTAAAATCATCAAAATGGTCATATTAGGCTGAATCCACATGCATCTACCAATTTCCTAACAATGTCTAGCAGAGGAAGAATAAATGTATGTAATAATTCTTAGTAATGCAAGTCCAGGCTGTAGCAGAGTGCAGGGAATTCTAAACTCACGGACTAATCACTCTCCTTGATAGCTCCTGATGGATTTGTCTTCTGTGAATGTATTTCATTGTTCTCTGAATCCATGCAAATATTTGGCATCCACAAAATCTCCTGCCAATGACTTCCACATTTTCCATTTTATATCAAGACTGGAGAGGCCACAGTAACTTTGCTTTGGAGAATGGATCACTACGAAAAATTAAAGCAATTTGAGAACTAAAAGGTAGACATCAATAAAGTAATTTACAAATAATCTAGTAAGCATGGGCTTTGAACCTTGCCTCTGTAACCACACTGAAGATTGCCTTTGAAAAAATATGTTTGTTTAAGTTTGACTGGCCGGAGCTACATGATGCCACATCACCATTAGCTAAGTGCACAACTTCATTTAGAAATGCTTCCCTATAATCTGACTAAGAATACACAGACCCTCTGCAGACAAATCAGGAACAGAACTCAGCCTTCCTTAAGCTCCATCTCTGTTTGTGTGATAAAATCCCCAGTCCCTTTGTTCAGTGTCTGCCACAGTTAATTTACTTTTGCCACATCTTGCTCTCTAGTGTTTGTTTGTATCAGATTTAGTTGTAAGCAAGCAGAGTATTTATTACTCCAAATACTTTATGAGGTATTGCTAGGCAGAGAAGTCCTTGAATGCAAGCTACAGTTCAGGTAAATTTGTATTCATTTTTTTGAGGAGAAAAATGGCCTTCATTTCTGGTTGATAGAATTTATCTATGAGATGTGAAAATCACAAACATATTCATCACAATCCTTCCTTTTCTGGTCCTGTTAATGGATATGCATTCTCACGGTGATTGCATCCCTTTTCTATCAATTTATATAGAGAAATGATGTGTTCTTTTCTATTAAATATTCTGGAAAAAACCCCGTATTTCCAAACTCAAAATCCTTCTCATACTATAATGAATCTATTTTATTACTGTTGGAAGTACACAACAATATGTCTATTATATTAAAATTCAGTGCAAAATATTATTTTATTAAAATATAGCATCTGCTACTAAAGCAATATTCACTCTTACAAGGAAAACAAAGAACCATGTACCTGTGACATTGATTTAATATTTGGAGTGACAAAGAATTTCCTTAAAAGGAAAGCGTAAATTGTTAAGGACTAAAAAAGAAATAAGGAAAAAGACCATCACTCTTCCCACTTTTCCATTTACAACAATAATTTGTGTCTTTTAAATAATGGTACTTCACTGCATTTCAACATACATTTGCGTTCAACATACGCATGTTCTTTTCCTCTGCATCAAAAGTGTTTCTTATTTTAGTTCAGAACCATAGTCACATATGCCACAGAAATCTGCAGGCTTGGAGTGGGAGTAAGTTACATGCAATTATTTCTCTCACCTCCACCTCTTTGGACATGTTCATGACCATCCACTGGCAATGCTACCCTTCATGACCAGGTGAAAAGCTGCACTGAAAACTGTTTGTTTTCTGATCCAATCCAGTGCTGCCAGTCAGTAGCTCCAGTGATGTCCAATAAAACCTAAGTTATAAAATGCTGTGATAGTTATGAGAAATTTTTTTCTTTTGTGGGATTATATTATTTTCCAGATAGAGGAAAGGAATTTCTGCGTAAACAGTTTATTGGAGGTTAACACATTTAAAAAAAAAAAAGGAAAACTCAATCTTGCTCTCTCTGATGGGTGTCAGAGGGCTTAAGCAGTGTCCAGCTGAGTTAGTGTGATGCAGAATCACACTTCCTCCAAGCTAAACCAAGAATGTGATGGTGGTATAGGGACTACTGTGTTCTGAGCCATATTCTGTTAGTATATGTAACAGGAAGATCAGATAGCTGAGGAGTGATAAATATTAGTAATGGATTCATCCTCTGGAATCCTCTGGAATCTGGAAGGGCTACAGCTGCCTGGCCAGCAAGGGTACTGAGGCTGCAGTATTTGCTTCCACAGCATCAGTCGGAAGGAGTAAAAGGAAAACTTGACAGTGTAAACTGACAGCTGCTGACTCCAAGCTTTTAGGAGCCTAGCAGGTGCTGTGCTGAGCAGCACACAGTGGCAGTGGGAGAGTACAAACAAATGGAATGAACCAGAGAGTAAAAATTGCATGCGGTGTCTGAGAAAGGCCACTGATCCAAATTATTGCAGTGAAATGGATGTTAAGTGCTGCAGTAGTATAAAGCAATCCTATTTTGCCTTACCAGCAGATATCACGTAAGAATACAGATCCCTCACTGGCCTTCAGAGCCCAGAAATGGTACTCACAGTCAGTGTGTAAGGACATATAAACAACAAGATGGAGAAAAGCCAAATAGATATTTATCTGACAAAATATTCTTGAGATTATGTATAGCCACATTTTCCCAGTGATCCTGGAGGATTAATTTTTCTTTCTCTTTTCCCATCCCTGAGTCAGAGCTTTGGCATGCCATACAAGACTGGAGGTATAGCACAGTGCAAGCAGAAAAAGTATATACACTCCAGGCCAGAAAGACTGTAATTGTAAGCAAATATTTTGGGACCTGTCTTTGGTTGATACTGGCCAGTATCTAAGCACCAGCACAGCCACTTGCTAAGCCCATCTCCCTGTCCTCAGAGAAATAGGGACAAAATAAGAGCAAAAGAGAGAAAACTTGTAGGGTTGTAGGAAATTTTAATAAATTAAGGAAAGAGGTTTTTTTCTTGCATGGAAGAAAACCCATGAAAGAGATGCAGAGGCAATCATTCAGCACCTCCATAAGCAGACCATAGTTCAGGCAAGTCTGCAAGCGCTGTTTCATTGATGAGCACAGTTGTGTTTCCTCCCAGATTCTTGCCCAGACCCAACCTACCCTCTGCAGAGGCCAGAATAAATTAAAGAGAAAGCTTTGGTGCTGCACGTATACTGCTCAGCAGCAGCCAAAACACTGATGTGTTATCACCATTGTGTTAGTTACAAACCTAAAACACAGCACCATACAGTATATTATGATAAAAGTTAGCTCCATTCCAGCCAGACCCAGTGCAGAATCATCCGGCTTGTTGCAGGATGCTGATGTTGCTCTTCAGACTCTAGCTAGCCCTACCCGCACCTGACTTGGTGTTCAGGTCCATTCCTAATTTAAGCAAGATGGAAATTTAAATATCAGGAAAAATGGTTGAATTTATCAGTCTTTTTTTGGGGGTGGGGAGACTTCTTCAGAGCCAGATGTGGCCTCTGGATGTCTTTGAAGAAGCTGACTGAAGATAGTAGTATCAGAAATAACCTGGCAGTGTCTCAATTTAAAAATATGTTTTTTCACCCTGAATTCTTGTTTTCTAACACAGTTCAAGGCAATATAACTTTTGGTACTGTATTTCTCACGGACATCCTTGCCAGAACTACTTTATTAACAAGGTCATTTGTTATTAGTCATATGGTCATATGTTCACTTCTTTCTATGGGAATATCTGAAAAACTGCCCATGATCCAGGCTCTTCAGAGTAGCCCTGGCTTTCCTGGGGAAGGGAAACTCTGCAGGCATCCCTGAATATACACAAACAGGCTTCATCCATCAGAGAGAGCGCTGATTGGGTTTGGAGGGGAGTGAGAGAATTATCTCACACAATAAGTTCACACTGCAGATCTCTGCCTACCAGCTGCCTGCATGGGAAGGAGGGCCCAGAGATACTCAAGATTAGCACATCTCCACATCCACCCACCCTGGGAATTAAAAGACAGACAAAAGGCTCAATGGACATCTATCATCTTTGCAGTCAGGCAATTCATTATCACTCTCTCCCTTTTCCCACACTACTCCATGCTCTTCCCTCTGCCCTTCCACCCTTCTTAAAGAAGCAGACAAGGTGGCTCACCGAGGTGCTCTTAGGGACTTCAGGCCCAGTGTGCCCTGTCTCAAGGTTATTGTTTCTCCCCTGTCTTCTGCAGATTGGGCTGCCAGGAAAGGCAAGGAGCTGTTCACTTAAGTGAAAGTCCACTGTGGTTGACAACACTTTTCTCCTTCCACCATATATGTGTCAGACTAAAGACTCTCTAAGATGTCTGTTTACATAGTATTTCTAGAAGTTTAGAAATCTTTATCTTAAACACCTTATAAATTTTATTCTCATTGATTTTTGTTCCTTGGCACCTAACTATTAAGTCCTGTTCTTCATGGTGTCTGTGTAGATGTGGAATAGAAAACTGTTTTACCCACGACTTTCACCTATCTTCTCTACTGATAAAGGTAGAAAATGTCCTTGATGGCACATGTCAGGTCTCTTGTCTTTTCTAAGGATCTAAACTTTCACCTTCTATCTATCAACACAAAAGGCATGCTCTAACTTGAGAACTGTTCCTCAAGAGCTAAGGAATCTGAAGCAACCAAGGCAAGTCTTGTGTCAGAAAAGAGCACAAGCAGCGAGTACCAACTGGATTTAAGCCTTATTCCTATAAATACTTCTGCAAACATTTTAATTCTGCTCATCCACTTAAAATTATTCACACATGTAAGATCAGGACCTTACACTATAAACACTCAGGGAAAATAAACAGACACTAGGATTTTTTGTTTGGTTTGTTTTATAATTACAGACCAAAGATTCTGGGTTAAAGGAATGATAGAAATAATAATAAGAATAAAAAAAGTTATACTTTCTTTATTAAAGGAAATTATTTGAACATCAGGAAATTAACAGTGAATCAAAGGAATTCTCAACTTCCACATAATCTATTATTCGCTCAAGGCACTCATTAATTCTCAGCTTTGACTCCTAAAATTTGTGAAAAATGCCTCAGATACTATTTTGCATAACAGCATTTTCCATTTCTCTGAGAAAAATCTGTTTTCCAATTCACTAGAACACAAACATGCACTGAAATGCCATTCCTTAGAAGGCAAACCAAATAACAAGACACAGTGCTAGTAGCTGTCTTTTACAGACAATAGAGATTGCACATTGAAGGTTTAAAAGACATGTATAGCCCTGCATCACCCCCACACTGGTTGTCTTCTATAACTCCTTTTAAGCTTCCTTAACTTAAAACACCTTACAAGCCAGTGACAAGAATATATTGCTATATTCAGTATATTAGGTAACATTAAATATGCAGTAATTTTAATTTTAACAATAAAAACAATATTTAAAACCATGAGAAAACTTCTAGCACTCTGACCTTATATTTCTTGTGATTATATCTCTAAAAATCTTTAGCACATTTTTATAGACATTATAGAAAGCCAATGCTTTTCATTTTAGAGTAAGTAATGACATTAAGGGGTTTCTGTGGACATCAGATTGGGAGATTTACAGTGATTACAAGTGGAGTAAGCCTGTGTTGTATCTTCTAACAGTTCATTTTCTTTATTAAGGGACATAGCTTTCCTTTAGAGATTGCAAAGCGTGGGTTAGAAGCAGGCATCATGTTCCTCTCCTTGCAGATGGGGAAACTGTAGAAGAAAGAGGTAAAAGCCACACCTAAACAGACAATCTAAATAAGGCTCCAACATAATACTAAAATTCAATCTTCTATAACAAAAGACAGGGTGGTTTTAAACCTATCTCACCCACAGTTCAGGGGTCAGCACAAGCTTTGATCCATTAGTCAGGAGGTCTTGCATGTTTTGACAGTTAAAAGAATTAAATAGTAAAGATATGGTTTATTCTAGTTGGCTTCCTTGGCAGAAAATTATCTTGTGCAGTTTTAATTTATTACTGAGCAGATAGCCCAAAGTAACATTCCCAAAATCATCGCTAGACAACCAAGGAAAGGTAAGACAGCAAAACAAAGATCTTCCAAATATTAGGTATTAGGTGAAGAACACTACCACTAAACTATTTTTAATCTAATTATTTAATCTAAGGTGTTGTGGTTTTTTTGTGGTATTTAAAAGAAACTATCTTTATCTATGGAAAAGGACTTTTTGATTTTACTGAAAGCTTCACCTTACCCAGAATAAGCAAAGAAAACTCCAAAGAAAATTAACTGAGTCCAAATAAGTTAAAAACAGAATGTTTATGAGAATGATTTGGTCAATTCATCAAAGGGATTTGAATCAGGCAGATTCAATCAAAATTAAGCTTTGGCAGAATTTTTTCTAATTTTTATATTAATCACAAATGGGATATATAGTTCCATATTTGTGTCTAGAGATGGACTGGTTTAAATAAGAAGTGAGGACAGAATAGAAATTATTTCTTTTTTATTTTTAATATATATAGAGATATTCAAGTACACCAAGGCAAACACAGCAGCTAAAGAATTATTACTTTTTTTAGAGTAACAAATTGTACTGTGGAAATTTTTCTGTGTTAACATATTTCAGTAATTTTCCTGATAAATAAATAATATTTACAGTACCATTTGAACCGAGGCATGCCTGTTAATTTTGTTATTCATAAATATAAAGTCTATTAAAAAAGAGACTTGGGGCATTTTCTCCTTTTGATTCTTAATTGCAAGTGCTTATGAAATATAATATTCTTATGGTGCTGCTGTTATTCTTTCAGAGCTCAAGATACTATAATTTTCTTTAGTAGAGAGTGTTACAATATTTATTGTTTGTATTCATAGAGTTAACAGCATCTGACTCTGTCATATATATTTTTCTAAGCTTCTCAGGTCTTGAGTCATCAAAATCACCCAGGGAGAGATTTACAGTAAATCAGAGCAGACACTTTCTTCTTGCTCTTCCCTTCTAACTGTCTTCTGTAAGTCTTATTTAAATGTGTTTCTGGAGGTAATTTTTGTGTGGGTATATTTAGTTCCCTTTATATTTTCAGCAATCTTGATAAAATAAAAGCTCCCTCTTGCACAATAAGCTTGTATTTTCTGTACTCAGAAGCGAAGTGTAGCACTTAGACCTGGACCAATTGCATTGGTTTGGAAGATATTATATGTTACTTATTTATTTAAGCCCAAAGAGAACCTGAGACAATCTACTAAGGCCATAAATTAGAAATGCTCTTGGCCAAATAAATCAGGACTTACACATTTATCTTCAGTGAAATTACTCCAGTTTCACACTAAAGAGAAAATGGCCAGATTTTGGCTGCCTAACTCCATGTTGTTTCTTACCTGAGTATATCAGTGCTATAGTTACAGCTTTAAGAATTTTTAGGAGACATAAATGTGAGGCAGGAAATTTCAAGATCAATTTACAGCAGTGACATGTTTTCTTAGCCTATGTTTTGTCAAGCAGATGGAAAGAGCTTGGGGAGGGCATGAAGTTCAGTCATGTCTGGATAAAAGCATTAACTGCAAAATTGTTACAGATCCTCAGCATCTTTTGTAGGTGGCCTTTTTCTTTTACACGTGATTTTTAAATGAAAGAATATAATCCTGAGAAATGTGGGTTGAGTTTTTTATTTGTATATGTAAGGAGAGGCAAAATAATGCACCTTTGGGAAAAAAATCCCAATACTTCTGAGTTATTTTCTTCCTACATCTGTGAATGGATTAACGACTTCAGAAGTGTCTATAGTTCCTCTGTGTCCTGGTTCTGGCCAGGACAAAATCAATTTTATGCAGTAGGCAGGATGGAGCATGCCTAGGACACAGAGGTTATTCTATATCACCTCACATCTATGCCAGGGATGGCTAAAAGGACCTCTCTTCTGCTTGAGTAAAAATGGTGGAGGGAACTCTCTGGAACTGTCTGTTATTGGGATTTTTTTTGGTGTGAATAATTTTTTTTCCTTGTACCATCTGTCATTTGTATTGTTATTGTTTGTTATCTTATTTCTTTGCTGTTTCCAGTAAGTTGTTCTTATCTGAACCCTTGATCTTTGCCCTCCAATTCCCTTCTCCATTGCACCACAGCAGTGAGGGGGAGAGGAAAGTGGGGAAGAGAGAGTGATGTGTGATTTGGAGAGTCTTAGTGGGTGGACTGAATTGAGGAGTACAGCTCCTAAACCACATCATTCAGGTGAGGGTTGGGTGGAGTTTGAGTGCTTTAAGTCAGCTGTACCACCCTTGAAATCTCAATTCAGATGACCCCAGGGATTGTCATCAAATCTCCTCATGAACTTTTTGCCAGAGACTCCAGGAAGGACCATTATTCACTGGATGTAGTGCACAACACATTTTTCACATCTTATCCTGTCTTTACTAGCCCAAGGGCTACTGAATGACCAATCTCCTGTTGAATTTTTTCAAAAAATTATTGTTCAGGATCCCACTTGAAATCATTCTGCTTCCATGTAATTTGATAGAGATGGTTTACAATCTGACTATAATATAGAATATGCACCCCCAAAAACCCACAGTACCTAAAAAAAGCCTGATTTTCCTTCTTGCTGGTTGGTGGGGACATAGCTGCTACTTCATTGACAATGTCTATTGGAATCTGATGGTGTTCATCTTGCCATTTTGCTCCTAACAACTGAATTTTCTGGGCAGGTCCCTTGACTTTACTTTGTTTTTCTAAAAACTTTCTAAAAAACTTCCTAAAAAACTTCCTCTGCCCCACATAATGACATCATCAATATATTGCAAGTGTTATAGAGCCTCTCCATTTTGCAGTGCAATCTGGATCAGTCTCTGGCAAAGTACTGAGGCTGTAATTCTACCCCTGGGGCAGCTGCTTCCAGGTGTACTGGATACCCCTCAAAGTGAACACAAATTGTGGCCTGGATTCTGATGCTAAAGGAATGGAGAAAAATGCATTAACAGTGATGTTTTGCTGCCTTAAAATCCAGTTCATACTGAAGCTCCAGCATGCCTGGCGCAGCAGCACTCAGTGGTGGTGTGACTTTGTTCAGCCCACAGTAGTCTACTGTCAGTATCCATTCTCCACTGGACTTATGCACAGGACATGAAGGACTATTGAAAGGTACCAGCTGCTACCTTCCCTTCGAGCTAGCATGGGAGAGGGAGCAGTGGGGTGGTTCCAGGTCTGAGCTGGAGGGAGGGTTTGGGTAACGCTGTCTTCAAACAGAGGGAGTGCTCGGATGTCATGGCTGTGGTCAGGTTGGGCTCTGTGGTGAATCACTCTCTCTCTTTTGGAAACTTTTGTTATTGATATTGCAGCAGTGATAGTTGGCAAAAGATCCTAAAATTTTTTAAGATAAATTCACAGAGAACATTTGCCTAATAGCAGTGTTCAAGTATGACAACTGATTTTCTTGCATGTTGACCTGTTGGGCTGAAACACTACCCCCTGGACTTAAAACCACTTTACAAATGTCTCTGTATTCATTAAGTTAGGGTTCACAATATGTGATGCGTGTTTGTTTGAGGTAAGAGAACAAAAGAATCTGTTGCATGGAGGCTGAAGGAGTCATGAAGGCAGAGATGTGTGGAGAATGAGAGGGGTTGATAGATACAGAGGTGTTTGAATGTCTAGTCAAAGGGAAATATTCCTTTTCTGAACTCTTTTGCCTCTTCAATATTACTTTACCTTTGGGATGAAAAAGAAAGATGAGGTAGAGAAAAAAAAATTGGTTAATATTATACACATCAGAAAATGGTTTAAAGAGGATATCCTCTCAAATTTACTGGGTAAGAGTATAAATTATTAGGACTTATAGCCTTTCTATTCTATTCTATCATTATGTGCTTGGAAGCAAAAACATCAGGCCAAAAACTGGTGAATGTTCAAGATGAAGAAGAATATAGAAGAGAGGGAAGAGAGGAACAATGCACAGATGGGGAAGGGGCATGCAGCTGCCTGGCCCAGCAGTAGGGGAAAGCAGAAGATAACACTGTAAAAAGCCTGACACAAATTTGTTTTGTCAGATGTGCCTCTGTAGCAGGAATCAAAGGAATTCAAGTGCTTCATCTTTCTTTTTCTTGATGCACTAAGCCTCTCTCTCTTCTGGCACATTATTTTCTAGGGGTACCCCAAAGGTGAGCCCTTTGTTTCAGTGGAGCTCCAAAGACCCCAGGATCCTACTGCTCATAAATTACTTTATTAATCCAGCACATATACTGCTAGCTTGAGTGCATATACATTAGTCTTGCTAAAAACCTTTATTTTAAAGAAAGAAAAAAGATAAAGAACAACAAATTAATCAAACCTCAGTGATTATATTCCAGCTGCTGAGCTCCTAGTAAAATTCTCAGCACATGTGTTCACATTTTCCCATTTGTTTCAGGATTTACAGTGAAGAGGGGACATAACCTGAGTGATGAAACTCCATTTTTTCTAATGAGTTACATATGTTTTGCATGAATGCTGCATTAAATGCATGATGTGATTAGGTTGATGGGAAGTATATAGGTATATAATATAGAGATATATCTTGCCAGTAGCAAGATTTCTCTCTTCACAGTACTGTTTAATACTGTGAAATATTAAAAGGAAGAGAAATACAAACACATGTCTGACCTGTACCCAGTGCTGCTCTTTATTAGTAATCAGATCATTGACTTAGATTTCTTTGAAGCTCTTCACGTTAATGACAGAAGCAATACAGACGCACACTGACATGAATTGTTCCCAAGAAATTTCCTGAACTCAGTGAACTTGTCCAAAGGAGGAACAGCAGAAGGTATTCAACCTATATTCCCGGCTCATCTGTTTTCAGCTGATGTCTGAGACACTTGGGAAGATTTTCCTCGGTTCTGTCTCTAAGGACAAGGAATAAAGAGAATATAAAAGAATCTTTTACGCAGCGTTTAGCAGCAGTTCCTAGAGTAGCAAGCGGTAAGATATATTCTCTTTTGAACAGATTTCCAATAAATCTGGAAAGGCACAGGGGGTAGAAGAGATCAATGAACCATGCTGAGTTACAGAATGACCTTACAGCCCACAGGAAGAAGATCTCATTGGTGTTTATTTTTAGATGACAACTGTGTTGGACTGACTTTTCTTTCTTGGCAAATTCACTAAGAACAGAAGTGGTATAAATAACACCTATGGTGATTTTGAATATAGAAGAAAGGAATCCAGTGGGGCCTCCAGCCTCCTGTTAATATATACATTGAACCCCAGTTAACATCATTGAAAATTTTAACCATTTGCAGCGGTTAAAAATCAATCTTATGCCAACGAAACAGCACCACTATCTATTTTGCATTAGGTTAGTAGCAAAAGCTTGCCTCATGAACAAGCATATGTCTCAAGGTTTTTGGAAAGAGCCACAAAAAAGAAAACATCAGGTGCAGCAGCAGTTGGCAGTGACACAGGTTTTCACTGAGCCTTTAGAAAGACAGTGGAAGGGGGGCTAGTTTCAGAATAAAATGTTATATAAAAGGAAAAGAATAAAAAAGGGATACAGAATAAATTCCATAACCACATTTGAACAGTGATTGTTTCCCTATTTATTTAGGCAATTTATTTTTGACAAAATATTAAGAGTGACAATATCTACTCTCATGGAGCACAGACTGTGTTTTGTTTGTGTGAGTACTGTGAAAAGTCCACCTTAATTTTCCCTAAATGAGGACCAACATCTTGACAGTATACTTTCTATGATGTCTGTTTTTATTAATTTCTTTTTTCTGAACCCTCAACTCTAGGAGTTTCTTTTTTGTTGGTTTTATTACTTGGAATCTTAGTTTTCATTAAGTAGTAATGAAGTACTAAGTGCTTATGCTTGCAGATTTCATGCTGAAAATGTGTCCTGATCTTACCTTTTCATTTCAGAGAAAAAAAGAAGAGGTGATGAAAAATATTATCTTACACTCTTATTTATTCTTTATTATTATTGTTTAGAATTTAGCTACAGCTATAATGTTTTTACTCTTATTTAGATAGATCATGATGCATGCCTATTTCTCTGGTAAAAATTCTGAATGCTTTCAGTAGCAGTACTGTGTTTTTCCCTGTTTAGCATATTCTGTTATAACAAGCACCATAAAATCAGAGTGTCTTGGCTGTACGTTGAGTGTTGTTGTGATGGAGATGATGAAAAGAGGAATAGCTGCCTGGTGAATACAGATATCTGAGCACTGACTGAGCATGGACATGAACACTGCCCTCCTTAAGGAGAGTGAGGAGGGCTCAGGCACGGCAGGAGCAGCTGTCATCATGGCTGCTGACCTGGAACACTGCTTCTTGAGAGGGGGAAACACTGCAGCTCTCTGTATCTTCACTATGACATATTTGCATTTAGGTATGGATTGTCAAAGACTTAAATATCTGACCCCCCCAATAGGTTTCCAAACCTTTATTGGTTGAAGTGAGCATCCACGAAAGCCCTGGGACGTTACCTCACAGAATTTTTTTTGTGTTTCCTGTTTCAGTGACATATCCCACAAGACAACTATTAAGTTTGATAAAAGATGAGGGGAATTTCCTCCCTTCATTTTGGAAATTAGTCTGAGAAACAGAAGAAGAGAGGAATAGTCCATAAAGTGCTAAATAATTTATTAAGTCTTTGAGAAAAGAATATAGAAAGTGAGAGAGGAAAATAATGTATTTTTCTTTCTATATATATATTTCTTGCTAAAATGCTAGTAGCATATGAGAGTCATTCTGTGAAGACATAAAATTATGATCCAATTAAAACCAGATGACAGGAAAAAAAGAGTCATTTTGAGTCTAGACTTAAGCTTAATGACTCAAATTCATATAAACTCAAAATCAAATATGCTGACATAGAGCATTTTTCCACTAATTCAAGAGTAAACAATCTATTTGTGCTTGAAATGAGAGCTGAATGTGTTACATGTATTTTGCATATTTTTTTCTGTTTTTTATTAAAATACAGAATGAGAAATAAAGGAAAAAAATGTTCTAAAGAAAAAGAGTGAGAAAAAATTGAAGATGTGTTCTCTGTACAAGACAATATAAAATCTCATATTAAATTGTTATACAATTTAATTATAAATCAAAAAACCAAAAATATTCTGTTTATGGTTCTTGGTACATGCTGAATGGGATTTAAAATTCATTTATTTTATAAGATCATCCATACTCTTGTAAGGAGCTATCATGCTCTGCTAAGTTTTGTAGGATTTTAACAAATATTTATACACAAATTTAAATGCACTGCTTTGTTCTATGGAACTTTTCAGAAAGTTTCATCTTGCAAATCTGTTCAGATACAAACGAGGAAGTCCCACTACAGCTATAGAACTCCATTCAAAAATTTCATGGACATGAGCAGGAAAGACATATCAGGCTGCGAGTAAGTGTTATATAAGATAAAATGTTTTTGTGCTTCATTCCCAAAGCCAACAGATATAGTGCAGTTTGTGTCCATACAAACAAACTCCCATCCAGCCAAGGCATGTTGGTGACATCCAATTAGCTGACTTGGAACAGCTTCCAACATTTTATGCTTTAAAGCATTCCCAGACATGCTAGCTATCATAGTACTTTAATAGTTTTACTAGTTTGCCTGGATTAAATGTATAAGAAACCAGGCTCACAGGTTAGCAACATGAACGATTATATACCAGCATCCTACTCTTGGTTTTTTAATTTTCTGGAGATGTAACTGTAAGTATTAGAAAACTAATACAAATTATTTAGTTGGTTGAAGTACAACCACAGGGATTCACAATATTCAGAAAGTTATGGTTTCAGTACTAACTGGTAGCTTACAAAAATTTCACTTATTGTAAACACAGCAAATATAACTACAAGTCAGCAATACAACAATCAAAACCAGACAATGACTACAGGTAATTATAGCAACAGAACAATGAGAAATTGCCATAAGTTTTATGGCAGAGAATGGATGGATGGATGGATGGATGGATGGATGGATGGATGGATGGATGGATGGATGGATGGATGATGTGTCTATCTATCTATCTATCTATCTATCTATCTATCTATCTATCTATCTATCTGTCTATCTACCTATCTATCTTTGCATCCATCCCTAAATATAAGTAATGAAATTATAGAAAAAGCTTTGGCTATTTATGATAAACTCCCTAGTAAACAGTCATTAGCAGCATAACATTCTGGTTATGAGGCACTCTTCTGCCCAGATCTCTAATTCTTGTATCTTACAAAGGTCTGCAAGATGCCTGCTGTTGGCACTTAGAAGTCACAAGCATAATTCTGGCCAGTATTTCAAGCTAATTCAGAGAAAACACTGACCTTTCTCAGCTCGTGGCATCTGCAATGCTAATTCTTGTCTGCTAAACCCACACTGATGAATTTCTGAGTTTCTTTTATCTCCTTATAATTCTGTGACCCATGGGCCACATACATTCTCCGCTGTCCAGACTATCCTTCTGCTGTTCTGCTGAACCCATTCTAGTCCAAATACAAGAGACTGGGGAGCCAGTTCTTTGCAACGGGCTGATAGACAGTTTCTCTTTTCTTTCATTTACAGCTGTCTTAACCACAAAGTTATTGCATTATTTTTTGCTATGTTCTATTCATTATGCTGGCTCAGCAGCTTGTTAGTTCAGCAATTCTGTTATAGTCCACAGATATTTTAAGGCCTACCAGTTATGCTTACTCAGCCACTGTGTTAGCCTCTGTCCTATCTCAACCAATGTCAGATGCAGTTTTGCAGGGTTTAGCAAGAATTGTACCATTCAGTGCTTCAACCCCATGCACACAGAGAGATAAGTGATATATTGTGTCCCATCTTCACTCAGCAGTTGCCTCCCCAGCAAAAAACTAAATCTGCTAAAGTTTACTGGCTGGTATTATTGTAGTGGTTGCAGATTCCTTTCTCTGCCAGAAAAATCATGGATCCCCTTTGGCATTTTGGATTTCCTCTTGCTAGGCTACTCAGCCTTACCATTTTGGTTTCAGGTCTGCTCTCATATGTAGCCATACATAATAATTCTTAATCAACATCTTTCTGGGCCACCAGAACTCCTGTCAGCAAGCATATTTCAGGTGGGACTGTGGGAATGTCAGTATGGTCTTTTCCCTGTCCCTGCAGGAGGTTAGCCTTTGCTGCTCTGAGGCACATGATATCCACTTGATAACCTTATTTCAAAGCCATGCACAAGTAGCTTTGCCAGTTCTGAGGCAGGTGAGAATGATTGATCTCCACATTGAGAAATCTCCATGACTCCAAGGGAAGGTAATGGCAAGGTACATTGCTTACCACGATCACAGTGCTACCCAGGGCTCCACACAATGACCAAATATGCTGCCGTATGGCCAGCACCCAGGAAATCCTTCCCTATCCTGAAGGATTTATTTACTGGTTGATCAAAGGCTGGAGTAGGGCAGAGAGCAGATGGTGGCTTCGGTGGCTGCAGAGAAACAGCACCAGGATTAGTCCCAGTGAGAACCAGCAGAGTGACAAGCCAAGAGAAGGAGGATTTGATTGAAAAAAGCATTTCCACAGGTGACCTGCTGTAAAAATAGCATATGGTTCAGGAGATTGCAGGCTGCTATATGGATTTAACATGGTCTGTGCTCCTTGGCACCAAATGTAGAACAAAAGAATTACTGAAAAAACACTGAGAAAAAGAACATTCTGTGTGGGTTTCCAAAGGAACCAAAAAATAAAATAAAAATAAGAAAAGAAAATAGCTGAAGAGATATCCTAACCCTGGGAAGCTGTGATTTACTCATAGGATTTAAACTCTATACAAGTGCCTGAGAAACTTCAAATATTGAAAATGTTTTCAAATATTAATAAATAACATATCATATTTGTTCTACACTAGAGGAATAGTGTGACACCTGATATGGTTAAAATGTCTGCCCACACCTATATTTGAATACCAGATGTAAATTTTTTGTGTACTTTAAGCCACTTCTCAGGTCTGCATGTGCAGATGGAAGTCATAATTTTGTGTTTTAATTAAATATAGAATGTACACCCACTCTTTGCGCATTAAATGTTAATGACAAGAGCTTGACATAAGTGTATATTTATTTTTTTAATAAATGTGGTTCATGGATTTGAAGGCTGTGTTGACATCATAGACTATTTTCTTCCCAAGTTTTATTACTGTTTTTCCAACCTGTTTTATATTGCTCTAAAAGAAGACCACTGCCACTCCCAAGCACACTTTCTGCTGATGATTATAATCAAGTGTATAGCTGAGAGAAGACTGAAGTAAGCAAAGAGGAGAATATTTTTCCTGCAAAATTTAATTGTTGTTGAAGTTAATTAAATTAAAATGAAAGTCCTGGAAATCCTTATGCTGTACAGAAGTTTCTACTGAGATGGGTTTGCTCTTGGTCTGGTTTCTTTCTTACATACCAACTTCATTATGTACAACCTTCTTCACACATTTAAATCAGTTGGTTGCTCAATGTCACTGAGTTAGATTATAATCAGAAGAATGAAGCTTTTATAATGGTGTTTAGAACTTAAGTATTCCTCTAATTTATCTGCTTCCCATCAATAAAAGATTTTTCAGGTAGAGAAGTGATTAAAACTAAATCTCTTTTAAAATATTTTTATTTAAATGTAAGAACATTTAAAACCATTTCCTCCTCCTCCTGGGAAAAGAGTAAATTGAGCAGTATTCAAATGTTGAATGAATTTCTCATATTGCCCTACTGTTGGTTAAAAAAATAAATAATAACACAACAATTGTACATTTTCGAATAAGCTGTAGTGGTTAAAAAAAAAAAAACCCAAAAAGAATTCTGGAGTTTTGAAAAGGGTAACACTTAGAAAATAGAACAAAAGCAAGGCAAATCTGTGGTTGTCTGGTGAGTTTATTTGTCTTTATGAGAGCAGAGGCTTGAAGCATATCTCTAGTTTCAAGAGGAGAACATCAGTGAAAATACGACATCAGAGTGAAGAATGTTTGAGGAAAGAAAAAACAGACAGTAGAGGAAGTTGGGGGTCAGTGGAAGAGAAAGGGATGTAGATGAGTTATCAGAAGTATGAGCACAAATTTTCTGAGCAACAGAGCCAAATGCAGGCTACAGATTGAACTGCAGAAAAGTTGAAAAAAATAAGCAGTCTCAATATTAATATTAACAGGAATAACAGACCACAACTCCACTGGAAACCATTATTATTACTAAGAAAAAGCCCAAATATTCTATTCCTCTCTATCTCCTCACAAGGATGCCATTTGGTCTAAAACAAAGCTTTACTCTGTGGATAGATGCATACACTTTGGGAGTTTTAAATGTCTAAATCAGTCTGAGTAGAGTTGTGAGCTAATCAGTAGTTGTTAGCAACAGTTAGGACAAAATTTGTCTGTGGGCAGATTTCATTGTCTTTCCTATCATTGTGCCAGAGCTGATACTTGGTTCCTGATGCACAATGACCTAGATCAAATTTGAAAAGATAGCCTTGAAATGAAGGGTTCTTGCTCTTTTTTTTGTTTGTTTGTTTTCTTTTCCTGTAGTGAATTGTCACATCTGTTTTATAATATTGTTTTTAATTTAAATGCAATAAGTATTAAATCTAAACTTTTCTCACCTCTGTTCTTTGTCTCATTCTGCTCCTTTCTTTTCTCAATAAGCATTTCCTGCTGTTTTCAAGTGTTTTTAAAAGCAAAAGACATGCAAGAAAATTAATGCAATGCTACTCTCTTCTACTAAATCTTATCCTGTAACTCTTGTCCCAAAATACTTACGGTTGAAGAGTTTTATGAAACAGCACATTGTTCTGATTACAGCCAAATTAATTACTAACACCTACAAATAAAATGTATTAAGGCTGCCAAAAATGACAACCTTTATCAAGGCACTATGGAGAAAAGCATTAAGAAAATGTGGGTTATCTTAGTGGGTTTATAAATTTTAAAAATTTAACCTCAGATGTTCAATACTCTGATGAAAGTTTTAGTATTCTCAAAGAAAATAATTGATGCTATTACTTCCATTCTTAAAAAAAAATTCTTATTATAAGAAAATTCATATTTTTCTAATAAATTTCCTAAGTTTTAATGAAGCTGAAAATATTTCTCCCCTAAGTTCTGCTTGTACAGCTGAAGCAAAGAATTTAAAGCAGCTCTCTCTGACTTAATGTGCTGGTGTCATGTAATATTCTTCCTGAGACACCAAGTAAAGTACTGCAGCAGATGTCTCTACCAGTCATGCATAGTCATTTCCAAAACTACCATAGAGCCAAGTGAAAGATAAGAGAAGAGAACTGCTGAAACATAAAATGCTTAAAATTTGAAGTTTGCTTCAGGTGTTGACTCTGTTGATGCCTTAGTATCCTAAATTCCAAATCCAAAGTATATGTGGTATGGATAAGTGTGACAAGCTGCAATAAGCTGGAAAACGGGTCCTTATTTTTAGCTTAATTTAATGTTTTATATCTTTCTGAGGAAAACTTGTCGTATTGTTAAGTGATAAGTCATACGAAAAAAATCTTTTAAATTATATCAGATCACATAAACCCAGAGAAAATGCACAGCAAAGAACACTGTGCTGTGGTTTTGTGCCCAGGCTGGATTTGTAACCACTACTGAACTTGGAGCACCTCTTATCAGTACTACTTCATACTATGCTTTCTAAGGAATATGCAGAGCACGATGTAGCTATTGAGGCTTTTTAAAAATTTTCTGCTAATCTTTAATTGAAATCTTTTTTATTATCAGTATTCACTATGAAGTCGCTTCAGGAAAGATTTCTCCCCTCCTCCCCAATAAATACCTATTAATAGAGTAGTTAGTGCATTTGTAGATGATAAAATAAAATGAAACATAGATTTCTTGTGGGGAATTCTGCAGGGAGAGCATTATTGAATGAATGTGAATGAATAGGAAAGATCATCTTAATTTCCAAAGAACAAGAATAATTTCCAGATTTTCCTATGCAAAGTAATGTCATAATCTTAAAAATACAAAGGTGAAAAACAATTAGAAAAAACCCATCCTTCATAAAAAACATTGCCTTTCAGAATTTGTAAAACTGGATGCACCTTCTCAAAAAATAACCAGTCTTCCATGTACAAATCCTATAGGATTTAACCTGTTTAAAAAAAAAAAAAAAAAAAAATCAAAACCAGGCTACCAAATCAGTCAGGAAAGCTAGAATAGGGCACAAATTGCTCACATTGCCACTGAACATTAAATGTAGCCAGACTTGGACTTAACTGAGCAAAAAACATATTGGGGGATGGGGAGGTGGAGGGAGGGTGAGAGAGAGGCCATATCTGTGTGTGTGAACAAAATATTTGATACATTCTGTTTACCAGGCTAAGATATAAGAAGCAGGAAGAGCATCCCTTCATTATTTCAAAGGCTATTGTTTTAAAATGCATCTTAGACAACTAAGTAGAGGTTAGAGAGCTTTCCAAAGTGCAGGTTTCAAGTGAAACTTATTGTCTAAAACTCATTAAGGTAAAACATTTTCTTTTCACTTCGTATAATTTAGTTGTAATGAAATTCATTGCAGATAGGAGGTATTAACTTTGAACAGCTCACCCAGGATAAAAGCCATACCAGTAAACAAGATAGTAAAGGGATAACACCTGAAGTTTGTGTAGGTATTGCCACTAATTATGACAGGACTTAGACTGGTTAGATAGACAGGTCTATATATTACAGTACTCAGAAAGAAGAGAAATGAGAAGAGGAAGAGGAAGAGGAAGAGGAAGAGGAAGAGGAAGAGGAAGAGGAAGAGGAAGAGGAAGAGGAAGAGGAAGAGAAGAGAGAAGAGAAGAGAAGAGAAGAGAAGAGAAGAGAAGAGAAGAGAAGAGAAGAGAAGAGAAGAGAAGAGAAGAGAAGAGAAGAGAAGAGAAGAGAAGAGAAGAGAAGAGAAGAGAAGAGAAAAGAGAAGAGAAGAGAAGAGAAGAGAAGAGAAGAGAAGAGAAGAGAAGAGAAGAGAAGAGGAAGAAAGGAGAAGAGAAAAAATATATTTTGCAGGTTTCCTAAATACAGACTAATAGGATTTTGCAGTATGCCACAGACAAGAAAAGAGGAGTATACCAGGTCAAGAAATTATAAGGAATGGAGCAATTGGAACTTTAGCTGTGTCGCCTGGGCAAGAAAGTACTCAAACCCAGTCAGCTCAGCCTGCATCTCCTATGATTAATACAAATAAATGATAATAAGAAGAATATTTCACAGAACTGAGCACTGTTACTTAAAAGTATTTTAAATTAATTGGAAAAAACAGAAATATTCATGTATCTTTATATCCCAACTTCTGCTATGTCTGTCCATCAACTTTTTCTTTCTTCTTGTTCTTTCTTTGTGTATCTGTTGATAGCATCATTATGCTTTTCTTTTCCTTAAAATGTCTTTTTGCAATCTTCAAAGGCATGAGGTAGAACAGAATAGTTCAAAGGTCTCTAAATATTTTCAACCTGACTTAAATAACTGCATGTTCTGAAAGAGGGAAATAGTCTGAATACTACTTTAAAGATCCACTTTGGGTTTAAAAAAAGCTATGAAATTTTGATCTATTAGATGTTTAATTTTATTTTTTTAGTGTGTGAATAATTTTAACCCCAAATCTTCCATCTCCCTCTTTGCTGCTTTGATTTCCAAAAAAAAAAACCAGCTTGTCTATATTTTGTAAGAACCAAAATGCCTTGATTTATTCTCTTTTTTTCATTTGAATACATGGTATTCTGTTAGAAAAAACCTTGTTATTTTATTGGGCCATCTTTTGAAAATTCACTAGACTGAGATTTTTTCATTTATTCTGTCTGCCTAATCAGCTATTAAGAATTTTTAAGGACTTAAGATCTTCACACGAAATACATAACACGGTCTAGAGGTCTTCTGTTGATAAAACAGATTCTAGTAGCTCTAATGTGGAGATGTGCAGATGAGTGACAAGATCAGTCACTTTTATTTATAAAGTCATATTACTCATAATAACATGCAGCCTTGATTTAGCATAAATATAAAAAACACTTTACAAAGGAGGTCAGGACCACTGAGAGACACAGCAGCAGAGAGAAGAAGTGACTTGTTTAAGGACATTCAACATTGTCACGTGTGGAGAAGCAACTCAAGAGCTCCAGTTTGGTGCCTAACCTTAGGTGACTCTCCTGGACTTACTTTTATATACTCATACCTATATTCACAGTTATTTCCTATTTTAGATACAGTTCTTGATTTGTGCACATAACCACTTTTATCTTTTTCCTAAGAGCAGTGAACATTGAACAATCTTGCTGACTGGAGTGGCTGCCAAAGCAGCAGATTTTGCAGTAACTGCAACAGATTGAAAGTGGTAATGGTGAAAACTAGAAACTGTAAAGTAAAAGAGGGAATAACTCATATAAGGGATAGATGAATGTCACATGCTTTTCACAGCCTATCAAACAGCTGCTATTCAAAATTGCACATATTGATTATTCGAAGCAGTATTCATACCAGCTCATTATCTGCTTTTGGACTCGAGTATAGTTAGCATTTTTTCAACATTTTCAACCAATGAACAAATTTGTTAAAATGGCAATGTTTGTATATGATTAACAAACAATGAAATAAGTGAAAATAGTGAAAAACCATTGATAGTAATAGAACTTCCTCTTGCTACAAAACGCTTTGAAAATTTGAATTGTCTTTTTTCTCATTTTGCCTTTCTGCCTCCCACCTTCAGAGCAGTTAAAAAAATATAAGTCATAGCATACATATTGATGTCTGAGATTTGAACACATAAAAGACACAACGGACAGAAATTAACAACTTGTGTTTGTAATGATGCTGAGCACATGGAACCATGTTAATTAGTCTTTCTATGAAGGGCATTTATTCACAAAGGAGTAAACATTTGGTTTCTATGATAGTTTATCTATCTATGCAGAATAGTAAACAATTTTGGGAGTTAAATTTATGCCCCTTGGTACCGTGTATTAAAGGTTTCCTGAAGTCTAATGCTAAAAGGATTGTGCAAAAGCACATCGGGAAACAGGGAAAACCTCAAGTGATAGGAGTTTTCCAGCAATGTCATATTTTACAGATCTGTAGGCAGCAAAATATGGCAATCAAGTTTTTGAAGTGATACCAGATAATCAAAAGTTATCCACTGACTACCTATATGCAGTTGTCCAAAAAAAGTTATTGTTGGATTTAAACTTTTATATGCTTTAAGATTTAGAAAATATTGTTTTTTAAGAAAATTTAAAGAAATGTACATTAAAATACTCTGGACGTCATCTGATCCTACCAAAATCATAGTTAAATTCAATTACATCATTCCTGGAAGCTATTTACTTAACCCTCTTCTTAGCAACATTCATTAATGGAAAGCTAGACATATCATGCATCATTTTTCCTCTTGACATTGAACCTGTATTTTCCATGTTCCAACACAAGAGAAGAAAAATTTCTTCATAGGAAGGGTGGTCAGGCATTAGAACAGGCTGCCCAGGGAAATGGTTGAGTCACTGTCCCTTGGAAGTATTTAAAAGTCTGTAGATGTGGCACTTAGGGACATGATTTAGTGGTGGACTTGGCAACTTCACAGTTGGACTCAATGAACTTAAAGGTCTTCTCTAAATTAAATGACCTTATGATTCAAACCCTTTCCTCAACTTATTCACATTAGACGTGGTGATCAGTGTACATTTTTCCTACTCCTTTTCTGCATCTTCCTCAGAGGTATTTGAAAACTATTACAAAAGTTCCTCCACCTTCTCTTTCGCTAAGCTGCTCCATGTCTTGCATTTATTTTTTTGTTTATTGTTCTCCTTGGCCAAATTCTCTGCCCTATCTATTAGCTATAAGTAGCTGCACATTTTGTTTCCTGGTGTGACTTCCTGTTATTAAGTAGAAAAATAATTTTTTTTTCCATGCTCTTTCGAGATATAACCATTATATATCCACCAAGATGGAAGGTCAGGGTTTATTTTCTTTTTTTTTTAGTGGATTGAATACAGTTGACTCACTCTTGGTTGTGATCTCTAGCTGACATCTTTTGTTCTATTTTTTCCCAAATTGCTAAGCAGATAAATCAAAGTTGGGCAAGTTTACTGAGTTTTATGTTAGGGCAGGAGCTGTGGCTTTCTATCTGTACCAGAAAACTCTTAGCACATTTTTGTCTGTATTTTCCAGTATTGAAGAGGATGTTAAAAACGTGCCAAATGTCATAAGGCAGTTGATATTCATTCTAAATGTCTGAATGTCTTCCAATACACAACACAATACTTCAGTTTTATGGTTTAGTGCTCTGTTTGTTGTACATTTATGTTGTCATTTTTTACAGTGTGCTCTGTAGAACAAGATTTTTCTGTTTATTACATCTGAATGTACTCAGTATATTGCCCAACACAGAAAGATGCAACAACTTAGGGAGCAGGTGGGTGCTGCATGTACTATCAAAATACAGGTTAACAGAAACAGATTAACATATTTGAACTATCTATTTACTTAAAGAGGAAAGGATTACCTTTATGGAACTATTTTTGCATTGCTAAACTTTATACCACTGGATTAAATAGAGACTAGTACATGAATTAATGAAGAATATAAAATTATTTCCAAAATTAGTTTAAAATTGTCTTTACATTAAAACATTTCTGAGCTAAGGACATATACTTTCAAAGAGTCTTTAGCACTGCTTTTACCATTTCAAAGCTAACTCTGCAACTTTAGCCTTTCCTAATGCTCTGCTACCTTTCCACCAGCTCAAAAAGGGATGCAACCTCATCTGGTAGCCAATTACCAGTAGCATCCTAAGTGAGACAGATGTCCTGGGTCCTAAATCCTAAGATCATCTTTGAAACCATGTCTTCAATGACTTCAGGTATTCGGCACTGCTGCTTTCTTCCCAGCTGAAATAAAATTCCAATTTACTTTCCTCTTTAGATCTGCACAAGAAATGGCTCTACATCAAATTGTTATGATCAGGGAAGATATTGCTTGCAGCAGTCTCTTACAGGTTTCAAAATGACTCAGAGGGATTGAACAGCTGTATGTATGTCACCAGTGAAGGAAAAGGGGAGAAACAAAAAAGAAGAAATGAACAATTTGTAACTTTTGATGGAAGCAAATTTGCAAATAACAACACAAGACAAATGGAAGATAAACAGAGTGCTTATTTCCGAGGTGGAGACAAAAGACATTTGAAATGTTACTGCAGATCATAGAACTTCATCTTTATAAATAACTCTGTTCAAAGTTATATCCTTCCTTACAGGCTAACTCATTTGGCATTTCTTTTTAATAAAGACATGAAAATCTTACAGAAAATTTTAATGGAGCTAATAGTCTCCTAATTTTAATGAATTTCAGCACTTTTCATACCAGTCTTCAGGAACTCAATTGTAGTACATAGTAACTGCTTAAGAATTTTCCATGAAACTCCCTCTTCACAAAAAAAAAAAAAAAAAAAGGTCATTTAAAAATATGAATGGTATAAAATTTAGCAAGATGCTTACATTTAACATGAAACCTATATAAACTTTACATAAAGGAAAGATCTGCTTCCTCAAATGATGCACACACCCCATTTCAACATAATTTTTAAACTTGAAAATTTTAATTAATCCTTTCTAATTTTGACATTTGCAAAGTTGTATATATTTGTGTTAGAGTTCATACTCTTAAGAATCTTTGATTCTTCATTGGAGATGTGTCAGAATCCTTCTTACTACCTTTTCCAGAGGAAGCTAACTGTCAATACTACAAGTGATTGCTACTTCAGGAATGGGAAAGTTTTCCATTATTAACAATAATAATGTTCTTGTGCATTAATTCCACTTATACAAAAATAATATTAAAAGGTCTTATTTTTATTGACTTTTTTGAATGGCACTGCACTGTACTGTACAGATCCTGTACTAAAACTGTGTTGATAAAGCTCCTTGTTTACTAATTCACCCTGTTTTCCTGCATGGCTGCATTACTTGAGTTTAAAATCTAATTGTGCTGTGATGAGCCAGCACTCTGTCTCCACACCGTCAGAGCTCCCTTACATGACACTGCCACACAAGAAAAGACAACACATCTCCTTTGCAATAAATTATTCACATCTGTTCTGTGGTACAAGAGGCGTTCTCATGTAACAGCACTGCTACAAAGCCATCTACTCCTAAGGTACTCAGGAGTCACTATTGCAGCCTGTGAGGAGAGGCTGGTGCTCACAGTGCTGTACAATGCAAGACTTGATCCTTGTGAAATTATCTTTCCCTCTACCATCTGAAATACTCTGTTTGCTTGATAAAGCTGATATGATCTGTCAGAGGAAATCAGGAGAGGCTTCAAGCCTTGTCCAGCACCATGTTACTCTCCCTGCAGGTGTTGCAGTGACTGATGCTTGTCAGTCAGGGCTTCTAAGATGATGGCTCCAAGCATGACAGCGTTTCTCCCAAGAGCAGCTACAGCTCCTGAGTGCTCTGGGCCCCCTAACTTTTTGAACTAGAGGGAAGATCTGTGTACATCATTTTGCCTAAACTTACCCACTGCTTCCAGGCATAACTCAGGAATCACACAGACCCACCTGGAGTAGAGAATTGAAGGATGGAAACAGTTATGAAAAATTAAACATAATCATAATAATAGATTATATTCAGCTTCAAGATCTTTCACAGACACTTCAGAGTCCCTGATGAAAATCACTGTTTTTATATCCCATGCCTGCAAGCTAACTTCCTCAGCACAGAAAGAAGCTGTTAACAGTACTGGTGACCACATTGTGCCCACGGGGATATCCAGTCTGAGACAGTTCTATGCCCAGTTTTTTATTTTGGTATAATCTCTGAGCTGTGTGGATCAACTTAAATATGACACACCTGAGAATTTGTGCCAGAGGCACTTTCTCAGTTCTAGGGGGCAAATTCATCTCCCTCTCCCCCTCTCTTTCAGTTTCTCATTATACAAAATTAAGCCTCTAGTGTTTTTCCATTTGTATGCATTGTAAGCTTTTCTATTAATTCACATAACTTAATATTTTATACTTCTGCCACAATCTTATTTTCCTTCTGAAACAATTGTTTTTAAAGTGCTTACATTCCTTTTCCAGTTCCACTCTCACTACTGAGGCACTCAGAGAGTTTGACTTTTAGTTTCTGATAGATGCTACAAAAGATACCTGGGGGCAGAGCATATCATTATGGCTGCCTAAAGCTTTGTTGCATCTCCTTCCCACTGCTTCTACCTCTTGTTTAAGGCTTTGATTATCATAACATGGTACCACTTGCCTCACTTAAAAGGCCATTCATTGCTGCAGAGCTGTGCTAGAAGAACTACATGCTCCACCTTTTACAGGAAATGCTGCTGACAGTCTTGTTTTCACTAGTGCCCAAGAAGATCCTGTGTCTTACTCCTCTGGCTTGGAGTAATATGACCAGGTCTGCCATTACTTGAGTGCACCACTGACAGAGAGAGCCATAGTATTAAATATATCATATAAAAAATCTTCATATTATGGTACAGGAGTAAACTGAAGATTATATATTACAATTTATGAGAGTGAATTTCAGAAAATTAGTTTCCTTTTACATTTTTGGTGCATAAATCATCTCACTGAATGATTTCTCTTTGCATTTAATCTTTACTTTCTTTTTTCCCCCCTGTATTTTGTCCTAAAATTAAAATTGATTATGAACAATTCATCAGTGCACTAGGAGTTTTTCTGACATCATTCCCACTCTTTCCTTTCTATAGACAACTGACTTTTTGCAGATCTTTTCATAGAGGTTTTCTCATTCTGATTTTTCCTCTTAGGGTATTAAGAAGTAAGTAATTATTCTTTAAAAGTATACAGGCAGGCCAGCATCCAAGGAGTGAAGTACAGCATACTAAACAGGCACTGTCTTTATGTATTTCAACCATACATAAAATACAACTATGTCAGGCTCCATATTGATTTCTTCTGTTACAAATTCTGAACAATAAATACTATTTTCCATGGAATATCTCAACACTGTTCATACTATCTTATTGGTTTATGAGCTCTTTATTGTTTACTTACCTATTTTAACCTTTTTAGTCTTTACAATGAAAAGATAATATTAAAACCACATACAAATTTCCTTATCAGAACCATAAAATAGATGTATGAATACTAAGAACTATAAATAATTAACCTGACACTTTTACAGAATTACAAGAATATACTTATAGAAATTGTATTTCCTCCTTTTAAAATAAACACAAAACTGTAATTGAAGTATCCACAAATTACATTAGATTAGAAGAAAAATATCTTAGCCTTTCAAGTACCATTCCACATCTAAAACAGGATATCTGAGTAGATAAAGTAGATGCTATTTCTATTAGGAAAGGAAACAATTACTTTAAAACAAAACAAAACAAAACAAAACAAAACAGGAAAAAACAGATAAAATTTTAAATATTAAGTTTTTGTGAAGAAAATACTGTTAATTTACTTAATATACACTGTACCGTAAATTACCAAGACATTTACATATTTAGTATGTCTATTTATATTCATAGCTTGGCTAATATCAGAAATATAGTATGTTACTGTCGGTTTTATTATATATTTTGTTTACTTTTACTGATTAGGTAATCCTTAGTAAAATATAATAAAGAATATGAGATTTTGTAAAATAATACATGTATGAAGGAATTAAAACTGTTAGAATATATATTATTTTGTAATTTATTGATCCACTTGCTTACTCAGTTTGAAAAAGAAAATTGAAACTATCTTAATAATATAAGAGAAAAATTACAAGTGTTTGGTTTTTATGCTGAAGCTAATATATGAATCTGATATAAATTTTACATATTTTTCTGAAATGTACTGAATTAAATTCAGCAACTTAAATTCATCTAAGCAGTATTTTAATCCTCTTACAAAATCTAATATCACATCGATTTAAAAATGCTGGATATTTCATCATAACATGCTAAATCATTTACACCAGGTAATTTTAAATACATTTTCAAAGGAGAAAAATAAAGACCATATTTGTGCCTAACATGTTTATACAAGTTTTCCTTTTCAGCACACGTTGTTGTAAAGGAAATTATTATCCTTTTCATATAATTTCTACGTAGTCACATATTTCTTGTTGAAAGTATAAGAATAAAAATTATTTTTCTACAATGTGCTAGCTTGGTTATAAGCCTAAAGGACTTTTCCTTGTCATTGCAAGTATTTTGTATATAAAGTACCCCATTTTTCTTGGAAGTATTCTAAGATCTTCAAGTTACTATTACAATTATTTACAGATTAATGGATTTTAAAGTCAGAGGGGACCATTAAGCTTCTAGACTGACATCCTGTGTAAAAAAACCATCAGATGTACTCAGATGTCTCTGATATGGAGTAACTAAGACCTGTTCAAAGGCATTCCAGCCTGGAAAGAACAAGTACAAACATTTGATCCCATATTTACATACTAAATATATGGATGAATTTAAAAGGGGAAGAAGGAAGAAGAAAAGAGGAGAAAGGGAAGTTTAATATGTTAAAACAAGTTTCACAGGATAATTTCCACATTTCTCTTTATGATGTCTCTGGACCATCAATAACCAACATGACCCTGGCTGGTTCTCTAAAATGTAGAATAATGCAGAAAAAATCAGGTCCTGGCCCAGAAACTCCCAGAATTTCAGATTCCTGAAATTAGTAGATCATGACATTTCCTTTTATGACAACCCATATGTGGATGTTGTACACAAGTGAGATGGTCCTGCCTTTCAAGAGCCAATGGAAAAGGGATGCTATGCCGAAGAATGGTGCTACCACTTGTGCCATTCCTTCCCTGTGTCTCATCAGTATTCCAGTTTAATTTTAAATAGTCTAAACTAATTTTTGTTTTGGTTATTTTAAGAGTTGGTTGACAATTTCTCACTTTTGCAACCATCAAAGCGTTTTTTAGCTTGCAGTGATCTGATTACTAGATTATTTCAAGCTAAAAAAATCTTTACTGACGTAAACCCTAGGAATATGTACTGCTGTATCTACCAAAAAGAAACAGAGAATTCAATGATAAATATGTGGAAAAACAGCAGCCCATAGCATGTCAACATTCAATTGCCACTTAGTCTGATGATATAATGTAAGTCACTTAATTTTTACACAGCATGATCAAGTTAAGACAAAGCAAAAGGACAGTATTGCAAGAGCAATATTGCAAGACATGTAGATCTTCCTTATATATTTTATTTAATTTCACATTTATTTCATTGTCACATGAAAGAAACAGCTTAATGAATTGTAGAATATTTTTCTGGTTCTTCAGTTCATCTAAGATTATTAATTTCTAGTTCACATATATTATTCATCAAAGTGCTCTGTTATTTTAAGTTGTATTTGAGGGAACCTACTAAAGTCAATAATGAATTCTTCAAAGTGAATGTTTGGACCTGTTTTGCAAATAGCTATTTATAGAAGTTGTTTAATATCTACCCACTAGTTAATTCAGGAATTCAATTTCCAAGTTACTTATGCATTTTTCAATTAATTATTATAATCTTTCCCACTTAATCTGGTTTCATTCTCAAAAGTCTAAATATTAGCTATATTTTCATCAATTATTTCTTCTAAACTGTATAATTTTGTATAGTTCACTCATGGAAAAATTTGAAATATGAAGTAGATTTTATAGTCACCTAGAAGAGATGGATTCACAGCATTTATTGCTATACGCCATTATTTGAAATAATAAAAATAACTTGAATTGTAACTAAAATCTTTCTCTGAAGATTTTTTACACTAAGTATTTGAGTCTCTTATGAACCAACTCCCAGTGTGTCTGGACTCATAAAATTTTTGCAAATGAAAAGTGAGAAAGATATTTGTGAATTGCAGTGAATACTGCAAGATTAAGTGATGATCTAAGTGCAGATCAAATAATGTACTTATTTTAATCATAGAATTAGGCAGCTGAGATTCAGTGGCCATGTAATCCCTCAACATTCAGATTGCATGTGGAATGAAAGAAAAGTTTGATTCCCTCAAGTTCATAACAATAGTTCTGTTTATAAGTGCTGCAAGTGGCAGAGATCAGCTCCCTAAGAATAAAAATGACATCATCAGCACTTGACTTGTAGATATGGAAAACCATCAAGCTTAAATCCAAACCTGCAATACAAACAGTTATTCACCTGCCTGATTTTACACAGGTCATGCTGAAGCACCCAGCTCCTCATCACCTTTGTCCAGGAACCTCTTCTTCTTCTGCACTAAGGACTATTTACTGCAGTGACTGTCCTCTGACCATGACAGCTTTCTTGCTTTGTAACATCAAACTGTTTCTTATTGGTATTTAGAGGAGGTGACTTTCCTTTTTCATGCTAATCTTTAAAAAACAAAATCCATCTTTCAGTGCGGGTTCCTGATTTGACAGGGTGTAGCAGATGCTAAGGACATGGTGTGCTACTCACTGCCAGAGACTTATTTCTGTGGATGCCTAGAAAGCATGGTTGTTCAGCCTAATACAGTCTCTTAGGACTAACAAAGTGTAACTGGACTTGTTTTGAGCACATCTGTTTCCAAACTGACTCCTTCCACTTTGCAACTTATTTTCCAGTCTCTGATTCAAAAGGCTAATCTTGCAAAATCGTCAGTGATTTGCTGAAAAGCACTAAAAAAACCCTAGATGGTTCTTTCGATTTTTAAAATTTATTTATTTTATTTTTTTAAATTTTTTTCCCATTTCAAATGTAACAAGTACCTCGCAAAAAGGACCTTGACCCTCTACATTCCATTTTGGAATACAAAGCCATTACCAGACCAAAGCAGCAGCTCGAAGTAAATAGAAGCACCTGAAATAATTTCTTTGTGCTTCTGGCTCCTTTTAAAGGCACAAAGCCTTTAACACGGGAGCAGTGTGTGTCATTTCAGCCAGTTGCGGGTTTTGCTCTGATTAAGCTGTAAACCCTTGAAAGCAAGGATTTGTCATGGAAATGCTGACACAGCCTGAACTGAAGCAGGGCGAATGGCATGCCATGGTTCTCTGTACCAAAACAGCACAGCCTCAATTAGCACCGATCTCTGTACACACACTGCCATGACAAAAGGGGAGCCAGGAGCCTGAATATTCGCCCAAAGCACTTAAAAGGCCAGCATGAACCATGAGGGTCTTGCATGTTTTTTGTTTGTGTGCAGCTAGCAGTGTGGTGAGCTATTCATTCCAGGTTAAGCTTTCAGTGCTGTCTAATAAGTGGCCCTTGTACAAAAACGTGATCTGTGCTTTTCCAGATATTTGTATGTCAGGCAGCTACACAGCAGCAACTTCTGTAATCGCTTCTCCTGCAGTTAAAGCTACTAGAAAGGCTTAATAATATCCCAGAGGCAAAGATGAAACGGTATCTCCACAGCTACTGTTTGCTGTAGAGAGCTTTTGAAGTCGAGCTTAAGATGTCTTTATTTCCCTACCAGAAAGAAATTTTTTTGCCCTTCTTTTTGCAGTGTTGTCATGATGATGTCTTTTTGCTTGAAAAATATCCCAAGAGGCTGTAGTGTTCCCATAAAGCATTAGGGAATGAGAACAGCTTTTCATCAGGGGCTCCTAGAATCTGCAAGTACAGTTTGTCACTACAGAAACCCACAGCCACCCTACCAGCAATCTCAATTTAAAACCCCACACTTTCTTCTTTATCAGGTTTATAGCAGCCTCAACCTTCACTAGCAGTTTACTCCTGCTTGGCTCCTGACTTTTAACTTCAGTTTCTAATTAAATATAAACTGAGTTCATCATACATATCCCATTTATAGTTCATTCTACTTTGGTGTAAGAAAGTGAAATATGAGAAAACTGTTGAATTCCTATAAATGCTCATCAAATGGTGGTACAGCTTGATTAAAAAAAAAAAAAAAAAAGGATACCATAATATTCTTGAAAATACTTACTGATTCTAATTTTTAGAATTATATTTAATTCTATAAATTATGTATATATATTCTATTTAATTTATTATATTTAGCAGTTAGGAACCCTCATGATTTCCTATGCCCTCTTGTGAAAGGTACTAAAACAGAAAAAAAAAAAACCAAAATAACAAGTTATTATTTAACCATAATACAAAAAAAAAAAAAAGCAGATTCAAAAAGAGGGGAATTACAATTTTAAAAAAAAGAGACAACACTTGTCACCACAATTCTTGTCAGTGGCTTACTACTGCTAAGTCTCTTGTTGGTATCTAATCAAGCAAAAATTCTTAAAAGGATAAAAAAAGGTAGTGATGTAGTTTAGCAGAAATTTAGTGACTAGCCCTTCCCTGGTGGGACTGAAAACCAGGAAGCAAGTGTCATTGTGTTTGCTTTGGATATGTAACAGCTGAGGCTGGGCACAGCATTGTGGATTCAAGGTAAATTTCAATTTCTCAGTGAAAGGTAGAGGTAAGACATTCTTATAAACAAAGCTAACAAGGTTTTTACAGAGTACAATGCAAAAAAAAAATAAATAAAAGGAGGATTGTAAAGAATATAAGTAAGAGGGAGTGGCAAAATAGACTTGCAGCATTATTTTGAAAGCATGTGAATGAAGAAATTTAATTGCTAGGGATAAAGAGGGTATAAAAGTTACCCAATATGAAATCAGTTAGCTTTAGCAATATTACTTAATTGGAAAAGTATAGAATAAAAGTCTTTGCAGTTACAAAAATATGTAGTAATTAATCCTAATGTGATGGTGTGAGCATAAGGGTACCCATGGAATCTGCCTTTAAGATTCCAAGTAAAATTATTATATTGTTCATAGTAATGCAGGAAGGAAAATTTGGACAAGTTCTGGTTTAGTGAGGCTGAAATATGTCACTGAGAGCTGCAATTATGAGCAAGCAAAAAATAATTCTCAGCAATCACCTATACTTCACATCAGACTATGTCATCAGTGGTTTTATGGAAGGATGAGATTCAGTCACAAAAAAAGGTTTAAATATCTCAGAATACATGGACAGTGATATTTGCAGGAACTTGTCTGAATCCTTTAGAATTACTTATGTTTTACTTGCAAGTAGAAAAATGTGGGAAAGTATGCCAAGGTAATTTTAAGTTCACCAGTCTAATGAAAAGATCCAACCTAAAAGTCCCTATCAGAAATGTTCATATATAGTTATAACAGTCCTCAATCATTATTGAGAGCAAATGAAAAGGCAAGCAGTAAAAGGAATGCTTCTCTGAATACATATGGACTTTTATTCATTTATTTCAGAGCTGACCTGTTGCTATATGAACTGAGTCATGACTGAAAGCCAGTCCATATGCCTCATGAAATAAAATCAGTATAAATGTTGTTGTTATTGGCTTGATACAATCTCTCATGTAACAAGCTGTACTGGTTCATTTGGGTAAGACCTATTAGTTAAATAAAGAAATAAAGAAATAAATAATACAGCTGATTTATACCAGTTGTATTTTGATTTTATATGTGCACTGAAGTGAGTGCTTTGCATTAGAATTTAAACACTGTGGATTGCTGTGTACAAGATGGGAGGTCCTGTTTTCTCACATTCCCACTTTCTGCCCCAAAGCTCCAGACGAGAGCTTTATCATTAGAGGTGTTTTCTTCCAGTTATTATCTCAGTTTCCAGACAAAGACAATAAGGAGCAAACAGGAAGGGAGAAGGATTATCCTGCAAACTTCAGCTTCACTCCAACAGAGGTTAGATTCTTTGTGAGGTAGTAGTGCAGACCTGCCTGGCCTTCAAATGTGAAACCTCAGAGGAAGGTTAGCCAAACTGCAGAGAACTGGAAATTTCCTGTACCTTAAGTCATCAAGGAGAATTAAGCTGGGAGTGTTAGAGAGTCCACACCAAAACATGGTCATTGGATTTTGAGGCAATTCATTGTGAATTCTCATCACACCCCAGATCTCTAGTAATACATGCTGGATTTCAAGTGTATCTGTGAGAAACTAGTACAAAAAGAACATGTACAGCACTCACTACTACATGTTTGTAGTTTTCTGTTTATAGAATATCAAAAAAAATTTAAATAATCTTGATGACTCCAAGATTTGTCTTGAATGAAAACAAGATACCAGAGGTAGTGGAAGATAGGTATCTGGGCCTTTCTCCTCTTACCCACTAGAGACACAGTGCTCTTGGTCCCCTGAGCCAGGAATAGAATAGAGTAGGAACTATATTCTAGACTGACATATCCAAGCAAAACTTTAAAGCATTTCATTTCATATGGTCTTTTTCACAGACAGGAAGGAAAAAAGCACAAAGGTAGGTATAAGTTGACTGTGGATTTTCATTTCACCTTCCTGCTGTCTAAACTCTGCTCATAGCTGCTAATCCTTTCTCTGCAGGGCTTCTAATCTACCCCAACTGGATTCTAACAACCTTGCCAACTCTGTATAGTATCCTGATGGCTTGTCCTGCTGCTGTGATCTGCAGCAGCATGTGTCCACCTGCCAGCCTTGCCACAGGGCTTCAGGCTTTCATGATCCCATTCTGAAAGCAGCCCTTCATTGTTCCAATCTCTTTGATGTTCTTTTTCTAGGCTTTGCTTCAATAACACTTTGCTTGTCTTTCTTTTTCTCATTCACAGTGGCAGCTTAGCAATGTGCATAGTTTGAATGTCCCTTTCATAAATAGTGTGCCAGTTGGCCCACCCCATGCCTTCAAATTGGAATGCTCTCAGCATTTTGGCTGCTAATCTGCCAGCAGTTTTTACATAGAGTAAGACACCACCCCACTGCTCTATCAGTACATAAACACAGTACAACACTATTCAGCTTCAGTGTCACATCTTTATCATGGTACTCGGTCACATATTTTTGGAGTTGTACGATAAGGTGAAACAGATAATTAGTTTAAAAATATATTCCTGGTTAAAAATAGCAGATACTACTAATTTAGATATTCAAATTCCTTCCTTCCTTCCTTCCTTCCTTCCTTCCTTCCTTCCTTCCTTCCTTCCTTCCTTCCTTCCTTCCTTCCTTCCTTCCTTCCTTCCTTCCTTCCTCCCTCCCACCCACCCACCATTTCTGGACTTGTCTAATCCTTATAGCATTCACAGAATGTTGTTAGGGACTAAGGAAAATAACCTAAAAAAGGAAGTGCAGAGTGACTGAAATGAGTTGGTAGATGCAGTGATTACTATGACAGATGATACAAAACGCTGTAAGTGTGATAGTATTTGCATCTGTGTAAATGCGTCTTTCACTTAAACTTCAGGAAACCCAAAGGCCTATATCATCTTGGTTTCATTCCCTGTTATCCCACTTAAAAATTCTCAGTGATTGAATTATCACATAAATTTTTTATCTATGTTAACCTAATTGTTTCCTGTCAGTGGAGGATTTAAATGTGCTTTTGTAGCTGGCATTATTTAATAAATGAGAAATTATCTCTAGATCAGGCTGTACACTTAGCTCGAAGTCACCTTCTAATTTTTTACAAAGTTGTCCAAAACTTCCTCTCTTTTCTACTGTAGACTTTAAAATCATGTGTTTCTTACCTAAAAGTTACTCTGAGATAAAGTAGGGATCAAAACAAAGGACACAAACTTTGTAATTAATACTATGCTTCACTAATGAATGCTTGGCTTGTCAACACCTGTCAGGTTTGCAGTATTTTCTTCTCAACCATGGAAGGTACTTTGGAAATGTCAAGACCTCACAGGAATTCAGTACAAAATGTCTGGGAATAAGTAAAATCTTTACCTGATGTTTTGAAGCACCATGAAAACATCATGATCAAACACAGATAAAATCTTTTCCTCTTTAAAAAAAAAATAATTTTCACAATTAAATGTGGTTTTTACAAAACTTGCCTCTTGTTTTGCAGCAGCCTAATTCACTGATATGTGAAGAAATACATACCTTCTTTGTGTTCATGGTAAGGACTTTACATTTTGTTGGTGTTTCAGATTTACTGCTGAGTGACCTTCCTGCAGGTAGGGCTCTCCAAATGGCCACAGAGTGCAGTGTGCTATTACTCCCAGCAGATATAGCACTATCTACAGCATCAATAAACTCTTGAGCAGATGTTCAATACCTAAACATAATTGCCACGGGGGAGCCATGATAACTGACTACAAATACATAAAGGAATGTTATAAGAGGATGGGGACCAATTATTCTCATTAGCCAACAAGGGCAGAATAAGAAGGAATGAGCATTCTCTGTAAGAAGAAAATTTTTATTTAAGAAAATCTTTAGCTGATAAGATTAAGAAATTATGAAGCAAAACTGCCAAAAGAATTGGTAAGACTGTCATCATTTAGGATATATAATGTGGCCTTCTGCTATTGCTATTTCAGACAAGCAAATGCAGGGCATAGTATTGTATGTAGGGCATAGTACATTTATGTGTCCGAGAGGAATTGGCTGTCTTATTAATGAAATGAAACTTGAGAGTGATCTTACTGTGGTTGACCAGAATAGCTATTTGTTTCCATTCCCAAAGACTAAATATTAACCAGTAAAATTCATTTGCATAGCGATTGAAACAAAAAATTTAAAATATTGTCAAGGCATCCTCTTGTGTATATGTGGATATTTGTAGCACTCTGCTGTGCATCTTTTAATTTAATGTTGAATGTCAAAATTTTCCAAAGCTTTTTCAAACTAGTCTTAGGACCAGATCAATAATCTTAGAGCGTGAGTGTGCAATCTTGCAGAAAGTTTATGATATCTATTATATATATTTTACTTTGAAACATTGTTTTAGGAATGACATTTCCGAAACTGCAATAGCTTCCTTTCAGTCCCTATTGACTCTCAGAAGACTTCCCATCAAAAGTGATGGATATCTACAATGTTTTGAGTTTGAAAAACATCACAATTTGTGTAACTGCAGGAACTGACTGCAGGAATATCCTGAAAGAGAGAAAGCAATATCCTTCTTTTCTTCAGATAGGAAATGTTTATTCTTTAGTCAGAAATAGCTTTGAATAGTTATAAAAAAAAGTATTAGCTTTCTAGTCAATAGTGATAAAACCTATGTAAGATCACTTTTATGAGATGAACACGACAGAAGAAATGGTGACTTTTATCTACTGATAATACTTCCAGCAGGCCTGAATATAGCTACACCTTGAAATCTTGTATTATATACTAGTTTCATTGCACTATTTATGAGTTGAATATGCAGATTTCATGTTGCAATATGGTCTATTCTTGTATCAAAATATGCCTCTGTGCTCTGTTCTTGGGTAGATTAAGTTGAAATAGTACCTGAACTTCTGTCATTTTGTAGCTGTCATTATACACGGTTATCAGACACATTTGTAAGTGATCTATTGAATAATTCTCTCCAAGAAACTTGATCAGAAACTCAGCTAAGTAGCATTCAACTAAGAAAGCTCCAAAGCACATGGATCAAGTAGAATTTGAAGTGCATTTGCCAAATTATGATTCTCTACACCTTAATATTGTGTTGAGGCTACTAGGTTAACCCTACAGGGCAATTGAAAACAAATGTAAAGATTTTCAGTTATACTGGGGAATGTCCCAAAAGATCTTAAAGATTGCGAAGAATAAAAGTTCATTTTGTGGTAATTTTAATGTTAGTAAATCAAGATTCACAAGGGCTATGTGTTTCATTTCTCACCATGTGGTAAACATCCAAGATTTCCAAGTTAAAAACTTTCTCTGACCAAGCACCAACATTCTTCTGTATCATGCTCAAGAAAAAAATCTTATTTGATTACATTATCTTGACTGGTTTAATAAATATGAAACCTTCTTAAAAAAATCTCCCAAAAAAATCTCAAATATTCCTCCTGCTTCAGCAAGAATTCTTTAGAATTATGGGTATAAACCACAGAATCATTGAATCATTAAATTTGGAAAAGACCTCTTAGTACACTAAATCCAAGTGTAACCTCCACCACAAGTAGCACTTCACATGAGTACTACCACAGTCACCATGAAACCATTAAACCAAGAGCCCCATTCACACCTTCTGAACCAGTTCCAGGGATGGCAATTCTACACTGTCATAAGAAGCCTATTACAATGCCTGACCACTCTTTCAATGATGTCATTTTCCCTAGTATTTAATCTACACTTCCCCTGATGCAACTTGAGGACATTTCCTCTTGTCATGTTACTAGGGAGAGGAGGTTGACCATCACCAGGACCCAACCTTCTTTTAGACAGTCATGGACAATGATAATGTTCTCCCCAAGCCTCATTTTCTCCAGGATAAATAGCCTCAGCTCCCTCAGCCAATCCTCATAATCCTCATAAGATTTCTGCTCCAGACTATCCATCAGCTTCACACCCATGTGATTCCAACAAGCTTTTTTTTTTTTTTTTTTTTTGTCTGGATTCTGTAACTGCGGTACCTATGTCTGTTCATAACCTTATGGTTTGAAAACAATGATATATTTCTTTAAAGAAGGAAAGCATTGAAAATTTAGGTTATTTCTGTAGGAAAAAATTAAACCTGTCCAAGAATATATTGGAGCACTGAAGTTACTGGCACAGAAAAATGTGGGCATGCTACTATAATTTCTCTGCCTCCAAAATAAGTTTTCTAAATGTAAATTGCCCACTGGTAATGATTCCTGGAAGGTTCTTGCTCTGAAGCTAGGAAATTGCTGGAGAAGTCCTATCCAACATGTGCCAAAATCATATTTGAGGGTGTTCTAAGATTTACCAGTGTAGAAGACCCCATTAAAAATGCTTTAGAACCTTGCATGGGACTATATATTTTTCTAAGAGAACCCTACATAATGCCCATGTACCTAAAATTACTTGTTCTGGTCACTTCAGTACATGGTAAAATCATGGAAAAGATTATTCTAGGAGGTATTGAAAAACACCTGGAGGACAATGCAGTAGCCAGAGCCAGCATGGTGTCATGAGGGAAGAATCCTGCTTGTTGAACCTGATTTCCTTCTATGATAATGAAGGTTACTCTAGGAAAGCCAGTGGACAAAATCTTTTTGGACTTCAGTAAAGCTCTTGATTCTGTTTCTCATAGGATCCTTCTGGACAAAATGTCCAGCACACATCTGGAGAACCAAGTTAGATGGTGGGGGAGCAGCAGGCTCACAGGTCAGGCACAGGGGATTATGGTGAGTGGGGTGACATCAGGCTGACATCAGACAGCAGTGGAGTTCTGCAGGGCTCCATCCTTGGCCCAGATTTCTTCAACACCTTCATTAACAACTTGCACACAGGACGTGAAGAGAGATTAAGTAAGTTTGCAGATGACATTAATTTGAGTTTAACAAAGGGAGGTGCCAGATCCTGCACCTGCAATGGGGCAATACTATTTGTGTGTATTGACCAGGAAACAAACAACTGGAGAACAGCACTGTGAAAAGAGGCCTGGGCATCCTGGTCAACAGCAAGTTGAACATGAGTTGAATATGAGCAGTGCCCTGGCAGCCAGGAGGGCCAGTGGTGTCCTGGGGGCATCAGGCACAGCATCACCAGCAGGGCAAGGGAGGGGATTGTCCTGCTCTGCTCTGAGCTGGGGCAGCCTCACCTCCAGTGCTGGGGGCAGCTCTGGGTGCCACAATATGAAAAAGATTATTGAAGTTATTAAACAGTGTCCAAATGAGGGCAACAAAGGTGCTGAAGGGTTTGGACAGGAAGCCTTTTGAAAAGCAACTGAGGTTGTTGATTTGTTTAGTCTGGAGGAAGCTGAGGGGACAGCTCATTGTGGTCTTCAACATCCTCCAAAGGAAGAGGAGGGGCAGACACTGATCTCTTTACTTTTGTGACCAGAGACAGGACTCGAGGAAATGGCACGAAGCTCCCCAGGGAAGTGGTCAGAGCACCAAGCCTGTCTGTTTTCAATAAATATTTGGACAATTCTCTCAGACACACAGTGTGACTCTTGGGGTGTCCTGCATAGGGCCAAGAACTGCACTTGATGATCCTGTTGCATGATTATTCTTCCAACTCAGCATATTCTATGATTCTATAAATTATAATGAGAATTCTATATCTATACAAGACAGAGAACTTGTATGCTGTCAAAAAGATTTGCAGTCCAAATAATCCAGTAGATTTTATCCCACTAGACAACTCCAATCATATCTTCAGGGGACAACTTTGTATGCTGAATTTCTACAGAGGAGTGTCAGGTAGACATTTCTATTTGTTGTACATTAGGGAGAGTTTTGATTGAAGGAAGTTTGCAGCAGCAGCTTGTAAACATGTATTCAGGTATTGCTTATGACATATTTATTTTTCATGGGGGCATAGGAATAAAAATCAGTTTATGTTTTTCTTGGTATTTCCCAGGGAAGCTAAATATAATTTTAAAAAAATGTACATGGGTTTTCAGATAATATATTCACAGTCATTTCCGTAGTTTCTGTCTACAGAGCAGAGATGATGGAACTGCTACACTTAGCCCAAAGACCAAGAAACAGATCTTGGTATCCTTATGGAGATTCAATATGCAAAAAATAAAAAGTGATTTGAACATCTGCTACTTGAATTCCTTACTAATCTGCCAAAGAGAATGCTTGGGATTGTTTTTAGCAATAAGAAAAATACACAGTGAGTTGGAAGACATTGATAACACTTGAGCAGAACAGCTCTCCAGCGCTCTGATGAGATGAGTTACTGTACAGATGGCTTCCATCATGCAAGTCTTTTCTGTTTATAGGGCTGCAGGTGGTAGAGTGGGAAACAGGGTAAGTGGAGGAAAGGTTAAGACTCCAAATCAATTGTAGCAGTTCACCAAATAAAATCTATCCCTGCTGAATGTACTAGTTGTTTATCAGCACTGCCATCTAGAGCTGTGTGAAAAAAATTCACTGCAGACAGCAGAAATGGTGAAATTAGATCTTTCATTGTTGAAGAACATTGTACATAGAAGGAATCATAGGCATGTGACACTTTATGGTATTTAAATCAGTGTATCCAGCAACTGTGTTAAGGGAGCAAGATAAACTGAGATTAAATGAAGAATGAAAATAATGTCTAAAATACTCTGAAAACTTTGGCTGATATTTATTCCCGGAAAAGAACTCGTAAGAATTTGTACAGTACATAGTTTAGCTTCCCTTTTGTAGCACAACTGAAATGTTCATTCTCTTGACTTGTCCTTATGGACAAGTTATTTTATCTGTTTTGCATCCAGTTTAAAATACTTTGGAGTACACAGTAATCACACAATTCTTTCACTGCAGCTTTAACTCTCCTGGGGTGATTTTAATCATTCCTTGTTGTGAGGAGGGATCACAAGGGCTAATGACAGACAAAGATCCACTGAAATAATTTTATAATTGTCACACTTCAAGGGAGAGTAGATAAAGAGCCAAGCTGAAGTGCTGGGGAAGCTCAGAGCTTAGTGTAGCCCTCCAGATCTCTTTCAAAAGGATGGGTATTTTGCTGTCTTTTCTACCCTTGTAATTTTTGCACACAAATGCAAAATAGATGTGTTCTATGTATCGTTTTCCACACACGCTGGGGAAATTATGACCTTTTTTAGTTGCATTACTTTAAACCAGGATTGAGGCTGTGTTCTGTAGGAACAAACACAACCTATTTTTCATGCTAGGACAGACTTCTGAGACAAAGGAAGGGAGAAAAACAAGTTCTTTTCCACCTAATCCTTAAAATATTACTTAAAATAATTATTAGTTTTTAGGCTCTTAAGAATATAATATAATATAATTATAATATAATATATTTATAATATAATATAATATATTTATAATATAATATAATATAATATAATATAATATAATGTAATATAATATAATATAATATAATATAATATAATATAATATAATATAATATAATATAATATAATATAATATAATATAATATATATAATATAGGCAGACTCTATGAAAGTGTTAAAGTGCTTAAAGTATCTTTATTCTGAATGTGACGGAAATACTATGTATATAAATCCCACTAAAAATGGCTTTTTAGTCATAATTGCACTGCAATATAGAAACATTTGTAAGGATGTCTTAAAGTATTTGGGCCTAAATTTTTATACCTGCTTTTTCTCACACAATGAGAAACACACACAATTTCTCACACGCAATGTCATATTCCTACAGGTCCTTGCTCGTGGGAATACCCAGCCCCTCTCAGCACACACAGAGCAGCAGAATTACTGACATCACACTGACCCTACTGGCTTCAGGGTGCTCATGTAGGGTTGGGAGCTTTGCTGAAGCCAGTGTAAGTTCTCTGTAATGGCTGGAGACACACTGAAATCTGGCCTTCAGACATCAGCCTCCCTCTGTTTCTGGGTACAGTCTGCACATGCTGGGAGGAGTGAAGCCCTTCAGGTATGGCACAAACAGCAGAGTTTAGCCAGATTTCCTCCAGGCATGAGCATGTTCATCTTCTCCATGATGATCTGACCAAAGCAGGGCATGAGAACATATCACATCCAAATATCTAATCCCTGTGCAGGTTAGAAGCTTTCTATGTAAGACTCAGTCCATAATCTGCTACTTCTTTGTGGACACACTCTCTGGGATAAGCTCATGTCCTTGGGAACACCTTCCCTTTTCCTCCTGCTTTCCTCCTCCTCCTATCTGCAATCCTCCACAAGACATTATATCCTCCAGTTAGAGTAGCATGCAGTACAATAGCCCTTGACAAAATTCATTCTTATCCAGTTGCTCCAGGAGAATCCAAGGATATGCTAAGATCACAAAATTTTAACATATTTAAGTGCTGTTATATGACACTTGTGTTTAGGAATCTGGTCATCCTTACCTTAAATAAGGCTGACACTTTCTTTCCTGCCTGGTGGCAGGAAGTCTGGGAGCACAAGAACTGACAGCTGCTGGTGACAATGCAACTGGTGACCTGAGGAATGTGGATGCATTCAAAACAGGCTGACACCCATGGAAAATTCATTTTAGTCCTCAACCGCTGCCAGATCATCTTTAAATAAGCCTTAGGTGAAGTAAGCCTTAGGTGACTGTTCAGGAAGAGATCTGAAAACTCAGCCATCAATAGTCTCTTTTGACCTTAGAGTATATACTACAGCCTCCTTTCATCTCTGAGCTAATTAACAAATTTATTAGAGCAAGGACAGACAGAAACTGAATCACCAGGTGTTGGCTCTAGATCCTTGACTGATACCTGGTGAAACTGCTTTGGACACTGTAGATTAAAGGTACCTGTAGATTAGAGGTAGTGACTCCATCTAGGGTAGAGGGCTGAAGTGGGGTAGAAGGGAATCCTCCCCTCACTGAGAAATCTCTGCCATGAGGGACCCTCAGCTCCTATCTGATGTTAAATTAATGCATTAGATAAAATACCTCCTTTCTATTTTCCCTCCTCCTTTTACTAACATTCCTGGTGCCAGAGGCATGGCTGTTCTCTGATCTGGTAATCTTATCAGCTTATCAGGTAAGGTCATAGTAAAAGCAAGGTCATAGTCAAAATTTAAAAATAATGTAGAAGGGAATAAATATTATAGTAATAAAGTAAGGAATGGCAAGTGTACATCTGTAAAGCAAATCAAAAGACAAGAATATGAATAATTCTTAAATGCATATCAGCCCAGGATATACAGATTAAGACATAGAATAGACTTCTCAGACCTTAGACAGGTGCTTTAACTGAGTTCGTGTTGACCTTAGCCCACTGCAAACAAGAAATAAAACATGCCATTTAAAAGGAACACATTTTTTTAAAAACCCGATATTTGGGGCTTTGTGGGAAGTTTTGCTTCACATTTGCCATTAGATGAGAGTATAAAATGGGTCTGGTACACTGGTTTAGCTTATAAAAGCCAAAGTAACTTAATGAAATATCTGGGGCTTTTCAGTGTTTCAAGATTTCTTTTCCTTGTAATCAAAGGGGCCTCTCATCAGTGAGAATCTTCCCACTGCACTTACTTACTCGATCAACAGCCCTCAATTACAAGAGTAAAAAACTAAATATACTTAGGTTTGCATAAAACACCATGTCTTTCTTGTTTGCTTGTGTATTTGTACTATTGAGTTGATGTGAAGCATATGCTTTGGGAACATTTGGGAATACTAAGAGTTCTGCTATCGGTATATTTGGTAGTTTTAAAGACAGTTTCCTGTGTGAATTATTTTTACACAAATACAATCAAATATTGTTTATGGCATTGCACTGTATTTCAAGGCACAAGATAAGAGCAGTACAGCTTTTAACAAATGAAATTAAAAATAATATTTTAACTATGTTGTACATAAAGGTTTCACAGTTTAGGAAAGCTGAAGTCTGAAATTCAGCCTCTGAAATGATGGGCTTAAAAGAAAGGTTCAGTATGTGATTTTAGTCTAGTCAACCCAGTGGCTTAACATAACAATATTATTATCAGGGAGCCACATCTGAAGCTCAGATTTTTTCACACCTTTGGCTATTCTGATTCTTTTGTAGTTTGTTTAAGGCAGTTCTTGCTCTTTGACTAGTTGGTTATTTGTACTAAGTTGAAGGGGAAAAGATGAGAGCCAGCTTTTGATGTTTACAGTTGAAATAATAATGTCCTTTTCCCTTGTTGGACAATATTACTTGCAGAGAGATGGAGCATTCAAAGAGAAGCAAATGCACATACAGCAGTCTAAACTCTCTGTCACTGACAGGCTCAGAAAAGATTGTTCATTGTTGTATAGCTGAACCTGATAAAACATATGGTTCCCTACTGATATCTAGGAGACCATTAAAATATCTCGAGCTGTTCCAAAAGGCATAGTCCCAATTAAAGAGAAGTCTCTGTGTACTTCTTCCCAGGGGTAGACTGATAAGCCAAGAGCAAGCCATTCTAGTAGAGGAGACAGAATGAGTGTGAGGATTAGCCCTTGAGGGAGCACAGATACAGCAGAGCACCAAGGGGCAACACTGGTGAGGAGCTGAACTTGCCAGAGCCTTTCTGGCACCAGGGCAGTACAAACTGCCCATAATTGCTAAACTTTTGTAAATTTCATTATCAAAATTATGTGGTTTAGTAAATATTATTGATTTATTTAGTGGTTGTTTGAATTTCTATACCATGAATACACTTTTTAGTGGGAAAAAAAGAAAAAAAGAAAAGAAAAGAAAAGAAAAGAAAAGAAAAGAAAAGAAAAGAAAAGAAAAGAAAAGAAAAGAAAAGAAAAGAAAAGAAAAGAAAAGAAAAGAAAAGAAAAGAAAAGAAAAGAAAAGAAAAGAAAAGAAAAGAAAAGAAAAATAACAACAAAAATCCCTTCCTCTTCTGGAGGCTCAATAATTGAGGCCAATAGACTCATTAAATTATGTTGCCATTTTTCAGCACATACTTACATAAAAAGGACTCTTTTTTTTTTTTTTTTTTTTTTTAATAAGACAAAAAGTACAATGTGCAGGAGACAAATATCATGGAGATGAGGAAAGTAATTTTTTATTAAAGTCTGGGAAATTCAAATTTCAATCACTGTAATTTTTCTTTCTCTTACTCACTCCAGCAAGCTGTGGCAAATTTCTGTGTAAATAATTGCACTTTTAGGAGTCTTCTAGCCAGACTTCTAGTCATTCATGTGTCCTGTTCAATGATCCTTGTTTAATAGCCCCTCCTGGATATTTCTACCTAAGTTACCCAGAATGCATTGCCCCACTTTCTCTCTGATCCCAAAAGTCTTTATCTTCACTGATTCAAATAGGACAGATGGCCCAGAAGAGATTAACAGACCTCCTGAGACATATTTAATAAAAACTGGGAGGTCTGTTATAGTTCACTAGTTATGTGATCTTTGTTCTAAAAATTATATAATAGCTATGATTCTAACAGCTTGGACATTTCAGATTTTATTACCAATTAACCTTCAAAATCATGTAATGATTACAGACATAATAACTGACTTTTTTTTTTTTTTTTTTTTTTCAGTAAGTATATAGTACAGTATAATTTTATGGTCTAATATTAAGAAATATAATTTTGAAAAAGTCCTTTCGATTTCTGATGAAACTCAAAAGCTGTCTTGTTACTTAGCAGGATTGCTAATTTCGTGATCATACACAACCAGCTAGCATTGCACAGTCAGGATAACATTTAACCTCAAAATTACTTTAAAACCCTGTGTCTGTGGCATACCAGAGGTGAAATAATGACAGTCTTAAATTTATGTTTCCCATCCTACAAACAATGGGAAAAGACATGTTCAGTGTTCCAGGTCTAAGAAGTGGCAAACTGAAAAGAATTTGTTTTTTTAGATACTTGAGGGTTTTGGATAGGTTTGGTTTAGTTGTTTTTTTGGTTGTTGTTGTTGTTTTTGTTTTTTTATTATTTTATTATTATTATTATTATTATTATTATTATTATTATTATTATTATTATTATGATGTCCAGAATAAGATGTGCTATGCTTTCATTTTATCTCTTTAAATTGTTATAAGCATAAAAATAAAATAAAAGGAAAATACTAAAATTTATATTTTCCATAGGAATGGCTAACCTGCTAGTGATACACTAGTTCCCCTCAAGGAAACATAGAGAGTATTAGAAAGCCAGCAACTTCACTGTGAGAATGTCTAAAAAATGTATTATTTTCAAGTATGGTGTCAACCACCTCTTGAGGCAAATAAATAAGCAATGATTCAGTGTGAGAGAGAAGTGAGAACAGTGCACTCACACTATATGAGAAGTCTTTGAGCTAACAAAACATCTCCAAAATTGGAAAAAAAACCCACAAAAGTAAAGGAGAAGTAATACCATAGGAGATAATTCTTGTTACATCAGACCAGAGACTGCTCTGCTTCCTAACAGTGTATGACCGTGAAATATCACTTACCTAAATTTTGAAGAAAAATAATTCCTCAGCTGCACTTAATATTGTAGAAATCAGCCTATGCAGGGTTAATGTTAAAACTGTTGACATTTTTTAACACACTTCTATGTATCTCACTTTAATAAAATGAGATGGTATTAAAGAACCTGCCATTCAACATTGTTTTTAGATTAATCACATTGGGTAAGGTGGTCCTTCTGTATATATAAATGAAACTAAGTTAATGGAACATTTTGGTTCCTTGCAATCCATTCTCATTGCTTATAAAGAGCACAAACCAGATGCATTTAATGATTTTAGCTTACTAAATTGGAATTTTTTTCTTCCTTTTCTCTATTCTTTTTATTTGATAAAAAATTCTGGTACTATTAAGAGATAAGTTATTATATTTATATAAAAATAAATTTTACCTCCACAAAATAAGACATTGCAACAACTGTTAAAAAAAAAAAAAAATTATTGTTAAATTTTTAATAGAAGTTGATTTTTCTAAAATTCTAGCGATGCTAAAAAATAGGATAACATACTATTAAAATCAAAGCAACTTCACTGTTTTCATAGTCAAAAAAACCCAAAACCAAAACATTTTGTATTTTCCTCTCATTAAAAACATACAATATTATTACAGCTTCACAGAAAAAATATTTTGTCAAAATGACTTTTACCTACCTGTTATGATTTAGGAATTGTGCTTTCCAGTTTAATGCTCCCAAATCAAGAAAACTAGGCTCTCCAAACCACACACTGCATGCTCACTTTCACTTCCTATCTGTTTGTCAGGATGGAGAGCAGGATTGGAGGGAAAAGAGATAAAGATCACAAGTTGAAATAAGAACAATTTACTGGAAAGAGCACTGGGATAAGAAGAAAAAACAGTAACAGTAGCAGCAGCAATATTAATAACAAAAATGCACAGAAGAGAGAGTGATTCACATGCAAAAATGATCACCAACCAACCAACCAACCAACCAACCAACCAACCAACCAACCAACCACAGCCATTCCACCCTGACAGCTCCCTCCAGCTCAGGACCAGTGCCAGACCACTGTTTGCTCCCTCTTGTTACCAGCATTACCCCACTGCTTCATCCATCACACTTGCTTAACTGGAAGGAGCCCCTTCTTCTCAGAATTAACTTCCTTCCCCACCACTGGCAATGATATCAATTGTATAGAATAAAATTAATCTCTGGGTTCCAGCCATGCCTCCTTCTGCTTACCACAAAACTTATCTCTGTCTTGGCTGGAACCAGTACACAATCATAAACTTTTGACAGTTTTTGATTTTTTTTTTTTGTCATAATATATACATAAAAACCCAGAAAAGGATACACTATTTTGTCCTCTGTATATACTGTGGCATGCTGCATATACAGAAAATGAAGGACAAATAATATTAATGGTACACAAATAAAAAATAAACAAGTTATATACAGTGCAATTTCTCACAGCCCACCCACTGATGCCCAGGCAGTTCACAAGCAGCAACCCTCAGGCTTTCCCCCCAGTTTGTTAAATGAGCATGGTTAATTGTTCTGGCTATGTGTCCTCTCAGCTTTTTGTGCCCCCGAGTCTACTCACTGGGGTTCTGTGAGAAGGAAAACTCCTTTACTTAGTTTAAACATTGTTTAGCAACAACTAAAACATTAGCATGTTACTAAAGTTTTTCTCATCTTAAATAAAAACCACAATCCTGAAACAGCTATTAGAAAGAAAACTTTATCCCAGTCCAAAACAGGACAAACAGTTAGATGGAAAATTCTGACAGGGAGAATAATTTCATGAATGTTTACAGACCAAAAAATTAATACATTCCTTTTAGTTACAAAATATGGGAATTTTATAAAAGAGGAAATTAATCTGGAATTTGGAGTTCTTAACACTTTAGTTATCTAGCCAACATATTGCCCAAATGACAATGTAGAGGCTCACATCTAGAAAGGAGAAGGGCACTAACCAAAATAATCTAAAAGAACCATCTGCAATCTTAGTAAGCAGAGGAAAGCAGATATCTAACATCTGCAGAGAAAGATACTGTTTAAAGTTTTTCTTTGCTTCAATGCCCTTGAAATCCAGCTGTGATAATTTATTCTAGATAAGTTCTCTAATTATTCTGCTTCAAATACATGCTCTTTTTTTAAGTCTGGTTTTTCTTTTTTTGGTTCACCTTAACAGAACAGTAAACAATCTGTATGGGGAAAAAGGCCATTTTGTTGTCTTGGGTTTATACCTCCCTCCAAGCTAAGGATAGCCTAGAAGTCAGGTCTTCTATATTTTGATTTAATGGTTTAAGGTTTGACTGTGGTAAACTCCACAAGATGTCTTGGATTTAGTTTTAGTCCTGGGTAGATCTAACTTTTGAATTTTCTTCAGAGATTGTCATCTCAAATTGAATCACAATTGCAATCAAGAAAGATTAATAGTACTGTGCATGTACTTCTATCCCCTACAGATGATTAAATGTTGGGAGTGGGAAAAGATGAATAAAGAATGCTGAAAGGACATGTTTCATTGCCTACCAGATAAAGGAGAAAAATTCTGGAAAGAAGGTAAAATGGATCAATGAATGGGAGCACAGTTTTTAAGCAGTCTGAATCAGATAGGAAAAGCTACAGGAAATAAAAGTTTCCTTTCTTCCAAGCATTATTCCAACCTGATGCTCTCAAAATATTTTGCCAGTTGGTTGCATAGGCATTTCTGACAAAGCAGCTGATTTCATTTAATCGAGTTCTTCATATTGTGTAGATCACAGTTGAATTCAGCTGTCTGCACAAAACAGAGCAAAATAGAAGTTCCATCTGGAAAGGTTTGAATGGAAAGGTGGGAGGCTAGTGTGCAGGGAAGGAGGGGGAGTCCTCCTGGCATTGCAAGCAAGAAGTCTGAGAGGAAAAACCTGGCAATTTTCAAATATCATGTGGATTAGTAGCAGTTATGCAGGGACCACTGTATCTCTGAATAGCCATCAGTGAATGGAGAGTGTTAAGGTGGTGTTTCTATAGCAACTTCTTCCCACGGCAGCCGACCAAGATCTCCTAATGCATGTACACAAGGCAATTTTTAAAAACTTGTAACTGATCATTTGGGCACATTATTAGTGCCTCAAAGATTAAATGGTCAGAGACTTCAGACACTGAAGCAATTAAAAGGTGGGTGGTAGCTGAAATCAAATTTGCTCCAGTATTGCTCCTCAGTTCCCCTTAGCACATTTTATTGAGTTACGGCAGAATCCATTCAAGAAAGTGTGAGGTAATTTAGGTTCCATGTGAGACAATTGCCAAAAGTTAGAGAAGGTACCCCTGGCCATTTTAACCTGGTGTCAGAAGTATTCCAGTGACCTATTATAGGATGTTTAGCTGGAAAAAAAAGAGAGTTTACCTTAAGAGGATGTTGAAACATGTACCCTTTTTCTGATGTTCATTTTTTTAACTTTTTGTACTTGTGGACACATTTTTACCATAAGCTTTCCATCTTGATTCCCTTATGATGCTGTATTAAATGAAATGGGAGTTTGGTGAATACACTGTTCCATATGTGAGGATATGGAAACTCATTTTACCTCAAACCAGCTTCTTTGTGAATGAGGGATGAGGAGAAAAACTCCCTCTCAAAAGGATGTATTTAAAAAGAACCTTTTTTTTTTATTCCCCTCCCATACTTGTGTGCTCCTCTCCCATGCTTTGTATTGGCTGTCTGTCAAGGTCATATGAACTGAATTTCAAATATTACTCATATCCTTTCCTCAATGGCTCATTAGAGGATTTCAAATAAAAGCTTTTATTACCACAAAGGCTGCAACAATGTCCGCATCTGTATGTGAGCAGGTGATCACTACTTCACAGAATTTAAGACAAGATACCACTATCATCTTTGTCAAGAGACCAAAACCCCTGGAAAATCAGGTGAATACATTTAGAAATTTTCCTATGGGAAAGATTACAAATATATGATAAATATTTTGCTAGTAATAAAAATGATGTAGCAAAAAATTAAAATTTCCTTTATTCACAGGGTAGTTGTTAAACTGGCACTGGAAGTCAAGTGAAAGCTTGCTTGAGATAAGCAAGTTATTGCTTGGAATTTTTCAGTTGATCAAGAAGAAAATTTCTTAGTATTCTGACTGTAAAATTGTCATGAGAATCCCAAGCTAGTATTCTAAGTCACAGAGCTATATAAATCAAACTGGTTTTTGTACATCTTTATTTCCCCTCTGGGTCCTCTTCTGTAAACAGATATCCTACTTTTATTTAATAGAAGTAAGATCATGGCTATTATATAATGACTATCTTAAAGGGAACTAATAATTATTATTTTTCCGGGTGAATCTGCAGTAATTTCATGTACTCACATTTCAGTATTTCTCTGCTTAAAATATTAGTTGTATGCAGACCATATGAACAGTGAAAAACAGTGTGATTTATCCCACACTTTCTGAGTAATAACTAGGAGAGATAAAAAGGAATTTTGTTTTTGTGTCATGCATTCATTTTTGACATAGTTTTTGGAAGAATTTTCATTTTATTTTTTTTTGTGTAGATTACATAAATGGTAAAATATACACAACTCTATAGAGGAACAACTGAAAAATATCTGTTTCCAATGAGTTTTCAGCAGGTGATTATGTAAAATGAAACATAACTGTTATTAATAAGTGACTATAATTTATAATAGAATTTCATCTAAGGCTCTGTATGAAAATGCTGCAATGCAGAGTGCATTTGTCATTCCATTTTGGTATTCTGCTATGATTTCTCTTTATAAAGATGAGTACATTTTTCTGTTTCATGTTTTCTTTGCTCACTCTACTCTAGTGCTCACAAAATGGAAGTTATGAAAGGTTCAGATTCCATTTCAGCTTTTTCTTCACATATAGGATACAGAAGTAGAATCTCAGTGGAGATAGGATAAAGGTATTTATGAAAATGAATTTTTAATAATATACTTCTGCATGCAAACATTTATATGTATGATTTTATGCATGATTAACTTTATAATTAGCTCCATTGAAACTATTGTTAGCAATGCTCAAGTCTTAAACTTTGGTCTTGTATGTGTCTGTAAGATTAGGATCGGTACAGTATATACCATGTAATAATTCTTGAAATTCACAATGTCCTTTGCTAAAGCAAAATACTTCTGCAAGTATTGGAAGTATATGTAAGGACCTAGATTCTAGGTCTAACTCTATTATATTTTGTTTTAATTGGAAACAAAGAGGTTGGAATTGAAAACCTCAGTACTCATAAGTCTCTCATTTATTTTTTCAAGAAATCCAGTGAAACAGAGATTAAACTCCTGGAATGTGTCTCCATGTAATTAATCTAGAAAAGATTAGATGCTCCTGCAAACAGTGGATTTGATTCTTTTAAAGTTAAAATAGTGTTGGCAGCTGTTCAGAAAGGTGGTTGTTTAAGTGATCTTGAAGCTTTTGGAAACTTCCTGCACATTATGTTTAATGGGAGGTAATTTACTCTCTTTACAGGAAATACAATGTTGATGTTCTTCCATTTGACTTAAAACATTTCCTCTTATCTAGCATAAACTTGCAAGACAAAAGTGCATATGATAATTTAAATATTTTTAAAATAAATATTTAACTTTGCATTGATTATCACTAAGCATGAGGCCACATGCATTTACTAAGAAGAAGGGAAATAAATGTAGAGTATGAAGCTCAGCTGGTGCTTTTTCCATGACTACAATTCTCCTAGATATCATCTTTCCATATAGAAAAAAAATGGAAACTTCTCCTGTCTTCTCCCTAAGATTACAGAGATAAAATTTCCTTAGTTCAATGATTGATATGTTTATCTAAATATTATTTCTTTGTATGAAAGAACTGTTGTCCTCTACACACAAAAGTGTGAGAGAGCCCTTGGTGCTCTTAAATCATGGCATATTCATGCAGCAACCCTCCTGCACTTTGTGCAGATGTCTTACTGAGGATGTAGGCTTCATCTTTCCACTCAAGAAATACAGACCCTCATTCTCCTGGTGACTGTATTAGAGCAGTGGATGATAACCATGTCAGCATGGCTTCTGGCTCTCCTCCTAAGTAACATAAGTTTTCAAGAGAAAGACATACAAATTTAGTGTGTTAACAAGCTCTGCTCTTCCAGAGGAGCAGTCATGTCAGAGGCTAGGTGCCTGAAAAAACAAACAAATAAACAAGGCAGTGAACATCTTATCCAAGTAATCCAATACCTCAGTGGTATGCTCAGACTTTACCTTCAAATTTTTACTGCTTGTTTGCAGTGCTGAGAAAACTATGGTTCTTTTCCCTTGACGAACTTCAACTATGCCCAGCTGCACAGACAGAATTTAATTTTCCTGCCAAGATGCCCAAGTAAGTGCGTTTATTATTTCCAACTGAAATAAGAAGTGATCATAATGGGTAAGTAAGGAGATATTTGTTCTCTTTTGTTTCATCATTCTCAGTGATGTATGCGAAATTAAATTTAGTAAATACTCCTTTCATAAATTTAACTTCAGGTTTTTTCTCTGTGCAAGTAAGCACTCCTAAGCTTGAAGTAGAGACTCAGGGCCAACTTATCTTAGTCTGAAAAAGCGATTTAATTTATTTAGACTAAAAGCAGTTTATAAGTAAAAAGAATATGATAGTCTCAAAATAAAACAAAATCACAAAAAACTTTCCAAAACTCAAACTTAAAAACAAAACTAGCAGAGTATGACAGAAGTTCAAGACACTAATCAGGCTATGAGAAGCTCTTAGTTCACTCCTCAACTTCCCAACAAACTTTCTTGGGTATTGTCAATAATGTCCCCACTGCAGTCCTGAACTATACAAAATATGCATTTACTCCATACAACTTGCATTTACTCCATTACTTAAGCCCTAATCTTCATGGTGCAGAACCCACTCATACTGTGTGGATGCACAATGCATAACATACTGGTCTGAGTGTGACATACTAATCACATTTGTATCATTTTATGTACTATAAAATTTCTTTAGCTATGTTGCTGGGCTGCAAACAGCTATGTTTGCTTAAAAGCCAATGTTGCACACACCAATGAGCAAAGTTTCAAAAGTTGTTATCCAACTTAGGCATTTTAGTCTAGCATGCTGTTATTTAAGACTGTGTCAGCACTTCTCTTAACTTATTTTTCACCAATCCATAATTAGCTTGTACAAAATTCACTAGGGACTACATTGTAGAGTAGAAGATCTTTTGTGCAAAATTGCTTATCAGCATGCAAAGAAATAGCTTAGTTGAAGGTTTACTATAACGTAACAGGACATTTATTTGTGTTCTTATTTTTCCCTGTAAAATAGAGATCTTTTATTTAGCCTATCTCAGTGAAGGATGGGCAGATGACAGAGTACTGTCAGTCTCTGAATTCATCTCCTATATTTTCTTCCTTTTCAAAATTCATTCCTTTTGTTTTGCATGCTGATTGCCCTTTTGCTTAGTTAGGATAACATTACAACTCCACAAAAAGATAATCAAAACCAGCTTATTTTTTTTTAGTCCTTAGTGATCTTCCAGTCTTAATTTTTTTCAAGTTCTCTTCCTTAGTTTTATGTCTTGTTGTAATCTCAACCTTTACCAGATTATTACCCTGGTGAGGTTAAATTTTTCAAATGCCTTATCTTCCCACAAGGATGGAGTTTCATAGATTAGACACCTTCACACTCAATGAGCCTTTATTTTTCTTGGTAACCATTATAAATAAATAGGTATCTGTAGAGGATGACAGATTCCACTCATGGGCAATATTTTTCACTATTACTCACTTCAGAAAGATAATGGGTACTGTTACTTACTTGCACCTGTTCAGAAGTATTATTAATAGACATTCTGCATTTCTTTCATGATGGGTACCACACTTTAAAGAAGCTATCTAAATAATGGAGCTTTATAGTTTGTTAACAAAGGACTGTGACTTCCCATGGATCACTCTGACAATAATCTGGTTTGTACAGATCAGCTGTTTAAGATTTTTCCCTCTCCTTCAAGCCTTTCATATACTGGTTTGCCAGTGCTTGAACTGGCTTTTCATTACACTTGGGAAATTGATCAAAACATTGCTAAATACTAAAAAGATACTTGCAGGGGACATTCCATAATTGTGTTGAAAATATGAGAATGGAAATTGATTGCAAAAGAAAAATGTTACCTGAACCAAAGACTGAAGTGTTCACATCATATTTTGCTATTTTTCAGTCTCAGCTGGCATAATTTTGGTCAGTTAGTTTAGGGTCTAATCTGTCAAGCAATATTAGAAACTGTTAAGTGCATAGTTGCAGACTTAAATAAATATTTACTCATTATCCTGATCTATGACATACAACTGGTACATCGAAACAGAGTGATGCCTCTGTGTGTCAATTTTGTTATAACACATTCAGAGAAAAACTAAGCAGTAGATTGCAAATAGAAATTTGCTTTAGGAAATGCTGTGAAAATGTTGTGAAATAGTTTCTTCAGCACATAATTAATTGATAAATTTTCATTTTTTCCCCCATTTTCTTTAGAATAAAATCTACTTGTAGGAATTGTTTTACCTTTATACTCAAGAATCAATGAACAAAATACAGGAATGGTCTTAGGAAAAGCAAACAAAACTGGACTTTTCAAAGGTAAGAATCTCAATACTTTCCCAATAATTCACTACTTAATGCTTTCATATTGGCCCTAGACATCTTCAAAGTGCCCAGTGTCAGAAAAAGCTGAATGCATTTTTTTCTTAATTTCTCAGGTTGTATGAATAGAACATTCTATTGGAGGAAAAAGGAGAGGAGAAGGGAGAGAAGGGGAGGGGAGGAAGGAAAGGAGAGGAGAGGAGAGGAGAGGAGAGGAGAGGAGAGGAGAGAGAGGAGAGGAGAGAGGAGAGGAGAGGAGAGGAGAGGAGAGGGAGAGGAGAGGAGAGGAGAGGGAGAGGGAGAGGAGAGGAGAGGAGAGGAGAGGAGAGGAGAGGAGAGGAGAGGAGAGGAGAGGAGAGGAGAGGAGAGGAGAGGGAGAGGAGAGGAGAGGAGAGGAGAGGAGAGGAGAGGAGAGGAGAGGGAGAGGAGAGGAGAGGAGAGGAGAGGAGAGGAGGAGAGGAGAGGAGAGGAGAGGAGAGGAGAGGAGAGAGGGAGAGGAGAGGAGAGGAGAGGAAGAGGGAGAGGAAAGGAGAGGAGAGGAGAGGAAAGGAAAGGAAAGGAAAGGAAAGGAAAGGAAAGGAAAGGAAAGGAAAGGAAAGGAAAGGAAAGGAAAGGAAAGGAAAGGAAAGGAAAGGAAAGGAAAGGAAAGGAAAGGAAAGGAAAGGAAAGGAAAGGAAAGGAAAGGAAAGGAAAGGAAAGGAAAGGAAAGGAAAGGAAAGGAAAGGAAAGGAAAGGAAAGGAAAGGAAAGGAAAGGAAAGGAAAGGAAAGGAAAGGAAAGGAAAGGAAAGGAAAGGAAAGGAAAGGAAAGGAAAGGAAAGGAAAGGAAAGGAAAGGAAAGGGAAAGAAAGGAAAGGAAAGGAAAGGAAAGGAAAGGAAAGGAAAGGAAAGGAAAGGAAAGGAAAGGAAAGGAAAGGAAAGGAAAGGAAAGGAAAGGAAAGGAAAGGAAAGGAAAGGAAAGGAAAGGAAAGGAAAGGAAAGGAAAGGAAAGGAAAGGAAAGGAAAGGAAAGGAAAGGAAAGGGAGTTTGAACTAAAAATTTATTTTTTAAATTTATGGTTTAAGTACACAGATGACAGAAGGTGAGAAGAACCAGTTCTATCAACGTCTGATTTTTTTAAAAGATATTTGAGGATGTCAATGTTACCTAACACTTCTTTCTTCATCTTACATTTAAGTTTGGGAGAAAAGGCATTTTTAATATTTCTCCTGCCAGTCTTCCACACTGGATATTCTGTGGTGCTATGTGATGCTATATGGTTCTTTTCTTGCAGCTCAGATTGCCTTTCTGAGGTATTTCTTCTGCCATGAAGCACAAACAATTTTAAACATTAACTCTGTCATAAGACTCCAGGTGTAGCATAGTTGAAGAGTGGATCCTCATTCCATATTTTTTTCTTACAGTAGGTAATCCATTCTCTGGAGATTTGGGCAGTTGTGGTGGTATTGCTTATAAAAGCTTGTAAGAACTTGCAAGTGTTTACAAGTGAATTAATGGTGAATTTCAAATGATTGATTGTGGCTAAAGTAGCCAGCATGATAATCTGTGGGGTTTTTTAATTTTTTTCTTCCAGTAGCAAAACAAACAAAACAACTTGCTAGTTTTACACTACATCTGTTTGTCTCAAATTAAGGTTTCAGTTGTAAAACAGCCGACTTGGTCTCAGAGGGATTCCTGCTGTGGGCAGGAAGGGAAGAAAACCTCAATGAGACGAGTTGAAGCCAAGTTGCTGCTAATTTGCTCAAAGATGCAGAGATAAACTGTGGTTCAAGTGCTCAAGTTCTCTTCTAATGAATATTTCATCAGAAAATATATGACCTTTAAAAATACTATTGAAATATTATCCCTCTATAAGTAAAAATAATTATATGCTATGTTTATATGATCAGTACTCCCTTTACCACATATTTAAAATGTTTCAATTTGCTCTCATGCTGTTTACTTCATCTGTTTAGACAGTGGATGATATATGAGATTCTTAAAACTAAAATTGATGGAATGCCTGATTTTTTTCCCTGAAAGAAATGCTGTTTTATGGAACTATTACCCAAATTGATTCAACAAATATTATGTTTTATTTAAATTTCTTAACTACATATAAATTACAAAGCTAAAGAATGAGGCTATTTTGGTTTTCAGCAGTACTACACCAAGGCAGGATTATAACCATGTCAGAAAAGGGGGAAAATTTCCTGCTAAGATAGATTTCACTGGTATTTTCTGTCCCAGTGTTAATCACGTCCCACTAATATGGAAGTTCTATATTTTTTTTCATCTTAGTACCTTAGGAAAGTTATTTCCTCAGTCTTCTCATCTCCAGATCTTTCTCAAGTAGCCAGAAGGTCCCAGGCATTATTCTTGTATTCTTGGTTCATGTCTTTCAGTGCCTCAGACTTGCTGGATTTGCACAGGGCTACATTCTTGAAGGCACAGAGCTGGCTTGACAAACTCTGTGACAGATCAGCTGTGTGGTGATAATGCCTTGAGGAGTTAAAAATCAGACTGAACACTAGTTGCATTTGCCTGGTCCATGTATGGCTTTCTGAGCCTGTCCTTCATGTGACACTATCACTGCCAACCCATCACTGTGACTGGATTACATCACTTGTGGATTTGCTCATGATCCTGGAGATGCTTTAGTGTCTTGAATGCTTCTTCAGATAAATAAATTAATTCCCTTTATTTTGATATAATAATATTTTGATCAAATTCTTCCATTTTAGGGTTTGTTTTTTTTTTTTTGTGCTGACAGTGAAAAGAAAGGGAAATAAATGAAGGCACTTATGCAAGCACATCAGTTTTGATCAGCTGTTTAACACAAGATGCTGATTTTGGTTTACTGGTTACTTATATAAGCAAAATCAATAAATTAATTTTTTCATTTAATTTTCAGTGCTAATAAAGTTGTATTATTGTATTGTAGAAATACTGTATAGTAGGAATATTGTAGGCAGACTTATTGACTCTCAATTTATATGTTTCAATTACTGACGAAAAGGAGCTTACAAAGGTAAAGAGACCGTAAAAACATAAATACTACATAAGAATAATTTTTAGATGTGAAATAGATCTTATATTTTATAACTGCCGATTTTTTTTTCAGAATTTACCTGAAGACTGAATGGGCAAAATCCAGCCAAAATAATAAGTTGCAGCAAAATAATAATATGCAGCAAAATAATCAAAAGCTGTATAACACTTATACATCAAGGAAGAAAATTAGGGGTCTAACATTTTTAAAATTCTTACATGTGTCCAATCTCTTACATGGTGATGCATATTTATATTTGCCATATACCATGTTGCAATATATTTGCATTGCTATACTATTTCTATTATTAGAACTTATTGGTACAAACTTGGGATCTTTAATTGACATTTAGATGAAGCATATATCTGCTTTAATATCAGACAAAATTCCTTTAATATTCTTTTTTTTTCTGGAGAAGAACCTGTGATTCTAAATAGTATTTGCTCACTATGATTATAAGTGCAAGCACAAACAGCCTGAAAACTCCAAAATACTACAATAACAGAAGCAAAAAATATCTTATCCACCATGGGAAGAGATTAATTAAATATATAATAATACCTACTATCTAAACAAGATTTGCCAAAAATTTTATAGTTAACAAGAGGAAAGGAAAAGGCCATAGATCCTTTGACTATTGCATACTCTGTTCCTATTTTTATCCTAACCCTGACTGGCATTTTGTCCTGAGCTACAATTTATAAAATTGCCATTTATTCCTGCCAATGTTCTTGGCAAAGTAAGGAAATTCAAAATCTCCCCCTTCAGGTTATCAAGGACTGTATGTAATGCTTTCTGGCAGCAGTCCAGCAGTTCTTCCCACAAGACCTTCCCTTCTGGCTGACTCTATACTGCCACTGATTCATGCAAGGAAAAGCACATGTCCTACTTTACTTCCTTGAATGTCATTCAATGAAAACATTCTTTATACTGCTAGATATGGTAACTTTCTGTCTGACAAGAAGGGACCTCGAACAGCTAAAATCACAGAGATGTTTAGTTTCAAAATGAGGAATACTTTGGGTTGTTGAAATATAATTGCTCAACCTAATCTTCCAACTCATTCTTCCATGGAAGTGAATAAAGTAGCTGCCTTGACTTGGTATCTTATAATCAATTTTACAGCTGCATGGTTCATGTGGGTTAGGCTTCACTTCAAGTACCTCTATATTAAATGTCTACTAACTCCACTCTATGCATATAAGGAAGAATTTGGTTGTATGATAGACTTCAGCACCTGCTGTTTTGAAGGACAACACCTCAGACAATAAGGAAGATTAAAATGAGCCTTGAAAAAAAATTTTCTACAGAACAAATTTCCTGAAATTTCCTATGCTTTAAGTTTTTGTTGGCAGTGCAAACAGCGGGGTGACCCTTTCTAAGGTTTTGTCAATTTAAATGATATAGGGTGCTGCTCTGCAAACAGAGGGAACATTAAGAATCCTTCTCTATGCTTATGAGGAATCCAGTTGTCTTTCAGGAAGCATAAATTAGCTGAGACAAAAAAAGTTATTTTAAAGCAATCTTTGTCTCACTTGTATAACAAAGTCAAAAAAGTGCCAAAATTTTCCAACTCATAAAGCACTCATAAAGCAAATCTACATTTGATTTGTACTTCTCTATTTGCTGTAATTTTGCAAGGTAAAATGTGATGTTTAAATATCCAAAGGCAATAAATGCATAATTATCATTATTTTCCTAAAGGATTACAAAAAAGGAGAGAAACAAGTCCTCTATGATAACAAATGAAAAGGACAATGCACTTAATCGAAGGTAAGCCAGAGAAAATTAAGTAAAGACTAACACAGGTGAAGATTAAAATAGTTAGATGAAAGTTGTGATTGGTAGGTGCTTAGGCACATAATAATAGTAGAGAATGTATGTTCAGCAACCTGATATAATATCTCATTTTTCAAAAATCTCAAGGCAAAAATAGAGTATAAAAGCATTCATCAGTTTAATAAAAATAAAGAAGAGCCAGAATACCTAGACTAATAATAAGTTGTTCTTGAAAGTTTTATCTCAGAACCAGGAGAAGAGTATGACATAATGGCAAAATATGTGCATAACTAAGTTATTAAAAATGAGGAAAGGAAAGAAAAAACTCCAGCACAATAAGATAAGAGAATGCACTTGGAAGCCTGAACCGCAATATCTCATCAGGAATGTATTATCATGAGTCCCCATGGAAAATATACAAACTAATAAAAGTGTAAAGACATCTGCTATAAGGTTTGTTAAAAATCTGATAGTGAAAAAGCAATTTTCTACAAAAGTTCTGAGTTTGGGTTTTTTTTAATAAAAATATTTTTTACAAAATATTCCTTCCATCACTAAAATATTGCTTTAATTTACTTTTTATACTCCAGTCAAGTATTTATTTTTCAGTATCCTCTGTCTCCAAAAATACAACAGATATTGAGTTTATTTCTTGAACAGCAGTTTTAGGTCTTTTTCCCCATTAGTTTTCGGAATATTTTTAATGTTTCTAAAAAATCTGTTAAAGAAGCAAGTTTTCATCTGGGTCCTTAGTGTTTACAGTTTACTCATTACCAAAATCTCATCCTTGTATAAAAACTTCATTACCTTTTTCAGAGGGAACAAATTTGAGTTGTCTGAGACCAAGACCTCGCCTAGAGCAATGCCACAGAGCAAGAGCTCCTTGTTGGAGTATCAACCATGACATTTCCTTCCATTGCAAAGTACAGCTGTCACAGACCACAAGTTTGATAAAAAGCTTATAAAGCTTATAAAAAGCTTATAAAGTGGGAGCTGTAGCACATATATTTTTATATTAGAGGTTGGGTGAATACCCATTTGCTTGGGGTTGGATTCTCAAATACAAACACGAATTCAAGAAAGTTGAATTTGATCAAGATCCCTGTAAAACCATAAATGACAGTGAAAATCATACTCTTGGAAACAACATTGTATTATGGGATTTATGTCATTTTTTTAGAATAAACTTCATAAAAATAACATACTGCACAAGTGGACCAAACAAATTATTTTATTTAGGAGCTTTTCCCAAGAATTTACTTTTGTTTGGACAACTTGTGTTCAACTTTTTTTCTTACTAGAACCAAACTACTGACAAATAATCTACTAAAGTAACTGGGTCCAGTAGACAAATAATCCAGACCTGAAAAAACACTAAATCTCTGAGGCTTTACATAGTCTTTTTTTCACCTGATATTCCAAGGAAGTGTCCAGATGCTGAAACATTAAGGAGTTTTCATGGATTTTTGTGTCATTAAAAAGCTGCCGAAAGTTGCTATGAGAAAAAAATCCCAAAACAAAACAAAACACAACACAACAAAGCAAAGCAAAACAAAACAAAACAAAACAAAACAAAACAAAACAAAACAAAACCACAAACCCAAACCTAAACCACACTAAACAAATCCAAACTACAGCTACTTTCTAAGTACAGTTAAACTGTTACATCGTGTCAGTAAAGCTCTCTTACTGTGGTTACATATCTTTATTATACATCTGGCAAAGCATATTTTCTCACAGAGAGCTGAAAAAAACACAGTTCTGCCACTGTAGTCTATACAATAAAGTTTTGCTCCTACAGCTAAATCAGTCTGAAATGACACCCCATCTATCCCAAGTGACATGGATGTTCTGGCAGAAGTCTGCAGCATGAGTATACCATCAAACAATGGAATGTTATTTTCCCTTATATTGCCAAATAGGTAAGTACATAAAGAAATTATATGAAAAAAATAAATTAACAGAGGTATGAGCAGCTCTATACAATATTAGTCATTACCATAAACGTGTTATGGTCTTAAGGTGGAAAATAATATGATTTGAGAGGCAAAGTGAGAAAAACAGGTTAACCAATCATTTCTCAAAATGTAGGTGAAATTCTGTGTAATATTCACATGCATAATTTGGTATTTTTCTTAAAAGCAGTTAATTGTTATTGTTAAATCACTGTATTCATGTATGGTGGAAGTGTATGAAACTTTATAAGGAGGAAATTTTCATAAAGCAAGTTCCATTTTAAACTAGAAATAGAACTCAAGTAATACTTCACAGAAGAAAATTAGACAGAAAAAATACCTTTCTGAGAGAACATAACAAAGGAATACCTTCAGATCTGTAATACCAAAGATGTCATTTCTGTGAAACAAATTTTGTGAGTGAAGGGGACATTGAAGGCACACATCCAATCCCTTTGTCTGATATATGTAGTCAGGCTCAGCAGTCCAAAATCAACAGACTGCATTAAACCCAAAAAACACGGTCATGAGAACCAAAATGTAATCTCTGGAGCCAAACCTAACACACAATTTTGAGAGCAGCAATCTTGATAAAATGAAAAAATAAAAAAGAAAGGTCTTGGATTTTTGTGTGAGAAGTCAGAACTTTATATCACTTCTGGTTTGTTTCTGTCCTGAACCTGTATATTTAATAGCATTCCATTACAAGGGTTCTCATGCAGGAGTCATGCACTGATGCTCTGTTTAGATATTGCCAAGTATTATATTGTTTTAGTATCTGTAACAATGGAATAAAGGCCAAATGTTTTTAACTGTCCATGTGCTTACATGCCAAACACTTGATATGAAGATAGAAGTCAGAATTACATGTGCACAAATTCCTGAGCTGTGTGGGTCTGCTTAGCATTTCATGCACACATACTGGGAAAATGTATTTTGCATGAGTTCTTTGAAACATTTGCTATATATGTTTTGAGCTTTTTTTCCTGTGCTTATTTTTCCCTTTCTCTTTTATAACTCTTAAAAAATTAGTAGTGAATTATTGTGGCTAGATTAAGTTTTATACTTATCTGCCTTCAAGAGAAGGGAAAATGCTTTGGCAACTCTCCTAGAAGCAGAGATGTTCCTTCCTTTTTCCAGTGACAGATCCCTCCCCATATTATCTCCTCACACCCTGGGATTCCTCTAGTTCAGTCACCCTCTCTCAGGTAGTACAGCTTATCCCAGGGATGAGCTGAAACACACTTGTCTGTCCAATGTTCTCCACATCACATAGCTGAGAGGAATCAGGCTGGTAGACCTTGGCTGAGAAGCCACAATAGATACTTGCAACAATTCTATACTCATTGCCAGCTGAGATGTAATGAATGGGATGATCACAAAGGATTTATTTTGTTTTATCAGGTTTTATTTCCTGGAATTTTCCATTTGGATTTTATTTTGTGGTGTGGGTGGGGGTGAGGGGGGGACATTGATAATTTTGAAACAGAATTCTCCTTCATCATGCAAATGATTACTTCTTATATTTGATAAGGGAAAATCATGTGGGGAAGCTTGAATCCTGAACATAAGCTCTGATCACTTATATTCTTATTGACTGGATCCCTGGCACTGATTTGGATTTTAAAAAATATTACAGACCTAATCTTTTGTAAAGATGGTGCTAGCTCCAATTTTTTCAGATACATACTAGCTGCTATTTTGGGGCTTTGCATACAACAGTCAGTCTCTGGACCTCTTTTAGTTAACAGGAGAAACAAAGCCATTGATTTTACATAACTTTCTTTATGGAATGGAAAAGGTTTATAATTTTATATTTTTAATCTGCTTGCAACAGAATTCATTATTACTTTCTTACTTCCACTCAAAAACTTACTAAAAAAAAAAAAAAAAACCTACCCAAAAATCTGAACCTTTCCTCATAGAAGTTCTATATGAATATCTGATTTTACTAAATCCAGAAGAATTCCACATTTACTGTAGCATATGGTTAGTAATATGCTTATACAGAGCTCCTAAGCTATTTCAGGTAGACTTTGCATCAGCTAAAAGTATGTCAATTGAGAAATCCCTCCGTTAAGGTCATAGGTCTCAAATTAGTTCATTTAAGGCCAGCACAGTGTAAAGTATTTGAATTAAGATGACCTCAGTTACAGTTTTCTGTGTTAAAGCTTTTTTAGTTAATGCTCTCTAGGTCTTTTTCTTCCCTGCAGGACATAAACTGCCTCTATTTAAACTCAGTAGAAATTGCTGATATTCTGCAGGGAGGAATAAGGTCTTGAGATTAAGAAGCCTGCATTAACAAAACCTCAGTTAAGATGCTTTTCTTTCAGAAATACCTGTTAAAAACAGCTTCTAAAGTGATTTAGGAGCACCAAGTACCTGACCCTGTATTTGTAGTAACTCTTAAGATGTAGGTAAAGCAGTCCAACAGCTGAGACTTAGCAGGGGCAAGATTTGTTTTGTTTTCACTTTCTTACTTATTTTAACTTTACATTGGTACTGATAAGACAAAGGACAAGATATGGAACTAAAATAGGTATGAATTTATAACATTCAGTTACAAATTGAGCATAACCTCCCATTAACTGAGATTACCAGATAGAGTGTCCCAAAATGATGTCTGAGGGAATTACCTTCACAAGATACATGTCTTGACTACTCCTCCCTTCTGCCTTCTCGGATGCTCCTGGCTGCAATCAGCTCCTGGTTTGTTTCTGTAGTACTGTGGAGATATGACCCTTGATGAACTCAGTTGTTCTGACAGAAGAATAGAGGTGTAAATGGTGATCAAGCCACCTTCAGCTTAAGTTGTGTGTAGTCATTTCACTTTCATTTACCATGACTTACAAAAAGTTAAATGAAAAAAATGCAAATAAACAAAGGACCACAATTAGTTCATTTGACTGGCAAATCAAACTCAGTGAGTTTGTTCTCACTAGGTGAATATTTAGTTAAGTTAGACACTACTCTGGGTTAGCATCCTCAGTGTACATATTGTGTGTGCAAGAAATATTACTTATGTAAAAATTCTGATGAGGTTTTGTTATTCTTCAGCTTGGTAGGTTTTAGGCATAATATTAAGTGCTCTAAAGAGAAGAAAAAGTACATGTGTAAGCCTTTTACTTCAATATTCAGATAGGCCCTTACTACACAAGGAAAATAGGTCATGCCTTTAATTTGTTAGAGGATACCTATTTATTTTTAATCACTTTGCATTTTCTATGAAGACAATTTTAATCTGTTAAAAGCATAAAAGTATTATTAGAAGAAGGCTTGCTTAAAATAATTTCTGTTTTATAATGGATATAATTTAAAGCCTTACTTCTCAGGCAATGCTGCAGTTACTGAGGTACTGGGTTTCAAGCTGCCCAGCTTTTAATTGCAGCAAGAGATGTAGAACTTAAATATAAAAATAAGTATGAAATTCAAGTTTGTCCTATAGTTATAACTGTGGTGTAGCTGAGAAACAGGGCTGTGCCAGTGTGCACACCTGATGCACTCAAGTCATTAACTCCTTGGGTGATCCAGAAACTCCCCGTGTATACATCTGCATAGAGGAGATAATGGAGTAATTTAGACAATAGACTGACTTGAGACAGTGATTGACCGAACTTCTAGCCACCCTTTCAATTAAGGATTTGACTAATTGGTGCAGAAGCTCTCCTAGTGGAAATTTGAGACTGCCCTGAAGATTTCCCCAGGAAACCCAGCAGTGCCTAGACCAATTTCTGTGCTTAAATATGTTGATTAACAACCTGGGTGGAGAAATGTGCTATCTCAGAGACTCTCAGGAGGTTCCTGCCACAAAATTGATCAAATTGTATGTAGAAAAGTCCAATGGGGCAGTCTTTTGTAGACAGTTAAGAGAATTAGGAGATGTATTGTCTGTAGTTTGAAATAATCTGTTGCAGTGGAGCTTGCTTGTGGTGAAGTTGTCACACAGAAGCAGTGCAAGATCAATGGCAAGAACTGAGCAGAGCAGTGAGCTGAGTCTCAGGTAATCCTGCTGAAGACATTGCTGCAAGGACCCTTGCAATGGGTATGCCCACCTCTGCAGGCCACCTTTTGTTCAAGAGATCTGATTCCCCACGTAAGACTTACCCTATGCTGAGATTCTAGTGAGTAAGATTTAGCAAATGGTCCACCTGTGAGTGTCTTTGCAACAGAATCATGATCATCATCATCATCATCAACATCATCATCATCAACATCATCATCAACATAGCAGCCTAGTCTAAACTCAGGGGAAGCAGTGTCACCTCCACACCATGCTATGCTCCAGCTACCTTTTAGGCAGTTTAAGACATGTAATTCTTCTCTAAAACTAGGAGTGCTCTACTAATCATACTGAGTTGCAGGTGTGCTTAGGGCACCCAGGTTTGCCATTCACACTCAATAGCTGTGCTGTCTCCTGCATCCTGTGATGCAGCTGTGATTACACAGCTGCAAAAGCTCTTTCCCCCCACCATCACCCTTTTCTTCTTCTCTCACCTCCATCTATGTCAGGGCTGAAAATATGTCCTTGATTTTCTTAGATTCAAGAAAAATACCTCACCCACTAACTTTTCACTCAAATATGATTAATTTAAAGCAAACATGAAACATTAAGAGTAACTTAAAGTGGAAAAGAAAGGAAACTTTCCTGCACCATGTTAGCTAATTAATCCTACAAAATAAAGTAGAAAATGAATGGATAAAATGAAAGCCACTCAGTAAAAGAACATTCATTTGAAGCTCGACCTTTGTAAACTGTTAGTAGCATCCTAAGTTGCCTAGTCCTGTCAATGTCATATCCTCCCTTCAGCAGGCATAACTTCACGGTGGCAGAACCAAGAGGGATTCAAATGAAAACTTCCACAGTGGAAGGAAACAGTTATTTTTCAGCTCCATCAGTTCTCCAGTGTGGTTCATTGCACAGAGCTGAAGTAAGAGCAGGTGTGAGAGGCAAGCATTGTTGCTGGCAATGTTAGCATATGATAGCTTAAAGTACTTATAAACCCCAGCATCTCATACCCGATGTCTTTCTTTATAGACAAACCAAGAAATCTTTCCAGAGTATTGAAATGTCTATTTAATATCATATAATACAGCAAGAGGGGTTTATTTACCAGTTGAGAACTGTTATCTGTGTAACTGAATGATTTAACAGGTTCTTAACCAAAAAATAAATATTCTTAAAAATTGAAAAACTAATTGTTTCAATGCAATCCACAAGGAGGATTTATTACTTTCGTTCTTACATTTTTTTTCACAGAAACAAAATATTCTGAGTTGGAAGGCATCCACAAGGATCATTAAGTCCAGCTCCTGTGTCCACACAAGACCATCCCCAAGAGTCAAACTATGTGCCTAAGAATATCCAAATGCTGCTTGAATTCTGTCTGGCTTGGTGCTCTGACCACTTCCCTGGGGAGTGCCCAGCCATCTTCTGATTGAAGAACCCAAATAAAAGCCAGGAAATCTATGTACCAAATGATCCAGAGTAGATTTCTGTAAGTTCATATAAAGTATTTCAATATAAACCTACATTAATTGTGTAAAGCTTAGAGAAAACAGTGGTATCTTCCATAACAATTTGTGCTCTAAAATGAGATATGAGAATTTCAGATAAAATGCTTACCAAAATACTCAGATATAAAGCATCTTTAGTTCTTGATGTATGCAATGTACTTCTCATAAAAATCATCAACAACTGTCATATTCATAAGCCACACAGAGGTGCTCGAAGCCCCTGTCTAAGAATGATCATCATCAGCCATGACTCCATTATCTGAGATTCAGACTGATGACAAATGATTTATTATCTGTCATGGTAAACAAGATCAGCAACTGCTTTTTGCATGGCTGAGAAGCTTCTAAGAGCTATTTAGAGGTGAATTAAAGTCAATTTTAAAAATTATATTTACTTCACCATGAACTTATATTAAAAGGATGATGTTATTGATTCAGTAGATAATGCTTTTACCTCTAAATCAGAATTCATCCAATGTCATATTTGGGACTCTGAATTTAGTATTTTGGGCAAGTGTGGAGTTGCATTAGCTTTTAAAATCTGAAATGGTATCATAAGATAAACTTTCAGAAACACAAACTTGTCCTCTGTCTAAATAAAATTTAAATCTAGTAACCTGAACATTTACACCTGTAATCCAAAGTATTTCCAAAAGTATTTCTTACAGAAGGGTTTGTATAAAGCCTATAATTCTAATTCTAAGTAGTTTAATTATATTATATAACTAAATTCTGTGGTTTTTTTTTTTTCCATATGCACAATATTCTCTGCTTTCCATTCAAAATTAGTATGTTTTTTAGTGTATTTTGATCAGTTCTACTCTGTAAGAGGGAGACCAGGGAAGGTTACCATACAAATGAAGAATTGTTAAAAGGTAGTAAAATAGAAAAAAAAATAATAAGGTGTTGAAGTATATGATATTTATGAATGTAATCTTAGTGAAATCTTTGTTTGGACCAAAGAAAACAAAAGATCCAGAAAGAAAGATTGATAGTGAGTTGTCAATGTCTGGAATGAAACAAAGTTATCTGGTGTAAATGAAAACCAGCTGTGAGGACTGAAGAAGTCTCAGGCAATCAAATGCCTGAGACACCAATGACAAACAGAAGTAAGATAAGATAAATGTAAATCGAAGCACAGTATTAAAACCTATCAGGTTTTCATGAATGGAAATAGAGCAGCCTGTTAAAGCAGCAGAATGCATCCTTGGGACTACACAGATAGTTATATGAATACTTTAATGCAGTGACAGCCAAGAAAAGTAAATAGAGTATTAGGAAAGGAATCGAGAGCAAGCTAGAATTTTTCTGTGCCAACAGGAATTTTTTAATGCCATTGTATCAACTCAGCTTCTCCCCAGATCTCAGATCTTGAAATGTGTTGATTTTTCACAGATTGCTTTGATTTTTAATTTCAGAAATAATATAATAGGACTGGAGAAGTCCTTTTCTAAAGTCACTTTCTAAAAAGCAAGAAGTGATCTACAGGTCAGTCACTCTCTCTCTGACCCCAGGAGAGCTCTCCAAGGAGCATGTTCCCTTAAAAATATTTCTGGTGACTTGGAATAACCCATATGTAGTTGCCAAAGGTAACCTATTCTTTACAAACCAGATTTACTTCTACAAAGAATTTCCTAGATCTGTGGATGTGATGGAAAATGCTTGTTTTGAATTCAGCAGGGCTTTGAATTTCATTTGCACAGTATCTTTGTTTGGGCATTATGGTCCAGATGAATGGACCTGGACTACCAGGTGAGTAAAAAATTGGATGCATGATCATGCTCAAAAGGCAGTGGCTCATAATCTATGTAGAGACTGGTTATAGGTAGAGTTATCCAGAGACTAAACGGGGAATTTAGCATGTTTGCTATCTTAATCAATGACCTGTAGAACTAGATTAAGTGTGTCTTCATCAAGTTTGTAGATAAGCTTGGGACAGGGCATGCAGTTGATATGCTTGAGAACACGGATGCTGTTGGGAGGCATCTAGAAAGGCTAGAGAACAGGGATAACAAGATCCTTATGGAATCCAGCTATGTCAGCTGCAAAGTCCTGTGCTTGAGGCACACTCACCCCCTGCTGCCAGAGATAGGCCAGGGATTGACTGCCAGAAAAGAGTTCTGCTGAAAGGACACGGTGGGCAGCAAGCCAAATGCGCGTCATCTCTGTGCCCTGGCAGAAAAGCTCCTTGCATACTGAGCTGTAGCAAAAAATCATGGGCAGTAGATGAAGGGAATAGATTATTGCCCTTCATTCAGCAATTAAGAGACCCCATCAGGAATGCTGCAATCATTTTTCCAGGCCTTGGGACAAGAAATGTTTATAAAGAAGATGGTAAAGGGTCTGCAAGGCATGGCTGAGGCTGCTTGGTTTGTGGAGCCTGGAGAAGAAGAGGAGAAAGGGGGGAGACCTCGTCATGGTCTACATCTTCTTCACAAGAGAAAGCACAAGAACAGGCACTGGACTCTTCTCTCCAGTGAAAAGTGACAGGACCAGTGATAGTATGGCATGAAATTGTGTCAAGGGAGGTTTAGGTTGGATGTTAGAAAAAGATTCTTCACACAGAAGGCGGCTGGGCACTGGAACAGGCTCCCTGGGGAAGTGGTCAGAGCACTAAGCCAGACAGAGTTCAAGAAGCATTTGGCAACACTTTCAGGTGCTTGTGATTCTTGGAATTATCCCTTGCAGGGCCAGGGCTAGATTTCTATAGTCTTTGTGGGTCCTTTTTAATGCTGGGTATTCTATGATTCTATGATCCTATAGTAAAGTAGAAAGAGTTCAGCAGAGGCCAGAGTCCAGTAGAAGGTGACCAAAATGGTTGAGGGTGGAGCACTTAATCTGAGAGGAGATGAGGCTTTTAAGCCTGGAGAAAGTAGTAGCTTTCTACTACATAAAGAGGCTACCAATAAGACAGAGCCAAGTTCTTTGTCAGCATGAGCAGAGGGAAAGGAATACACAATCATAATAAATTGAAGCAAGGCAAGTTTGAGAGGATATAAGGAAAAGGATCTACTCTATGAGGATAATTAAACACTGGAACAGAATTCTCAGAGAGGCTATGAGATTCCTGTGTTTGGAAGTTTTCAAGACTCAAATGGACAGTAGAAACCAAGCAATTGGGTCTGAATTTACTGTCTGCCATGCTTTGATAAGAGTCCGGAATAAATGACCTCCCAATGTTCTTTTCAACCTCAATAAAGAGATTACCTTGTATTCACATGTTTCTAGGATCCAAGTGATTTGTCAGAAATAAGTAGCTCATAGCTGAATTTATAGCAGATGGTGGTATTTGAATATGTTATCGATTGTGATACGAAACCTTCTATAGAAAGCAGAGACAGTTAAGAATGTAAAATGGAAAGATGTGCTTCAGCAGAGATGTAGTACTTTCCAATATGCAACAAATTAGATGATGGAAGCAGAAATGAGATTTATTAAATTGACATAGCATATAATTTTTGAAGTTGTAAACATAAATTGCAGGACAGATTCCAAAATCAAAACAATTTTGTCAAATTGAATAATTATTTGAGAAGGAGAAAAAAAATCAATAAACATAAATGCAAGACTCTGCCTTTTGATTAGAATATTTCTTAATCCAGCTGACTACCTAACCGTAAAAATGGAGCTGAGGAACATTAGCAGAACATGCATCAAACATGTTTTGTAATTTTAAGAGTATAGAATAGCAGAGTGAAAAGCATTAACCAGACCTGAAATATAGGCAGCAATATTTTCCATCTCCTACTGCTAGTACAGCTTCTACTGGGTCTTTCACAGACATCAAACTACAAGAAAGATGTGGGCAGAGAGACCCCATGTCATAAATTATCAGAAATAGTATCGAACCCTACTCACATGACTTGTGAAGGTTTGAAAGAACTGTGTTTTTTTAGTCTAGACAGGGAGACAGAAAAGAAACATGATACCACTTCTGAAATATGTAAAAGGCTCCTGCAAAGTGAAAAAAAACCAATCTGCTTTCTATCTGTGTGGAGGACAGGTCAAGAAGACATGAAATGAAATTGCAGCATAAGAGCCTTGTGTGACATTAGGAAAACTTTCTGACTTTAAAAATAGCAAATCACTGAAATAGACTGATAATGAAAGTGGTAAGAATCTGCATAAACTGTGGACTAGGGAACAGGCTAGACAGTCCCCTGTCAGGGATGCTAAAGGTATAATTGTTTCAGCCTGGGGATGGAGAGTTGGAACAGATGACCTCCAGAGAACTTTTCTAACCAGAGGCATAGAATCATGGTAAGGGTCAAATATGAAGTTTCTCTTCCTAAACGAACGCATAACTTCACAGAAATGGAAAAGTTCAGCCCTTATGAAAAAAAAATAAATTCTCATACAGTTGTGCTTTCCAGCAGTGATAAGCAATTCCACTCTTCTTAATGTAAGGAGCCCTAAGGATAAGACTGGGCTCCAGCATTTCACTGTTTTGAAAAGCTGTTCCTGCCAAGCACAGATTAAAATAAAATGGATCAAAAGATAGAAGTTTGAAGGGAATGTATTTTAAAAATGAATGAATAACCAAATATATCCAGAAGATGTGGTCTCCGAAAGCTTGTACACAATAAGTTACTTAGAATTTGCACTCTATATCACACAAAGCTTTTGTGAACACAAGAAAAGCCTTAGTAACTCCCTTTTCTTTCCAATAAAATTGGAGGGTTGTGTTGGTTCTCTGTACAAGTGTTGCTAGAGTAATTATTATAGAGCAGCTGAGATGTAAAAGTTAGACCCACTGCTGGTGATAATCAACAATTACATTCACTTCAGTGGAAATATGCCAATTTATTATATCTCACTATCAGGTCAACAATGCCATGTGTCCGAAGAAATTAATCCATTTTTAAAATTGAAAGGCAAAATGCCAATAGGCTTTTTGTTTTCTAATTTGTTTAGAAAACTTAAAAAATAATTTCATTTATTTATCTCTCTAATTAGTAGTCTTATTAATATGATATTCTTTTCAAGATAACCTTTTAAAATATTTCTCTTCTTATAGTGTTTCTTTTTAGGCAAATTTATGATAAAAATGCTACAAAAGTATGATTTCAAAGTGGAAAGGGCAGGTATTGTTTTAGCCAGTGTGGTGCCAGAAAATGTTAAGGATTAGGAGTGTTGTATAGGAAACAATTATTCTGCCTTTGAGAGGAAGGGCTAGAATTAGTTGCTCTTTCCATTGGGAAGTGAAAAGTGGAAGGAGATCTCTGGGGCAGTGAACATATTCACCAGTGCTGAAAATGAGAAGCGTTCCCTGTTGCTGAGGGAGAGGAGGAATAGCAGCTGTAACTGTCCCTTAAGGTAGTGACTGCTTTCCCACAGTCTTTGATCATTCTTTCAATAGGAATAACAAGAGTGGTTTGCTGAAGTTGTGACATAGGTAAAAGAGCTTGCAGGGACCACAGTGATTTTATCAGACTGCAGCCAGGCATAGGACACCCTGTTGGCATAGGCATATTTTGGATCCAAAAACCCTGCACATTTTCCTCTTATAGTCTTTGCCTAAAGATTCTAATCAGGGCATTTTAATTATTATTGTTTTAAGACTCAATCTATAAAAGCTTAATGCTTGCACAAAAAAAACCAACTAAAAAATTTGAAGGGATTTACCTATGTGCAGTTGTGCATAACAGCTTGCAAGATGAGACCTTCAGCAAGAGCTCCAAAATCATCTGAGGAAATAAGAAGCTGTCCTTTCAAGTGTCCTTGAAAATGACAGTCTCAACCTAGACCTCTGTAGTCATGGTAGTTTGTTCACTCTATTTCCATGTGAATATCAAACAGGCAATTTAGAAGTCTAATTTTTACCCTCCCTTTACTGTCAAAAAGGAATTAGACCATATGAAGTCATCAAGGACTATCTGAGGATTTGCTGTAACACCCATCACCATGGTATCTAAGTGCTTCCTGAAAAGACCTATTAATCACTGTGACTAAGCGTTCCCTCCTACCTGATCTGTCAGCTCAACGGCTGTTACTTGGGTTTCTGATTTATGTTCCCATGATTTAGCTTAAATATGGGCATCAAGTAGGACACTGGATAAATTCCCTCTTTGAAATTATCAGAGGAAAAGACTCAATTTAACAGATGAATTTGTTTCTCCTAGAGGGATACAATTAGGCAAGGAGTATAGATTTTTGCAATAAAATTGTGAATTTCAAGATTAGGCTGAAGTTAACAAAGGAAATGTCATTAATTGAGTTACTAGTGTATTTTCTGACTAAACAATTTTCATCAAACAGTATTATGTTTTGTAGAAAAATTAAGGCACAGATTATGTAAAGTTTCTCAAATTCTATCATGCTGTCTTAAAAATCAGACTGTTGGTGGATCTTGTGAAATGTAGGATACACAGGTTAGTATGATAGCCTAACCACAAAGATTTCAGATACTGTGTAGACACTTTCTGTTTTTTATGCTAATATGCTCCAAAAATTGTTGATTATTTTGATAAATTTTGGGTTTAGTTTAACAAAAGTTACCTAAGATTCTTGTAAATTGTATGACCCAGTTTTAAAAATTATTCAAAATTTCAAAATGTTTTGGTATTTTCTTCTTTATAGATAGATACAAAGAAATTTTCCAATAGGAAAAGTTCAGCATTTGAAAGGAAAAATTATTAAATCACTCTTATTTTTCTAGTTTTTCATCTGATTTCTCTGAATTTAGCTAGTTCTACGAGTTAATAAATTCAAAGAAAATTGCAGTTTGTTGTGGTTGTTTACAATTAGAGTTACTACTATTGGTTTATTTGCTTCAACTTGAAGTAGAAATTACATTCAGAACTACCCCATTGTCCTCAGTAAATAAAAATAAATAAAAAATAAAAATAAAATAAAACTTATTATCACATCATTATAAGAAAATCTAGAAGTTTCCAACAGTTACTTCTTCCATTAGGGACTGATTTTTCCTCCTTTCTGACCTTTATTATGAGTGATGCACTCCTTGCTGTGCACACCAGCTTCGCTCCTCTCTCTTCTCCTATACATAAATTATGTTTTTAAACAAAGAAACATGTTTCAGAATTTCATTTTGTATTTTGGTTCTATTTCATCAACAAGGTGAGGTTTTTCTGGGAGGGAGGGGGAGAAGAAAGTAAATTATTTTACAGTTCTTTTAAATATGTTTGCATAAAGCACACTGTGATTTTACAAGTACACTTGACATTATGGCATTTTTAAAACTTTTAAATTAGGAAGGTTTTTAAAGGAAAGCTTGTGGCTATCTCCTCTCCTCTCCTCTCCTCTCCTCTCCTCTCCTCTCCTCTCCTCTCCTCTCCTCTCCTCTCCTCTCCTCTCCTCTCCTCTCCTCTCCTCTCCTCTCCTCTCCTCTCCTCTCCTCTCCTCGATTTTTGTTACATAATAATTATAATGTTATACTTCTCAGCGAAATTGATCAATACAATCAGCAATTTAGGCACATACTAGCATAGGAGACTTAATAAAATATAATGTTTGTTCCAGCTCAGCTAAAATAGCCTCACCTTCTAAAATCATGCCACATTACTTATGCATTCACATGAATTCAGTCTAAATATATATAAATATATTTGTGCCTAAATATATACATTTACAAAAGATCTGTCTCTGTGCATGGAGATACAAATATACAGAATGATATGAATATTGCTCTTCTTTTTCCCAATGCCTTTCAAATATACCTGCAGGAAAGTAGAAATGTCATGTGCTGAAGTCATGCAAAGAGGGATAAGAGTTAATCAAAGTAGTAAAATTTTGGACAAAACTTTTCATCAAGTCTGTGAGCACAGCAATACAACTCTTTTCAGTCTTTCCTCTTAAAATAAATTTTGTATCTTCTATATAACTCTAATTTTATGCCTCTGATTTTTTCTGATTTTTGTATTTTATAATGGCAAAACAGAGGTGACTATAAATGTTCTTAAATGTCTAAAAGACAGATGTAAATCACAGTTAAGCAAAATCTTATCACAAGTATTTTGTCCAGAACAGAGATTCAGTTTGGCTAGCTCAAGCCAGATAACTACAAAAAAAAAATACCTTTCAGAGTCTGTCTATTTCCCTAGAAACCATCAAACAGGTCATGGCTTCTTCAGTAACCTCAGAGTCATGAGGACGGGCTCATGCAACATTTTGATTGGCCTTATCTACATGCTACTTCTTTTCCACATTCTTTTTTTTTAGAATATCATTGTTATTGGTTAGACCTTTATAGCTTCTCTCTAACTGGTACTTCTCTGAAGTCACACAGCTTTAAATAATTTGTTTTTAGAAATGTAGTTTAAAATTGCCTCCAATGGATGCTTTATAACATCCTTTGAGCTTCAGCAAAGGGTCTTAAATGAATCCAGGGTACATCTTCCACTGACTTTTGCATTTCACTAGCATAAAATTTTAAGCCTACGTCTTCTGATTGTGTACCTTCTCATAATCTTTAGTAATCCTTATTCTGTATTATATTTATGCATTAAAGAGTGCTCTCCATCTCTAAAAAAATGCACATATTAAATTCCATATTCTGATGAAAAAACAGAAAATTGCTCTCTAATGCAGAGAAAAGGGTGGGGGGGTTTTTCTATAACTAATTTTCAGTTTGACGATTTTTGTTTGTTACCTCTTTTTCTATCTGTGTAAAAACATAAATAAGTAGTATTTACTAGAGGCTATGAAACCTTGTTTCATCTCAACACCAATGAGGGTGATTTGCAGAAAAAGGCAGGGGTGTAACTGAAGCAAAACCAGCAAAAACTGGCTAAAATCCTCCATATGCTGGGTCATCACCTATCTTGCCTCAATTTTCCCCCTATGTAACAAGGGTTTCTGTGTTAAAAGAGCATTTATAACCCAAGAACTTGGAGTGCAGTGTAAGAGCAATTACAGTTGCATTAACAGCATTAGTCTCCAATATCTCCTGGGAAGAAGAGATGTCTACCAACATCTCCAAAAGTTTCTTAACCACCCTAAGCTTCCACTTTCTCTGGGGATTGATAGTAAATATGTTTCAAACAAAGCTGGGGGGAAGAAATAAGGGATATGGTCTGAAATAAGTTAATTTGTAGTGGGCAGATAAAGTTTGAATTTTCTGCTGAACATCTTGGTTTCCGCTTGGATCAGAAGTGAAGAAGCTCGGAGCAATATGTTACAGGGCTTATTTTGTCAAGTTTAAGGAAGGAGAAAGGGCTCAAACTTTAAACTCCATACTCTGTCCATCTTCCATTGAGTCACTTTTCAAATACTGTCTAACTTTCCAACATTCTTTCTGTCAGAATGTAGGGACATAGCTGCTCCTCCAGTGCCAGTGTGCAGGTTGGCTGTATCAATGAGTACTTACAAGCCCCAGAAGAGCTCAACTCCTAGGATCATTTAACATTCCTTGGCAGTGATGTTTAATTAAGGAATGTTTGAACTCTTCAACTGCTATTCACTCACAGTTACTTGCATCACCTTTTCAAACTTTTCAACATTTATTTTTATTTTTAGAAATGCTTAATCCCTTTTTTAATAGAAGAGAGTGAAGAGGATTAAGCCAACGAGCAGTGAATTGAATACTAAACAATCTGAGGAAAGATGTTCTGACAGCAGCCTGCTCAGAGCCTTTCAGGAAGGCAGTTGCAAAAGAGGCAGAAAGATAGAGGACATTTTAAATGTATGTGTTTCTTACAAATGACTGTCAATGCCTATGCATACGAAAAGATTAGAGATTTAGGTTAAGACAGAGGTTCACATGAAATATGAGGGAAATAAAAAGGAAAGGATCTGGAAAATAAAATTATTAGGGATTGATTGAAAGGTAAGAATATACCTTCCTACATTTGACAAATGTACAGCTAGTCAGCATCCTGCACAGACAACCATCAATTCATTGCTATGCAGAGTGCCAATAGCAGGCTTCCACTTCAGATGAGCCTTTAAAAAAAGGGAGTGATATGTGAGAAAGTGCTAGCAGAAAAATTTGCCATCAATTTCTTAAGAAATGGGTTAAAAAGGCGCTTTGGAATTTATCTGACATTTTCTTTCAATAGGGCCAAACTCAAGGACTTTTTCTTCGTTGGAGACTGCATCCTATTTTGTGTTGTAGGCTATACTAGGTCTCATAAAGATCAGTTTCTTGGCAGACCTACATTTGCTTCAGAATACAATTAATCCAGCTTTCATGTAGTGATTATTTGGACTAAATGTAGAAATATTACAAATAGATTATGTGCCACAATTTGCCAAAAATAACCACATAAACAAGATAACCACAAAGGCAAAGCAATAGGCAACTCTGATAATAAATACATATTGAAGATTTTAGGCATCTGAATCACAGATATACAACCTCTCTCAAAACCAGTCCGTTTTCCTGAGGGCTTATTGGAGAGGCATGATCTAGATAACAATTTATGCACTTTCATAGTTGGTTTGGATTATGTTTTTTCTAATGCATAAAACTATTAAATAGTAAATAAGAGGTAGGCAAAGAAGCTTCTTAAGATTTAGTATTTGTTTGGCAAATATTTCAGAGGTTCTATGGTTCTGTAAGTAGTTATTTATTTATCTGTGTTTCTGAGCTTTTTGCAGCATAAAGCTTTTGCAGTGATAATATACATATTTGCTGTGTTTGAGTCAGCTTTGTCCTTTGGGCATCAAAATTATTTCCTTGTAGCAGATCTTCAGATGCCAGCAGTCTGTAAAAGTGAGCCAGGTTCCTTGGTGCCATATGGGATTCTTTAGTGAGATTCTCTGAATTTTGTGCAGCCTGAAGAGAGCATTAAGGAGGCCACGAAGCCCAGGGCCCACCTTGCAGCTGAATATGCAAAGAATGGTAATGAGTATGAAACCTCCTTTAGCTCAATGACATTCAAAGTCCTTGCTCTCACAATGCCTGACCATTGGAGTTACTGGAATGGAAAAGACTGTTCTGTCATTTAATCAGTGCTTTCCACTCATTGGGATTCAGCCCCAGTCTCTAGTGGCGACTATGCTGGGATTTCTACAGCTTTAGGGCTGCAATAACTCACTTAACCATAAAAAGGGGTGGGACAGATGAAGAAGATTAGGAAATGCACTGGTTTGTGGAGGTTTGCTCATTTGCATATGTTTTCATCTCCCCTGTGGGTGGGCTGACATTCTGGCATTCATGCTTTTCCCCTCAAACAACACTTGTTTGTCACAGAAAGCTCCAAGATACATCTCCTGTATTTGTCCTAGATACACACATTATACCACAGAGAACAATAAACAGTATTGATTGTTTCCTATCATACTTGGGTGACCCTTACTACATTTTAATAAATTTTAAGATCTGTGTTGCTTAGGCAGTATCCAGGAGGCTGTTGGACTTGTGGCTCAGCTTCTGAACACATTGTGTCTCCTTAAGAATGAGATTTATGTTGGCTGCATCCCAGAGGTGAATATAATGACCTCTTTCACCTTGTCAAAAGGGCAGCCTTGTCAAACTCACAGTAGTCAATATCCTACAGCGCATCCATTTAGCACAGGAGCACAGCCCAAAGTGGGACTGAGGAGTGCAGGTACTCAAATGCATAGGTCTGACAAAGACAAATAGCCCAGGGATGCACTAACCGAGCAAGGACAAAGGGACGCCTTGCCTCCACTGTTTGAGAAATTGAAGCCCACTTAGATTTCTCCTCCACGTATTTTATGTGAGAAGAGGTTTATTTTTTTAAAGTCCCTGATTTTAAAATGTAAGATACAGAGGAATACTTCTGCTCTATCCCACACATTTTCTTTCATTAATTTTTGTTTTGCCTTCTTTATTTTTTTATTTTTAATTGTCTGGAACTTGATCTTTTGCATATAGATAGATTGGCAGGGGCTCTTAAGTAATAAAGTTTCCCTGTTGTTGCCTCCAGTGCTCTTTGATACAGGTACTTATTTAATAGTTCCTGCTTATTAGAGAAGCATGGTAGCAAGCAGTGGTCACATTAAAAAAGGTCAGATCTAGTATTTTTATTGATTCTCCTGACTAAATAAGTTATATTGAAATCGTCTTGTATAAAAAAACAGTAACACAGAATGCAATTCACAGGATGAGGTTTACTAAATCTAGGACTACATTACAATTTAAAAAAAATAAAGAAAATATTGGATAACAACTGTGAAAATAACCAAAATGTTTTAAATTAATATTTTTGTGACCTTTTTGTAAAACCATAAGTAAGTTTTGTAAATTATTCTATTTTTGCATAACTTGTGTGCCCTACATGGCCCAAATACCCCTCTAAAAAAGCTCTGCTGTCCAAAAGTCTTTTTTTTTTTTTTTCAATGTGAAGATTTGCAGTGATCTCAAATCTATTTAGAATTAGAATTGTGTGCCCCCTTCAGATCATAGTTTTCTGACTATTATGCAAATCACAACAAGCAAACTTGGTGGAGCCAGTTAAGTAAATTCTGTATAAAATTACAACCGGTCCCCAATCCTACAAGCACTCAGCATGTAGCTAATATTAAGTCACATTGATTTCAACTGTACTACTAAGAGTGTGAAAATTAAACACATTTATAAGCCTTTGCAGGATCAGGGCTTCAGAGAGCTCACAAACTGGCCTTTGATGTCCATTTATAAATCCCCATTATAATTAACAGGAGTTTTACAGGCACATCAATAGCAGAGTATATGTAGAGTGCATTCCTGCTAGCCAAATAGTCTGCAGATGGAGTCCCAAAATATTCATTGACTCCCTGCTGACAAGGAAATTATTTATTATTACTACCTACATGATACAGTACTAACCTTGAAAATTCATTATATTCTAATGAGGCCAAAGCCACTTAAACTAACAATCACCACCTCAAAATCTGTATTAATTTAAGGAAACATTACAGCTACCATAGAATTAGAAATTTTCAGAATCCTTTTATTGTGTCCCATAATGGGGGAGATAAAGCTTTCTAGAAACCAGAACAATGCTTAACACACTGAGGTCTGTTTTCTACAGTAGGAAGTCAGGATCAAACTACATCATGGGACAGAAGGGTGCATGGAAAAGAAAGAGCAAGTTTTTAAGCAAGGGAAGGAATGGTCAGCAGGTGCTTCAGCAGGAAGACCAGTCTCTTACGTTTTGTCTCAATGGAAGAGAAATCAGATATGTTAGACATTTAAGAAAAAAAAATATTGTTATTACAGGTATTTTTCCAAGTACTTACAGAATCTGCAGGGGTATGTACTGGAAAACAAGTTACTATTTGGTTTCTCTTTTATTTACATTATTTACCCCATGGCCTTGATCCATTTCTGAGTTGGGGGGGAAAAAAAAGAAAGATAGAGAGATGGGAAAAATTTTGCTTTGTTGATTTTAAAAGGCAGCAGAAGTTTAACCTGTATATGAGGGGTGGACTGTTGTGTAGATATGCAGGTATAATAATTAAATCGCAGGACTACTACACTTATCTAAATAAAGACTTCAAAAAGATGATTTAAGTAAAAGTAGTAGGTAATATTGAGGAAAGGGATTTGGGAAGAGGTAATATGTATATATATCTAAGACATTATGCAAAAATTCAAGTTCATAGTCAGATTCTTATGCTTTGAAAGAGTCACAGAATAGCATACAGAATTAACATCTGTCTTAGGTACATGGGGAAAATATATTTTATAAAACAACTAATAAAAATCTTATTTTACTGGTTCTATTCCTTGATCTTCATAGATCTTTGCAAACATTTTATATTTCATCTCATACCAATCTCTCTTAACCCAAGAGGATATCAAATATTAATTATTTAGCTGAAAAAATGTTCCCCATATGCCAAAGGATTCTGCTTTGTCTTTACGCTGAATCTGGAGTGAGCTGATGTACATTTACAAAAGCACCTTAGTTTTTCATGCTAGCACTGAAAAACTCCAGTGTGTTTCATTGAAGTACAACAAATTAACCAGAGAGAATCTGACCTATTCAGCAAATGTCGGGGCTGTGGGGGTTTATATTGTATTAATAACAAACAAACAATAGAGTCAAAAGTTCAAGTTTGGAATGAGAGTAAACAAATTTCTGAATTTTGTGTCTGAGTGCAAACTCACCAGCTGGTGTTTTCATGATAAATCAAGTGATACAGTGAGTGCTCTGAGGAGTAGCATATATGCTTTTTGTTCAGGACATAGTATGAACAACTATTTAGGGTTCACCACAAACCTTTCTACAAAATGTTCTGGAGATTGGAATAAATCTATCATACTGTTCACTAGCTGTAAATACGTGTTCACTTGCTTCGTCTTTTAGTATAATTACTGCTCCAGGGTTTTGCTGAAAGATCGATATGACCAGATTGGAAATAAAGACCTTCTCAAGGGAAATGTACACTCACACTCATTGTCCTTCAAAGGAGGAATGTTATTCTCTTAAAACCTCTTTATTATCTTTAATTGAAACATAGGTAGAGGAGAATTTAGACATTTCTCCTTCACTCCACCGTTTACACTTATTTTAATTTTTTTTTTTTTTTTGTGTGTGTGTGTGTGTGTGTGTGTGTGTGTGTGTGTGTGAAAAAAGCCTAAATGAATTCACCTTGATTTTTGGCATGAGAAATTTTAGAATTACTTAACTCTTGAATAATTCCATATCTGGAAGAGCTATTGTGCTATGACAGCACCAGGCATAGGCAAAGTGGTATCAGGTTGCTCAATCCATCTGTCTGGGGATTTTTTTGGCTAGCAAGGGAAAGCACCTTGCTCCATTGACTCCAGTTCCTCCTGATCATGGCAGCAGAATAAGCATGTGTTATGGTTGGAACAACTTGGTTTTACTGTCCTCCTTCAGCTGCAGTGAAGCACAGGAAATATCCCTGGACGTACCCAAACACACCATTTATTTTATTGCCTTTTTCCCCATTACTTGACCCTATTTTTCACCATCATTTCTGCACTCTGGCACTCTGATAATTATTTTCTCCACTGAGCTCAGTCTTGCCACATCCATAGTTAAATTTGATATTTCTTTTTCTGCTAACTCAGTAATCTCAGTATTACATGCTCAACTAACAAAGCAGCCTAAGTGATGTTTATCCTGTAAAGCTGTTCTCCCCAAAAGGTCTACAATGCTCTCCTCCAGTTGTCTGATGTTCAGCTTCAGGTCTCACCTCCTCATTAACTACCTGTGAAACACAGGCATCCCTGACAATCCTCACAGTGCTAACTTCAACATTTGGCAACTTCTCACATCGTTATATGTCATGTCCAGTTATTTCTCATGCCATAGTTTCTCATGTCCTCTTCAGTTTGCTTAGCTCTGGACTGGAGCTCCTTCAGATGCCTTGATATTTTTGCCTGTTGCTCTAACATATAAAGGAAATGAGACTTGGCCTCTTTATCTTTGCAATAGAAGGAGTGTGGTCAGATATAAAGTACATTGCAGACATCAATTTTAAAAGTAAATCATGTAGGGCTAAAAACCACTGAAAAGATTAATTTTAATAAACAAACTGATACAGCAGCAACTGAATATATGTACAAGGATGTATCAGACACCTAAATATCACTGTTATTTTTACAAGACTGATAAGCCTGATCAGTTTGAACTCCAAAGAAAACCTTAACTAGATTGACGTTCATTGATGCCCTTCATACTAATGCTTAGTCCTCACTCATTTTTAGCTGCTCTCAGTAGACATTGTAAGTAGTGAGTTTTTAGCAGCCATATTCAACACCTTGTGTGAGCCCTTGGTACTGCAGTGCTCGTCACCATCACCCCAGCATAGGGAGCAGGCTCCAGAGCTCTTCCATGTCCTACACTGATGTGGGCAAAATGTCTGGGATCTTTCCTTTTTGCAAAATGTCTGAGTTTCTTGATGTGTATGAGTCCTCAGCCTCTGGCAGTGGTTCTGTGGAGCGCTCAGGGCGGTTGCTGTGTAAAGTTCCCCATCCTGCTGCCTGGCTCCTTCTTCCCTGCCCAGTGGCTCCTCATTTTCTTAAAGGCTGCATATTTTCAGTGAACAGTAATTGTCCGTGAACAGGTTACTTGTAGTTCTGGAGCCTTTGTTTTAAGGATATATCCATATTTCAAGTATTTAAATACTCCATGCTTTCAAAATTGTGCATCCTGGCAAGAAATGCCATGTAACAAATTCCAGTTCACATCACAAGTTCTCACAGAAAATTGGTAATGCTCCTTACAGATGACAGCTGGGATTTGTAGAGTTTGCCTAGGTACATTTAACTGAACGCCTGAAGCTCATTCCCTAAAGCATTGAATTTTTTACAGGGCTACAGGGTACAAAGATGCTTTTACACATATTGTTACTTACTGCTTGTATGTCTAAGTTTAAAAGAAACCTAAAATTTCTTAAATCCTGATTAGTGTAGTTCTGGTTTTATGGGTGCAATAGACCTTTGCTTTGCCTGCAGTATAAACTGTTCATCTACTAGGAAAATCTTTCTTAATACTGGGCAGTAAAATTAAAAGGCAGACATCTAGGGAGATAGTAGGTATAAAGAGAAGGTACAATGCCAAGGCAAAAATACTTTCTTCTAAGCCAAAATTTAACAATTATATAACGGAAAATTCTGATGTGTTTCCTCAGAGTGATCAAGGATCAGATTGCTCAGTTCAGGAACTCACTTCACACTCCACCATCCCACAACAGATTCTGTCTTGGCTTCTAACATCTCACTAGCATCACTGAGCCCTGTCTCTGGTCCAAGACATTTACCCTCCACTGTGAAGTTCACTCCTGAGGAAAAAAGGACACAAGGACATTCACTACCTCATCAAAAGTCAATTTAGAAATCAGATGAAGTACCTGTTTTCTAGTTAAAGGCAGGCATAAACTGCAATAATCTCACACAGAGAGCTGATGCTCCAATTCAAAAAGTATTTTTGGCAAAAGTACAGTATCTAGAGGTATATGCATGTTATCCTCTCTTTTACTAACTCCACTTCTATGTGTGCATTCATTAGCTTTGAAAGACAACTCTTAGAATGAGATATAGTCACTTACATATCAAAATACTGAACTGAACAGAAACAGAATTACTTGATCAGGGAACAATGCCAGAAACTAAATTTGCAGCTTCTTCCTTGAAAATAACAATTAAATCCTGTGGGTACTAGCAACCAACTTCTTATTAATTTTGTCTAATAGCTGTTATCATAAATGCATGAATACATATATTAAAATTTTTCAGGCACTAGCACTCTACACGTAATAGTAGAACAATTATGCCAGAATTGCTATTTAAGGATGAGTGTAAGAAAAGTTGGGCATATTTTCAAGTATTGAAATAATAGAAATGTGATAGCTGTCTCACTTGTATTTAACATATTGTATTACTATTTCTTTGTTCTTCATTTAATGGCTCATCATCTTACTGTTCTGGCAAGAAAAATATCCTTTTATTAGGACACACTGTATTTTCTTTATTTATAACTGGAGTATAAATAGGCAAGAGAGCTTATGGAGTCAAGAGAAACTTTTGTAAATACATTTTGCTCCTTCTAGTATAAGAAATTAGTAGAAGCAGAAATTAGGTTCTCATTCTTCAGAGTGTGAGACAATAGGAGTTCTACATTCCACTACTGCTCTGAACATGAGATTTGACTTCTGCTATTGCCTCTGCTTTCAAGTTCTCAGATATAATAGTGCTATTACATTATGATACATTTTTGAAGTTTTTTTCAGTCAAATGTTTCCAAGGCATTTAAACTTTGAATCAGTTTGTAATCTCCGTACAGTGAGTTTTCAGAGAAATTTTCGTACTGCACTTTTCCGCTTTTCTGTCCTGCTTCTCATAACCCAGTCTTCCCTGCCAGGTATCATGCCAGATTTTAAAATGTTTCATACACTAGGCAAAAAAAGAGGGCTTCTATTTCCAGTTCTTCAAGTGACAATTATCTCTTCATTAGCCCCTCTTTGTAGTGTGTTGCTCAATGTTGGGAGAAATCTGGGATCAAATGGATATAGTACAAGAGGCCATATTGGCTATGTACCCAAAATGACCCTTTCCTTGGTATCCAGCTATCTTGCTGCATCACAGCTACATCCCTGTATGTATGTTCAGTTTCCCTTCCAGAAACAGGACTGAAAGAGGGCTGGTAGTCAGCACTTTTTTTCTCCCTGAATATAGATACAGCTCTATCAAGGTTAAATCAAGTATCTGTCTAGGCTGCTTTTAAGTATTGTGCATATTTTGCATCTTATTCTACCCCAGCCCATTCATTTATCACAAGGTCTCTGCATACACCAGGGCATGGCACAACCTGAAGACAGTGTAACCAACCTGCAAATGCCCTCCAGAACTGACCTCCAGTCTCTAGGTTCTATGTATTGAGGAAGCATAACAGTTGTCCCCCATGTTTCCTTAATTAAGGAGATTGCTAATGAGGGCTGTTTCTTTGTGGAATGGGGCAGTTCAGATGAGAGCAAGACACTATCTTGTCACGATTGTGGTTTAAAAGATGTAAATGATGTAAAGGATGTAAAGATACATTGGATAAAATACGCTGTATCATCAAGCATTCATAATGTAGTTTCAAAAGCTCAGGTAAGGATGAGAGAGGAGGATTTATTTATGTAATATTTTTATAAAATTACTCCAGAAATTAAAATATTCCCAAACACAAAGTTAAAGATTCTTCAGTCATACACCAGAGGACATAAGTTCTATTTAGTTTTATGTAGCATAATTACCATGCTATGCCCATGATGTGCAGGGTGAAGCAAGCATATTAAAGATAGATTCTTAATTAGATCTGAGGTACTTTGCTAATTAACAAAATGGATAGACAAAATCTGTATTTCATTAGGGTGAGATGTATTTGTTTCCTCCTGTGCTTCTACATTTTTGATATATTATACTGCAGTGAGCTATTTCCAGTGGATCGTGTTGGGATGTTGTGATAAGTCACATGCCAAGAAACATAATAAAATAATTTATGATCAACCAGACTGAAAATATCAGTTGGGGGATTCTCTGTATTTAATGTTTTGCCATATGAGTTCATCACATTGCTCTCAGATTTTCAAGCGGGTGTTGCTTCTGATTATTATTTGGATAGTATTCCTTCTCTCTCTCTCATAAAATGAAAGAATAAAAGTTCCTAAGTGCATGTATACACCTGGTAGTCTCCTATCCTTTCACACTGAATATCTTACATATTTTATGTCTTATGAAGCTTGTTAGGACTTATATTTCAGGACCTAAAAACTGATTCATCAACTAAGACCTTGATGCATATACCTCCCAAAGAAAACTAATCCAGCTCATTCTCAATCTCTATTTATACTGTAAAGTGTATAGAAGAAAAATGCACCTGAAGAATCACAAAAGCATGAATCAATTTTAAGAAGCATTATGACTTTTCCCCCATCATTTTCTTACCGTTCTCCAAAAATATTTTAAAAAACAAACCTGGTGCTTTCCTATAGCCAACCCTGTACATAGAAGAAAACTTTCCCTGTTACTAAGCCCAGGATTATATCTATCAAAAAAGTTTCTATGTGTCGGTATACACCTCTGATTTTTAATATTTATTTTCATATATATGTATATGATGCTGTCTTTCTCTTTACAGATGTTCTCTCTGCTTCTTGCCATAAGGTAATTCTGCTTGCATTCTGTCCTTCTAGTAATAACACCACTGGATCTTTTTGTCTCACCTGTGTACTCCATCTATTTCCTATACAAGTCTTACCTGAAATTTGATGTACATAATGTTAGTGAAAAATAAAACATATCTGTTTAACTATAGTAAAAGACAAACTAACATCTTTAACAGCCATGCAGCATGCCTTTTCCTTACCCCTCTTCCCCACATCAGCTCAGGAGACCTCTGACAGCATCAATATAATTATTATTATTAGCATTACTGACAATAATTGTGATGTTGAATGCTTGTTTCTTCATATGTTAGTTTGTTGTATTGACACACTAAAAAATACACAGAATTTCTCAATTGTGGGTGTATTTTCTTTATTCAGTTTTTCAAAGTAATACATGAACTTTTTCAGCTAAACAGGTATGTTTTCAGAAGCACCTGCTGCATCTGTCCTGATATAAATATTAATCCTTGGGTTAAGGATAACATAAAACAAGAACAAATTATGAAGTGAAGACAAAAATAACTGCAGAGGTTAAACTCCTTGATAAAACCTTTGTTGTTTGGGAACAGCAGTAATACAAAATGAGGTAGTAAAATCACTTACTTCTATATATACAAACCTTACTTGATAAATTCAGTAGAAACACAAAGGCAATCTTTCTTCTTAGCATGAATAGTTATGATTTAGGGTATTTTTATGTTAATTAAGTTGAAGAAGATCTCTAAGATCAAGTCCAATTTGTGACTGAACACCACTATGTGAACCAGACCGCAGCACCAAGTGTCACATCCAGTCTTTCCTTAAAAACCTCCAGGGATGGTGGCTCTGTGACCTCCCTGGTCAGCATATTACAATATATAATCACCCTTTCAGTGCAGAATTTCTTTCTAATGTGTAACCTAAACCTCTCCTCATACAGTTTAAAGCTATGTCCTTTCATCTGGTTGCTGGTTGCCTGGCAGGAGGGGCCAACCCCCACCTGGCTACACCTCCTGTCAGGCAGTGGTAGAGAGTGATAAGGTCCCCCTTGACCCTCCTCCAGGCTAAACAATCCCAGCTCCCTCAGTTGCTCCTCATGGGACTTATGCTTCATACCCTTCACATACTTTGTGGCTCTTCTTTCAAGTTTTACTATCCTTCAGCAGTCCCAAACACTTAGTGTCATTAAGACTACAGGTGTTTCCAGTCATTAAATACTTTATTTAAAATGAGTTTTGCATGATTCATACTGTTGTATCTTGTAAGTATTGAATCTTGTCTTTTTAGTCTGCTGCATCCTCCAAGATTTCAACCTTTGAAATATTATAGATTTGTTCATAAACAATCTATGCCTCATATTTTCTTCATCACAAGTTTTACAGATTAATGTTTGAATGGCAGCTTCACAAGTTTGGAAAAAATGTGATTTCAGGCCTCAGTGCATCTTATATTTGGCAACTCTTAGTAATATGGCATACTGACATGATAATTTTGGCTAAATCACTAAATAAATGAGACTAGGTTTCAGCTATTTAAAAGCAGTTAGAAGTCTAACTTCCCTTGAAACCAATTTTTTTCTCCAATGCAATATTTTTGTTATTGAAAACTTTTATAAGGACATTATAACTGCTCAAATAATACAATCAATGAGTATTGGAATGTTTTGGATGGTGTTGTGAACTCATGTTAAAGTAATTAATAACAACTGCTCTTGTCTGCCCAACAGACAGAAATATTGCCACCTTCCAACAAGTTTGAAGAATGACGTTCTGATTTATAGGACATTCTTCATTATTATTTTTAATCTTCTACACAAGTACTTAAGCTCAGATAGTATCTGAAATGCTTGAAAATGTGCAGCTGAAGAGTTACAGTATTAGCTTGTAGGAGGTAGATGTAACACTGATGTTAGTAATTAAAATGACATCTGCAGAGAAAACATGCAAAAGCAGCTGTCATTTGATTTGGGCCATTCTAGATGACTAAGATCCTTCAGACTACTTCAAAAACTAACAAAAACCAGCTGATTCCTTTACCATATTAATTGCTAAAATGCATGTGGAGATTTGGATTTTAAGCCAGCATATCCCTTCCATACTCCAGAGAGGAGATGTCGTGGAGGCCAATTAACATAGGAATAGTTGTTAATCCCTTTTAGGTCACCTGGAGGAACAAGTACAGATATATACATGGGACAAAAGCACTCTTGATTTCACTAAGCTGCTCCTTAAAACAATTCTTAGGCAGTCAAACTAGTAACTCTGTTGCACTTCACATCTCCTCTGTACTACACAAACAGCTCCTTAGGTCTCAGAGCCGTTCTCCAGATCTTACAGGCAGGAAAACTGAGGCACAGAACTGGGACGTACCCAGGGCCAAACACGGTGCCAGTAACCAAGCCAGGATTACACCTCTGGAACAGCTACAATCAATATTCCTGCTTGATTCACCCCATGCAAAACAACATTTCTGTTCACAAGAGGGGCTATGTTAGGAGGACAAACGTTCAAGGTCATGCACTTTTAAAAGCTATCACCCTAGGTGATAAACATCCCAGCCCTAATTTAAGGCATTACTTAAGCATCTATACTAAAGAAACAAATGAAGAAACAAACAATATTTTTAAAGTGTTTTACACCAGCCTCAAACAAATAAACCTGAGATTTTTTATTGTAGTTGTCATCCCAGCAGGATTAGTAGCCTTGGCTGACATCTTTTACCATGAGTAATCCTTTGCAATCATTATGGTCACTTTACTGTCCAATGTAAAGACAGTGAATAAACCAAGTAACTGCCTTTTAGCCCACTCTGTTTTTTTGGTTTTCGTTTATTTTTTTTTCACAGGCTAGATAATCTGGTCCTGATTTACAGCCTGGTAGGTCATGATAAAAAACATTTTTTACCATCGTAGTCTCTCTGAAAAAAAACACCAGAACTGAGAATTTTGGCATAGCAGGGAAAACATGAAATAGAATATTCTTGGGTTTTTTCTGTTTATATTCAAATATCTATGATGTATGCTTACCCTACTGTATTACAAAACAAAACAAAACAAAACAAAACAAAACAAAACAAAACAAAACAAAAACAACCAATGTATTGTGGCATTCAATATTTCCTCCCATACTTGGATTCAAAATTATGTCCACAAGATTATTTTGACATACAGAGAAGTGACAGAGTATTATATTTGTGTTGACTTTATTTGGTGTGCAGCTTCCTCAGAAGTTGTGATGATCAAGGATCAAGAGCTCCGTAGGCAGGGTCTGTCTTTTACAGTCATAGAACTCCTGTAAGTCTCTTGCTTTCTAATTGGTAATAGGTTTTGGGCTTTTTTTCAATTTCACATACAAAAAAATCTTGATGCAATTTTTTTCCTCATCTGTAGAAGTCGAATGGAGAAGGAATACTAAATCTCATTTGAAAACACTGGGTGCTGGGTAACAATTACATTAAGTCTGCAGTCAGCAATGAGAATAAGGGATCCAAAGTATGTCTCTGAGTAGTGTACATCAATGCCCAGAATAAACCAATGACTTTTTAATCCCAATGAACATGATATATTTAATTTTAGATATTGGGATTTTACTTATGGAAGTCTGTTGATAACATATAATGACCAGTATTTTCCTGCTGGTTCACTCTCCCACCCTCAGTTCAATCTCCAATTTTGTGTTTTTAAATTGGTTCCTCTTATTTTCAAAAAGTCAGAGATCAGTATAACGAAATTCAAATTTTACCAGAAGTTTTATTGAAAATCAAATATCCTGGGTTTTTCCTTCTCCATAACACTATTTCAAATAGATATGCTAATTCTTTCAATCCATTCAGTATTCCTAGGGTTGAATTAAAGTTTATTGAAAATCTAGTGTCAAAGAAAATACACTATATGAAATCAACTTTCATAACAAACAGAGAAAAATTATTTTGGTATGTTAAGTTTAGCCAAGCAAAATATATGCATGGAATTTATAAACACTATTGAATAACAAGCTACAGTAGAACTATTTCATCATTGTCCTAACAAACAGAAATTCTCAGCTAACATCTAATTTCTTCCCTCAACTCTAAGTTGAAGTCACTGACTTCAATTTAAAATTGCCATAGAATTTATATTTGGATAAAGATGTATTCCCAAGGACCAGTATATTGTTCCTACATGTTAAACTCTGTCTTCTTCAGACCAGGAAAGCCACTTATGGAATGCAATATCTCATCTCCTCCCATGTTAAGGATGCAAGCTGTCTGTGATTCCAGACACACTTGTTGTAAGAAGTGGTAGTGTTTGCTCAGGCATTGGTTTTGGTTTGCAGCAAGTTCTGTCTGCAGCTGAAAATACAGATTCTCATTGGTATTTTTATGGTCTTTTAAACTCTATTTCTGTGAGAAATACCTGTCTTTATTAATGATCTAATATAATTATAAGATTACCATATTGTGTTCTTATTGAAAACCCAAATTAATTTATATCTACACATCCTTACATCCTATGTGATTGAGGAAGTAAAGAAAAAGTAAGATGACTACAAATATTTCTTCTCAGGAACCTTCTCCATATCTCTGTCCCTTCTATAGAAAGTAAACTCTCTTTTCTTACACATTGTAGCAGGATAATGATCAAAGAGAATAAGATAATTTTGGGTGTGAGTGCCCATTGGAGGGGTTAAGTTTATTCCTATGGATTTTTCACCTCATATATGAGTTCATGTCTATGACTATAACTTTTTCTATGTCCTGTCAGAAGATGCAAATACGGGAATCAGTTCCATCAAGTGTATCTTTCTCTCCTTTCCTTCTCAGATTTCAGTATTTCTGACATCAGATCTTATTTAGAAACTTTGCCTCTTCTTTGCTGAACAATTTTTTTCTTTTGTACTTTCAGAAACAATCTACAAGTTGTAGTTGAGGTTTACTTCTTATTAAGCTACTGTGTGGACAGTTTATTACTTTTGTCTCAGGATGTGAAGTCACTATTGATTTGCCTAGAAATCTTTCTTTAGAGAAATTTGGGGTATTAAAAAAAAAAAAAAGAAAAAAAGAAAGATTGACAGATAAGCCCTACTGACTAAAGATTCTGACTTTTAGATTTTTCTTTCCTTTGAATGAGGAGGCAATGTCTGCAGAGACCTTAATAGAAATTTCCTCACTACTCCAAAGCTTTCTTTAGATTATTCTAAAATACATAAGAAAAATAAAAGGAGGAGGAATGAAGGAAACATCCTTTATTTGAAATATCTTGCACAGTGTAAGGTAGTGTCTCCTACATAATTTTTGACAAATTGTCCATTTATTTCCTTCAAAGTCTGATCTAACTCATCTTATCTAGCATGTTTTCAGGCAATAATGTGTGTTTTCAGGCAGATCACAGAAATCACCAAGCTGGTTGCCAAATCTAGAGTAGTCTTGCAGCTGGAAATTGCCAGAGGGGTATGACTAAATATTGTCACCAGGAAAAAAAATTACTGAACTGAAAAACTCACTATTCCCATAGCAGTCTGACAGAGAGGATACTTCCCTTCCTAACCTCAAATCTTGCAGCTCTGCCAGGCTCTGAGCTGTAAATTATCACCACAGAACTTAAAAGATGTTTTCCATCACGTCCCAGATCTGCCCCAGTCATTGTCTCATCTTTATTATTTCAGAAGAAAGAACTTGCAGGGGTTCAGGAAGGAGTAGATAATCAAAACAGAATTGGAATATGTTCATCCAGTTATGCTTTAGGGAAAGTATTGCTGAATTTGGGTGGTTGAAATGCTGAGGCATGGCATCTGATTGATGTTGTTATCCCAGTGTAGATATGCACATCCTGTGAAACCCTGTTAGTGCTGGCATGGAGAGAAGATGAACACAGGGACCAAAAAAATCACACAAGCAAGAAGAAAACCATGATGTTTAAATTATTGCTTACAGAGGCTATTTAGCAGCTCTAGAAGAATCAGACTGAAAAACTACTTTAAAGGAAATCTTGCATCTTAAAAAAGTAATTTCAAATGATGCTGAGTTCAGCATTACTCTATGTAAGTTGCTTTAATATCTCTTTCTCAAATTCATGTACAAAGATCTCACCTCAAGTTGCTTAAATACTGATGGCTATTAAACATGAATGAAAAGCAGATTACTTAGAGAATAATTAACCAGTAATTAAAGTCTTATTAAACTGAGAGGCTTTGGAAAAAAAATGACAACAGTTAACTCACTGTATAAAATGCTGTCTTTCTGTTTCAAACAGAATAAAGAAAAGAAAGATTTTACATAAAATTTCAATAACTGTAAAGAGTACAGTTACATAAGAATCAATCATTACTGAAGAATGGTTATTACTGCAAGTCACAGTATTCAGGGAGTGGCTAAAAGGCAAAATTTAGAGAGGTCAGAAGTACAAATAAACTATGAAGGTCATGTTTTAAGAAAACCTGGAAGCTGATCTTAAAGTGTTGAAAACTAGTTGTTCTCCAGAGAAGGGAACAAAAGAATAGTATTTATTGCTTCTCAGAAATATTTCTGAGGGTTAGTGATTTCTTTACAAGAATTATCAGTAAGTTTTAATGGGAATCAATACTACATTGAGGCAATGAAAAAGATTTACCAAGTTCCAGTTCTGCACTTCATTATGAGCTACTGACACCAAATTTTAAAGGCAATTTTAAAAAAATGTCTATATGTTATGTATATAAAAGGGAACTATATAATTTCAATAATTCCTGTCATTTACTAGGTATATGTTTCTCCTATCTGTAAGAAACTGTCTCTGGTGGTCCACTAGTGTTTTTTCTGGATATAGTTGAAGGCATGGATATGTACATAGAAGCATTGAAAGAACTTTCCATCACCAGCACAGGGTTTTTCTCCTAACATTTCTGGATCACTCTCATTAATAGTAGTTGCAGTTAAAATAGAATGATAAATCCCAAAGTATTATCCAAATGCAGTCCAGCTGACATTAGAAAATTCCATTCTATTACTTAGTTTTTACTGTACCTGTTGAATGTTTTAAATAGTGACATTTTAAACTTGAGGAGTAAAAAAGCAAGAAAAAATTCAGACAGTCAAAGAAGGAAGAAATTAAATTCCTTTTACACTTCGGTTATTATTAATATTTTGCACCTAAAACACAGGTAATCAGTTGCAGCATGAGTGTTCAATGGTCTGCTCATTAAGCTCACTAAGGCTTGTCTTACATACGTCTTTAAAAAACTGAGGATTATGCAGAATATGGTTGTCTATCACAGCAAGTTCCCACAATGTAACATTATGGAAAAACATTTATTTCACAGACATAAGCCAAGTGGGTACAAGGATACAAATATCTTGCCTTCTTTCCACATTAATACTAGATGAAATTATGTATTTTTAACATGCAGGGATTTGTCAGTGCTTTTGTGATTCCATAGGAACTAATTTTTTAAAGCTAAAACATTAAACTACATATGTTTTCCTATGCTTTGTGTCTGTGCTTTATAGTATTCCCATTTCAAATTCCATGACAAGTCCTGAGCTGATTCAGAGTAGATAATGCAGTCCTGAACTGACAGGAAGATTGCTGCCTCGTTAGTCTGCAGTCCCACATGAACTCATGCACATGTTGACCCTTAGACTCATCAGGCAACTCTGGAAAAACCACCAAAGTTGTTCTCAGAGCATAAACAGATGGGTGTACCATATTTGTAAAACATGGTTCTTAGAAGTTATTCCATTTTTGAATGACATGACAAGGTGATATCCTTTCTTTGCAGTCCCACAGAGAAAGTGTCAGAGACTTTCTGTAACATTGACTGGTTCTGATTTTAAAACATATCTCTGATGCTCTTTAGGAACATAAGGGTATTGCAGAGATGAATCAAAGCTGGGTTTGTATGATACAAAGAAAATGATCCACTCCCATCAGCAAGAGTACTGCCAATGTTCCCCATCAGTTCACATTTCCCTACGGGGAGTTACCAATATGTGCTTAACACTTTAGGAAGCAGAAGGTATGGGTTTTTGAGTTGGTTACAGAGGAGATAACTGTGTATGAGGCTGAATTATTGGTAGGACTATCTAGGAACAAGCAGAACTAAAAAAATATTTCCAATATAGTGGTACTATTGACAACATTAATGTATGACAATATCTTGTGCCAGGAAGTTATTAACATGTCATAGAAAAAAAAAAAAAAACCAAGCTGCATTAAATTGTCTCTAACAGCAGAAAGAATTAAGAAAAACAAAAGAGAAATCTTTAAATAATTTGGTTTTCAGTTTGAATTTTCATTTGACCAAATGAAAATTTGCACAGATTTTGGAATATTAAATAAACTGAAAGCTCTTTCTTCCCCCTCCCTGCATGTTGCCACTAGTCACTTATACTGGTGGCACTTGGGAACCTGTGCAAAATAAACAAATTTTAATTGAAAAAATCGAGTTGTCAAAGATAAAAGAATTCAGGATGGGAACAGTGGATTGCATTATGTTGCCTCAAATTTTTGGGAAAATGAACAAAATATTATAAGTTGCTGCTTAGAAATGCTTTTTTAATTTTGTTATCAGAACAATTTCTTTTAATGTTGAAATCCAAAGGCATTCTGAAAAAAAAAAGTTAACTTAATCCCAACAAAGATTTGTTTGTGCGCAATATGCTTTCATTACTCCTTTTTTCTACTTTGAGATTTGGTTAAGGACAGGAAATAATATAAATCTCCAGATAATTCATCAAATCAAATCAAAAGCATTAATTCCTGCTCTGTTTTTCTTACTTCAGCCTATGCATTCTTTAGCTCTGTGGTACAAACATTGGCACTTACTTGTTCCAAAAGTTCCTGGGGCAATCATATTTTGGACAAAAGAGAAAAAAAACCACAAATAGGGTTTTGCAAGGAACTATAGTTCTACAACTGAAGATATAAACAAAAGCATTCCATTTGATTGGTATTTAAAATCTTCCTTGAGCTGCAGTTATGTTTCTGAATTCAGAATTTGCCCCAAAAGTACATGCTATTCCCTGTGTGGGTTTCTCTAATGTTTATTATTCACAACTTGTACAATAGCATAGTATGTGTCATATTATCCAATGTTTGGGATCTAACCCACATCACAGATGAAAGTGAATCTTGCTGCTAGGAAATACTCTAACTCTCAGAGGTGCATGTCATCTTTCTTCTTCACTTCAAAAGTAAATAATGAGGCAGGCAAAAAGGCTGAGTGTTTCAGAGGCCATGCAGTCATCTACATATTGAAGGGAGATCAGCTTAGGATCCATTTCCTTAGGTTGTTCACTACAAAGTGAAAGCCTGACATGACAACTGAATTCTGGCTCAGAAAAGCATGTATTATTAGGTAAGCTCTGAAACCAGTGATTTTCTTTTTTTTTTTTTTTTTTTTTTTTTTTTTTTTTAACAAGCAGAGAAGAGCAAGTTACTGTCTAATTTTAGGCACAGCTTGTCAGAATATTTTATCTTCATTACACAGGGAACCTCTCATATGAAAACAGCAATGAAAAGCAAAACAACAATAGGAAACTGAAATGCACCATGCTATTGTGAGTCATCAGGTAACCTACTCTCATCTGGTCATCTGGAGAGTTCAAGTGAACTCAAACTAACCTAGACAAACAGCCCCAGCTTACAGGAAAGAAAGGTTGTGTGGGGAAGCCTCCTGTAATACTTCCATTATCCAAAACATATGTGACTCTAGTTTTAACACCTTTTTAAAACAATGCCTCTTTTAGGTGTCATGCTCAATAAAACACTTGTTCTCCAAAACTCAGAATGAATTAGAGAAAGAAGGAGAAATAAAAGCCACGTTTTTTATCATTACATTTTTATTGAAATTTAAACACCCAATGAAAGAGATTTACATAAAAGAATTTGACCTACATGATATGCCATACATGATTGAAAATTGCTTTGCCATTCTTTATAAAGTCTCAGCTTGACTGGCAGATAGAATGTAAAAGCAATATATGAGCTCTGCTTTTGTTTAAATTTGCACTCCTATGTGTCAAATACTATTAAATATTCTTGATTAATATTTTGCAACAGCAGAGACATTAGTTCAGCATCTTTGCAAAGAATAACTCAACATGCCACAAGAGGCAGATTTTGAATTCTTTACTTAACCTTTTATGTAGTCATGCTTTCAGGACTTAAAACATAAACAGAAGTCAATGGCAATAATTTTGCTGAAAATCAAGGAGATTGGATCATAATTTTAAATAGAGGATTTGTTTTTTAATGAAATTTTAAAGTATCTGTAAACTTCAAGAGAGTTAGGCGTCTAATTTCCTTAAGTAAATTTTGGAAACCCACATTTCTACTTCATAAAAAGTATGATTAATGGGACTTCATGGCATATTTATCTCTCTATTGCTTTCTTTGCAATAAACAGAAAAAAAGTACAAATTTCAAATTGGCCTCAGATTTCATGCATAAGTATTGTTCTTTTAAGTAAAATAGATTAATTTCTTTCAAAACACGATAGACTTGATTAGTTTTGCCTTTTTTAACAAATGATAAAACTAGAAAGAAGCACAGTTTCCAAAGTTTGCCTTCAAAATATCCAGGCTAGCGATGGTTTCAGTCCACTTTCTACAAGTATTAAAGATGATTACTGGGGTAAAGCTGAGCTACACTGTACTAAGATTTTCAAGTAACAAATAACATCATTAAAATAGAGGAAGGAATGACCCAAGGTCTTTGTTGGAATTTCTTGTAGATCTGATTACATCCAGAAGTTGGAACTACAGGTAAACAGGTAAAAAAAGAATAAAATAAGAAGAATATTGGCAATGGTTGCAATGAATGAAGTACAGCATCAAGCTTCACTTGATATCAGATACAATTACAAAAGAATCAAAAATTCTGTGGGAAATCTACACAAAAGTCATATCTTTGACAATTTAGTTAACTGTCAAACACTCTTTTATGTGTTTGTAAGCTGGCTACTGAAAACAATGAAGAGGTCCTTCTGAAGAGCACTCAGTAAGCCAAAAAACTATTTCTAAAACAGAGAGAGAGAAAACTGTATCTGAATATCTGAGTAGTGGTGAGTGAAAACCCTCCAATAGAGTAGCAGGAAGCAACCCCACTAAATTGTGAGAAACAAACAAACAAACAAAAGCAAACAGCAACAAAAATGAAACAAAAAACCCACAAAAAACCCCATAAGAACAACGAAAAAAAGAGGTACTAGAAGAATGAATACTTCTGTAAGAAACTCAGTGATAAGCCACAAAAGTACTAATAACTATTTCTAGGGGCAGGGCTGGAGAATGTGAGGATAGGGCTGGACAAAGGGTCCAAGTGTGAGCACCCAGGACACACACCTACTTGTACATTGTCAAGCCTCATGAGTAATGAAGATGGTTAGAGGTGAAACAGGAATTGAGGGCAGCAGAACTTACTACAAGGAGCCTTTAAGAGTTGAGCCATCTCAAACATAATCTTGGAAATAAAGCTAAATATGGGCATTTTGTGAGAAAGCAGAGAAAAAAGAGAGGCATTGATGGACAATAAAGAAAAAGAAATATTTCAAAATATGTTGTATTTTTTGAAATAACAGTGTTGAATCACCATGTTTTGATTGAGGCTTTGGTATTGAAAGCATGAATGTTTTAAATTTTACAGTTTTGCACCTTCAATCTGAAAAAATAATATATATTTATATGTGAAGTTCACCAGTACACCATGAAAATGATAACACAGAAAGAAATTTATAAATAATTTATAAATTTAATAAATAAGTTTAAATATTTAGAAAATCTAACATCAAAATAAAAATGCATATCTTCATGAACATGAAATAATAATCCTAAATACTTGAAATCACTAAAAAGAAAGAATTTAAATTTTTTTTTGCATTTTCAAGTACATTTAAATGCAAAATTGCCTTACTTGACCATATATTCTAGTAAGAGTAAGAATGCATTTTTCATTTTTTTTTCACTGTATGTTTTCAATCCCATTAGTAATGTATTTTCTTAAAGTGATATTCACTTAGGAGGCCAAATAGGGATTTAAATATATAATCATGCATTTAGTACCTCAACATTAAAGTCAAGATTGTAGGAAATCTCTGCTATAGGAGTAAAGTAGCTGGATCTAGTGAATGCTGAAATATTTCATTTTCCCATTATTTCTAAGTTTCAGGTTTACAAGTCATAAATGGCCCCTTTGAATTGCCTGTGGATTTGGTTTATGTAAGCAGAGGTAACAACAATTTAGAGTCTACTGAAAAATAAATTCCTCCATTTAGCACTAAAAAAAAAGCAGTCAAGAGATGCCTACTTGAGTGCATCCACATGACTATATTGTTCTTTTTCTGTGGTGCTCACAGCTATCACGTTAAAGGGATGCACAGAAAGGTTACAGTCAACCTTCACAAGGTCTTTTCTAACTAAGTCTGAGACAGGAAAGTTTGACTGGGCTCTGTCTCTTTCCTGGGTATTTCATCAGTGAAACTTCCCTTTCAAATTTCCAAGTCTTCTTCTGTTTGTCCCCTTACTCTTTATAGCCATTGTTCAGAGTATTTGTGTGGGTCTTTCTGTGTGAAACATTGTAGGATACTGGGAAAGCTTGTGAAAAAAAAAAAAAAAAAAAAAAAAAAAAAGGTGTTATGCCTAGTGTTATCTTTTAGACAGTGAGTGCCTGTGTCTGTCCATCATAGCCAAGCCCCTATAATCCCTGATGCTTCTGATGCTTTATGTGTGCATCTTTTCTTCTGGCTCTTTTTTTTTTTTTTTTTTTTTGTTAGTTGCTGTGCTCCAAAGGATCAAAGCTGTCTTGACGGATCATATACAAAGCCATATCTAGGTAAAAAAAGTTATAAAAAGCTACATGACACAGGTCTAACCCACTTGTTAGTATGCCTCACAGGTTCTCCTGTGAGCCATATCCCTGGAGGCTCTCCACTTCTCATGGTCTCAGCTGAAAAGCTTGGGATCAAATAGCTGAGACTTTAGGCATTTAGCTTCTTAGATTCCCTGGTTTGTTTCCCAACCTGTCAGCAAATATTGTAACTTTCACATAAAAAGAATGGATCTGCATTTGAATTACTCTGCCACTCACATACTTGGATCTGGCTTCTTTTGATTTTGGAAAATAATTAAATCATTGTTTAATGTACTATTATCAGAGAGCATATCTTATACACTGCTTGTGTTTTCACATATACCTTCATGAAACTCAGTGAGTGCTTTATAACACTGTTTCCCACAAACTCTAGTACATTTTCCAAAAAGGTGTCTAACATTTCAGAAGATCAATAGCTTAGTGAGAATGAGTTTTGCATATTCCACTGGGGTAGTTGATAAGGTTTAACCTTGATTCTCTGCTATGTCTGTCCACTGCAAGTGCCTCTCTGCTTTTCCTGTACTTTTCTTACCACTTCTACACTTCTATACCATTACTGTTACTTCCTATACTATTTTTTTCAGTATAGAAAAATAGAAAATATTAAGAAACCAAATATTACATTTTCCCTGGAGTTTACTTTTTAGTAATTTCTCAGCTATTTTTGAAGAGGCACATAATGAGAAAATACCGAGGCATCTGCTGAAATAATTTATTTTCTTCTGAGGATTTATCAGACCTTTGCATCATTTGATCCCTGTACAGAAAGTGGGATAGAAGATTTACCAGAGGAAATCAGAGGGTTAATTTTTCTTTTCTCTCCTTGATTTTTCTTAATAACACCTGTGTGTTTCTTTCCCATGTCATTTCTGCTGCCTGCAACCACATCACCTTGTAACTCCCTCCTTTAGGTCAAGGACTTGTCTGCCTTGATATAAATATTAATAATTTCACTTTTTTACAAGGAATGATGTATATGTTGGTTTTTTAAAAGCCCAATTTCTCAAAAACTGCTGATCCTAAATGATAGAGCATTGTCTAGTAAAAGGAGTGGAAATTGGAATACATGATTTCTAAGCTCTGCCACTGAATTCTTCTTTGATGCAGCAGTAATTTATTTCCTGTGATTCGGTCTACCCACATGTAGAATTAGCCTAATAATAATTACCTGGCTCACAGCTTGTTCCAAGACTTCATTAATGTTTATAGAGCCCTTTGTTTGTCAGATTTGAGTTCTTTGCCTCAAAACTCTACATAGTAGAAAAGCAAACAATGAAACTGTTAATAATTGCCAAGTAACTGATCAAGTCAAGCAGAGTTCCTCATTCATGGTAATAGCCTTTCTCTCTTTATCTTTCCGTGTATAAATGTGCTGCATTCTATCAAATCTGGAATTTAAAAAAATAAATTCAAAACCTTCATCATGAGGAAATGGAGCTGAAATTATCTCAGGAACTCACTTTTGGGATGTGAGGAAGACAGAGAAGGGATAGATGGAAGGAAGTTTTCCTGTTAGAGAAGAAGGAATTTATTCATTAAATTTAGTCACCAAAATTACTGTTCTTATTCTTTTGATCAGAACACCAGGATGATAATATAACACAATGTTCTGACATCATCTAAACCTTCTCTGGAGCTTTCCTGGCACTGTTTAATTTCCTGGGACACATATTTGTCATCTCATTGGACACTCTAATCTGAACCACACTAAATATTTACAGCACCACAGGTCCTCCAGCCTTTTTTCTCCACAGCTAAAATCTCTGTTTCAGGGAGCAAATAAGCCAGATGTTTGCCATACATACATTCTCAGCTGATTCTTACACTGAAAAAAAAATAAATTGTCCTTTAAAAGCTACATAGCATGGTCTCATGTGCTTCACTGTTTTCTTATTATATAATTTTATTTAAGAATTTCCTAATTTGTTTCACTTCTAGAATCAAGCTGCACTTCTGGAGGTGATATGATATCAAGAGACAGTAAAAACCAAGCAATTCATAAAATAAATACAATTAACAAGTACAAAAAAGGAAAACAGACAATTTAAAAGACCCACATTTGTTCTCACTTTGTAGGAGCAAATTTTGCAAAAGGATTTTGGACCAGCAGATATCCTGTAAAAATACATAGAAATACATAAAAAATATCCATGGGGATATCTTTAGCAAGGTAAGGATTATCCCTTCTCATATTAGTGGGATACCTACAATAATATATATTTTTTACTGTGACTTTAATTCCTGGGAGTGCAACTCTACCCTCATGGTATTTGAACTGTGAAAGTTATAAGTATTTTGGGTGAATATTTTGATTTTGATTCACATTGTTAAGGGATTTCAAGGAAATAAGTGGGAAAACATAGATAGTCAAATATTAATATTCAAGAAACAGGTAGAATTAAAACAACTTTCAAAATAGCTTATGCATAAAAAGGGAAGAGATATTGTTCAGAGCCATCTACATGTCAAAATGGCATGAATCTTGCAAGTCTTTCTGGAAATACATCAGTGCTGGTGTGCACAACAAGTAGAATGACAGTGGTCTGAAAGGATTTTTGCAGTGATTCCTCTTAAGCACAGACAGTTTGTCAGCTGTTCAGGTTTTTCAGAACACGTAAGTAATCTCAGATGGGGGCAAGATTTTGAATTAGGTAATGTCTTTACAGGGGTAAAAAAACCCAAACAACTGTCTTGCAAATGTACTTGTAATACAAACGTAATTCAAAGAGATGTATAATACATGCATATGTAGGTAGCTGTGTAGATAAAAGGCAACTAAATCCATTTGGATCTAATACTTCTGTATCTGATTTTGGCAGGAGGTTCTTGGATTTTTCCAGTGTCTCATCTACTGCAATTTCCAGCTGTCTCTCAGTTTTGATATGTTTCCTGTAAGTAACATAACCATTTTTCAAGTCCCAAACCCACAGCTTCCTATTATACTTGCAAATAGTCAGCTAAAGTACATCTGTTCTTTACAGAGAAATATGCGTTTACCTCTTTTTTTTTTCTCCACAGCATTGACTGTGGCATACCAAAATATATATCAAATAGTCTGAAAATGAAATATTATTTTACCTTAAATACTGCATATTCTAGTAAGAAAACACATGCACATAGATATACATCAAATTTAGCCACTAAAATATTCTGCTAAATAGAAAAAAATTGGGAAATAAGTGCATGATGCTTTTATATTACATTAGGCTACTTGTTTTAAACCATGTTGGTGTGCAACTGACATTGATGGAAAACCTTGGAGGATGTGTTTTGCTCACTAAGCACAGATTTGCATGATGGCAAACAGTTTCTCCATTACTGCTGATATTAAGGGGCGGTATGCATCTACTTGACAATTTTGTTGCCTCCCTGCCCCCGTCCTTGTTTTTCAGTGTAGCTTTCTGGACCAGAGAGTAAAGATCTTCCATTTAACTGTCATCCAGGCCCAGTGTTTTAGCCTGACACTCCAAGTTAATTTAAAAGGATAAGATTATTGGAATGCAAAATAATTCTTAGTAGCTGCACTTATGGTATGCAAAATGTACTGCAATTTTAATGGCTCAGTTGTTTTTTCTTCAGTTGCTGCAGAACACACTTCAAAACATATGTTTTAAATTACATTAAAAAAATATTTTATTCTAGTGAACTGAAAGCAAGGCAATCTGGAAGACAAAATTTACCAAAGCAGCAAATCTAACTTGGTGTAATTATAACATTCTTATATTCTGAATTTCGAGTTTTTTGCGTTCTTTTGGGTTTCTGTATTTGTTTTTGCACTGGGAAAATATAAAAAGAGAACATTTTCTATTAAAACAACATGTCAAATAAAATCAAGAGTAAACCAGAATGAAAAATTAAACATTTTTTACACAAACATATTTTTACCATCCCCCTCAAAAAAAAAAAAAAAAAAAAAAAAAAAAAAAAAAGGTGGGAAAATGTTAATAATGAAAACATTGAATTCATAATATATATTAGATTTAGTAGCTTTTTCTGTTTATACAACTCTGGCACTGTTAGAGACTTTACCAATCAGTATATATGGAATTATGAATGAATGAACTGTGATATTTGATATGTCTGTGCATTCTTGCAATAGAAATTTACCTGTAGTTCTGCTGGACTATTATGTCACTACAGAAACCCAAACAGTTTAAGAGCTAACCATCCCAACCTTTAGTTTCATGTGTTTGTGCTGAGCTTAACAACCTAGGAGCTACTCATTTCCTAGAGAAAAAACACCCAAAGGGAGCTTGAAAACCATGTCAGAAAGGAGACGAGCTATGTTCCTTTGTTATTTTGAGAGAAAAGCCTACTGTCACCTGGAGATGTTTTATTTGCCATCAGCATCCAGCAAGATGTTCAGTGGTAAGAAATCCTCAATGACAAGAGCAGCTGAATCAGAGGACTCTGGTAAGCAGCCTTCTACAGTCAGAAATGGCCCAGCAGAGCCCTGCTGTGCTTGGAGGAATTTGCCTCTGTTCCAGTTTAACAATGAGCCAGAAAGGAGACATTTGAAGCAATAAAGCAAGGAACAGATGGGTGAGCCAAAGGTTAGTGTCAATGTGATCCTCTGAAAATTAGCTGGATAGTCATCATTACCACAGACAGACACAACAAGAAATGTCATTGGAAGAAACAGAGGAAAGTAGCATGAGCACAGAGGCATAAAGCCCCATACACCCCCCACAGCTTCCAAGAGCATGTATATATTAATTCATTAAAAGAATTCCATGAACCTCAAGATCTATTAATTGATGGCATAGATGATCTCCAAAGTTATAGATAACAGTGACATCTTTAGTGAGAACACCCTAATTGGAATTCCCATTGAGTTAGACTTGTTAAAACAGACTCATAGGTTTCAGAGGATTTTAGTTGCCTTAGGTAGAAATGCATTTTGTTAGACAGCTCTCCCTGAGAATGCTTTCCCCAGCTCTCATGTGCTTTGCCTCGGGGTTGTGATATGCATTATCATAGATAAGCACAGTTGTCTCACCCATTCATAGATTGTAGTGGGGGCATGATCCTTATCCTAATTGTCATGTTGAAAGAAATATTCAAGAAAAATATAAAAAGATGTCTTTTTAAGCTTCATCCACAGAAATCTATGTCTAGCCAAGTGAATTAATGCACTGATATTTTCTGGAAACCACATATTATACTCATTGGCACAGATTATAATTCCAGTGAAGTCTATGGAAAGATGACAACTTATAATAAGTGCTAAAAAACTAGATCTAGCTGCACATTTTATATTATTTCATATTATTTTATATTATTCTTTTTTTCTGTCTATTGAACTAACATATCATTATATACATACACTGGTCCTATAATATAAGTAGCAGTCCTTTTTTTATAATTTATTTTCTTTTGTAATAAATTGCTAAAAAATTTATTTCTTGGCAAATAGTACAAAGGATGAAATATAAATCCACACTAATCTCCAGAATGCAACATATTTTCACAATGAGAGAATCAAGTATTTACTATAAAATGACTTTGGAGATCACTAAACTTTGATAGTCAAAAGACTACAGAAATAAACCCTGTTAATGGCATGTTGGGACTTAAAAAGAACTGGTCTATCATTGGAACCACAGTCTAGGAAGTGAGAAAATTATGTAGTTTCACCTAAGAAAAGTTAAAAAAAAAAAAAAAAAAAAAAAGGCAGGAAGAGAAAATTACGAAGTAAGAAGGAAAGGGACACATAAGTGTAACTAGCCATGAACAGAAACAAACCTTTGAAACCATATCCTCCCTGAATTTTTACTCACTGCATCTTAAAAAAGACATTGGCTTGAAATCTTCCAGAATTCTAAACTCAGCCTTGCTCTTAGCTTGCTTGCAATCTTTGAGCAATCATAAAAATGCTTTCAGGTTTACAACATTTACAAACATTATCCAAAAATTCTATGCCAGTTGGCCACCTAGTATCTTATTTGAAAAGTAATGTATATTTCTCAGGGGAGTATCTGACATAATAAAGACCATTTTTTCACTGTCTTAAAGAGCAAAGAAGGAGGCAGGAATGTCTCCATTTTGTAATGCAATTTCTATATTCTATGAACAATTATTATCTTAATTGCCACCCACACCCACAACTCACAACCTGCTCAATTGTTTATAACATACAAAGAGAAGAAACTATATATAATGTTGCTATGGCTTTCAGAGGGAGAGAGAAAAAGCATTTTTTTAACTTTCCTGCTAATTTGTCAAACAATCCAAATCTAGATGGCAGTGAAAGCATTTTCCTCACAGCATCATATAGAGAAATTAAAGGAACTGTATCTAGGGAAAAAACAGACAAAACTGTCAAAGTCTTAAATGACTGCAATAGTTTCCAATCATTCTCTTATTTATTTTAGCTTTATGATATATACTTGTTCTGTTAAATAAGTCAGAAATAATTATTTCCTATAATTTTGCAAGAGTAAGAGGCATATCAATCTCTATAAGCTGACACACACACAACATAACCCCAACAGACTGCAGCACAGCTGAGTGCTGAGAAGTGACTCTTTCCTTACATTTAGGATTCAGGATCCAGAAGAATTTGAGGGAAATAGAAGACCTCTCCCATTAAGTTCTTTTCCATTGGAAAGACACCGTCACTCCTTTGGTTAGGTTATATGGGTCCTCTTACTCCACAATGTAAAGGTACCTAAAAGATCTAAAACATAAATGCACACAAAACCATGCCTTTCAGAGCACATTAGTTCTTCAACGTGCCAGTTCTTTTGAATGACTTCAGCACTCATGCATATATATGAAATACAGACCACTGAGCAGTTTTCGGCTGAGATGAATGCTTTGTGTTGTCCTTCACCTGCTGCCACTGAGATCTAAGAAGATACTTCACCAAAATATTCACCAGTTGTTAAATGCTTTTTGGCAAGTGAAGAGGACTCCACTCAATATTATAAAAATATAACGACAATATTCTGTGTTCACTCCAAAATTCTTCAGTCCTGTTGAACTCCTGTAGATATTATTAAAAAAAAAACCAAAAAACAATCAATCAAACAATCAAACAAAAAACAAACGAGCGTCAAAATTTGAGTCTGCATTGGTTTTAAGATTCCTTATAAAGCAATTTTGCCTTTTTGGGAAGGTAATTTTTCACAAATATGTGTCTTGAATATACAATCAAACAATTTAAAATTTCTGAGGGAATTTTGTGTAAGAACAGCCAAGCCTGGTTATTTTATAATACTTTCACCTAACATGGTGCATATAGCACAGGTAGTGGAGTTTCCACAGGTGAGAAATCTGGGGAATAGGAAGGAAATGGTTAATCTCTTTTCAGAAGAACAGGGCCTGGAACTGAGGCTGACATTCCTTTTAGTCTATACATTGACCTGAATGTTCACGAAGTTAAATCTGTGTTATGAAGTTTCATATATATACTAAGATCAAATATTTTCTTTAGTCAAATAGCACTGACTTTTTGGAAAGCTCCTGGGGCATTTAATAAACCAGAAAATTCCTGTCACTCTATGTAAACCACGCTTTCCAGTGCTTGAGTCCTATTTACAGACTAGCATAGATGCAGTGAGTCTTGATGAAAGGGATAAAGTCAGACAGTTTCTTCAGCCAAGACACAGCACTGTTTTCTCCCTTGCCATTTTCAGCTTGGCTTTCCTAGTCTCTGGGCTTCAGTGCAGTTGTGCTTGCGCTATCCATGACAGCTTTACTACTAAGTCTGTCTCTGGAAGCAGCCAACACAACTTGCTGTGAATCAAATCTCACATGCTTGCACTTCATTATTTTGCTTTATTCCTTTACTTTTCTTCCTCTACCTTTATTCCTCTATGGCTCTGGTAATTTTTGAAGAAGCATGTGGAAAATAAATTAGGTATGCATGCATGTGTGCTTTATAGACATGGATAAATAAATACAATCATGTACTCCTTTTTAAAGCAGGTGATATGTTACAGTAAAAATGCATCAATGAGTGTTTTATAGCATTTTCAGTGAGGGAGAAACATATAAGAAACCTGCCAAAATTATGGCATCTGTTTTCTGGAGATATTAGCATGTTCAGTTTAATTGCACTGGTGTAGAAACAGTTTTAACTCTGGGCTCTGACCATGGAGAATGATACACACATTTAAACCACAGAATAGAGAGGGAAGATAAAAAGTGCCTTTCCATCCCAGTAGGAGCTAAAAGGAGCTCAATTTCAGACTTGTAGGAGTTGGGTAGATTGTGTTATCAAGTGTTTTCTAAAAGGAGACCTATAAAGAGACCATTTAGGCAAAAGTAAAAACTTTCAAAGTGAGAAAAAATAAAGCACTTAAATGCTTAAGGTTTTTTGTTGGTTTTTTTTTTTTTTTTTTCCTCAGAGCCCAAATTAAAGGCACACATATTAAGAATAACTTTTTTTAAAAGTCTGGAAAAAAATGAAAGCTTATAAATGTGCTAATTTTTTATTCAGTGTGTTCCCCACACCTCCTCGTTTCCCTATAATTATTTCTATGACTGGATGAAAATACCTAAAATTACCCTGATAAAAAATGTGCTCCTAGAGGCCAGTCTAGCCAAGTTCTTTCTCTTTTGTGCACAAAGCAAGGATGGAACTTTAACAATAACTCCCTACTTGGCATTCACTTTAAAAACATGAGGTGGGCAACATTTCCAACCTCACACTGGTGGTTCTGGAAAGGATGGCTCAGGGCACTTCGTTTTTATGTTATTGCTGCTCTGCAATATCTCTGTAGTTTATGAGGACTTGTGCATCAGGACAAAGATTAATGATGTTAATTATTTTGTACCTAAGCCTTGCACTATATTGTTTTGTTTCCAGTTTTATATGTGTACTACCTGAGCAGTCTAATAGACCCAAAAGTTTGAATATGATACACACAGTTGCTTTTGCTCTTTGGAGATTTATAAGACAAGACAGTAAAGTATTTAACAATAGACTATCCACTACAAGCATGAAGTGAAAATGAGACAATTCTTTCTTAAAAAGCTCCTTTGAATATAATTATTCAACTAAGCATGCAACGAAGAAATATGAGCACTTGCCTGTGCAGCAGTCAGGTGCAGTGATCCAGATTAGGTTTTGGCCTGTATGAATAAGGAAAAAAAAATGTTGTGGCAAGAATTTTAATGAGCCCTAATGAACAAAGGAAGTTTCTTCCAAACACTTTTTAGTCATTGTAGGACTTATCCTGTTCCCAAATCCTGATTAAACTGCCATTTACAGCTTCTCCCCATATCCCTTCCACTCTCTTTCAAGATAAAGGAACAGTTAGTTTACCATGAAGCTGGGGGGTAATTTTGTTATATTTCATGATTTTCAGGTTTAACTAGAGAGCCAGAGCAATGGAAGATCACTTTGACTTGGACGTTTCCTGATTTTAAGAGCAGGATGTGGCAAAAGAAGGAATAACCTGGAGGAATATGTTTTTTTCTAAACTGTTTTAGGATTTGCCACATTTTCCTCTGATCTATTCAAACTTCCTCCCCTCAAATAAATTTCATTTGAATTTCTTTGAACTTCCTGGTCAAACCAACATTTTCAGTACAAGACACACTCTTCTAAGCTCAATTCATACTTAGAGTAAGTAAAAAATTACCATTCAGAACCACTGCATATCAACTTTAATTTACAAATTCCTTTGAATCAATACACATTAATTTAAACCAGCTTTTTTTTTTTTTTTTTTTTTTTTTGCCAAAAGATAATGTACTGAAAGTAAAAGTAATCACCTTTCCTTTTAAATAAGAGCTTGTTGTTACCATTGCAGTCAAAATAATGAGTTATATTATGATTTGAGAAATCATTGCACATGAAAGTTGCTATTCTGTTTAGTTGTTTTTAAAATTTTTTTACCCTTGAATTGTGTAGAAATAGACCATCAGCAGAAGAACATTCTTAATTGTCAGAGTATAAGTATGGTTTTAATTCAGAGCATGGTTTTATGCCCTATTTCTTCAGCCACAGAAGATAAGCTGTAGTAACCTCAAGGCTAAAATACAATCAGTAGCTCATCTTTATATTAACACATTTTATGTTCAAATAAATTAAGACATCTCCTTATCATATCTGAACTTTGCTCAGAAATGCACTTTTATGTGCCCAAGACCTTTAAAGGAAGTAGAGCAATGGCAGAGTATGACTGGAGGGAGTAGCAGCAGCATGAAAACTGGCTCTGGCACTGGACATAATGTCTTTATACAGCAAAATTGAGGTGATTTGTAGCTAACTTTGTTACACTATGTGCATTGCTTTGACACTTGTAGGCAACTTCCAGTTCCTCTACGGAAAGCTGATCCTTTACCATATTTTCTTCTTTGCTAGGTTTTTAGACAATACATTTAGCAATAGTCAAGGCTTGCTTGCACATTAATATTTACTATTTCTTAATATCATACAGCAAGTGTCTTTACTCAGGGGACTGAGTACAGTAAAGCTATTGAGGCTTAAGGAGTTGCTATGAATCCTGCCACAGAAATCTGGCATAATACAAAGGATTTGAAATCTAGGCTTTTAGTTTGGATCCTGATATTGTCCATCTAGAATAAGCAGATCTACTTCTCTTCTAAGAAATGGTAGCTTCTGCTATGTTCTCTAGCCCTTGTCTTAATATATTAACTTTCTGAAAGTTAGCAAAAGATTTCTTGCTAAACAAGAGTGTCCTTCACTTGTGAATTCCATTGCAGACTGCACTGGAAGCTTGCAATAATTTCAGTCTTTATAGTTCAGATACTTCTAGGTAGTCTGTATTTCCAAGAATTAATAACAAGGCATCAAATCAAATGAAGGAGTGGATATGTATGTGGTGAGCTGGACACACATGTGCCCAAAACATTTTTAATTTAAACTTGTTTTAACTGTATATATACTAGTAAGTTCTAAATATATGCACTTTCACCCAAACTAATATAACTTAATACCAATGCATATTTATTGTTATTAGATTTTTATAGCATTTTTCCTGTATGGCACCTCATAGGCGTTAAGTTAGCTGGATTCTCTAAAATTCAGGCTGTTTAGAGAACAATAGTTCCATTCACAAGCAACATTAACCGCTTAGCAATTTATAGCTCTTATTTACACTTACCTTGTGCAATATAGGTAGCATAAATCTTCATTGAAACCAAAAAAAATTAATGTATTTGGATGTAGTGAAACAAGAAAATATCTAAGATGGCTTTATTGTGTTTCATAGAAATGGTCTTTCGCATTGGGTGTAAGCAAAAATATCCATATTGAATATAAAATGCAATTTCAGAAAATGGTTTTACATAATAATATTTCATTTACTCTTTTGGTCTCTCTTCTCCTCCCACCCCCCTCATTTACTGCATTTAACAGTGAAAGTGTCCAATAAAGATGAGCAAGGAACAGAAGAAAATCAACCTATTTTGTCAGAGCACTGACTCTGACAGTGCTAAAAAGATGGCAAGGCTCCAATTTTTAAAATTGTTTCATTCAAAACCTAAACATTGAATCCCTGTACAGTGTTTAGAGGCTTTTCAGCCTTCTCTGATTCAATTTAGAGAAAACATTTATGGGGTCTAAATTGTTCCTGGCAGTTCTGAGCTTGGTTGCATTTAAACAAATATAATTTATACAAAGCTGTGCCACACATAGTCCCAAGAAATCTAAAATATCAATCAAATTTCATTTGCAAACCAGTTTTACTAATAGTCAGTGTTTCAATTGCTCTTCTTTATTGGAATAAAGGGTAGTTTAAAACTGATAACTGTGAAATACAGTTATCTTCCAAGAGCACTCTTTCTCATACGAAATGACTAAAAGACTTCTACATCCAAATCAAATAAATCCTTCAAAACAGCATGTAGATTTCTTGTTCAGTTATTATACATCAATCCAATACATTAATCAAACATCAGATAAGTTCAGCATGGCAGTGTTGCATACTAGTTGGATACTAAACTAGTTGGATATTAAAACTTTTTTTTCTTTTTTATTAAAAATGAAAACACATGCAGAAATTCATTAGCTGTGTCCTTCTGCTTTTGAGTTGTTATAATCAAACACCAGGTAGATGAGTCTCAGTGTGTCATCTATTCATCTCTTCTAAGATTTTTCTCTTCTCTTGACTGTTGCTGTACTATTCTATATATGCCTATAGTTGAAGTGACATGCCTGTGGCGAGTCCATCTGATTTATCCCTCTTTTTGTGAGCTTTAAAAGAGAGGATAGACCTGTTCTAAATCAAGATATAAAATGTATACACAGATTAAAAGAACGCCTAAAGATTGAATACAATGTAACATGGTCTTATTTTCAATGCTTCCTTGACAAGTCTTACACTCTCATCAATTCTAAATTACTTACACAATATTCTGAAAATATTCAATCTTCCATCTGTTTTTTAAGTCTTCACTTACTTTACCTCTTTAATGTTCTGCTTCTCCTTTCTAAAATTTCTTTCTCTTTTCTCTCACTTGCCTGCCTCGTCAATTTTTTTCCTTTTTAGTGAAATAATTATTATAAAATCCAACTTTAATTCTATCTTATATTTCCTGCCTAACTTTTACATTTTTTTAATTTGCTTCCTGCTACTTTGAATTCTCAAACCTGCAAAGTCTGATAAGCAGCCTTTCTCTGTTGTTTTCTTTTCCCTTTTCTTCCTTCTTATTTTTTTTATATAGACAGTATAATTGCCTATTACTTCACATTAGCTCACTCAAGGTGCAGATTGTCACATTTTTTAGTTAGTTGCAGCCTGATTTTCAAAGTTGATAGATTCTGGCAAAATCCACTAACTTCAGTCATATGGAGTATTTCAGTACCTTTCTGGAAATCAGGTTCAGAGTTCAGTTTTCCTCTTAATTTACATTTTCTGCTAAATAAAACTTTTTAAAGTATTCACCTTCCACCTTTCTCATTGTGTGAGAACTTGACAATTCTTTCAGCACAAACTCTACCCCTGAAATGACTGGCAGCACCTTCAATTAGGGTAGCTTCAACTACTAAGGTGAACAGTTACAATTTTTTTAACTTCATAAAACTGATTAAAGTTAAGCCAGTACATAATTTCTCTTTCTAGAAATCTAAAAGATTTACACCAACTGTTTAGAGAAAGCACATTTTTGCTTGCAGCTGTCAAAACAGCCTGTCAGCTCAATTATCTGGAATGCCTATTAGTCAATTTTTAATAAAGCTTCAACTACTTCTCTCTGCTGTTTAATGAATAAGGTCCTTCTGCACACCTTTTAAATATGTGTTTCATGGCCCCTATGGAATTCAGAAATTATAAAGAAAAAGTGATTTGATTTACTCATAAGATGCATTATAAGTTCACGTGTTGCATGAAACTGCCATTTTTTCTGCTTATGAGACCTCCTGCACTCCTGACATTATTAGGCCTTCTGCTGGAAAAAACATCCTCTGTTGGTAACAGCACTATTAAAAATATGACACTGCTAAGATGTTTTGTTTCAACATTTTCCCATACTCACTAAGCAAAAGAGAGAGGTAAATTGAGTGCTTGCTCACACAGTAATTGTATGAAAGGGTTGTGACATCTTATTTTTCTTTAAACATTATTATTATTACTAAAAAAAATATTACTAGTAGAGCAGCAGAGGGCAAAATGGGGAGGGACAGAGTACTATACATAGCTCTGGTTTCTGTTCATTGGATTTCCTTCATCTCCCCCAAAATGTGTCATGTCTCCTACCAGAGGACTGGGCAAGTCAGGTGTTTGTTTTCCTGTGGATAAATAAAATGAGAGGTATCTTTACTGATACCTGTCAGTAAAGAGTGTCATGTTCAGAGTGATGTTCAAGGGAATACAGAACCCTTTCTTCCTCTAGTGAAATATTATCACAATCTCTTTGCCAGAAATCATGTCCTTTGCTGTTTAGCTAAGATATAAATGAGGCTTTGGAATTTACCTGGGTGGCTGCCCTATGATGATGGTCCTGCCACTTAGCATCAGCAGCCCCCAGGTTTCCTTCCTGGCAGGGTCAAAGGGATTCAGTCAAAAAACTGTTGCAATCTTGGGGAGCTGAAATGACCATTGCTTACTTGGCACTATCTTTCCTGGCAGTCTCTTTCTTGACACAGGGTTTCCATGAGATGTTTCCTTTCAGGCTATCTTCTGTTCAATCAACAGGATAATGCTTTTCACATTTTTCACATAATTCACATTCACATTTCTAATGGAAATTAATTTTGTGTCTGTTCTACCTTGCACAGCTAATCCTCTATGTGAAGTAATGATGAGGTCACTGATGACAGTGGATATTATTGCCTGGGTTAAGCAGATGATTGCAGTGTTTAGTTATTTTCTATTGTCTTTGTTTTGTTTTGTTTTGTTTTGTTTTGTTCTGTTTTGCTTTGTTCTACTTTGCTTTGCTTGGGGGTGAGGGGGCAAGGTGGGAGGTTGCACTCGTGTGAAAACTCAAGTGAGTATCTACAAATGTTTTAAAATAGTAGTTACTGAGTGAGTGATACTTGTTTAAAAAGGAAAAAAAAGTTTGATTAAGAAACGTGTCTGATTCTGATATGTCTTCCAGTGAATGTGAGATTTGAGATTACATGAACTTTTTATTTAGAGTAAGTGTAGCGCCATCAGGACTTTTAAACTAAAAGTTAAGTTTCTTTCAGATTATAATTAATAACAAATCTTAAACTTCATCCTTACAGGGAAAAAAATCTTCTCCTCCCTCCCACACATAATGTCCTTTAACCCTAGTCCTGATCTTTGTCAGAAACTTTTAACAGTTATTCTGCTTCCAGCAGTCTCTCCTCCTGAGAAAAAAATTTTTTTTTTTCTTATAGTCTCTGGGAGGCCTGTCTGTGTGCCTGCTCACTTATTCTCTCTGGGGCTTCCCAGCCTCTTCCTGCTGTGGACCCTCTGCTTGCTCTGTGTCCTTCACACTCTGCTACTCACATCCTCCAGAATGCATCATATTCTCCAGAAGCCTCTCCCAGCTGAGCAAGGTCAGCTGCTGTCAGGGAAAGCAACACCTCCCCTTCATCCAGAGGATTTCCCCTGATCCAGGCTTGGGCTGTGTTAACAATGCATGCAGAGCAAACAGTTTTGCTCTCTGCTGCTCATCTAGGTCCTTAAAATTGAACAGAATCTTAAAAAAAAAAAAAAAAAAAAAAAAAAAAAAATTGTAATTGCAAATGGAACAGACATGAATCCATTTTAATGGAAAGTTAAGCCTACTTCTTACAAGTAGCCTCTAATTTTCAGTGTTTGGAAGCCAAAGAACTTGAAAAGAGATGCTGGTTTTAAAATTACAGCCCACGTCAGATATAAACAGGGTCATTGGAACAGGAGATTAACGTAACATGCTAAGGGTGAAACAAATCACAAGGATTAAAATGTGTCTCTAATACTGTGCAACATTTTAAGTGGTATCATGTCATGTCATTTTTATCTAACTTCCTAAATGTGACTATTATCATCACATTAACTCTGTATATCAATTTCATCCTCATAAGAGCTGCATACTACTGAGAGAAATTACTGGTGGTATGCTTAAAGAAGTTGTAACACTGAAACACTAGGGATGAGACTGGGTACTGTCTGCAGACCTCTAAAATAACCTTTATTGCAGCTTTGGTCCTTTAAGTAAATCTTTGTTCAAAATTAATCCTCAGTGGTGCTTAGCCCTGGAGGTGCCTGAATTTCATAGGCTTCCTATTTTTTCAATTGTAGGATTTTACTTAGGGATCTGAGCTACTCAAGCACAGATTGCTACAAATTTGGGTCTCCTCTGACAGTTCAGGTAAGATGCCCAAACCCCAACTTAGCCTGTTGCAGGGTTTTATGCAACAGCAACTTGTTAGTTGAAATGCAAAGACAGTTTAGGTTTTCTTTAAAAAGGAAAGGAGGCTGCTGGTACCCCTTGCTGGCATGTTTCTCCTTTCTTGTTTAGTCGGAGATTAAACATTTCCCTAGGGTGTAAAAGTGGGTTAATTCCATTCTCTGTCTCTTGGAATTTAAATACACTGTTTTCCAGGTAAGTGCCCTCATCACCAAGACCATGTTTCACCTACAGCCCTCCTGAGCTTTTCTCTCTCTGTACAGTGACTTTGATGGAAGGGCTAAACAGCCTTTTTCCCTGGAGAGCTGAGCAACCAATCCACTTACATAAAAATCCATTTAAAGAGAGATTTAAATTCACGTCTTTCTAGGGATTGCTCTAACCTACAACATGCTGCAAAGGGTGCATTGTGGAAACACCACAATCAAAGCACTCACTATTGCAATTTGTAAATGTTTTGATTGGTGTTAATCCGAAACTAGAACACACTTATTTTATCAAACTTCCCACAACTAAATGCATGGTACCACCGAGTTTCTGAATATCATGTGCCTCATGTAGAGGTGCAGAACATGAAAATTATATGAGGGGTCATGAAATCCCCAGAATGAATGAGGAGGCAACTAAAGATATGTAACTGGCTGTTTAATGGCTGCTGAGATCATAGTTTTTGGCTACATGCCTAACAAATACATTTGATATTCATATTTTCTTTTTGATGAGGTTGTGAATTTGGAGCTTTAATTCTTTATTTTAGCAGTACCCAAAATCTTAATTTACTGCATTAAATTTTAACTGAGGGCCACAAGACTTTTCCAGAATGTATATGGCATATAATTAAAAACATAGACATTCAAAATAAATGCATAAAAGACACACAGTGGTATGTTGAATTTAATATTGCCATATCTTGACCTTTGATCCCCAAAATGGTGGCTTTTTTTCAATGGAATACTCTTCTCCACTCCATCTGTGACATACCAGCCTGACATTCCTAGGATCTCAACCAACAACCTTCAAGTGATGACAAAAATGTTTGCTAAGGGTGTAAGACAATAACTTATTCTGGTTCACTTTATTTCTTTACTAATGGTTTAGCATTTATTGAGAAAAACAGCACAGTGGAAACAGCATTCCTAATTCACAGTCCTCACATCCTTTGCTTTTTTTGTTTGCAAGATACTGCTGTCGTTTTCATCATGTGACACTAGGGGGAAAAAAGTGATTGTTCATTTAAGTAGAATGCTCACAGGACAGAATAAGGATCTATATCCATTGGTTACCAGGTAAATTGAGATAATTCTACTTCAAACAGAACCTGTTCCTCCTTATTCTAAATTTGCATTACAAAACTATGAAAGAATCCTTCAGGGAGAACAAGGAGAGTTGCAAGGGAACAGTTTTTGGACAGCTGAAGGAAAAGATGGGCACCTGCTGTTCAGTAAGTTGAGGGAATTGTTGCATATTGCAGATTTTCTGTGTTACCAGGACAAGCAGATGGCCAGAGACAGCATTTTCTCCTTATGTGTAGTTTATCTCCTTACATCTTCTAATGGCCTATATTAAGGTTTCCCAGCATTACACTCAGTTCAATTTGACAGAGTTAATATACATTTAAGCAGTACCAGTTGCAGTCAAAATTGCCTACTTGGAATAGATGACTCTTTCAAATACTTTAGCAAGGATGGCAGTAACAAGTTTGGATGACTGTTTGGATGTCATTTTGGGTGCTAACTCAGACCCCTGGGAATAAAACTGCTGTCCCACTCAACATTAGTCACTTGAGTTTTTCAAAAAATTGTTTTGCTTTGCTGAGCCTTCATAGGGGAAAAGATATAACAGCATTTGTCTCCTGAGAATTATTGTGCAATTTAATCTATGCTGAAAACATGCAGGCCTGGTCAATGCTGGGTTTCCTTTAATGTCATACCACCTTTTCTTATTTGAAAATGTTCTTTTGTTCTAAAGTTACACTGTTACATATCTTTGTGGAAAACTTATTCAGGCCTTTACCAGTTTGCTCTTAAATACTATTGAATGTTAATGACATTTATATTTAAATTATTAAAGTACATTAAAAAGCAGTGGATGTTCCTAAGAAGAGAAAACAGAAGGAAGTACAGGTAGTCAGTAGCATTCAGTAATATCTGAGTATATTTATCAAGATGCAGGAAAAACAGGACTGCATGTTTTCTGAATCTTTTCCCTGCTTGGACTGCCGCCTTTCCAACAGCTGAAAAATTAAATAAAACAAAAATTATCTCTGAAAATACAGACTGGGTCCCAGAACTTCTTTCTATTTCTTATTTTTACTTCAGTTTTGTACTTTCTTGAATTCTATAATCTTGTCTGTAACGCAGTTTAAGCAGCACAAGGTTTAAGTTTGTGGTCTCCAAACTGGTTTAGTTTCACTTTCAGTCTAAGACTGAAAATATCTAACATCTGTGTTGGATAGCTATGTCTCTTTTTGGAAGTAATATTTACCATGCAGTTGCAACCACAATCACAAATTGGACAAAAGACTCCATTGTTTTCACTTCAATGGGATCCTACACACAAAATATTTGCTGTTCCTGTTTTTCCAGTACAAATTCCAGTTTCTAGATTTAATTACCTTTTTCATCTGTTAGTTTTTTATCATCATTTATGGTGAGATCTGTTACCTAGACCAGATCAAATGACTGCAGAATACAAGAAATCTCTGAGAAATAGAAATGAATCTCACTTTTTTCTTTTTTTTTTTTTTTTTTTTTTTTTTTTCTTAAAGGGAGCATCAGCTGCTCAAGGCAAGATGATTCCTGAGAAAATGTTCTGTCAGAAATCTTCTGGAAAAAGGCTAAGAACTGGATACTAAAACATTGCCAACCTTGTTGAATCAGCTTTGAATAAGTGACTTTAATTTTCAGGCAGAATCCTGTTAAATTTGGAACAATGATGCAAATTATAATCAAATCTAACTATGATTTGAGAACCTTCATTAGAAAATGAGATTATTTTTTTTATCTCCAGCTTTCAAATTCCACAAATTCTAAAAGTGATACTCTTTTTTTATTCTCAGTTTAATAGCCGCAATAGTGAAAAAATAAATAATTTGCATTTCTAAAACAGAACTTCTAGGAACATTTTTGTCTGACATGCAAAAGTCCCACCTCCACAACACGGTTCAATGAAATTTTTATCCCAACTGGCTGTTTCAGAGACTGGTCATAGAACAGTTTCAGTTATTCTAAATGAGCTGTATTTGAAAAAAAAAAAAACAAAAAAAAAACAAAAAACAAAAAACAAAAAACAAAAACAAAACAAAACAAAAAAACCCAAAAACAAAAACAAAAAACTCAAAATCACTGGAGATAGATTTCATTTAACCAGCTCTCAAAAAAAGTACACATGACATATGATTAGAGTTGTGACTGTATGTAATTGAGACAACCATTTAAGCAAATGCCCATTTAACTGATTCCTCCCTTACAGCAACAAGGTGGTAATGTCAGATGTGTAAGCAGCTGAAGTGCATGCACTTCCAGATAAAACAAAAGATAGAATAGAATTGTATGATGCTACTGATGCCAGCCTGAACCACAGAAAAACTCACATATTTTGGTACATGTGATGGAATAACACACCCAAACAAATCTCCACAAAAGCAAACCAACTTCTAAATTGCTATGGATGCAAACTCTACTGATATGTTCTTCTGTGATGACACTAGATTTTACTGACTTTGGCTCACTCAATTATTTTTAGTGTATACATGAATAACAGCCACACTTTAAAATATTAGTTGGCCTGGTTTTGATAAGCATTTAGAAGTCCTGCTGCTCATTTAAATTTAGATGCTGCAAAATTGCTTTCATTGCATTCTGTCATTTTACATTGATTTTATATTTTGGTGTTGTGGGGGTTTTTACTTTGGAGAAGGTCTGAGCATATCCTTGTTATCAGAAGGGTCAAAAGGACAGTAAAATATGCTGAAAATATCAAAATGTGATAGAGAAATATCTTTTTAATTACATAGAATTGAATTTCACATTACTCTTTAGCAAACAGACTGAATATATAGTATCTTCATTTCTGCAAGAAAAGGTACTGAGAATATTTTTATTACTTGTTTTGTTTCATTGCTGAATGACTTTTAATAGAAATGTTGAGTTTATGGTAAATCAAATAATTATTTTATCACTTGAACTTCAGTGATTATTTTTCAGATGTACAGAGCTCCAAGGTGTGGTGCAGTTGGCACACTGGAGGGAAGGGATGCCATCCAGAGGGACCTTGACAGGCTTGAGAAGTGGGCCCAGGGGAGCCTCATGAAGTTCAAGATGGCCAAGTGCAAGGTCCTGCCTCTGGGTTGGAGCAACCCCAGGCACAAATACAGTTTGGGCAGTGAATAGATTAAGAGCAGCTTTGGGGAGAAATATTTGGGTGTGTTAGTGAATGAGATTATCAATGTAACAGCAATTTGTGCCTGTAATCCTTAAAACCAACCATACCTTGGGCTGCAAAAAAAGAGCATGACCAGCAGGTTGAGGGAGATGATTCTGCCCCACTGGTGAGAACTCACCTGGAGGGTTTTGTTCATCTCTGGGGCACACAATGTTAGAAGGACATGGAGCTGTTGGAGTGAGTCCAGAGGAGGCCCACAAATACTGGCAGAAGGCTGCAGCACCTCTGCTGTGCAGACAGGTTGAGAGAGCTGGCCTGGAGAAAAGAAGACTCCAGGAAGACCTTATAGCAACCTTCCAGTACCTGAAGGGAGTGTACAAGAAAGACAGAGAGGGATTTTTTACAAAGTAGTGACATGGGGGACTGGATTCAAACTGAAAGAGGGTGGGTTTAGATTAGATATTAGGAAGAAATTCTTTATTATGAGAGTGATGAGGCACTGAAACAGGTTGCCCAGAAAAGTTGTGAGTGCCCCCCTTCCATAGAGATTTTCAAGGTCAGGCTGGATGGGGTTTTAAGCAGCCAAATCTAGTGGGATATGTCCCTGTCCATGGCAGGAGAGTTGGAATTAGATGACCTATAAGGTCCTTTCCAACTTAAAGCCATTGTATCAGTCTATAAGCGTATAAAGGTGTTAGCTGTAAGATTGCATTTCTCAGTCTCAATTTTTGGCAGAAAGAATGATGGTGCAGTGCCATGTTTCCTTTGGCATGCTTATTCCAGGTACAGCTTCCCTGGACTTTGCCTCATGGCTCTCTGCACCCCAGTCCTGACCGTAAGGGCAGTTTGGGGCTGAGGCTGAGTTTCACAGCATCATAGGTGGCCCAGATGAGAAATTTCTTCAAGCAGAGATGTTTGAGCAGTTCCTCTTTGGAATGCTTTTTTCCATCCATCCTGTCCTCAAAGCTTTAACCTTTGTTGCTATCCGAAGGCCAATCCTGACCTTGACTCTAAGATTAAGGTAGTCCATCTTAGAAAACTGTGAAGGTAAGGATGTGGGTGCAGTGCTGCTTCCCTTGGCCTGCCTCTTCCACCCCTGTGTCCCTGAAGGTGCAGGCATTGCTGGTCTCTGAATCCTTACTCCACCCTTAATGACAGCTTGGGGGTGTCTACCATGGGTGGTCCAGATTAGAAAGGTGTGCAGGCAGCAGGGCTGGTGCAGTGCTGTGCTTCCCTTGGCATTTCTTTTCCCTGCTCATTGTCTCTGGACCTGTAGGCTTTGTGGCTCTCTGGACCCCACCCTAACCATAAGTGCAGTGTGGGTCTGCAGCTGAAGCTCCACTGCCATTGGTGATCCAAATTAGAAAACTCTGGAAGAAGAAGTGCTGTGCTTCTTTGGTGTGCCCATTCCAGGTACAGCATTCCTGGAGCTGCAGGCTTTGTGGTTCTCTCAACCCTAACCTAATGGCAGCTTGGGGCTGCTGTCTGTCTATGTTTGTCCAGCCTGAACCTGAGCCAAAATTTCCTCTGCATAAATCCAATTGACAATCTCCTTAGTAATATATCCCCCATCACCTAAGCGCAGGAAGGAGAATCAAGCCATAGTATTGTCTGGCTTGCAGTCCTAGAACATCACAAAAATTATCTGTGGTTTTGGCCTGCATTTATCGAGGGGATGAAAAATACCCATATGTTCACCAGATGACTACAGAGCAGAATTGCTTGAGTCAAAGTTCAAGGCCACAACAAAGGATAAATTGTTTCTTCAGGACTGTCTTTGATTAGATTGCTGTTTACAAAGAAATTTTTAAAAAGGAGTATTCCAAAATGGGTGGGAGGATCATTGTTCCTTGTTATCTCCTTATTTTTCAGTTATGTTCTATTAAATACAACGGTTTTATGTGCTATTTTCATTAAGCATTTATTTCCATCACAGTGACTCACAGTTGGAATTACAGCATATGTAGTTCTCTCAGTTCAGAAGCCATAAAGCTGTAAATTAATTCTGAATATAAATATCAGGGAATGTGTATGCTCGCTCTCATAGTCACACCATATACATATATGGCTACACATGCATGCAGGGGCAAAAAATAAAATAAAAAAAGAATTAATTAATGCACAGATGCATATACATATATACCCCTATGTATATACCTAATCTTCATATTATTTACACAGTAATATTTACAGGTATTGAAGGGATATTTAAATATATAAGGATTTTTGTATATGTGTGTGTGTGTGCGTGTGTGTGTATGTATGCATGCAAAATTTCAATTTCTTGCTCTTCATCCATTGAGTTACTTAAACCTGGGAAAGACATGGCAGAAGGATCTGAATGTGTTCTGCATCATAATGTCCTTAAGCAAAACATTAACATTCTCTTATGTTCCAGTCTTTCTCTAAAACAGCTGCAGCAAAAACATTAACAATTTTTCCTTGACTAATGTGTGCTTTGTACATCCTAGAAATAGTAGTGGTCTGAACTCTGAACATAATTCTTTTATGTTTATGTAAATTGAAATAATGCAAATATAAATCTCTTTTATTCTTTTGTGCAGGGCTATTTACACCTTGAATTTAATGGAGTTATGCTGTGCCTTGAATAGGCAAGGAAAGACTTAGAGGTAGGCAGGAAACATGTTCAAAATGTTTGCTGTTTATTTGCAGATTATTACAGGCTGAGAAATACCTTTTCCCACTGAGATAGAAGGATGCAGTGTAAAATCTTCTGTTCTGTGTATCAAATGCCTTCTCAAGGCTGCACCTGGAGTGATATGTTGAAGGAAAAATCTTTCCCAAATAGAAAAAAAATTCCGGAAACTTTAAGAAAGCCTTGTTGTAACCTCAACGCACATATTGGTAAATTTGCTTTACCATTATCAAAAGTTTAATTAAACAATTGTTTTTCTTTGGAGTAGAATTATTTAATTGGTTAAAATAATGTTTATTTAATTAAAAATTAAATTATAGCCCATTATATAATGCAAACAATCTAAAAATCTGGCAAGAAAGGGGGTAAGAAAGCCTTCCAAGTTTGTTAAAGACACTTTGGTGATGTTCACATAATACTCTAACATTTTTACAAGATGACAACATGTTGCAACGTAAGCATGTAGATGTCTGACAAGTATTTGTCATTTGTAAAGTTGCATTTTTATACCTCTGTTGATATGAGAGGGAGATATTCAAATTTATTGGATACACAAATATCACAATTATTTCCTAGCATTACAACAGAAAAGCCCCCAAAATAGTCTGGAATAAAAGCAAAAAAATCCTAGCGACATAAAAATCATTACTTCTTGGAACTTGGGAAATTTAGTTCACATTACAAATTTTATTTGTTATCATTGTTTTTATTTTTAACCATAAGAGCAGTAAAATCCTGTAGCAAGCTGCCCAGAGGGGTAGAGGGATCTCTGTCTTGGGAGGTGTTTTGCAACTTGCTTGGATTAGACCTACTTTGAGTAGGGAGTTGGACCAGGTGACCTCTGGATACCCCTTCCTGCCTTACAATCTGTGAGTCTGTAATTGCATCATTTTGATGAAGCATCAGAAGATTTTAAAATCATCACTAAAACAATGAATTACCTCTCTTGTGTTGTTCAGGCTGTTATTTAGTGGCAGTTGTAATATTTTTATCCACAACAGTGCCATAGGCTTTGTTGCATTCCCTATTTAGCTGCACCCCTCAGCTGTGTTTGGTTATCACCACATTGGAGCCATGTATCTATTTGTCCCCTGGGATTCAGTTGACTCTTGATTTTAAGCCTATTCATCAGAACAGGATTTGTCATCTATTACTTCATGAATATAAACCCCAACATTGATCATTCCTGAAATATGTTGACTTTGTAGTAAATAAATAGGTCTATCTGCCACAGGACATGCCAGATTTTCTACAATTCTTTATATATATTGCAGAGAATATTTGAATACCAACAGTTACTTGAAGTAACTTGAAATAACAGTAATTAATCTTCCCAGGAATCTTCTAAGTGAGGAAAGTAAATAAAAATTAAGAGTATGCTCAGAGTCCCTGCAAAAGAGAATAAAAATAGAATAAATTAAGTTGGAAAATTTGGAAAATAAGTTTCCTTGGTTTTATATGAAAGAGCACAGACACTGCAGTGAAATATCATTCCCAATAATTCTCAATATCAACTTTAAGAAACTCATAGAGCTGTGCATGTATGAGATATATACCTATATACCCCTACACATAGAAATGCATGGATAAACAGTGTGTATTACCAGTTGGGATGATGGGGATATAGGTTCTTTTGGGATGACTGTGAACAAGTAAATGACCAAATACCAAACAAATAATCATTAAAATTCTCTAGTATTTCTTCTTCCTAAATGTTGGTTCTCCTGTAATTTTTCTCTCACCTCATGGAAAAATGATCCTCAATCTTAAGTGCACTGCAACCCTTTGGGTTTATCAGATTTGAAATAGTGTTTCACTGCCACTTGAAAAAAATTATTGGGTGGAAAAGCTATCATCAGGAACTTAAGAGGAAAGTATGATTAAAAAAAAAAAAAAAAAAAAAAAAGCCAGCAGAAACTTATTTTGAAGATAAGTCCTACTGTTGACAAAATGCCCAAACAATGAGATGCATATGATACTTATCAGCCTTCCTAAGACATAACATTGATTGAATTTCTTTGACCTAATTACACAAGTTTTGCATCATTCAATGCTTTGGGTATTGGAAGTTTTGCCCAATGAAGAAGCGGAAGTCTAACTTTGCAACAGGAATTTCCATGTAATAGATTTATCATGTTAAACCAGACTCCTACTGTTTTTATTTTTGGAGTGAGGTATGCGAAAAATCTCAGCTGAATGATAATGGAAAATTAAAATTATGGGATTGGATTAGCCAATATTTGCTTATCCATACAGGAAAAAAAATGTATCATTTAAGAAATTGAAAATACAGTATTTACTAAACCAGTTAAAATTTGATTTAGAACCAATCTTCTGTTAAATGTGTATCAAATACATGAAAAAATATTTTAGTATGTTGTGACCTCCTGCCACTCCAAGGAAACTAAGATGCCCTGGAACACGAGAAACCACCTAAATCTTGTGCAACTGTACAGACACACACAAAACAATGAGCTCATGCTGGCATGAATCACAGAATACGCCAAGCTGGAAGGGACCCACAAGGATCAATGACTCTGGTTCCTGGCCCTGAACAGCACCATCCCCACAAGCCACACTGTGCCTGTATCACCCAAATGCTGCTTAATTCCTTCAGGCTTGATGCTGTGACCACTTCCCTGATGAGCCTCCTCCAGTGCCCTGCCACTCTCTAGGTTAAGAATATGCTTGTAATATTCATCCTAAACCTGCTCTGACACAATTTTAGGCCATTCCCTTGGGTCATCTCACTGGTCATGTGAGTGAAGAGATTAGTGCCTGCCCCTTCTCTTCCCCTCTCAATGAAGCTGTAACTCAGTCTCCTCCAGGCTGAACAGACCCAGTGCCCTCAGCTGCTCCTCACACGCTGCCCCTCAAGGCCCTTCCCCACCCTGTGCCCTCCTTTGGGCACTCTCTGATAGTTTAATGTCTGTATTACACTGCAGCACCCAGAGCTGCCCCCAGCACTGGAGGTGAGGCTGCCCCAGCTCAGAGCAGAGCAGGACAATCCCTGCCTTGCCCTGCTGTGATGCTGTGCCTGATGCTCCCAAGGACAAGGCTGGCCCTTCTGGCTGCCAGGGCGCTGCTGGCTCATGTCCAGTTTGCCATGTTTAACTCCCCAGGTCCTCTCTCCAACCCCTCATTCCCTGGTCTGTCCATACATCCAGGGTTGCCTCATCCCAGGTGCAGAATCCAGCACTTTCCCTTTTTGAACTCCGTATGATGAGTGACTACCCAGCCCTCAAATATGTCAAGGTCTCTCTTCCTGGGAGGTCAACAGCTCCTCCCAGCTTAGTATCATCTGTGAACTTGCTTAGTATCCCTTCCATCCTATGTCCAAATGATTTATGAAAATGTTGACAATGACATCATATGACTACTACAATTTATCAAATAGTGATAGAATTTTAAAAAAGAATACTGCAGATTTTTTTTGTAGAAACTATGGTTTTATTTTCTGTTGCGTGAGTTTAAATCAAGGAAAACAATACATGATTTGAAAATAGTTGAAATAGGTATTGCTTTTAAACAGTTCATTTCTTTTTTTTTTCTCCTCTGCAACAAAAAGTTTCCAGCTTTCTGAACACAATTTCCAGTTTCTTGGTTTAAATGAAGGTTGCTTTCATCAAAACTTTTTCAATATGTAAACTATCAAATCCACAGTTTAAACTCAGATCCAAAGGTCATATGAAGGAAGCACTTATGATTTCATACCATCCATTTGAAACATCACACTTTTCCAGGAAGAAATCATCCAATTCTTCCCTTATAGTTGGTGAATAATGTCATCTGGATAAGGAAGATTTAGAGAAACAGTTTCAGGAATGTTCGTTTAAGCCTAGCCTCAGATGGGTATCATCTTACCTAATAGGAGAACTGCAGCATAGATTTATACTTCATGTGTCCTCTTTATAGCTGACAGAGACAAGTAAACAGGTTCAGCATACTTCAGCATGGGAAATAAATTGCCATGTCTTTAGCTGAAGCACCTGTAAAGAATGGCAAGTAGAAACTTCAAAACCCAAACCTGCATTGCAATTCTAAGAAAATAAATATTTCAAGCAAGCTGAATATAAAAATAGGATACAAAGACATTTTGCAATAATAAGACCTTTCCTTCTTTAGATTCTGCTCAATTAATATGAATGACATATTTAGCTTATCAAAAGCTTGAAATTTAGTTTCCACAATTTACATCCAATTCTTATGTTAAACCTACAGGTCTACTTAGCTTCAGTGTATGTTTTATATTTGAAACATACTTTTAAATTTTTTTTTAATTATTAAAGTTATATTTACTAGCATATATTATTATAATATGAATAGCAGTTTGAGAGGTTGATCTCATTGTCAAACACTTAAGGAAATAATTTTTCAGACCTGTTCTATACATACCAATTAAATTCTATAGTTCAAAAATAAAAAAGCATATGCATATTTTATTTTATTTTTCCAATTTTTAGCTTTTAATGACCTCAGGACAGGATATTTTGAAGGGATTAATGACCTGCTAAAAGATGTTCATTGCCCAAGGTATAGAGATTTAGGCTAGTCATTATGACTGGGGAAATATTTTGTACTTCGATCATTGCTGTCAAGTTTTTAATGTATTCAGACTTTAAATAAGCTCTTAAAGACTGCGATAATGCAAATTTCAAACTTGAAGCATCTGACAAGACTCACATTGAAACAACCTCTTAGGAAAAAAAAGTCTTTAGAATATCTCTTTCTAACCCCTTATCTATTTTTTTTCCTTTCTATCTGACCTACTTCTCTCCTGCACTTGTCCTCTGAAGTCCTTCAGTAATCAGGTTGTACATCTATCTAAAGCCCATGAGCAAAGTTTTTGGCCTTTGGCTGAGAAACTTTAAATAGCAGTACTGTCATATAGCCCACAAAAAGACAAATAAGCATTGTGTGAACTGAACAAGTTTGTTCAGAGCTGGATATATGTAAACACACACACATTGGTATACACAGTGCATGAACACACACTAGCACACACATTTACCTTTTTGCTGAGACTGCTAAAAAAAACATAATGTATTCAGACTAAGGCTTTGTTAAGGGTAAAGATCAGAAAACCTTACTTTGTAGCTCTATTTCCATTAATCTGTCTGTGATAACTTAATAAGAAAATGTAAATTGAATGAACAAAATGTTATGGGTTTTTTTTTTACTAAGGCTTTTTTTTTGTCATGCTATGTAAATCAAATGGAGTATAACAAGAATTCACTATTTAATTTACTTCTTACTTTGAAAGTATTTAGAACGTGGTGACTCAAGCATTTTTTAACATGACTAAATTTGGAACTGTTTATTCACATAACAGCAAGTTTCTTACTTCTTTCTATTTGGTTTGCTTGGTTTTTAAAGGCAGAATCATATCTTCACAAATGCTGTTGTGGGAACACCTCTTTTGAATAGAATACACTCCAAGGCAAGGCAATACCTGCATTGTCACCCTCATTCATGAATTTCTGGGCAGAAATACGGTGATACTTCATAGATACTTTACAGATAGTTCTCCACCCAGTCCGGGTGGCAGAGTAGCCTCTGAACCAGATCACCTCTGAGTTGTCCTGATACAGTCTCTATCTTCACTTTATCTTCTGTCCCAATGCCTTTCAGCACATCAGTCCTGCCTCTTGCAAAGAAAGCAGGAAGGCATCATACCATCCTGGCTTAAAAGTTTGCTCAAGTCTATGGTGGAAGAAGTTCAACTTTACCCAAGTCACTTCTCCTGCCCCATATCAAAACTGCTCTTATGCATTTTATTTCAACTATGCAGGATACTTTTCATGTTAGGATCAAGTTAGATTAAACCTGGTGCTTTTCCTGATGCTTTCAAATCATCCCCAAATGTAGCAAATTTAGCCTGGATGTGTAACCATGAGAACAGAAGCATTATGGGTATAATCCTAATCCATTGAATGAAAATTTACCAGTCAATTGCTAGTGGCTGCCCTTCTGATTCAATTATGTAATTCGAGAAGATGAGTAAGAAAGAAAAAGTGGATGCAAGGCTGGGATTTAAGTGCTTTATTAATTTAATGAATGTGTTTTGTCAGCTTGATTAAATCTTTGATGATCTTGCAAGTATATGTGGTTTAAATATATACAACCCATGATAAATTTATATCATTGCTACCAGAGTTTGGCAGGTTTAAAATATTTACTTAACTGCTAACTTGAAATTTTGTCCTCTGTTTAATATACCTGTATGTGGCTTCATATTTGTGTTTTGGAGCCTACCTGGATGTGCTGAGCTCACATGTAGGAATATATTTAAATTTTTCAAATTAAATTATTGTAATTAATCTTGAAATGAAGGCAAGCTGAGTTGAGTCTTTTCTCCATCATTTTGTGCTGGTCACTTCCTCCCTTCCACAGAATCACAGAACCACAGAACAATTAAGTTTGGAAAGAACCACTTGGGGGTTTACTGGTCTAACCTCCTTCCTCAAGCAGGGTGTCATAGAGCTTGTAACTCTGGATTGTGCCTAGAGGGCTTTTAAAAACCTCCAGTGAGGGCAATACCCCAACTTCTCTAGGCATCCCGATGCTCAGTGACCCTCAGATACACTCCAATACCTTCATATCATGCTTTCAAATTATCTTTGAAATCACCTTTAAGATACTGACTTAGAAAATAAGACTTGGTGATTCAAGTCATGATTTGTGAGTCAGAACTGTCTGTCTTGAATCATGTCAAGTGTAGAGCACTAACAAGGTTAAAAAAATGTCTTGTTTGCTTTTAGCACAGGCAGGTATTTACAACATTAAATACATATCAGGAGCATGTCTGTTTTTAAAAATACTACATATACACCTGTCAGAGAACTTGCTCACCTAGGTAAGCCATAAAAACTACTCTGGGATAGAAAAAGCAGTAATTCTCCATAGAGCAAGCGTGTTATGTATGCAGACACATGCTCTCCACTTAGAGCAGGGGGATCTATTTACATGTGAGTCATAGGTATCTTGTTGGGCCATGATTAGCTGCCTGAGATAATCACAGCAAGTCAGGTTAATTAAAGTAATAGCCCATGTACCACTTAGTACATCTTAGCCTTAAGGCTGAGAAAGTGTTAATATTAATATGTAAGACTTTTGCTGGAAGCTTAGAGTTTGTTTAAGCTTACAATTCTAATACCAGGTATTCAAGAGGAAAGAAAAAAAAAAAGAAGAAAAGTGAAAAAGAAAAAATCCTACATCTGCCTATAAAGTCAAGGATCCTATACAGACATTTAATGTGGGATTTGGTTTATCTGATTTTCAAAAAGATCCTGTGTAATCAGGGCATGTTGTCCAAATTAACCACTGATATTTAAAGAAGAGAGACAAAAATCTTGAGAACAGTTTACCCTCTGACAAATAAAACAGGTGAGAATATACAATGCACTGGAAGTGTTCACCTTTTGCTATTGACTGGTTACTATACTAGATTAGACTAAAAGTCTAGAACAATTCAAAACTGGAAGGAAACCTTTTTTTTACCAAAAATCTGAGAATAACTGCTTTCTTTATAAATGAAACTGATTTATCCAGCTGATTGCAAATGAAATTATGAGAATTCAGAAAACTATGTGCTTACCATAGAATAATAATGATAATTACAAATCAAGCAGAAAAAAAATTTCTTCCTTTTTTTTTTGTCACAAATAGATTTTGAGAGACAGTTGCTTTTTTCTTCTTCATATGTAATTTTATATTCAGATATTATTTACAAAGTGAATTGGTATGGCCTATTTAAATGCAAGATAGAGACCCTATTCCAACACAGGCTTTTTCATGTTCAATACTTTGGCTCTTTGGCTTTTTTGATGTTTTTTTTTTTTTTTTTTTTTTTTTTTTTTGTGGTTAAGTGGGTAGCTTGATTTAAGCTGAGAGGCACCTCACTGCTGGGTAATGTGCTCAAACACTGACTCAATTAAGCAACATGTGAAAATGGTGAGTCAACCTCTTTCATAGAGGACCAAGTAAAGGCAAATACTTCTCAATATAGTGATGAAGGGATGCTGTCTAATCTGATGATTAACTAGAAAGTCTTGCACCTGTTTTCTGTGATGATGTATTCCAGAAAGCATTGTTTCCTGTATTACAAAGGTGTTTTTCTGTTGTTTCACGTGTCTGCGTTATTCACTCTTCATTCTAACCAAAGTGGATCATAACATCGCACACGTATCTGATGCCTGCCAGTCACCATCAGAAAACAGGATGATCAAGTAACAGTAATGGAAGAAACAGCAGATGTTAGTGAACCCAATATCCCTCAGTTTTTGATCCAGTTTTAAATATTCTCAGCTGTTTGAGTTTGAGGGAAATATGCAGCTTGGACCAAAATTTGCTTTTGCTGCCAGAGTCCCTGCTTAGTGGTTGTGGTGGCAGTGATGATGATAGCAGGCCCAGAAGCAATGTTTTGAATATGTATGCCCCCTTCCCATCACAGAATCAAAGAAAGGTCTGTGTGCTGTGAATGAAAGATATGCAGTTGATTTAGTTCCTTGCAAGACTATTTGTTTCTCTGAAGGCATTCCTTGCTTTGATCAGTAAGTCACCATAAATAAAAAACATAACAGTTGCGTAAAGAGTCTTTTTCTTGGGAAAGAATAATGTATCCACAAAATTCAGCAAGCCCATAATCTTTACAATGTGGCATGGCTCCAGATCAAGAGCAGTCCTTTCTGCTATTTCCTGGTGTATAGATAGTGCGGTTGGATGATTTGTGGGATGTCTTGTCTTTTTCTGGGAACAGCCTGTACAGCAAAGGTTTGGTGTTTGGGTTTTTTCCCCCAACTAAGTGTATCTCTTGCTTCAGCATAATAATGACAGTTCAAAGTCAATTATTTAATATTGGATAAATAAAATGTTGCATTCAAGGCAGAAAAAAAAAAGAATCCTGATTTATATAAAAAGAGTTTAAAGGACCTGTCCAAGAACAGTTGAAATAAATAAGAGCCCAGATTGTTAGTGTTTGAAACTGTACAAAATAGGAAGTAGAAATCACCTCCCTCCTCAGTAGTGGCCTGAGAAAGAAGCACAGATAGATAAGAAACTGTTTTATCGAGCTTGGAATTATGCAGAAGTGTATTTTCCCACAACTGTCCATATTATCTTTCTTTTACTGAAAAGTGTGAAATTTTATCTCATGGATTATAATCCTTCCATGCACACAGCACAGCTCACGTGAGTGCAGCAAGCTGAAAAAGCAAATCTATGTAACTATTTTATTTTGTAGGGCTGTATTGGTTGATCTGCGGTAAGAAAAATTACTTTTAAGTTATATGTGATAATACATCTCAGGGCAGCACATCTGTGATTATCTTACAGAAAAGCAAAACCACTTTTCTCTCTCTCAGCTTCCATTAGGATGTTCAGTTCCTGGGAGATACTTGCATTCTCTCTGTATCCTGGATGGATCTCTTGCAGCCTCTTGGAGTCAAGAAAATACATCTACACCTGTATTCATCAGGAAAAAAGTTCCTTAAGGTGTTGAATAGGAGAATTCAAATAAGTATTAAAAGTTGCACACTGGATTAAAATTTTCATTGTTCTTTGGAATTTGAGAAAATTTTCATGGACATCCCTTATAATTTATAGAATTAAAAAAACTCCAATTAAAATGCATATAGATCTAGTTTGCATTGGCTTGCAGCAGGACAGGACTTACATAAGCAAAAATAAAATAAGTTAGGAGGAAAAGAATAATTCATGTTTTACATAGCAGCAACCATAATCTCCTATGGCACTGAGTAATACACATTCTACAGCATGTGATCCATTATGCAGAGTTAAAATTTAATTTCACCTTTTAAGACAGGTCCACCCAAAGAGATAAACTCATTCCACCACATTTTCTGTACACAGGAAAGTGACAGAAAAATTTGCTCAGCCAAAACATGGAGGACACCATGCTAAATCCTCTAAACGTGAGGTTTGCCATTACATAACACATACAAAACCTCTGGAAAATATTATACAATCCTTTGATTCTATTTATGAAACGCTTTGTCATGGATGATACAAATACTGTGTAGCAGCAATAAATCTTTCAGTTTATTTCTTGCCGTTATTTCCAAATAAGCACAGTGCATGAGATAAAAGTTTGGTTTATTACAACAAGATCTTTGACATGATACTCCAGTTACAGTGAACCAAAGGTACTTCTCTCTTAGATTACTCTCACCTGAAACAAATGAACAAATAAGAAACATATGTTAAATTTTTTTTATGGGTAAGACAAGATCACGTATCTTTCGATATGAAATACAGGATATCCTAAACAGTTTGGGATTAAATTATGTTACTGCTTATGGTTCTTTGATAGGCCTTGCCTTAGTCTTCCACCACTTTTAGTCATAACTCCATTGAGACACATTATTCCCCTCTGCGTCATTTTATAATTCCTGAAGACTGGAAACAACTTGTTTAAATATAATTAAATTCCTTCAACATATTCTGTCAGTAGCTACTTGCAAACTAACATAATCACACTCTAGAAGAGACCAGCACCTTGATTAAAGCTGTAGATTGTTCTTGAAATGCCACTTTAATTATGTTAAAGAAAGATATCTGCAACAGTCCCTAGTTCTGCCTTTCTTACGTAGAAGATTAAATTCCTGACGGAGATGACCAATTGGAACAGTAGGCTATTCAAGTAAGACAAAAAATCACAATAAATATGAATGTATTCTTGAAAATAATTTGTATATGGATTGTTCCATTACACTACAGAAACAATAATTTTTCAGCATTTAATTAGAAGCCTGAATTCACATGGTTTAATTCCATGCATAAAGCATAACAACACACAAGTAGACCATGATTCTCATAACAGTTTAATCTCTTAGCTTCTTGAAAATAAGTAGCAAACAGGAATTACTTGAAGCAGCTCTGTCAGGACACCCCCTTTAAAAAATTCTGTAAAAGAATTCTGTGGTCTTTTTCCTTCTTCTCTGTGAGGGAGGAAAATTTTCTACATGCATGCTAAAGTAAATGAGACTTTATTTCCTCAGTTTTTCAACAAAGTAGTTGCAGTGGGAGATCTACCATCCATGGAGAATTTCAAAGCGATTCACCCAGCTGAATAGAAGCTATTATTTTACGCTTGATAATGACCTTGCTTAATTACAGCTGAAAGCACAACCTGACTTCACAGAGCAAGCTGGTAAAAAAGCAAAATATCAGCTGTCTACCACACCACCTGGTATCCTCAATCCTTCTAAGGCAGCCCTTTAATCTGGGGAATAGTAAAGAGTCAGTACTTGCTGCTTTAGCTTCTAACTTGCCTCTATCCAGAAACAGCCAAGTGTGTCATTTCTTATAATACCAAATTTCCCTGTGGTACCTGGTGCAGCAAAACATCCAGTGCTGCTGTCCTGCCTTCCAGAGATGACAAGGACAAATTAACACGCCCTTCCAGTCACGCTGAACTCCTTGGCTACCTCGCTGTTGCCAAGGAAATGTCCCCTCATAGCTAGTACCTGCACATCTGGAGGACAACGGGGCTCAGTCGCACTTCCAAGCTGGTCCAGAGCCGTAGGAAGCGGATGGGGGGATGGCTGCTGCCAGCAGGAGAGGCTGAGCGCTGTACACCCGCTCTGCCGAGCGCAGACAGCTCCACCTTGTGTTCTCGGCAGCACCGCCCGCAGGACTGCCCTGCTGTAAATCATTCCTGCACACTCCTTCCTGTAGTAATTAAAACAACGCTCTTTGCTATGCCCCTGGGTTAATGCAATTTGTTTTATTCACAGCCTAAGTCATTTGCTTCCCTGCAGCACACTGCTATATTGTGTCTATCCAGCAGCGTTGAGGGAGCAAGTAGAGTACATTTGAAGGTGTACATAAATCCAGTTCAGGTTATTTCAAATGAAATAATAAGGTAAGTGCTATGTGCTTGACTCCCATAGGGAAAACTCATAGGAAGATAAAGAAGGATTCCGGAAAATCAAAGCGTTGCCTCAGGTTCCTTCATTTAAAAATATGAGGAGAGAGATAAATACAAAGAGGAAGATAAAGAACTGGGCACTCTGGAAATGTCATAAAGGATAGGGCTACGGCCACCAGGGGAATTACAGCCTCTGTTTTGAAGGTGGGTACCAATATCATACTCTTCTTTCCAAGATGACTGAAGTCACAAAATCCATTTAATAATATTGACACTTCAAAATCTGAGGAAATCTTTAAAGAACTCTAAAAGGACCTGTCTTAGAAACCAATTATTACAGAAAAAGCCACAAGGCAACTAGTTCAGTACATCTACAGAAGGAAAAGAACAAATATATATAATAGTAATATCCTCTCAGCTTCTGAAAATTTTCCATTTCAAGATTTTCCTATGAACTCAAGATTCAAATATAGACATAACAGACCTTACTAATATTCCTAGTAGTTTGCACAACTTCCTGTGGAAATTAATTCCATCTCTAGGGTTTGGATTTGGCTTTCAGTGATGTAATTTGATGGTCACTCTTTCAGTGAAAGAGGCAGAAAGCAGTCTCACCCTGTCATGCTCCTTCATACCACTGATGATTTCTATAGAATTCCTAGTGATCTCTTTCCCAAGCTGAAAAGTCCCAGCCTACTTCATTGTTCACCATCAAGAAACTGTCATTAAAGATCTTTGGCCAACTTTGCTGATCATGAATTTATACAGCTGCTTAGCGGTCTTTTCTGGTTAGTCCTGTATTGCCTTCCTAATAATTTGAACATTTGATATTTTGAATGCTACCAAGACCTGATCTATTTTCATAAAGTCATTTGTCATGACTCCAAACATTTTGTGCTTTTCAGCATTGTGTTCATTATTCTACATAAGAAAATAGTTCTCTTCCTCCCCAGACCTGTAACTTTACATTTACACTGAATACCATCTGCCATTGACAAGTCATTTAGTCCTTCTAAAATACTTTACAGTTCTCTCTCAACTTCAGTACATTGAGAGACCTTGTTTATTTTGATTTAATTTGCATAAAATAAGTTTCTATGTGAATTCTTAAGCAATGGAGTTTGGAGTGCACATTGAAGTCAGTAGGGAAGATAACAACCAACTAAAAAAGGGGTCTGTAGTAGTCATAAGCCACTGAAAGTAGTGCAAAAGACTGTCTTGGGAACTGAGACAGTACAGCTTATCCCTTTTGTTTGGTTCACTTTACGTTCCAAAAAATTATGGTCTGTAGTCAACAAAATATTTAACTGGTGCTCTCTATCCTGGAAATGACTTGTTAAATTTTAGTCTGAATATTGAAAAGAGCTTAGTGACAGCATTGCAGTGAACACATGTGTTTTATCTCAGTAAGATCAAAAACCTTTGGCTAACAAGAAGTAAAAAGTATCTCTAGCATGAGAACCATTCTGAGAAAAAGAGAAAAAAGGGGAAAAAAGGTAATAATTTGCTGAAGGCTGTATTCTGCATATTGCTCAAATTCTCCCAGGAGTTCTGTCTGAACTACTTTGGGGTGAAATACTGTCTATGAATAGAATGCCATGATTACAAGTATTGAAAGAGATCTCTGGATCATTCAATTTAATCTATCATTTTTGCAATACCAAACTGTTTTATTTTTCTGCTTTCAGCCTCTGGGAATAGTCTTTGTAACCCTGAATTAGTTTAGTCCCTGTTGTTTGTTTATGAAGAATAAAGCATCTAAGGAAGTAATTAAACAGATGTTTATTGACATGAGTTTTACCACTTTGGAGGAATGTGAATAATGAGGTTTAAATCAGAAGGGTATTCACTAATAGCAGTAGAAAGTTACAAATCTAGATCAATAGGGACCTAAAAGCTTTAGGAGCAAGGGTTTCATCGTGCTTACATCATCTGCATTTATTTAGTGAAAACATTTTTGCGCTAAAGGGACAGCATCACCTTACTGCCTTGAAAAAAATGATGGAAAACAACCATAACTAACATCAAGAAGTCATTTCTTGCCAGGCAGCACAGGGAGAATTACCTGTCACCTATGACTCATCATCTGCTATATCTTTTCAAACAGACCCTTTTTGTTATTGACTAATTGGAAGAACAATAGTGTGCATGCAAAATATTCTGAGAAAGATAATGAAAACCCTGGATTCTTATTGTTCTATTAAAGATGTAGCAATTCATCACTTAGCATCATTAGTGGCTGATAACTGGAACTGTGTCTATAATACCCATTCAACGTTTTATTGTGCTTCAGTCAACATAAAGCATAGGTTAACTGTAATAGCTGTCTGTATTAAAATTTAGACACTGCCTGTTGAAACTGGATAGTAATTTGGTGATTATTCATATTTTTAAACATTCTGCATTACACTAATTTATTATGCAAAATTAAATTAGAGTGCATGGAGCATATGGATTTTTTCCATTTTTTATACTTATTTGTGGCAGTGATGAATGGCAGATAATTTATAACACTGAAGTTTAATAATTAAAATTACTTTTATTATTCTGTTTACTAGTTTCTTCTTTTTGCAGTCTCTTGTAATTTTGCCACATGATTAGCAACAAATTTTGCACAGCATCACCTTCTAATAGAACACAGCATGGACAATTTTCCATGCAGATTCAATCTCCGTCTATATTCCACTAATCCCTTGATTGTTCCTAGGGAAAATAATCAGATCCCTGTTGTGTTCCTGATGCACTGAGCATTTGTAAAGATAATAACAAGATTCAGTGCATCAAAGGACTCAGAATATGCATCTGTTCTTTGGCCTAACTGAAAAGGGCCACACAAGGAGCCTGGTCAATTATTCACTAAAGATTAATTAATACAGCTGCATTTGTGGACTGTTTCTATTGGTACTGAAAATATGGTGGTGTGGTGGGTTAATCTTACCTGGCTCGCAGATGTCCACCAAGCTGCTCTCTCACACTCCATCCTCAGCATAAGATGGGGATAAAATAATCTGCAAAATCTTGTGGGTTGAGATAAGGACAGAGAGATCACTCAGCAATTGCCATAACAAGTAAAACTGTCTTGACTTGGGAAAAATTAGTTTAACTTCTTTTCTATCAGTAACAAATTAAGATAGTGAGAAATGGAAACAAAACAAAATATACACCCCCTTTTTCCAGGCTCAACATCAGTCTTGACCCTTCTACCCCCTCTACTCCAAGTGGTGCAGGGGGAGACGGAATGGGGATTGTGCTCAGTTCGTATTAGTCTCTATTGCTCCTTTCTCCTTCTGCTGTTCCCCTGCTCCAGGATGATTCCTTCCCTCAGGCTGTAGTTCCTTGAACTGTTGAGCATTGGCAGGGTGCAGTCCTCAGGAATGGATTGTTCCAGCAGACGTTCTCCATGGGCTGTGATTCCTGGCAGAAACTGTTCCACCATGGGCTCTCCAAGGGTTGCAGCTTTCTTGCAGGTTATATACACCTGTTCCAGCATGGAGTCCACCATGGGATGAGGTGTGGATATTTGCTCTACTATGGTTCTCTGTGGACTGTACAGGGAATAATCTGATTTGCCATGGGCTTCTACATGGGCTGCAGGAGAATCTCTGCTCCCACTCCTTCTTACCTGACCTTGGTGGTAAGGTCAATTGCTCCTCAGAGTTGTCATGATGCATTTTTTTACCCTTTCTTAAATAAGTTATCACAGAGACACCTCTAGTGTCACTGCCCAGTTCAGCTTTGAGCATAGGTGCATCTCTTTTGGAGCCGTCTGTAACTGGCTCTGCTCAGTATGGAGGCAGCTCCTGGTCTCTTCTCTGAAAAACCATCCCTGCAGCCCTCTGCTGCCAAAATCTTGCCATGTAAACCCAAGTGTCAAACTAGCCAGCCAGCCAGAAATGCTTCAGTTGAAAAGAAACAACTGCCTTTTCACAGAATACTCCCTTGACATTCTCTGGTTCCCAGCTGACCCCTCAGCAGATACAGCTGACATAAGAGCCAAATAAAGAGCTGGAGCAATGAGCTCTAATTAAGTCTAGATGATTGGTTCAAGTTTGTTGTTGTCTATAGCTCATAGAAATATCTATATCATCTATGTATATCTATGTCATCATGGAAAACAAGCACTCGACTAGGGACCCCTCCCATCTGCTTTGACTGAGGAGTCAAACTTGATTATTGGAATTTATTTGTTTTTTTGATTACATTTACAGGAAGATATCCACAGCAAGGTGCATGTGTCTTGGTCTTGCTCTGAAACAAATACTTAAATTGTCGTGTTTCTGTGACTCCTGGAGATTAGCATAGCCTTACATTTCAACATACACTTTCGGACTCTTCTGAGCTGAATTTTCCAGAGTAGCAATTTCAGATGGTTGTGTTCTAAAAGTAAGGAGCTGCCACGCATCACAGTTTCATTTATCTTAAGCTTCCATTTTTACTGTGCAATCTACATGGTGGTATAGGAGAATGGAATTAAAAAACCTAGTAATATATTTGTACCCATTTAAAGGTCTTCTGCATTGCTAGCCTGATAGAAAGAGGTCTTAATTGAAACCTGATTCTGCTTTGTTGTGTTTTTCATCTTACAGAGAAAAATAGCTACAGAGTAGCTTTTGAAAAGCTTTTAGGAATGGATTCTTTCTGCTCATGCTGATGATGGAACTTCCACTGACATAAATAAAAAACAAGGCAGAGCAGAACAGAAAAGCTTTGAAAATGCCTCCTAAGTGCTAAAATTTGCAATTTTGCATTTATTTACAGAGATATGTCCCTTAAAGTGCTTGCATTTGGAATACTAGCTTCTCTTAGGGAAAAGGAAAAAAAAATATTATTGCATGTTTTCTATAGTCAGAGTATAGCAGAAACATAGATCAAATGAAGATTTAAAAAAAATAATTGAGTTAAGCAGGTAACATATTCATTGATGTCAGAAAGCTTTTATGCTAGAAAATAAAATAGACATCTATAGCCTTCTTCAAGACCATTTTAAATTATTACAGATATTTTGGCAACTGCAAAAATTGCAAATAAGACCAGACATTAATCTAAACTTTATATATCTGACTCTTCCTTCCTAAAATATTCATTTATATTCAATATTTTGGGAGGCCCAAAAGCTAAGTAACTTGGCTTCTGATCTTAAATATCAGCTAAATCTTACACAACTGTCTTCTACTGCATGTCCACTCTGAAGTGTACAAGTAGGAGTAGATTCAATATTTCTTTTGCAATGCAGCATCACAATCTTTCTCTTACTCCACAACCAACACCATTTTGTCAACAATTCAAAAGATTTCACAGGATTGAAAGCATTAAATTTTAGATATTATTTACCCTTGTGCCTGTTTTCTTCTCCATCTCAGGACCCTGTACTCAAAGGACCCCATTAACCAGCATTTTCCCTGGCACCAGTATAGCAGCATAGCTTTAACTGTGCTGTGGTTTAACCCCAGCCAGCAGCCAAGCCCCACACAGATACTCCCTCACAGCCCCACCAGTGAGATTGGAGAAAGAATTGGAAAGGCAAAAGGTAGAGAACTCATCAGCTGAGATAAAGACAGTTCCATAGGGAAAGCAAAAGCTGCTCATACAAGTAAAGCAAAGCACGGGATGAATTCCCTGCTTCCCGTGGGTGTTCAGCCATCCCCAGGAGAGCAGGGCCCCACCACGCCCAGCAGTGACTTGGGCAGACAAACATCATCACTGTAAACATCCTCCCCTTCCTCCTTCTGCCCCTGCCTTATGCACTGAGCACGATGTTCCATGGTCTGGAGTGTCCCTTTGGCCAGCTGGGGTCACCTGTCCCGGCTGTGTCTCCTCCCAAGCTCCCCCAGCCCCTCCCCAGCCTGGCAGCACAGAAATCAGGGAAGGCCTTGGCTCTGTGTAAGCCCTGCTCAGCAATAACAAAAACATCTCTATATTATCAACCCTGTGTTCAGCACAAACACAAAACACAGCCCCATACCAGCCACTGTGAAGAAAGTTAGCTTTATCCCAGCTGAAACCAGTACATTGTGGTAACCCCACAAACCAGAAAGAGCCCTTGATACCATATCCTATTTCAGCATCTTCACTAAAAAGAAAGCATTCTGACATTAGCCCTCTTTACTATCTCCCCATAGCATAAAAAGAGAAATATCCCCAAGGAAATGCTCTGCCATGAGCCACTTCAGTCTGAATGTTTCACTTTGACCATCTAAAAAGTTTAATAATTAGAAACCAAAAACATGTTTTATTTTTCTGTCTTCAAAAATTAACATCTTCCTTTTTCTCCTTTAAGTGATGAAAACGTTGTAAATGTACAAAAGATTGATGTAGTAGAGATTTACATGATTCTGCTAAAGATATTTTACATATATGTATTTGTTAAATTAAAAGTAAATTGCACAATGTTGAAATATAGGATTTTCTTTTACAGTATAATTAAACTCAGATATCAAATATTGGTAAGAAGTATATTAGAAACACAAGTAGAAATTGAAATGGGTAATATTACCTATAAAGTATCTTACCAGAATGTGCTTTGCAAGCTGTCAGTATTCTAAGTAACTGCAAATAAAAGGGTCATTTTGTCATCTGGAAAATTAGGTATTGTCCTGACAATGGTAAAAAAATATGAAAATTCCAACTGAACATAAAAAAAAAAAGACAAATTACAAATAACTTTATCTTTTCCAAAGAAAGGTGAAATGATAACATATTTCTGTACTCTGATAAGGGAGTTTTGTGTGTCAAGATGCTAAATCACAATGAAAAAATGAAAGTAAATTTTTTAAAACTGTTTAAATGATTCTTTAAGTATATAAGTAAAGCATGACATTAATTTAAAATATAAATTTAGATTATTTTTATGTACATTTGCATTTTACATGAAGAAAGGTATTTAAAAACTGAAATTTAAAGTACCTTGTTACATTTCATCCAGAAAACTTACCTTGATTTGGATGCTCTATGTCAATATGCCCACCTCATTTCAATAATGTATGAAAAAGCAACATGTGAAATTTATACTTGGAAAAACATTGGTAAATCAAAATTTTTGTTGACTTAAAAATTTCAGCTCAGTAACAGCAGTGCTACCACTTAGAATTTGAAGGTGTTTTGTGAACTACTTTTTGTAATATTGAATTTTCATGAAAACTCTGACAGTAGAAAGTGAAAGAAAGGTGACACTGCATACTATCTCTTGCATAAGCTATAATATTAATTATCTCTGCTTAGTTGTGGATTCATTGAGAATCTATATTACTTTGTTTTATTCACAATTTTTTTTTCCTCACTCTCCTTGCCCCAAAATTCATGCTTTTTGTGAATTAGAATAACACCAATAGAAAGAAGGAATTCATGGGGTTCTTTAAAAAAAATTATGCTGAATTTAACATCTTTGTGATAGTTATAATAAAACATATATATGATATTGCCTTAAGACTTTCAACACACATTAAAACAGAACAACCTCACACTGTTTAAAGATCTGCTTCTGTTCCAATTCAGTATGGTGAACTCAACTAGTGCTGCTGTAACGCATCTTTACCAAGGTGGCCTGAAACATACAGTACATGCAGAAAATATTGAAGATAATGAAACAGAAATTCTGTTTCCAAAAATTATGAGTGTAAATAGTATTGGAGAAAATAGAAGCCCTGAGTGTAAATCTTGGATCAAAATATAGCCACACATCTTCCAGAGACATGGCTCAATAGCATGCTGAGAGTTTTACACACTATATGCCACAGCAGTCACTCATTCTACATTTTCCTCAATACAGTTTACCATGGAAAACAAACTGTTTATCACCTCTTAAACAATCTTTTTACTTGTTCAAAGAACCAGACACTAAAACTGTCACAATGCTGGTTTCTCACATATGTATGTGTCTATTTTCTGTGCTTGAAAAGAAAAATCACAAGAACATATTGTGGATCTAACCCACATATAAAGATACGTATTTTCTAGCTTCTGACAGTAATTCAGGTAACAACATCCTGGAGTAATATACCACATGTGTTAATGCTGATATTTTACTCTTAAAACGCTGATATTAATTAAGATCATAAATGCATTAGGAAGTGGCTAATACCTTATACAATATTTTACACTATTTTGAAAATATTCTAAAAAAGAAAAATTAAGCAATAATTTATTATACAATGACATGAATTAGGGTATAAAGTAATATTCATAAATAATACCGAATCTGGACGATATATTGTAATGATTACATTGAGATCTGTGAGACAGCTTAAAATACCTTTCTCATATTACTTACCATAAGGCCACATGCAAGAAACATTTTCTTGTGTGAGAGATGAGCAATTTTCTGTTGAAATATACAATATTTTGACATAGATGGTCCCAGAACACCCATTAGGAAAAGGAATGTTGTTTCCTCCCTCTAAAAGAAAAAAAAAAAAAAAAAAAAAAAAGCCATAGGAAAAGAAAAAAGAGGCAAACATAAATGCAAATTATGATATCTTAGCAGAGGAAAATGGAAATTATACAACAGCAGTTTTCCATCAGTGCAAAACCAGAATTCTATTTCTCTTCATGCTATTCCTTTGGGCTTAATTTTTAAAGTTTTGGTTGACATTTTAAACATATTGAGATTTTTTTTTTTCAGATATGCAACACTGAAGATTTCCTAAAATGCACAGTACAACATTGGGAAGTAAAAGTGGAGAAAGGTAAGTACAAGAATTGTTTAAGAAAATAATGGCACACAACAGGAGCATTTTAGCCCTGCAGTAGCCTGAAGAGCATGTGTACAGGAGGCACTACTGCATATGGCAATAAGGCAGGCAGCCATCCATTAGATGTGTGACTTTTTCAATCTTCACTCCCAAGAGGCTTCTTCTTTAAACCCTAGATGTGGCTGTTTGTTAGTTAAAATGGTTGCATGTGATATGGTACACAAGCTTTTTACTCATAAAGCTCTCATTTTGTAGCGTGAGGAAAACATGTCTAGGTGAGAAAAGTAGCCATTGTTCAGAAGCAACAATCACTATTGAAGAGGAAACAAACACAGGGAGGTTGCTGTTTCCTGATGGCTGTGGTGTCCAATGTATTTGTAAAATGGCATTTTTGATATTGCCTAACTTGTCCATGAGGTTCTGTGATAAATTATATTGTCATAAATTTAAGAAAAGGATGCTAACAAATACCAAGAAATTATCTTTGTTCGTTGACCTCGCAAACTACATAAAGGATTGCTCACATTGTTTAAGTGCTGCAGCACCTCCAGAGCAAGTATCTAGCCCCAGCTGGACCACTCAGCTTGAGTGTATTAGGGGTCTAAGATCCTTTTACAGTAAATAGTTATAAAATCAACAATGTGTATATGACAAATGAAGAACTAAAAGGGTAGTACAAGAATAAGTATTACTTTCATTTCTATCTAGATCTTTGCTGCATGATTGTAGACTGTGTATATTAAGGTATCACTGCTGATTTAACTTTCAGAATCTGAGGGTTTTGTTGTTGTAGCTGTTGTTTCTTTCCTGAACATAGTATTTAATTGCACAGCAGTTGTTCTTGAAAGACTGAGACAGACTGCCTACAAAGTAAGAAATTTAAATTCCCGGATATTTTTTCCTGAGTTTACAGTTTTTCACTGTCCTAAAAGGTGATAAACATATTAGCCAAGGCAGGTTTGCATTTGTTGTGCAAAGATAGCTAAAATAAAGTCACATACACTTTTCTAATACTTAAAAAAAAATCAGAGAAGACAGATAGTGGTTGTGTTTACAATGAAAATATTATTACCTTATTTTCTACTGAAAATGAACCATTGTGAACTCAAGAATAAAAGAGGCATGAGGCCAATCAGAGACTAAATACCTAACAGGCATTCAGGGAGAAGACTAGTCTACTATTTTTTTTATCCAAGGACAGTCTAATAAACAAGTATTGTATTGCACAAGTCATGTTTCCAAATCCCATGATTTTGCTTATACCAAATATCTGCTAATTTAGGGACATAAGAAAAGCTGAAGACAACTATCACATAACAGAATGGGTCATCAGTTTCTTAGGTACATAAGACTGTAGGCAGTCACATAGTGATTTAGAGACAATTTAGAAGACTGTGCTGTATATATTAAGCATTCTGCCAGACAGGAGTAGATAGTTTCTTTTGCATACTTCAGCTATAAAGCCGAGCAGCTCTATTTATATCACCACCCCTGTCCCACTCCACCACAAATAAGAACTGAATGATGCCAGATGATGCCATTTACTTCTGAAAATTTCAGAGGAGACTTGTAATATTTTGCACCTACTCAGATAGCTAGATGAAATCAGATGACAAGTGCAGTCACTGAAAAATATCAGAACAGTGCTAATTCCTACCCTCCCTGCCTTCCCAAGGAGAACAGTTTTGTGTAATCATGTTCAGTGTGAGGTTTTGGCTGCTGATCAGTTCTCCCCTAGTGACATTTTAGCCTGCTAGTTTTAGAGAGAGAGGAGATGCAGAGATAGTAACATCTTACAGGAAACCAACAAAGCATGTTTCCTGGGAATTAAACCCTTTGGTCTTCCAGGCAGGAGGACATGTTCTTCTTGTCTCACACAGTGGCAAGAAGATGCAACCAGGCACTAAGAAGCTCATTCATATTTGTCAACCACTCAAAGTCTGTATTTCCAAACCAACCAACCCACAACCGGCTAAACAACCAGCAGAATTTCAAAATTTTTGAAGAAAAAAACAAAAGATTTGGAAATATCACAGTGAGGTTCTTGTGGTGTATATATATAATTTTAAGTTCATGTCAGTTTAATTATGGTAGGAAAAAAACAAACACATTGCTCTTTTTCTGCAGGCAAAAAGCTAAAGAAAATTTATCTATCTGCTGTTTACAGAAATATTTAACATTTTAATGGTAGTGGCAAATATTAGATTTGCACACCTCTGCCCACAGCATGCTCACAAAATATTCATAAGATGTAGTTTTGCACAATGACTCACCTGCAGATCTCAGTCTTGAGTCTGCAAGAGGCAACTTTACTCATAACCCCTCCCAAAGAATTCCCCAAAAGTTGACTCAGCTAAAGTGCTAAAGGAAGGACATGTCAGTGTAATGCCACATCACACTTCAGAGAGGGTATGTTGTACTGTGGTTCACAGGCCATTCTTGTAGAGCTTCCATATTAATTAATCCAAAATTGATCCATATGCCTCTTCAAATTTTGGGTGGCACAGAATCAGAAGAATTTAATATTGCCTCTTCTGAATATCTTCTGACTTCTGCAAAAATTGTGCTGTGCATGCCACAAAACCCCTGTACGAAGATTTATCAAAACTATTTATTTGCAAGTTGGAGTTAGGACCTCGGTCTAAATTATTCAAATATGATAGTGATACTCAATGTTATTTAAAACGTTGGGTGCTGACTTGTTTCTTTTAGGATTAGCACAAAAACATCCTACAACAATATGCAAATGGAGTTTGAGTACCTTGCAGGGAGATATCCAGAGGATCTCTCCTTTGAACAAAATGAAGGGGAATGTTGCTGTTCAGAGCCCCTCCTCTCCCATTCCCCCACAACAGAGGGAGTGATACCAGAAAGGACAGAAGAGACAAAACCTAGAAAATAGACAGATGGGTATCAGCCTGACATAAGGCCTGGAATATGCAAGTATTGTTCAGACAGTCCCAGAGGATTTACAATGGCACATTTTTTGACATTGAGAAAGTTACAGTGAGCTCAGTGACTTATTTAAAATCTTTGTTGCATACATCCCTCAGCTATGGTGTATTCATATTGTAATTTGAACCAGATCACACCCTTTGGTAAGACAAAAGAAAACACAGAAACTAAAAACATGGAATGGGATGAGAGGATTTTGCTCACACTGAATATGTAGCCTTGCTATGTGGTACAATTTTATGAGCAGATGTTTGTATGAGGAGAAGCAAATCAGGAAGATCAAAATAATTACAACAGAGCTGAGAGGCTGAATTTAAGTCTCATATAATAAAAGATCATTGGCTGTCAAAGAAAAATGAGAGCTTATACAAAACAGATGAATATATGAGCAAGACAAATAGCATATGGGAATTTTGAATCAGGATAGACAAAGCTTTCAGAATTTATTCCCTTGTCAAACCATAAACAAATGCTTTACAGTTTGTTGTAAGTTTTAAGAATAATAGAAAGGGGTTTTTTGAGGTTCAGACTGGAAAATGCAGCAAACTTGCAGCTCAGGGGATATGTAATATCCATAGGCTTCAAACCTGGGAGAATAGTTGGAAATATTAATGTACTTTTTCAAGTTCTGCTTCCAAATCCAAAATGTCTTTTCAATAATAAAACATTTAGAGATGCTTCAATTTTTTTTTTTCATGAAAATATTTCTTCATTTAACTCCAAGTGTAGTTAGATTCTGGTTGCATTAACAAGGACATAAATACAAAGCTTCATTGAAGTCAGGGGAAATAAGGTAGTATTGCTTATTAGGCAGGCTGAGGCTCACACTATGAAATGCTGCTTAAAATTTTGTGCTGTCTGCATATGTCAAGATAGCATGAGGCCTGTTGTGTTTCCTCCTTTTTCTTACTGTGCATAGAGCAGCAAAATCCGTATGCTCCTTTCAGGCAACATTCCATATTAAGGGCCAGGTCATGGCATCAATTTTAAAACACAACTACCCACTGAGATCAATGTAGAATGCTACTTAAAGCTTGACAGTAAGGTGTGACCCTATAATACCAAGAAATACCTCTTTACTTGTCTAAAAGCCTGGTTTTAGTTACAACACCAGTCTATCAGCATTAAATATTGCATTTGTAGCATTCCAGTGCTTATGTACTATATCCTACTGTGCATTCAAATGTGATCACTGCTTATACTTTTCAGCTATCTAAACTTCATTCTAGTTCTTCTTATTATTAATAATAGTAAAAAACACACAAGTGCAGCAACACAGCAATTTGAAAATTGGAAAGGAACTACTGAGGCTGTATATCCAGACCAAAAAGTGCATTATGCACTCAGAGATCCTGTGCTCTACAAGGTCTTATTGGTCTCTCTAGGACCACCAAAGTAGAGGGTAGGAGAATCACAGATCCACAGAATGGTTTGAGTTGGAAGGGACCTTAAAGATCATTTCATTCCAACCCTTGTGCCTTGAGCAGGAATGCTTTTCATTAGATCAGGTTGGTCAGGGTCCCATCCAGCCTAGCCTTGAGCACTTCCAGAAATGGGGCATGCACAACTTCCTGGGCAACTTACTCCAGTGTCTCACCACCCCCACAGTAAAGAATTCTTCCTATTATCTAATCTCAACCTGCCCAGGAAGTGGTTGGCCTTGTGGGCTGTGGGAACACAGACTTGTGCCCTGTCCTTTAATCAAAGCTACAGACCCTTATCCTAAATGATTTGCGTACATCTTTAGCCACACAGCAAATAGTGTGGCAAGGGCAAAGAAGGGTATTCAGAATTCAGAGCATGATGCAAATGGATAAGGTCTTTGAAAAGCTGAAATCTCCCATTCATTTTCAAATTTTTACTCTCTCCTTTGCAGCTGTCATGCATCCTGCAAAAACACTGATAGTTTATTAATGGGATTAGTCTCCCTCATATTCTAGCATAAGTGATTTCGGGTGAGGTGAATATTAGAAGGGTATCACACAAAAAAATGGGTAAAATGTTATAGCTGCAACTGTAGCTAGATCATTACAGATAAGCTAGGCAAATCTATCACGCCAATAATTCTACTCATCCTCTGCATTTTACAAACTCATTTTGCTTTCAGCAAGCCAGTCAAAAGCACCAACGATCTAAAATTCATTTCACCCCTCTGCTTTGTCCTCATGTATTTATTTCCACACATACACCTTACTGTATACAGGTAAAAAAAGTTTTGATTAATTTTCCTGGCGCAGGCATGTCATTGCCGTTCCATGAAAGAACAGAAGAAAAACGTCTGCTAGGTATATTGCTTTAACTTGGAGGGAAAAAGCAAGGGAATATACTCCAGGTAAGCATTGAAAGCTTCAAACTCCCATAGTTTAGAAGTACCCTCACAACTGTGACATTTTCAAAAAGGATTTTAAACCAGCTTTTCCAAGGGGCTTAAAGATTGCATTAAGTACAAGATGTGATTTTCAAAAGGGCAAAAACAGATGACATGTAACTTCCAAGTTTCTTTCAAAGTAAGGCTGAATTATTAAATGCTAAAGTCACCTCCAAAATGTGATTTAGACTGTTAAATCAGGTAATGGCTTTTGAAAAATTTAACTGCCATTAATAGAAGGCTAGGGCTCCATGTGAAAGAGGTGATTTTTTTACACCATTTCATGAGTTTCAGCATTTTTGGACATAAGAAGTCTTAGGCGACAATAATTTTCAGGGAATTAATAATAGTTTTTGAATCTTCTTCTAGTAAAATGCAGCCTTGTGATCTTCTTTTACCAAAGAGTGAATGAAATCTCACAGAGTTGAAGAACTTCCCTACTTTTACTGAGTGTAAATCTTATGCTGTGGAACACAGGATTAGGAATTTGGAGTCCGCATTATTGATTTAACTGCGCAGGATTTTAAATGTTTTCATTTTGATTCAGAAGGAAGTTTGACAGTCAGAATAAAAACTAAATTCTTGCAGCTAACCTTCAAACTTGTTTTACTATTGCTCCTTAGAACCTGAAGTACAGTTTTTGGTAGAAAATAATAACTGCTCTATCAGATCCAAAATCTAAGATCTTTGTCCCAAGAAGCTCAAAATCAATGTCAAAATCCCTTCCTCATGTGATTACACTGCAGCAAAGAAACCTTATTCCCATTGTAAAAAGCATTATAGGCAGTCAAATGAAAATATATCTATCTTAAGCAACTTTCATTAAGACAAGTTCAAACTGCTTATTTTGCCTATGCCTTTGACCTGTGATAATTACGATCCATCATAGTAAAAATATTTACAATGCAGAAATGTTTGGGGAATTTTTTTTGTATATAAAAGAATGTAAAATGTATGCCTTGGATGATGATATTTCTGAAGCAAGCTAGTTCAGGGTAAAACAAAAAAAAAATTATTGTCTCAGCCAGAGCTCAGATCTGCCCTGATTTCCCTGGATACAAAATACATGTTTTTGCAAAATATCACAAGTGTTTCTATCTTTAATGTGACAAAAATTGAGCCATAGTGCAGGAATAGTTGTAGAATTCATTCAGCTTCTGTTGTATGTTTTTGATGTTCCATTTATAAGCCCAAAAATGACAGATATACCAACAGAAGGATATAAATAATGCCGTGGTATAAGTTTGTGGAAGACATTACACCTGCCAGCTTTCCATAAAACACTTTCCGTAAAACACTTTACATTTTAGTCTGTAGCAGAACTCCAGTTCTTAAAACATAAAGAGATTGTATCACCTCTACTGCCTGTGGCACTACTAAATACTTCCATCAGTTACTGTTAATGCATTGAAAGTTATTTAAATTACATATCAAGGTCGGCGCTCCCCAGTACCACCTAGCACAAAACGACATCACACGGTTTGGCTTTTAAAGCTGCACATGTTGCAGGGCCCAGACACCCATAATTTACTGTGACATGGAATTAGATGAGGTGCAATCTGACACCATGCAATTACCAACTTGTGATACAGCACTCTGGCTTCAGAGAACGCACAATATGCGACAAAGGGATCTACCTGCAGACTTAAGCCTAAAGCTGATCATTTGCATACTAAAGGCACTTCAAAGGAGGACCAAAGCATTCTCTAGTTGTATTGTTATTTGCGATATTGGACATCGTTCATCTATTTGTAAATGTATTCATCTGTGGTGTTATCACTGAAAGTGTCTAAATTCTCAGTTGAATTCTGTTTCGACAATAATTCCATATTAAAATTTTCCTTTATTCCCCTGGAAGCAGAACTGATTTACAATGGCAGCTACAGCTAAAACTTTGTAAGTGTAAACATAAGTATGTTTAGAGGAAAGGGATTTTCCTTTCCACTTTTAAAGATAGTTACTATAGAAAACCCAGACGTCTGAAGCATCAGTCAAAAGGTGGCTGAACCAGTGTAGGACTGTGGAGACACCAAGCCTGTCCATTAGTAGAAAAGGTTAATATGTCCTCTTAGCAGGCTTTCTACAGTCAGGCTTATGCTGAATAAACAGTGACAAATTTTGTGTAAAATAATAATTTTTAAAAATTAATTAACCAGGATAGGTATTTGGTTTAATCTCTATCTGCTTAGTTTAGCTAGGATCTTCAATTGCATTATTCCAGTTAGAGGGATTTTTTTAAAAAATTATGGTGATGGTAATATGGGGGCCAGAAGAAATGAAAAATATTTAATGGTTAATAGAATTCCAGTTTTCAGCACAATCAGGTAACTGTGATTACCCTCTTTTGTCTTGCTTACAACAGGGATATCATAGCACAGAAAAAAACCCCAAACCTTCACTTGCTGAGGACTGCAGGCATTCTGAAGGCTGAAATTTCTTTCCTTTATAAAATCACAACCTTGAAGTCCTGCCTTGTTAAAGTGCTAAGGAAAATCTCCACTTTTTTGGAAATAAAAAGTAGGACAGTGATGTTCTTGTTTCTCTCTGAATTTTTTGAAGGATAATCTTACAAAGATGATAGTAGGCCTCTTTTTCCTTCGTTCCTTTTTATTAGGATATGAATTAAATAATTATCTCAGCTTCTGGTCCATATAATAAAGCATCACCTGCTATGTTTAATCTCTGTGGCTGCAATGCTCTTGGAGAACATCTGAAATCTGCACAGCATTTGGAGAATCTGAGTACACTAAAGAAATTATAACTGTACATTTAAACTTGTTTCCTCTGTACATAAAATGTTTCAAGCACTAACACAGACAAAGAAAGCTGTATTCAGAAAGATTCACTCAGTGTGAATCAGACTTGATGGGAGCAAGTCTTCCCCAAATGCCTTTAGCTATCAACTCTATATCACATAATCCATCTTTAGAACTAATGAGAAACTAAAGTTAGCAGGATAGACAACATTTTTCATCTGACAACATCATAGTCTGCAGTTGAAGGATTGTACAGTGTTGACTATCATGAACACTACAGCTAGCAGTGGGAGAAAGAATCTCAAGTCAGTAGAAATACTTATAATGTGCAAAAGTCTAGCATTAACGTTCTTTTGAGGAGACAGAAAATTTTGCAGGCTTCAGAAGTGCACTTCTGCACACACACACACACACACACACACATACACACACACAAAACCCCTTTTCAGCTACTGAGTCTGCTCATTTGAGTAATTGCTCAAAGGTGAGCAAAGGATCTGGTCATTGCCATTTGGGACCAGCTTTCATGGAAAACCTACTGTGTATTTCAGTAACATTAACATGTACAGTGTAATAAAAGCCTTGAATATGAGCTTACTTCAATTGCCCAGAGGTTTTTAGGCTTACACATGCTGCATAGCTAGACATTCCCCTCTCCTTCTTGCTTCTTCTTATCTTTACTCCCTTTTCCTGCCATATGCCACTAATGTAACCAGAGGCCATTAGGGCAACTCACTCCCAGGCTCAGATATTGGAAAGTATAGTAAATGATCAAAGCTCAGGTCAGTGGGAGCACCTGGTTGGCTTTGATCACCCTCATTAGTTATGACAAGCAGGAATCCCTCTTGTCCTTCTAGAAAAGTGCTCATGCTGGTGGTGTATTTATTTTGATCTCATACTGAGAATAAAAGTAGGCTTGTGATTAAAACCTGGAGCATTCTAGTGGAAAGCAAAGTTACCTCAAAGTGATGGGGATGGATTGAGTGTACCTCAAAAGTGAAAAATATAGTATGATGTTTTTAGTCCACAATGTCCTTCTCAAAAAAACCTGTCCAGAGCAAATATGTCTAGCTGTCTGCAAGAAGGATAAAGTGCAAGAGCTTTAAACAGAAAGAAAATAGATAGCTCACACTCTTTTTCAGTCCTATTGTCCTGTAAGCTCATAGTTCTTTTTTTGGCTAGAAATATCTTCTCCTATTCCTTTAAATTTCCTTTCAATATGTGTAAAATAAAATTATACTCCATTATAGAAAGATTTTTTAAAAGGTGAATGTCTCCTGAGTTTTTATTTGTGATATGATGGCTCATTCCCTGCAGAGGGAGTATTTAATTTTCTTCCAAATGCATTTTGGAATTCTGATTATTCTGTATATATTCCATGTGAGTGTCTACATTAGTTTAGATCCCAAACTTTTTTGCTTTAATATAGTTTTGTATCAATTATTTTCACTGGTTAATTGTTACCTCATGAGGAAAGAAGAATCATTGAGCAGCTTTACTTTTGTCTTTTAATTTTAATTTACACTTCTTTGTTCTGTCTAAAAAAATGAGGAAGAAGTTTCATAGTTTTTGACATTTCACATACTTATTTGCATGTTCTTTCCTTGATTGTAATTTATTTTCCTCTTTCTAGTGCTTTATGTTCCAAATTCAATTGTATGCAATTCCATGAAAATAACAAACAGCGTGGAAATCAGGAATAGTAGATAATAAAAGGAAAAACCACAACAAGCCTAGGTGGTAAATTACCCATGAACAATAAAAAAAATGGACTGTTCTGGTCTAGTGATTTTCTATCAGTTGGCTGATATTCTGTGGAATACTTGCATGATTTAGGGAACCCTCTAAATAGATGTTCTGAATTAGCTTTTACAAGAATCTTCCTCTCCATTGCTCTCTTCCTCCTCCCTTCTCTCTCTGCCTTTACACACAAACATGCACACATTCAAATAAATGAACATGAACACATATATATATAGTTACAGAAACACCTAACCTCCAGACTTAAACATTTCCAAACAAACTACTCTTGGCAGCATATTGTCTTTGTATTCCAACATAGAAGTGTTTCATATTTCAGATGGAGCTGTTCACCAGTGTGTTTTATGAAGAGCTCGTCACACCCATGAACAATGATTCACTGCACTTCCCATCAACAACAGTCTGAAATGCCCACACAACTCCTGGCCAGCTCTGAAAGTCAGTTTGAGGTTTAGACTCCTGAGTATTCTCTGGTTACCTCCACATTATATTACACAAAATCATCTTTGTGTGAATTAGCAGCAGTCAAAAATTCTTCTCAACCTGCTTTCACACAGACCATTTTATATTTGGAGTACAGTTCTGCTAAACTTGTGCTGAAAAATGTGGTGTTTCCTCTTCATACTCTGTTTCCATACAATACTTGAAAAGGAATTTTTGGGTTTCTTCCAGTGATAATCAGTTATCCTTTTCTCTTTGTACTTCTCATGGTATGTTATGATCTACTCCTTTCTCACTAATTCATTTCCTTCAAGAAATATGTTGTCCAGTTTGGAAACTCAGCAGTTCTGAGTTGAAAGTTACTTACTACTATCCCTTGACTTCTAAAAAAAAAAAAGGTGGAGAAGCATCTGTGCTAGAAAAAAATCATCAGAAAACTCCTTTTCTACCCAGAAGTTCCTTACATACAAAATTCATGAGATAACACATATTCTTTCAAAACAAATAGAGTGTTATAATAAATACATCAAATTTTAAATCTTTTGGATTTGTAAGAGATAATTTGAATGACGCTGTCTGTTTCTGATTCTGATTCCTGCATTGAATCATAACAAAAAATACCAGGCACTAAATGCATTAGGAATATTTATAACAACTTTGACGAATTAGTGGCCTTTATAGATTTTCTTAAGCAGTAAGAGGGGTAGACATACTTCTGAATAAATTTCAGCTTTCTTTTACATATTTAATATCATTTTAATCTAGAATATACAATCTGTTTTCTTCTTCAGAAATTGCTTTCCTCTCATATTTCTTTGAAGTTCTTTGATGGTTATTATTTGTGTTGAAGTGCCACCAATTGTAACGTAGATATTGTACAAACACACATGTTCACCCTGCCTGAACAGAGACTAAATGGAAAAGACACATTCAGTATCAATGGGGAAATAAATGTGACTTGCTCCACAAGGAGCAAGATGTGGAGGTAGAGTTGAAACCAGAATCTCTAAATAATTGCATTGAGTGCTAAATCCAACCACTCACCTGAGCGAGCTGCACTGGGGGCGTTGCTAAAGTTGATCGTGTATTTGGGAACACTGTAGGTGGTCTGAATTTGTTAGAAGAATTTTCCCAATGCCTGTCTGGATTTTTAATAAACATATGGAATATCAACTAGTGTTCCTTGTTCTCATAAATGATTATGTATTTCCCAAACTGCTCTGAAAAAGAACTAGAAATAAAATGTCTGTTTTTCACAAACTGGTCTGCTGCCACTTTGAGCAAAACTGCTTTTTTTTCATTCAGTGTTGGTTAAGATCTCATTTAGTTGCAACAACATGAGCCTAATGCAGCAGACATATGGATGTTTAGGACAGCATGTTATTGACAAATTCTCCACACTGATGATTTATTATGTACATCAATGGACAACACTTGTTCTGTCTATGAAGCCTGTTTTCTCAACTCTGCTCATCTGGGAGAGACATGCTGTGCACAAGTGGATACATGGTTTGTTTTATCCAGTTGAGCCTTCTATGGATCCACGCATTTCATTCTGATTTATGTCTGGTTTAGCTCCTTCAGTCGGTTCTGTGACCTGCAGGTATTCCATTCCAAACTGAATTGCACTTAAATACGTAAGTGGTGCTCAAGGTGCAGGGGAATACTAGGGAGAGCTATTTCTTAAAACAGTGTGCTTGTTGAGAGATTGAAAACATCACTTGAAAACCATGCATTGAGTCCTGTCAGTGGCATTTTTAAAGCAGATGAATATTGGTGATTTCAAAAAGGCCCAATATGAAATATGCATCAAGTGACTCTCCTGAATTTGTCCTGCTGGTGCTACTAAAGTCAATTCTACTGAATTCAGGCAGATCAGGTCCCATATTCTTAGAAAAGTAAAGATTTGTTAAATTTGCAAAATCTGTATATTCTTGGCATGCTGAACAGTTTTCAAAAAAGACTGGTATTTATAACCAACCCCCACATGTCAGGTTCATCAGAGAGTGTGTATCTTGAATACTAAGAAAAGTAAACACACTGTCATTTTCTGGAAGGAATCAGGAAATATCATGACAGCAGCTGAAGCAGATGTACTATAGAGGTGCTTTAGCTAAGTTAAATGCTATATTCACTTTTTAGATCACCTTTATTTTTGGAACTAGCAAAATTTTCTTTTATTTCTTCTACAGTTATTGGAAGCAGTGAAAAAGAGTAAGTTACTTGAGTGACATGAGATCAAATGTGGAAAGTCCTCAGGGACTTTCTTGTGTGAAGACTTCTGAATCATACACTGGCATGTACAAGAAGTATCTCACTGCATAAGATGGAGTGAAGTTACCCTTACTGAAAGCATAATTTAACATATTGAATGTACAATTCTGACAGCTGCCATTATGAATAATTAAATAGTATAATTACAGATTTCTCAGGTTGCATTTCACAACACTACTCACTGTGCAACTTTCAAGGTAAGTCCATAACATAGATTTGGCTGGATTTCTTATAAATGGTCTTGCATAATCTCACCTCTACATTATTCTTCATGTGTGAAGCAGAGCTTTTTTTTTTTTTTTTTTTTCTTTTTTTTTTTTTCTTTTTAGTTTTTCTTTTTGCCATCTTGTGCATTTGCAGAACTGAGGATAAAAACTTTGGTTTCAGCTAGAACGTACTTACTTTGAAACTGGGACATGAGACCAACTCACTAATGCATCACAAGCTTCCAGCCTTCCTCAGGATTCCTCCTGGGATACATCCTGGGATGACTCCTGCGACCAAGACAGTGAAAATAAGAGGATGTTGATCCATGTTACTATGGAGAGTAAAGGAAAGTCACTCTGGAAATACGTGAGTAAGTACAGGAAATAATGAGGTAGCAGTGTGCTTCATATATGCAAATGAGAAGCATGATTAAAATCTAAAATTTCAGGATTTCTGTATTCAGATTACAATACTGGTAATTCAAAGACTACGGGAATTTTTCTTTAAAGTAATTTTACAAGCATCTTTAATTGCAAAGGTATTACTTTCCAATTTTTGGGAATTTCTAAATTTTATTAATGTGTTTTCTGCTCTATGACTATTCATTTATGAAATTAAATCAAGTGGCTGATCAAAATGCAAAATATTCATTTCAAAATGTTTTAGCTCAAAAAATTCTGCTTAAAAACTTTCAGCTATTTCCTTTCTTTTTTCTGCAATAGAAGAATTTGTTAAAAATATACATTTAACTGCTGATTCAAAGTTCATATCATGAACCTGAAATAGTAGTCTAGTCAGATGAACAAAAGAGAATTGAATTTAGGTACAAATTCAATCATCAATTTTCAATCTGTCATACACATCAGGCACCCTTTCACGGTGGGATTTGTGCTATATAACTTTGAAAAGTGGGATATTCACAACTATCATCAGTTCTATGTATCTAAACTAGTCTTTAAAATGTGATTCACCATGTTCTAAAACTGGCAAAGTGAATTAAATTTTAGTAAATTCTTTTCCCCTACACTGGCAGTATGCAGAACCCATAACTTAATCTAGTTGATTGACTTTTAGATTGCTCAAAATAAATGAAAAGTTTCCAGCCCTAAAAAGCCATCTCTGGGACTTTGCAAGGGAATAGATTTGATTACAGGACCAAGACCTAGAGATTATCATGACAATGCCTTTCTGCTATTTTTGTGACAACTATTGTATGAAAGTTATGAAGTGACAGCAATAGAGGTCATGCTGTCAGAATCTTAAAATGTGCAAGCTGAAGGCCTTATTTGTCGTTCCTTTTGGCTGTCATTTTAGGACCAGCTCACTTTACAGCACATTTCTCTTTTATGAGAAGGTGTCAGCTGCAGAAGGTGGTCTTAGATAGATAGCAGTGCTTGTACTTCAGAGAGCATTGGGTACATGCATACACATTGGTATATAGTTACATCTGTATGTTTAAATACAAAATAAATATACAGGTGGAAGAAATGAGATATCAAATAGTATAAAGACTTATGTTTTCACCTACATTTCAATATATAATTTTCCACAATAAGCTTATGAAATAATGATTCAGTCAAGTGTTTGAATTAAACTCTTGCTTTCCACTAAAGCAGAGGACAAAAAACATGTCACGACTAGATACGAATGAGTTATGGATGTTTTTCCCCCACAATTCAATTTATGGTGAAAGGTTTGCTCAATTCTATTATGTCTTCCACATGGAAAAATAATGAAATATTTTACAAAATCATTTTCCCATTTTTAAATTTATTATGTCTGCACAACTCCAAGATGAAGAAGGTTTTATCATATATTAGAAGCCTGAATTCAAACTGAAATACATTTTTAAAACCACACCAATGAAAACTATCTTGATTTTTTTTTTGGAGGGGAGGGGAATACACTTACTGTTTTTCAATAATTCTCACACAATTTTGCAGTAAATTAATTTGTATCTAAATTCAAATACTTTAGAACACTTTTATTGAGAAAAAGTCGGGTTTTGGGGTTTTTAAACATTCTTACTATTTTTGATATTTCATTCTTCTAGATTTCACCTGAATATTGGAATGACTGAAAAACTGACCCTGTGAAAGTTGATCAGTGCTTTCTGGTTGGTTCTGCATTAATAGGATGTTCTGCTTCCTAAGAAAATATTTATAAAGACTCTGTGATTTTCATGCATTGATGTATCATATTTTTTTAAGAGGCATGGCTAATGTGTATAATTTTTGTATTTAATAGCATAAAATTTTGAAAAGGACTAATTATATCCTGCATTATCTCTTGATGACAGAGTATCAACAGTCTATTTTAAGTGACAAGCAATTTGTAGAAGAAGCTTTGCCACTTTTAAATGTCAGTTAAAAATAAAATCAATCTTTTTTAGATTACAGATTTCAGGAAGGCATGAAGGAATGGTGCTAAAAAACTGAAAGACTGACTATTTATTTGAAGCTATGCAAAAAGTGAATTTTAAAATGTTCAGGTACAATGAGTTCTATTAAAACCTCAATAAATGTTGCTTTAAAATGTCAGTGCAGCACATCCCTTTTGAGGTACTGGACAATAGCAGACCCTGCTGATCCATGGAGTATTCAATATTGAATTTTTAATGATGCTTACTCTATTACTCTGTTATGATTATCCACTCAGCATCTGTAATATTGGTAGAGACCTTGATATATCAGCACATTCTTGTTTTTTACTCAACACTTTTACATTGAAATTTTCAGGCCTAGAATAATTCATCTTACATTATATCAACTATTTTCACTTATCAACCAGATCAATAGACAAACCTGTCCAACAGCAAATACAAGTTTTGTAAATCTTAATGTTGCTCTATTTCTTTCAGGCTAAATATTACTTGGGAAATAGCATGGGTTTATTCACAGGAAAAACAAAAGCACTCTATGCTTGGGACTTAGATATTTTTCAGAGTTTAAGATGGCTATAGATGCTGGTGTTTAGGCAGCTGAATTGCTCCCTTAATTTTCTTAGAAAAACTTGGCATCCAGCAGTAAACTATAGTGCCCAAACATTTTAACAAATTAGTTCTGAATATTTATAATGCTTGATAGAGTATCTTTAATTATCTACCTGTGTATATAATGGATGTAAGTACATATATGATCCATATTGTTTCTAAAACAACATAAAACTGAGAGAGAAATATCCATTTTTGTAATTAGAGGCGTGTGTGCACTTCTGGGGTGAATAATGAGTTAGAATACAAATTTTCATCATATCCTTCACTGTTATGCTGGTTTCATTTGCCTTTGTGATATGTACAACTGTCTTGTTGGCATGCAGAAAGTACACATCAGGACACACAAAATTCAAAGATCATTGTAAATCAAATATCCCTCTCCCCACTACCTTAAATATGACTTTAAAAGAAACAGTATTTATCAAATGAGGAGGTGCAAACAAAATCTAAAGAATATTTTTTAAAAGTCTCCAGACAGACAGAAAACATGGTCCCAATCCTAAATTATCCTAATAACAATGTGTATTTGAGGACCAGTTTTTCTTCATCCCGTTGTTACAGCCCCAGGGCTTTGTCATATTTCATTGACATAAAGAACTCCTTTAGAAATCATAAAGACAATAATTTGAGTGATTGTCCTGTTTTGAATATCACTCTTTCCATTTTGCAGATCTTCTTTATGGGTAACATCATTCAGCAAACCTGTGTTAGAGTTACCTCTAATCCAGTCACAGACCTATGCTGTAAAGGACTTGTCATTTCTTATCATCATTGTTATCTTGATTGGGTTTTCCCTAGCACATACATATTCTCCCATTCCAGATCAAAGTCTGGACATTTTAGCATCTTTTAAAAAAAATTATCCATCCCCAAGGTTCCATCAATAACTCACCTATATTCATCACATAAACTGGAAGTTTCTGAAATTTCGGTTTTACCACTTCTTCCTTCCTTCCATTTGACTCCTATCATACCACTGATAATCTCTCAGTGATGCTAGCCCCTATCCTGCAATCATTGTACTTTCTTTGAGAAGTTTTTAAGGAGTTCTGGCCACAGGTTTTTTATTTCAGACCAGGATATTACTGGCTTTCTGGGCTGTGAGTGCTGTCTCATGTCTAGCCTTACAAGAGGAAAATCTGAGGAAATAAGCACCCTTATAGCAAAGAAGGACAACAACATTCTAGACTGCATTAGGAAAAGCATTGCCAGGAGTTCAACAGGGTGATCTTTCCCCTCTACTCATCCCTTGTGAGACACACTAGAAGAACAGGGTCCTGTCCTTAACTTCTGAGTACAGGAGATACAGGAATATAGTGGAAAGAATCCAGCAGAAGGTCACAAAGGGGATAAAGGGATTACAGCATCTTTTGTGGAGAAAAGGCAAGGAAAGTGGGAATGATTCCACATGGAAAACCTGTCTCAGGATGATCTGTTCAATAAGAAAGCAAATGGTTGTGCCCCTTGACAGGACAAGGTGTGATGTATACAAATTAAAGCCCAGGAAATTTCATCTATCCATAACAATGAATGTAATCAAACATGGAAAAAGGTTTTCTAAACAGAATGTGGAGGTAACCAGTGTAGGTGACTCTGCTTGAACAGGAGGCTTAGTCTAGATGAGATTTAAGAAGTCCCTTCTCCTTTTAACTATTCTGAGTAGTGGGGCTTTTTAACTTTCTGAGAAAAAAATATCTACTATAGCTCAAACATGCCATTATCCAGGACTCTTTTGTAGTCTTAAAGTCATGGATTTCCATGTTTGGTTATTTATAAATGTATTTTGGCCATTCTGCCATTCCCTTTAAACTAATGTCAAATATTATAGGATTTCTAAGAATTATTTCCAAACTTGAAAATTATAAACAAGTTCAGATGTTATCTGAAAGACCAAAAAGCTGATTCTTAATATTGAAACAAAACCAAGTTGGATATAGCATAGCCCTGCAATTAAAATGTATTTTTAACCCCTCAATGTCAAAACTCAATTTTGTTTTCAGCAGCTGGACTCTTAAAGTGATCTTTCCCGAGTTATCTTTCTATCTTTGATATAAAATATAGAAATATTTTCTGGAGTGAAGGAAAGAAAAGTAAGGAATGTATTAAAAGTTTATTTCATGGTGCATTAATTTTCTAGAACTGGAGAGATTTAAAAGTTTGTAAAACCCCTAAGTTGTATAGCTATGGAATTTAATTTTTAAATAAGATTTGTAACATTCATCCTGTTTCTGTATTACTCAAAATATTTTTGTCATTCTTCTTTCCTAGAAAAAAAAAAGCCCAACTAGAGAAAAAAAAAAAAAAAAATCCTGATTCTTCTGAGATGAGAAACAAAGCAAAGAGGTTGTTATTTCACTTAGAAAGTTATTGCTTTCAATCTGATTAGCTCTTCAGATAGTCCATGAATTGCATTTAGAAGTAGAAAGCATTTAGGTTACTTTGACTCTGGCATGTATTCACTGAAATTCAGTAAGTTATGAGGAATATCCTTGGTATACTCTCTGAGACAGGAGGAAGAATGGAAATTTTAACAGTCCTAGATATTTATATCATTTATATAATTTCTGTAACATTTTAAAATGCAGAAAAGTTTCTTTCTAAGGTCAGGAAGAGGTTAGGTCACATAAGCTGGAAGTCTATTGCAGTGAAGTCATGCAATTGGTAGTGTGATGGTGGCTTGTTAACTGATTTTGTTTTCCTTATGGATTAAGATTTTTGCCTTTTAAAAAACCTCACAAATTTACATAAAAGTATTCCTATCATAACACATTAGGTTTGAAATGTGACATGCTTGTATGTATATGCACATATATATATACACACCTGGTTATTTGGCTCTCATTTAGCATTAGGAGAATTCAAATTGAAATTTGGTTTACATTCTTTATGTTAGTCTTACTGTTTCTACATAGTGATGCGTGCTTGCTCAAAAAAGTCACTAAAAAAGGCTTAATTTCATAATTTTTACACTTAATATAGAAGTCCCTTCTTCAAGATTTCCAAGAATTGTGCAGTCAGGATAGGCAGAGCAGTGTTTATCACAGTCCACCTTTTGGGAATTTTCATTAAAGGTATTTTCTTATGAGTGTTTTTTTATATCCTTTATTAATAAAAAGACTAGGTATTAGTTTTCTCAGCTCTCCAAAGAGCATTAATTACAGTAATTTTTGAATTGTGCATTCTAAAATGAATATATAGGTTTCATCTTCATAATGATAAGATGAAAAATTTTCTTTCATTACCCAGGAATACAGCTTACATGGATCATTTTCAAAAGCAACGTAGAGATGTCCTTTCACAATTTAAAAAAAAAAAATTAAAGATTATATTTTATTATTTATAAGATTATTTTTAATAAAATTTTGATAAATCTTAGCAACTTGGAAATTTATTATGTGATTTTTAAAAAATATATACTTTTTCATTTTGGATAGCTTTAAAGATAACAGCAAAAGAACAGTGTTTCTATCCAAACACTTAAAATTATAAAGATAGAGGTTCTTGTTTTATGTTCTAAGTCATATAAAGAGTAGAAATTGTAGCATGGCATGATGTATAAAAATGCTTGATAGTTTTTCTATGCCTACTGTTTTTTCTCTGTCTTGTTACATTTGTGTATGTGATGGGTTCACAGCAAGGGTAGGGATTGTTAATACTCAGAGAAAATGTTTGAGGGAATGAAACTTATTTCTATCCCTGTTTGCAAAGTCAGCACAGCTCTATTATGGTTTGTTCCAACTGTAAACTGAAGGCAATTAGAAGGATCCTCAGAAATAATATAAATACTTGAGAGGATGAACTCTCTACCACACTTTTAAGGAAACTGCTCTGAAGATTTATTACACTTATAACCTTTATTGTGAGCAGTTGTCACTTTATTTGCAGTTTAAATCTGTTTGTTTTCTCTTCCAGGATTAGGATTTGTCTCTGCCTCCTACACATTTACTTTTATGAAATGTCTTCTCAATATTTCCTTGCTGATCACAGGGTGACTTTAATACATTATTTTTTAGAAAAGCACTATAAATTAAAGTGAAAATGAAACAAACAAAAAATAATCACAAAAACACCAAAAAAAATTTCATTTCAGTAACAGTTTCCTAAACCTACATCCTGGAAAAAAGTAATAAAATATTGAAATTAATAAAGCACTTTTAAAAACCTTAATAGTGATTCACTGGATATTCATTATGCATAGTACACATTGATTTTGCGCTGTCACATTTATTTAAAGAATATGTCCACACAATTTTAGCGTGTAATGCTTATATCTTCTGCATGTCACCTCCCCTTCAAACTATTAGAAAATGTAATATGAAGTGCTTTACTTCTCCTTTCCCAAGAAATCATAAAGTCATGCAATTAGAATGTAATTGGCCTAAGGTGAGGATCTTGAAAGCAGATCTGAATTATGTCATCATGACTCCAGAGGCAGAGAACATTTAGCAAAACAATGGCTGGAAGATGTTTTAAGCTTTAACAGGAGGGATGAGGCTTACAGGTGCTATAGCATATTATATCCCAAAGCAGGAGGTGCTATTGTGTCAAATATGAAAATTACTATGTCAGTAGAGGCATGTTTACATAGAACAAAAGATAGGTAAATCTAAAACTATCAGATATATTTCATATGTTGTCACAGCAGTTTTTCAAAATATATATAAAAGCACAGATATAACATTACACAAACATTGCACAAAAGGCCAGATCAGAATTCTTTGTAAAGGAACATAACTACATTTTATTTTGGTGGTTTATTTGCAAGTAAAGTAATGTTGACCTCAAAGTTAGCAGGTCACAGCTAATCTTGTTGAACCATTTTTTTACCATATTTGTAGTGAATAGGCTAAAGGTTCTAGAAGCACTCACAAGAGTTCAAAAACTTTTAAATGCTTTTTTGGCACTTTGTAGAGAAAAAGATCAAGAAGCCATACTTAATTTACTCTGTGCCTTTAGCTGAGAACTAGGGTAAAGGGGAAAAGTGGAGATGGTTCTTCTCTATTTTTAAAGCATAAAAAGATTTAAAGTGGAATGTCTCATTGACTCTAAGATATATTATGTAGGGAATTCAATAATCACATCTAGTCTAAACAGTTGATAGTGTTATGTAACCTTTTTATCATGAAAAATTGCTGCTGTTTATTGGTAGCTTGGAATAAAACCTTGAATATGTGAACAGAGATGTGAAAACATGACCATAAAGAAAGGCTTCTGTGGTTGGTACATATAAAAGAGCACTCTGTAAATTGAGGCGGGAGGGAGGAGGGAAACTAGTGTGAGAAATCTCATTTTTTCTAGGATTATGCTCTAATTGGGATAAAAATTAAAAATATTTTTAATTTTGCACTGTGACTCTCAAAACTGCTCTAACTCGCCCCAAGTTAATCCTTCTGTATTCATTTTCATTTATTTATCTATGCTGTAGTTCTGTTGGAAAGGTTTGCCAAGGAAAAGGAGACTTTACAAGCTAAGCAGATGAGGCATTTTGACATTTAAGCTATTAAAATGATGAAGAATGTATCTATGCATTATCAAATTCTGTTGACTCTGTAAATAGCTGAAAACTTAGAGAGGATGTGTTTTCTACTGTGATTTCTAGTATATTGAGTTGCACTTACTTTGAAAAATCACAGGATACAAGAGTTGAAACTTCCTATTTTAAAACTGGAGGAAATGGAAATGAGGGAGATTGAAATGTTTTTCCCCTCCAATTCTTTATTAACTTCTCAGGAGTAATTGTACAGAACAGCTATTCTTCCCTGACAATACTGCAAGCACTACAACTTTCTAACAGGAAGCCCAGACTTAAGACCAGACTATACTTTCCTCATCATTTCTACGGCTTCTTTTATACTTTTTCTTTTCATATATAACAAAATACACACCTCTACTTTCAATGTTGCCTAGCATTTGATTTCTTTAGCTTCCTATTTTGAATCCCTTTTCTCCTATTTCCTTAGTTACATGAACAATGGAGAGTGAATTTATTAATATTAAAGTTCCTCCTCTCAGTCTCATTTTCTGTATTGATCGCTAAGGAAACAGAACTTAACCCCCGCCCTTGTTTCTCTTAATTCTTATCAGGCTGTAAAACATATAATGAAAACCAGGTAAACAATATACTGATACAGACAAAAGATTCACTTTGCATTTTGGTAGAAGTATTTTGTTTGAACCACAGAAACCTCTAGAGTTAATGAACATGCCTCACAATTTCGCATAAATGTGTAAGTAGTCACAACATCCTGTTCCAGTGTGATATTACTAGAATGTACCTACATCATTTAACTAAAAAGTTTGATGAATAGGTACTATTTAATAAGCACTGAATTCCTGAAGGAGAGGAATAAGACAGATTTATTTTGTTATCATCCAGCACACTAAATTCTCTCATTTTGTGCTAGTGATATCCTGTGAGATTTCAGTATCAACGTCATTCCATGAACATTTCTTCAGCCAAAGTCTCTTTTTTTCAGCTATGAACCTGCACATTACAAAAAGAGACAGAAAGAAAATTGAAGTCAGAATTTGAAATTTAAAAAATGCTTAAAAAAGGTTTAAAGACTAATATCACATGACAGATGAAGTAGTAACTCTAAACATGATGCTATTGTCAAAAGACAAAGCTGCTTTGGAATTTAGAAACCTTACTTGAAGTAAAGGGAGAGAGTGTGACTTGAGAAAATTTTTTTTTTTTTTTTTTTTTCCCAGCACTAACACTGTTTTGTCCTCATAATCAGGAATTCCTATTAAAAAGAACAATAAAAAGTTTAACTAATGACAACAAATATCATATGAGATCAATGTAACAGTGTGTAGCTTTTGGACAAAAAGCAGGAGCAACTGCATTGTTCAGTCTTCTCACTCTCAAACTATAATAGATGCTGGGAGAGAGGTCATAGATTTGCTTTGTGCAAAAATATCTTCTGGAAGTTTATTAAGGTCTGTAAAGCCCTGGAAGGAAATGTAATTTATATCAACAGATAAAAGAAATTGGTTACCACCCTTTGGCCCTAAGGACAAGGGTCAGAACCTGGCATATGTCCTCACAGGTTAGTCCACTCTCAAACAGCTCTGAGGTCTCTTCCAGGTTTCTCATCTGAATATTCTACACACTGTGATAAGTGGAGGCACAGGTCAACATAAGTTTTCAAATGTATTTTTAATTACGTAAGCTCACTAAGTGTTTTACATTAGTGATCATTAAATAAATTCTTTAGATGTGTACTAGCTGTGTAGTTTTTAATCTTCATATTTTGAACCAAATAAATGAGTTCACAGAGAGGACATTTTGGTTAGCTGCAATTTCTCCAAAATAACAGGATTTCCTTAAAGTACATGATTAGCATCTTCTGTTGCAGTAAGCATGTGCATATTACCTTACACAGGCTCTATAATAGTTGTGTGGTAACACATAAAATCAGTTTTACAAACTGATGTGGCAAATTTGCAGCACAGAAAATTAGACTCTTTTTTCTTTCACAAGTTCAGCAAAATTGTTGTTTGTTTTGTTTGAGTATAACTCCATGGGAAAAAACTGAAAGAAGAATACTACAAATGATTTTTGTAACTTAATCTCTTAGGATTAGATGTTCATAGAGCAGGATTTGAAGATTTGCCCTTGGCTAAGATCACTACATTCTCATCTAAATCAATTCTGTTGCCATCATTAATTTCAAGGGAAACCAAGAGAGACTAATCTCAAGGAATTTCAAAACTCCAAATCCTGAAGTTGATATTTGATTTTTATTTAAGTTCCTACCCGTCTGACTTTTGCTACCATGATAAATATCCTGGCAAGCTCCTACTTTTGGAGCCAGGAAAAGTTTTCCATTTGGTTTTTGCCACAGACCTTAAATTTAACACCTGATTGCATGTTGAAGGCAGTTTAATCAACATCAGGACTATCTCAGGGTATAAAAGAATTAGTTACATTTGAAACCTTTATTTTTTTTTTTAATCTCTCCAGGGTGTGACTATAGAAACAATGGATGATGAAACAGAGGTATCTTAACCAAATCAAAGATATTTTGCAGAACTTCAGCAAAACAGTAAACTGCATCCTCCTATAACCCTTACAAAAATCTGCTTTGATGCTTAGGTGCAAACCTCAAACTACTTGCTAAAAAAAAAGCCCTATCCTACAACTACACAAAATAAATTAATCTTTCTTTAGCCCTCAGTTCCTGTGGGAGCTTTCTTTGGTTTGAAACCTCATGTTGTAAGTCTCTTCACATGCCAAAGCGCAGTGTGATCCCTGTGCTGCAATCTGCTTCCCAAATCGCTACGGCAGGAGCCTCCCGACATTTTTAGGACACGTACTCTTCTCTTTCACTGGCCATATACAACAGCTTTCCACAAGGGAAAAAACCTTTCTTCTAAACTCATGTAGCAATTTCTTCTAACATTTCAAGAACTCCTTTGATCCTGTGACATACAATTATTTGCCTTTCCCACACAGTGGTTTCTTACCTGCTGGAGCTCATCCAATGTGCCGTGACTTTCGCAGATGTAAGTGTAAATCTTTCACACTGTTAACATCCACTCCTGCAGCACCACTTTTCTACTTCAGTATTCCTTTGAATGCCAATTAAGATGTCACCATTCCGATTTCAGGTGTTAAACTAGAAAAAATTTATCAGACTCTTTTCAGTCAGAAAAATGAAAATCTATGTTATTTCATTTCACATGATTTTATCAGTAATCCAAATCAATATCAACTATGATTTCTTGACAGATCTTGTCCAATCTTACAAACATGATTATTCAGTGATGATAATTTTGAAATTTGTGAGCCTTTTAATGCTGAAGAAGGACAAGTTACTTTAAATGCTATTAGTTCAATAAATACATTGTTTAAAAGTAGACTATTTTAAATAAACAAAGTTTCTGCTTTGTATTGGCATTTTAGCTAGGATTTCTAAGTCCATCATGATAACATTCTGATATGTGGGAAGACTTAAGAGAGTGTATATATCTAAGCTCCCAGTAAACCTATGGGGAAATTTCTCTAAAGTTGCCCTAAACTCCCTCTACAGAGCTTTTTTATTTAAATGTGAAGTGTGCATGTTCCACCCTTGTGTCTCATAGTATACTCTGTAAAATACAAATAATATAATTCTTCTATCCTTGGAATGAGAAGATCCATTACTGGGCACAAATTACTAGCATTTGAAAGTGTTATGAATGACTTGATTTTCAACTATACCTCTGAATTTATTTTTCAAGATAAATGAGGAGGAGGGAAAAAAAAGGCCTTAAAGGTAATTCAGAGCATTGAAGAGAAAGCAACAAATATCATGTATCTTTTCACAATAACAGAATCTGGAGGAAAGAATAAGCAGTTTCTTAAGAAAATATTCTTTCCTTCATCAGTCAGGAAGATTTATTCCACATTTAGCAGAATTTTCAGGTGTTTCATATCTAGAGAGAACAACTTTCAAATCAATTGAATATCCAGGTATAATCTCTGAAGCCTTAAATTCAGCTGAAGTGCTTGAGCTGAAGCAGTGTCTGAGGTTTAGTATGTGTTTTAAAATTTCAGAATTCTGAAATTCTTTTTTCTGCCATTTATATGTTGTGTGAATATTGATGCTTTGCTTTAATTTTCTTTATTTCAGTTCCCCACAACCCCACACACACTCCATGATAAATACAAGAATCTCTGGATGGAAGTATTCTCTATCATTATAATGACCTCTCATTTGAGTTTGACTGTCTTTTAACAAGCAGCACTGTGAACACTAAACTACTAGTTGGATCCAGGTGGAGATGAAGTGAATAGGGAGAATTAAAGAAGATTATTGTCAATTTTGTGCTTCATTTTAAGTTTTATCCTCAATTCAACAGTGAAAAAAAAAAATTACAATCTATGTAGTGACAAAAAAAGTTAGGATTTCTCCTATCAGAAACTGGAATATGACTGCTTTGGATTAAAAAAAAAACAAAAAAAAACAAACCAAAAAAAAACAAAACAAAAAACAAAAAAAAAAAAAAAAAAAAAAAAAAAAAAAAAAAAAAAAAAAAAAAAACCAGAGAAAAAAATTCCTTAATTCCTTTGAATGTATTTTCCCTTGAAGTGCTATTTCAGATGTTGAACAAATTTTGTCTCATACATTTGGTCAAATAACATGCTTACATTATTCTTGATTTTTAAACATATCTGAGCCAGTTTATCCCAGCATTGTTGGATAAAATACAGTAAGATGTCTGGGGAAGGGTGGCAAAGAGACAGGGAGACACAGGGTGGAATGGGATGGACACAAGGAATAACTGCTGATGTACAAATTTATATCAATACAAAGAGATCCCTGGCCCTACAAATTTCTTTTCTGTTATAAATAGTGGACCTATGGAAGGAAAGTGAAAGTTATGTTAGTACTCACTGTTACAAGGGAATAGATCCTAAATAAAACTACCCTGAAACTGTGAACATTTAAATCACCTAAACATATGTGAAGTTTTCTTCATGTTGACATTATTATTCCTCTGCTGAACTTAAGCACATGCTTAAAGGATTTGCTTGGCTGGGACCTGTGAGTAGAAGCTGACCTTTTTTTTTTTTTTTTTCAAGTGTGTGCATACACATGTACAAGAATGTAATATAAACCAGTGCACCTAGTACATTTTAGCAATGGTACAAAAAACACATTTGCATCAGCTTTTTCTGTCTTTTGGATTTATCTTTCAATTGTCTCCTCTGATGTATTGAGAATCTTAACATTTTAAAGGAAGTAACTTCTCACTTAATTGTAATTTCCACAGTCAGAAGTTTAATACATGTCAATCTTTTGCAAAAATTTATCAAGCCTGAGAGATTCAACTTACTCACTTTAATGTGCCTTTTTAATTGTTAGTGTTTCTGAAAGATGCAATCATGTTTCTTTGGTACCATTTAATAAAATTAAACATATCAATCAGTAGCTTTTTCCTTCAATTTTATAGCAGCTTTTTGAAACAAAGGCTGCTTGTGTGTGCTCTATTGTGTCCAAGGGAAATGGTGAGAGTGTATATTTCTTTCAAAATATATAACCTATCACAAACTGTCTGTCTACAAAGTGCAGAAGTGTTTTATTAGCGACCTTTCTGGGCATAGTCTAGAAATTAAATGTTCCCCACATGAATGGGAGAATAGCTGTTCTAAAGCACTAAAACATAAACATACTGATGATATTTTGGTTCATAGGCACATATTATTTGGCCTCTTGCTGTAGACTTACTAAGTCTGAGCTTTGTGGCTGCCAAGCAAGAAACAGTGGCAAAGGGAGTTGAAAAAGCTTATTTCATATTAAGGTAGGGGGAAAGAAGTAAGCATTTTCCACATCTCCTTTAATAGAAGAGTCATCAGACTACTTTTTTTTCATTAGCAAGTTCCTCTTTCCACTACAGGTCTTTTCAGTGTTCTGCTTTACTGCTAAACTCCCTGAAACCTGATGTGGGATTTAGTAAGCTTTAGATAACATAATCTCCATCTAATGGGAATTTCTGAAACCAGTCACTAAGTGTATGAATTATTATAAGAGAAGAAAATCAAATTTAATATCAAAGAACTAACTTTAGAAGTTCAAGCAGCGGACAATATTCATTTTCCATTGACAGAATTGTTTAATAAGAATCTATCAGCAGTACAGGAAACACTAGGTACTCTGGCAATAAGTGAATCATGATGACTTATTTCCTTTTAATTCTATGATCCCAGCTGGAACAAGGTGTGATTGGAGAATGGTTTAATTGTTCATAGACATCTGTCTTTGGATTCAATTGAAAAATAATATCCTGGGCATAAAATGGCCTACAGAATTTTTGACATTTTTATATCTTTCACAATCAAGGCATTGTCAGAAAGTCAGGTAGTGGAGCTCTGAAAAACTTATGGATATATTTAAAGTAGAAGAGGATAAAACCCTGGTAATATATCAATATACACAGCTGGAAAGCAGATGTTCAATTGAGTGCAGTCAGTTCTTAAAGAAAGCTATTAAATCTGTTACTTACTCAAATGAGAAATTTCTATAATTTATTGTTCTCACATTTTTGATTTCCCCCTCTCCCTCCATTTTAAGCAGAATATAGGACTTTTTTTTTCATATTTTTGAGGTCAATTACCCTGAAAGTCTGACTCAGTGCAGTATACTAAATGATTTCTAAAGAATGCCCAAGGCTACTGTCAATCAAATTAGCCAATGACTTATGAGTTGTTTACTGTACTGTGAAATGAAGTGATAATGTTTGTCAACCAGTAAAATGTGACATTTACTATTGGATATACCCACTTGAAATAGGTTTTGCATCAGCTTTATTCACTTCTTACCACAATGGCACATATATTTGACTGATCTGATTATGAAAGGAGAGATTATATAGAGCACAGGTAAGCAGACAGCTCAAGCCTTCAAAAGCCTTGTGTGGTCCAGTAACTGAGGTAGCATGCCACTGAGGAATCACAGTTTCCATCTGTTTGATAAACAGTGGCAAAAAGAATATATTCTTTTTTTCTTAAGAGTTCATTTTATCCAAAACAAAAATTTCGACAGAGAACTTCTGGTACAAGTAATTAAAAAAATGGTGATCCAGAATGAGGAAAATATTGGACACTTTTTTATCCCTTTTAGGTGCTAACTAAGTTAGAAATTAAAATCAGAATGGGATATCATCACTTGATGTAACATATTAAGAATAAGCTTGTAGTGTATGGTTTCTTAGACAGTGACTTACTAAAGTACCTCTGAGGTCACACTGAAGGGAAACTCTATCTTTCTGGAGCTCTCAAAGCCTAATTAGTAGTTTGTGAAAGAAAACCAGAGCACTGGAACTTCAAACCAAAAAAGAGCTTTTATATTTTCTTCAAAGGGAGATGGTTTGCCACTCCCACCAACTGTTTTCTTAAAAATTAGATTTAAAAGCTGCTAAATTCCTCTTCACATAATACATCTTGGTCCAAATAGACAAGTGCTTCTGTAAAAACTGTTAGAAATGCAAAGAAAGAAAAGCTACAGACAGCTCAACAGCTTTTTCTCAATATTTAAATTCTTGTCACAATTTTGTAGAAAATTTTCGCAAACACAATGTCAATTTCAAAATTGGTTTCATCATCCGTGATAGGTGAAAATGTTTTATTTTTGCCATATTATTGTCTTAGAAATAGTCTTTACAATAGACTTTTTCACATGAATTAACTATTTGAAAAGAAAAAAAAAAATCAATTCATAAAAATTTTAATTATTAAGGCGGTATTAAATGAACTGTACTGACTTATAGACACAATACTTAGGAACTAATCACACAATTTTACTAAATATTTAAACTGAAGATTGGAAATCAACCATATTCTTGGATCCAAATCAGATCTCACATTATGACTGATTATTGGATATTTGGTCATTGAATGCAAGTGGAGTATTAAGCTATGCCCTACTATTTTGAAGGTATCGTGATTTTAGGGTTTTTTCCCTGAAGAGGTTGTGCTGTATATTCTTTCAAGAAAAGCATGCTTGTTCAACTTTTTGAAGACTGGTTGTTAGGTCAACATAACAAATACATTCAAATGAATATCTTCTTTAAAAGTATTAATTCCATTATTAAAGAGCTGAAAAGGGATGTGGTAAGGAATCTTTTTGTCTTACTTAAAGGAAAACAGATGCACTAGTAAGTAGATGAGATATCTAGGGAGCAGATTCAGGTTTCATTTTTTGATGTTCATCCATATTTAATGCCCTTTCTTTCCATAGTTTGATATCATTGTTTTAAAATCTGCAAAGACATTTTTGAAAGAACATTTATACTGTTTGCCATAAGTGTGACACAGATCCATTTCAATTCCTATTTTGTTTCTTTCTTAGATATCATTTGGTGCAGATGAACTTGATATGTCTCCTTATTCTAAATACTCTACTTGAGTACTCTCATACTCAAGTTCACAAATATCTTATCTTTATGAAAGTTAAATGAAGTAAGTTTAGAGGCTTAATTCAGTCAGGGCTGAAACCATTAAAATATGATTTTCCACATTTCTTTGTACATATCTTACATTAAATTTTCAGTCCTGGGCTTTGGCATGTTACATGTCATCTAGCCCTCATGGGATAGATAATACCTGAGTGAGGAAATTTATTGGTGACTCAGCAGACTCCTTAAGGGGAGACTACCAACCTCTTAATGTGTGGGGATCCTCATTGTGAGGAAGAGCAAACAAGCAGGAGCAGAAAAGTCTTTTTGTGCTCCTAAAATAATCACTAAGCTGACGTGCATGGAAATGCTAGAGCTATTATTTTGTCTTTTCCAAGATTTTCCTTTCTTTGCATCCCAGGGGAAATCTTGAATGGGCAACAGCAGCCTGTTCCAGTTTCTTTACAGACCTGTCCAACAATTCAAAGAAGCCAAGCACAGCAGGAGAAGTCTATTCCAATACATACAGCTTTTCTGAGTGGAAATAATAGAAATAAATAATGATCATCATAGAATATAATGTGCTAAAATGATCAATTAACACAAAAAGAAAATTTTAGAATCACGAACTCTGGTTTTAATAAAATATTGCTTATCTATCTTTGTAGAGTTTGTTTTTTTGGTTTTTGGGGGGTTTTTTTTGTTTGTTTGTTTGTTTTGTTTGTTTTGTATTTTAAATACACTGAGTGTATAACTCTACATTTTAGGGACAGCATTTTCAAACTTTTCCAGATGAATCTAGGCATTCATGCTTTCTCAGTCCTCTAACAATATGTGATCTTTCCTTTTTCTGATGCAAAATCTTATTTTTTCTAGGCCACTTAACCTGGAAAATTAAAATCCTAAACTGGACTGCCTCTGCTGGGCCAAAACATTAAAGCTAAAATATAGTTCTGTATTTTTTTCGGTCCTTCACCTTGTAAAAGATGTGAAAAACATGTTTATATCACTGTATTTACATCATTTCACAATTGCTGTTTTGAATTTTCTCATTTCCCCTTCAGTCTTGTAAGTCTGGAAATCCCCTCCGACTTATCCATCAGTCTTTTTATTCTGTTCTAGTCTTGCTTTTAGGTACAGCATAAATTTCTGCCAAAGGAGTATGCAGTGCATTTTAAGGTGTCTGGCCAAAGAAGGTGCTCATTGACCCAGGTTTAAAATAAGTGATGGCAGTGCAGCATCTCAGGGGTGCAGTTGTCATGCCAGTTAATGGAAGAATTCCTAAAGCATTCCGTTTCAGTTTTTCACATCCTTTTCTTTGGAGTAAGGTCTCAGGGCTTTCTTCTTATAGCAGACTGATATTTTCTCTGCATAAAATAAAAAAAAATGAGAAAATTGCATAACAATCACAGAATCAGACAATGCAAACAAGTCTGTGCATTGCAGGTGTCTGCAGGTTGCACTCAGAGGATTTAATCCCATGGCAAAGCTTAACCTCATCAATCATGTCTTGACCAAGCAGAAAATCAGAGATCTGGAAAAGGATTGTAATAGCTTCATATGTAAAATTTAATTCAAAAAAACATAAGGCTGATATAAGAGGGGCTGGCAATATTCCTGACTTTCCCTTGCTGGGAAAAAAGGTCAGCGAGCAGTCAGCACATGGAGCTACACCCAGCTACGGAAGTCCTTGGACAAGCAATTTAGAGAAAGTCATGGAAATCAATAGCTAAACTCCTGTTGTTCTGAACAGGGCAAGATTTTACCTACCAGGTCTGAAACTAGAGAACACAAGCAAATCACTGCAGCAAGGGTATGTCAGGTAGTAGGGCTGACAACAAATGCAGCAGAGAAACATTCCCTGCTGCGAAGGATGCAATAGATCAGATCTTGATCAGATAGATGCATCTTTCCAGTTCCATGACCATTCTCATGGCTGAACTGTACTGCTGCGTTCCATATTTCGATGTGTGTTGACACACTAAAAATTATGCATAAGTTAAAGATCCATGCATTCCAGCAAAAAGACAGCTTTAACAACTCTGTTCACTGCTTGCATTCCAGCATGTTCCTCACACCAACTGCAGGCAGCAAAACAGAGATTCAGCAGTCCAGCAGACCCTTGTTGTGACATTGCCTTACTGCTGCAGGCTGTACTCTCAACAAACATCACAGCTAGCAGTTCTCAAATGTAATCAGATATTATCCTTCCTTTGGGTTTTCAGCATGAATTTTGTTACCTCTTAAAAAAGAATCCGCTTTCAATACTGTGTCCGTGTAAACTTCAGGCACAGTCTTTTTTTTCTTCTTTGGTCATGACTCCTGCAGAGCTCCTGCATTGCTAATTCATACATTGTGATACAAAACTGTAAAAGACATTGTATTTCTCCCCCACTTGGCCTCAGGAGCAGGTACCATTTAAAATCGCTCTGGTTTGCTCATGATTTGTTGGCAATTTTTGCTTTATACTTTATACTGAAGTCCTGATGTCAACAGCACACTTCACCCTGCTACAATGCAGCTCACACATACTGCTCAGGGTCAGCTGTCATAGCAGTGCTCTCACCTTGGAATACTTCTTCAGAATTCCTCTACGTTACTGCGCTAGAACTTGCACTCTTTGTCAAGCGTGTTCCACTGCTTGCTCTTTTCTACTCTTTTTATGTTTTGCCAGTGTTATATTACTGATGTCACTTTCTAACACACAATTATAAATGTGTTAGTCCATTCTCTTTATACTATATGACATGAAGGAAAATATTATCAAGACAATATTATGATTCTACTTAGTTTTTTTGCAATAAATATCAACACATATGTAAACCTGGCCTTTTCACAATAAGTCTTCTAGTATGGCAACCAGTTAAGGTGAACAATAACTTGTTTATGACTTTTCAAATAAAGGAGAGTAGTGGAAAGATGTTTGAGATGTGGAAATATCATGTAGCCTATGCACAACAATGGCTTATGCAGTTGACTGTCCATATGACTGTGAGAAAGCAGTCATTATTGTTGCTCCTTTTTGGAAGGTTACAGGAATGTGAAGAGTAAGAGAGTAAGGGGCAGCAAAAGTATATAAAGAAATTTCCTGGTAAGCTGCAATAAATTTAGCAGGAGCTAGCAAATATAGATCATGGCTGAAATATTTAATCTGCAGTTTGCAATCATAGTTGCCCTGTTTGCAGATGCAGTTATAAAGGTTACATGGCAGTGGGAAAAAAGCCACATAAATATGACTTCTTTCCTAAGGACTGTGTTGAGGATTCACTCTAAATATTTTTAAATAGCAAGCTAACAAAGTGAAACAAATCTGAATAAAGTAAGTGAGTGGTACTTTAATATCTTCTCTGAAACTGTTGTAATAGTGATGATGTGGTAATTTTTTTCCTATTTAAGCAAAATTGTTTGTATACTACTGAAACTGTTAGTCAAGTATATGCCAAACTGTGTGTTAATTAGTGTATTCTCTTCTCTAGTGTACCAGCTAATTTGTTTTTTGCCTTTATTAGCACTTACAAAGAGCTAGTGAAATGAGTCTGTCTCTGAGTGAGACTCCCCCTGCTGTGGTTAATAGTTCGTGTTAAAATTCATCTTCATCCAGAACTCAGGCTTCAGGTTTAAGGCAGTTTTGAAGCTTTCTCTTATACTCACTGGAGAGAAATCTCTACCTGCTAATAGTTTAGTGCACAAGTTTTTAATCAAATACACTTCTTTTTTTTTAAGTTGTGATGAATTACATACTAAAGCAAGAGTGTTGGTAAGATTTCTGTTGATTGTATAGAAAAAACTATATCATCTAGCCCTGATTAATGTTTCTATATTGTACATAGGTAACATGAAGTAAGATGTAATAACTATTTTCCAGACGGATAAAGTTACATAAAATTAATTGCAGCTGGTTTATTATCCAGATAGATGGATAAAAATGATTAAAAAAACCTTCACATTTTCCTACCTGAATCAGTTATCTATGATCAATTTTCTGAACTTCTACTTCTGTTTTTCTTCTGGAAAATATGCAAATAAAACACTAAAATAATTCAGAATCAACACTATGAGTCTTGTATTCCTTCCAGAAACATTTATCCAGAGCAAGTGTTAATGCAATCTCCAGCTGCATGAGTACACACACACCATTATTATTATTAATATTTTTAGTGTTGCATTTAATGGAACAAGACTCCTGAAAAGACCTGTGCATATTTTTTTTCCTGCTTGAAAGAAAATCAGCAGTGCAAAATTTCTTGCTGTGAAGACTATACAATAATGTTTTCTGCAGCTTTAATTTGTGGATTAAGAAAATATGCAATAAGCAATACACCCTCAAAATGCTTAAAGTAAAATAACACATAAATTTTTAACTAACATGATAGACAATTTTCTATTGACCCATATTACTTGCCCTTCAAAGAACATTACCCAATACAGCAGTCTTTTTATCTTAAGTATTAGCAGTCATTTGTTTGTTAAATGAGTTTAGAGATCTACTTAGACATAATTTAAATACCTTTAAAACTCCATTAGATATGTTTATTGTTGAAATTTAAATTGTATTCTCTTAGTTCTTCTCCATTGCTTTAAAAAGTGGCAAATGTACAAACGTTTGTCAATGCTAATTAACCCTCTGGTTTGTCAGTCTTCTAAGGCAAAAGTTTGACACCAATATGGTCTATTGACTACTAATGTTATACACTAGTAAGTCTCCACTGAGATGGCAACAAAAAATTGAATTTAGAAGTAAGTAGAAAGAACCATTCTGTGTTATGCTGGAGTGTGCAAACCCAACAAGTATCAAGAAATCTCAGGAATTTTTAGGCCTTCTGTCATATCTACATAAAAGCTGAAATTTCTCACACAAAATACCCTAATCAAAAGAGAAATAAAGATTTTGTCTCATACTGAGCCTTACCAAATAATAGTTTTAGTACTTTCTGAGTGAAGAGTTGTTCAACACAAACATTTGAGCAAATTTTTTATAACACATCTCACAGCTCAGGATGACAGGATGTATAAGAACTGTTCACAACTTTGTAGGAACCTAGAGAAATCTTGATTTATTTGAGAAACAGAGATAGGTTTGTTGGGTTTTAATTATTAAAACCCATCATCACAAAAAAATAGGAGTCTGCGAAACTGAAATACAAACAAGCAAACCCTAAAACCCAAACAAAATCAGTCTATCTTGTCTACTTGCAGTAAACTTGATCAATAAATCAGAAATCTTCAAAGATTTATGATTTCAGTCTCTTTCAGATAAGTCTTACAATTCTAACAACTTACTTGTTCAGCCATTAGAAAACATGCAAATAAAATGAGTTGCTAAAGTTAATTATTAAACATTAATAGACATCATGTAAAAACGGAAAATAATTGGCAGTGCACAATCATTCCAACAAAATATCATTAGTGGAAAATGCCCAACCAAACTGAATTTTGCAGGAAAAATAATTTAATTTTTGTCCTTTTTTCCAAACATCTCTTTATTAGTCAAGCTTACTGCATTTCTATATAGTAAAATAACTCATGTATTCTTTAATCTAAGCGCTGATAAACATTTTTTTATGCCTCATATTTTCAGTCAAGAAGACAAGCTGATTTACTGAACATTCAAGAAGTCAATAGTTAGTAGTTTTGTATACTATTAAATGTTTCTACATGGTAAAAGTTTCTACATTATTCAAGTAGATAAATATTTTCCAGAATAAAGCATTTAGTTTAAGGGACTTTTTCTTTTGGTGACTTTAATAACCAGCTTTTTTTTTTTATGAAATACTGTTTTTCTGTCTAGAATAAAGGTAAAAGCATATTTCTAGTGGTTGGTATTTTATTTCCATAAAGTACTAAGAAATTTTTTGCCATCTACATTATATTTGTTATGAAGTGTAAATTCTGCATATGTGATAAAATCAAGGGCAGTAGAAGAATGACATCTATGAGAAGAATTCTTCTATGAGAAGAATGAATCTTCTAACCAAATCCAGTAAAGTCAGATCATCTGTGCAATAGCTCCTGCTAGTGTGTAGAAAAAAAGACAGAATTCCCATCCATTCTACCCTATATATGTAGCTTGTCATTAACCACACTTTCAACAGGCTTGACCTTCTCCTTGCTTTTATAAGGAATTCCACTGGTAAATGTCACCAGAAAAAAAATACACTTTTATTCAAAATGCAACAGATAGCATGCACCTCTATAAATGTCTAGCACATATGACTGCCAGAAGAATTTTTTAAATAAATGTCTTCCCATGAAGAGAACAGTGTTGACTGAATTAATCACTGGGAAATGCTTCTGCTCCATGTACTCTCTCTCACCTGGACAGTTACAATTGCAGCTTGTAGCTCACCCTCTGTCTGTGTCAGTTCCAAAATCTCCTCACCACTGCACAAAACATAAATCAGATATTGAATTGAACAGACCTTTCGGACCCTATTCTGGTCATTTATAGTTACACTAGGCTGAATTATACCATGTGCCCTTTATGTGGCCCATGGGATGATTTCTCTGCCAAGAATTCTACCTCTCAGACCAATAAAACGTATGGCAATACAGCAGCCTGGACTGAAAAGAAGGGTCTCATTATTTTTTTATTTTATTAAACAGTTTATCACAGCATACTGAGGCATTTATTCTTCTACCTAAAGACACACAGTCTGCTTGAGTTAAAGTGTTTGTCTATTGATGTTATATATGCTAGTATATACCAATGTGATTTCATATATTTTCTTGGAAATCAGAAGCTCAGTGTCAGCAGTCACAACATGAGGGAGAGCATGCATATATTCTTGAAGGAAAATACTCAAAATGTATATGCATACTGAAAAATGACTGAAAGTGTTACAGAAAATGACTCAAACATAAATGTGAAAAACACATTTCTCAGATATAGACATTTGTAAAACAGGATGAAAATGCCTGATCTAGGAGGAAAAAGTAGAAGCAGGATATAGTTCTTAATTGGCATCTTGCCACAAAATTTTAGTGTTAATATTCATACAATACTGTGATGTGCTGAGGTTTTATGTTACTATAAGACAGATGGATTTAATTAATTGATAGATAAATAGACAGGATGTGTTTGACCTATCCTGAAGTCATATTAATACACTGAAATATAAGGAAGTGAGATTAAAAACAGATCCAAGGGAAGCTGATGAGAGGACTCCTATTGACTTTAAGGAGATTAACCTTCCCTATTTAACCTATTTAACTGCATTATGTTAAATACGAAATATCATATCTGTTACGTCAAAAGATGCAACAGCTACTTGTCATTTGTGACAGTAGAAATAATAATACACTCTTAAATTATAATACATTAGGTCATGGTGCTGCTGTAGTCCCCAAAAGTCAGTCATTACCTTCAACGAGAGCTAAATGAGTCCATAATAGATATCTGTCACTTGGCAAAAGCTTTGAAAAACACAATTTAACAGAAAGAAAATAGATCACCAAACTATGAGAATTGTGCTGTATTTATCTGGATCTGGTGCTCTTATAGAAATAGAACAATGTCCTCACACAATAAATTATGAGGAGGGTTTTATTCTGTTTCTTGCAGTTTGGGGGGAGTTGCTTTTTATTTCCTAGGAGGATTAATATCATACAATTTCAAACAGGTTGTGTTTCGCTAATTAAAGTTCTGACAGTCTCTTTGTCACCTTCCTTCTCCCCTTCCTGCTTCTGTCTTTCTATAAACTTTGCTATTGGGATTTAAGATTTCTGTAACCAAATAGTAACTTTGGATTGAGTTTACTTTCAGTATTTAACTGTATCTAGCTGAAATGAAATTACCTTTTTTGATAGCAGCCCACTGTGTCCTCTGGGATGGCGCAGTGTTTTGAATCTGTGACTCAAATGGAGTGGATAATGCATCAATATTTTGACTGTTACAAAAACACAGACTGGTTGGGGTTGGCAGCAAACTCTGAAAGTCATCTGGTCCAATCCCCTGCTCAAGCAGGACAATCTACAGCCAGCTGCCCATGGCCATGTCCAGAGATCTTCTGAATATCTCCATGGCTGGAGACTCCATAATGCCATTGGGCTACCTGTACCAGTACTCCATCACTCTAAAGAGACAGTGTTTGCTTGTTCAGAGGAATTCTCCCATTTTCCAGTTTGTGGCCACTGTCTCCTGCCTTTTCACTTGAGAACCACAGGAAAGAGCCTGGCCCTGTCTTCTTTGCATCTTTCCTTCAGGAATTTCTGCACATTGGCATGATCTCCCTTAGCCTTTTCTGCTCCAGACTGAACAGTCTCAGTCTTTCCTCGTAGCAAGATGCTCCAGTTCCTCAATCACCATAGTGATTTCTTGTGGTTTATAACCAGCTGGAAATTAAGCTCCAAGCAGCCTCTTCCTTTCCCCCCATCCTCTCCAATGAGAAAGGAACAAAAGGCAGAAATTATTGATTGGGATAACAATTTCCTAGAAAAAAAGCATTGAGATAAGGAACAATAATAGTACCAGCAACAATACTGATAACATAAAAGAGGGTAATTGCTTGTGGAAATCATACTGACCAGATATTACTGGGGTCAGAGACACACAGCTTCCCAAGACAAAGAGGGAAATGCCAGGCATTGTCATGCCAGCATTTATTTCCTTCGAGCCACATTTCCCCTGAGCCCAAGGCAACAAAACAAAATGACAGAGAAACCCTTCAAGTAGGACCAGCCACACCACAGCACCACACCACCCTGTTCACTACTTTGCTCCCCCAGAAAAAAAGAAAAATTGTCATTTTCATTCCTAAGGAAGTATCCCTTGTGTGGTGTATCATTTCAGTGAGCTCATCAGCCTATATTGGCCGGAGCTGGTGGTTCTACAATGTCATATCTAGAATGACAATGAATATTAATTTTTATTACTGTAATTAGTACTTTCTTTGGAGGAAACAACTTCAAGCTGAATGTTTTGCCATGCAAAGAGTTAAATTAATCATGCTTTCTGTCTTTCCTCTTTGAATTAGAGTAAAATTAGTCAAGTGGGACCCTTCAGAAAGGGACACCAAAGGGCCTCTAATGTTTATTGCTCCCATTGAAATGAACTGAATTAAAGCATCCTAATGTTTATTGCTCCCTTTGAAATGAATACAATTAACAGAGACAGCACACCTGGTGGTATTATCATGCCTGGTTCACCTACCCCAGACAACACATTACCTAATGCTAAACCGACTCACTTCGAAGTGAGTCACACATTTCTTACTGAAATTATTCCAAAATTTCTTTACTTGCTTTTCATATATCCAGACAAATAATTTTACTATATTCCATGCATATGCATGTGCTTCAGCTTCAAAATCTAACACAGTTTGTTGTATTATTGTTCCTAATGAGAATGAAATAAAACCCAACAGAGACCTGACCCAGAACCTTTCACTTCCCCTTAACTGTCAGTTTGACTTTCTGTAACACTGTGATCAACTGAATCCTAAGTGGGAGTTGACACTGTCTCAACTTTCTGCAAATGCAGGTAAAATGGAATGTGAACTGCCTGAAATTCAAAGCTGATGTAACCTGGTTCTGCATCATTACACATAATTGGTATCTTCAGCTTTGTACTGTTGCAATTTCATTTCTTTAATAGCATAGACTTTGATAAGAATCGTGTTGTGGTCCTTATTTTTTTGTCATTTTGGGTGAGGGTTTTTTCTATTTTCCCTTTCTGATATTACAGCTAACTTCTTGCACAATGCAAAGTTCATTTCTTAAAGAAATCCTGTCATTGGTCTTTAATAGCAGGTTAATGGGCTGTGAAATCTCAAATTTTCAAGACTGATTTTGTTACAGGAAGAAGTGCTCCTTATTTCTTTTCTCTGGACAGAAAATATCTCATCCTTTAAAATACCTTAATACTCAGCACATGAGAGGAACTGTATCACAAATCATATCTAACAACAAGATTTTCTTTATTTTCTTCTGATATCAACAGCATTTTGGAAGAACTGCTGCCTCAGGTAGCATGTGCTATTCCTCTGTGAATCAATAAAACTTTCTGCCATAGACTACAGGATATGCCTGCTGTAAACTTACAAATATTAGAAAGGATTCACACACAACGCATCATCTATAAGTCTGTATTTTAAACCACTGTCATCTGCTGCATGATTTCTTTCATGATTTGACGTATTTCTCTCTGTATTTGCCACTCTGGTCTGGACTTTTCATTATGCATCCTCATTATGTATGATACATGTGTGTACATGAGCAGGACATACACCCATACATACATACATACATACAAACAGAGGTGTGTATTTATATATACATACAAATACACAGATGTGCATATAATGCCTATATAAGCATATTTATATAGTGGAGCTCTAAGTGAGAAAATAAAAAAGATGGTGAATGAGGAGAACATTCCCCCTAATTTTAAAGACATACAGACTCTGGCCATTTATAACAGTGTGACACTGCATGCAGAGAACTTCAGAAACATTTTAATGAATCATAAAGTGATTTTTCAAAATAAATGATATACAAAGTTTGCAGAACTTCAGCATGATTCCTTAAGGAAATGTTAAGATGGCAGTTTAGGAAAAAAACACAGAAGAATTTGCACAGCTAATTAATATCTGCATATTCAGTTGTTAGTCTTAGAAAGCAGATTGCTTACTTTTTTTCTTAAAATTGGTGAGGTAACATCATTCAGTCTCTTCCATGTTACTTTTTACTGATGTAATATCAAGGTAGTCTATTCAAATTAGAGTAATATCTAAACATAAATATATGCATGTCAGCATGCTTTTCCAAAACACATTTCATTTAGACCGAACTTCATTTTTTTTATACAATATCTCTGTACCAAATGTGCCCAAAAGACTTCAAACAAAACATGGCAATATTTGAAAGCAAAGTGACAACTGTAAAAAAAAATTTAAAAATCAAAATAATATTTAACAAGTGCTCCCTTCCCCAATCCCTGTGTCTGTCTGCACCAAAACCAGAAGGTCACTATTTCAGGGATATAATAAAAATTCTCTTTAAAGACAGAATCTCTTTTAAAGGCTATTTGTCTGTTAAATATCACTGCATCCCCTGAACCTACTCCACAAAGTCAGTGATTCTGGACAAATCAAAAAGAAAGGTTCTTGCCTTTCCCTACCCAGCTCACTCCTCTGTTCATATAGAGCACATCCCTGCCTACTTTTCTGTCACCATACTCTAAATGGCCAGCAATGCTTAACTGGGAATGCAGTTTTTCTCGAGTTCTGGAGCAGGCATTTAGTTAGGTTCAAAACTTCCTGCATGAGTCCAGGTTCAAGAGTGAAGCCATGCAGTCAGTCACAGTGTCACTGTCAGTGGTTATGCTTTAGGGGACACAGAAATGCTATGTTAACAACAGTCATAAGCTCAGAAGATGAAATAAATTCAACATATTTTGCCCTGGCTTTCTAATTTTGAATCTTTAAGGTGCAACACAGGCCTTCTGGTCTTCAGGTTCTGCTCTGCAGCCTCAAGGTCAGAAAGATATTTCAGAGGGTTATGACCTAAGAAATTATCTGCAGAGGAAATGTTTTTATCAAATGATTAAAAATGTAAAGCAGTGAGAAATGTCAACTTATCTTTGAATCATAAGTAATTTTTGTTTTCACACTATTTGTAAGTAAATTTCAAACAACTGTCCATAGTTTTTTTCTCATCAGAAACCTTTTTTTTAAAGGCCTAATACATAGAATAGAAACTATTTAACAAAAATAATTGAAGGACAGATATTCACCATCCCTTAGAAAAAATAACCTGAGCTCTATTTCAGCTTCAAATGCATCCATCATATTTCAAGTGCTAATTGACATATTTAAAATATTATATTTTGCATAAATGTTTACTAAAAATAGCATTGAATAAGTATTTATTAGTGGCAATTAGGCACTAATATTAAAAATATCATTAAGGTATCAAAAAAATGTGAAGACTTGCCATTCTTTAATATACCTGCTTTCATGAAAGAAGATTATTCACCTCATCCATTTTGGAAATGTTAGAACTTCACCAAGTTACATACCAGAGATGAGAATCCTCTCTACGCCTGCTTAAGGCTCATGAATTCACTGCCATTCACTTTCATTAGGTGTAGGATGAAAAATCTTCGGAAATTGTCAATATTTATACATTTATATTTAGATGTTCTGGCATTTCTTGCATGACAGTGAGATCAATTCAAGAGAGAGAAACGAAAGTGTTGACATTTTTCTCTTGGAAAGTTTTCTACTGACATTAATTAAGATTTCTTAAACTCAAAAACTTTGATAACATTAAATACTGAACTCAATATTTTCATTCAAGAAGTTTTAGAGCAAGGAAATATAAAGACACTTTTACTTCAGCTATTTGACATCTATCACTAGAAGTAAGACGTCCTAAGAAAGAACTGTCTTCTTTACTAGCATCTTTTTTTTCAGCAAATATTTTTTTAGTTCTTCAGATTTAGTAGATGTCAAATTACAATTCTCCCTGCAGGCCTTAAAGTATTCTTCCCTAAATATTCACGAGTGCAATTGTCTTCTGGAAACCCTGTTCATAATGTTTATCCAAACTAATTTTAGTATTCTAATTTAATAGGTGCTGCAGAGTCAAGATTAGCTCAGGTGTTCTGAGTCCTCTCTAGACTCAGCTCTTTCCTGTTAATGATTACAGGTTTATAAGCCTATATAGAATAAGCACATAGAGTAAACAGACAGCCATCTGTGCAGAACATACGCATGCTCCCCAATATGATGAATATGTTACTGTTCTAGGTGCCATAGAGATGTCAACTCAAATACTGGACAGTGTTACAGCCCAAGTGATGTGCCTATAGCAAGAGCAAGGAATAGATCTATGCCTGAGGACTGTCACTAGGGTTCACTGACTTTTTTATCAGCAGTACAAATTGCTATTTTGCATAATTTGTTCTTAAAAATGTTATGTGAATGTATCAGAGAGCACCTAGAAAGCTAGAGTTTTCCGAGGACTAAAAATCTAGTGAGGAAATATAATGGGAGTGTTTCCCATTTGACAGCATTTTAGAATCTTAAACTGATGCCAAAATCTTCTAATTAGCAGGTTTTAAAATGGATAAATTCATGGAAAAGAATTAAATGTAGTGAGAAAAGGAGTTAGGGTTTAACATAGAGAAATAAATATTTAGTTTCAGTTAACTAAAGCAGGGAGCTAAGGAAATGCAATCTGATAGCAAAGGAGGTACAAAGAACAGCACATAGGAGAGGATGATGTGAGAATTTAAAATAGGTCCATAAAGCTGACAGAGGAAGATGAGATGTGTCAATACAACTGAGGCCTTCTGGAATCAATAAGATGGGAAACAAGGCTAAAAGACAAATAAGTAGAGGTGTGGAAAGTTGAGGGGCAAACTACCTTGCAAACCAAGACACAAGCAAACACAGAAATAACAGAAATTAACTAGAACATCTAGACCCTTTGGATATCCACTTCTGAAGATTAAAAAAGTTTGGTTTGACAATAGTAAGTGTCTGACATTACGGAGATAATATTTTGGACAGAAAGCAAGTTAGGTGATACAAAACTGAAGGAGGCATATTGAAAGATTTTTGCAACCAGAGCAAGAGAAAAGTGCGGGGGGAAACGAAAAAAAAAGACAGTACAAGTTTCTTTAGCCTTCTAGAGAATAATGCATAAAGAAGGGAAGAATTACCAACACAAAAACTGTTTGTAGTATATTAATTTTTCTCCTTTTAAACTGGGAATAAGGCATGATGGTGAATAATTTAGTCAGAAAAAAACATGAGAACCTGATCACTACAGAAAACATGCTAACATACAATGGCACATTGTGTAGAATGTTTGTGCTGCTATAATAAATAAAGGGTTCTAGAGAGAGATTAAGAAACACAGGTATGAATGGAGCAGTGGAGCAAAAGGTGGAAGAGTGGGAGGTGAAGAAAAATTAACAGGGAAGAATGCAGGTAGTGTGGTGGAGATGTGGGAAATGTTAATTTTATGGGAGTTATTACAGGAATAGAAAGATGCAATGATATAAATATTTTTCAAATTAATTAAAAATTCAAGATAATTTAAATTTTTAAAATTAAAAAAAATAAATTAAAGATTAAATTCAGATATAAATCTTCAGCACTGGGAAAGGCAGAGAAAAAGAAGGGTAATCTGTCTGATAAGCAGAGCAGAAGAAGAGTGGGAAAGAGAAATTAAAAGTGTAAAAGTATACTATGTGGGGGTCTTGAATTCATGAAGGAAAGGGAGGGAGATAGAAACCAATTCCTTTAATAAGGATAAAGTTACATGTCTAATCCAAATGAGCCATGAATCCATTTGCTTAATGGAAAAATGTGTCTGCAAAGTCTTCATTGAAGCAGGTCATGAATAATCAATGTATTATGTACATGTTTCCATTAGTAAAGACTGATGATCTACAATGTGCTGGAAGTGTGGATCACTGATGTCTTGTCCAAGTAATTATTGCCAGAAAAGACACATGTGAGTGATAGAAATATATGTATAAATGAAATACATTAGTAAAACAGAAATCACAGTGCTTTTCTCCTACCCTGGTTTGGTGCTAAGTGTGAGAATCAACAAAAAACAGACAGCAAAGGACTTTCAGTGAAACATTCAGTTGTGTTTATTTGAAGCCCTCTGCTTTCTCTTCTTCGATCCCTAGAATCAGATGGATTGCAAGAATATCAGGGAAACACTGGAGGAGTGGTTTTATTAATCTAGTCCTCTCCTCAGAGGATCAGAACAACCCATGGATTAGGAGGATTAATTTAGTCAGTGCAGAGAAAGTCACAATCTCTGTTTTGAAAAAAACATCTATAGAGTATAGTGTCAGATAGCTTATGCAGTAAAAAATGGTACTGTTGATTTCACCATACTGTGTTACAAAGTTCTATTTTTTTCACACCCATTAAAATTTACTGTACTGAATTCAGAGCACTTGATGGCCTATGACAATTGCATTTGTTCTCTATCCCTTAGGAATTTTATAATTGCATGAAAATTAGGAGAACGTATAAATAACTCTAATAAATTGTAAGGCTTTTTTACACAAATCCTGTACTTGTAACCATGGTTTTCCAGCAAGGAAATTAATGGGAGGGTTTTTTTAGTCTTCTTGGGGAAGCAAATTTATATTGGGCTAGTCCTGCAGAGCTCACAACTCCTCCTAAGGCCCAGATCAGAAATGAGTGTGTGATCTCACTCTAAGGACATACATGAGTGCAGGGAATCAGTTTCATCCTGGGAATAACTGTTCAGCCACATTATCTTCCTACATCTGGAGCATCATCAGAGGAAACCATGAATAGCACAGGATTTGCAACCAGATTGTGGCAACAGATGATCTACTGCTCCTGCCTCCAGCCTGCTGCAGAATTCCAGCTGATCCAAAATATTTAGGAAATCCCCAGTACAGATGGGTTCCAGTAGCAACTGGAGGTCTTCATAAATGCTTCACATTTGTTTAATCCTGCATGGATGGCAAAGTCCATTGCTCCATTCAACTCAAGTAGTAACATTTTATTGGCATGACAAAATCTGCCAAAGTATAAATGAAGGAGACAACATCCTCAGGGGGTCTGCACAAGATAAAAAGGACCTGTACTCTGTGTCTCTATTACTTTCAGAGAGTTCAAGGAGGGTAGTAGTTATTTAGCCCAGTTTAGTGATAATAATTTGAAAATTACTTCTTCAGGAAGATGTAGCATCACATTCTTTTAAGTTCCCAGATGCTAAATATAGTTCAATGATTCTTTCTGTGTGTGTATCCCACCAGCCTTAATTTTATTTTTCTCTTTGAAAACAAAAATATACAAGGATCTTAATTACATAAATCTTCTAACTTATGCAAGCAAGGATCATTAAGGAATGAATACGTGTTATTTATCTTGTTTTTCCTAGTAGGTTAAGGCAGTGGAGCGCCAAGAATTTTACTAACCAAAGAATTTGGGCCATGTATTTCAAAAAGTGAAAGAAAGGCTTTTCTTGTCTCTGTGAATATCAGACTATCAAAAATGTCAAAATGTCAAAAATGTACTTAACAATTATGAGATGTGAAAATATACCTCAATCTTTTTGTTTTCTGTTTTTGTTTTAATGTTTTATGACAGAGTATTCATACATTTTGCTACAACTGAAAAATGCAAACGAAGAAGAGAAGTAGAAAAAGATACTAAAAATAAAGCAATTGTAGTAGTTTGCATTATTATAGATGTCCTCCCTGTGGCTGATAAAATTATTCAGCTAAAAGACCACATGTATATATGAATGTTGGAAATTTTCTCTAAAAAGGAAAAATTAAATAATTTTAGATCTCTCTATCTTTCTTATAAGTCTTTTGAGACTGTTAGTCATTTTCACTGTCAGTCATTCTCACTGTCTGGATCTTTTTTTAATGAATCAATGGCTTCTGGGAACTAGAGAGGTTTCAGTAACTCCAGCAGATTCAGAACAAGCTATTCCACCTGTCTCATGGATTATAATTTTGTTAAAGTCAGAATTTGTGTTAGTGTTCTTCACCTCTTGTTCGTGTCTGGCAGTGTGCCCTCTCTTCCAGCTCTTCCCCACTCAGGTTCATTTAGTTCATAACGCTTGCCTAAGGTGGAAGAACTTGCACCTGCCTTCAGTGGAGTGAAACCTGTCTGAAACAGTCACTTTGAGTTTGAAATCTGTTCCTCAATCTGCTTACAGCAGGATGGAGCCTGGAGCTCTGCATAGATGTCATTAGCAAGCTCTTCATTCCATTTTCCAGGCTGTTAGTGGGAATCCAGTGTTGTTCAGGACCTACTGGACCTAAACAGATATATGTGCTGCATCCTTCTGTTTTAAGAGTCAGCCCTTGATGATCATGCTCTTAATACAGGTCCCTACTGGGTTTCCTGTTTTTGTTATCTAATCCTTGTTTTCACAGTCAGATTGTAAATTGTGTTGTACAGCAGCACCAAAGTCTTACCAAACCCTCTCTATATATATTCACTACTCCTCCTTTATCTTCATGGCCTGTTACCTTCTTCTGCAAGGAAAGTATAGAGGCTTGACATGATTTAGTCTTGAAAGTTTGATTTTGAATGTTGCTTACTGTGTTTTTATGTAGGCGTTTTCCCTTCTCCCTGGCTTCTGAAGAATTAAAATTAAGCTACCTAGGTCTTTTATACCCTTTCCTTTCCTCATCTCAGTCATTAAGGTTAGACTATTTTGCCTTTTATTTTCTTTTCTTCCAGAACCTCATTCTTTGTCCAGGCAGTCTCAGAGTGAATGTCATTGATATTAAAAAGAAAAATTAAAATTTGTTACTTTTCCAATTGCACCCAACATCACCACATTTTTTCAGAGATATTTATAAGTGTGTGCAATTCCTTGCTTGTCTTTTTTCTCCTTCTCTTGCAAGTCCATAGTGTATTTATTCCCTGCAGATCGAATTCTGTCTATAGATTGTAAACCAAAAGTTAGGGCCACTCCTCACTATATTGAGGTTGATTTCAGTTCCACAGGACAGGAAGAGAGGCAAAGGTCAAATGCATACTCTAAAAACGACTCATATACTGAGAGAAATATTTTATTGCTCCAGAATTTCTTTTTTTTTTTTTTTTTTTTTTTTTTAATCATAATTGCTATAATGTAAAATTTTGAGTTATTAATGGCACAGGCAAAACTTCTGTCAAGACTTTAAAAACTTGCTCTTTCTTATATGCTCTTACTTTATTGGGTTGCTAAAAGTCAGCTGTTCAAGATTAAATTTGGACAAACCCTCAAGCCTTAAAATTTGGTGGTTTTCTTTCATTTTGCCCCAACCAGTCAAAGTAGTCCTAATTCAACACAGAGAAGTATAATTTATTTAGCCATGTAAAAACAATTTAGAAAATTTTTCTTCCAATGACACAATCAGTCTTGAAATTTGGACAGCTGTATTTTTGTGATATGAGTATATTTTTTGCCATTCATCTGAAAATATCTCAGATTTACAAATTGATATCTCAGCATTCTCATACGCTCAGTTGATATTCATTTGTTTGTTTTTTTGTTTTTTTTTTTTTTTTCCATTGATTTTTCTCAAATATTTCCTCTTCACTGGAATATGCACAGAACTCTGAGTCCCTGTAGGTGACTGGTCATGTTCTATTGCACATCCTACAAGTGCTCATCTGACTTGATAATTCCTTATAATCACAGGAATATTAGGAAAATCCCTTCTTATTCTAGACTGCCAATATAAAGCACTTTTTATCTCATATTTTTCTTCAAAATCTGAGTAAATGCAAGGTCCTGAAATAATTTTTGCTTAGCAATTCATTTTAGCTGCTATACCTTTTCTACAGGTATGTGTCTATACAGTGGTTCCTTACCCTTTCTTCAGTTTAATCATACCTAGAGATTTTGCACATATTCCTTTTGGATAACTTTGCATTTTTAATTAATCTTCATCTTCATCGCCATCTTCTTTAGATCAAGAGCAATAACTGATCAAGAACTATAACTAATCAAACAGCTACTTTTCATTGTGTCTCTTCAAAGACCACGAAAGAAGTCAAAGTTTTAGTTTAGCTGTGAAAAGCCATAGCCCAGGTTAGACTGCAACTAGCTGTCTCACTCTCTGAGGTGCAAACTAGAAAAAAAAATGAAGCAAATATTTTAATCTGATAGAGAAAGGCATATAGAAGTGAGATGGTAAAAGTATTTATTGGATCTATTTAACATAAACAAAAATTTCACTTAACAATGGTAGACCTTACTCCCAAAAAGCTTCACTTTTGGAGGGGTCAGAGTAAGAACCAGTATCAAACAGCTTCAACTGTGAGATCCTTATTTTTTTGAATGTTCCTCAGATTTGAGGTATTTTGTTGTATTTCTAATAATGTCATCATTTATTATTAAAATTTTGAAGGCATGGTAAGGTTGTGCAATGCTTTGAAGGACCATTAATAGCTGGGAATTCTTTTCCAGCACTTTAGAATTCTTTAGACCTAACTAGCACATTTCATGCAGCCAAACGTGTTAGTGATAAAATATAGTCAGGACCCAAATGAATAAATGAATAATTGCTTTTGCAGAATAAAAGTAGTTTCTGACTCTGCAGACATTGGCTTTGATAAATACAGCTGCCACCTAGGATAAAGCTGATATTGCCTTTCAATGTGTGGCCTTATTAAATAGAGATCTTGCTACAGGTCTTACTATAGCATGTGGGACATATTTGATTAGTTACCAGAATCACTCAGGGTGCATTGGTTTTCATTTCTTTAGAGGTGTGGGCTGGGAGCTATTTTTTTCACAATAACTGACTGATTTCAAATTTCTATTTGACATACATTGTTCATTAACATTTCATATCTTCATTGATAAGGGAGATAAATACCTCCCTGGTCTAGTAATTGCCTATAGAGTTTAATGCCTTCAGATGAAAGAATCCAATACTCCTAGCAGATTAGAAGCTCTTTTAAAGATTTGGGATTAGTAGGGCTCCATAAATGATCTGAACCTAAGGTTAGTTCTACAAAGGGGCTTCATGCTAGTCTCTGCAATGTAACCCTCTGGGTTTCTGGCACTGAAGGTTGCATTCAGACTCTGGATTAGATGCTTTTGTTACTTTAGGGATGTGTGAAGAAAGTTTGGTGCTTTACCCTAGAAATCATAAGAACCAGAACAGGGAGCTAAAAAGCTCCTGAAAGCTGGCAAGTGCAAAAGGCTGTAAATGAGTGCCTGGTTGCACTACCCAAGGCAAAGGAGAACTTTCTGGATGACTTTGCTGGCCCTAGCCCAAAACCTTCCCCAGCAGACTTCCTTCCTCACTTCTTTTACAGTTGGGGAAGTAGAATGTAGTAGAAGTTGGGGAAGTAGTGACTGCTCCTTTTGTACTATTAACAACTAGATAGCAGCCACAAATACCCTGAACAGAGGAGGCCTGATTTTGATGTCTCACTCTGCTCATGAATTTCCAAACATGCTTTCTCCATCTTCCTGAAAATTGTTCCAGTTAGACCATTTGACTCAAATGGCTTATGAAGGCACTACATTCTGTGTACTACATGACCTAGTGAAGAATACAGGAGTGGTCAGTGCACATCTCACAGGGCTAAGACAGCTGGATAATAGCTGAGGTCCAACTACCTACCAGAATAGGTGAAACTACCAGCAAATTTGGCCATAAATATTTGGCTGTTATGGGGAAGGTTACAAGAACATCAGCTACCACAGTAATTACCTTATCAACAAAAGGGAATGCTATCTCTTGTTTAGCAAAGAGAAAGCCAACTATTTTGCTGTTCTATTTATATGCCTGTTTTCCTTTCTTTTTTTCACTCTCTTCAACACCTTACTGTTTCATTAAGCCAGTTGATTCATCATTTGAGAGTGGAGAAGTATAGCTCAGTGAGCACCCAGACAGTTTAATTTAATTTTCTCAGGTTTTTAGATGGGGGCTCAATTTGATGTGACCCCTAGAAATTGAACCCAGCCCTTGCTGTTGCTAATCAAATCCTGGCAGTCTGTTACATCAGTTAAAAGAATTCCAAATTGTAGTATCACATTAGTTTGTTAGAAAAGTTTATTTTGTTAGAGCTGACATGATAATGAACCTTCCCTTTATCCATTTCAGCAGATAGAAAATTTGATCTTGGATATAAACAACTCTGTAGTGAGGAGCAAAAAAAATTGCTCTACTTCTTTATTTACTTATAACAAAGTAGTTTCAGTACAATAAGGACAAAACTTGGAACATCTGACTTTTAGACTTTAGGGGTTTGTCTGTCCTTTCTAGTTTTGGGGTGTTTTTTGTTGATTTATTTTGTTTATTTAGTACTATTTTGCCCTTGAAAAGTTAGATTTTTTTTTTTTTCTCTTATCCAGGTATGGTTATCAATTCCTGTGTGGAAAAGCATTCAGTTCAATCATTTGGATAAAAAGATGATAAGTTTTCCCTTATGACTTTGTCTAAGTATTCTGCTGCATTCATTAGAGTATACATAATTTTGACTCCAACAATTGCAAAGTCAAGATTTTATAGGAAACTAAGGTTCAGGTCTCTAGTAAGGAAGAATTTGTGCTGAAAATGAATACAAGTTGATATCCAATTAAAGAGATGTACACTTCAAACAGAGATAAAATTTACACTCAAATGCATATATTTAACCCATGAAAGTGATATTTCACAAAATCACAGACATTATTTAGGCTATAGATGAGAGTTTATCATAAAATATTTCTTGAAATATTTGTTATTGATTTTAATGATATTTAGCTTTGTGGACAAAGTCAATATAACATCAATTAATCAGCAAGTAGAAGTCTGGGAAAGTAAAAATTTTGCCCTGCCTTTCCAACTGGTTGTTTGCTCTTGCACCTTTTCTCAACTGGCAAAATGTACTTTAAGGATTTCATTTTTCTCTGAACTGTGAATCTGCTGCCCAAGGCAAGAACCAACAAATGCATGGTCAAATCCAGTCTAGGAAGTCTCATTTTCTTTGATAGTGGCAACTTTGATCTGCCCAAGAAACCTATTTGGGGAAATGTTCCATGCAATTCTCACTGCTGCTTAAATTGATTAAGCCAAAAATAGAAACAGAAAAATCCTTTGCATTTTCGAGATACTCAGGGTGAGAGAGAAATATACACTTGCAGCCCAGAAGGCCAAACATATCCTGGGCTACTTCAAAAGAGGCTTTGCCAGCAGGTCAAAGGGGGGTGATTTCAAAGGGGGATGATTTCAAAGGGGGATGTTCTCAAGAGAGCCCAGCTGTAGTGCTGCATCCAGGTCTGGGGTCCTCAGCACAAGGACAGTGATCTGCTGGAGCATGTCCAGAGAGGGTCACAAAGGTGAGCACCTCTCCTATGAACACAGGCTCAGAGCTGGAGCTGCTCAATCTGGAGAAAAGAAGGCTCCAGGGTTACTTTATAATACCTAAAGGGGTCCTATAAGGAGGCTGGAGAGGGGATTTTAATGAGAGACTTTTGACAAGGGTCTGTGGTGATAGAACAAAGGGGATTAAATGGAAAATAGTAGGTTTAGACTATGTTTTAGGAAGAAATTCTTCTGGGAGGTGGGCTGCATTGGAACTTGTCACAAACAAACATACACACATGCACACATGAGTGTGACTGCCTTTTCCCAGCCAAAGCTGATAGTTTGCTATGTACTTCTCTCCCACACTGCTCTCCTACTGGAGTCTGTGTTTGATTTAGTGCCAGCAAGGCAGAAGGTGAGAGACATGCACATTGGCAGGCCCCAATACTCCCTGCAGTCTGCTGGTATTGAGCTATTTGCAGCCTCCTCTGCCTTTCTCACTTCCAGTTCGATGGTTAGCAACCTATTCTATAACATCTATCATCTGAGAACAAACCATTTCACTTTATACACTGTTTTGGGTCATGAGAGAAGCCTCACATCAAACCTTCCAAGGGAGGTGGTAACTTTCTTTCTCCAGGGACAGGAGAGCTCACTGTCTAAGGTTCTAGATAACACAACTCAGGAGCTTGCTTGAGTCAGGTGCTGTGACAGTCATGTAGTACATTTTTGACTTCTCCTGAGAATTCCAAGTATTTTTTAAAAAAGAGAACAGAAAAATAGGTTTCTTCTAGAGAAAATTGCACGTCTCCTCCTTCTTACCACATTTTTAAAACCACGTCTTTGTACACAAATTCTGACAGGAGGGTACCCAAACCACTCCATGGTTAATCATGTGTGTAGAATGCTACACCTTTATTAATTCCTTTTTTATATTGCATGTTTATTTTAAAACCTGGAAAATATACTAAAGTCATTCTATGACAGCACAGTGAGATATATAGTTTGTGCAGCCTCATTTTTCAATCAATGAGAATTAAGACTAGAACTCTCAACCTGTTTAAAATGCATAGAAATTGTGAATACCTTGTTTCTAGGCTGATGCTGTGCTTTAATGTCCATGCAACATATATTCAACAAAGTGTTTTAGTTCTCAGATCAAATTATATGGATGAGATTGGAGCTCAATTGCCCTTGTGTCATAAGACAAACACAGGACTATTTTTCACAGCTCTCTAAAAAAGACTCTATGTGAATAACAAATCAGCTGCACAAAGACAATCAGCTACTGAATTTATCAGAAATTTTAAAATCCAAAAAATAATTAAATTTTAGACCCTATAATGTTGAGAAAGGGCTACTAATGTCATAAAGGAATGGAAAAATAATTTAACTTGCACTGGTAGAATGCATTTTTATGTTCAGAGTTCCTTTGTTTCTCTAGGAAATTACAGTATATCATTTTCAGCCAATAGAATAGCCCAGTGTTTCATCAATGGGATGCATATATTGAAACAGCATCCATATATCATTAGTAATTTTATATAAATAATTATATATTCCCAAATCCATCTTGATGCTTACAGTTTTTAAGCATCTCTATTTGCTAGAAAAATTTGGAACAATGTTTTGGATTCTTTTACTTTTTTTTTAAGTAGGAATTTATGTCTGAAATAGCTTCATGGTATTGCACTGATGCTTGTATTGAAATACATAATCCGCAATTTCTGGACATAAATGCTAGTAGAATTTCATTTAAGTAAATATTGGTTGTTTATTGCACAGAGTAGATTCTATCTTTCATTGTGAAAATAGAAAATTTTCAGTTAGTATCTGATAAGAATAAAAAAAGGTCTATTAATTTTGAAGTCATTATTATTTTAAAGAAAACATTCAAGTCAGGCCAAATTTTCAAAGCTCCACTGACTGCAAGAATATCACCTGATCTCTACTAGCTATGACTCCTTCAGGAAATGCACATTTTTTAAAATGGACATAATACAGAGATGTAGCACACGGCAATATTTACGTGCTTAACTTCCAGTTTTCAGAGCTACTTTAATGTGATTCAAGCCTATATAAACCTGAGCTATCAAATGGCTTCATGTATTGACTTTGTGTGTTGCAAAGGGCTAAATCTGCTGGGATATGGCACTGTTTCAAACCAATCTTGCCTAACTATTATCCAATTTGTAGATTTACATTGGCTGGTCTTGACATTTCCACCAGGCTTCAGAGAGAAGGTTTTCAGAGCTCAGTTTGAATTTCTAAAATTATTTCTTAGAATGTAATACAAATTAATTATTTTCTCTCTCATGCAATCTAAGGCCTTTGTGTGAAGCAATTTTCTTGACATAAAAGAAACATAGGAAGAAACAGGCAACTCTATTTGAATTGACAGTGATGACACAATGTGCTTCCTGGTTCCTTCAGGGGTTTGATAAGACTGCTTCAGAAGAACAGAAAATTTGTCAGACTAACTAGCCATCTTCTCAATATCCATATTATTTCTGAGAGTAGGCAAAAATAGACCCTTAGGAATGAATATTCAAACCTTACGAGGATTATAGTGAATGTCCTCCAGAATTTTCTGTCTGCCTCCAGGAAATTCAGTACTTCAGGATTTCTTCAGCTGGAGAGAAAATAGTCTGCATCTCATGAGAATATAATGTTGCAACCTGCCTCTGAGGCAGGGCAAGTGACATTCCTGTTAATAAATCCCTTGGGGTGAATTAGAGTGAAATGACACTGAATGACTCGTGTGTGTGTGAGGCAGATTTATTTTAAAAGTACTAAATTGCAACAGAAAGGAGATACATGACCATTTTGGCTCTTTTCTATAAAACTGCAAAAATAATAAAGAAAATTAATAAGAAAAGTAATGAAAGAGATGGAAGAAACAAGAGAGGATAGTGGAAAGATATCAACACCCATGGATAGGGAACAAGACTTAATCATTGCAATTTTGATGTCTGTGGTTGAAGTAATGGTCACAGTCCTGATCCATTGCAGGTGGGAACCAAAACAGATGCTCCTCAGGTTATATACATTCCAATTAGCATGGAAACACCTAAATCCCCCCCACCCCAGAGAGGGAATTCTTCATATCAAATACAACAAAGTGAGGCATGCATAGTTTTCTGCTAGAGAGTTCCCAGTTAGAGTGACAGGGTGCTTTTGTGGCTCTGGGGTTATGGCCACTGTTTGTCCCTGCTTCTTGCAGTGGTGCAGCTGTGTCTTATGATGACAAGGAGGAGTTGACATAAAAAAAAAAGTAAGATCTGCTTTTTACTGGCTATTCCCCTTGGCTGGTTTGAAAGACAACATTTTTCCAAATGTTCTGGATACAATCAACCAGAGACCAACATAGATTGACTGTGGTTAGGTTGCTACACAAGATTTTGTTTTCTGAGGAGCTTGTTTTTGCATCCACGTGACCTATAATAAAATTTTTTGCAGTTGAGCTACATTGCGTGTGAAGGATTAGGTATCACATTTTGTTTAGTAGGTCACCTTACTTTGTCTACAAGGTTGTATCACCACAAGCAACTCTATTACAACATTCTTCTAGTTCCTTAGGCTGAGTACTCTGCATATATTTGATCCTCTCTCTCAAGGAAACAAGTCTGTGAGTTTGGTTTCTCTGGTCACCTTCCACTGATCCCTCTCCATTTCTTCCATATTTCTCAGCTGTGGGGGATCAGAAGTATTCAGTGTGCAGGATATGGAAAAACTCTAGGTTTATACAATTAATGATATTTTATAGTTTGTTCCTTACTCCTTTCCCAGTAGCTCCTAACAATTTTCTTTCTCTCACTAGGGCTGAAAATTGAGCTAACATTTCTATAGAACAGTCTCGTTCTAAAGTTCACGAGGTATGCAGAATTTATGATTGTTTGTTCCCACGTTCATCAACTTAAATCTGTCTACATTGAATTTTATTTACTGTTTCCTGTTTACCTTCTATTACTTCTATGATGATACCAGTGATGTTTCTCTGTAGAGTCTAGTTAATAGTCTCAGCTGTTCAAGGTAGAAATGCAGTTGCTAAGGAGAATGATAGCATAAAATGTAGACTGCTATATAATAAACTTGACGTCTCATAAACATGTCTGATTTTATTAAATAAAAATAGACAATATATACACATATCTGACCTGTTGATTATTTTACTATTCCTCTGGCCTCCTGCTTCTATTTCTTTTCAATATCCAGAAATATCACAAGTGCAAAATAAAGGTATAAAAGTGATGTTTCATGTTTCAAATTAATTTAAGTCTGGGAAATAGGTGTTCTTCATAACACTACCAGTCTTGGACATTTATTCTACAGTTTCATAGATTTACTGAGAAGTTACATCTGGGTTAATTTTTCCTGTGTGTGAAATCTCATTTCTCTGGCTCAGAGCTTATGTGTAGAGATTATCAAATGTCAAATGCAAATGTAAAATGGATCCACGCTGTACAAAATAGTCTTTTAGAGATATTGAGCTGACTATTCCCTTTAAATGTTAATGAAACTGTGGTAATTACTGAAATACCAAACCAGCCTAAGAGCTGGAGATCACAGCTGTAGCCCGTTGCTAATAAATTACTGGCACATGCACTGTCTTGGCAGAAAGAGTTGTACATGAACTTATTCAGCATGCCTCCTTTTAAAGTAAGGTATGGAGACAGAGTCCAAAGAGCACAGCCAGAGAACTGAGGGACCTTTTTGTTTTACTAAAGAAGTATAAATCTTACCCCCAACCAGGCTGCCCATCTTCCCATCTGTGTGTCTCCCTCCCTCCTTTTTTTCACAAAGACATAGAAGCAGAAAAATACAGTAAAATAAAGCAAGCATCTCTAAAACTTTTTCTTTTAAATAAAGGTCCACTTAATTCACTTATTATATTCTAATCTAAAATTTTTGGTTATGCTTTCTTTTTCTTAGTTTTTCTTTTTCTTTCTTTTTTTTTTTTTCTTTTTAACAGGAAAATTAACTGTGTAGAAAAGTAGACAGGCAGAATGGAAGGAAAGTTGAATAATGGAGAAAAGGGTGGTACTTCTGCATTTTTTTCTGTGATATTTTTTCAGCCAGCAAGCCTGTAGCACAGATGCAGTGAAAAGGAAAATAGAGTACTTGAATGGGGTAAGTAACCTCAAGACAAAAAATGTCTAAGGGCTATGCAAGCATAACTAGGCAGTAAAGAACCAGTGATATCTATACTAAAGAAGGCTGTTGACACCTTGATTCTTTGATCTGTGAAGTGTGTGACAGCCTTGCAAACGGATAGTTTATTATCTGGGAGGTGAATAGCAAAGTCCTACAGCGTTTCACAGGGTTAATACGTATAAAACAGCCATTTAGACGTGCACCAGGAGCAGAGCGTGGGAGGAGTTTGCTTCAGCATGCAAGGAAGTTGTGCGTGCGCCCGTGCCTATATGTATGTCTACGCGTATGTGCTCGTGCGGAGCGCTGCGCGGTACCCAGCCGGAACATCTGCTGCAACTGGGGACATCCACACCGAAGCTGACCATGGAATAGCCAAATCCTTTCAATTCACCTTCCGATGACACTGAAGGTGGCCTAAGCCGGGCCGGACCGTATTCTTGTTCTCGCGGAGGATGGCTACCGTTGCACTCCATTTAAATTCAGGAATAAGCATCTCATGACGCCATGCTCCACTGCATCGGAACTGTATGAGCAAGGCGGTTCTTGCACAGAGAGGGAGAGACGGAGAGAGGGAGAGACTTCCCAGGCTGAGAAGAAAAAGAGATGTTATCTGGTTTTTATGTCTGTGGGGTGATTTTTTTAAAAGAAATCTGCAGCTCAAAGGTATTGGAGTAATATTTCTGTAAGCCTTGTCTCAACAGCAATAAATTTATCTGTAACAACAGCATAGCCAGATGTTGTTCGTTGTTGTTCTTACAGCGGTCTGTCGTTTCATGGATCACATAGGAAATCCCAATCTTTGTGTTACCTGACATTATATGAGCTTAATCATTTAAGACAAATAACTCATCTTTGAAAGCAGCTTGATTCTTACCTAAGCTTGTTGAAGGGGCAGTATAGCCTCAGGTGCAGACACTTGATTTTTTTCTTTCAGCCATTTTTGAAAGTGTATTTGGCATGCAATCTACTATTGATATGTGGTTAGTCTTTCAGTTGTGTTTTGGTTTTGTTATTTTTTAAGAAGTGTCTTTTAGTTGCAGACAGATAAATGTGAAATTTCAAGGCAGTAAGTACTGATTTTGGGATAGCAAAGTCCTTTGAAAGCATATTGGTATGTGATAAGTATAGACAGGCTACCTGAATTTTTTCATCATCTTTACTCCACATCTATGTAACTGTGGAATAGTCAAAAGAGAGTCATGGAAATATTCAGAAATAAAAGTGACCAGAATGCTGCTCAGATAAAAGAAAATTAGCATTACAAAGCATTAGGGACTTGGTTTCTTCAGATTATATTATTTCCGCAGCAAAAAAACAATAAAGAGTATATTAACATGAACAGTTACAAGTGTATACAAATACGTTTTGGAAAAATACATTTACAATGGAAGTCGGGGAAAAAGATCTTATATCTTGAGTGTATGAAGATAAAATATGAAATACTCAAACTTACATTATTGAAATTAGTGATTAAGAACTGAAAAAAACAAAAAAAATTATAGACCAACAACCTGCTTGCCTGATATGGTAATTAGATAATAAGATACATTGTACTGCAAATCAATTTTCTCATTCAAGTTTAGAAGTACAATATAGCTCTGGCAAAGTAGCATCTTTACGGTCCTATGGATTGACATCACAAAGCCGTAGCCTTCTTTTGAAATCTATGGAACTGTGATAAATCTTCATGGCTCTGTATTCTAAAAGGAAAAAGGATTAAAGAAAGATTTTCAAGAATGGCATATTACCTCCTCTACATTATTTGGAGATGAAAGGATTGCATTATGGTGGACTAGCAGTTATCAGTTTTTCATGGGATTAGTAATTAAATAGAATTTATAGCAATGGGGAAAGATTGTTACGGTTTAGAGATTTAAACAATGAAAAACTTTTTAAACCACTAGAGCTTAAAGATGAAATTATAGCCTATGAGTATAGAATGCATAGAAAATCTTCCTTTAGGATATGTGATTTTTTTAATTGCATCCTTTACTAACAGACAAAACCATAGAAAAATGATCATCCTAATAGAACTATCCTTGTTTCTTGATGAATAATGTCAAATGAGTTTTAAAGGACAGTAACCATTATGCACAGATGCTTATTGAGATTTGTCTGAGTTGCCATTCTCTAAGACGGCAGTCTATGATTATTACTGCTTTTCTTATAGCTCCAGGAATTTTTATTTGTAATCTTACCAAGGAAATTTTGGAAAAGTGTTCTTTGGGTGCTACAGAAGAAATTTAGACCCAACCAGGGACAGAGGCTTTTCGATGCAAAACAGTAAACCCAGCTTTGGGTTGCAAGGACAGGTGGAAGAAAATCTGTGCTGTTTCTTTGATAAAATGGCCAGGGCTGTCAGGGGTTCTCACTTGTTTGTTCTCTTGTTTTTCAAGTGGTCCTGGAAATATTTTGCAATGCAGGCTTTAGGGATCATTCTACCAGGTGACAGAAACTATGTGACTTTTGTGGATGTGAATGTTGATCCTGATTGTGCGTGATCTCGCAATGAGTTGCTCCATGCATTTGGTTTCCAAAATGTAGTTCAGCTATGTATGAGTTCTTCATGTGTTCTTGGACCCCTAGGCTAAACATATTTTTCCTTCTCCAGGTTTACTGGAGGTAAAAATTCACAATGAGGAAATATGTTCATCATCACCAAAAATATTTTAAATCTAGCTTTTCTTCATATTCTTTTCTTTTTTAGCTTGTCAAAAGGACATGTTTAATATGTTCTCAGCAGCCAAAATGGTAATAAATGCTTTAATTAAATTACTCAGACAGGAGTTTTTTATTTTGTTTTGTTTTTCTTTGGTTTTCTTTGGTTTTGTTTTTTTTTTTTCAGCATTCATAATTTAGCTTAATTCTTCTCATTTGGCATAAGGTGTGGATGCCTGGATCTTTCACCTTCCCTTATTTATTGGTGTATCTAAAGCTAAAATTTCAAGCAGAGACAAAGAGTTTTTCACAGTAACCTCAAATCATTTTTCCCCAGCAGAATACACTGGCTCCAATTCCATGGGATACTTTATACCCTCAGAAGTAGGCTAAAGTTAATCCAAGTATGACAGGGCTTGATAAAGCTGCCTCAATGTTGAATTAAAAATCCCTCTTATAAAGTCATTGAAAGTTAACATGAATTTTTATGAGCTCTTTTTGCTCCCGTAGAAAAATAAACTAACAAATATGAAGCAGAATTTAATTACCACATGTAAATATGTATAGAGGTTTAATGATTGCAATGCATTGATTATGCTATGTTTAATTTAACAGCCTATCATAAATATCCCTTACAAAGAGACTTGAAATTAAAAGCACATGACATTAAGAACACTGTTGTCAAAGATCCAACTACAATAATTTTAAGGTATTTTAACTAGTTGTATCAGCTTCCTGCCTCTTTCAGATCCTGGCTTGCAAATAGAGGGTCGTGTAACAAATCATCCTCTCACATAAGGCTGTGCTTCACTGTTTCTTTCCTTCCTAGATTGGTGACATCAGCCTCAGAAAAAGAGATTTACAGGGAGTTCAAAGGATTCCAAATAGGCATGAACAAAATGTCTGAAGAGACTTCAAGGTTTTTGTCAGGCTATGGAAATGAACAGATATTCCTTGATCTAAAAGTAAAGCCCAAACCATCCTCATACACTTTGTATTAATGCTCTGGGATTTTATTATGCTTGTGAACTATCCATACACAGCAGAAGACTGAGGTTTTTATCCAGATAGTCAATTTGTTCCAGTCCACATCTTTATTTCAGCTGAAGAAACCTATTATTAGCTCAAACAGCAACTTTCCCAGTTGAAAACACATGTAACATTTTAGTAATCTAGATTTATGTCAGGTGGGTCATGAACTTTTATTGTATTCCTGTGGTAAATAATATAAACAAGCAGAAAAGCTGTTGACCACTTGTAGTGAACTGGCTCCCCTATTTCAATTTGAAGACAGTTTCAATGAAGCAAAAAGAAAAAGCTTGCATAGAGCTGCAGAAGCCACAACAAATTGATTTTTTCCACTGCTTTTGTTACCCCATGGAATTTCTACAATGTGAGAGCCAAACAGCTCCAGCTGAGATTTTTCCTCGTATTTTAAGGATAAATTATACACTTACAAGAAAATATATTGTACATATCCAAATTCTAAACAATTAACTGGGTAAACACTTTGCTTAAGCGATAAAACAAATATTTTCCTGCTTCTATTTGTTGTTCATTTGTTTGCTGTAGGATTTTGCTATCTTCCAGCTCACTGAGTGGTCAGTTTATATAGAGTTTTCTTTAACAGTTTGCACTTCTTAAAGGATTATCAGTTTCATACCTGAAAGTATTACACAAAAGCTTATAATTAAGGGCACGATTTTTGAAGCTAGGCTAGCAAAAACCTTTTAAACCTCTGGCATCTTCAAGCTTGTGTGTCATACTTCCTTCAATAGCGTGGGCAATATCTCCAATCTAACTTTTCTTCTTGGACCTTCTGAGATTATTGAGAGCTATCTTAGGTGTCTAGATCTCACTTTGCTGTGTGCAGTACAGTCATATTCTCAGGGCATATCTATATTGCAATCAGAAGTGTGTCACCTCCATACATAAGCACACTTGTCGCTTTTCCATGGCTGGCTCAAATGCCATGAGAAATGCTGCAGCATTTCAGAAGTGACTGTGTTTGTTCTCCTGAGCAACTTGGTATTTAAATGATCAGTCCTACCTTTTTTATCTACTATATATATGTGACTCAGAATGGGTGAATTTATGCATAGATTGAACATATATATTGTAGTCACACTTGCACTATTATTATGGTTTTAACTTGAGTTAAACAATCACTAGAAATGCATTTCCAACTGGCAGTTCTTCCCTTCCTAAAATACTGGAGACAAAGTATGAAACACCATCTGCAAGTCTTTTTTTCTCCAGTGACTGTAAGGTGAAAATTATCAGCATAGATGATTAGCTCAGACCAGTTGTGTTACTTTCAGTTAAAGTTTTATATAAAAGTTATGTAAGGTGAATTAGTTTATTTCTTTGAAGAGCTGAGCCTTGAAGGTGCTAACGCTATACAGAAAAACTCTGGTTGCCACTAGACTGATGGGAATAGTCTTGCTTTCATCACCAGTATCCCCAGTAGCTCACTTCCTCAAGCAGAGCCATGATTTGGGTCCATGGATCCCACAAAAAAAAAAAAAAAAAAAAAAAAAAAAAGAGTTTTTTTTTTTTTCCATCTGAATCAGTTTCTTCATTTGGTCATACACTTACTTGTGCTTTTTACAAAGAAAAATAATTGAGTAACCTTAAGAGGATAATGTGTGTTGTGCCTGTTTACAGATGTACAGAAGTATGCTAGAGCAAAGCGCTAGAAATATGCTAGAGCATGATCTCAGCTATCTTTTTGGTGCTCCCTAGTGCTGCAGAAGTGAATGTGCTGTTTGTTGTGAATCCCACTTAATGAGTCTGGCTCTCCTCCACTGAATACTGAGGAAGCTTTAGGGCCCCAAGTCAGGACTGCAAATCCCAAGTCCAATTTGCCAAGAAGGCAAACAGCTTTCATTCACTGCAGGACAGAGCAGCACAATTCAACACACCTTTTCTGAACCTGAGCCCTGCAGCAGTCACCTCTCCTCTGGAGCTGTTGCTGATGCAGGATTGGACACACTTCTTGCTGCTATGCACCCTGAGTGCAGAAAGGCATCAAGGTTGTACAAAGAAATGTATTTGTCTGATCATATACCACCAACTCCAAGCATACATGCACGTGATCCAAAAACTGAACAAAAATTTGATAGAACAGAGGATTCTGCCATAGATTTTTTTTTCCTTGATTTTCTTTCCCCCATTCTGCCCCCAGCTTATGTTTTGAGAGACGTTCCAAAAAATAGAAAATTCTGGACCTTCGCTGGTGTAAGTTTTCATTTCTTGTGTTACACTTTAAACAAATCTGCTTATTTTTATTACTAAAAACTTACTTTGCCTTAGTAAGTCAGGTATGACAGCCACATAGAGCCCCAGCAGCTACTTTTCACTACTTACAAAAGCTATTTTTGAAAGTAACTTGTAATCAGATTAGTGAAGCAGTTTAACAGACTAAGCATATATTGAATAAGTGAGCAGAAATATTTAATCTGGAATGATTTACAGGGAGACCCACATGTAATTTTTTCTTCCAATGCAATATTCCAGAGTCCTAATCTTTGTACTTGCATATGTCAAAATAGCAGAAATCAGTCTTTAATAGAAAGGAACAAAAATCCACATTCTTCCTCGGCATATTCTTACACATGCTTGCAGACACCTTATATGTGTGCATGTTAATGCATGTGTTATGTGTACATGTGGCAATGAATACAAATATTTCTGATGGCAGGTGTTTACAAAGAAAGTTCCTCATATACAGGAGTTATTGATTATATGTATGTTATCATCCATTTGTATGAGCTGTAATGCATGAATCAAAGCACTTTAATCTACAAAGGTATTCCACACAACATGGTTTCGTTGCCATAGCATTTATCATGCAAAGTCTAGACCCAGTTCATTGCTGAATTAAAGAATACATCTCCAAGCAGCTATAAACAGAGCACAAATTCTGTAACATATGCTGTGGCAGAGAATCCATGACAGTATAGCAGCCATTCTCACCCTACCAATCATGGACTTTTTTTTAATGTAAGCAATTGTGTCTTGGATGCAGAGTGTAATCTCTTCTGCCTCTTATGTATATGCATTTTGGAATTTTTGGCTCCTTTTTTCTTTTTAGCTTAATTTAGAGCTTAATTGAAATGGCTTTTTCTATTGCTTCCTCATATTCACAGTAGCTAAATAATGAGCATAATTTTCCTAATTCTCACACACACTGTGTGTTCTCTTTGAGCCAGGATCTGCACTATAATTTTATGGGACCATTAAAATGTTAAAGGACAGTCAGCTCTACTCTGACACTTTTGGTATCAAGAAGACCTGACAAGTGGGATCACAGACTTGATATTGGAAAGTCTGGTTTCAAGATGTCATTCTGCTTCAGATTTCCAGTGTGGACTTTGGCATGGCCACAGAGTATCTAAGCTCTGTGTATGGTGTTCATCTTCTGTAATGATGGTCAGAGATGCACTATGCAATGCCACTGGTGAGAATAGAGTTAAAATCTGTCCTTCCCGAGAACTTACATATAAAAAGACATAGAAGAGAATGAAGGGCAGCAAAGAAAGAGGATGACACTAAGACAATATCTAGGTTTAAATGGTGCATCCTTTTATGCAAATTTTACAAGGAAAATGCAAATATTATGAATCACAGAATCACATAACCACAAGTGTCATTGATTCCAACACCTGGCCTTGCACAACACCATCCCCAGGAATCACATCATGTGCCACCCTCAGCTGTAGAGTAATAAGGTCTCTCCAGATTCCTCCTTTTCTCCCAGCTCCCTCAGCCGCTCCTCACAGGATTTGTGCTTGAGACCTTTCACTAGCTCCATTGCTCTTCTCTGGACATACTCCAGCACATCAATGTCCTTTCTGTAGTGAGGGAAACAGAACTGGATGCAGGACTCAAGGTGCAGCTTCACCAGGGCCAAGAACAGGGGGACAATCCCTGCCCTGGTCCTGCTGCCCATACTATCCTTGAGCCAGTCCAGGATGCCGTTGGCCTTCTTGACTACCTGGGCACACACTGGCTCATGTTCAGCCAGATGTCAATCAGCATCTCCAGATCCTTTTCTGCCTTTTCTGGCAGTTCTGCAGCCACTCTTCCTCCAGACTGTAGTGCTGCAGGGAATTGTCATGAATGAAGTGTGGGACCCAACACTTCACCATATCAAACTCCATGCTGCCAGCCTCATCCCATCAAACTAGCCCGTTCACATCCCTCTGCAGAGCTCTCCTGCCCTCCAGCAGATTTACCCTGCCATCCACCTTAGCATTGTCCTTGAACTTACTGAGTACTAACTTGTACTGATCAAGACAGAAATATGTGTCTGAAGCAGGAGGTTGTTCTTAGGCTTGCAGGAATGCTTCTGTCTTTCATCTCCTAAGTTATGCCACTCTGCCACACCAAGCATCTGAATAATTTCTATGACAGCTCTGATTTTTAATTTTTAATACCAAGAGAAATGTAGGAAAAGACCTGTACTGGTGTTTTGTATGATGTTATGAAGGAGATCACACACTTTTGTTTTAAGTGGCAAGTTTAACTTTTTTATTGTTTCTCTAAATGAGACAAGTAACTTGCTGGAAGACATGGTTGAGAAGAAGAAGCACAAAAAATGCATGTTACTAGGGTTGCAAAGAATACTCCTTGGACATACTAAAGGTTCATTATACCAACTAAAGGGCTATGTTATCTAGCAGCATAACATGTGCTTTGCCAGAGGTTTAGAGCACTATTTTTGCTTGAGTGGCACAGAATAAAGTTTACGAGACGGGAATAGCATCGTCTGATTATAGCAGATGAGACAGCAACAGACATCAGTTTAGGACATTAATTCTGACAGGCAGAGTGGCTGAGCAATACTTGGAGCTTTGCACTAAACTAGGTTGTCTGCCCAGATCTAGCCTTGTGTAACCTCAGTTAATGTATTCCAAAGAAATGTAAGAATTTTTTCTTTCTTCTGTAACATGAATGTTGTGGGGAAGAACAAAGTAATGCTTTTAAAGTAGACAACAGATTTAGATTTTACAGTCTACTAGCTCAGTATGTTTTCCTATAAGTTATGGGATATAATGAGGAAAGTTGTGCTCGGTCTCCTGCAAGTACCAGTAAATTGATATGGAAGAAGAAGAAGTCAAATTCCCATGGGATACAGAACACATCACTTAGGAATGTTGAGAGACATCAGTCAATTTTGCCAACCCTCTACCTCAGAACATTTGAAGGGGGAATATGGACAGGAAGAACAACTTGGAGTCCAATTTCCAGATTGTGGAAGTACATACATAGTAAACCAACAGTGGTGCTGGCAGTCAGGAAAAGAGTACATGAGGAGAATAATGGAGCAACAATACTATTCACTTTTTATATAATGTCCATTTTAGGGATTCATCTACCTAAGAATGTTACTCTTACTACCCTTAATTTCATCAAAATTGCCTCAAATTCTGTATAAATTCTCCTCCTAAAAATGTGAAACTATTGATGTGACTGTAGTTTGTTAAGAATTTTGTCTGCCTTCTTTGAAGAGACATAATAATTTGTCAAAACTTAATTCGGTATTGTTTTTATTAATCCTAGCTGTTGTCTGTAAATCACAGCATACTGATTTATATGAAAGCCAGATAACAGGGATATAGCCCAATAATCTTAAATTTAAAAAAGGAGCAGGGCTTGAAAGAAAGATAGTTAATTGCATTAGATTATGTCATCAGGCCAAGCAGTTCAGGTTCAGACATGCCTGAAGGGAAGCCATTAAAATGCTAGGAAACTGAGAAAACTGACAGAAATAAGATACAAAATGATGCTGATGACACAGGTTTTTAATAAAGTCTTCTGTTTCACAATGTAGACTAACTTATATTCCTTTCTGAAAGTTCATTATAAACTTGTATTATTCCTTCTTCCAACATCATCTTGTCATTTAAAGAACTTTCCAGTAGTCCAAAGAGAACACCTTAAAAGAGTCCTGAAAATGTGTTGACAAGAACAGAGCAGCAGATCTGAAATATTTAGTTTGTCATTTGCATTTCAGCTGCACAATGTCTAAAATGTTGTAAGCATTTGTTTGGTAACATTTGTATGTGATAAATATAAACAATAGAAATAAAGGTATTTTTCAAATAAACCCACTTGTTAAATTGTTTAAAATCAAGTGGGTGAAAAAAGTTGTGGTATGAGTGTAAAATAAGAAATTTGTTTAAAAGTCAGTTTATCAAAACTTTGGAAATAATGAGAGGAAAACACTGCTGCATTAGCTCCAAACTCAGAAAAAAATTCTTGGCTATTACTTCTGCCTCTCCTTTCCTCTCCTTTCAAATCTCCTTTCAAAATTTATTTCAAATTAGAAATAAAGTCCTGTCCTTAAATACAAAGCCAGAATTGAGAGCATCCAAGAATTTGTTAATTAAGCTTACTAGGAAAGAATGTGAACTGCAATGAATGGCGTGCTAGTTTTGTTTTGGCTTTTGCATATTTGGTGAATTCTGTAGCATGTCAGAATAAAAAAATAATGAAAAATAATTTTCTCCAATAAATATTCATTGTGACTAGCTACATGGGACAGGTAAGATAATCTTTTTTTTGCAAATTTATTACAAATGTATTGCTGACGATGAGTAGCACCTGAACTTTTTCTTCCAAAGCCTCTTGAGGGTTTGGAATAAAATGGCTTTGTTTTTACTACCATAGATGAACCCCAAGCTCATTTTTCCAGCCCATAAAAGTCAATATGTAGCACCGGTAAGATTACCAAAGTTTTTTAATTTATGAGATTAAAAAAACAGCAAGACTTATGGGAGCTCAATGTCCTGCAAACAGAGTTCCTCTTATATAATCACCTTTAAACTTACACCAAACAGAAACTTGCACCAAAGTTTGTCTTTTAAACACACCTGTGTTCTTCTTATATTTTTGTCTTTAAATAATGAGTGCTTATCGGATTACATCCATACAAACAAGCATATTCTGGTCTAGAGTCTTCACCAAATTGAACTAAATTAGCAAATAATTGCTTAACTTAAAAGATTAAACAGCACTAAAAATCCATGTGCTCTATGAATTCCTTTTCTATACTTTACAGTGAAAAGTTTCTGAAGTATCCTTGTCATATTTATATTGTGGTTGGAGGTGCAGATTTTACTTGTGTGATTTGCCTGCCAGTCTAAGATCAAAACCATCAATGGTTTCTGTGTAAATGTGTCAATGAGGAAATGAGCAATTTAAGTTTTAGCCACATGAGGGGTTAATGGTGCAAGTCTCAGTAGCCAAGTGACAGTCACGCAAAGCAATCAGCATGCCCAGTGATATTTTGTGCCCATAGAAGATATAGGCAAATAAGTCAGAATATATCTGCAGGAGGAATTAATAATTTACATTTCATATATAAACCCTGAGATTACATTCCATCAAAAATAATGAATAGGGTATCACATCAGATGCCCACCAATGTGAGTCACAGGAGACTCTCCTCACATAGGTCTAGTTTGAGGTAAAGAACTGAAAAACTATCAGTCAGAGCAGTTTTATTTCTTTATCTCAAGAACAATGTCAAAACTTAAATCAATAAAATTTCAATACCTGGTTGTTTTAAAATCTGCTGAAATCTTAAGGCACTCTTTCTCATTGAGATCCTGAGCTATGTGCCCCTTGAAAAAGAAGGGAGGGATATAAATGCAGTAATATTTCCATTAATGACATAGAAATATAATTATTTCTCTTGGAAGGCAAGGGTTAAGAGTGAGGGAGGTAAAAAAGTACGCCAGGATAAGTAGAACTAGGGAAAAATAGATTTTGAATTTTGATCACATATCAGTAAAAGCAGTTTTTAAGATATTTCTGCATAACATTTGCAATCAATTTGCATTTACTGTGTATTTCTAAAAAGTAAGAATTACATGGTTAAAGGTTAATATTTGCATTTTTTTTAATATCCAGTACATTTTTATAACAGAAATGTGTGTTCAGACAGTAGTAATATATAGGTTCTTTTTATTTTAAAAGAAAAAGTCGATCTAGACCATGGAGGATATTGCCTCCCTTTTTTCCTTTTTCTTTTTCCATAAGAAATATAAAAACTTAAATTCAAAATACATAAGAAAAAATGCTACAACGGTCATTTTGCCCAACCACACTGAAGACCATCTTCCTGACATAAATATTTCATATGCAGGTCATCTGCTATTTCTACAGACTATACATAATGACTAAAATCAATTGCAGAGATTCAAACAAACACCTGCATTTCTCCCATCTCATAATATGTAAAGAAATATATTCTGATGTTTTGATACACTTATCCATAGTATATGATTCAAATTATTCCAGTAAAATCACTAAAATGTAAAACTAAAAATACGTTATAGAATTTTTCACCATATATAGAAAGTTGTTTTATTGACTTTATTAGACTGTTACTTAAGAATTTTATTCTTAAAAAAAAAAAAAAAAAAAAAAAAAAAACACCCTAAAATATTCTAAATAATTCTTCCATGGCTGATCTTCTGTTGAGCCTCCAAAATCAGTAACAAAAGGTTCATTTAAAATTTTATTTCTGTGTTGGAAGCCCTGCAATCCTTCCAAACGTAGGTGAACCCAGTCACCATTAAGTTCTCTTTACTGTCAATGCTTTTGAAGAAGCACCTCTAGGGTCTCTTTCTCCTGTATGTTTTAATTTACTATTTTTTAGTTTTTAGTTCATTGAGTTCTTTTTCTCCTTCTCCCTCTCTCATGCACTTTCCTCTTTCTTTTTCTCTTTCTGTCTGCCTGCCAGACTCCCTATTCCCTCCATCTCTCATTCTCTTTTGATTTAGCCTGTTTAAGGATAGCAGATTATTTAATTTATTTAATTATTGGTACTGGTTTGTTCTTAGATAGAAGATTCTCTTTTCATCTATTTAGATGCATAAAATTAATGGAAACTAATTTCTTAATCTGCTGAAATCTGCTCTGGCATGCTAAACAGGGAATTGACACTCTCCCAATCTACAACAGACACAGAGTTTTGAAAGCTATTCAACCATCAGCTCCTTCTCAGAACTTGTGTGTCAGTTCTGACAGCTGCCTGTCCTCAGTCATAGAATCACAGAATAACTTGGGCTGGACTGGTGCTTGAAGATCATCTTGTTCCAAGCCCCCTTCCATTAGATCACCTTGCTTAAAGTCCCATTCAGCCTGATCTTGAAGATTTTCAGGGATGGGACATCCCTGGCTTCTCTAGGCAACCTCTTCCAGTGCATCACCACACTCACAGCAAAGAATTTCTTTCTATTATCTAATTTAAACTTAACCTCTCTGTTAAAAGCTGTTCCCTCCTGTCTTATCACTACATGTCCTTCCAAAAAGTCCCTGTCCACCTTTCTTGTAAGTCCCCTTTAAGTACTGGAAGGCTGCAAAAAGGACAATATGTCAGTAGAGATTTTATTAGATCAGCCAAGTAACTATAGAAACTTCCTCTTGATTGAATTACTCTTTTTGTGCTCTGGTCTCCAAAAAAACCTCACCAGTCAATTTAAGTTCTGTCCTAGCTCTATGATAATGGAATACTAGGAATGTGCTACATTGAAGTTCATATATGGTGTGCCTGCTCAGGTGGAAAAAGCCTTCCAGCAAATTAGGAATCAAACAAATTTACTAAGACATCTGTTGTCAAACTAAAATTTGTATCAATACTGACTTTGTAATTGTAAATCTGCATTTAGTTTGATACCAGTTCTCAACTGAGCTCATCTGCAATGTTTAATATCCTAGTCTTGCATAGCTTTACATTTATTGCTCTGACAGTAAAGAAATCTGAGCCATTATCCAGGAGACAATTAGTATCAGCTGCAACAAATCCATCATTTCTAACCTAACCCTTAGCAACTACTGGCACCAGTTAAATTACCTGCAGAACCAATACTTGAATCACAGTCTGGGTAACAGATAAGGATCAGTTAATTTAAAAGAAATGGGAGAGAGAAATACAAAAACATTCTCAATCAGCTCTGTGGAGTACATGTGCTTTCAGTCATATGAGGGACTAAAAGCAACACTGCCACAGAAATTCATTATCTGCACATCCAACTGTGGAAGAAGCCACAGCAACTCTTGTCCTCATTTCAACACCTTGACATCTGTTGTACATTTTCCTACAATGAGAGTGGTTAATTGGTTTATTTCTTTTCAATGTATTCAATAGAAACTTGCTGGTTTAGCCTCTCTGAAGAGTATAACAATCTTTGCTTTGTTGTTATTTGTCCCGGACAAAAATGTATTGAGAATGAGGAGGAACCTGTTACAGTCATCTACAGATCATTGATATTCTACAGCCAAGGCCAGAGCCTGGTACATTCTATGTATCTTGATACTTTTCATTTATCTTTATTAGCAGTGCATCCTGGCAGCTCTATGGATGATGAGCAAAAATTAGTTTCTCCGACAAATGTCAGAGCAAGAAACATGCACGAGTGGCTTTCCCAGTTCAACCTCAACACTGGAAAAAGAGTTTAGAAGGTGCGAGTTCTTTTCTGATGAGTATTCCTCACACTTCTACCAAATATTCTGGGTTGAATTATTTTGTGAGTGGAGCAATGAATCTGCATTTCCACACAGAGGCTTACGTAATTACTTTATAATGTTCTTCTTGCACACTTGGGAATATTTCATCTTCCTTTGAACATTAGATCAGAAATGTGCATTTCTACTTATCCTTATGGTCTCTGGACTTTTGAGAATGTTGAAAAGAAATTCAGAAAATACCATCACAGCAGCATGATTTTTATTTTCTAGATGCTTAGTCTTGATTAAGCTATTATTAGGAAAAGCAGTCCTCCTGGTGAATTTTGCTCACCTATTGCTTCAGAATGAAGGCCATGCGGCTTCTGTGGAAAAAAAATGCTTTGAACCTACTTATACTACTGCTTTTTGGAAAAACAAACACCAAGAAAACTTGCAGTTATAGGAAGCTAGCAGGTCTTTGAGATATGAGAAACCTTGCATTACCCATCACCTCTGCAACCAAGAGTACCTGAGGTTCAGACCATGGTAATCAGTGGTAGTCCATCTGCATTACATATGGTTGTCATTTCATTGAGTCACTTACTGAAGCAAGCTGTCTGTGATCCCTTTTCCCTGCTGTGATGAAATTTCTAGAAAGAATTCTTATAATTTTTCACCATTCAGACAACCTCTTTTTCCTGAAGAAATCACTTCTATTTCAATTGTGCTGGCCCACCTCTTTTGTTGTGATAGTGTCTGTTATAAACGGAAAATGAACAGAAAACTTTCATTTTCTCAAAAATATTCTACTATTACCCTTAATGTCTTCTATATCTGTTTTGTGTTGATCAGCTTTTGAATTCTCTCTTTCAACATTTTGGTGCTCAAGAGAGTTCTGACCTAATCATGTAACAGCCAGGCACAAAAAATGGCAGAATTTGACAGAAAGACATTCTGACCTCATAATTGGTTTTAATCACAGAAGAGAACAAATATATTTTGGTATGTAACTGCTGATAATGGTACCACATATGTCTATTCTTACAAACAGCAATGGGAATACATTTTCACTATGGCAAAAGCATTCTAATACACTTGAAAAATTTTCCTTCCTGAAGATAATCAGAAAAGCATTGGTGAGTTAGAAGCCCTCTCTTCTTTCAAATTTTGAATGAAAAGTTTACAAATAAGTCACAATTCAATAAATGGTCTAGACTCTAGCTGCATTCAAACTAATTATAAGGTCAGAATGTCTTTTGGTTTACTTCTGCCATAATTTGGTTCATTACTTATCTGATAAAATGATAGTTTGGGGTGAGTCTCGTGGGATAGCAGTTTCAATTTAGGAAAAAAATCCCAAATATATGTAATGATAAATATTTTGGGCAATTTTTATATCTGTCCTACTGTGGAGGTAGAGCTAATGAAACTAAATCTAGTGATCACATATTTATCTTGGGATTTGGGACTACTTCAAACCTATGGAATGTCAAACTTTGCAGGCCTCTTTTTCTTTTCTTTTTTTTTCCTCATTATTTGGTCCAAATATTTAATTGTATGCAAATTTTCTGACTGATTTTTTTTTTTTTTCCAAGCTGTGAGTACAGCTATAGATTGGTGGACTGATTCAGGTTTGATTTCTGATCCAAAGGCATTAACTTCAATGGTCTTTGGATCAGATCCTTAAAGAGCTTGTTTTCAGTATCGTCATGCCAGTAATCTGCAGTCCATAATTAAGTGCAGTCTCAAAGCTGAGCCCTGCGTCCTCTGTTCATTATTCCTTTTGAAGCCACTATGTTGCCACGCATGGCTAAATTTTGTCTCTTACTGTTTTTCCCATTTTGTATCTAGCACTTTATCCTATCTGTGGCTCTGTACCTAGTCAGTAATCTCTGATGTGGTACTTTTTCAAATACTTCTTGAAAATCCAAGTGTAATGTAACTGAAAAGTTTTACTTATCTGTCATGTCAGTGTTATTTTCAAAGAGTTCTAACAGGTTATTTAAGCAAGACCTTTCTTGACTGAACCAATTTTGGATACCTTTAATGAACTATAAAGCTGGTATTCTCCTACTAGCCTCCATCAAGACCTTTTCCACAAAGCTCATGTTAAACTATGTGGTCTACACATTCTCTTAAGCCTTTGTCTTCTAATACTGTAGTTATATTCCTCACTTCTCAGCCCTCAGAAATGTCTTTCATATCTAGTGAACTTCTAATATAGAGCATTTAAAGGATCAGCAACATCTTACTTTGTTCTTTCACAAAATAAATTTTTGTGTGAAAGGCATCCAAATGTTGCCTTTGGATAAGTTTGGTTCCTGCACTTTGGTTAGAAGCACAGAATAAACATTTACAAGCTATCTAAATGAGCAAAGATCCTTTGGGAGGAGTGGGAAAGGACATATAGATTACAAGATATGTCTGTGACACATGAGCAACAGATTTAGGGATTCTGCTCAGTGTGGTAATTATTTCTAACCAGGTATAACCCTTCTGTATACATTTTTTATTTAGAAATCGTTGTCTCTATCTGCTTTACCTGCTCTCCTGAATAAATAAACTTTGCTTAAATAACTCTGCACTTTTTCATTGGTAACCCCCAAATCTTTAACTGTATACATACTTTGACACTTCTTTCTCCCCATCACTTTCACTGGGAATATTTTAAATGTATAGAGTCTTTTATATTCTAATTGGCTTGGTTGAAGTGAACAGCTAGAAATTCCACTCTCATTTATTTTTTTTTTCCCTGTAAACTGAAATGGGAACTGGAAAAAATTGGCACAAGATATTTTTACCTCTCCCATTGAATATCCCTATATTTCATTTTTCTAATATATTGGCAGTTATTCTCAGGTTTTGTTTCAGTGATGTTTCAGCTATGTTTGAGCAGAGCCCCAACAGGAGAATGCTAAAAAAATCATATGAAAAGAAACATTTTTCTAGGCTAGTATAGGTTTCCTCATTGGTCTATTCCAACAGCAATTTTTCTTCCTGATTTTTTTTCAAAGACAAATTCCATTTTTGAGCTTAGAAACTCTAACTTCCTAAAATAGTATAAATCACAAAAATAGTATAAACTTTTCTACATATGTTTTCTCCAAATTATTTCAAAATTGTACGAGAAAATAAAAAGACGGTTGAAGAATGCAAGAAAAAACAGAAAATAATTAAATTAATTCCTTATAGTAATTACAATGGAAAAAATAAGCAGTTTACAGATGTCCCCACCTTTAAAAAATTGGGAAAAATATGGTATCAGAAAAAGGTGACAAAATTCTATGAAGCTTATGAGGAAGCTAAATGGGGCATATCTATCTCTACATAGTGAAATCTGTGACCGAGCAGTGTCTGAGCAGATTCCAAGACTCCACCATCTCCAACACAAAAACTGCTGCAGTAAGGTGAGAAAGCAATAAAGATATCAGATCTGATAGCTTGTTTCATTTGATACATTTCAGACAGGAGATGCATTGATAAAACCAATCTGGCAGCTATTAAGGCCAAAAACTATAGCCAAGAAAGGTTTGGGGAAGGCATGGATGCATGCAATATGAAACTAGGAGGTGGAGTTGTGGAGCAAGACTCAAACAAAAATTATAACCATAAAATAGTAGTATAGAGTTTCCAGCAGAGGGAACAGCATGTTAACAGGATTCTCCAAAAACTGGACCCAGAAAGGCAAGGAAATCCCTATGACTCAACTGTGAGGAAATGCATATGACAAGTGACAGTCCTGTTAAAAAGACAAATTCTGAACATATTATACATCAAAAGAAGAGAAGGCTTTGTTGAGAAAGACAAAGAAATCATTCTCCCTGTGAAACAAGGAAAAAAGTCAAGAGACTGGAAAGTCTACTTGAACATACCCTAGGTATGCATTTGTGCTGTTCCCAGCCCAACACAGGGCATTCCACAGTTCTAGACCATTATCATTTTGTTCACACTCTGTCCACGAACATTGCAGAGCTACTGAAACAGACACACAGGAAGGAAAATGCAATAGAACTGCCTTATTATGGTCATGAGAAAGAGCTAGAACATAGAGCAATTCCAGTGCTACAAATATTTGATTTACGCTTTAAAAAACAAACAGCAAAGTATCCAAAACAGACAAAGCCATTCAAACTCCTGTGGTTATCTCCTCAGATCAATATTTTTCACGCAGTGGAAGCAAGGTCCCTGAGGGAATCACAATGTAGTAACTGTTAGCAACTGTTGACTATTTAACAGAAACAGTCATCTGGAAATAATCAGCTGTAGAAGAGAGAACAGAGGAGTCCAGCTGGTGACAAGTAGTCTTAAAAGTAAGTGGTTGCCTGGTAGTGTCAGAGAGGACAGAAAATTTGACTACCTGTCCCCTTAGCAAGATATTTTGCAAAGACAATGTGAAGTAGATACTTCATTGTTTCAGTGAACAATTTTTGACAGTAAGGATATCTCAGTTCAGCGCCTTGCTTTTTTGGATTGGCTTAGAGGTGTAGCAGCAATTTGATTAATTACAGACATCTGTCTCTGCTGCTGTTGGCTGTATTTTGTATGCTCTGACATCAAGCTTTAATGCATAAATAAGTAAACTTTGAACGTCATTTGCACTGTGTCTAATGTCATTGTGTATCTATTCTCCCTTTCCTTATAGTGCAATAACTCAGTGTTTGACATTACAGAAATTCAGGTATATCTACAGAGAGTGCAAGGTTTCAGGCACATTTTCCTGCTGTTCTTTTCTCTGTTTTGTACATCGTTCAGCCTCCAATATTGAGCGGTTCCCATACAGACATTTGGAAAGTTGTTACAATGATGGTGTTATTTTAACATTTATGGAAATCTCCAACAATATTCTGTGGAGAAGAGGGGAAAAAAATCCATTTCCTCCATGTTTTTCCACTATTTCAAGGTTACTCTGGCTTGTTTCATTGCCATCTGAGTTCTTGAACTTCTATATGTCAGGTTTAGATGTTGTCAGCTTTTTGATTTTTGAGTGTGTCCAGACTTTATTTTTCATTAGATAAGTAGTATAAATCATATGGCATATTAAATAGAACAGCACAAACCAAACCAAACAAACGAAAAATAAATAGTTAATAATCTATCTCAAAAAGAAAATATACCTACAAAATCATCTATGCAATGATAATGCCACCATCATCATCATCATCATCATCATCATCAGGTATTTAACTAAACTCAGCCTAACACGATTTCTTTAAGTTCTTCTAAATCTTTCTGATCAATTTTCATGACAATAAAATATTTTTGAATGCCAGTACTTTAAGCATTTACACCATTTATTCCATAATAAATTGTTTCTTGGAAAATGCTATCTACAAGCTGAGTTTCCATGCTCTGGGCTGACTGCCACCTCATTTTGGCTTGCTTCATAGGACTCTGCATGTAAATATGGCTATAAATTGGTATAAATCTCCTGTAAGAGTCTCCTACAGCTCTCCACCCAGAAATACAATCTATTTGCCCTCTCCAGATTCTGAGAAGCAGCACACCACTCAAACACTCATAGAATGTGTCCTCCATTCAACAGAGATAATTAGTTTCAGTTACTTAAACTGAGCAACTATTTCCCTTCAAAGAGGATATTATATTTGCCTAATTGCATTTAAGTGCTAAACACTGTGCAGGATAATGTTTCCTCAGTATGGCAATTTTTTGGGAGTTGCTGGTAGAAGGCTAGCTGCCTTTTACAAGGGTCAATAGAAAGCTGCCGACAGTTTGAGTAACGGATGAAAATTCACAGATCACTGAGCACAAGCATATTTTTTTCCCCAATGGCTGTCAGTAAATCTTTCCCACACAATTCATATCCTTATCGCATGCACTAAATAAGCATGAAAGGTAAATTGTTGACTTTTTGTTATGCTATGAAACAATCAAGATTGAGCTGAGCTAAATGAGTAAGACATTAGTCTGCAGATTTCTGCAAAAGACCTACTGAAACATCAAACTCACCAGTCTTTTTTTTTTTTCCCTTGCTTTTTCCTGTCTTAATTAAAGAGCCCTTTCCACTAGCTTGATCCAGTAAAACATCCACAGTGCAGATGCTGTAGTGTCATTCCAGTCACAATACAGACATGCTTCAAAACTTTGCCTTTAATTTTTGGCTAAACAAACAGGCAAATAAACAGTAGATGAAACTAATGGAGAGCTTAATTATATCTATCCATCAAGCCATAAATTTGCTTCCTATCCAAGTAGCAAGCACTGTCTTTAAATCCAAGAGGACTGATGGCAAGATACCCAGTTTAAAATTCTCCCACTGTCATAGACTGTTTTACTAATTATCCAGATTCCAAGGCAATCATACAACCGTAATCATTCACCTCACGCCTGGAAACATAAGTCTTGTTCTTTTGATGAATATTTATAAGACAGTGTAAAGCAGTCTACTTTCTTTTCCCTTCAGGCAAGACAATTTGGAGTTCATCAATATGTATTACCAAGGACTTTTATAAAAGGCACTTCAAAGGAAATTCATCAGGCATTCCTTTTGTCTTGATTTCTGTTAGACTGATACTTCCTTTTGACAAGTATCAATAAATTATCCTCTGATGGCTAGAAACTTGATGTCTTATTCAGAAACTTCCTCACACAGCAAAGTCTAGTCCTTAAGTTTCCAATGAAATTTTTAGCATCTAGCTTCTAATTTAAGGATAAAGGAGGACAGAAGAAGCAAATGAAGCACAAAATAATCAATGTATTTATGCTGTGGTTCTATGATATGTTTTGCTTTCACACGACAGAAACTTGTCAGTTAAGAATTTCCATGACCTACATTCTCTGTTACTTTTTCCATTTGACTTTTGACCATATTTGGAATTCCTTAAGAGAAAAATTGAGGCTCTTTGTCCCCAGAGCTGAAACTGAACAATAAGCAAATTAAAACCAGATTAATGTAGATATGTAGTGTTGAATGACAGAATGTCTCTGTCCCAGTTGGTTATTGCTTTTCCTCCCTTGGATGCTAACACAAGAGCTCATATTTCTGGGAAAGGAGAGAGGGATCTTAAAGGGTAATAGAAAAAAAAAGAAAACTTTTCTGCTTATTATGCAATAAAAAAAACTATAAAGTTGCATATACTTCTTTTCCCCAATTTAGTTATTTTTTTAAATGTGCATCTATGAGAAAAACTATCATAAAACATACAAAAGATGCATAAAATTAATGTGCAATGATAAGGTAAGTACTAGTCTGAGAAAAAATGGGGAAAATAATGAGGAAAAATATTAATTTAATATTTTCTGTTTTTATTATTTTAATTAAGAAATGGGATTATTGTAAGAATATTTTGTGGGTGTGGGTGTGTGAATTGCAATTTTAGCTTTAAGAGGGATTCAGGCCTCTCCACAAGCAAAATTGAACTCTCCAGTCATATTGAGCTGCAATAAGCTCAGATATCATGGTCAGGCTAGGCTCTTACTTGGCAGCAGTAACAACATCCTGAAGGGCTGGACATCTGAGGCTTCAGTAAATTGCATGAGGCAAATGTCCATTCTTCTGTAATGCATTGTGCTATACTTGTATCACTAACAAAAACCTATAATTTCTCATGGGAACACAATCCATAATTGAGGGTCTAGGTTGTGCATGCACTGGGAGAAGTGAGGAATTATGCTTTTTTATTCTTGTAAAATACGCATTTTGTGATGATGTTCTTTTTTTGAACAATTCTGAAGGAACATATTGAAATTTAATTAAATTCTTCTACGTCTTATAACTATAAAAGTAAAGAAAAATAATTTAAAAATATTTTATCATTTAGATTGAATTTATTGGATAAAGATGCAAACTCCACAAGACACTTTTTGAATTCTTTCCAGAAAACATACTGAAAACCCAACTAATTTTCCCTTGACAATAATGACTTACAATACAAAACAGGTACACAAAGTAAAAGGAGCTGCAAGGGTAGTTTATATGGAGATGCCCTGAAAATGAACTGTCAGACTTTTCATTAGTGGATTTGAGTTCTCTTGAAAACTTTCTTTTTATCTTCTCTCGGTACATAGAAACCTTGTAGATCTACAGAAGGTAATAAGAACCATAAATACCTGAATGTGAAAAGAAAAAAAAATCAGAATGCATTTGTTGTCATGAGTAATACTATAGGAGGTAGAACTACTGTGTATCTAGAATGTAAAGTAACTTGATAGAAGAAGGAGAACTCTAATGGCTGATACTTATAAATTGCTTAGAACTTACCAAAATAAAAACATGTCATGGCATATGAACAAGGTTTACTATCCCAAACTGGCAAGCTGCTGTTCTTTGATCTCAGCTAAATTGGATTGTTTACCAAGGGAAATAGGGGAACATTAATTTTCTCATTCTTTCCCTGAAAGAAGAACCCCCTTATTTTCCTCAAAAATGTATTTTTTGTGCCACATGAAGTGCCTAATGTTCAGATTTGAAAAGCTGGTTATTGTGGACATCTAATTAGAGTAACTCACTGTCTACATTGTTGTGCTTAATGTGTTGCTCTGAATAAATATTTAATATGTTACCTCAGGTATTCCTGTCTTAGAATTTTGATATCTCTTTCCTAATTATGGCAGGCCAGTGGTAATACTGAAGCCTATGTCATGGCCAGTAAATTTGTACAGAGAAGTTGAACATGCGTTTTAAAATATTCATTCAAGGTTAAACTGTCAAGACTTGTGAAAGTTCAGGATGAAAATAGGTAACTATTACCTCATGCTACTTCTGTTAAATAAGTGCCTATTAATAGGTGGATGAAACTTCCCTAGGGTTCACTTTGTAAGAGGCAACATTACTTTCAAGCCTTGGTTTAGGAAAAAATCCCAAAACCAAACAATGCATGTCAGGGGAATGACATATACCTGCCAGTCTCCTGAGATAATGTCTCCCCAAAATTATGATGCTCCTGGTATCAGTTTCCAATTCCATTCAAAGCTTTAAGATCAGCAACAAGAAACAGCATCCTTGAGTGAACCTTGAACAAAAACATATATTAAGTTTTGGAGCTCTCTTTCTTGCATGATTCTCTGTCTTGCCTACTCTTTCTTTGGCATCATGATTTTTACAATCAATTCAGCATACTCATCTTCAGATATCAATGCAGAAGATTTCTGTTTCCCCCTGGCTCCTCAAGCAAATAGGACATGCTTCAGTGCCTGACTTTAGGATCTGTACTGCTCCAGCCTGAGGAAAATTTTAAACCTGTCTTGGCTGTGTCAGATGCTTCTATCTAACCAAATATTTGGGGTGCCATCTAATGAAATATTTTGTGTTGTGAATTCTGTGTCAGAGACACACCTCTGAGCCTGATGGAGTGGAGATTGAGGGTCGTGGTCTCTTGCTATTTTTATTTGATGTGTCTATATGCTTGCTGTTTGAGTGGACTGCAGTGCCAATGATGCAAAAAAAGAGCTATCTTTGCATCCTTCTGTGAGTTTGAGCTTCATGTTTCATAAAGATACCTGTAATGGAAAGAAAAAGAGGAGAAAGTTGTATATATGATACAACTAAATCAACCCAAATTTAAAGATGAAAGCTTGTCTGATTTATTAAATGTATAGAAGTCTTGTACTGTTATTTAGGACTTTTAGCAGACTTCACTCCAGCTGAATAAGTTTTACTTATGAGTCTTATATGTAAGTGAATCCATGTGGAAAAGCAATTGGCCTGTTCAACAGAAATGAGTTATGTTAGACTTATTCTCAAAAAGAGAAGAATAAAAAGCAATTATTTGGAATATTAGATGCTTTTATTTCTCTAAGATCTACATATTTCAAGGAATGGCCTCCAAAACTGTAGTCTACTGTGCACTTAAATTTGGTTTTTATATTATAGGTATAGGTACTGTTAGAAATCCCTAATAGTTCATTAAGCAATGATCATCATGTGCTCATTTGCTCCATGGCAGTAATTTTCTCTTGCAGTTGAGTTTTAAGTTGGATTGCTTTTAATTTTTTTAACTCCTCCCTCCCTCCCGTTTCACATAGACATATGTCTAGGACATAATATCAAAAAACAAGAGTCAAAGAAACATGCCTTGCATACGCTACAACTTATGAGATCTGTGATGACCCCATGGTTGTTTGGGAGCCTTGTTCTACCAGGAAAGATTTGCTTGCCAAAGAACTACCCTCTTTGCCCTAGCTGCTGCATCAATAAAGCAGATTTGTGCACCATGACCTTTGTTTTTTTGTTCCAGTTGGAGCTGTAGATATTTTAAATCCTGTACTGCAATGTTGTTTAGGGAGCTGAAGAAAAGATATATCTGTAATTTGTCACACTGCAGAGAAAACAAGCTGTAGTGTTCTTTACTGGTGGCTTCTGAGCTCAGAGCTAACCAAGGCAAAAAGAAATAACCAGCCCATCTTTAAAGCCTCTTAATATGAGACAGAATTTCACAAGAAAACAGATATATGAGGTATTACCAGCCGCTACTGCTACAGATCTGATGTTTGAGCTTAACTGTTTTAAGGAGGAATAAACTTATGGCCTGATATAGGATAATATATTAAAATAGCATAAACATTAGAAATAGAATAATACAAAATTTAGCATATTTGAGTCACCAAAACTATATGCTATTGTAATTACAGAAAGTTAAAAAGGAAAATCAAAGAAAATATTCAGAATACAGAAATATGCCATGTTTGTTCCAAATGAGATGTTAGAAATCCAGATTAATTACAGGCAATTGCAAGCAAGCTTTTCAAATTCTAATAACACTCTACAGTGTCCTTCATGGGGATGTGATCTTACCATGCTTGGCACTGTCGTGCAGGTGCTTGTGTACTTGGATGAATGGCAAATGGGTTCTGTGCCATCTACAAAAAACACAAATGCAATCCATAGCAAATATTTAACTCTTCAGCAGTATATATCAAATATAATGATCATCTGACTACCTCCAACAAGGCAAATATCTCAAGAACCTGCCTTGAGATTGCCTTAGACTTAAGTAGAAGTCTTGCTGACACTGAGAATGAGATCCTCAGCTCAACAAATGAGTCAACACAAAATATCCATATCATGAATAATATGAATGAGAAATACTATTATTAACAGCACAAGACAAAGCATATAATACTGCTGTACAAGCTGTGTATCCGTTCTGAGAACTACAGAAAAGCAAAAGATATCCTTCACTCCATTAATGGGATCCCATTCCCCTTCATGCCCATTGTTTAGTTACACTTTGTATTTAATCAATTTAAAAAAAGGGTTTTTTTTATTTCTTGATGTATCTGAGCACAAAAACCTTTCCTACACTTTTTTTTTAAGTGACTGGGAAAAAAAGTGGTATACAGGAAGTATTATGTCTATATATGTATAGATCTCTAATCAGTGTAAAGCAAAGCACTACTGACCTACTGACTTGTGGGTTTTGGCTCTGACATTTTATGTCTGTGAAAAACAGAGACAGATGGGAGAGAGCAAGACCCCATCTTCCAAAAAAAAAAAAAAAAAAAATTTAAGTCCTTTCTCCTGAGGTCATGTAGGTATGTGCTATTTTAGAATTTTTGTACTCAAGTGGTCATGGCTTGTAGTATGTCTCCTGTCTCTGACCTGCAAATCACAGATATCATGAAACATGTCCTATTTTTGCATTTAAGATTTCTGGCTTTTTTGCATACTCTAACTAGGTCTGCTCATTAAAAGACTCAATTATATGTGTTTCCAAGCAGACTAGCTATAATTCAAATTTCTTAGGGAATTTCAGAAGGTACTTGGATTGTGCAGATTTTCTTCTTTAACTATATTGCATCTTGACTTCTACATATACATAACTTTTTGTGCTCATCTTGGATACTTCAAGGCCTGTCAGGTGTTCCTCCACAGAGCTGGAATAGAGTAAAAATATATCTTATTATAGAGTAAAATGTTTCCGTTTCTCAAAGCTTTTATCCTTTGAATCTGCAATAAGTAATATCACCAAATAAAACAAATAGATCCATTTGTTTGAAATCCATGCTTGAAATAAAAAGAAAACCAAAGTTGCTGTTACCTTACCCTCAATATAATGTTCTTTTGTTCTTGGGGAGGGGATGTTATTCTTTATCTTCCATTTTTTAAAATTTCTTTATCATAGATATATCAGGTAGACACAAGGACTGTTGACCTACCTTGAAAATAGTTAAGTTTTCTGAAAAGGAAAATTGCTATGTGATATAACTGGCATATTAATTATACACTAGTCCAATGATTGATTACACTGTGGAGTGGGAATTGCTCTCAACACTGTCCTCTTTGAGAATAAACCACAAACTTATCATTAGAGCACCTGCATCCTCACACAGGCATTCAATGATACCATCACTGTTTTTAATCTTCCTGTAATTTTGGGAACGTGCTGTATGCTCTCCAAGGTGCAAGAAGGACATGTTGTACCCATTAACCTTTCCACAGAGAGAGTGTTCATTGCATCCAGCAGTCTGACAGGGGCCCAGTCAGCTCCTGGATAGGACTAAGCAACAAAATGTGTGTGTTTTGTACAACATATGTTATCAGCTAACAACCTGAAAGTCATCTTCCACACCGAGTGAACTTAAAGTGAACAAATTAAAGATTATGTAGTAAATAAATCATCATGAAAATGTCCAGTTGTGATTGTTAAAGAAATATGGGATACTGGGAGAGTAAAACATAGGGATTTTAAGGGATGTCTCAGTGACAAACTATGAACTAGACAGATATAAGAAAATATCTTGTAGGGTGAATTTTTCATTAGAAGTCAATAGACTTGGTAAAGCTGTCAAATGCTAACTAGCTTACCTTCTGCTCTTTTCAAAAAGGTTAATGGATACAGCACATTTGCTGGTGTGACACTGAAAACAAAGCATGACAAATGGTATGCTGTTGTATTTGTTTTGCACCCTTTTTAAAATTTTTAATTATTAGTTTTAGGCTTTCTATATGTAAAAGTGGCTAAGGGTTGATAGATATTAGAGCTGCTTGAAAAGCCTTGTCATGAAGCCATCATGTAGGCCATGGAGATAGATCTTCCCAAGACTAGCTGTGAATCTTGGGTTTTGTAGGTCAGATAGTCTCCCCAACAATTTCATGCAGCAGGTGGCACAATGAAACCTTGATTTTTGTTGAGGCTTCTAGGCACAGCTGCAGCATAATAATCTTGTGAGTGTTGTGAGAAAAGCTTGTATGCACATTTAGCATACGTGATCTTGATGTAGGTGGGAAAAATATAATTGAAGGCTTCAGCAGCTGTTCTTTTTCTTAATTATATCCATTTCATGTCATGTGTTCATCCTTTACCTGAAGTCTTAAGCTCAGATTTTGCTACCACAAGATATGAAACCTTTTCCTGAACTCCAAAATACTATTCAATACAAGCTTAGCCAGAAATGAATAGGACTAAGCTTTTAACTTGTGGTTTCCAAATTTATTTATTTATTTTTTTCCCATATTCTTTATCAGTAGCACATATGTTGTTCCATGAATGTCACTGGATCTAGGACTTCTAAGTGAATAATTTTAAGGGCTGGATATTATCTGACATCTTTTTACTGGCTGCATGGTTCAAGAACAGGATGAGTTGTTTCTACAACTTACCTAATATGAAAATAATGAGATCACAATCAGTCAAAGAAAATACCCAAACTATCCAAGGAAATTAGACCAGTAAATGAGACTACTAGAAAGCTTCATCAAATTTTGAGAAAAATCACTGATGATTGGTGGATAGGGTCACTTGGGCATTTTCCTCTTGCCCAAATACAGGCAGGAGAACTATTTAATTACAGAACTTCTCCCATGTCTGTTGTCTGTTTGTGCCATGATGCCCTCCAGTCAGGTTAAAATATTTGCAGGTTTTTTAGGAATATTTTGAGAAAAAAATTAATGACCTGTGACCTTCAGGAGATCAGATTAGAAACTATTGAATCTTTAGAAAGTTCACTCCTCTTTTGCATCTTTTAACCTTACAATTCAGGATGTACATAATGAATACTTCCAAGCAGAAAAACCTCAGATCAGATTCTTAAGTCATAAACAGAAGATTTCATACAGAAAAATGAGGCTCAGCCATGTTGGGTTTTTTCCCTCTTTTCAAAGCATAAGAACCTTCATCATGCACTAGGTAGCTGCTTACACAAACCTTAGAAATCTTTACAGTCAAGCTTGATTTTAAATAAGAAATCCCTGAGGCTGTGCAAACTTTCAAAATGCCTTAAAGACAGTGCCTATCAATACCATGTTCCATTAATTTGGTTGCAAGTTTTCATAAGAGTTTTTTAATAAAAACCACATACTACTTAGAAAGGTTTAGAAACTGTGGAAAGTAGAAATAGGAACCTGAATTTCATTCAATGCCTGCAAGTGCTGTAGGAATTGTAAGTTTACTAAGACATTGACAATTTCAGTCTTGATTTTTGTGGGGAAAAAAAGGTTATACATTCAGCTACTGAAAAATGTAGGATTTACAGAAAAATAATGCCAAAAGAAACTCAATGTTTTCAAAAGTTAAAACACAGCTATGAATTGACCTGTATGTGGAGAGGATTTTAATAAGCTTTGGCAAAGCAATGGTTTGTTGGAATTTCTTATTTTATTAATTCAAGAAATATTTATTATGTTGAGTCCATTCTTCTAAACATCCACTGATTCTAGGTGAAAATAATCAAACTAAACAATCTGAGAATATTGAAGAAAATGAACAGGACCATATAGTTTAATGGAATTTTCTGGAAGTTCTCTCCTAGGATGGTAATGGGGAAGATATTCCAATGCTGGAAGAAGTAAAGATGAAAGTGGGAATCCAAGAACAAGAAAGACAGAAAAATCGTGATGGAAAGCCCAAAAGTGCTGCACTGTTTGACCATCCCTTGCAAAAACATTATTGAATTACCACTGCAGAAATGGCCATTGTAATAGGTTTATGTGACTTTAGCATTGGAATAGATTCCAAAGAATCTGTAAAATCTAAAAATTCCAGACTGTTATTTCACATTGAGGAAACAAAACCACAATAAGCAACTTTCAAGTAGCCTACAGGTGATGACATACTAAACTTCAGGGTCAACTTCATGGATGAGCATGGAGCCCAGACCATCATGGGACAACTGTGATAGTTTTTTGGGGTTTTTTTTTTGTTTTGTTTCTTTTGGTTTTTTTTTTTTTTTTTAAACTAAGATATGAAAATGGAGAGCCCAAGCACTGGAAAAAAAAAATCATATGCAAAATGGAGGTTGTAAATACTTATTTATTTGTTCAGTTTTCCTAGCTGCTATAGACATACTTAAAGTGGTGATTTTCACTTGCTAAATGCAGCCAGTACAGGCATTTCAGATCTCTTAGTACCTGTTCTAAACAATAATCCTTGCTTATAACATGAAAGTCAGAAATTCCTCTGCAGTGGACTTATGCCTTCCAGGATAAAAAATGAAGGGCATTGCAGCTTATATAGCAAAGATATCAGCCATGCTCTCCTATTGTCCAAATTAAAGGGGTTCCTATAGACATCTGTTGTTTAAACACTGTAAGATTCACCCATACTGGAATGTCTTTGGTGTTTCTGAGACTCTTCCTCCTTCTTGGTTCAGCCCTCTTCCTTTTGAGTGGTTTTTTTTGATGTCTCACCACTGCAGCCCTACTTTCTGAAAATGTCATTATATTTCCCTCTCTTTGCAACCCACGTCCTTTCCTACCTTGATAATTACCCTATCTATAAGGTAGACATTTAATAATCTCTTAGGAGTTCAATACAAAATGTAGCAAAAGGTTTCTTTGAGAGTCTCTACTCCAGAACTTCTTGTGTCTGAAGTAAGACTGAAGAAAACTGTCTTATTCTCACATGGTATAGTTTCTGTTCATTAGGCACTTGCAAAATCTTGAAAAATTCTCACCATAAGAGCAGCAAATAAAAGATCAGTGGAAAGACATTTTTCAGAAACAGGCATTATCTCAAAAGCTAGTTTGAGGCTTAGAGTAATATAGAGATAACATAAAAAGGCTGTGACCTTCATTCTTCATCTCTTTACAACTTGATAGTTTATTCCTTCAATTAAATCCTTCCAGCTAAAAAAGTAACATTATCAACAACAAAAAGAAAAACTGAAAGAGATTATTTTTTTAAGATGGCCCATAGAACAGGTCTCAGAGTTAAATTTAGGATAACAGCTTTTTTTTTCAATAGCAAAATTTGTTTTTTGATTTACTTACAAAAACTTTCAGCATGTACCAGCTCATGAAACCAATTCATTAAGCAGCTAAAAACATATTAGAAACAGTGTGACCTAAAGAATAGGAGCACAAAGACATATAAGTGTTGCCTGTAGCTTGTTCCTGTCCTGTGCTTTCCAACAGTCATCAAATACAGTTTCAGAAATGAACAGTCAAGTTCTTAAAAGGAAGTAAATGCTGCAGTAAGAAAAAAAAACAAGAACAAAGAGTGAGCAAAAAAGAAAATAAGATAGGAATGGGTGTTCATTTCAGTTAGCAGAGATTTCCCTGTGTCTAATTTCCCCCAGTAACATTCTGCCTTTGGGTTATTTTATTATCATCATTGTAATAATAATTATTTTTATTATTCCTTCTAAAGTGAGACTCAATCTGAAAATTGCACAGGACAGACCTCATGTGAATACTCCTAATCTGAGCTATGCACACAACCAAGACAAACTGCAGGCCTGTCTTACACCAGAACATAATTTGGCAGACAGGGAATCAACATGATAAAAACTTTAATTTTTACTATTTTACCTTAAGACCTTAAAACTGTCCATCATTTGAGTGAATCAGGTAAAGCTATTAGAATATTTGGAAATCATGCAAATGTATATAATTTTTTCTACTTCTTTATCCACTGAGGTTTTCACTTGTACATTTTTGGTCTTATTTATAAAAGCAGTATTGGCTTAAAATTGGATAATAGCTTTTTATTGCTTTTGTTGTTTCATTTTGTTCTGGGATTTTTTTGGTCTGGTTGGGGTTTTGTTTTGGTTTGGGTTTTTTTTTGCTTGTTTGTTTGTTTTATTTTTTGTTTTGTCTAACTCAAGAAGAAAACTTTTCTGTCTTTATGTAAATGGTGAATATAATCATCTCATGACACCAATTCCCTTTGATGATCTCTGTCTTTGCTGTTATGGTAGCAAGTGTCTTCTCATCTGAAGAAGTAGATGAGGAAGTATAGATTATTGAAGAGATTTTTAATTATGAATGAATACTTTATAGATTATTTCACATAAACCTTTATTTTTGTACATCTCTTTCTCTCTTTTTGGTTTGATATCTATACTTCTTACTAGTCCCTGTAAACTTTGCTATCAATATGAGCAATTTCAGATAAGCCCTGTCTGTTGACTGGTGTTAATGTCTATTATGATTGTAGATCTAACAACAGTAGTTGTTCCTTTCAAACAATACAGAACCAAAAAAGAAAGTAGAAAAGAAACAGAGGTTTGTTTTTTTTTTTTTTTAATCCAACATACTGAGTGGAAAATAATTTATTCAGTTACTCCAATTCATCTACTTAAAACCAAATGTACTCAGATGAAACATATCCTCTTTCCTGTTTGTAGACACTGATGTTTCATTGGCATGGAAACTGTTGTTTACCATAGTCTGAAGACATTGTTTACAGGTGTTGCATAATGTCATTGGCATGAGCAGTATTGTTTATATAAGCAGAATCACTGTTTGTAAAAAAGTCACATCTACGTGTGCTCGCTCATGCAGTATGACCCTACTTACTGCAGGCTCCAGTGTCTGGTCCATAGTTATCAGCATTCAGCTGGCAATTTGATTTAGAAAATAAAGCCTGAAAATAGCTTCATTTCACATATATTACTTTCTGACTGCTGCTGTGATTGCTCAGCCAGAGTCCAGCTGTGGAAATGTTAAAACTATTCATCAGGCATGAATATTCATCAGAGTGGTATTCTTATTTTCCCACACATCACTGGGATGGCAGACACAACTGCTGTGTGAGAGGCGTGAATTAACCCTCCAAGTCTCTGTAAAAGTAAAAAGCTCAGACACATCAGGAAGCCCAGTGATGCCTGTGCAGTTGAAAGGCAATACCTTCTGGGTCCTCCTAATGCAGTTTTATTCAACGTACAATTTGTCATATCAGTGGATCAGTCTGAAAGAGTATGGCAATCCAAAATAATGACAAAATCATGATTTAAGCTTACCAGCTCCTGAGCTCAGGTTAAAATCATTAAGGTTTTTTTTTTAAAGGAATTATTTATGCTTGCTTTTATAGACTCAAGTCTTTAGGGACAAAATGACAAATTAAAACATTCTGGCTTTAAATAGATGTTGCCGCTGAGGAGTAACCAGAGGATCTGGACATTCAAGAAAAGCCAATAAAACATAAAGGCTTGTAAAACTGAAGATAAAATGGTGAAAATGCTTTGCTAGAAATGTTCATGGCTTCAGCAGAAATAGGATCAGGGTCCAACCACAAAGAAAGGCATAATATCTTAAAGGCCAATCCTGTAACACTTACATTCCACATATCCTGTTGAGTTCAAAAGTTTACATAGGGTGATAACTGTATATCTTGCATATTGAATACAAAAATTCAGGGTGAAGTTTTCTGCTTCCAGCAGTGCAGTTCCTGACACTGAATCGTGCACCACATTCTCAAGGCCAAGTGCTGGCACCAGACCCACAGCTGGCATAAACCAGTGCAACTATATTGATTTTGGTGGAGCTACAGTATTTGACATCAATTAAAGATAAGGTCCATTAACTTTCTATTGTCTCTAGAGCATCTGCCCATAGCTTTGTCCTTATACATAATCATACGGTGATGGTGTTAATATAAAAGTCATTAGATTACAATAAAAATATTTCAAAGCTTGTCTGGCACTATACAACAATAAAACCCACTCTGTGGCAGAAGTGCTGTACACAGCCTATATGCCATTCTTGGCCTAGGTTTTTCTTTGTATGCATGCTTTGTACCAGACTTTTCTTTAGGACAAAATTCAACTCCTAATAAATACTTGTCTGGGAAGAGAAAAAACAAATAGGCAAGCAGACAAATGATGCTTAAAGCATTTTCCTAGTCTCACCTGGACCTGATGAAAAAAAAAAAAAAAAAAAAGTAATGTTTTTCTCAATGTAACTGTAAGCAAAGCTTGGAATATGTGAGATGAATGTGTCATTCAGGAAGATTGAGATGATAGTCATTAGTATACATAAGAGATGTCACTTAGACACCCTCATTTTATATTCCTTCTGGTAAATCTACTCCAGTCTGGAGGAAAGAAAAAAATCGTTGGGTGTCAATTTGAAACTTTAATTGCCAAAGTACAGTGATTTCTAAACTACTGTCAGTTCCTGTTCTTCTCCCATGTACTGAGTAGTACTCATAGAACAGCATGTTAGTGATCCTCTAGTTTGCTAGGACACATTACTAAATTTAAGGTCATGTGCTGTTAGTAGAAGAAGGATGTGAGCACCACTGATCATTTTCCTAACCTGCAAGCTCAGCAGATACTACATGCAGTTCTATTGGTTTCTTGAGAACCCTGCCCTGGTGTAATTTGGTTCAAGGAGGTGTATAGCTTCAAGACAACTAAAACTATATCTGGTTCATGTGAGTAAGAAGTTATCAAATAAAAATATCTACCAAAGCTAAAAACCATGCACTAAAATAATAGCACTATAGTTTAGGGAACACCAGTAAGATTTTTGAAACTATAGAAGTCTCATTTCCAAAATAATTTTACTTCCAGAGGATCATTAATCCTACTGAAAGCCAAAAGGACTCAGGCTAGATTGATTTCAGTAGGAGTTAGTCATTCTGAAAATCTCATTAGGTTACCTGTCCACATCTTTACACTCCCTACTTAAATTTTTTTAATATTTGGCTTCTAAGTCTCTTTTTAAAATGAAGGCCTATGCTCCAAACTTAGATTGTTAAAGATATTTATTATTGTTAAAGATATTTATTATCTTTCAGTGATTTCAGAGGAAATTAAGTACCTAGGCATCTTTCAAAATTCTAGCCACTATTAAACTTAAATTTGAAATGCGTGGTTAGGTAGCAAAAAGGATTTGTAACAGCTGACATTATATAGCATGTTTCCCTGACCTTTGTCTTTTCCATTTTGCAATGAATGCTGTATTCTGTTCAAAATTAAGCCATTATTTTATGTACCAAACAGTCATACTGCATTAATGCAGGAAGAACAGAAAGCACTGTTGAGATGTGCATGAGGACTCGGAGCAGTGGGCTCTGCCATCTGCTCTGACACATATAATGGCTCAGAAGTTCATTGCAAATCCAATATGCAGCAACTGTAAGAGCACAGAATCAGCATGCAGTGCCACTGCATGACACGCTGAGCAGCTCAGAGCAATAGGCTGTGCAATAGGATTCCTGGGGTTCACACATGCATAGATGTTTCTCTCAAATTTTATTAGGGTAGAAGAAAAAAATGAAGAGAGAAGAATGGATGAAGGTTCAATATTCGAAAATAATTCCAGGTCAGGGTGCACATTTTGCATATGACCTCATCACTCAAGAGCTGCATTAGTTTATGAAGAGATTGGGATTGCTTGTTTATGCTGTTTCTGGGAGGATTTATTTTTAATATAGGATTTTGGCAAAATGCTTTATGTTTTCCTCAGTTTCTTTGGGAAAATATTAACTAGATTGAATGGAGCACTTTAGAAGATATTTCATTTCTTGGCTTTTAAAATCAATATTTTTCACACTGTCATGAATATTTTTTTTTTTTGCAGAAGCCTTGGCAGCTATTTTTGTTCATTGTAATTGTGGCTATAAGTGAAGATGGAGTACCTTTCTCTCATTATTAAGAGCTTAGTAGCCCTGAGCTAAAGGCTGCAATTCTTCATGTCACCACTGTGGTGGCAAATAAGATTTTCTATTTAGTTTCTAGTAACCTCATTTGTCAAGGAGACTGTATTTCAAGTTTATATAGATTTAAGACAAACAAAACTGGACAGTTAAATACTTTTTTTTGGTCATAAATTGAATTAATCCATTAGCAAATAATTAAACTAAGGGAATACTAGCATTGTTGATGTGCTGGGCTATTTCTTTGTGTAAAGAAGGTTTGTGAAGTTAATATAAAAGTTAAATAATTTTTCATTAATGACAGTTTCAGCATGCTGCCAGCACAATGTCATACAATGAACATGAGTGTCAGCCAAAATTATGGCTATACTTTTCTCCACTGGACTTTTCCCCTTATTCTGTATGTTTCTAATGTGTCTGTGTGTGTGTGCACATGGGCATGCATGTGATGATCAGGAGTGTGGATCGTATGAAATCTGGCACATATTTACAAAATTAGAACAGAATAATTATGTCAAAAAGAATTCTGTTCTTATAGGTTTCTTGTGGGTTTCTTTCCTTCCTCTTTCTTTCCCCCTTTCATTTCTCCTACATTTTCCCAGTGATGATTGAGGTTAAAAAGCTTATCCTAGCACGTAGGAGATGCTAAGTCTCTCTCAATCTTCATGTGACATGCCTTGTGTGCTCGGTGACTAACCCCTACTCCAACTGATAGTTCACACTAAGGGGATCTGGATGAAGATTCTAATCAATGCAAGTGTAAAAATCACTTTTCTACACACTATCCTAGCCAATACCATTTTTAATCTGCTTTAGATTGTCCCAGCTGAAATATATAACTGCTGGTCTTAACTGTGGGTTTGTGATTTGATAAAATTTAAAATTCAGGGAAAGCATGAAATTGCAAATGACTGGCAAAATGGAATTAGCATAGCCTACATATCATACTATGCTTTCTTCCCTCTTCTCTCATATCCATTTCTGATCCTTTAGGGTTCCTGGGAAGTGTTTGGAAATTTGGGGTAGGACAGTACTTTTCACACCAAAATGCAAACACATAGGGACTCCCAGAGGTTACTGTGGATTAGGATTTTTTGAACACCCAAAGTTTTGGTTAGGCATGCTGGAAAGGGGTGTGACATTTTACAAGTATCGTAATTCTACAACACTCCTGTGAAGCAGTGAAAAAACTCCAAATTTTTTATTCTTTATTTTTTTATTATTTTATTTTTGTTCTTAAATTTTAGTTCTGAATAACACTGAGTCATATCCCACCATGGAAGAGGCTGCAGTAGGCATTATTTATCATATCACAGCAGAGTGAGGAAGTCCATAACTTCTGATGGTCTTTTGAACACTACCTGGAAATTCTTTGTAGGCAAATTTTCACCATTTTCAAATTTATTCTTATTATTTTCCCAATCAACATGCTTTCATCCTTTTAATATAAACAATAATTAAAATTAAGGGGGAAAATGAAACTTATTTAAACTTCTCAGATTTTGTATATCTTGTTAATTCCTCATTATTTTCATGACAGAAATAATAAGAAAAGTCAGAGTTAATATTTTCGTTTTATGTTTTATTTTAACTCTGAACTTTTAAAAAAAATTCACATGATAGATTAAGTATACTAAATTTTTGTTTCTTCTCAGGAACTGAAACATTAATTACTAGACTTTTGAAAACTCACTTTGTCACTCTCCAAGCACTTACAAAACTATTGATTTCTATAATAGAAAGGTATCTGATTTGGTCATTATTATTAAAAACAGTATTTTATTGCAAGCAGTAATCTGAAAAATGAATCTTAGATGAGGAAAGTATTTTGCTTTCAGGGCTTGATTGAATTCTGATTCAAGAATTATATCTATACTTATGCTATTTTTATAAGTTTGTTTGATCTGACAGAACTAACATTTCTTTTCCCACTGCATAAAAATTAAAACAATGAGAGTAACCCAATATTTTCACATTCCTTTAACAATCCATTCCTGAAATATTTTTAAAACCAGAAAAAATTCCCTTGATATTTTCTTGCAGCAAAAATTGCTGCTATTTTACAGTAGTAGTAAAATATATCCTCTCCCAACTCTTCCATTTGTAACTTTCTATCCAATTATGTACAAATTCAAATACTTTAAAGGTAAGAATAATGTCTGAAGAGCATAAAAAAATTTTAGCAAAACTCATTTTTTATTATATAGATGTATGGATAAATGTGTTCCAATCACAATAAAATAATGTGAACATTTATTTATCAGTATATGTTTATTGTTTATAAGCATCATAGTTATTATTGTGATTTGGTTACTCAGGTTACATTCCTGCAAAGATATTGACAGTGGCCACCTATACTTCATGAGAAATGCCACAGATTTAATTGTTTTTTGTGTGTTGAAGAACCTTTATCACTATTTTTATCAGTAGAAATAGACTGATGGTTATTTAGACAAAATTACAGTTTTATACACAAAAAAAAATATGTGCTCCACTTCAATAATTTTTAACCAAAGGAGGAATTTATCTGGTCATATTCATAATCGTGTCCTTTTCATGACTTAAAAATCTCCCTGAGGATCAAAGGCTTGTTTGTGGTTACTTAACTGAACACTAGATTTTCCCTGTGCTCACTGGGCACATCTTCCTTCCCTGGGCCTGGTGATACCCAGGTACAGAGGATACATGCAGCTGACAGGGAGCCAGACCTCGCCACCCTTAGGGCTTTGCTTAGCAGGGTGCTGAGACAGCAAATGCTTCATTCACTGCAGATAAAGAATCCACTGTTTTCACTGCTGGACATGGATAAAGGAGAGTATACCTGAAAGCACCAGTTTCAAAGAGGAAGCAAATTAATAGATAAATAGATTTCTAACATTACATTTAGGAACAGGAATATTGTGCACCAGCTCCAGTATTTTTCTCAGTTTCTATGTCGTTTTTCTTCTTCTCTTGACTGACTCCTTATCAAGATACAGTTTCATCACCAGAGAGGCTCCCTCCACATGACAATGCTAATTCTTTCTTGTGTCCAGGCATCACACTGCTGCTCCATCAGTTTTACTGATACAAGTATTTGTACAGCCATACTGTAAACAAGATCACAAGTGCTGCCTAGCACGACTCATTAGCAGTCCAGTTAGATTTTCTGAGAAAATTTAAGATCTTGACTGCTGACAGCTAAGGAGAGAGATCATTGCATGATATATAATTTTTGAAGCATATTCTTTGAGTCAAATCCTTATGCAGTCATATGCTTATTAATATATGCATTCTTTGTAAAAAAAGTGAGCATTGGCTTAGTATTGTCTCATTTACTTCAGCTGATGTGACACATACACCTGAAATTAGATGAGTGTTGAAGTTCACTTAAATTATGTCTCATTTCCTGAAGTTTCCTCATGATACAATATCAACACAAAATATATGTTTTGATTAGAGAATTCAACTGTGAATCTGAGTATTCTACTTTGAATCTGATCCAGAATACTAAATCACCTTTAGCTACAAATCTTTTAAACATTTAACTGTTCACAAAAGAGAGAAGAAAATTATATTGTTATAGCCATTTTTAAAATCATATTGTCACCACTGTGTTCTGCATATTCTAATAGTCTAGCTTTTTTAAGCTATATTAAATTTAAAACAGCTGTGGGAGCTTTCTTGATAAATTCTCAATGGCTGGTTCCATTAAGAAAAGATTGGTTTGCTTGTCTGGAAATGAACCAACAATGAGTTCAAAGTACAAATTCTTGGTTGGAAATACATTGTTAGTATTATAATGTGCCATTTGTATTTTTCCTGTTTTGAATGGGTAGATCAGTTATCTAGTCTCCATACTGAATAATTCAAGTAAGTGTTCTCTATTAAATATTTAATCTGTTCAAAATTATACAGTCCCAATATATATCAGTTAAATGCACACATTTATGGAAGCCTAGTTTTATTAAACCAAATTAAATATTGAATCAAATTTAATAATTAAACTTAATTACTTAATGGATCAATTTAACATATAACTTAAATTTATGCCACCATACTCAAATAACAAAGGAATAAATATTGAATGGGTTAAAAGTAACCATGCTTATCTGCTGCTAGAAATATTCCTTCTGAAGTCAAGAACTAAGAGGTAGATGCATGTGAATATGAACAGAGAGACATATATTTCTCTGCCATTGATGTTCTTAAATTGGAAAACAGAAAATGTCTGCTACTATAATGGCCAATACAGGCAAAAATAGAAAATGTAGTCTAGATACACTTGGTTTTTAGAAACATATTCATAAGTTATCTAAACTTAATTTAATAACAATGAACTTGTTAGAGGTATTGTTTTCCAAGCACCTCTTCCCTTTCTTATTTCCAACCTGAGCTGTGCACTATTTTAAAATGGACTCATAAGCTGTGATACATTGTAGTCTGCTTCAGCCAGACCCAGGAAAGAAGTTGGCACTTGAATTGAGCACCCAAAAGCCTAGTAACTCTGGTGTATGGCACTAGTTTCAAACTAACTCTTCATCTTCTTTATGAAACACTTCTTTTTTAGTCCCTTTCAAATCATCGTTCAGCAAGGAATTGACTTTTTATTATTTACCTGCATTGTTAACTCCATGGGTATAACAAGTACACATATCCAATAGTTCCACTCACTTCACAGATACACAGGCTCAGTCAAAAAAAGAGCTGAAAAGTTACACAGGATTGATTCAGATTTCCAGTACTTGGACTTTGATAGATAAAGACAAACTGGCTTGTTACAACTGACCATTTAGCCAACCTTGTAAAATAACTTATTCAAATTAAAGCTATCCTACCCTTAAAAATGAAAAGGAATAAACGTCAGTGGCAAGGACAATGAATAGATTGAGCTAAAAGTGAATTTTCTGGGCAATGGGAGCATAAAAAAATTAACACCAATATCATGCCCCAGGAACAAATAGGTAGAAAGGAACAAAGTGAAGAGAACAGAACTTCTTTGTTTTAATTAGCAGCTGGTAAAACAAACTAATATATGGAAAACAATTCAGAAAGAATAGATTAGGTCTGGAAACACTGAGTATAATGACCAAACAGACTAAAATTTTCCAAAGGCAGGAAATTCTTAAAAGTATTTTCATTATCCATATTCTTAATCCATGCACAGGGATCCCCTCTGTGTACAATATCTTCCGAATCTGGCATTTTGCAGCTTTTCTGCAACAAGAAAATCAAGGAAGAAAGTTTTTGAAAGAAGACCTGCAGCCTAGCAATTGACAGTATTTCTTTAAAATATGTGGCAATTCCACCTAAAACTATTTGTTCTATCTTCATAGTAAGAAAGAAAATGATCAGCAATTTGGCAACAGTTGCATTCTCTTATGTCTTCAATCTGGCTGCATTTTTGGAATGCCAAAAGACAATTTTATTCAAAGGCATTGAACATTGTTTTTTTAAAAAATAGTCCAGAACACAATTTTTTTCTCAATTTTTATTCTTAGAATTTAACGTATTTGTACACTTTGTTCACTTTTTGTTTCATTAGAAAGATTATAAGTTTCTTAAATAATTTTATGAAATTTAACTTAAATAATAAGGAAGTGCTTCCTTAGTCTCAGTGTATGCCCTAGGTGCATCTCAGCTGCACACTGGGGAAATATGGGACCCTTCAACTCAGAGTTTACCAAAATAAAAAAACAGAGTGAGCAGCTCTGTCAGCCACCCTCTAAAGGATGTTTAGTTGGTTGAAGAGGGGACAGGGGATAACACAACATACTCTTGGAAGTTAAAAAACAGCTGTAAGCAGCAACTTTTTGAAAATAATATAATGACACTTCTTTCAACTTCCTCATTTTCTGAAAGCAATGTATCAGAAACACACATATGCAGGCTTCAGCAAATATTTGCATTTAATATCTGAAGTCCATAAGTGAAACCAAATCAGCAGAATTCAATGGTACTTTACACTCAGTGCATCTTCCTCTCTCTCTCCTCTCAAGCTGTACAAATCAGTAGGAAGAGACAACTATCATCATTATTCTTTTGTAAAAAAGAGTTATAGTACAGTAATGCCTGTACTGATATTTTTGACTTTGGATTTTGCAAAGAAACCAACAAACATATTTCATTAATGATAGAACAGGACAAAGAACTCCACTATTTTTTTGACATTTTTGGAGAGTTCTCATACTTTTGCACACTGACAATACAAATATGTGAGTTTTTCATCTAAGTCACTCTCTCATGATATTTTGAACAGGGTTATTTATAGTATGAGTTTCTCCACCTCACAGAATTCTGAGCTTTTGAAGAGTACAAGCTGAAAAAGGAGAGGATTCCTTTTTGTGCATGTAACTTAAAGGTATTCAAAGAGCTTCACATTTGCCTTTTTAATGAGTCTTTCAATAATGTGTAGAAACAGTATTATCATGACAGATTCTCTGAATGTGAAAATTAGAATAAGTCCAAATTATAGGAGGATACATTAAAAAATAAAAATAATGCCAGTTACTCACATCCTTTCTCTTTTCATTCTGCCACAGCAGCACTTTACTTTCAAAGAGTACAAAATTTTAAGGCTGTTACATTACAGAATTGTTTTTCATTGCTGTTACATCTCCATTAATGGTTTGGACTCAGAGCTTGAAGAAACAGTAAGTTTGTGAATGACACTAAATTGGGAGAAGCTTCTGACCCCCTCAAGGACAGAGAGACCTCAACAAATCAGAGAGATGGACAATCACCAAGTGTATGAAATTTAACAAGGGAATGTCCCAGATTCTGCACTTGGGATGGGGCAACCCTGGCTGTGTGTATAGACCAGGGGATGGGCAGCTGGAGAGCAGCACTGTGGAAAGGGATCTGGGAAGTCCTGGTCGATGGCAAGTTGAACATGAGCCAACAGTGCCCTGGCAGCCAGGAGGGCCAAGCATGTCCTGGGGGGCATCAGGCACAGCATCACAGCCAGGCAAGGGAGGGATTGTCCTGCTCTGCTCTGAGATGGAACATCCTCACCTCAAGTCCTGGAGGCAGTTTTGGGTACCACAATATATTAAAGACATTAAGTTATTGGAGAGGGTCCAAAGGAGGGCAGCAAAGATGGTGAAAGGTCTGGAGGGGAAGCCTTATTGGGAGTGGCTGAAGTCACCTGGTCTGTTCAGTCTGGAGAAGGCAAGGCTGAGGAGAGACCTCGTTGTGGTCTGCAGCATTCCCACGAGGGGAAGTGAAGGGCCAAGTACCAACCTCTTCACTCTTGTGGCCAGTGGCAGGACTCAAGGAAATGGCATGAAGCTGAGTTGGGAGAGATGTAGGGTGGATATCAGGTAAAGGTTTTCCACCCAGAGAGTGGTTTTGCACTGGAACACACTTCCCAGAGAAGAGGTCAGAGCCCTAAGTCTATCTGAGTTCAAGGAACATTTGGAAAATGGTGTGACTCATGAAGTGTCCTAGGTATGGTCAGCAGTTGGACACTATGGTCCTGATGGGTCCTGTCTAACTCAGTATATTCTATGTTTTTGTGATTCTATGTTACAGCATGGCAATTTTGCTCAGAGGTAAAATGACGCTAAGACTGTGATTTCCCCACCTTGGGAACCTCTCCTGCTCAAAAGTCTAGTCTGGAAGGCATAGAAAGAATGTTATGGAAGGATCCAGGCCTCTCATCTTGTATAGCTTGATCTCAGTAATTCACTCAGGGATGTAAGTAAATTGAGGCTCCATTTTCTTCCTCCATGTGCAGTCATATTGTGTGTTACATTCCTCAATTCTTGTAGAATGGAGAAATAAAAACATATACCTCAAATCAGAGGAATTGAAATGAGTAAAACACTAGAATTAGATTATCAAAAGACATATCCATAATTATGTATATGTATTTTTTAACTGACTGAATGCTTATAAATATGAGTATAGTCTTCTAGTGGAATGTTTGGTAGCAGGAAACAAAAATATTCTAATAAAGAATTATATTTTAATATACTATGTTGTCATAGAACTAAGAACATAAAAATGCCGAAATACTAAGTGAAATAAAAGAGCTCTCCTTCCTAACCCCTGATTTTGCCAGTATCACCTAACTGTATGAGGATTCAGCCATGTCAACCAAGAAGCTGGAGTGTCAAAATGTGTTAGAGGGATCCTGCAGACCTGTGCAAGCTGCTGAACTTACAGTATTACATCATTGTGAGTGCAGGTGCTAAGCTTCATTAGAACAGTTCATTTGTATTTCCACTGACATTCTCTCCACTTTCCACTGAAGTCAGCACTTTCCCAATTCTCTTGTCTAGATGGCTGTACAAGCTTGGGTGTTCAAGCCAAGTAGGGAAACACAGCACTTAATTTTGCAAAAGCAATTGGGATACTGATTAGCAAAGGTTATCTGGGAAAGGAAACATGAAATAGATTTCTTCCAACTACTTGTTGCAGGTGCACAGGGATGTAATAGTTCCCTACTGCAGAGCATGGTGCTGCTCTGAGCTGTTGCCAGTGTCTTACTGCCAATGCCAATATCTCTGAGACTTGAGTATGTGAGATGCCTAAGAGGCTGACTGGAAGGAAGGTAATGAGAATGGCTCCATCTTTTATCTTTGCATCTGTCACATTGCTGAAGAGAGAAGTACACTCAATTGAAGAGACATGATCTAATCTTCCAACATATTCATGACTCACTTTGACTATTTTAGTCCAGACAGCAATCAGACATTGGCAAACTTTATTCAGGCTGCTATTCATTTCTTAACTTCTCCAGGTTTAAGCCAAGTTGAAAAGTCAGACTTAGAGCCTGATTAAGGCACCTACCTACAGATTCATACAATGGCTAAATATAATGCAAAATATCTTATCTCAAAATATAGTTAGCGGGGAAAAAGTCAGCGAAGAAAACAGAGATGAGAAAGCAATTCAGCTCACTCTAAAGTGAAATTAAATACCTCATTTATGATGGAATTTAGCTGCCTAAAAATAAGATTCTGGAGTCTCTTTGGATGTTTTGAGTTCCCCCAGCCAACAAAGATTCCAACTTCCAACTGAAGTTTCTTGAGTGTGAGCCCTTGTGTTACAAGACACTCACTAGTCCTTGGGTGATAGGGTAGTCCACCAATCTGGATAGACATACTGGGTAAAACCTGGCCTCTGAAAAGCTACTCAACATTTGTGTTTGGACAATTCCTGTCTGGTTAGCTGAATCACTCCCTAAGTTTGGTAGGTGGCAAATCTCCCTAGGTTATAAAGGGAATTTTAGGAGCATGAACTTATTTTATTCAGTATCATTTGAGAAATCGTAAAAGCAAGATTTGGAGAAGTGACAAAGATGTAACTCCTGAAAAATGTTTTCTTTTCAATCCAGGTAGAAAGTCTCAAATGTTTAAATGGAGAGTAAATGCCTGCATGTATACAATGAACCAAGCTGTCCCTCACATGCAGACATTTGCACACAGTCTCTTTTGTTCAGATGCCTTAGAGCCAGTCCATTGGCTGGCTCCATTGAAGAGAAACTATTTCAGATTGAAGATTGCATTACCTAACCTTCAAACTTTAGACCATTTTCTGAGTCAGACTGTGTCCTAAAATCTGCAGGAATATAAGGAGGATTTCATAATTTATGGCATTCAAATGTCTCTTCAATACAAGGAAACTCTGTCAATCCAGCCTGCTACCATTCATTAACAGACTGAGTTCCTTCGGAGAGGTCCCAGAAAGGAGGCAGTTCTGGCTGTGTGTTTCCTGCCTCAGCTAAAGAGTAAGGCTTAGTTTGTTGTTTTTCCTTGCTGTCCTACTGTGAGATCCTAATTTAATCTTCAATCAAATGAAGAAAAAAGTGTTGAAAAATCATCAGTGAGCTCACAAACAGCTACCGATTGTTCACACTCTGGAAAATGTTAGCTCTTTCACAATTTCACTGACAATATAAGGTCAATATGAGGTCACCCCTCAATATAAGGTGACCAGTTTAGTTAAGAAAGTGAAACCTATTAAATAATATTTTTCCTCTAAGTATCTTCCTTTTTGTTTTGGTCTTGTGATGGGAATGGGAGAAAGACGCTTTCCAAAGCACAGACTGCAAATTATATTTTTGTTGCTACATACCTAGAGAGGTATGTATGATAATAATAAATAAAATATAATAATAATATTATAATATAAATATTAATATTATTATAATATTTAATAATTAAAACACTTATCCAGGGAGCTGAAGACACACTACATTACATTACATTACATTCCCTTCTCAGGTTTAGAAGTTCAAATGCACAACTCTTCAGCATGAAAAACTGAAGAGAAATATTCTTCTCTGAGAATGACCTGGGAATTTGTATTTTAGTTTGGTATGAAATACTCAACTTTGTCACACAGAACCTTAAATTACAAAAAACTAATGCAATTGCTCCTCATGCAGAGGATAATGCAGAGACCGGTATGTTCTGTGGGCAACAAACACCTTATCATGCATCTCCATTTGTAAATGTTACTTCATTAATGCCTTTGTCTCCAAGATAGTCATTCATCTTGTTTTACTTATCCTTCTAAAAATTGTCTATTCTGTATAGTCAATCAGAGGCAATGGTATTTCCAAAGAATGATTAATCTACTTACTGATTCTGCAGGTATTTATTCTTCCTTTTAACAACATAGTTCAACATCTAGTTTAGGCTGGCCATGAAGGGATGGGATTCAGTGGCTTGAGCAAAAAATGTGAAATGCCACTGTGACTCCTAAAGCATTGCAGAAGTTTTCACACTGCTTAAAGATACTACACAGGATGTAAGAGAGATTGCAGACAGGGGGCATTCAGGTGGGATACTCCACCTGTCACTATATACCCAGCTGGATGACCCATGCCTAATTTCTAGACACTAAAGACAGTTGGGTCAAACCTCACTCTCAAGTTCTAAATCAGTTTCCCAACACTGTACCAGCAGAAGGTAAACTTTATCACAGCAGCATAAAGGAAAGAAGTATAAATTAAATCTGTGATCTCTTCCAATAAGAAAGCTTAATGGAAATTTACTTCAATACCTTAAAATTCAGGAGGAAGTAAGCAGGACTGTACTCCTCAGTTTCCATGTGGTATGTTCTGTCCAAATCTGATACCACAAGCACTGCAAACAGCTGTACAGAATTTCAGATTACTTAGGCCCATTGACTTTCTAGTTTTGGTTTACTTAATGGTGCTTCTAACATTTCCAGATGTATGTTTCATATGAGAAGTATTGTTTAATCTGTGGTGATATTGTTTAAGTTATTTAAAGTAAAAATAAATTTGTTTTATTTTTCTAAGAATTACTATTGCACTAGAAGAGCTACTGCTACATAAGACCTGCTTCTGAACCCCAACAAGCAGTTTAGAGAGAACTAAAACCAGCCAGAAATAATTCTACAAGTCTTAAATATGATTCCGAATATGGAACTGCAATGTGATCATTTTAGCCTCTTATCCATGTTACTATTCATACTCTGACCTTTAGCCATGTGCTTTGCTTTTCCATTTAATAGGAAATTGATGAATCCATCTACCTGTGGTTGGATTTGTTGCCCATCAATTCTGAGCAGTAAATTTCACTGGCTACCCACAAAAAATTCAACAAATAAGAATCTTTTTTTAAAACTACGGCATATTTATTACAGGTATTTTTCAAAAGTCAAATCAATAAAGTTGCAGTACAGAGCATATCTACAGTTTGCAATGTAGAAGGAAAACAGCCTCCTAAAGATATGTAGCATAATAAAAGTACAAAACGAGTACACATACAAAAGTACAAAACATATTAAAACTATAAAATAATAGTGAAATGTCAGTGTGATGCTAAGTAACAGATAATAGTAAGTACAATCAAAAATGACCACCAGAATAGAAATCATATTTTTAAAGGTCAAAGTTTTTTTATGAGAGTAATGCATAGCCATATCCTTCAGTCTTTCCTCATCATAGGACTCATGTATTTCAGTTGGGAATTAATCAAGACCTTAATCAAGACCAAACAATACTGCTCTAATATTTGAGAATTATCACAGACAAATCCTATAGACATAATTGGTCTTTGTAAGGTAAGAGGATAGGCATTCAAAGTCCTTATCAGAACTGGTTTTTTACAATTCTCTGAATTCAGATATTAAAAAGACTAGGTTTTGCCAATTAACTGGAAATGCAGTGGTTTCCAATATTCTGATACGAATCTACTGTTAGGCAGGACTTTTTCTATGACAGAGTCAAGAGTCTGCACACATACATTTCTCAATGGATGGTGGGTTTGCAAAAGAGATATGATGAGTTATAACAACATAGAGATATATAAAAGTAGAAACTGGGAATGTGTAACAATCTTTTGTAATGTATGCAATTCATACCACTTTATCACATTTGTATGAGCTAGAAATGAGATACTGAAGACAAAGTTTCCTTTACCATCTTTTTGTTCTAAGCTTCTTTCTCCAGTTAAGTTCCCTGTTACAGATAATGAGTTTTGAATATATCTTTATGAAGGAAGCTAAAAAAATGTGTAATTGTATATCACAGATTGACTTGTCTGAATCACCACACACACACATAACTCAGGGCAACCATCAAACCACAGCTGAAATGCAGAGAGTGGATTTCATTACCTGCCTAACAATATTGGGTGTATGAGAGACATATGGGAACACGAGCTCTTTTGGGCTCAGCTCATCCTAGCACAGAGTAGGAGGAGGGTTGGGGGTGGCTGGCTGCTGCCTCACTATGCAAAACCTTTGGGAACATCGGTGAGAGTGCACTCCATCGACACAGGAATTCTACTTCTCAAAACAGGCTCTCTTAGGTTACAATGCACGATGTTACCAAAAGTATGTATTCAATCACCATCTTCATAAGGTGTTAAAAACAGGTAGGACAGTGTTCTTTATCTCTTCCATGACTCATCCCTGATAACTCCCTCCAGGGACTATCTTCTGCTAATGGGCCACTGCATGACTGATAAACTTACATCATCCCATTGTGAAATGCTCTGCCCAGCGGGAGGAACCAAACATTTCTACCTGGATATAATCTGACTTTTGGAACCATGAGCAGCCTTATCCACTGGCTTCCCAGAGGACAAGAGCTACATAACCACTCCTGGACCTTCTGAGGAAGACCAGACCCTTCTACAGGATCACCACTTCAAAAGAACCACACCTATCACTTCAAGAGGACCATTTAATTGCACTACTATCACTACCCTGGCCAGCAGGGTGTCAGGTATCCCGACTGTATCAGGTTAAGCCATTATTTTCTGCCTTTCTTTTAATTTTCCTATTAAATTGTAGCTCTGAGCTGGAATTTCCCACTGCTTTGTTTTCAAACTAATACACAGGCAGAGGATGAACAACAGTAGACATAAGAAATGCAGTTTCTTCACACCAAAATTTTTAGTATTCCCAGCTGCAAGGTCACTGAGCCAAACTATTCCCTTCTACTCCTCAAATCTTCCAGTTTTAACCCTTTCTTACCAACACTTGTAAAGGCAGATTTAAAGAATATGAATTTTCTGGTAAACTTTTTGTCTGAATAATTTATCTGGTAGTTCAGTATTCACTTTCAATGGTAAAGATCACCAGTGTGAGATATTAAAGATTATTACTTGTATTAATTTGCCCTGAAATGCCCCTTCAATAAAGCAAATTTAACGGGAATGGGCTAGTTTAGAATCCAGTTGAGGCACTTTAGAAATGTGTCCTCTGACAAGCATCATCAAGCTTCAAGTACAACAGACCCCAAAATGTATCAGGATATCCTTTGTAAATGCATTGTTAGCACATTCAGCATACTTCTGAATTTACAACCAATGAAGTCAGGATGTAGAGCCTGTGTCTGCTCTCAGCAGTAGAATGAACAATGAATGCAATGCATTGGGAAGAGAAAAGAATAAATTCCATTTAGCCTAGTTGTTGAAGCTGCACTGGGCAGTTGCATGGGCATGGCTGAAAGATCAGTAAGACGAACCTTGCCAAAAATTTAATGTTTTTATTTAGCTAAATATTCCCTTTGCCTTCATTATCGAGTTCAATGCCTTGCAGAATAAGGGGAGAGTGGCATTTAACTATTAAAAATTCACCTTTTAAGCTTGATGTGTCCATGTTAGGTGACTGAATTAGCTGACCTTCAAATCTTTCCCTATACATAGATATTGAGTCACCTTGAATCCTGTAGATACTTATGATAACAACCGTAAAATTTCACAAAGAAAGAAACAACATCTTTAGATTTCAATTCATTATTCTTCATTCCCATCTGTCATCCTCAGTCCCTTAGCCTTTAGGATATCACTATCCATCTATGCACTTCTCAGGATACCTTTTTCTCTGATGAATTAAGCTCCCTGACCAGAAGGGTACAGTGTCCTGTTCCTGCTCAAAATAAAGATTGTTTTGATGAGGTGTAGTTTGTCTCAGAGACAGAAAGAAATCACTCTTCAATTTCATGGAAGGGGACCATGGTAATGGGTACCTTTAGGGAAGGTGAAAGTGTGTGTCTTCCCACTCTTTCAGCCCATGCCACTAGTTATTACTTCTGGCTGGGTAAACAGGTCATGAAACAAAGTGTCCTTGCCTGTGACAAGCAGGCATGGTATATGTTTTACAGGTTCATGCACTTATATTTGTTATGAACTTTGTTTCTTGATCTTTGACAATTGCAAAATATTTAGTTAACTAAATAAGAATAAAACTGCAGAAAACATTTTCAATTTCTTTTTCTCTTTAACTGTCTCAAAAATCCCAACAGTTTTCACATTTGAATCAAGTTTCTTGACAGACATATGGTCATAACAGAGAAATCATTCTAGTCAGTAAAGCCCTAAGCTAAGCCCAAAATAATTTCATCATTTGTAAATCATTGTCACTCGAATGTTTTCTCAATATGGCTTAATTATAATTCATGTTAAGCTTCTGGGAAAAGACCTCCATTAAAAGGCACTTCCTGGGAAAAGCAGGAAATCAAGAGCTCTCAGCTGGCACTACACTTTATTATTCATGTATAATTCTTCTGCACCACTGAACATCTGCTAATAAATTTGATTCAAGTTTCCATGATAGCTTTTACCCTCATCATTCAATCTCTGCATGAGCTTGTATCTGATGAGAATTGTCATTATTTACTTATTGCTCAGAATTCTTATCCTATTAACAATTTAGCCCATAAAGTCATCAGGTAAATTAAAGTATTTATAAAGAGCTCCCTTCTCTGATTTTAAAAATTAAATAATAATCTTGATTTAGAAGAGAATTTCTGTAGATTCCTGGAGGCTGACAGATGGTCACCTTGGCAGTATGCTGCAGCAGTGCAACCATATATTTGTTGGGAGTTTCTGATGCAGAAGGTGATCAAGAGCATCAGAAACTATTACTTTTAACTTAGAGGTTTGTCAATCTTCTTTTCCTTTGTGCCTCCACATATACAGATAAGCTAGACTCAGATCAAATATAAAGGTTCCCTTGAACAAGTACAGATTTGTCATATTGATTTGGTGTTTGACTCCGTTCCTTGTGCTATAGCTCTTTTCCATGTGGTTAGACCACAGAATTTAGGGTTCAGGTTCCTAAGTCCATTCTGAGATCTTCCTCTGAATCATGGTCTGGTCTTTTAAGCAGCCACTAAGATCAGACTTATCAGAAATACTTAGCAATGTTTCTATTTAAGCCAAGCATTTATTTGCGCCGAGCTTGAAACACCAACAATGGGTGAATCCTCTTAATATTCCTGGCCTTAATCTCTGCTTGTGTCCCTTCTTCTTAAAAATGCAATAAAACTAACTTATTTTGTACGATTATGTGACATAACAGTTTTAAATCTCTCAGAAAGTCTTAGCAGGAAAGTCATAATATAAAATCAGAACTCTGGGGTTGTACATGATAAAAGGGACTATTGCTAAACCAGAAGTAGTCAGCTAACAGCAAATACTATATTTGTCACCAGATATTTATGACAAAGAAGATCAGCATACATAGGAAAGGGCAAACAGTGTCAACTGAGTTCTGCTTGTCCAAAAGTGCATCAGGAACAATTAGGCAGGGATACTATGGAGCCAGGTGAAACAGATACACACTCACCAGTGTCTCATCCAGAAGGAAAATTCCCATCCAAGAAGAGTGGAGATATTTTCATCCTCCTTTCATCCTTGTAGCTTCTCTTCCCTTTAGAAGGGAAACAAATGTGCAAGAATTGCAAAGAGGCCTTTCCTTTCATCCTGCATATTTATTTCATGGATTCTCTAGCTTTCACTATAAGACTATTCAAAAACTTTAAATATGTTACAATAAAAAATCATGTAACACTACTGGAGCCACAGTACTTACTGTGTCATGAAGTACCAAAAGTCAACTAGCCTGAACCACTGTCAAAAAATGTCTTATTTGAAGTATTTCTGGAAAGGTAATGCATGAATTGCAGCATGATATAGCACATTTAATCTCTTTTTATATTTTATTTTTCTATTTTCATTTTCAATTGCTTATGTTTCATTTTGAAAAACTCTTTTATTTTCTTTTTAGATTATTTTACAAAACTGATACTTTTGAAACATGGAAGAAAAATGTCAGCTGCACTGTTGGGGTTTGCATCCACTGTGGTCCCTGAGACAGGTCATTCAGTCATTCTGTCCAGCACACTCATCTACATATGTAATTTTCTTTGTCTTAGTAACTTGTTGCAATCATTACTATATTATAGCCCTCCTTGGGCTATACATTATTATTACTATAGGAATATTATTAAATTTGTTTGACAGGATGACTTGACCCTAAAACTCTTTTACTCTTTAAAATTACTACTAGGGATAAAGATCAGCAATGATTTGAGATTTTATCCATTGCTGTTGCTTAATTCTGTATTTGAGATCAAAGCACACTCTAGTTAATAATAACTAGCCACATCAGAAATAAAGAATCTGTCTAATCTGAATCTATTTGTACTTCACTTTGTCCACAGGGACCCCACTGCTCCTAGAATCAGCTCTCATGTAGAGATTGTAGGCTTTCTATGACCTTTTGAATAATGTGAATATTGTTACAGGTATGGCATAAGAGGTCTGGATGTAGTAATTTTATGAACTTTCTTCATTTTTGATGTAAACTATTTTGCTTTCTTAACTATACTATGCCTTTCTAGGGCATAAATATTTCATACTGGTTTGATAACCTGTAAACAAAGTGTCAACATAATTAACCAGTCCTCATTCAATGCTGGCTCTATTAAATTTTAGAATTAAGGGATGACCACAGAGCTTACTCTTCCAATTTTTTTTCCAGATCTCAATAAATTTGTAAGGTTTTTTAGTTGGACTTCATTAAATGAAACTGCACCTAGAAAGACAGATCTCTAGTGGATTTGATTTCTTACTACTTTACTCCTGTAGGTAATTACATTGATGCAAAGCACAAATATTACTTAATCAGAATAATAGCATTCTATACCCAGTTTGGACTTGGGTACATTTTTATCCATGCAAAGTAATGAGTATTGTGATTTTTCTTTCCTTGATGAAATTCAAAGAATACATTAAAACACTGGTTTTCTTAATAGTAGTTCTAAACTTGGTGATGCACTCTTTTAATTGGAAAACTAAATTCCTAAATTTATCATGTCAAAATGAAGGAAAGGCTAATGGTATGCAAATATTTACACCTCTATAAAAAAATTATATTTAGTATCATAAATTTTCTATGAAGATTTCTATGATGATTTTCACAGCCAATTTCTGGCTATTTTGCCCTATTTCAGTTGCATAAGGCATTCAATTGATGGAATATAATTGTCCTGGCTAGCGCAAAGAATTAAACATTTTCTAGAATGACCCTTTTCTCAAATACAGACCGTTAATTTAAATTTGTTGAAAAATGAAAACGGAGGACTTATGAAGGAACAGTCCTTTTATTTACATATCTGGCATCCTGGAAATCAGTTTACTAGTAACTACAAGCAATTATGATAAAAATGCCATTTAGGAAAGTTTCTAGTAGTAATGATAATGAAGCAATGAAATAGATTGTCTGGGGATCTTGTGGATTCTCCACTACTGGAGGTCTTTAAGAATAAGTTAGGCAAACATCTGTCTAGAATATTAGCACAGACAGTTTAGTAAGGAGGTAAAACCATAACAAAGTGCCTTTGCTTAAGGTCACATACTGCCCCAACACAAGCAAAAATAGAGGTTGCAGTTCCACAGTCCAGCTGCATGGACTCTCTAGAGGTCACTGACTATATCTCCACATGCAACAATTTTTCTCTGACATGTAGAAAGATTAAGCAACTACAGTAGCTCCATGGGTGTGTATTTATGTAGTGTGAAGGGGTTTTTTTCTACATACTTAAGCCCTTGATCTGCACAGGGGTCTGGGGAGGCACAGTACTGCCATGCTGAGGTAACAAAGGAGGACGGCTCTGCTTTCATTTCTCTGTCCTTTCTTTTAAAAAGCAGCCCAGCTTGCTGCCCTGCTTGTCAGACTGAGTACTTCTTCCAGGTCATCACTTTTATAAAATATGCAAGAGCACATTAACAACAGCAGTAATCCAGCAAAGTATTCATATGAATAATTAAACTGAAACTGCAGTTGTCAAAAACATGAGTAAGGTACATGTTGTTCATTATTACCTGTGCATTTCTCTTCACCTCCTGGACTCGCTAATTTGACACACCACAGTGGGTTCCCTACTCTCTCCATGTCCAGGCTCACTCCAAAAGAGCCAGCTGAGGCACATTGTGGGCAGACATCAGAGCACTGATGACATTATTCAGTAGAAAAATGAGGCTAGGAGTGCTTTCTGAAAGTGTGCTATTCTGAGTGTGTTTTCTGAGTGTTGTGCTATTGTATAGAAGGGGACATGTCCCTTTGCACTGCAGACTAGAGCCATGAATTTTCTTTTGGGTGTAAGCTAAATGTTTTGGGTTTTTCTCCTGCTCAATGCAAACCTAGAGAAGGCAAGTCAGGATAGGTAAATCAGGCTCTGGGTTGGGGGAAGTCCCTCTCTACTGCCAACAGAAAGTGCCTAAGCAAAGTTCAGTCACATTAAGTTGGAAGGGCTGTGTAGTTTTACAGAGTTTAGATAGTATAGTTTAGATATTACAGTATGAGTCACTGCCTCACATTTCTGCTCCTGCACCACCATTCCTTTCCTCAACCATGTTGTATTCACTTAGGCTCATGGGGTACCAGCTTAATAGGGTGATGCAAATGAAACTTCTTCATCTAAAGCTAGTCAGTTTCAACAGATCATTATCTGCTCACCAAAGATCATACCAAATACTTGCTCCATCAAGTGGGAGCACAGGTAAAGACCTGCTGGCAGAAAGGTGGAGAAAGAACTAAAATACCTTTAAAATTTATACAGTTAGATCATTTTCCTCCTTGGATTCATTCCAGAACTTCCAGTATTATCCCTTATGCCCCATATATCTGCTTTCTGTATGCTTTTTAATCACTAATGAAATTGCCTCAGTCAAATGCCTATAATCAGACTCGTTGCACCAGACCAAGAAGCTTAATTCTCATCAGTGAATCTCAGCTCCACAGAAATTTCACTGAAGTCATTGCAGTTGTAAAAATGATGTGAAAGAAGGATTAAACTCTGTCCTAAACTGCTGATTTATTTACTATGTACAAACTTTAAAGTATTTATTATTTATAGATACGGAAGTGGAAAATATCCACTTTCTATTTATTTTGGGAGAAACTGGGATCATGTTATTATTTGCTTGGTCAAATATAATCTGTGATTGCACTCAACAAACAATACAAGGGGGATCATTTAGAAATTTTTTTCTCAAAGTTCATTTAACTTGAAGAGGCTCATTCTCTTTGACCAGTGCCTTGCAAGCATTTTCCCTTATTTTATCTGATACCATTGATTTAATTGAGAAAAGTCACTCCAAAGCAATGACATTTTTCTTGCACCCTTTTTCAAAAAGCCCAAATAATGTAATTAAGACTATGCAAAGCAAAGGCAAAACAACAACATAATCACCACAAAAGCAAAACCAGCAAAAAAAAATTTAAATGCACAGGCAGAACAAAGGTATGTGCATGTCTGCAATAAAAAACTGACACAGTTAACATACAGGTAGGTGACCTGAAGATGATCTAATTTTTAAAAAAATTACATTATGAGGGCCTGAGGTGAGAAGAAATAAAGAAAGGAGGGAGGGAAAGAATGAAGGGGGTGTTCTTACTCCCTAAGGATTATTCATAACATCACTTTTATCTCAATCGTTTTTTAAGATTTCTAGTTAAAAATGGGTCATTGGCTTAGTGGAACATGACTGAAGAGGAGGTAAAAGGTGATGAAATCTATTTCTGTATTATTAATGTTACAAATAAGAAAAAGATTCATCTTCATTTAAACTATTTGCAGCAAATTATTATATAAACCAGGAAAAAACTCTGTGGACTCAGTGGGCAATGGATCAAGCCTCTAAACTTGGAGCCCCTGGCAGGTCTCTGACTTTACTCATCAGCAAAATTTGGTCTTTTGAATTCTCAGAGTTTATGCCAACAGTGGTTGCTGCTGTGCTGTCCCTGTACATGCCAGTAGCTCTTCTTGGAGGGAGAAGAAAGGACTCCTACTTAGATTAGATTAAAGATACCATGAAAAAGGAATTGGTATGAAGAGCTTCAAGATACACAAGCCTTTTTCTGCCTTTGTAAACTACAGGACTTTCAAATGGCATTAGATGGTTGAATAGTGAGACAGAACACAGACATAGTGGTTTTCTTTTTGCGCAAAGGTCTAAGAAAAGGCTTTTCCCATCAAAACAGAAACACAAGAAAAGATGCAGAGTATTTTGTGTGTCATCTATAAATACAAGATTTGTCTTCCCATCTTCAATGTGTTAGGAAAAAGGAAATGTGACCATTTTGTGAGCACAGAGTAAAGGTGCCAACATGATTTCTCTCAGTTAGAAAACATCTTTTTGTTATAATATGGGACTAAGGCAAATAGTCTAACCCACTGAAACCCAGGGTACAGCTGACATCAAGGGACTGCAGTAAAAGAACAGCAAGAAAATATTCTCTGACCTAACATAGGTCTTGAATGATAGGAAACAAGGAAACTCCTTTAATCATCTTATTGTATTTAGTCTTTACAATTAATCTCCAAATCATGTCCGGTTACTACTAAAAATAGTAATTATGCACAAGTATCGGTGGAAGCAATAACTTAGCTATGTTTAAAAGAAAAATCAGTTAATTTTTAACATTCAAAATTTCATTTTTATTTCAATTTCTCTTCCAGGAATATAAATTATATAATATTCAAAAACTTACTTTTTATTAGTTAGACTCCAACAGTAAACATAACTTTGTTAACTTTGTTAACCGAATAGGGCAAGAGCTGAAATCACAGGATGTGAAAAGCCCACTCTTCTTATTTATTTTTTGTTATTATGGCACCTTTATCTTTATTAAGGTCAAGGTCTTAGTCCTTGTGTACCTGAACAGGCCATGGAAGGGTTAAGGAGATGTCAGTATTTCTACAATGTGCACATATTGTAGTCCTTGGCAATCTGACACCCTTTCATGCCCTAGGGCATATTGTACAGCAGATATGTAGCAAAAGGGCACACATATATACACAGAAAGCAATATACACTTGGTCATTTTACTAAATTGACCGTTAACAGCAGTAACAGAGACCTGGAAGAAAAATGGTCACATCAAATGATCATTTTCAGAAACATTTCAGTGTGCAGTGACTACTCTGCCTGGATTCTGCCTGACTGCATGTACAGGGTCAGGTAGTCATCATATGTTCTGCTAATTAGGCAGATTACAGAAGCAAAGAGAAACAGAAGATTTTATATATAGAGAGAAGAATCATCAAGAAATTCTCCTAAAAATAAAATATTTTCTCATTTTCTTCATTTATTTATTTCTTCAGTCCTGCTTTTAACCATATTTCTTTCCTTTGAAACAAATGCTTTCTTAAAGTGCTTTTCTGAAATGCCAGCAAAATTTGTGGATTTTTCAAGCACTAAAAGCTATTATTTCAATTAGCGCTCTGCTTTAAGCTATATTCTACTTAGAATGGCAGTTTCTGAGAAACCTTGACAAGCAGCACAGAGAAACAACTTCTCCATCTACAAGCTACTCTTAATCATTTGACTTTATGCAATGTTGAAAGCTCCATTAAAACACCAGATTTTGCTGTTGCCCAGATTGTGGAGGACCACAGATTTCAATTGTTTTACCATGTAGTCACAGAATCACAGAATGGATCAGGTTGGAAGGTACTACAGTGGATCATCAGGTCCCACTTCCCTGCTCAAGCAGGGTCATCCTGGCGCGCATGGCACAGCACTGCTGGTGGATCTTGAATATCTCCAGTAAGGGAGACTCAACAATCTCCAGAGCAATCTGTTCCAGTGCTCAGTCACCTGCACAGTAAAGAAATTCTTCCTCATTTTCAGGTGGAATTTCCTTGGGCTCAGTTTCTGCCCATTGCCTCTTGCTTGGTACCACTGAGAAGAGCCTGGAAACATCCTCCTGACACCCTCCCTTCAGATACTCACGTGGGTGATCCATCGTGGTATTGAAGCAATACTATTAGTATTCTTAGTATTTCTTCTCTCTCTGATCCCAGAAATGTTTTAGACAACTTCTTTAGGATCAAATGGACTGCACCTTGAAAGTACCTTTCCTGGGTGGAAGAGAAGTCCAAGGAGACTACCTAGGGCTCCAGTCTTTGATGTCTAGAAAAGGTCATTTAGATCCCACCACTAACATCTAAAAAAGGTAGGTGTGTAATCTAAAGTAATGTATAAACCCAAAAGCCATCTGGTTTATATCAATCTGTGGAGGAAGTGATATGCTTTCTGGAGATGCTGTGTTCTTTTTATTGATTTTTCACTCAAATAACTTCATCCCTTTAAAAGAAAATTTACCTAGTATATAGAATTTTCTAAGTCACTTTATAGTCTCAAAATAGGGACTCCAAAATATCTCAGTATTTCAGAGAGGTAGGATAAGTAAATTTCTATATGCGACATTCTCCTTATGGGCTTTAAGTGAATTCTTAAAATGATACTGAAAATAAATCTCAAGTTTTAGATCACTACAATTACATGTATATATATAGTGACGTAAGTATACAGGTTCCACAAAAATAAAATATTTCCTAATTGATTTCAGTATTTTCATTAGGGCTTTGATGAGAAAGACAATTTTTAGACTACCTCTTCTGTGACATATTATTCAGGCTGATTATTAACCATTTCAGTGAATTCTGTTCCAACTTCACACTACTTTCAGATTTGACCAAGGCTCGTGGTACTTCCTTGGTCTTATAGAATAAATCAAATAATCATAATATTTAGATTGTATGTACTACAGAGTAGGAATGTTCTTGAATGTCTATATATGTATACGCAACTGAGCCCTTCAAATATTTTTCTTTCCTACCAGGACTCACACAGTCATGCTGTTATACTGATCATCCTGCTAATGGTTACAGCATCCAAACCTTGTGCACAATATATCCTTCTCATGAAAACAGTTAAGCACATGTAATCTGGAATGTTCTCAGAGCAATGATTAGCCTGCTGAAGAACATTATTAGAAACATGAAAACAAAGTCATTCATCATCCCAAGTGTATCATGTTTATCACACTCTCTAAACAGCTGGACCTGGGACAGGAGGTTAAGCAGGTTCTGCTTTTGATTTCTGTTACCTTCCTGTCATGCTGCTCTGTCTGATCAAACAGTGCATATCTTTTTAATTTCAAGTTTTAGTTTTTTATTTCTCCCATATTTCTTCAGATATCTCAGGTAGGCTGCATCAAAAATTTCTTTTCCCAGAAAGACAGCTCTTTCCTCTTCTGTTCTTTCTGCATCTATTATTAATAAATACATGTTCTAAATATGTAGTCCATTATTGATTGACTCATTTTCTATACTTACAGTATCTACAGAACCTTCTACCTTTGTTCAACTTACCTGTTTTGGGATTTGCATTTGTACTGAATCCTGATTTGGAGCCAGAACTTTAACTGAAATCATTACATTTCAGAGCACCTAGACCAAAAAATGCACTAGTGCAGGTGCATGTTGGGCAGCATCTGCATTGGCAAAAGACATAGTTGTGTACTGTATGTGGAATGAGATAGTTTTTCACAAAGATTCAAGATCCATCCCACATATGTCCTGTGGCAGTGAGATTACTTCAGACTAGCTTTCATATGGCTAGTATCAGGGAAATGTCCATTTGTGGCTGGGGTGTATTAACCTGATCCATACCTCCATCACATTTTCCAGCTTAGCTTCAGACCAAAAAACATCCAAAGCCGTTCATATACTCTCAGATCGCTCCACAATAAATGTAATTGATTGGAGAATGTCGCACACTAAAATACTAGTGAAGATCTAGAATGTCATAGGGTGTCATAAGTTACTATTTTTTTTAGCATTTTTGTTAATTTTATTAGTGGAAGTGAAAGTTATTTTAAAATTACTTCATGTACTACTTCAGAACAACCACATGCATGGTTATTCTTCAAATGACTGCAAAGGCACTGCCAATACATTTTGATGTTGTTTGATCAGTCAAGATGTTTCAAAACCCACACAGACACTTGAAAGAACCACTTAATGATTTTTTTCTAAATTCTGCATGCAGCAAAATCATCTTTCTGGACATTTTAATCTTATTACAGATGATGTATCTAAGTGTTTCAGAGGGGAACACTAAAAATCAAGATAGTATCAGATTAGTATTAAGAATCAGCCAAGGTCTTAAAGAATAGTATCATCAGAGATATAAGCAATAGGTTTTTTATTTTTGCAAGGTTTTTATCTACATGAATTAACCTATAGAGTTATGAGAGTATTTTATATCATTTCAGGCTCTCATCCTCTCATTCAGGAAAACTTTACATATGTATTCCACTCTACATTTCTGAATATTCCCACAAGGCTACTTTAGCTAATTAACATCACTGCTATTTAATATATCCTAATATATATTTTCCTATTCCTTTTCCAGTATGCTTTGTTCAAAATAGTTCAATGGATTATTTATTGGAAAATATGCCATAATCAAAACAGAAAAAAAAAAAAGTCTTTTAATTGTAGCTGTATAAATGATTCCTAATATAGTTAGGATACAGAATTCATCACAAAGCAAAAAAGTAACTGACTACACTGGAAAGCAGACTGCAGTTTTAGGCAGTGTGCAGAAAATTGAGGGAGTTCAGATAGTGTAAAGAAAGAGAATATGATATAGGTCCTAATAACATTCTTCACCACATACAGAACCCTCACCACCAAAAATACAGTGAGCTGGTAATGAAGTATGGAAAGTCTAAGAGAAGCTGAATTAAGAACCAGTGCAATATTTTGAGTTTTGTGATCAAAGTAGACTACATGCAATTTTTTAAAAAATGGGCCAAATTTCCAGAAGGTGTTTCAGGGAGATATTATTTTAATTTTTTTATATGACAGCATCACAGTGAATACTGAGAATCCTCTAATGAATAAAAATGCCAAACTTAAACTTTACACTTTTTCATTCTATTTGTCTTCCCTCTTCATGGGGGCTGTAAACTGTGCTGCAAAAGCAGATGAGTCACAATAACCCTGTGACAAGTTTCATCAGAGCAATCATAGGAAATCATGCGTTGTAAATAAGGCAGCCTCAGATTGATTTGATGCAAACCCACAAGTACATTTCCACATGTTTGGATAGAAATAGTCAATGATTTGAGAATCTGCACTACAGCCTGTCTTGGTTTTCTACAAGTTAACCCTATTCAGACAATATTATTCACACACACACACAGAGCTATCAACAGCATTGGAACATTTAACATCAGTTAGGGACTTAAAAGTTCTTTTATGCCACAAAGCTATGCAATTTGCAGTCTTAAAAGGAATATTCATTTATTACCACAGCTGAGAGACAGCTTTTACACACTGACTGCTTTAATCAGTTCAAAGCATGGTAGCTTGTGTTGAAAAAGGATGTGTTTATGTGCATGCACACTTGTACCCATGTGTTCATGTATATGTATTCATACAGTTACATTTCAATTTGAGTAAAATTAATACTGTACAGAATCACTAAGAGCAAACCAAGGCAACATTCAAAAGTTAGGGAAAAATATTTAGAAATTTTTTTTATACATATGTGGAATTGCTCGGTTTTTACTGAGCCATTTTTAGGATATACACCAACCCGAAAAATATCCTTGAGGTTAAAAAATATACTGAGAAGGAAGGCAAACCATGAAGACTAGAGATGAATAACAAAGACATTTTCTCCAGAGATTCATGCCCCTCAAATGCCTGAACAATTGGTTTAACCAGCCAGCTAAGGCCAAATGTCTCCAACGTTTGAAAAGATAAGAAAACAGCTAAGCAGCCCTTCAACATTACAAAACTGGGGTTACAAGCTAAGTTTAAAACTGGGTTTGTTGTATAATCATAGAGTAATTAAGGTTAGAAAATACTTTTATAATCATTGAGTCTAGCTGTTAGCCCAGTGCTGCCAATCCAGAGCTAAACCATTTCCCTAAGCACCAACACCCCCCTCAAAAAAAATAAGTCTAAGTCTTTTGTATGCTTGCATTCTATGCTTAGTCTAGAAGAGAACACTAGTTTATCATTAGTTTTGTCACTGTCTGGTTTAGGAAAAAAAAATAAACTGGTAGAGATTGATGAGATAGTTGTACTAGACAAGCTCAGTTAAATTCGAGTCTCAGCATGTTGCTAGTCCATTTGAGATTTTCAGAGGCTTTGAATGAGATTTAGCTCCTAACGTGGGGTTGGCAACCAGAGGAGCTTGTGAGCTGCCTGTAAGCCCAGGCCAAATAGGACATGATGAGCAGGGGTTAGCCTGATCAATGGCAACAACCTCTGCACTGAGGACTGAGGCTAACAGGGGTTTCTGTACTGTGTTGAAAGCCAGATGGGATGTGATTTGACCAAGAATGTAACACTTTAATACTGTGGGAAATTTACACCAAAGCATCTTCATCTGTCCAGAGTAAAATTTAAGGATTGCAAAACCTGTAGACAAGTTTTTGTCAGAATAAATCATAGTTTAAATAAGAGCTTGGAAATTTCAGAAATTAGAATCTTAATATTAAAAATGCACTAAAAAAAAATCTTTCCTGTTCTTGTCACAGGGTTTATTAGAAAGATGGGATTTAAATATAATTTTTTTTTTTTAATTGTCTGTTTTTCTGTAGAGTTTTTTATTTTGGCCAGGTATGGACCAAAGATTTATCAAGGTATAAATTCTTCCCCTTTCATACAACAAAGAAAGAGAGAGAAAGGAGGAGAAGGAGAGAGAGAGAGAGAGAGAGAGAGAGAGAGAGAGAGGAGGAAGGAAGGAAGGAAGGAAGGAAGGAAGGAAGGAAGGAAGGAAGGAAGGAAGGAAGGAAGGAAGGAAGGAAGGAAGGAAGGAAGGAAGGAAGGAAGGAAGGAAGGAAGGAAGGAAGGAAGGAAGGAAGGAAGGAAGGAAGGAAGGAAGGAAGGAAGGAAGGAAGGAAGGAAGGAAGGAAGGAAGGAAGGAAGGAAGGAAGGAAGGAAGGAAGGATTTCATCCTAAAAACAAGTGTGGAGGTCAGAAAGCAAATAATTTGCAGAGCTGAAAACAGAACTCAATTTCAAGACTCCCAATTCAGTGTCACGGCCTTCCCTTTCTGCTGTTCCTTTATTAGTCCTAGAGGCAAAGGAAGAAAGATTGCATAAAGTACTATGGTTATATTTTAATTCCTTGGAAAGTAGAATAATTTAATTTATAAATTTTAATTATGTCCCATTTTCCACTGTTCTCATCAGCACTATCATCTAAAAAAAAAAAAAAAACTTGATTATTTTTAGTACCACACAAATTCCATAAGATTTCTAAAACTTTTTCACTGTATATAACTGTATATAGATCCTTTAAATATGAGATGTGTATTTCATCTGGGTAAGTCTATTACTACATACAAGATATTAGCATACTTTGTACAATTCATTCCTAGGGCCTAATTAAAAAATAATAACTATTTGCAAGACACAAAGTCTAACAAGAAAACTATGACAATTATTTTGGATATTCTTCAACATATTAACAGTTATTAAAGGATAGCTGGGTAATATTTTTTTTTTTCAGTTTGTTATAACTTTGCCAAATTAAAAGCCATTATGCTGAAATTTGCTGTGGCAGAGCTGTGCTTCATGACAGACAACAAAATTCATCAAATGTGAGCAACTAAAGAATGACAGCTTATCCCTCTACTCTAACTATGCCTTACTCCATAATCTCAAATGTAATTATTGGATTTTTTTAACCTTTTTTAGTATATTTTTAATATAAACATAGATATTACTATTCTGTTGGGCTGCAAGAGCATGTCTGCAGCTGTCTGGGAAGTCCTAAAATAGCATCCTGATAGTTATCTTAAGAACAAGTCCATATGTCTCTATGGATAAAATCAGAGCAAAGGCCACAGACTGATTCATGGTACTCTGAGTATCAGATGAAGAAATCCAATGGAAAAAGTAGCATGTGACCACTTTAATTACAGTGATAGGAAATTAACAGACCTTAAGTGAAGTTGACAGCTTTCCTTAATGTTAAAGGGTTTTTCTTCACAAATTTGCCAGTACTCTTTCACCACAAGTTCTTCTCTGTATGAATTCCTGAAGACAACATATTATCTCTTATATACTTTACATACAGAACTTGCAATTTGGGGACAAAAAGTAACTCCTGGATATATCAGTTAAAAAATACTTTTTGTGCTTACTCAGTTGCAAAGAGTCTCCATTTCTTTAATTCTGCATTCTGCTCTTATGTTCTCACTAAGCTTCTGTAGTAAAGCATAGTCAAACTGGATGTTCCACAAATTTAAGATTTGTTATCCATGTACATGCTGGGTTGGTGCATCCCAACTGAGAGAGTGGAAGAAAATGAAGAATAATTTAATTGAGAAAGGTATTGACTTAATATCAGTCAAGTTATTTAATTTGACTTTCCTCCCATCTTCAGTATGCTCCAAGGATTCTGGGTGAAATAATATATGGCCTCTACATGCTTTTCACCTTCTCAGAGCAGCTTCTAATGACAGTAACAAGAGGTGTTAATCATAATCAGAAAACTACAAGTTTAAGAAAAATCCCTCTCATCAAAACTTTCCTCCTCAGATTCTGCAGTATTCTAATAAACACTACTTATATTTGCATAAATAAGACATAAATCTTATAGACATAAAGCTGGCTTTCTGTCTTCAAACTAAATCTTGAATCAAATTTTAACAGGGGACACAGGAAGAGAGCAAAATATACTTGAAGGCTCCTTTGGAAGGGTTCAGGTGCTGTTTCTGATCACCTTCTCAGTAGTTTATTTGTTGGAAGAATGAGGAACTATTACTTCAACAGAACAATCTTTAGCAGCCTTTTACATCCAAAAGTTAGGTTATTCTTCACTAAATGGTGTTTGTTTATTTACTTAGTGTCAAAAGTTTGTCCTCTAGATAATACCATGATTGGTATATATGTAACTAAGTTAACTTTTCTAAAAACAACTTCTCTGCAGTTCCAGGTCAGGTGAATCACTCATAACTTATTTTTCCATTCATACACCACAGACTCACTGCAGAAAAACAGTCTTAATCCTCATTTTTATCTATAAAGACTAGTAAACCTGGATATGTCCCTTAAAACTAATAGCATATTGAATGTGGAGGTAGTGGATGTATCCAGTTGTAGAATTAAAATCTTTGGGGATACTTAAACATAGGTGTCTTGTCCCATTGAGATGTCCTACAATATTCAAAATATGTGCACCTGGTGGATTTTCACAGGGATTAGGCACCATCTGTGCTCTTCAAAGGCAGCAGCCACAAAGCAGGTGACATAATATAGGTGGAGATGTGTAAGAAACTGAATCATGATCAGAAGCTTTTATAGAAGTCTGCTCAGAAGATTTATTTTATTTACACCAGGACCTTTCATGACTCTTCCCGATTCCTTCCTTGGGCTTTGGCATGTTTTATCTTAAATTGAATACAAATAACAATATATTTTCAACTTGACTTTGGAGTTTCTTGGCTTGAGGTAATTTGTGTCACAAATTTAGCATTATTTAAAGGCAGATTTGGGGGTTATTCATTGTTAAAAATTTAAAATATTTAAATTATATTCAATAAACATTTTTACTGAAAGGTTAAATAATAAATATTGAAATAAAGTGTAATTTAAATGTAGAGTTGTTTTCTTAAATGTGTGTGGAAGGGAACATTGATCATTTAAAAGGACCTTTTGTGGAAGGACTTACAGATAACAGATCTTCTGTGACCAACCAAAAAGAATTTGAACCTTGCTATTGATTTTCTTTATGCAAAAGCCAAAATATTTACTTTATTCATATCTGTCATAATACAATTAAGTACATAGATGAACAAATCAGAATAATAATTTAATTTTGCAGTTTAAACTCTGATTTGTCAGATTAGTTCAAATCGAAAGGAAATTTCTAAGAAAAACGTGTTTCTGACCATCATCTGATAGAAGAGGAATGGCTGAGAAAATGTGAAAGAAATAATAATAATAATAAATGCTGTATATGGATGAAGAATTCCAAGGGATAGAGGGGAAAACAGTTGTTATAAATATTATTTTTGTTGCTCTTTTCACTTGAGCTACCCAAAATCAGTGAGTTATAATTACAAAACAGTGTTTTCCTCTTGTGCTGTGATAAAAAAGTTGCAGAGTTGCCTTGACAGGGTGCTAAGATGTCCCTTGCTGATTCCTTCTTCTGTCATGGTTGACATTACTTCCTGTCATTCCACACTAGAAAGACTTAAACAGACAAGGACAACGCTTCAGTGAAATGCTGATAGGTCATGAGCCTTTTCAGGAAATGTCTACAAAACAGAATTTGAATAGACATAAATAAGAAACAGTTAGGACTGAATTTCAGTCTGAGGTCTCACCATTTTTCTCAGTGTCAGTTTCAGCAGAAGAAAGATGAGATTATGCTGAATCATAATCACAGTGTAGCCATTCAAGATTTCCAAATCATCAGATCACTTGGTCAAAGTGCAGAACCATGAGCCTTCATAACTACTCCAAACTCACTCCACCAACTGCCAACTGCAAACTTGCAACATATGATTCCATCACTGAAAACTCAGTGTAATGCTACTGCTTGTAACAACCCGCTGGAGCCTGGCACCCTGTGATATAATCCCACTTCTACTGCCCACAGAAAATTAAACCCCATACAGCTTGTTTGTGTATGGGTACTTTGATAAAACTGATAAATCCTAGGCATTTACCCTTGTTCAGAGTATTTGAATATAGGACTGTGTACATGTGGCAATTGCTTCGAATAAAAGCAGAACAGAACACTGTTACAAGTCAGTACTATTGTTCTCTAACACATAACTGTGCTTCTTTGGAAGTATAAAAATATGATAGAATTTTAATGAGACAATAAAGGACTGATGTGCAATTTAGGAAAGCAATCAAAAGTAAGAAACTGAAAGAAAACCCCAAGAAGATATGACAAATGACACTTTATTATGAAAAAAAATAAAAATGGAGCAAAAAAATATCAAAGAAATGTGCTTATTAGAAAATCACCAAGACTCAAAATAAAAGCTAGATGTAGAGATAGACCAAAATTTCAGGAGGAGATAATCTTTCAGGAAAGTAAATTTGTATATCTTATGGCATATAAAAAAATTATTCACAGATTTGGATAACTGACCACCCAGGACAGCACTTTATCTTTCTGATAGAAATACTGCCTCTGGATAACACAGTATGATGATAAGCAGTGTGAATTGTAAAGCAAGAAAGAGAATAAAATTAGACCTGAATTTGAAGAAACTCTGAACAACTACTAGTTAGATTTAAATGGGGACTAGAGCTGTTCAGATTTCATCTTGCATCAGTCTTGCATATCTCCATGTTTTCCCTATGGTCATCTATCTTGGCAATATTATTTCTTTTTCCTGGTAGATCAGTCAAATATTTTAAGCATAAGGAGTAAAATAAAATAAATAGTAGTACATAAAATAATAGTAGCAGTAACATATAAAATAGAAATGAAGTTATTTCATAATTAAGAAGACACTACCCTTGGTCACAACATGTAAAATTGGTCCTGTGGCTGCACAAATGCACTTATGTCTGTTTTAGGGAAAGTACTTTGTCAGAAAAGCAGAACAGATGTAAAGAAAATAAGATATCTGTGTAAAGGGATATCTCTGTACTGCTGTGTTTTTAACCAACAAGTAAGATGTATGTAACAAAGGAGATCATTTTGATCTGTTCAGATTATTGTTCCTCTTGCCAGAGACAGTTCCTATCATAAGCAACATCTTTAGAGTTTATGTGTTTTTTACTTCCATATAGAGTTTTCTTTTTCCCATCTATAAAAAAGTACATTAAAAATAAAATAAAACACATCAGTTCTGCAGCTGCACACTAAATAACAGGCTAAATGGCTTTAATTTAGGTGACAAATTGGTATAATAATGAAATGTCACCCTCTGAGACTGCCTTACTGAACAACTGACCCTTTGAAAAAGAAGTTATAATCACTTTTCTCTTTGGAAATCTCTCAAAACTTATTTTGAACTTTATTCCTTTCACTTCTTTGCTGTTAGCATCTCAGTAGAGCAACAATGAGCCCAATATCACATCTTTCTCTACTAAGAGAGCTTTAACATAGTTTACATCAGTGAGGGAAAAGGCTCAATGTGGAAACCTGCAGATGCTTCTAAATGTTAAATGTTTTGTAACACAATGATGGCAATCAGAAGCCAATGGACTCTGGTACCTCCCATACCAGAAAGTATTACCTGAATTTTTGCTCTGGTACTCCTTTTAAAGTATTTTTTTAATCAGTAAATGAAATATAAATTAATTTAAAAACAATGCAGTGGCTGATCAGATTTACCTGGCATAATGTAGAACACCATCCCAAGAAAACTGGGCCATCCACCTCTTTAACAGGCTGGTTTTGCTCTTGAATGCAGTTGCCAAGGCATAACAAGGATATAGAATATCCTATAAAAATTGGAAGCAAGATCCCATCTGAATTACAAGCTAGGATGTCAAGTGCTGATATAAAGGAGCTACTTTGCTTTAAAGAAGTGAAGCCAATGCATTAACTGTGAATAAAAGAATGCATATTACTTTCAAAATTGGATGTGATTTAATTGCATTCTATCCCATCTTCCATTCTTTGCTGTTAGTTTTAGTTAAAGGCTTTGAATTTCTGTTCTTACACTGTTACTCTCTACTACCTAAATGATCATGATTTTAAGTAAATATGGATGCAGAGAAAAGGGGGGAAAACTAAAAATAATTTGCTCAGGACCTCACTACCCTTTGACATACCTATGAAGAAATTATCTTTGAAAATGAACACTGATGATATCACTAAAATCATTTTGAAGGGAATTTGACATACCATTGATATATGTAAATGTTTTGTCATGTCTTTTCTTTCTAGACAGTGTTTTTATGACAAGCCCATGAGGGAAAAGTTTCACCACCATATCTGACAGGGACCAGGAAATCCCATGTGGGTGCCTCTCAATCCGACTAATCCACAGAGGCTCTGAGATGCCTTATTCTCTCTGACTTGTTCAGAAATTGGTTTCAGGCAGGGAATTTATTGATATGGCTCATTTAGCATCTACAAAGAGCTTAGTATCTTGCAAAGGACTATGTGCAGTGCTATTCTGATTAACCCTGTGTATTACACTGTGCATGAGAATGTCATCTGGTCCATAAAAATTAGTAGAGCTAGCAAGAGAAAATCCCAGCATACCTTTGCTGTTACCATATCTACTTACATAAACCAGTAGAAGTTGGTCCTGCATCTTTTTCCCCCTAAGAATTGTATCAATCAAGAGTTTATCCCCAGTGTGTAGAGGAAAAATGATGCTATCATAAAACACAAGAGTTTTGCAAAAGGCAAATTTGCAAGAGTTGAAGACATACTAATTGCAGACTATCAGAAGCCTTACTTGTCCACAATGTGGTTTACAGGTTTTGGGGTTTGGGCTAGTTTGATTTTTTTTTTTCTAATTTCACTTATGATTTTGAACTAAGGAAGAAAAGTCTTCTAAGTAAGTGGTAAGAAAAAAAATCTTAAGGCAATGGCTTTGTTGACAAAAATAATTTTTCTTAAAACTTTCTTAGGTATCTTCCTTGTAAGAGTGTTTATATATCTGCTTTTCTAATATAATGTCTTTACTTTGGCAAAATCACTAGTTTTCAAGAAAAAATAAGGATTAATTTACCTTTGAAGTGTCAGCACTGGAAAAAAATTAAGTGGTGAATAGAGATTACCACTTTTAACATGTTTTCCCTTTGGTGTCAATTATTTCAAATCCAGGTTTCAGTTATTTCTATAAAAGTGTGGTAGTCATTTAGACCATGAATACCCTTAAAGAGATCAAAGACTACCAGAAGATTGATACATGCTGCAAAAATATATTCTTTTGCTTTCACTTAGACTTCACAGACTCTTAGAGCAAAAAATCAGCAGAAGCCACTCCTGGTGTAAAAAGTGAACACTTTCGTTTCTTAACTCTTTGGATTTTAGATTAGAGAAGAGGCAGAATAAACCACCTACAGGTAAGAAGCCTGAGAACATAGGTATCCATTCTATTTTTAGACAAGAAATGTAAACCTAATAATATACTGAAATGATATTTGGCTCACCAGTGGAGATAAAAGAGGTTGTTTAAGCTCTGGCCTCTGGTGATATCTGAGATTTGGTTCTGAGACTTCAGAAAACCCAAGTCCTTGAAGATTAGTCTTCTTATGACAAAAATCCCTCCTGTCTTAGTGCAGAATAAGCACAGCAATGGTCGAAACTCCAGCAACTACCATTGTCATCAACATAAGCACCAGTCGTTTTCAGGATGTTACATTTTAATGGTGATACTCAGCATCCTCCTTTTCTGAAGTCTCGGAATTGTCTGTTTGAATGCTTCAAAATTAGCAATCACTTTTAAAGACCTGGCTGCATTCTGTATACATCAGCTGCATGCTGACTACCTGTTGTCTCTGTATCAGGGACTCTATAGCCCAGTGCAAGGATAAAACAGTTTAGGTAGATAATATGTTAGATGATGATACATCTATAGGCTACAGAGCAGTTTCAGAGACAAGCAGAAAAGAAAGCCAGCATGGATGAAATGTGCTCATACAAGATTAAACAGCTGAGAAGAGACTGCTTGACAGAGAAAGAAAGAGAGCTAATCAAGTAAGCTTCCAGATGTGCCACACAGGGAAAAGATGCTACTGTGTTCTGAAAAAATAAGAATGTGCAAATCTTAAGAGATCTTTGAATCCTTGTAATCTCATTATCTGAGAAAATTTTAAATATGAATTGTAAACAACACAAATTGCTGGCAAATGTTTAATTTAATAGCTTAAAATATATTTTAAAAATCAGTGGCAGGAAAGTTTAATGTTTTCTTTTTGTTTGAATCTAACACTGCAGTTGTCAAACAGATTATACTTAATCACACTCTGAAACTGCTTATTACTTCCAAAGGGGATAGTGCACTACATTCAATTTTCTTCCTTCACAAATATTTTGATACATACAATTTTTACCACAAGATTCAAGAATCTGTGTACTGAGTTCTGATATACTGGACCAGCTGCTGCATATTGCCACACCCAGTCTTGCAAAATCCTCTTAATCTAGCATTTCTAAAACCTTGATCATATACTGAACTATTGTTCTACAAGAAACCCTAGAGTTTTAACACATTATCTGATTTAGGAGAGGAAATCTGTAGAATCTCTGAAGATAAAGGTCTAACGTGTGCCAAACACTGATGGCCAGATGACTGTGAAGCCAACCAAAGATCATTGGTAATAACAAACCATGTGGAAGAATAAAATGTGTCAGGAGAAGGGGACTATAAGGAGGTAGGGCAGCACTTTTCCAGGACAAGTATCTTTGTTCTAGTTCTTGGAAATAAGCACAACACAGTACAGCACAAGCACAGGAATGAAGCTGAGAAGTGAACATTGGACAGTAGGAAGGATGAAGGCCATCAAAGATCCCTGAAGCCCTCTGACACATTTCCAAAAGGGTCTGAAACAGACTGTGAATGATAATCACTTTGCATAGAAAGTGAAAAATCTGTACTCAGCATGGGGAAAACACCTTTATAAACAGGTACCCCCAACTAGCCCTGATGTGCAGCCCAGGACCCTGGACATCCTGTCCCTGGATCAGTGCTGGAATCAGAACTGGTGATCTCTTTTTCTCACTTTCTCTCTTTTTTTCTCTATCTCTCTCTCTCTGTCTCTTTCTCTTTCTTTCTCTTTTTCTCTCTCTTTCTGTTTTTTTCTCTTTTTCTCTCTCTTTTCCTCTCTCTTCATCTCTCATTAGTCTCTTTCTTTCCCTCTTCCTTTTCTTCTCACCCCTTTACCTAAAACCCAGTGTTGTGTGCCTAAATAATAGTACTACCATGGTGATTCCTATGCCAAGTGTGTAATTTATTAATAAATCTTTGTGAGTTTTTGTGGACCCTCTGACTTTTTCCTTTCAACCACAGGCATTTGCAAATCTGGGGTGTCCCTTTCCCTTAAGAGTGCGTTATCACAAAATTTAACTGTGAAATTTCTCAGAATCTCCACTTCTGTAAGGAAAGAGGACTGATAGACTTATCATGCTTCTTAGTTGCTAACATGAAAACAAACACAGGCTCTGAGTTGGCCTTTCTAAAGGACTATCCATAGAATGGTGGTTCTGCTGTGGAATTAGCTTGGTTGGTTGTTTTTGGGTTTTTTATGCATTAATTTAAGAGCTTTGTAGTAAATGATAAATGTGTCAGAAAATATATTCTCACACTGAGAACTGATTCTCTTCCTGGATGCAGAGAAACAAATGTCTGCACACAACTGTTTGGCTGGGAAACTTAGCTAAGCTAACAGAGGATCAGATTCAAACCTTTATTTAATCATTCTATGCCAGCACAGCATCAAGCAGAACCTTAATCATTTACTTCGCTAACCAGTGCTCAGCCCCCAGGGTGTCTCACTCTGCCAAATGACACATCTTCATGTTTTACTTTGGCTCTGATATAATCTGAATTTGTCTTCTGACTAGCTTTGTCTAATCTTACTGGGATTTCTTTTAAAAACTCGTCTAGAAAGTTTAGCTGTTTATGAAGAAAAATTTAGAGGAAAGAAACCAGGCAGATTTTCCCCTGCGTACAGCTTGCAAATTTTGAGTAAGGGATTTTATAAGAGTGCATAAGAAACTCCTACCCTCTAAGGAGGTCTGTATTCAAGAACATCTTCCTGCGAGATATGTCATCTGAAGAACACAAATTTGAAGACAGTGTAAGAAAGTTCTCATTTAAACTGTATTATAAGATGCTAGAGATTAAATTTGTTTTTCCTAATTTCATTCATCTCAAAAAAAAAAAAAAAAAAAAAAAAAAGAGAAATCCTAACAATAACCCTCTCTGGGCTCATTCTATAACAAAGAATCACAGATTCCCATAATCATCAGGGTTAGAGAGATCATCAAGTCCAGCCTGTGACCTAACAACATCTTGTCAAGTAGCCCGTGGCACTAAGTACCATGACTAGTCTTGTATTAAACACTCCCAGGGACCGTGACTCCACCACATCTCTGGGCAGCCCATTCCAATGCCCAAGCACTATTCTGTGAAAAACTTCTTCCTAATGTCCAGGCTAAACCAACCCTGGTGCAGCATAAGACTGTATCCTCTTGTCATTTTGCTGGTTGCCAGGAAGAAGAGACAAACCCCCACCTGGCTGCAACCTCCTTTCAGGCAATTTTAGAGAATTATAGGGTCCCCCTGAACCTCCTTTTCTCCAGGCTAAACAGCCTCAGCTTCCTCAGCTGCTCCTCATAGGAGGGTGATTCACCTTGTGTCTCACAAGCATCTTCAGTTGGAAATGTTTGAGTTTTCTTGAGATGTGTTCTGTCTTATATTAACAGTACATTTTCTGCATGCAACAAAAGCATTTAGGGAAGACTGTGACTGCTAAGGCATAATTGCTTCTGCACTTTTCTGAAAGTAATGAAACTCAGTAACAATCCTGAAAAAAATGACAGGTAATACACCCAGTTTATATACCTTCCAAACCCCAGGATGTTATTTTTCCACTGAGAATCCGTGACTCTCACAAAGATCTTCTAAAGAGCATGCATTTGTAAATGAACTTGACTTTTCTGTTTAAATTGCTCCCTGAATTTTCCATTTATAATTAATGATAAAAATATTTGCTGAAGAAAATAATTTAGTAATAAAATCTGCAGAACATAAATATATCTACAAAATAGAAAGACGCCCACTGCTAAATCCAACAGACATCTCAGAAAAATTTGAAACTAAGGAAATCCTTTACTATTTTTGTCCTGAGCTACAATGCACGATGCAGATAATTGCATAACTTGACTTTCTGAAGGAATACTTCACTGTAGCTTTTCCTACTCAATACATCCAAAATTCATTTCATAACCATTCTGAAGAAGCATCACAAATATAAAGATCCTTTCTCTCCCACGGGGTAGCCAAGGCAAGTGACTTTCACGATGCTTTTGAAAATATCATTAAATTAGAGAAGAAGACATTCAATGCCCTGGAGGAGACAGTGCACCTTGAAGCATTGACTCACTAAGGAGTCTTTATGTCATTAGTTTCTGTGTCTTCCAGATGTTTCCCTTAGCCAACAGAACAAGTACAGTTATCAATCTCCTAACATCATTTAATATTAATTTACCCTCTTTTCCCTCTATAAACATATGATTATTATACAAGTCTAGTTCTATGATAGTTAATTTCAAAGGCTTAGACTTGATGTAGGAATTCTAAATAGATGTTTTCAATAATTGCACAGCTTATAGCAGCAGTGAAGAATATGTGACAGATTGGCCTACTGCTATCTCTGCCTTCAGCATTAGTGTCTGGCTAAACTATCTTCAAATAGGAATTTTGGTGCCTGGTGAACTCTACTTATGCTCTTATTTAGCAGTAAAACCCAATTAAATGTGGAAACTTCGAGGCATATTTACCAGTTGGTCACTTTACAGACATTAATAAGAAAAATAAGCTGTTCTTTTATCATGGGCTTGTACTCTCCAAATTTAATGGGTTGCATACCAGGTCCTTCCATTGATGCATAATCCAGACAAAAAGTTTCCTGTTGCCATGTTTTTAGCTCACATGTCCATCTGTTGGTGTTGGTCCCAGAAATATAGCTGACTGAGATTTCCATGATCTAAAGCTTTTTGATGTGTGAGACTTGCTAAATAAAACCAAAGTGCCAAAGTTTGCAAGATACCCACTCTTCAATCTGACCTAATTCTGGTACCTTCCTGGCTGTGCAAAACTGTTCCAAGCAGAAAACTGGTGCCCAAAAAGATGCCTAAAATAATCTTGACTGAGACTTATGCAGAGATAATTAAAGCATGTATTTTCCCCAAAGTAAATTTTCTACAGACACTTGTTCTTTTAAGGACCTGCAAGGAAGGTGTGAAGTGTTTTCCTCAACCAAATCAGTAGGAAACATCTGAAATCTTGCTTCTATAGCACTGCAGTTGTTCAGATCTTGCTTCTGCTCTTATCTTGAAGCTTTTTACTGTCACCTTGTGAAAAGACTCCAACTAGAGAGTCAGAGTATGAGAGCTTTCCAGCAGCTGCAATATATACTGGATTAAGCCATGATTAACTTCTGTAGGATTTAGGTCAAACCTTGGATAAAGACTAAGAAATGGACCTGTGTTTGTTCTATAAATCTGACATGCTACAACTCAGACTGTTTATTGCCATGGACAGACTACTGGTTCATATGGCTTACTCTCACAGAGCTAAAATATTTATGAATCCCATGTTAGTGAGAACATTCAAACACGTTAACACAGATAAGAAAACAACAGTTGCAAGCAGCTACACTATCATGTACTTGTCAACTTCTGAGCACTCTAAGATATTTCATTAGTTATATATTTTTATATTTTTGTCCTTGCACTGAATGTTGCAAGATTCTCTATTTAAATCTGTGCTTGAAAAATTATCTCAAAATGATTGTTTGAAAAGATTACCACCATAACCTGTTATTCCTCAGCCAAATGTAGAGACTCTGGTAAATTACTTGCCTCCTTGAATTTGTCACTGTGCCTGACAGCTTGCTCATACATCCAGTTATGATTATGCATTGATTTTAATGATGAATAAACTATATAAATGCCAAGATAAGCATTGAAAAACTCACTGTTCCAACATTCTTTCTTATAATAAATTGCATATTCATCTCATACTTGCTGGAGCTGAAATTCTATGGATTAGGACAGGTGAATAATGCAAAACATGAGCCTAAAAGACATGTCTATTCTCTTAGTACTGGAGAAGATGAACTCTTGCAAAGCATCATGCACCAGAAGGCAGACGAATCATTTGTTTGCTGTTAGAGTTTATGTGGTTTTTCCCCTTTTTCTTTTTCCCCTTTTTAAGAAATGGAAATGTCCATTTCTTAACACTTATGGAGAATGCAGCTACAAACCTGTTCCTCAGCCTGGCTACTATGACTAGCTTCTGACCACCAGAACAGAACACACATAAAGAAAGGAGAAAGTCAGTTGAGTGGAATAGTTTTTAAAATTATGTAAGTGTGTTAGATAGTGTCTTTATTTCCTTTCCTCAAAAATTTTGAATTTTAAAGAGAGATTCTTTCTGTGTAATAGAATAAATTATGACAAGATAATTTACATTTTACTGACTCTGTAGATGTTCCTCAGAGCTGTCATGTCACTAATATCTTGTTCCTGTTTTTGCTAAGGCAGAAGATACCAGGTACAAGTAAATTTGATCAAACTGAGGCTAATGAGCTTCCAACTAACTCTCACATAGTTGGGAAATCTCACTTGAAATACTACTTTTGTTGCAGACAAAGTGGCAAAAAAAAGATAAAACTATTAAATTGATATTCACTGCTGACGTTTGACTTGCAAGATGATTTAAAATACCTATTTAATATTATAAATAGATTACTAAGCTGGAATAATTTAGTTTTATATGACTCTAGAAACAGTTTGTCAAAAACCATGTCCCCAGCACATTGCTTTTCTGGCAGCTTGTGGCAGTGCATACCATTGCAGTAGGCAGACATAATTATTTTATACATTATTCATTCTTTCTGTGAATGGAGACCATGAACCTCATCTCTCATTTTCGAAAACACGAGAGACCCCAAAAGAAGCTTGTTTAGCAAGTAATATTAGCACTTTCACTTTGCTAGTCCCTGAAAAACAACATATCCAGTCACTTGTACCCAGAAAGAAAATGCTAAACAAAATGTAAGGAGATCACTTCAAGTACCATATTCAGTTAACCCTTGACATGTTTAAACTGAAATAGGGTAGGTTTGTATTAGATAATAGTAAGTAATTCCTTACTGTGAGGGTGGTGAGGAACTGGCTGCTCAGAGAAGTCCTGGACGCCACATCCCTGGAAGTGTTCAAGGCAAAACTGGATGGAACTTTGAGCAACATGTTCTAGTGGAAGGTGTCTCTGCTCATGGAAAGTGAGTGGAACTAGGTGTTTCTTAAGGTCCCTCCAACTCAAACCATTCTATGATTCTATGACTCTATGACAATAAGACTATCTACAAAGGTGCTATGGTGGTGATACATTTTTTCCTTTTAACAAGTTGAAATGAACCCAAGAATTTATTTCCTGTAGTCACCAAACCACTGTGCCCATAAAACCTGACTTCTAAATAGTCAAAATGCCATGACATGTTTAAGTAGAGGGGTGAAAGTTTCCTATAGTGTTTTTTCCAACCACAATGACTACCTAATGCTGTAGTTGCTTAAAAAATCTAAATCTAAATCTTATAGATCACATCAGATTTATTCTTGCTGCCATTGAAAATAATAACACTGAGGGAATGACCATCGTACACATCTTCAGTATCTAACTACTATTTTTCTTTCTCTAGATGTAGCAACAGTAAACTTTGCTTCCAAATCTGAAACCTATAAAGAAACAGCAACCCTGAAAATTCTCTCCTGAGTCTCCAGGCTATACTATCTGATACTAAAGCTGCTTGAAATTGTTTGCCAGAGATGAGAGCTGTGGTTGTGTAGATGATCCCTGCCTTCGAAAGCTTTTCAAGATAACAGTCAAGTTCAACTTTTTCTAAGTCTGTGTGAACTTTGGGTATAATCTCTTTAAAGCTCCAGCTAAGCTCACCAAGCTTTGCTGGGTTTTTCTTCCCAAAACATTTTTTTCTTATGTTTGAAAACCTTCAACAGCCTTCCAAGGAGGCTGTGAAGAGTCCTTTTTACTTCAGTTTCTCCTCCAACAGAGAAAAGATCTCCACAAACCATTAAAAAAAGAGAAAAATATGCAAGCTTGAAAAATTTTTTGAACATTTTCCCACTGCAAACTACATGTGTGCCGCCCTGGCAGATTTTGATGTTTTGCCGTGCACAGGTCTGAAGGGGCTGGCCCAGGAGAGAATTAATATTTCACTTAAACAAGTAAATTCAAACCTAGATCAGCGTTTTGAATTATCTCTGACATTTAACTCCACTATGGTTTTGACTCACCTTCATGTTTTAAACAGGAGGCTGAGGTGAAAAAAGGATCTGCCTGTTCTGTCTTGGTTTTAAAGAATATTTCCATCCAGGAAAAAAAAATTTCTAGTACATATCTGGAGTCAACGCCTGGACATTGGCACATAACCTGCTCTCATTTGAGACACTGGTGTGTTATGCCAGCCAGTCCTGCAGAATGTATTTCAGACCCAGCACAGATGCCCCAAGAGACTCAAAGGTGTGAGGTTTTGTATCGATGTACTCTGGCACCATCATTATTACTTCTCTTGTCTAAACTGAGGATAAAGGGATCAATTCAATTTTAAAGTAGTAAGGTTCTTACTGACAACAGCTGCAGCACAGGAAAATGGTCTTACAGTTCATATAATGTCTGTGTAAGCAACTGGCCAGGAAAAATATGGAAATTTGGCCTTTCTGTGGCTTTGCCCAAACCATAATGGCAATAAAAGTCTGATTTGTTCCCAAGCTGAATTACTGCTTAGAAAAAGAGGTGATGTGCAAATGGCATAGGTGAATTCAGGATATGTCTTTCTGTGTAGCTGGAATAGAACAAACAGGAAAAGTGGGAAAGTGGTTAGAAATTGAACATGCCTTTGGTATAGAATGAGGCTGAATTTTTGTATGTGTTTACAATATGGGTACTGCAAGGGGTTTTCAGTTTTTTCACTTATACTTTTCGGTATCCTTGAACAAATGATAAAAAATGTATGAAAGCATTTGGACTTCTCAGGTACAAGCCAAGTTTTACACTGTACAGTAGAATTGCCAGGAGTATGCAATGAATTCTATATTGAAAGTAGATTTTCAGTGTTGAAAGCATGACTGAAATATTTAAGGTGTTTCAGTCATGAAACACCTTACACATTTATTGTAGAAAAACACTGCTTCTACTCTTAAGGAACTAACTAGGACAAAATCTGAATCCTCTTAATTTCCACCTCTTTAACTCCATATGCTTTCATACTTTATGCCATGTGCATGAAATGGAAAAATATAAAGACAATGAGAAGAAACATGCCTTTCTAATCAGAAATAATTCTTGAGTAAGGTATGTACCACACACTTATTACTGGCAATGCCCATTATCTGTTAAACTATTCCTCATTAATTCAAATAGAATTAATTTGAAACTCTTTAATAGAAGTGACAGACAATAGTAATTTCATTGAACCCAAATAATAAATGGAGGAATGGCACTTGTCTTATCCCCATCATTTCGTATTTCTGTATGTGCTGCTCATTGTTTATGAATCTTGTAAACATATCCTCAGAGAATGTTCAAACATTTATAGCTTGTTTAATTCATGAAGAAATTGTGATTTAAATATACATTTTTTTCTGCCAAGTCTAGTATGGCTAACATGGCTCAAACTCACCATTTCCTTCCCAGGAGGTTTCAATGCCAGAAAAATGTTCTCTGGAAGTTATATACAATATTGCTATGTATACTTAACTCCCAAGACTTAAGAAAAACTGAACAAACCAAAAAAGCCATTCTAAATGAATATATCTAATGCAATGTTAAGAGCATTTAGTTTTATTTTAGGTAACATGGGTCATAAAGACTGTATTAAAATATCTGTATTTTTTTTGAAGGTTTTTCACCTGGATCATAATAACACACATTCCTTAGTTATTTTTACATATAACCTTATACATTTTTTGAAATTTAATGAGAGTTTGTGGTATTCATCACTGTTCTAGAGGGAAAATAAATGCCATTAAAAAAATTGTTTATATTAATTCAGAAAGGTAATATCCTATGACCTTTGCCTTTACCGAAACAAGGTCGTGTCAAAGAAAATTGTTAAGATTCAACAAGGAATTTGAGGGATGCATGAAATAATAATAAAAAACCAAAGCAAAACAATATGACAAGAAACAAACAAAAAATAGGGGAAAAAAAAAAAACAAAAAGGAAAGGGTTTCCAAAAATTTCAAACCACAATGGATTAACATTCTGGATTTTCTTCTGTTTTTGTTTTCAGCCATTAACTGTTCATTTAAGGGCCTGAAGTAGATTGAGGCAAAATACTAGTTTGTTGCTGTGCTGAGAGATAATCCACTGATTTATGGATATAAGCTGTAAAATTTGACTTTTGGACATGAGAGGAAGACAACATATATCTACTTTCTTCAGAGATCACATGTGCAATCAAAAATAATTGTAATTATAGTGATGCCAATGGAATTATAGTAACAAACCACTATGCTAGAGACATAGTTCACCCTGAGAATGTTCTTTTATAGATTAAGGTAGCATCAATTTATTGGGAATTGCACAAAAACAAGAATAATATTTTGCTTATACAACCATTTTATCCAAATGTTTTATACCAGTGTGACTATACCAGAAATGGTAACAAAGGAAAACATACTAAGTGATACACAATAGAAAGTCTCTGCTCTAGACCCAGCCTGATATGAAATATTGCATTTTAGAATTTGTTGCAAAAGTAAAAATTTGTAGTGAGGATAATTTGGGATATCCAACGTAGCTTCCACTGTAACTTGGGAGACAATTCACATGACTTTCTGTTTCATTCATATTATTTCTCTAATTATTTTTAGTTCTAGTGGAAAAAAAAATATTTTTGTTTGTTTGTTTAATTTCATCTATCCTAAGATAATTTCTTAGTCATAAGAAAGGCAAATACAATAAATGTTTCCATGACCCTTATTTTTTTTTTCTTCATAATGAATAGGATCTGTAATAACATATTATTGAATGGTGGCTTACAACTGCATTTTTCTTTCTTTTGCATAAGGTATCATATTTGTTATTTCCTTATTAACATGATTTTGGTTTGGTGCTTTTTTTTATAGCAAACAATAATGGTTACATTAAAAATAGTATCATAAGTAACAAAAAACAGTAACATTTATGCATAGATGCATATATATATATATATATATATATATATATATATATATATATATATATATAACCTTCCTTTCCCAAAGTTCTACTTCATAATGACTTACAGGTGTGAGATTTTTCATGAAAATTAAAGAGGAATAAGAAATTAATAAAGTGGAAATGCAAATATAATTAACAGAATTATCTTCTTGCATAACACATTTATATTTTGAAACAGCTTACTACAAGACCAGTAACTTAGTAAAATTCAGAAATAACTGAAATCTTATGTGAACAATAAGCATATCTTCTCCTAATACACAGTGCTAACAGAAAGTCGAGAAAAGCCTGCATCAGTACTGTGATACAATATCTCTCATCTTTAACCTTAAACTCAGACAAATCATAATACTGTAAAGATTCCTCCCCAGTCCACCAAGACTTTATGAGCAGGAGAAGGAAGACATCTAAAAAGAAAGTATTCAAGGAAGGGAACAAGATCCTACTATAAAAGGTTCAGCTACAAATCATCCCTGAAACATATCACAAAATTTGTTCAGAGATTGTGGTTGAAGAGCTGAAGAGTTCTGGGTAGCTCTGGTGGTAATGTGAATATTGATAAAAGTGAGTTTGATGCAAAAGAAACCCTAAAAATGATACTGCATAGGTTTTCAGTTACTCAAGTCTATCTATGTTCTCCTCTGAAACATTATTTCAAACACTAGTGCTTGAATGCTTCCCATTGTAGGCTCTAAGTTTTTACAAAGGGGAAAAAGCATACTCAGCATACTCTGCAGCATCCCAAAAGATATTGCTAGCAGAAAACCCTTCCATGAAAGAAAAATTAACTATATGTCAAAATAGATTATTATGTTGTAGAAGCCAAGAAAAGAGCTACAAGTTCTTACTTGGCCACATCTAGTTGTGCCTAACCAAGAAATCACACAGAAGTTGCAGGATCAAACCTGTGGAAGAAAGTAAATATCTGTCTGTTCCAAGACACATGGCTGAAATACAAGGGCAAACTTAATTAAATAGTGACCAATTACTGGACCAGAAAAAAAAGAAAGAAGAAAGAAGAAAAAAAAAAAGAAGAATGTTAGGCTTCTCTCTGAGAAATATCATAAAACAGCCTAAACATGTTCATTCTTAATTGTGCAGGAGGGGCTAATCGGTAATTAAAGCTTTACAAAAATCAGGACTACCTATACTGAAGAACATGGATCTTGGAAGCCTTGATTAAATAATACAAGGTCAAAGTAAGAGAGAGTACTGGTCCTATTAGCTCAATAAAAGAGGAAATATCAAAGCAATCTCTGGAACAATTGCATCAATTAAGTTGCCACATGTCAAAATGGATAACCATGCAAAACAGAGAAAAAGAGAGAAGGTTTGTGCAGAAGAGAAAAACTAAAATTTCCCTATCACACTGCTGATCAGCAGTGAAGCCGATACATGCTCAGCAACTAAATGGAATTCAAGAAAAAGAAAAAGAAAAAGAAAAAAAAAGGACTTCAAAGGCAGATGCCATTCCCCAAACCAAATCCATGTCTGTCTGTGTATGATACTGACGAAAGCTAAATGGAAATGGGGTGATTTGATATGCTGCTGCTGGGATTAGTTCTGATGGCAACACTGTGCTGTCCTGTAACATTAAAAGTGTTGCAGCATGATCCAGCTTCTGTGCAGTCTACAGGGGTCTTTCCTTTCAATGAAATGGGAAAGGCATCATCTTCTTAATAAGAAAAGAAAGGTGGGGAGAGATGGCAGGCTAAATAGTGGAGGGCATTCATTGCTGCTCATTTCAGCCCAGTGTACAGAGCAGTTGCATTTTTGCAGTGTCAACCTGAAATGGAAATTGTCACTTAATGGGTCACAGGCTGTAACTCTGTCTCCCAGCTTCTTCAAAGAGAAGAACAAGCATCATTCTGCACTCATGCATTATCCCCCTGCTGTATTTTATGTCAGAAAGCACATTGAAGGTGCAAAGACACTTTGTGCAGTCCCCACTCTTGCACTCGCTGGTCACCAGAGTGAAGAAATATGTCTCCATGAAACCATCTTTTTTCTAAATACAGTTGGCTGTGGCATGTCATGCCAAAAGTGTATCAGCACAGTTCCCTGCAGGCTGAATAAGTCATGACCTGACCCCAAGTTCTGCTCTTCTCTGTGTGTGCATGTAAGAGAGAAATAGCTCTAAGAAAAATCTGACAGAAGCAAATGAGTAGTGATAAAGGCAGTGGCTACCTTCTTAATCAACATGTGGCCCAGGTTCTTTTGAGAAAATAACACTTAACAATGGCTATACCTTTAATTCTTTTATGCTATTTTCCTGCTGGCTTCCACAAAGCATTTCATCTGTCTAGTGAGAAAGAGAGGCTGCTGACCTTCCCATTGACAATAACCATTGTGAGGAATTCACTTCACCTAAGCTTGGCCCCATGCAGAATAGCCCTCAGCTTAACATATTCATTTTGGTACCCTTCTTAGAGAACTTTGCCTGTATTAAACACTTATTTTAGAATGTGCTATGTCATGTTACTGATGAACCAAATGTATATGCTGTTGGCATAAATCTTCTTTTCTCTTTGTGTCCTTCATAAAAAATCCTACTAATAAGATGCTGTCCTGATCCCCTTCTTCTTCCTGAGGCTTAGTGTGTTTTGATTATAATGAAATCCATGTTAATTGACCACACAAAGACTGGGTCTATACTTCAGTCACAAACTTACACATCTCAGCTACTTTTAAAATAGCTGTTCCTGGTATAGTAGCAGTTTAATCAAGACGGTATGGAGCTTAGTGCAGGCTAAGCATTTCTTCTCTGTACAGACATTACTATTGTTATTCTTACAGCAAAATACCATCTCAAAGCCGTCCTTTAAGTTATGTTGTTGTAACTGGAACTCAGAGCATTTTAAGGACATAGTAAGAAGTATTAAAAAAAACAAAAACAAGAAAACTATTTCTCAGTTGAAGTATAAACTCAGGATGTTTCTAAATACCATAAAATAAAAGTGGTAAAATACTTTTCTTGGAATGCTGTTAGGAATCTCCATTTATTGCTGATCTTAGTGATTGTATAGGAACATATATACAAGATAGGAACAAAATTTTGTCTGGAGGATTTCTAGTTCATTCCCCCAATTTGAGCACCTATCAGTATTTTAAAATGGCAATATTAAAGCCCTCAAGGAGTTTTCCAGTGGTACTCTCACGTCTCTGAAGTAAATGATTTTCAGTCAGGGAAGTGTTTTCTGTAATATAGAATAAAAAGAAAAATAAGAATCATAAAATTCCATAAAAACTGAACTTTTAAACATTTGTCCAGTGTATACATACATGAAAAAACATTTGAACTCTTTTAAAAATGTGAGACTCAAATTTTTCAATACAATAAAGTTTTATGAACTATCAAAAATACCCATTTAGATTAAACCCCATCTATTAACATCCAGAAGGCCAACCTTCACCTGGCTTCATTTAGCCAAGACATTGATCTATCTTTCCACTTATTAAATAAAAATAAATCTTTCATATTCACTGTATTTTACGGGAGTCTGGTGTATATATTTACTCAAAATAGAGCTGTGACTATGCAAAGTGAGAAGTTACAAAGTATATATTAATTGGTATTGAAGTTCAAAGCATTTTAATCAATTTATTAAAGATAGATGTTACTGTCTCTGCACTGGTCTCAAGATTTAATACTAGAAATGCTCTGAAGAGGCTTGCTTCTGATGTCCTTTTAAAGTGTATGGTCATTTCACAGACAGAGACTTTAAATACTTGCTTCCCCATAATTATTTTTTTCCTTTAATTTGAATAACGCTTATTAAAAAAAGATTGGAATGAATGATCACACTTTCCATAGCCATTCATTTGCCTGCAGCATGACTTTTTAGAATTTTCATAATACAGAAAATGTGATTAAAATAATTTACTGTTCTTCATGAATAATAAATTGTATAATAATTTCTTATTCACACATCTCTTACAGAACAAAGTTGTTTGGCTATATTGCTTGTCATGATACTATGAAGCTATTAAAACTTTTATGGGTTAAAGTAAGGATTCCCTAAGTTTGTTTCAGTGTGCTTGGTCACATTTAGTACAAGTTTAGTCTAGTACACAGCTATGTTTAGTACGTTTAGTTAGCTTGGCTCTGGGTTCTGGCGATAGTCTATTGTCTTGGAGAACCTGCTTTTTGTCTTGTCTTGTCTAAACTTCCTTAGGTTTTATATTAATTTTTTTCATGCTGGGCCAGAACTTCTCAGCAGCAGCTAAAACACTGGTGTGCTATCAACACCTTTTCTAGCTACCAATGCAACCAGCACTGTGAGGGCTGCTGTGGGAAAATGAACTCCATCTCAGCCAGACCCAATACAATCTCCAGCAATCATACCTGGGAAAGAAGAGCTGTCCCTATACACAACTCCCTGACAAAAATAAATAAGGAAATAATCCAAGATAAACCCTGAGTTATACTTTGGTTGATCTCAAAAGCAGCAATCCATGACTGAACAAAAACCTGTAGAATGCAGAAGTAATAAGCAGACCATGGACAGATTTGGCATTAAAGTTTCCTTATACTTCTCATCCAGGGTAAAACAAATAATGTACCTAACAATATCTTTTTTTTTTCCCTTAAGGTCTTTCTTTGTTCTTTTGGAAGCTAATTACTGAGGTGTAAATATTCCAAGACCTTAAGCTTCTAAGAATATTTGAGGTGAAATGGTCACAAGCAAAATACAAGAATAGCTGCATTTGCCCACAGAAGGCCAGACATATACTTGCTCTGCTTTGATTTCCACTGATCTTTATCAGTTGAGATAAATGAGCTCCATTTCTCACAGAAAACAAAACAAAACAAAAAAACAAAACAAAACAAAAAAAACAAAAAAACAAAAACAAAAACAAAAAACCAAACAAATCCAGATCTACCACTCCTTCACATTTTCCATTTCAGGGTTTTCCTCTCATTCTGTATAGTTGTTCACTAATTTAGCAGGACAACTGCCCTTCATTGCAATAGTCTCATACTATCCTTTCATTAATGAGTCTGAGTTAATGATTAGATTGAGAAAAACCCCACATGATTACAAAATGGATTAACTGGTAGTATGTCATTAATATTTCTCAGATGACATTTACAGATGAAGTTAAGTTTTTTAAGTGAAAACCACATGTTAATAAAAAAGGTGGTTTATTCTAGTAAAAAATTTTAAATTCGATCACATTTTTTCATGCCACTTCAGGTGTTCGACCTTTTTCAGTTGCTTATATTAGACTTTATAATTTTTTTTTCTTCCTTTTTTCAATCTCTTTATTGAATTTGCATGATCAACTATATTTGCTTTTAGTGTTCAATCTTGATGACATATTCAAAATTCCATTTTCATACTGTTTTCACAGATGCTGCAAACCAACTGGCTCCACCCAAGACTTCTTCAATTAGCATCAGAGTCAACCTTTTCTTCCTTCCATCAATTGATCATACTGCTGATATAAAAACACAGAGAAAGTAGGGAAGGATTGAAAGGAGGGGTAACCTGTTTTACAGTGTACAATTCTGATTGCACAGTATTTTGAGCTGTTTTTATTTAGCTCAGTAGGAATTTTGCTACTGATTTTGGTGACTATTGGTCCAGCCAGCATTAAAGAGATTTCTTTGTTGGATTCCTAAAAACCCCACATTACATTATTCAGAAGGGAAATCAATTTTCCAAGTCACTTTTAGAGTAAATACAGTAGTGAGCTGTGGACATGCACATATTTAACCTTTGAAATGTCTTTGAAAAACATTTTGTTATTCTCCCCAGTATCACCTTCAAAGGCTTACTGCAATGACTCTCCTTCTTTTGATTTCATTGGAAATTGAATAAATCAGTGCCATTAAAAGACATTTGAGTTTTCATAGTAAAGGAACTGAGGGATTTCTGATTGTTTAATAAGAGGTTAAATATAAAATGTGTATAAACCTCAGATTAGCACCAGACAATCATTTCCATGTGCAACGTGGGAAACCTGCAAGTACTTTTACCCAATATTTTAAATGCTTGAAATTAGTTCATATAAGAAACATTAATTGTTTCTCTCTGATTTCATCAATACTGAAATCAAAGGCACTCAGTCACTAATTCTCCTGTTAAAAAAACAAAACAAAGATTCACTAAGTATATAACATAACAAAAGTGGGCAATCTGATTACTGTCTGCACTCCATATAACATTAAAATTATACTTTGTGTGTGCATGTTTACCCAAGCATGTTCATATACAATTTGGCTATGCAGCAGTAGTGTACACAGTACTTTCCACTTAAGGATTCATCATCCAGTCCTCTGAAAGAACCAAACACAATTCTGACATCCATTGCAAACCCAACAGCACCACAAACTCTAGGCACTTGGCAGAGCAGGTGCAGAGTTTCATCTTCTGGCAGGAAATAGGGACACGATCCCCCTCCTCAAAGGGTTTTTCATTTTCCCCTCAAATACTGATATAATTTAGGGTTTAATCCAAACAAAACCTGTACACCACTGAAGTCACACAGCTTCTGTCAAAGAGCCTCATCTTGTTACTCTGTGTATCATGCAACTCTACCGTTGCCTGTGGGGTAGATGTAGGGAAGATAAAGCCAAACCCCTTCCAGCAATTCACAGTGAAAGGATGAGAAGATGGATGCTTGATAAAAGGAAAAGTATTTACAATGAGCACGCTCTAACACTAGACCAGAGAAGTCTAGATTTTGCAACTTATTGACATAAAATAGCATAATGATGAAAAGCTGAGGAAATCAGTAAAGTATTTCTGAAGTTCCTTACAATGATATGTGGGAATGGCTGCGAGGAATAATTCAAGAAATATCTTTCCAGATGCTTCATATTTTAAAAAATAACTAGGTCATTAATCCTGGGATCAAATTCCCCCTTCCTTTTACTTCCAGAAGTTCCTTTATTTACAAGAGTTCTCTGCCAAATTCAGTAAAATGTGTCAAGACTGGAGGACACAGCAAACAGCTTGGGTTACACAAGCATTGCCTCCCTTGCTATCTGATGGAATAACAAGAGTGTGTGGCTGAGAAATGAGCCATTTCCTTTCATCTATTTGAACTGAAAAGACACTATGCTGAACTGCACACTGAATCTTCTAGCATGCATCTCCTTAATTCAAATGAATTTACCACACACACCTAGATAGATCAAGATCTAGGAGACAGAAAGACAGGGATAGAAAAATACAGTTCAGCTCTAAATCCATGGGCAAGCTCCTTCTTTGCAACTTTTCTTCAGGAGAATCCTCAGAGTTCAATCCCAACCTCACCTACGACTAATATCAAAGGGGTTCAAGGACACTCAGCATCTCACAGAACAAAGCTCCAGCCTGCCAGCATGTTTAAATTTACTTTAAATGAATAGAAAAACATTCCCTTTATGCTCCCCTCCTTTACTAGTACTATTCTCCTTTCAAGCCCGATTTAGAAGCGCGCTAAGTAAAATGAACACTTACTCCTTTCCTTTTCCATCACCAATTATCCCTGACAGACAGAGAGCCAAATGGTACAGAGGATTTCTTTGCCACATGGGTGGTCTCAAGGCTACAGTTCTGAAACATAGTAATAAATTCAGCACCGTGTAACAGAAGTCACAGAAGCAAAAGTTAAGGGAGGGCAGAGTTACTTTCTAACATTTTGCTAAATGAGACTGAAAAGAATGTTTCTGTTCAGAACCTCAATTTTCGCTTTATAAAATCTGGCACTTACCTCTGCAAGTAAAATAATGACCTTAACTATTATTAACTTACTGATTACTGAGCTTTTCTGGTCGGACAAAAGCAATACCAGAACTGAATCACTCAATCCCTGCCACAACTCAAGCTGGTTGAAATATCACAGCAACGTTGAGTCCTGCAGGAAAAGAAGTTTGTGAGATTCACAACTCAGGTCTCCTGACCAAGGAATAGCATCTTTTCCAAGAAAAAGCATAGAAACTCTTCAAAAGACAGTATAGAGACTTTTTTTTCTTCTTCTTTAATTTGTCTGAAAAGTCCATGTATGAGAAAACAGGACAAAAAGTGATGGCTAGAGCACACACTCCCACTGCAGTGAAGCCTGCTACACCATGTCACCTTGCAGTCCATGTGCCAGGTTGGATGAGTAAGTCAAAAGGAAGTGTTTCAAATGAAAGGACTGAATGTGAACTGCATCTCACCTAATGTCAGATGGACAATGATGAGGCTGTTGTTATTATTCCCTCTATAGTCAGTAGGAAGAAACAGCTGAACTATTTAAAAGGTTTCTTTTAGGGCAGAGTGAGACGCTTTTCTCCATGGACTATGAAAGTGAATTTGACAAACTATTGATTACTGGGTCCAAGATTCCTCTGTTAGCTGCAGACCTGTGACTTCTCTACCTCTGAATACTGCTCAGTGCTCTCTGTTATCTGTGTTCCAGTAAGACAGTGAAAGAATCTGGGCTAGGAAATGGCTTCTATTGTGAGTTTGTGTGGTGAAAAAAAGCAACATGGAGAACCTATAAAAATGTTCTCCTGTTAATAAGTACTAATGCTGAGTATCTAGGGAACAGGGCAATGGTAAACAGTAAATAAAACTAATCTCAATTTCGGAAATATTCTTCATTATAAGTAAGACATTATATTACATTATACATATATTATTAATATTATATTGTTATTTCATAAAGATGTCAGCTACTTTGATGGCATTACTTTTTAATAACAAGCTGTTGCAGGGTACAGCCTTACATTAAAAACATATGGTCACATTAGGTATGAGTAATTGTAAGGGCTGAGTCAATGGAGAAAAGAGAGTGTTCTTATATCGGAAAAGTTCCCCACCACATCACTTGCACATTAGCAGCAGGGCTGGGGGCGGAGGAGCTCATTGCTTTCAAAAGGCTGGAAATAGTTCCAATATTCCCACAGCCAGAATACTTTATTAATATTCCTAGTCTTACAGCCTGGCAAGTGAAAAACTAGAGACCTGTCATCAGTTAGAATGGTGATGATGAGCCAGCCTAAAATAGGCCAATGAACAGGGTAAGTGCCCCTGTGGTTTGTCAATTACCTGAATTATTTGCAGTAGTTTTAGTGTCATCTGCAATGAATACAAATAGAAAGCACATGATGTCTGGAATGCAGCATGTTTAAGATCATCTTTGGTGTTAACAGAGGAGGGGAAACAACTGACATGTTTTAACAGAAATATTGCAGAAGAGGATCTCTCACTCACATCTCTCTCCCCACCTTCATACATGTTAAATAGACTCCATTCTGTCTGACAGCCCTGTGCTTTTTATAGAGGGTGAAACCTGTGGAGGGAAGTGCATTTCTGCTGACCCTGACGTCTGTTTCACAGTGCCACCAGACAGTGTCACCACTCCTTGTCAGTGACTCACCCAGAATCAGGAAAATGGGCCAGCAGGACTGGTGCTGTAGGTAATTTCAGGGAGTCTTGGCTCACCAAGGCTTTTCTCTTGCCAAAAAATTCTGTTGTAGACAGAAGGTGATGATAAGCAGAAGAAAAGGCAAGAGTAAAGAAATCCAGTAGTCCTGAATTCAACCAAATTATAAAGAATAATTTTTGAAGAGCAGAAAAAAACAAATAAAAGAAATTGATCTCTTTTTTGTGTGTGTTTGAAAGCTTCTTAAAAAGTTTTGTGGTAAATTCCATGAGAAATATTTGACAGTGACTCAGAAAATATTATACTCTAGCAATAATTAAGTTTTACTCTTTAGCAGGAAAACAGCTGGACTACCATTGGTCTGGTGAATATGTGAACTGATTGCTTGTTTCTTGGTCTTCCTTTTATATTTCTGCTTTTCCTTGTATCTTTCTATCCTTCTTTGCTTTGCATCCTTCTCTCCCACTTCTTTAACTTCTTCAGAAATCATTAGGTAACTGCAATGATTTGACATTCATAATTATGTATCTGGCCACATTGATATTCTCTGTTACTTAAAAGAATGCATAGGTAGTTATTGGTTTCTCTTCAAGTTGTCTGATGTTCCTGGAAGATATTTTGAAAGGTGTATTTTATGTGGTGTGATAAGTTTCTGAATTTTCAGTAAAATCGCTGAATACAATAAGGATTTGGAGTACTAGAAAGAGACTTATAACTCTAGAACCTTCTCCTTTCCTCTTGGCTTTCATATAGCTCTAGAGGCTAAATCTACTACAAGCATCTAACCTTCATTAAGAAAATTAAAATGCAGCTGTTTAGAATCCTGACACTTTAAATGTCTGAGCATTCAGACTGAGACTGAAGAAAAAGGTAGAGTTGTACCTAATTTTCCTCTACATGCTCAGTGAATGCACAGTATGCACAAGTAACACTGGCCTCCCTACAAAAAGCAGATTTTCCAGGAGAAGGAACACAAAAGCCAAACTCACCTGCAGGAAAGCATAAAGTTCACTGGTCTCTCCATGGCAAGTAATGCAAACAGGCTAGGAGGTCTTGACCACTAGGAAGAAGGAAGCTCTAAGACCCAAAATGTGGGCAGATATCATTGTTTTGAAAGGAGCACTCTAAGACAGTGCTAAAATATCAATTGACTTCATTCTGCCTACCAACAACAGTGACTGCATCTTCCATAATGAAAAAAGTTTGAATAATTAAGATCTTGCAAATTTCTTACAACTTTAGAATATACAAAACCTTCAAAAGTCCACAATCATTTGAAACAACTCCTTAAAATAATCTCAAAATCCCTCATTCATGTATAGAGATGCAATAGAAGTGTGGAGTAGAATTTTGGCTACTTTTTTACTTGGTGCACATGCTGCCATCATGCTATGAACATTAAATGGGATGATTCACTTTACGGAATATCCAGTATTGTTACTAAATTCCACTGTGACTGTTTTATTATGCTAATTGATAATCTAGTGTGCTCCAAAGATTAAAGAAAAATGAAATTAAAGCTACAAAATCAAAGGGTAACAACTTTATAATGCCTCTTTAATTTAGTGAAATGCAATTAAAGTCACACAGAGATAGAATTGACTATGAATACCAAAATGAATGTAATTGACAGAGTAAATGTTACAGAGCAGGGCTGCATAAGAGCAAAAAGAAGTGTCAATAATCTTCAGTGCCACTGAGCTGTGCCACTGGGCAGGTGCACTGAACATCACAAGTCTTAAAGTCCTTGGGGATAGCCAGCCACAAAGAAAACTATCATGAATGGCTCTGAAATCACAAGTAGATAGTATTGGAATGGTCTGATTTTATAGGCACATAAATAACACCTGGAGTGTAATGTGGATCGTAATTACAGTAGGAGCTGGACAGTGCACAAGAAAAATGCTCCATTGATTGTGCAAAAATTTGAGCTAAATATACTGCAGTTTCTAAAACCTTCTGTGCTCACAGGCCACAGCCTGCATTTAAAAAATGGTTTATTTCAGGTCGTAATCTGTGGAGAAGTTGCCTCAATATTTATTTTAAGTTTTTGAAGTTTGAGACATTGTAGTATAACCTTCAAATTCATACTGTTGTAGGCCAGTAATTCAATAGTTCTTCTGTGCTGGACTACTTATGAAAACATCTTTTCCTATACCAGATACCCCGGCACCTCCTTACTGGCTGCATTTGATCTGGAAGAACTGCACCCATCCTATTTAACTGAATATCATACCTTCAAATTACTTTGTGGGCTGCTGGGATCAATGACAGTGTAAAAGGCCTTTTCAGTGGAGATTGCCACTGCCAACTCTGACACTAGAAATTTGAAGGTGTTACCTTATACAGGCCTTGTGGCTATAGGGATAAAAGAGTCAGTCGTCTTATACATCCCGTGTGATATTCTCATTTATCACAAAAATCATTGAAATTTTATTATCCCTAGAAGTAACATGAATGGATCCAGAAAAAAAGCCCTTCTTGGAGTATCTTCACTAAGTTCATTCTGTGAAGAAGAGTCCAGTGCTTCTGGCTGTCAACACAACATATTTTTGAAATTATGAATTCACAGTCAAACAATATTTTGCAAAATTGCTTATATCTGGCAGACCAGAGTTTAAATGAATATAATAGCCAGGTTCTATATAGTCAAGTTTTCACATTCTGATTATTTATAAATGCCTAATAAAAAAATGAATAAACCTGCACTGAGGGATACATCTCAGCTTTTTTAGACATCTACAGTGTAGACTTTTACATATACTAAGCATCTAAACAATCTCTGTACCCTCTGGAGAATGATTAAAGAAAGATGAATCATGGCCAATACATGTCTAAAAAGCTGAAATGTGGCTATCTACACTGTCAGCTTTTGAAACTGAGTAAAAAGAATTATTTTTCTCCCAGTCAGGAGAGTAGAGGTTATAGTTATATGTTCTTTAGAAAATAAGTCCTGTTTATGAACAAATGCATTAAATAATTTTGCTTACATTTGATCTCAATATCATTTTTATTTATTTATTTATCATAAATTGGAGGTGGGGAAGAATCTCTTTGGAACAATTCAATGATCACATCCTGCCTCAAATATGGGGATTCTACATTTAAATTCTCATCTGAATGAGAATCTTTGACTTATTTAAATAAGCTTTACATCATTATCTGGTATTTTCCCCATTATTGCAGTTCCTGGAAATATTTCAGTTATTGAGTTCATGTTATAGGAAAATTAGACCCAATAGTGATACAAACACCAGTAAATTACAGATTCCCAGAGTGGCTTTAAAATTCAGATTCACCAGCAAAGAATATCCCACTTGCCTAGTACTAAACCTTCATATTCAGCCTAACACAGGGCCTACAAGTTATCTGTAGGAGTAGCACCTGTTTTAATGCCAGTCCTGAATTCTCCCTCGGAATTGTTTGCAGCTGCTATTTGGTCTGGGTTCAAAACAATGCCAGGTACTATGCTAACAATTCAGACGATCAAGGCCAGTGATATCTTCAACATTTCATCTGCACTCCATTGAGATACATTCAATTCCTCTCCAATTTTCATAAGTCAGTGAATCACTGATTTGTTTATTTTTTTTCCCATAATATTAGGAAGTTAATAGGCTCTACCAGACTAAAAGAGGTCTATATACGGGTGTGGGTCAGCAGCTAAGCATAAACTCAGAGGATCAGTCATTCCACACTCACATCAGAATGGTAAAAGCAAGAGTGAACACTTGGGTCAAGATACAAACAGTTTCATAACTAAAGGAAGGAGAGGTAAAAAATAAGTATGTGATGTAAAGGCACTCACTCACCAACTCCTAGCAGGAGAACATTCCCAGCCAGTCTTAAAGCAATCAAAATTTGGGGAAAATCTATCTCCTCAACTTCACTGTTGAGCACAATGTTATATAGTACACAGTATCCCTTTGGTCAATTTAGGTCATCCATCCCAGCTGGTCTTCTCTCAACTTCTTTTGCACCCCCAGCCTATTCACTGGCAGCCAAAGGATAAATAGAGAAAACCTCCATGCTGCAAAATTACTGTTCAGCAGTTGCCAGAACACTGATGTGCTATCAGAACCATTTTAGACACTAGTCCATACAGCTTCCTATGAAAAAGGTAAACTCCAAAACAGCCAGACCTGGTAAAAAGTCACTAACCAATATGAACAAAAAAATTCACTTATGAAAGAAGATCTTCTGACTGCCAAAAATCCCAGATTATGGTTAAATATGTGATTTATTTATAAAAAGAAGATATTTAGAAAGGTGATATTGTTATTGCTGAGATTAAACTTTTCCTAAAACAATAAAAAGATATAAGGATCAGTCATCTGAAATAATACTTTCTTATTAGTCTTCCAAGTTTTGATTTTACTCAGATTAAAATTTCAACATTAGTTTAAAGACTTAGGAAAGAGCAAAAAATTATCATTCTGGTATCAGTGTGTCCCATAAATTATAGGATTTTGTTAATAGTTAAACAGCCATTTAAAGTATAGACAGTAAATTAGTAATATCCAGGAATGTTAAATGCCACTGGCTCATTGAATGGTGTAGTATAATACCTAAATGACTTTCTGATTTGCAAAGTAACTTAAATCTAGCCAATTTAAATAATTAAGTGTAAACCAACTCAGGGATATATTTTCAGGTCAGAATAATGCATCTATTAGATCAGAAAATAAATTTTCACATTCTTTGTGAGCAACGTCAAAGACAAGACAGGAAAAAATTGTTCACCTTCTCAGGCACATGTACTATCCTATTTATAGCAAGAGAGAAATTAGACCCAAAGATTTTTCGAGGCTTATGAAGTTCTGACTCCAGTATGCACAAGGACAGAACTGCCCAGGGTTCAGCTATAGATTTCTTGTGTGGTACACAGGAAATAAACAGTCATAGTGACTAAGAGCCCAAGAGTATCTTACACTCATCATAGATTCTTTATTAGTCCAACAAGCCAGTAAAGCTCTTTTGGGAGCCCTTTGTGAGCTGATGACATCTTTACAACACGAGGTAGTAAACTAATATATGACTTTCTATATTAATCTGCAGGCAGCTGAAATGTCTTTCAAAAACTAATGCACCATGAAAGCAAAAGAAGCATTTATGTGGACAGGGATAAAGCATATAAGAGCCAAGATCCAATCCTGTATAATAAGTATGGCTAGGCTCTGGATGAAATCCTGGAGATGAGTACTTCTAACTCAATAATTGTCCAAGTATGAGCTTCATTTCAGCAGGAGGAACATTTCATACGGAGTGGAGGAGAGGACAACTCCCAGGGCTTGCTGGGTCAAGGAGGCGCCTTCACCCTACATCCCTTGGGAGCAGATCAGTTACAAGCTGGCAAGTTGAAGTCTCTGATAATTAAAGGAATCATATCTCAACAACAGGACTATGACAAAAACTTTTTTCCTATCATAAGTAAGTCAATTGGATGTAATAAAACACAGAAAGGCAATAAAGGTTAAAATTTATTTCCCTGACATAATAGCAAATGGGAGAAAGAGATATTTCTCTTACCTGTACTTCTTTACTTCTATTGCTGTGACATCTGAAAGTAAATTTCAACTTTTTTTTCTTCATTGCAAAAAGCTTCAAAAGAAATCCCATCTTCACTGCAAAGTCTATGGAGACAGAACTACTCTGAAATCAACTGGAGTGTAAATTCATCTGCTGTGGGTTTTGTCACAGGGTGATGAACAAACAATTAGTAAAATCTACTTCTCCCAAACTTATGGGAAAGCTGTGATTTGGAGAGATGACTTGCATCTGTATTTCACATGTACTGGAAAGATATTATTGTCAAAATTTCTCTACAATGTTATCAGACAGTTCTTGTTTCTTCCTTTTTACTATTTGACAGGGTGGGAAGGGAGGTCTTCATTTGAGAGATTTAGTTGCACTGTGTCAAGACTTCACAATAATTTTAGAAGTGCATTGGGAGGATAATTTTACTGATGTAGTGCAGTCTGATCCAGCACAACAATTACGTATCAAAACTGACATTGGTGTATTACTGGAAGGGTTTTTTTATTTGATTATAAAGGCAGAAAGGAGTGTCTGGCAAAATACTGACATAACTTTTTCTTTCTCTTTTTAGTAATTAAAATTTGAAATTTTCAATTTTACCCCACGTGTTTAATATACTCTGAATTGAAGCCTGTTTTGGGAGCCTTTAGAGATCTGAGCTAAATGACAGAGATGTGCTTATCCAGATTCCAACTGGGTAGTCAAGACCAGTATTTGCCCATATACCTCAAGGCTCTCAGTAGTATAGACAACATTGTCAAGCTTTGGTACCCAAGATGAAGGAAAATAACTTTCCAGGGTATATAAATATTTTCCATGCTCTGCACTAAGTGATCTTCATTCTCCACTGATAAGGTAGTGAATCTAATGGTGAACTAGCACAGAGGAATGCAGGACTGTGCAAAGATAACTGCTTTTGGTCCATAGAGTCTTTCAGCAAACTTACTTGAATAGAAAGGGTTAATATGGCCCTACATATGAACGATATAGACACCAGACACTCATCAGATCACACAAAAGCTTCTTTCACTTCAAGTTGCATGGTTACTGCCTGCTGAGATGAGATGTAGAAACTCCTGGTAACATTATCTCTTCCTTTTAACTGGCATAAACGATTCTACATATGTGTGAGGGGTGGCAGGGAGAGGAGAGCACAGAAAAGTCAGGGCTGCTTTTAGAAAGCTCTTAGGCACATGCTTAATACAGACCTTTGCTGCTGGGATTAGTCATGTTCTGCTCTAGGTCCATAATGCTTACCTGTTGTAGACAAACTACAGAGAGCACAGCATTTACAATTAAAATGTGGTGTACACAGTGCAGTCAAGCTGCCTTTCTGCATTCAAAACTGGATTGCATTGTGAATTTTTTTTTAGTTTATTCCATTGTAATCTATCATTGCACTCTGGTAAGTAAGAAGAAACTTTGTAAACATGCTAAGTTTTGGCACCATTATAACCACTTATGTGTTTCATTCTTTTCTCCCCAGAATTATAGATAGATATATTTACCCAGAGCATTGTACTCATTGAATTTTCTAGAAGAAAAAAAAGAGTAATTTCATACAAAAGGAATATTTAGAGTGCATGGTCAACATTTCTGGGAATTTATGACTGACACATTTATTTGAGGCTATTAAGGAGGTCTTGCTCTGACTAATAGGTCCTTTGAGAGTCATAATGAAAGCCTGATGGATTGATTACAGTGGATAATTCTTTGTTTCCCAAGCATTTTTTAAAAAAAATTCCTTGTACTCTTCCTGCTCAGTTGTTTATAAAGTAGTATCTTGTTTTAATCTTTGTAAAGAAGTTAAACTGAGCCTGCCTTTATATATCTGTGTTACATTTTCCCAAAATATTGTTTAGAATAAGGCTCCCATCTATACAATTTCCTTTACAGTAATTTTTTACAGAAGTACAAGTGCTGATTTAACTGGCCATAAAAAGAGAACATTTATTCACAGCATCTGGCTTATATGCTGTTCTCAGAATGGCAAACGTTTTTGTTTGAAACAACATTGGTCCATCTAGACCATCCCCCTGCCTGTGTTACTGCAGTTCATATTGCACCATTTAATTGGAAACTAAGCAGCCAAATGAATACTATTTTGCAGCATCCAGCATTCGTCCCAAAAGAATGTGACACAACACATCGTAGGAGCTACTACAAGCTGGCAACAGAAATTTAGCAAATCACATTTCAAAGAAGAGGGAAAGAAAAGGATTTCAATCGTGCTATAAACTACAAAATTTATGTTTGTTGTAAGTTTTGATGTCCAGATCTCCTTCTTTCTCTCAATATCTTTCCAGCCCCTTCTCTTCCTACATTGCACATTTATTTCCTCGAAGTTTTAATGCCAATTTCAGTATATTTGATTACAGCTGAAATAACTTCATTGGTACAACTGGCAGTGTGAATGTCATTACATTCATGTCTAAGTGTTTCTACAAGACAAATTTTCAATATTCGCAATTTTTATTTTGTGTACTTAACACGGTAAGAACATGAATTTATAAATACTACCTCTCATACTTCTAAAAATCTAAAAATCTATTCTCTGTTTGGTTTTTCACTCTGATAGGTATGGAAATCTTGAAGTATGAAAAGGTGTCAATAAATAAAAAAAATATTTTCTTAATTATAACATTTTTTTTCTTTATCATAAAATATTTTTGGACCAGATTGAACATTACTCTTAACAGAAAGGCAGAAAAACCTTAATTTTCAGTTCATGATTAGGACTTAAAAAATTATCCAGACAACTTAATTATTTCATCATTTCTCCTTTTTTACCTAAAAGAATATCTGTCTGCATCTTTGCATAGCACTGACATAAGCTTTAAAGCACAACAAAGCAAGGTTATGTAATCAATTCAAATAGCAGCAGCACCCTTTCTATGACTGTGATCACATCTTGGGCAAATCAGGAACTGGAAGACTCAACACGGATTATAATTCTACTCCACGCTGTGTTTTCTTCTAAATAACACTCCAGCTCCCAAAAGACAAGTTTTGCAGTAATCTCCATGTTGAATGACTGGAGACTAGAGGGAAGGAATGTTTGTTCGTGAAAAGAGCTTTAAACTGATCCTTTTTTGTAGTCAGTAAAAAATACATGCAAGCACCATATTTCTACCCCTAGCCTGGGCTGTCACAACCCTGTTGCAACAAAGACTGATAATATAGCAGAGCAATATCATATGATCTTCAGTAAATCATTAACCCATGAAAGACTTTTCTGAAAGACTTAAGCAGATAGTTTGATGCTGTAGCAGTTGTTGAATAATTTGACATCAGGAAAAGAAAATATGTTGTTAACACATAAGCTGCTGATATATAAAACTCAATATAAAGAATATAGACTGAGAAGAATGTTGGTATTTGCAAGGAAGTGGCCCAATGGAACAAAAATTAATGGTAAAACCTGAAAGATTACTCTAGTATGATAGAAATAGATAATGTATGTTAGATGGGGATCGTTGTTACAGACGAGTTATGAGCAGTAAAGTGAAAATCTAGTAGGAAAACACAGTATAACTGGGCAAGACAAGGATCAATACACATGAATGAAGTCCAGAGACACACAACTTGAATTAGGAAGGATGAAATCACAATTCAGGAGTGATTCCAAGTCCATCCCTGTCAATGCTGTCTATTCTCAACATCCTATCCCATCAGAGACCCTAACTCTGAGTTACTGTTCTAGATTTAGAACAACTGGTATTAAATGATTGCATATTATATTTATTATCTACTTTATCATATTTTAGTAGGTAGATTAAGATTATAACTGGTGAAATATAGAAGAAATCGGCAATGGTACACTAAAATAAGACAGAAAAAAATATTTAACGAAATGGTAAATTCAGTGATTAAATATATTGCCTAACAAGTAAGATGTTTTTTTTATTGTCCCATGCTTTCCAGAAAATAAATTTGTTGACCCTTGATTGAATTTAGAGTCCACATGTTGCAACTCACACCAACTCTGCTTAATCATACATAGTTTTCACAAATTATTTTTTCTTGTTTATAGTTTGAAAAAAATTCCCATCAGCTATATTCAAGCAAGATAGAATACTCCAAGTCATACACCAAAAGCCCTCCAAGACAAATGAATACCCATTCCTATCTTTAGGTCTAGAAATAAGGCCTTCATATAGGAACACATTTCGTTTATTCACACGATTTGATTGCACACAGAGATTTTTATCTTTTGTGCCTGAGTTTCACGATGACAATTATTTGTCAATGTGTGCCAAAGGGGTCAAAGTGTAAAGTCAGGTAAAGTATGACTTGAGAATTACATTTGCAGTCCTGGGCCCTTTGTGAATATTATGAATATGGAAGAACATGAGTTTAAAAATGCATTTAAATATGTTTAAATATGTTTAAAAAGTATGTTTAAAAACATATGTATATGTTTAAATATGCAGCCTTGGGAAATAAAATTCATGGCCTCAATAACTGCTCTGGGACAGGGTTTAGAAAAATATCTTTTGCTTCAAAACAAGCTGTCTTCTAAAACCATAAAGAGGAATGTTTTCTCCTGCATTTATCCACATAGAACTATAAACAATGTATATTTTTGATGAAATTTTAAGCATTAAGATATATTTTAGAGGACATGAAGCTCATTCCACACCGCACACTCACTATCACAGAAAATGTTTCTGCTACAGGTCGTTGATGGAAAGGAATGTTAAATGAAGATCACCTTCAGATATCCTGACCTCAGGGACAGGTTTGCTAGCTTATCATTCTTCCTTTGTAACTCTTCTGTCTCATCCATCCTCTCCACTTCACTTGGTCTTTGAACCTTGCTCTGTAATATGTCATGCCACATTTTTCAAACTGCAGCTTATGTTAAAAGAAACACAAGCAAAGAAGCAGGTGATGCCATCTGGTACTCTGTTCCCAAGCTGTTGGATAATGGACAGTTCTGTGCTGCTTTTTCTAACTACTAGATATAAAATTTGATTTAGTTTCTCTCAACAGCTTTTCCGTCTTCTTTCTTCCATGACTGTGCTATTCTCCCACTTCTGCTCTTGCAAAACAATAGAAGAATGCTGACTGGACCATAAAGAGAGTCAGATTCTCCCTTCAACCCTTTGCTGTATCCTGGTTTTCATAGCAGTCAGTCACAGAATCACAGAATCACAGAATACTGAGGTTGGAAGAGACCTCCAAGATCATCGAGTCCAACCTATGTCCTAACACCTCGACTCAGAGTATAGACTATAACATGGCACTAAGTGCCATGTCCAGCCTTTTCTTGAACACTTCCAGAGATGATGATTCCATTACCTCTCTGGGAAGAGCATTCCAGTGCTTTATTATTCTTTCGGTGAAAAATTTCTTCCTAATATCCAACCTATACCTTCCCTGACAAAGCTTGAGACTGTGTCCTCTGGCTTTGTCAGTTGCTGCCTGGTGGAAGAGACTGACCCCCACCTGTCTACAGCCTCCCTTCAGGAAGTTGTAGAGAGCAATAAGGTCACCTCTAAGCCTCCTCTTTTCCAGGCTAAACAACCCCAGCTCCTTCAAACGTTCCTCATAAGGCTTGTGTTCCAAGCCCTTCACCAGCCTTGTTGCCCTCCTCTGGACACATTCTAGCAGTCACAGTCAAAGCAGTCACAGCTATTTGTCTACCTCATGAACTACCAAACAACAATCAGGACCTTCCAAAAAAATATCTTACAAGAAAACTCTATTTAACTACAGTAACACCTACTTAAATATGTTTATGTGTAAATGGTGATAGGTGGAATAGATGATAGAGAAATAAGGTGATAAACCAGAGAAACAAGGGCATAGACAGACTTCTGGTAAGTACTCAGGTTTGGCCATGCTCTGCATCTGACCTGTAGTCTGCCCTGCCTTCTATTTAACTGCATTTCTATTTTCTTGAATGAGTGCACTCTCTATTCCTGACAATGTGAGAGTGGATGTCTAAGTTCCAGGAATCAGGGACCAGGTCATAAGCACCATGTGCTCAAAATGTCAGAAATTGATTCATATGTTGATGTGTCATCACAAGAAAGGATAAAGATGAACTAGCTGGTGAGTAGGGGAGAAGCTTGGTAGCCGGATATTAGAGGAGCTTTAGGTCTAGGTGAGATATTGGAGAGACTAAAGAGTCTGAGCCCTTGGTGCTGAAGGGAGCAAGAGGTCTAATTCAGGACTTGTGGAGGATGCAAGGTCTGGCAGTTGACTACTGGTAAGGTCATAGGTCAGGACCAGACAGAAAGTTCTTTAGGGTGTGTGAGCCTGTACATGAAACAGTTGGGATACCAAGGGGTCCAGTTTACAACTACTGGTTAAATTTGGAGTGTAAGGCCAGCTGCTGTGAGGATCCCTAGTGCTTGTGGCTATGAGTGTGTACTTGAGCCTATGTAACAGCAGCTGAACTGTATCTACACTCCAGCATCTTGGATGAGAGAGCAGGAATACAAGGCCAGCTGGATAGACCTGAGTGTATAAGGTCAGCAAGAGAACACATATTGTGTATGTATATTTATATGTATATTTCCCACTATATTTCCTTCCTCTGGAACAGCAAGCAAGGCAGGCAGATCAGGCCATTTGGATTTAGATCCTCAGTCATTGCTGGAAGAATGATTTTGTTCTTGATCTCAGCAGGTGCTGTTCAGAGCTGAAATTCTCTGAAATCCCTTTCAGCAAATAGACTTTCTGTTAACCAAATGAGTTTCTATATCATTGGAGGACTCTCCAAACATAATGCCCCCTATATATTTGGTGTCATGGATGTTTCCTAGCTTAACTACACTCTCCTGCAAAAATCTTAGACAACTTCTAAGATGAAAACTTTCAATACACCTACAGCAATGTCTGTTTGACTCTTAACAGCAGAGTTCACACAGCTTCTCAGTGAAAGGCATGTTTTGAAGCATTCTCAGATGGCCTTTGCAACTGCAGGTAAAAGGTCTGGCTTTCTGTTTATAATTCATGTACTCTCATACTCACCTGCATGTTGACTCCAGTTAACCTACATTTCTCAATCTTCTCCCTGAAAACTCCTGTACATACCACCCTGCTCACATGCTATTTTTGCAAAACCTGCTTCACATAAGCAGTTCCAAAAAACTTAGTTGGAGTAGGAAAGGGGGAAACTAGTTATGGAATTTTCGAAGGGCCTTCTGCCCCTAATTGCAAGACACCAGTGTGATACATTGTCTACTTTAAGCAGTCAGCCTCTTGCTCTCAAAAACACCTTCTTTTCTCTTATATCCCTTAAGTTAAAAGATCTATGCTTTCTTTTCATCCCAGAATGGTCAAAATAATTACTGAAAATTTTATCCCATTCTAACTTTAATTATTCATGTAAATACAAGAGAAAACAGATTTGTAGCACTATGGAGCTCTTTCTTTACACATTTGAGTAATTTAATTTCCCTGTATCATCCCTGAAGCAAAGGTTATAGCACTAAACTTATGAGCTTTCAGAAACCTATCCATATATATTTTCTGACAGTTCAAGCTTCTCCATTCAACACTATGGTACCAAATACCCAGAATTTTATATAGGGCAGTAAAGGATATTAAACATCCTCACAACAGAAGTATCCTATCTTCCATCTCCTACACAGATGGAAGCTTTCTTCTGGAAGATTACAGTTGAGTAATGAGTCTTTCTGATAATCTACTGCAAGAGTTTTGAAAATAAAAGCCTAAAGTTAGCACATAAATCCCTATTTGGATCTCTACCTTGTTAAATGTTGAGGTCACATTAATTTCTTTCAGAGTGTTTCGGAATCAAAGATGACATGAGCTGGAGAGCCAGAGAGCATATAGCACTACTGAAAGCCAGGCAGGTGTCTGAACAGGACCTAATATTTATCTGTTCCTGAACTTTTATTTTTGAAGGTTTTGGCTCAATATTCAAGTTTTTTCCATTGTAGGGAAACAAGTAGAGGGAAGTTTGCAATTTAAAAAAACCAAACAAAACAAAACAAAAAAAAAATCCCAAAACCAAAGAAAGAAAGAAAGAAAACCAAACAGAAGAAGGTCTCTTGATTCCTGAATGTCTCTGGCTACCCTTTCTGATGTGTGACTCATTGCTGGCTGGGAAGAGAATGAGCTTTCATAATGAATAATAAACTCTCCTGAAACTCAGATCTGTTATGCAAATAAACATATTAAATGAATGCATTTTTCCATGCAGCATAGCTTCTGCCAGGAAATTTGTTGAAAGCATTGTTTTACCATCGACAAAGGCAACGTGCCAAATTCAAACCTGGTGTGAGTGGGCACAAGTCTGCTGGTTTCAGTGGCATTGTGCCCATTCACACCAGGTCTGTAATTGGCCTATTGTGTTTCAAAGGCTTTCATGATCCAAGAAGTGCCAAAGTGCAGATAAACAAATTCCTTTAGCTATAAAAGAGCTTTTTCAGGGTCAACACTAATTTTCAGTTCACTTAGCAGACATAAACTCCTTCTGTCTGGGTTCAGTCTGTGACTGTACCAATCTTCTAACCTACAGAGTGAAAATTCTTGAGTATTCTCAACTCCCTCTCTGCAGAACTGTTAAAATGAGCCAGCCTTGAAGGCACCAGCTTCAGAAATTGTATCTCAGTAGAAGATAGGAAACAGGACTGATTCAATAAAAATTAACTTGACCTTCGTGTTCTGACTTCATCCCAGGCAAAACCTCTTTCAAGTTTTAAAAATATTTTATGTACTCTTTCTCTCCACAAGTTAAGTCAAATGTCAAAAAAAATGGATAAACATAAAACAGTGTAAGATGGACTGTTTCTGTGAAATCTTTAACCTTGTTTTATTGCTACAAATTATGTAAATAAACATTTCAATCTGTGTGCAGATGTCACAAAATCAAGTCATACTTCAGAATCTTTTGAAGTATACCCAAGCTATTTCAGAGAGAAGATGTTTCTGAACTCATACTTTCTTTTATCTTAACTACACCAAACACTGTGGAATATCTTGATAACTGTCATAAGAACATGATAACAAAAATCGAATTTGGTAGAGAGTTACTAAGATGAGCAGTACAATATTTGTTCAGATAGGTCTAACTACTCTGTGACATTCTATGACCATTAGAGCAGTATGGGTATCTAAATGATTAGAATAAACAGTGATTAAGAGATTTGGATTCCAATGAGAGAGAATCAAAGATTAATGGGAGAATTAATAGAGTGGTATGCAATATAAAAATAACAAATCAGATATGATGAAATTCCTTATTCAAGCTGACTTCTTAAATTATTTTGGAATGTAAACATGAAGCTGGCTGCATAAGATCAGGTCACTTATTGCCTGAGGAGAGCAGACCAAATTTTATTGTCTTGATTTTGGAAGATTTAAGTAGTTCTGAGTTATCTTCATTCGGACATAAGAAAGCCTGGGACAATTTCTCTCACATACAAATTATTGATTTTCATATTTTCATTATAAATTTTTTTTGTTTGTTTTCTACTGCACCTCCTTTTTTTTTTTTTTTTTTAAGCAATGTCTATGTCACAAAGCTGAAAAATCATGTTTCTGGCTCTACAAGTATGCATAAGAGCAAACAGTGCCATTAAATTAAAGCTGCAATAATCTGCAGCTCCTCTGACAGATATCTGCACATAACTTCAATGTGACTTATGTGCTAAGATAATGAATTCTATAATGCAAATTTACACACAGGGGTCAAATAAGGAAGTTCTTTGTATTTGACAGTACATTGGGTATTAGCTGTTTGTCACAAAATAAATAATTCATCTCGCATAACTACTTGCTATGTAAATGATAGTCTATGTATATTAAAGCATTTAGCACTTAGAATAAAATGGACAGCTGGGGCCAAACGAATATCTCTCAGGACACATTACCATTAGAGCTCCCCTGTGAGTTTTTAACTCTTTTCACTTCTGAGTGCTGTCATGAGGACATTAATTGAATAAGGCACAGAATTCGCTCTAATGCAGGCAGAGCCACAAAAAAAGGAGGAAAATAATGTAAAGCAGCACATTAATTTCAGATTCGACTTTCCCCCAATTTTAATGTTTCTCAAATCCCCCATGTAATTTGGTTCTGATTCAATTTAGGAAAAAACAAAGGTTAAATATTTTCAAAATATCAAGCAGATGACAATCAATACATAATTTAAATATGTTTAATACAAACTGAGATTTGGGCAGAATTTAAAGTTTTAAATTCCCCCTAAATTTCATATGAATTTAGACTATCATTGAACACACTCTCTCATTTTAGCCCCCTAAAAATTCTTCCCCCCTTGTCTCACACCCAAAGTGAACTTTAAACAGAGCATGAAGGTTTATCCACTGAAGAGTGACAATGTAAGTGGTTTAAGGGTAACCCCCAGACCCTATGGACAGGGTAATTTGGAGTGCATGTTCTCAGTCCTACCCAGTACTGCATAAATTCCCTCTGAAGATAAAAGGGACAGAGGCTGTTTTAAGGTTCTGTGTCCTGCTCACAGGACACAGGATGTTAGAAATACCATGATACTCAAATTGTCTCTCAGAGCTGTAGCTGTGAATGCAAGTCCACCAGTTGCCTGGGACCTATATCCTGGTTTGAGCTCAGCATCTTCTCTCCACTGGAACTGCTCTGAAATACACAGAACTTACAGCATTCAGTGGTTACTTTGAACATGGTACAAACCAGACTAGACCTGATTTACTGATCTAGCTGTTACATATATTTCAATTATCTTTTCCTCCTTGGTTTCATGATGATCATATGATACCCCTACCAACAGCCTGGACTTCTCTAGGGCTAATTTAACAGTTATAGATCAGATTATACAGAAATAGGATATGCAGAGAAATAATTCAGAAAAATTCATAGTATCTGTGATCATCACTGTTGTGTCAGTAAGGTTTAAGCTACAGTAAAACAGATCATAAAGCTGAATAGTGAAGAAAGACAAATAAAATATTCTGATGTTTTAATCATTCACAAAATATGCCTGTTCCCAAGGTGAACTCCTAAACCCCAAGCCACCATGAACTGTTACTTTTTAATACTGCATACCAACATTTGCTTCAACTTCAGTTTTTATTATAATCATACCAGTTATCATAAAATGAGTTCCCTGCTGAATTCAGCTTTGAATTAAGGACATGAAATTGATAGAGTTGGACCTATGTGTGTCCTGGATTTTTAGTATCCTGGTTCAGGAAAAAATATGTTAGCATAACCATCATTTGACCTCAACACCTTGTCATCCAATCCAGTAAAACAAAAGAAAGAGGAAGAGAGCACTGGTTTAGTAAGGATACTTAAATATTTTTGTGTTTTCCTAAATGAGAAGTTATAGGCTCTGCTATAAGCACAAAGAAAAATCTTTGTCCTTTAAAATCCTGGCCATTTGAGCTTTCAAGCATAGATCAAAAACACCTGAGACAGTAATACTCTCACTGACAAACCCATCTAGAACAGTGCAAACTTTGGCAAAATGGAGCTTTGACCTCAGGTAGCAATACTGGGATAATGCTGGTGAGCATCAGCCTCCCCTAGGAGTCTGGTGTTATTCAGGTCAGGCAGAAACCAAGTGAGCCATTTGTGGGATGTTCTTTATTTGCAGCCAGCACAGGTGAGTACAGTGCTCCACTCTCAGTATGCCCTTAGCTACCTGGGCTGTTTTACTTTATTTAGGGCTGTAAACAGCTTGCCACATTTTAAGGCAGAAAAAAAAGCTCCCAGTATCTGTGAGGGTGGAGAGTAAGGAGAAAAGAGTTTCTCTTTGAGACTGTTTAGGATCATCAAAACATAATTTACTTGATAATTTCAATGTTATAGCCTTTCTCACTGCTTTAAAAATGTTGGTCTACAACCTGATAATGCCTTCACAGTCAGCAGTGTAGAAAGAAGACCTTAGACCTTTTCTGCAATAACTCTAGTCCTGGTGGATTCAAACTCTCATTGGTTTTGCTCTCAAAGTCACATTTGTAATGTGGTGACAGCTGGCTCAGTGCTTTTTCATGTCATTAAAATCCAATGTCTTAAAAGAGTAAGTTTCGCAAAACCAAGACACCATTTCAAACACAGAAAACAAAACAGTATGATAAAATCTCAGTTGGAGGTTTTTTCTCTCTGATAACCTTTCCTCCACAGCAATAACTGAAGGACAGGATTATGTGGCATGAAGTGGGCATATTGCTATCACATGCAAGATAGTTTGGACCTCCAGCTGTTGAAACTGGGAGAGGAAGTAAGGAATATTTCAGTGTGGCTAGTGAAAGTGAAGGTTTGTTTAAATTGATGGAGCACAAAGGAGATCACATATCCCCCTTGGAGACCACTAGCTGTGGCACTCATATGCAGTGCCCATTCCAGTGACACATGCATGATACCTCCCCTTGCAGACGAGAGCTCTTTTTGGCTCTCTGGGTGGCATGAGAGTTGAGACCATTGTCAAGAGTACCCTGGCATTTGAGTTCATGGGAGATTGGTCAAATTCTGATATTTCTCTCTCTTCTGTGCTTTTTCAGTAGCAGAATGCACGGTTTCTTTGCAATTGGAAAACTAGATTATCTTGCTCATGAGCTGCTTTCTCCCCTGACTGCCTCCCTCCCTCTGAGATTGCCCTTTCTCTATGTGCTCTTGTCATATCCTCAAGGTCAAAAAGTGTGGAAGAAACATAATGTTTTTCCAGGTGTTTTTCCTAAACAGTCTATTCTCTGAAGATGCCATGGGTAAAGGTTGCACAATAATAGGAGCTAAATGCAGATGATGAGTATTTAATGTAGAATACTGAGTTTTCAAATCTTTCTTCATTTCAAGTTGGGACAGAGATACTGCCTTGAGGAAGAAAATTTTGAAGTGAATAACTGGAAATTGATTTGGACCAATCAAAGCATTTAATTTTTGTTAATTTTTTCTTGCAATTTGGTTTTTAATTACATCAAAAACGGTGGATACATGTAATGATCAAATGGAATATTATTCATTTCAAAGGAGAAATTAAGATGTCTTGTTTTAATAATGTCAAAAAGGAGGTTTTGTTTTTACCAAAACAATACCAATTGGATGTGAATACTTCTACAAGCCATTCCAATTTCAATGAAATGGTATTTGCAAGTGGAAATTTCTTTCATCTTTTTTCCTGACCACTGCTAAACATGCATCACTTTCACAGCTAAAGGTAAAGAAACCAACACGCACAAAATAAATATATGGTTTCCATTTGTTTATTCATGTGTGCATTTAATCTATTCCTGATCCAAAGGCCATCGGACTGCAGAGATTTCCTTGAACTCTTTCCATGCCTGTAATTTCTGAGCAAATGTTGAGACAAGTACAAGCAGCTTATGTGTGTCCCCATATCACACTCTTTCCATGAATTTGCATGCTAATCCACGTTAGACATTCTGAGGTCTGTCACAATGAACAATTAGTGTATTGTGATGTGCAAATCTTTGACAAAACTATTTCCTAACCCATTTTTGCCTATGCAAGGAATTTGAGTTGTTGATCCCAAGAGCATGTAGCACTAATCTGCTTCTTGTATAATACTCTCTTTTCCTTTTCTTCTCACTTTGATTACTTCTGAGGCCTAGTTTGTTATTTCCCATTATTTGCTATTGTTTTATTATTTGTTATTCATTTCTTAGTTTGCCCTCATTATTTGTCTTTCTTCTTTGCTATTGCTTTATTTGTTTGCTTTCTGTTTCTGCAATATTTTTGCTATTGCTATTATTTTTCTTCATTAGTTGGAGGGAACATTTATCTCTGCATATCATGTAGCTTGTTTTATTTTATTATTTCCTGTGTTTGTGTTACACAGCCACCACTGCTCAGCCTCACAAAGTCTTCTAAAGGCAACTCTTATCAATACAGCACCGCTGAACCTCACAGATAATGCTTTATTAAATGGTACACTGAAGCTGGAATCTTACACAGTAGGTAGCATAAAATCATTACCAGCTTGAATATTTTTGAGGATCAAGATGATAATGATAAGAGCAATGTCCCAACAGGGGACTCGCCACTTATTACTTAATCCACAAGCCCCCTGTAGGTGTATTTTGGTGTCATTGAATGCCCACCCAAGGGTTGTATGAAAGCCTGAAGAAGCGAAGACACATCAATGGTTCTGTAAAGGTCTTGTAACACAGCCTAAGCTCTCTGGGGTTTTTAGGGACTTTTTGTTATTAATAAAAAGTTAATGGGAAGTAAAAGTATTGCATGGGAAATGTGTGCATAAAAGCCTTACTTTCTTTATGGCTCTCTCCTGTCAAACTGCCCAGGAAATAACATCCCACACTGTCTTTTCTTTTTAAACAGTATATGTGCGTGATCTCTCTTCTTTATCTGTGGGATATTTAGATATGTAATATAAAAAGGATTTGTAAAACAAATAGTGGTCCCTACACTCCAGATTTCTCCAGTCAGAGCAAATGCAATGTCATTCACTTAATAATCTGAACTATATTTCAGATATGAAAGGCTAAAGTAAGTTAATATTTTCCTGAGCAAAGCTATCAAGCAGACAAACGCTATTAAAATGTTATATGGTCTTTCCTTTTCCTCAGGTCAGTGTAGATCTTTGATCCTCAGATTCAGTTTTAGAATCTTAAAGGAGAATTTCTTTAATAATATTGGCATTTTCATAAACTGTGTAATGTCCTCTACCCAGATGGTCAAGATTTTCAGGAAGATTATGTCTCCTTTTTGAATTATTTATAATGTTTTGAAGGTCTGTGTTCTACTACAAATCTGCATTTCCCTCTAAAGCTCTTAGGATTTATCCATTGACACAGTTGAAGGTTGGGTCTTATTGGTTTTTATTTTCTTTTTTTTTTTTTCCCATTTGTACCCTAGAGCAGGTCAAGTCCAGTCTCTCTCCAATGAGATCAGTGTTACAGGAGCATGAGCTTAGCATGTTGTATCTGCTGTTCAGGGAAGAGAGAGGTCCCCACAGTGAATCTAATTTGTATAAAATAACAGAGATCTCCACTGTCTGTCACTCTTGCCATCAACATGCAAAAGACAAAGCCCTCATGTCAAGCCTTTACTACATCACCTAAAGAAGCAGAGGTTGAATTCTAACCCTAACTGAATTCCCAAAAATCACAGCAGGACCAGGAATTTAACCGCTACTGTATAGAAGGTAATAGAACCAGAGACTTAAATTTCTTACAGGATGTAATTTTGTACCAGGTAACTGCATTGCAACAACTATCAAAAATGTTTAGCATCCTAAAAGCCATATTTCAGGTACCCTAGATGAGGTGAATTAATGTTGAATGAATTAATTTTGCCTGATAAGACAAAATTTCTAAATTTGAGACATCTTTCCCCTCCAACACAAACAGACATTAGAGTGTGCAGTAAAAATTTTCATTAAGTCAAGTGTTTAACAGAACCTTTTCTCTAAGTTAAATTTGCCTAAATGAGATAAAACTTTTTATGGGACACACAGGGAAATACAGCAAATAAACATTTTAAAAGAATGGCTTTTAGTAGACATCACTAAAAGTGAAGCACAGACAACTATATTGATGACTCAGTCTTACAGTGAGGTCTCACTGGTTTTAGATTACTTTGACTGTTTCTTCTATTTCTCATTGTCTTTAATGTTCAATTCTGCAGTTCTTTACCATCCACACTGGGATAAAAACCAATGTAAAAGAGTTATATTATTCTTAGCTACATAATTTTCCTTTAAATGTTATATACTCATATACATCCTGTGCCTTACAAAATTGAGAGGGGGAGTGGTAGATACACAAACCCTTCTCTTTCCTTCCAGTAGCATGAGGTAAATTGCACAATAAATCAATTTTTGTGGATGCTGTTGACTTGCAACATTTGCTGCTTTTAAAAATTAATAGCTGAAATAATGAACACCCTCAAAAACTCTCTGAACAATCAGCTTGATTAATTTCCTGATATGAAAAGCAGTTGACAGGTGCAATATTCTCTGCTGAAATTTTCTGTAGTCTGGTCAGACTACAATCTAAGCCTATTCTAGTAACATGAGTTTGTTTTCTCTGGTTTTAATTTGTGCAAAACAAACAAACTTAAGTTCCCATATTGTGCTGTGCCTAGACATGCATACACACATACATCCATAAAAATATTCCTGCCTGTAAAATAAAATCAGGTTTAATTTTTGTGCAAATATTATTCTGAAGTCCTAATAACACTTCACAGTGCAAAGAGCAACTGGCATCCTCTTCATATTGTTATTGCATTATTGCCAAACTGATAAGGAATTCCTGGGTCTAAGCAAATGTACGCTGCATTTTGAGCATTTTCTAAATATTGGTCCATGTGTCAAAGGGATGTAATCAGGAATACCTCCTTTGAATGAAATGAAAATACACAGCTTCACCCCAGTGTTTCCACTTACACTCCTTTTTGGGTCTCACTATTCATAGTCCTTTATCATAGGAGTTAAACACAAAAAAAGTGATAGCCATTTCGCTCTCCTTTTTTCTAGAGCTGGAATTAAATAATGTTGTTTCCTAAAATGGGAAACATTTGGGATGCATTTCTAGTTAGGATAAAAAAAAAAAAAAAAAAAAAAAGAAATCAAAAACATTTTGGTTAAGAATTAGGGAATTTGTTTAAATTTTTAAATGCTCATAAGATTAAAAATATTGAAATTTAATGCTATCCCATGTTCTTTATTGTCCTGGTTTTTATTGCTGAGATATTGGTCTGAAATAATCAAGACAAATGTCTGAACTCATGATTAATAAGGCTGCCTGAGATATTCAGACAATCCAGGTGACTCCATCCTGCATCACAAGCAGTGAATGGACATGGAATCTTCATTTTCAATGAATAAATGTCATCAGTTCCTCAGCTGTATACAATCTCTGCTACCTAATGATCCTTTAAAATTACCTCTTGTGAGGAATGTCTGCATGGAGAATAACTAAAATATGCTTGCAGTCTGAATGTAACCAATTTGAAGATTTTCCATATTTTTCATGACATTAAGGTCCATGGTATTTCCTTGTATACATATGGGAGTTTTTTTCTGTGTTATTCAGTTGTTTTCTCTGCTGATTAACAAATTCAATGTTACTGTGAGAGAAAACTGTGGAGACCTGTCTTGTTCAGGTATTCAAATAAATAAAGCTATACATGAATGTCTGACTGAGACTGAAGGAAATCTTTGTAAAAGTTTCATTTGGCAGATGGGGATATCATCTATGCTGCTGTAGAAGATTTCCAAGATAATAAATATTACTCTCTTGATAATCACATTAGATAACTTCTCCATCAGCAGCTCTTGCAACTGTTAAGTGTCTGGGGGGTTTGCAGATTAACAAGATGTCAAGGCTAGTCTTTACTGTAGTCTTACAAAATAAAGGGAAGCACTCAAGGGAGTCTGCTTCAACAGAATTCATTAAATTTCTCAAATATGCAAAGGAATTACAGAGAGCTAATAAAACTATGCAACCTGTTTGTCAGATATGTCAAAAAATATTAATTTACAAAAACTAGACATTTCCACTTCAACATTGAGGCAATTTTTAGAATAGGACTTTCAAAGGCATGCACAACCCATCAAAATAGACATCAGAGGACAAAGGAGCCAGTGGCAGGGCAAGATGGGCTTAGAAACATTATTCTAGAGAAAAAAATCTAACACTCATCAGAAATAAAGAAAAATGAAAACAAACTTCTATATAACACTGTAGACAAAGTGAGATATGCAAAGGTTTTAGTATTGCTCAAATAAAATTACATTTTGTTCCCAGAGACATCTAAGATATCTTCCTGAGAGAACAGAAACATTAAGGTCTCTAGCATCTGCAAATAGATTCTTGCTAAGTGATAAATTCTGGTTCTTTTTAGACAGAGATGAAGACTGGGGGATTATAAAGTTCTCAGAGATATCCTGCTTACAAACTAGCAAAAGGCTTCAGACAGTAGTGTGCTTTTCAGTGCTTGTCTGCTTGGATGGAGAAAGGAATAGCTTATGTCACCCAGGGTAACTTGCTCACAGATGTAGTTAAATTAGAATAGTAGAGATGGAACCCCTATATCTGGCTGGTCTCATCCTCCTCTCAGGAGCCTCTATAGTCATAATTTTTCTCTTCTCTTGTATCTCCATTGTGCCTGAGTAAAACAAAAGCACACTCTGATGCTGAGCACATTTTAAAGGCTCTGCAATCCCCTTCTCCTAAGCACACCAGTGCTACATTACATATATCCATTTACTGCCCAGAATTAGTCTGAGCATTTGTTTAGGTTATGAAACATTGATTTTCATGGTCCAGGGAGAGGGACAGGGGAAATTGATCTCGAAAATCAGAAAAAAAGGCAAAGCATTGTATAAATTAAAGTACATGACAAGCAGTGCCAGAAAAGCATGTCACTGAGCAGAATAATTGTCTACTACACATTAAATAATGATGCCAGTAGGAAGACAGGAGGACAGAGTCAAATAAAAGACACCTACTTATTCACGATCCAATGTTAAACAGTCATTCCCTGACTCAGAATAAGCACCACAAATGTTAACTCCAGATTTATTGATAACTCAAGATGGAAGGGCGCTGCATTTTTTTATGATTAATTATGGACAGACTGAGAGCCAGAAAACTGCTCTGATAAGCTGCTTGCACCATGAAGAAAGAGAATACACCCAGAAATGCCCAGCTGTCAGCTTTGCTGCAGGCATTGACCCCAGGGAAACAAATTAAGGTAAAGCAACATGAAGATGGAAGCAGCACTAAGGAGGCTAAAAGACTGTCTGCTTCACATCTTAATTGCTTGAGCTATTAAACAAACACATCTGGTGTTGATGTCTCTGGAATACTGTACTTCTTGTGTATCACATATGCCTCTGTGTTAATGCTTTTATGAGCTGCTCACTTTGGGCTTGGAGAGTTAGGCTGTTAGCTTTTTATTTTTTAATCTTCTAATGCAAAGCGTATAGGCACATTTTGGTGATTTCATGTTATTTGTTTTTTACCCTCAGCCTTCTGGGGTTTGCCTATTTTATTGTCTATCCATTCACCTCCCACCGAGTCTGGTTTCTCCGTTTGTTCAAGAGAAATTAACAAGATTAAATAAAGAAAAATTCCACTCTGGCAGGCATGAATTTGTTAGAGTGAGTTAAAGGAGACAAGTTTGCACAATTTCATTATGAAGCCAAGTAATTGTTAAAAGAGATGCTGCCTCTTATTTGCTCAATAATGCTTTTATACATTTCAAGCTTTGTGAAGGATTGATTTGATAAAAATATCCTTGGAGGATTGTGACCTTGACTTGTCTTTTGTGGAGGAATTTACTGGGTCTAGCTTAAAAAATAAATGGAAATGGAAACTATGGAGAATTTGTATTTGTAAGGTGATAAATTTGTGCAGATATACAGAATAAGAGTTACTGATAACTTTTTCAGTGTTACAAGCAACGAAAGGCATTTCCATTTGGATTCCTGAAAATTTTTTATACTCCTTAACCTTTAAAGATGTAAAGTAATGATAAGAATCACATGTACAATAGGGGGCTGAGATTGTTAATTACTTAGGAGTCAAAGAAACTGTAAAGGCACAATCCTATGTTGTTATCTGATAACATGAAAATCCCAGACTACAGAAGGTATTTTGGCTAATACTTTGGTCTCTTTTTGTGAACTAACACATGAAGGACTGCATTTCCCTCAAGAACAGCCTAGCTGCTTATTCCATAAGAATGGGAAACTTTACTGCTATCCCAATAAAACATGGTGTATTATCCTACCCAAATTGTATCTACTGCATAGGCTAAATATACACCAATGATGTTTTGTCAGCAGTAGAGCCTGCAACATTTTCTCTGAACACAGAACTTTTACCTGAGTAAATGTGTCTATAAATAACATGTAAGAATCTTTTTTTCCACTTAGTGATACAGATAAAAGAATAACTCAAGATTCTTGAAAGTCAATATAATATGTTCCTGTTGTTTCAATATATTTCTTATAAATATTTTAGTAGCTTTATTTAGTTGTCTTTCCTTCTGCAAAGTTGCTATAAAAGCAAACTACCTAAGAAAGTTATAGTTGTAAGATTTGGGTGGGGGGAGCAGTTGGGGCGGGAAAGGAATGCTTTTTCCCTAATGTTGTTTCTAATATATTTAGAGTATGGATTATTTATTATAGACTTTAGAATTAGATTCAGACTAGCAATCTAAATTTTGGGGTACTGAATTTTCAGAGTGCAATTATACACCTTAACTTCCACTTGAGCTTTCCTGCCAATTTCTCTACACTGATAACGTTTGCAACATTCACAGTTTGATTGCATTTGTATCTATGAGAAGTTAATTTTAACACTGTTTAAATGGAAAACAAATTTCAGCTGGCAATGAATGTAATATACACTGCTGCGTTATTCTATCATATTCATTCATGCAGTGGCATTTGGTAACATTTGCATCATTCACAATGGGGTTATGCTAGTGTTAATGAAAAGCTAAAGCAAATATTTAGTCCTTTGTTAGTTTGAAAACTAACATGGAATGTACAAATCTAAGTCTAAATTTCTAGAATTGCTCTATAACAAGGTAATTTTTCAGCTATCCCTGTCCCCAGGACTTCCAAGAAAAATGTCTTGGTATAGTTGTGCTCCTTGTTCACAGAAAGGAGCAAGAAAAGCTTAGATAAAATCATAACAAAAATCAGTGGTTATTATATCACTGCAGTTTCTGCCTGTCCAAACACAACAGTCTAACTGAATCTTTAATGTCAGCTACCTGGGTCAACTCCTTGCAGCACCTGGAGATGTGTAAATGCATGGAATTAGCAGCTGCCTTTTCTTCCCTCCTCTAAGCACTTGTTTTAATGAACTCAGTGTCTCTGATGATCAGTTATGAGAATTATTTAAAAGTACACAGTTTGAATTTGGATACTCATTTCTGTTTTGGGACTGTTTTCAGAAGACCTCATTTAAACAAGGCTTTCTGTAAACTGCATTTGTCTTCTCCAAATCAGTGACATTTTTTATGGTTTTCCTTCTAAAATCTATATAACAGATGAAAAGTCTTCAATGTTTACAAATTTAATATCCACTTATAAACTGAAGGGTAACAAAATGATATCCAATTTTTACTTTGTGATAATTTTCATTTATTGAAATAATTAGGAAAATATTGAATTGTTGAAGTGGAAAAATAGAGAGAAATTATCAAATTGAATAATTCTGGCCATTACACCTTGCCTGACTAAAAACCAACAAAACTACAGTCATACAGTCAATTCTAGTGGCAGTGAAGTATCCTTTTTGAATTAAAACCTCTTTTGTAAAGATTAATTTTATTCCACAGACAACAAACCTCATAAAAATATTGCTGACACATGGTGTTTTAAGGTAATTAGAAATATGTTTATGAGAAGTCCAAAATTTATGTGTTATAATGATATTCATAAATTGTAGAAGTTACTGAATGGAAAGACAAAACAGCACATTCCAATTAAAAAATGTCACATTTCAATAGTATTTTCTACCATTTTGCAGCCGTCCACACATGGATAATATGTGATCACAGAAAATGCAACAAGACTGACAAACTCAGCAAGTGACATTGTTCATTCATTTTTTCTGCTGTAGGATCAAAATCAGATTTACCATGTTTTTAAGGACAAGCTGTGAGAAGGTTTCCTACCTTTGGTTTGGCATAGAACCCAGTGCTTGGGAGGTTCTTGATGCACAGCAACAGGCCCTCCTGTTTCTTTCATCACTTTCAATATATTTGAGGCCACCCTTTCTCTCTGAAGAAGACCACTTCTCAAAGACTACATTTTCAAAGTCTCTGCACATTCTGATGGTTGGGATTTGTTTGGGTGTTGGAGGTATTTTTCAAGAGCTCCTGTTTTACTGACATTATCATCTCATAAAATATAGTGCCCTAAGCAGAAAATAGAACAAACTAAGTATCAGGGGAAATGTAAATTTTCCATGTGTTATATATTACGCTTTGGTAAATAAATACCTACATGGAGGTTACCTATTTTTGAAACAAGGTCTAACATCAGCTGTGCAAATTCATTGCACTGTACATTTCTGCAGGGTAATTTTGCAAGAAAACTATGTCTCTTAACTGCATTTCCTCACACTTATCTTCAGTTAATTCCTTTTGATATACTTTGGGTGGGTCTCTTCATTAGGACAATTTCCAATGTCATTTCCATCCTTAAAATCCTTACTATGTATAATGTTCATTTAAATGCAATTGTTTATGTTCCACAAAGAAATATATTGGCTTCTTTGCTGACCTAGTCAAAAAACAAAATATACAAACAACATCACATCAAAACAGCCTCCTACAAGGAAGATTCTGTCCTACTTCAGTAACAAACCATTTTACTAATTTCTTTTGGACTACATTTTCTTTCTTTCAATATAAGAATATTTTGACCATGTGAAAAATTTTGCTAATATACTACATATGTCTCCTCTGTATGTTTCTCAGTTGTCCTCTTCAGGAATTAATGTGGTGAGGTTTAAACACATTCGTTCTTAGCAAAATCAGGTCTGCCTTCTCTGGGCTTCCACAAAATGATTGTTTAAAAATGTATCATAAAAATGTTATCATATCTTTGTTGGTGCCATAGACAGACTGATTTGTCTACAACTCAACATTTTTACTTATTTTGTATTTTCACCACCTATTTTTTTAAATAAAATTGTAGTTTTTTTGCCCTTCTACAATCTTGTAGGACTGCCCTAGAATTTTTAAACATAATAACGGTTCAAAGATAGTTCTGGCTTAGTTAATTTAATTACATCCTGACATGTTGACTACTTCTAAGTTATTTAATATTCTCTAACCTGTCCTTTCTTTGTTCTGACCTATTCTCCTAATTTTGTTAAAACTAATTGTGTTAAAAATTAACCATTATTATTTAAGATGCAAAAATCACCTTTGTGTTCATGCAAATAATGTGTTAAAGGAAGATAGTCTTTGAAAAACAGGGGGTTCAAGCTAACCTAATTCAACAAAAATGCCATACTGACAGCTGCAGCAATCAAAAACCAATCCAGTACAGATACAGGTAATGTAAGGTTCCCTATCCACCTATTAATTCAATATACAGTAACAAGATGAGGTCAAAAGGGCCATTCATTCTTATGGGTCTACAAGATCTTTGATTTCTCCAGAATTTACCACAGTGCACTAGGCTCTTTATTGCTTTTCTTCAGCATAGACGTTCTGTCTGGAACAAAATTGGTTTCAAATTATCAATTTATGATATTTGCTTCCCAAAGTAATAACAAATATTAACTGCCACCAAAGGCTGTATTTCAAATGGTACTTTGGATGTAAAGTACATTTTAGACCAATGAACAATTTGCCAGGAATATATTAATTTTCTCTATCATCTTCTTACAGAAAGCCCCAAAACAAATGTGGTTGCATTGCCTTTTTTCTCTTCTTTCTGTTATCCTGTGGTCTCTGATGTCTGGCTGTATGGTACTATCATGCAGCTGGGAGGAGCCAACATGATTTCTCGTTTTATTATAGTCCTCTATGTAAGTTATTACTTTACTTTTAAAGATGGAACACCACTCCTCTAATGAACCCACTGCAGCTTAACCCCAAACCTATGTCAGTGTATGGAGTCAGAGGTCCTTCTGTCTAGTCCTGCCATTGAAAGTTAATTTTCACTATTAGACCCTCAACCACTACACCATAGATAACTGTCCTTGTAGTTTACTCTGAGGAGGACATAGTCAACTGCATCAGACGGGGATGCCATTGGACAATTCATAAGATAATCAGTTATGTTGGGAGTAAGAAAGCACCCAATGCACCCTTTGATCTAATTCTTCTGTTGGGGAAGAGTCTGAAAAAAGTAATGGAATTTCTTCTCTATCATTACAGGTCATCTTCAATTTATCACTATGAAATCAAATCTTTTGGGAGCACCACCATTAACCTTCACTAGCTTAGGTACATCCATCAAGTCCTCATCCTGTTTATCTTTATTATCAGGGAAGTCATTGTTCTTCAAACCACTGTGTCTATTAATTTCCCACACATTATGGAATGAACCCTATTTTATCCATAAAACTCAGAAAAGTTGCAACATTCACAGGTTTTCATGGGGCATATAAATGAGTACCTTGTGACTTTACATTCTTTTGAAATATCATCTGTGGTAGTATATTTAGTATGTCTAGATAAGAAATCTACACTAAATAAAGGCGAAACTGCCTTTGAATAAAAATACTAGTTTCTCTCCTCCTTTAACTCTTCCCTTTAAAAATGTTGCAGCAAAATATCATGCATTTGAAAGACATTACGAGTAATTGATTTAGCAACCATGTCATCTATTCTCCACTTAGTGGATGCCAATAACTCCTTTTAATGTCAGTGAATGTTGTGTGCATGCAGTTATAATAGAATGTACTCCCACAGTAGAGATTAAAGATTTTCATAGAAATTACAGGCCTATACATTTTTCTTCTGTAATTAATGTGTCTTAAGATAGGAAAAATCTTCAACAACCTGAGTGTCAACAACTAGGGGCAACAGAATAAACTCATCCAAATAAAAAAGTAAAAATACTATCATCTTTTAACCTAATTGCTTAATTTCATTTCTCTTACACATCAAAATTCTCATTAATTTATTTTCAAACAACGAACACTTTAAGTGGCTCCTACTTACAGGTCAAGCATTTCCATGTTTTACAATCTTTTATACCATTGTCATGTGACAGCTTAAAAATTTCAGGTATAATGGGGTGTTTTTTATTTGGTGCAAAAAATTATTATAGCCTATAGACAAGCACAAAACACCCAAAAAATAAATAAAGCAAATTCTAAGATATTTATATTGGGACCACACTGATGAATATCATCAATCACAGAATTGATATATTTACCTATAATGGTTTGAGATTATCTCTGTGCTGTGTGCTCCTTTCTCTGGGCATTCATTATACCCTATGACCCATTACTTAGTTTGGGAATAGCTTAAGATTCATTATCTGGAAGGCAAGAAGGAGAGTTCCTCCGATAAAATATATGTTAAAACCACAAGAGGTACAAGTGCTGAAAGCCACATCACAAAACCAGAGACAGAAACATGAGAAGGTGTCTCAAACATGCATATAAAAGAGCCAGAAAGATCTGAGGTGGTCAACACAGCAGTTTTTGGAGGGATGGGCTCTCAATAAATTTGGGGCTGCTTCTCAGGAGAACAGTAAGAGTTCCTTCTATGGACAGAATGTTCTGATCAAACTGTGCACTTGATTAGGTTACTATTATCTTCATGACCAGTGTCAAAAGTGTAAGAACAAAGAGGTTTAAACCCATTGGAGTGGAAAAGTGAAGATATTCACAACTCTTCCTATTATCTTATAATAATAAGATATTATTATTGGGAGATAAAAGAGGTTATGTGAAAATAGAAACTGAAAAAAAGGGTTCACCACATTTATTCAGGGATTTTTTTTTTTTTAAGCTTCAACTAGTTAGCCTCAAGTGAATTTGAGAGAAGACTAACACCTAGTCTGGCTGAGACATACAACCTTTTCCTGATGCCATCTCACTCAATTGACACAACATAGCCAGATGTACTTCTCCAGACTGAAAGCAAAGGGAGTACACTCGCCCACATCAGCAGTAAGTGGTGAGAAAAGTCAACTTCAGTGAAGGCACTGGACTTCTATTTCCCAGCTTGTTAGACACTGTGTCCCTTTTCCAGGTCCAGCCAGTGACAAGGCTTAGTGCATGTATCAAAGACCCAAAATGCACACACAGAATATAAGCACACACAAAAAGACAAGGGGAAGAACAAGGTCTTTACTGGCAGCCCCATTAACATAATCAGCACTTATACAACAGAAAACTCCCCAGAAAGCATAATCTTGCTCCTCATTCCCAGGCAATGAAGGTTAAGCTAACAAGGACAACAATCTTGATTCACAAGGTTTCTGTAATTTCAGAATGATCTTTAAATTTTAGCATGGATTTGACATTTTTGACCTCTAGATCTCACAGTTTGGTCTCTGCAGAAGTCGGTCTTCTACTTTCAGGCTAATCTAGCTTGTTAAAGTTTTTTAGAAAATATGCCCACACACTCACACAACCAGTCTTCTGTGTCTCCTCTTGTCTCTGTTTTTCACACTTGTTCCTCCTGGAACCTCTTCAACTACACATCCCACTCCCCTTTCCCTAGCATGTGGCCCTTCCGCTGAACAATCTACAAAAATTTTTTCACATCCTCATAGACCCCTTTCGACATTCCATAATAAATTTCACACAACCTCTGCAGTGTTTCCACTATCTGCCACTGCCCAAGTTTGCATTTCTAAGTGTCTTGCCAGGTCAGGGTGCATAACTTTAGCCTGTAAATGGTGGCAGTAACACCTGCCTAGCAGGTGGCTGAGGTTCTGGTTCATTAGAGCAATCCTTAGAGTAGGACCTTCATACACTTCCATGCGAGAGACTTCATCCTGTACAGACTGAGTATGATTCTAGGCTAAGATTGTAAAAGGAGATTTCTTGTGTTCTGCTAAGATTTGCACACCAGGTGAGGATGCAACCCTCAATAGGGGCTACTGTGTGGCTTTTAAGGGTAGACTTCAGCTCTCCACAGGTGAGATGTTGGTACACAGCACAGCTATATCTGGTTTTGCAGAAAGCACTAATGATATGTCTGATGCTGCACTTATTACTTCAGAAGATCTGCAGGGGTGTATAAATAACCTGTCAAAGACAGACGAAAATTCTCTGGAAAAGATTTTTTTCCAATTCTATGAGATTGTCAACATTACCTTAAAAGCTACTCCCAGAACAGCAGCTTTTGGCCCAATGCACTGATATAATTACTCCTATTTCTATACCCCAGCTTCAGCAGAAAACGTAAAACCACACAAAGAGTAATATTTCACAGATTGTTTTTTTGTTTCCTCTACCTTATACAAATATGAAGCAATTAATCAGTTTCTAACACTTTCTTTTCCCAGCCCCTGTAGTAGTATTTTACTTACTGGCAATGCTACCAATTTTACAGGCCACATATCCTGTGTTATTTTAAATGTATCTCCCATTACCTTATCTAACTCCTATTTATTTCTTCTTCTTTTTTCTTTGGAAAAATTTATTTGCCTCAGATACACTTTTGTATTTTATTGAAATAAATTAAAACTACATTAGGTAAAAGGAAGAAATGTGTTAAAAGGTAAAAATCCCTCTCAAGCCTACAATCCAATAGTCATTGACTTTAGTTGAAATATTTTTGGTTAACTTCCACTTTATCTCATAAAGTTATTTTGATTTTAAATTGATCATGGTGATATGATTAAGTAGCACTTAATCAAATAAGGTGTGTCTACATCTTTCCATTCATTTTAAGAAAAAATCTATGAAAATCTTACTAAAAAAAAGAAAAAGAATGTTTATAACTGCATAATTAAAGTAGTTGAATCTTCAGCTTTTGTGAGAAACAATTATCTTGTGATATTATATTTCAATTTGTCAATCTATTTCAGGGTCATGAAATGTGTCTTAAGATGCTGATCTTTTTCTGGAGGATAAAGAAAACTGATAGTTAACGTGTGATTTCCAGCACACACAATAAGTAAATGAACTGCATATTAGATGCAGTTATTTTTGTTTCATTTGGACAAATGCCATCTGAAGTATGCATTACCAAACAATGAATTATTGATTAAAATTCATACTGTTTGATAGTATGGGCACCTTTTTTCATACTTTCCCAGGTCTATTTCATAGTACCTTGGAAATGATCAAAATAAAAGTATTCTACTATTCCAGAAGTGCAGTAATGAAAAGCAATCAAGTATCCTGAAATTTAGACATTTTGAAGCATCATTGGACATAGACATAAATATGTTCCTTTGAGTCAATTTAGGGGAGTCTTCTGTTCTAGCAACTTAGAAACCTTCAGTAATTGCCACCTACTCATCTTTCTGGAATCTGTTTTTTTTTCCATGGCATTGTCTCTTTTTTCTCTCTACAGCATGTAAAGAAGTGCAGGAAGGAAATTTAGGCTTCTAGAGGGGAGGGAGCTTTCTTCAACTTCAGGAAGAGAAAGAGATGATTGTTTGGGGTTAAAACTCAGGAAAAGATGCAGTAGGAAGGAAGGAACAATCTCAGCTGTCTTTAATAACTCTAGCCATCTCCTGGAATAAGATAGTTCCTTCTCAGTTTGGCTTTTCTTAGTCTAGGAGAGTAGTTCTGCCACTGAAGCAATATTTAATTTTTTTTCCTCACTACACAGCAAAGAAGGCTTGAGTCAGCCCTGACTCCTTTAGTAACATCTAAAGAGACTCTATTAACTTAAATGTCCAGTGAAAGTTTCAGGAAGTTTTTCCTTGGAATTACTGTTTAAGACCAACTCTTCTAGCATGATGGATTATATACCATGAAGTCTATCATAATGAATCTATGTTTTTTCTCACTTAGCTATGAAATATGTTATGGCAATCATTGCTGATTTCTGGTACATAAAATACCTTTATTCAAGGGACATAATAATTATGAGTCAACCATGAATGGTTGTCTTATATGGATGTATATCTAGACTTGCTGATGAGATGTTACTAACATAATCCCTGCTGTGGTCTCTGTCCAGTCAAAGACATTATTTCACCAACTAAAGGTATATAAATAGCATTTTTATTTAGGTGTAGGTCATGATCACTCTGCCTGCTTATGATCTAATGGCCTAATTCTGTAGGCTGTGAATACACGTACACTCTGTAGTCTGCTTTTGTTCATTACAAGTATATGACATAAAGCAATCCCAAGACACTGAAACACAAAGGATATGAATACTGTTTTTTATGACTGGAATAAATGTGGAACTTATATTTTGGTTCCTTTAGTGTCTCATTCATCTTTTTCACCTACTTGTATTATGGACCAACTCTGGATTAAAGGTCATAAAAATATTAGGATGTTTTATTGTTAATAGAGGGATGAATAAACTTTAGATGAAGAATCTCCATCCAGATCAGACTGTTAGCATTATCTCAATCAAAGTGTTTTGTTTCAGCCCAAACCTGAATTTACAGAGCCCATTTCCATTATAATTCAGAGTGCTGAAACTGAGCTCTCTAGAGGCAAAGACTGTAGCAGAACACACCTTGCTCTGGAAAAACCAGTTCTTAACAATCAGTCAGTGTTTTGAACTCATTGTGGAAAAGGCACTGAAACTACAGTCAAATTACTCAGATAAAATAGCATGGTGATATATTTAAATGAGAAGAAAAGATTATCAATTATTCTGCCCTTAATTCTTGTAACACTTGGTAGACTGCACTCAAATTAAACTGAGGTGAAACGGGTATGAAGTCATAAGAATTTGGGTTACTCCCTCACATAAAGTATTGTATAACCACTAAGACTAACTGGTTTAAATAACCAAATTGACAAGGTAAGGTAGGAGGTCTGACCAGTTTTACAGAGATTTTCCTGAAACTGGGTAAATTGGAAGGTCAACAATTAAACATTATAGTAATGGATACCAAGGAAAAACTAAGCCAGAGAATTTCTGAAATGATAAGAGATGGATTAAACTGGAATGCAGATGGGTGAAAGGCAACAGTGAGCCAGAAGGGCCCCAAATCTGCTCTTATCACACTAGTGTTGATAGACAAGCCACATACAACTAAAGGTTTCCATTTCCTTAATCTGTGATGTTGTTCTATATTAAGTGACATGGGATATTTTTACTGTTAAATAAAGATTTATTCTTTAGACTTTGGGCTGTGGTCCGAATAATTTGGTAAATTCAACTCATGGGACATTGTACTGGTGTAAGTTTCCAATTATATAAATGTAATTTTCTAGTTGTAGCCAGCTATTTTCATGACATTTTTATTGAAACAGTTCGCCATTACCTTTCTCTATCCCAAAATATACACCTTTGCAGTTTACAAAAAGTGAAAGTGGAGAAAGTCCCTAATTTTTAAATTTCAAGAAGTAGATACCAAATTGTTATACTAACCCTGAAAATGTGAAAACAATCAAAACAAAAAGCCTTATTAATCTTAATATTGACATTGTTTACCATGCAAGAAACAGAATCTCTGTTGCATTGAGTTTTCCAGGGAAAGTTAATCAGAGATAATTGTATTTTACTTATTGAGCTGTGTTTTCTTGAATACCAGCCTAATTCCAGCATCAGAACAGGTATTTTTCAGGCATATAGATTTGGTTATAGATTCCAAAGTTTCTAAGTCCTCCAATCAAGTCCCTGTTCAGCAGTTGTGATTTATGTGAGATTGTTCTCTGTCAGAGAACCCCTCTAGCTAACCAAGTCCGGCTTTTCTTCATACCTTTTTCACCATTCATGAAAAGCAAAGACCTCAGAACATCTGGAAATCTGATTTTTGTCCACTTACTGCTATCAGCCTTAGTTTCCTGTTAACTTGTGCCCATGAATTCCATTAGCTGCATATTATGAAGCTATATATTTCAGCATTTCTCTTGCTGCTGTTTTTCTGTCTACATTTGGGATTACATTCACTTTCTCAGGTTGTTGGTGAGTTTTATGGTAAAGCAATTCACAATATTATCCCTCCTCTCTTCTTTTACTGTCAACTTTTCTGTTATGACTTTTGGTTTTTTACTTCAGGTCTTAGTTTGCTATAAGGTCTTGGCAAGTGTAGCTGAAGAGTGGCATGTAGTGTACACGTTCTGTCAGTACCAATAGATGTGTATATTCCTAGTGCTAAAGGAAAATAAAATAATATTTAAACAGACACCAACATTCTGTCAGTACTACTCTTTCTGATCTGAACAAGAAGTGAGTTTTTTCAATCAGCTAACAGAACTAAATATTTTCCTTTCACTGAAATATAAACACATAATCTGTTTGATTTCTGGGAATCATTACCAAAGATCATCAGGCATTAGGAACTCTTGATCACAACTGATTCAGGATGGATTCAGATCTCTAAGTCACAGTAAAAATTTCTGAGCCAAAACATTGCTTTTTGCCTTAGTACTCAAGCCCTCAAGAGCATGTCCACCACCTCAGTTAAAAAACACCTCAAAAACATTCTTTCTCTAGTATGTGAAGTTTCTCAATAAAAACCTGATCTAATAATATCATGTAGCAGATCCCATAGGCCATAGGCAGTCCTGTTGATGAGGTCCAATATGAGGTTTTACACATGACTGCTTACCCATAATCAAAAGCAAGGCTTGCTGGGGAAGGTGTAGAGGATGACATTTTGATTGTATGAGAGCTCTAATTTTTCATAAACTTGACAGATAGGAGAAGAGAGATATGAGAAATGGAAGTTAGGCTGATATGGCAACATCTGGAATACAGAGTCAGCGGCCTTTGGATGAGATTTCCACCTCAAATAAAAGCAAAAGGTCTGAATAAATCAAATACACACTGTTTAGAACTAGCAGGGGCACTGTAATCTTTTCCTTCCACAGCTTACTTGTCCTTTATGGACGTGAATTAAACAACCTAAGGTGATATGAAGAAACTGTGTGAGATAACCCAAAAAATCCCCTAACATTTCCAGATTCAGTAAGGTAGTTTTTGATAAGGGCTTTCAAGCTAGATGTATACAAACAAGCAGCAAATATTGCCTCCAGAACTACATAACTGTTCTGACTAGCTGTACACCTACTCATTCCCCACAGCTCCAGGGCCTTTTTTATATGTGAAATTTAATACAACAAGCATTAGGGCTGTTTAGCATTCAGGAATCAAGGAGCAAACTTTTCTAATCAAGAAATTATGCTTCCAAACTGAGGACAAGAGACTATGGGAGGACTACAAATGAACAAAAGTTTACTGATATCATGAAGAATGTGAACTACTCTGGCTGCTAGGGCATAGAAGTCATAAATCAAGGATTTTATAAGAATCTCAACCGCCTTCCAATCCCAGATTAAACATAAATTAAGTAAAATATCTCATAAGAACAGTGATCTCAAAATCATTTCACCATATCAGCACAGTTGTCTCAGTTGCCTAACCTCTCCATGCTTTTTGCTTAAAACCCTTGCATGGAGAATTGTTCTAAAAAAAAGATTAAATAAATAATCACATCCTCCCTACCCTTTTAATGTTCAGTATTAGCAACACCCCATAGTGATTAAAAAGGTGAAGACTAGAGTATGATCTATTTTTTCAGAAGGCTGCTTATGTCATACAGTGCTGAGGTCCTTAAGTAACAGAGACCAAAGTGCAACCTGAAATCTACCTATGTGAACTCCCCATCTCATATCTGAAGGAATTTGCCTGCCTCTGGGCAAGGCTTCCTCCCTCGTACCACCACTGTCATTCTTAGCTTCTGGTGTTTCACTTCTGAATATTTCTGTTAGTACAAACAATATCAGTTCATATCTGTCTGCAGTTGAAGTTTGTATCTAAATGTAAATATGTCCTAAAGCTAGCTGGGATCCATAGAGATTAAATGCAGAGGGAACTGTTTAGTCAGCTAGTCTGGTAAATACTCTTGTATTTCATCCAGTTACCCTTTGCATATTTGAGGGATAATAGATAGCCCACACTATCAGGAAATACAGTGCAACTAAACTGATTATGTGCATACCTGTCTGCAGTTACAGGCAGGGAATCAGACAGAAAAGAACAAGGTAGTGTGTTTGCAAATCCCTTTTTTCCTGAACTCTGACATGGGTTTACTTAAAATTTTTATATGAAGATTTCATTAAAATTTTCATTTTTCGTGCATATTAAAATATGGTAGATCATGTGTTCTTCTGGTAAAAATCATGATCAAAAGCCTGGACCCTTTGGCCTGATTGGCAAAACATTTACAGACTACAATGGAAGCAGAACACAACAGGGCACCCTAATGTTTTTATTGTTCCTAGACACAATTTTTGCTCAACCTCTTTCCTGCTAAAGGTGACATCGTTTGAACAAGTAATTAGCTGTAGGGTCAATGGCTTCTTCTGTTGTTCGTATATTAATGGTAGCATCCTGTACCTCACAATCAAGATTATTTTGTGAATTCTCTTTAGATTCATATAATTCCAGAATTATTCTTTTCTCTCTGCAGAAAAATCTCCAGCTGTTTTTTCATCTCACTTCCAATAAAACATTAAAAATCCATAAGGATAAATGCAGGTTGCTTCCCTCTAATTTACAGAGAGGAATCAATCAAAGGCAGGCCAGATACTTCCTGTGTTGACCAAGAAAAAAACAGATTCTTTCTTTTTGTGTGTGGATTTGGGGATTCAGGAGTGACTTTAACAGAAATGTTTCACATCTTTAGTCAATAATGTCCATTTCTGTATTTAAGGATCTTGGGAAAAAATTAAATCAATGGAATTATTTCATTTAGAAAAACAACCCTATGCAAAAAAATAAATAAATTAATTCATCAAATATTTATTAATGCAGTACCTAAGCATTGCAGTCCTATTGCCATGATACATTAGGGCAGCTCTAGTGGTTCATGTACTGGTTGCAGCTTCACATTTCATAATTGTTCATGCTAGGGAGCACCTATGGAGGTGAAAAATCAAAAGACCTGGGAAGACACTCAGGGGATTTTTAATGGGCAATAATACTTCTGCTATCCCTATCGTGTTTATAAACCAGCCCAAGGTGATAACCACAGAAAGGTGTTGCCACCTACTGACTGCTCAGTAGGGTGCATGGAAAGAATTTGGTCTGCCCAGGCCACTTCCATCTCTGTGTCAGCCAGGAACCAGGAACCTGCAGCCATGTCCAAAAGGTCGAGATCTGCACAGATCTGGCAGACTGTGATCACCCCACACCAGGCAGCACAGCAGTAGCCTGTTAGAATACCATAGTATGGCTATAGAATGTCCATAATGCAGCTGCTAAAGCTGTTCTTCCCACTGCCACAGCAAAATTTCCACACCTGTCTTTCAGGGTGTTGGTCAGCACTTACGTCAGGAAGGAAGGAAGAAAAGAAAGGGAGGAGAAAACAATAATTAGTGACAGAAACAAAGGTATCACATTTAAAGTATCCTAATAACAAAATGAAGAAGTGCCAGGACACAGTCACAGGCACCATGACTTAATTTACATGTGCAGTTAAAATTCTTAGACAGACTCGAATACTTCTGGCTGGTTGGAAGGAACTTTCTCTCAATAGGCAATGTTTATGTGTTAGCATGAGCCAGAGCTCACAACAGTTTGGATATGAACACCTGATTTTAGGTCTGAGCTAGTATTTATTGATATTGACACATTTAACTTGTTTCTTCTGGTGTAAGGGCAAGAATTAGCCATAGTGCTCTCTAACCTTGTAGGACAGTAATACCTTTCTAATCTCCATAGATATTAGCACTGACATAATCAATATCTGCAGCAAATTAGTGTAAACTTCTTTACATTCTGTTCTGTCCATCACACATAATGTTATACAGACTAAAGATTTCAAATTTGTCGTAATGTGTGATAATAATAGTTCTGGGGGTGTTTGGTTGACTTTAATGATAATAAATATATGTTGCAAAAATTTTCAAAATATCATTGCTAGCCAAGTTGTTAAAAAAAAATTACCTGAAAGAAGTGATCACATTTCATGTGATGGTTTTCCATTTTTCTGAATGTTTGCTTCATACACCTGCTCACATAAAATTAATTTCAAAAACATATTTATTATGAAATTTAAAGTTAATGATTCATTAACTTATACAGAGGAATTTGTACTTACCTCACATAAATAAAAGTACATAACACCTAATTATTGAATAATCTTCCACGTGATAGGAAGAAAATAGAAAGTTTAAAAAGGTAAGGGAATTGAGAGATCTAAAAAAAAAGAGAACAAATATGTACTTATGGATACCTCACAGGGTTGTAATCAGCATATATAATATAATCACAGGGTCTAATATCAACAAAAAATGAAACTGAAGTCTTAAATTATTAGATTCACTGTGCATCACTGCCTGTCTACAACAAGTAGTACCTAAATATTCATTGAGTATAACTTTAGTTTTTACAGTTCTCTGAAAGATTTTTCTCTGGTTTTTTTTTTTTTTTTTTTAATAAGTCTAACAGAAAAGGAAATAAATTGAGGAAAAAAGAGCTAATTTTTGCTAATGCTAACTACCAAAAGCATTCAGCTCTGAATATCCACATTGAATTTAACTTGAATATATATGTGCTGGGTTACTTAAATGGAGAGAACATGCTGAAATTACCAGGCATGCACCTTTGCTCACTTCAGGAAATGGAGCTTAATCAGTGTCACTAATTAAGACCTCAGTGCTTTGCATACACTGTATGATAGAATTTTCCTTCCAACTGCAATTTGAAAATAAACATTATCCCCATAAAAGTGATCTCACCTTTAGTTTAGAAAGAAGCATAGGAACACTGGCTTGTGATGCAAGACCTTGTAGTCCCCAGAGAAATAGGCATTATCAGAGACAAATTCACCTTAAGATGGAATGACCTTTAATAAATGTTGAGCTGTCTACTATCTCTCTCCATCCCATCACAGATGCAAAGACATCTAGGGCTATATTCACTTACTTAATGCAGACATCTAGAGAACAAATCAATTGCTCACTCACATCTCGTAACAAGGGCAATTGCACTGCCAGTGTCCTGTTTGATCCAGTCTCTGGCTGTTCCTCAGGAAGGACACAGATGTGCCACAGGTGCTATAACCACATATCCAACATCCTAGAGATCCACAGACATTTGCAGATGACACTAGAAATTGGTGTGTACACAAAGACCTACTCAATTCAGTTGACCAAATGAGTGCTTACTTTAGGATGACCTGAAAAAGTCTGGATCTAAAAACTGACTTGATCATGGACTTACTCCACTTCCCTAAATATAGACTGGAAAAATGAACAAAATTTACTAGAACTGGCATATTAATTAAGTATCCTGGGATGTCAGACAGTTTTTCATATAAAATAGTAATAATTGGGTTTTCATTACTCTTTTTTTTTTAAGTAGTTCAAGCTTAAATCTTTGCAGCTTTTTAGCTTTTAATTTTTTTTTTTTTCTGGGTGCAATGATCCAGCAGATACATATACTAACACATCTGTTCTGATCTATATGCTACAGCTGTCTCTAAGGATCAGGCCTCTCCTGACAACTTTGCAATATAGTCTTTGTGCCTATAATATTGCATAAAATCTAACAGCTCATCCAGCTGGTGTGGTAACAGCTCACATGCATACAGATAAACACTTCAGCTTCCCAAGAAAAGCTGGCTGTGTACAACTTGCTTGATGAGAACAACCCTGGCCCAAGCTTAGTCTCAGCAGCCTGAAGCTTAACAGTATGGACATTTTAGTCTTACAACCTAGGTACCAGACCATGGTACTGTTGAATTTACTAGAACAGTTATATTCAGAGAATCAGTGGGAACTGGAATAAGAAGTGCCTTGCTGCATCAGACTGTGGTCCATGAGCCCAGTATTACTTCTCCAGTAGAAGATACTAAAGTACAGCCTTGACCATTTTCTATATCACAAATCCTTCATATTCTCCAATATCCAAAATTGTTTTATTAGCTTTTATTATCATTTTGGAGCAGCTTCTAAATTGTTTTCAGACATCTTCCTTTTCAGAAGATCGTTTTACGTTGTTTTGTTTTTATTAAATCCCTCAATTTTATGTTCTATGTATAAAATATTCAAGAAGCATGTTAATATTTGTATGCTAGATTTACTTGGCCCACTCTCTCCCAAGACAATTTTCAATCAAATTCCTTAGTGACCATTATTAAGGAGCAGTTCTTCCATTTATTCTTCTTGAATCAGGTCCTGTGTCCCAAGGTACAGAGCAAGATGCACCTTTTCTTGTGAGGTCTGAATCAAGATTTTCCAGGAAGCAGTGATTTATTGCATTCATCTATTCCTGATGAGGCTCTGACCCAGTCAATGTGCAGGTAGTTTAAATCACTATCAGCACCTATGCTAGAGCTGCAGCTACTGTAATGTTATTTAACATATCCTGATCTCTATCAGGTTACAGTACAAGAAGAGCACTACATTTTTACTGTTGGACTATTGGATTTCCATCTGCCAGTAATTTCCTCTATTCCCACAATATTTTTATGCTGTAACACCTTGTACTATCTTTTGTATACTGGGACTGTACACCTCAGTCTGTCATGCCTGGAAAGTTAGAACCAGCATCTTCTACAGAGATCCACAAGGTCCCTGAGATATTTAAATCAGCATTGTCATTTGATGCCAAGCACTCATTTCCTCATCTTATTCTTAAGATTCCAGATTGGTGTAAAAGCACTTAAAAGTTTTGCCCTTGCATTGTCACTCAATACCACATGTGCCAGTCAACTGGCACTGTAGGAGGTGTCATTTGCCTTCCATATTTATTACAATTGTGCTCTTTATTTCCCTCCTGGTTCCTTCAGAGACATATGGAACACTAATCTTGTCCCCCGCCTCCTCTCTGTTTTACTGAAATAAAAGCAGAAAAATAAACAAAATTCACCTTGAACTGTTCATTTCTACATAGACTTTTCTATGCTGAATTTAAAGAATTTGTACTGAGGAAATTCATTGGAATGAAAGTCTTAAAGCATCTTAATTAAACCAATTTAAAAATCAAACCATTGTACTCCTCAGAGATATTTAGAAATAAATTTTCAGGTTTTAGTTTGTGAAAAAATGTCCTTCTCTTAGATTACAAGCGAGGAGTAAGGCTTTTTCCTAATGCTTTCAAAGAAAGTGCAAACTATTTTTATTTAACTTGGGCATTGTTTTAAAATCCTTCATAAAAAACTTTCACATAAAGCATTTTTGTTCAATGTTACTTTTATGTTTTGAATTGATTTTTTTTTTGTTTAAAACAAACAAAAAAAAAGAAGAAAACCTATTTTGTTCAACCTCAGTTGAATTTGAATAACAAGAGAACAGCAAGAGTGACAGAGGCCTGAATTCTGCCACTGTTGTTGAATGAGGTTTTCTATTTATTACTCATATTGAAATCCATGGGTCTACCCCCTCTCCCCCCCCCAAAAAATGCACTTCAAATTACATATATTTTTTTTATTTAATCTTGCTCCAGACAGGAAAGTCTGAAAAATATGAGTTGAAAAGTGACATTTTCAATCACAGCTGCACAATTCAGTGAAAGACAATAGAGTTTATCTAACAGAATCCCTCTTTTTTAAAAAACTCTTTCCTATGCCCTTCAGCATATTAAGTACACTGGTCTTGGAACCTGTTAAAATTTTGAGTACTGATCTCTACTAAATTATGTGATCAGAGTTGAAACTGAATGAATGATTTCATGTTCAAGGACCTGAGAGAATTGACATGGATGAACATTAGTTCTTGCACTCACACAAATAGTTACAATTTCTTTGTTTTCATTCTTTTCCATACTGACAGACATTTAGCCCTTGGGGTCCACTATTATGTGCAGAGTGAGTGGTTTAGCTTTGTTTCTATTAGTATGAGAGACAAGAGAGTGACACTGTGCAGAAAAGAAAGGCAATACAGAGGTGGATGTTCAAAACAAATCCAATTTCAAAGGCCTGTGGTGCTGAAATAGAAAAGCCTGTGTGTGTGTTTGTGTATATGTGTGTGTGGTGGCAAATGTGTGTTCCATTGCAATATGAGGTAAAAGCTATTTCAAGTGTTCCCTGAATGACAATGAAGTATTGGAAAGCAATGACATTCTAATCATTGCTGCAAATGTCAGTGCAAGAAGCCAGTGGGTTGTGGGTCCCCAGTGCACAAGTTAACAGCTTTACAGTAAAATCACCAGGGATCAATTAAAAGAAAACTGTTAGTAACCTTCATGCACTCTGTTGCAGAAATGCCTGAGAAAAAAATGTCTAATTATAGTCCTAACCTTTCCCAGGGGGCCATGAATGAACCTCCCAATGGTCCATGAATGAGCTTCCAAATATGGCATGGAATAAGAAGGTAAAAAAAAGCCTGTGTTATTTTCACGTTTTGGGTTTCTTATGCAAGGTACTCAATAACACAGCCAGTGACCAAGCAAACTGAGCTGAAATGAATGAATGCACTATAATGCTAACTACTGAGTTAATAAGAGTTTGTTTTAAAAAAAAAAAAAAAAAAAGTAAACAAAAACAAAGTATTATAGGAATTCGAGCATGTTAAAAGAGAGAAAACAACATCAACCTGAAAAGTATGAACAAGAATTAGATGTAAAAGCACAAATTGCACAGACTATTGGACTATTGTGCAAATAACTTTCATGTAACTTTTTGTATTTTAATTTTACTCAGTATCATGTTTCATTTCAGCAATGTCTTAAGTCAATGTGAAAAAAGGAGAGAAGTGATTGAAGACTTCTCCAACAAAGGAACATATTACAAGATTTTTACCCAGTTACTCTCTGAGGTGGAAGAAAACCCCAACCTAATTTGCTTTCAGCATTCACAACCTCAAAAATCATTTTGCAGTCAGGATAGATCACAGAAAAGGAGGGGCCTAGTGAGGACACATTCCTCATTTGGCCAATTGTGGCAAATTGTCTTGAAGCCGATTTTCATGCAGACAAAATCCAGAGGGACGAATGTGCCTGGATCTATCAGCCTTGCAAAACCAAGTGCAAACAAATTCATGAAAAACAGACACAGCAATGAGATGCATAATGACAATAAAGCACTGCATGCTATTACCCTGCAAGACCTAGCTCAGTAGGTCTGGTATGGTAACTCAATACTGTACCTTAGGGTATCTCTCTTGCCTTGCCTTGCCTTGCCTTGGCCACCTTCTGGGGGATCTCTCTTCCACATGAGCAGCAAGCAGAGCTAATGGGGGCAAGAGGGACCTTCTCCAACTCTCTGGGCCAGGATGATGGAGCTGAGAAGAGAAACTTCCATATGTAGGTTTAAGCTCCAGTCTTTCTCTATTAACATCATGAGACGATTTGCAGTTCTGAAATAGGGGGGAAAAAAGAAATTCTATCCTCTAGAGACCTCAAAGACTTTTACCTCAGGTGCTGGCACATTGACATGCTTTGTGAAGCTATGAGCTTATTCTTAAACAGTATCGACAGGAAACAGCAGATGGCCAAATTGCTAGCAAATGCCTTTATATTATAGTTTATATTCACTAAGACACTTCCACACTGACATGAGCAATGTCATTTTCTAGTAATGTTTGGAATTAGTCCCTTGGGTCACCAATTCCCAGGCATTACCAGATGATAACTCTAAAACTGTGATTACTTAAATATTTTCAAATCCTGAAGTACTCTTATAAGGATACAATTTGCAGCCATGGGAGCCTTGTTACAGTGTTGCTATCCATACAAATATCACTAGAGTCTCATTTCAAATCTCCATCAAATACCCTCTGGTAAAAGAGTTGATAACTGGAAAGGAATTTTTTCTTTAGGCTGGAGCATATTTTTTAAGATCTTCATCAAATGTAGTTTCTCATTTCTTTTATTTTAAAAGAAAACAGTTATATTTAAACTAAAGCAGATTAATTTGAATTTCTTATAAATGTCTTAGAATATTTTTGAAAAAGAGAATAACACACCTTTTGACACTACACAAGTATCAAAATAACGCATTAAGGAATTATACATTCAAAACCTGCTAACATTCAATTGTCTCCAGCTCGTCTATAAAACTCCACTGCTGTTAATTCCACAGATTATATAGATTCATGCTGAGTATTTTATTTGTAAATCACAAACTATTTTCACTCATCTTCCTATGTAACTCTTAATTATATCTAAATATTATCCCATTCATACTTGTCTGAAAATATACAACATAATATCTGAGATAACATACAACTGAAAACTTGCAAGTATATATTTATTGGTAACATTTTGCCTTAAACTTTTTACATGAATAATAGCATTTTCCAGCATTAATTCTACTGTTTTGGTGCATTTAATAGTTTAGATTATTTCTAATAAGTCGTATGGCCATGTTTTAACCTATTAGAAGGCAAAAATATAATAAATGGAAGAACATTTATTTCTCTTCTATATATAATTTATACAATATTAAAAATTTCAACTCAACTACATTTTAAGAAGATTTTGTCTTTAGTATTGATCTTGATACTAATTTCATAAATTTCTGGAAATCTGAATGGCTTCGGTGCTTTAGACTTATATGTCTAGAGTAATGCATTGCAGAATCATTGCCCAAATGAAAATGTTTCAAATCAACAAAAGTGTGTAAGAAAAAAATGAATCATATATGAAGTAAGCTGCTTGAACCATGAGTAATGATATCAGAATATTTGATAGAGTACATAGGACACCTAAAATTCAAAATCTGAACACTGACAATATCCATAAACAAAAATTTAAATCATTACAAACTCTTAAAATGCACCTTCATTGAGCAACAATAAAAAAATATACAAGCCAGATTGAGAGACATCACTGAAAAGAGGTATGTAAAATACTCCTAACTTCCTGCTAATCAAATTCTAGCATAATGCCAACAGCCATATCAATGAACCAGCCATGATATATTGAATAATATCTAGATAATAATGTGGAGCAGTCATTCATCACATCTGTAGGAATGCCAGTGCAGATACATCCGAAATGTTATAGTCTCAAATGTTAATAATATTCTTCTGACAGCTTATCAGAGTAATTCCTAATTTTTGTAGCAACACCTCATTTTACCAAAGCTGAAACACTGCGCTGAACATATATTTAAAAAAATCATTTTGTTAAGAGGTTTTTTTGAGGTTTCTGGTACTTACGTTTTGTTTTTTGTTGGTTATTTTGGGGGAGTTTTCTTTACAAGAACAGGGATGTTCTAGCATTTCTTTCAAACTCCAGAAAACAGCAGTGTCATGTCCTATAGAGGTCTCTGGTTCCCATTTCCCAAATTTATATTTGGATATATATATATACATATAATATATAAGGTGGACTTGAGAAGGCTTTTCCAAAAACCCTGTCTGAATTAAAACATCTAGATATCACAAAATCATAGCTGCTATAAGTGGCAGCACAAATCTCTTCAAGCTGAAAGTTCAAAGTTTTCTTGTCTTGATGACCACCTAAAGGGCATGTTCTACTGTACAACTCCCTTCATGCCCTCCAAGGAGCTGAAGCCCTTTACACATTTTTTTTTCATCCTGTCTTCTAAGGTGGATGTAAGAGTAACATGCCCCACCTGTGCTTTGTATCATCTTTCTGCACCAGCCTCTACACCACAGTACAACATAAACAAGCCATAAGCTGTGAGGAAGGATTTAGCTAAATGTCATTAAACTTAGAAGAAATTTCACTGTAACTCCCTTCTGATACAGGATGTCCTTGACTGTATTTATCTGTTCCGGAAATGAGCAGTACAGAAAATAATTCATTAAAAAGTGATAAACTGCATTATCCTTCAGCAGTTGATAAATGCCATGACTCCCAGCTGATTGTAGCATATCTATAATGGAGTGTGGGGGTGTGGGCTGTGAATATCTTCTTTATTCATTCTGAGGTTTATAAAATGCCTACAGCCACAATAGTGAGGCTTTATATATAAAAATTAAAGACATAAATTTCATACACAGCCCACAGTGTGATGTGTTACCTAAAATGACTGCTGCTGCTGCAGCTAGAAATTCACTGACAATCCAAGCAGGGATGTAATGTAAGATGGAAAGGGACCAATTGACTGAAAAACAGAATCAAGTATCTAAATTTCCTCTCAAAAGGATTATCCATGGTAGTATAGTTTTGATTCTCCACCAAGCTCAGGAACTAGCTGAGCTGAAATCCTGGTTTAGAATGATAGAAGTAGATTAGGATGACTAAATGTTGCTCAAGGTTCTTTGCATGAGAGGTTTATACTAATCATACTCCACAACTGATTAATTGCTGCATTACTTGAAACAATACTTTATTTTCACAAGTTTCTGCCATCAAAGAATAGACCAGACACACATGGAGGTCCCAGGCAGAGGAAAGTCAGGAATGAAAATGGGACAGCTGGGAGTACAAAGTGTTACAAGCCACAAGAACATCTATAAAAAGAGAACCTTGTAAAGTGTGTGGGAGAAGTGAGGCAGGACACAATGAGTGGCAAATAAAATGTAGAAGAGAGACAGATGGGATATGGGCAGCATAAACACACTGACTGACAAAAGGTTAAACTTGGGAGATGCAGTGTCAAAAACAAATGTAATGGAAGAAAAGGATGGTAATGTAAGAAGAGGATGGTAATGGAGAGACACTAAAATGAATCTATAAGATATCCTGTGGATATAATGAGTGGAGTGGGGGAAGTAAATATCAAAAAGAGGAATTTCCTTTTATCTTTGACAGTAAAGGAAGTATGACCTCTAGAAAATGTCAGAATATATATATATAAAGACCTAACATCCCATAAACAGTATTCAGAGAATTTCATCTACATGGTTTCATTTTAAATTCTTATCCTGATATTTTGAGGACTCTACAGGTAACTTCAGTTGACTAATTACCTAATCTGGGAAAGTGAACATGCTTCTGGGCAATGGGCAAGTACAGAGACTCCAAAGAAATCTGGTACAGTGCTTAAAACAATTTAATCTTCCTTAGATAATACCTGAAATTATTCATTCATTCACTCCTGCACATTATTTATTTAGGAGATTTACCTTACCAAAAGCCTTTACGAGATCTACCCAAAGCCTCTTGGATCCAAGCTAAACTATCTTATCTCACTGCTAAAAGTAAAAGGAGACTAGAGTGGCAAACTTAGACATGAACTCTTGGCAAAAATTCATTCCTTAATAGGAGTAACATGTCTGCTGTATTCCTACCTGTCTGTCATCTGAGTCAAAGTGAGCAATTGGCAGTACCCCTCCAAAATGGAAAGCAACATTTAAAGCTAAAGAATTCACATGTGTCTTTAAAGAAAATAAATTACTTAACAGCTACCCAAAATTAAATGTGCTGCAAAATGCATTGTCTGTGAACTAAGGAATCAATCAAACCATATTTCCAACTGATCTGTGTCATACATTTTATGTGACGTCTATTCCTTATTGCAATACCACATACTATGTTAGCACCCTTGCTGCATTTCTTCCAGATGTTTCTCATAGCAGCAGACAATATCTTTTTTTTTTTTTTGTTTCCTGTGCTTCTCAGAACTCTTTTCCCTGCTTCCTCCCATGTGAACTACCTAAGGTTTGTCTTCTATCTGGACAAGGGAGAATATCCACTACAGCTAATCAGGTGCTATGTGTATTCCAAGTGATCAGCTAATGTATACATGCTAACTGACAAGGGATTTGCTGAGTTATAATGGATAATGACAGAGCTCACCCTGTCATTCCCACAGGGAGGCACAATAAAAGAACATAACATTTTTTCAGGTACCTAACATATGTTTTAGTGTCATAAAAAGACATCTAAATTTAGATATTCATTTTTAGGTACCTAAGGAAATATGCTTTCTCTCAGCTTCAATTTTATTCAATGGAGATCTTGTCTAACTAGTCATCTGGGCCTAGTGAATGATCCAGTTGAGAAATTTGCATCTGGGGGCACCAGTCCTCTCCCTGGACTTTGTCAAATGAAGCGCCTCAGATCATAATTCTGTGGTCAGGAGTCCTCCACTATAAGAAGCACCTGGTCACCACATGGGTTAGGCAAACTGGACACAGGACCTAGGAGAGATGATTCTTTAGAGGCAGGAGGAAACCAGGTTGGATGTATAAAAATTTATACCAAAAGTAACTGTACAGTTGTGCAGGCAATTGAATTGAGACTAGGTCTCCACCAACGGTACCAGGATTTTAGACACCTATTCTCTGTAGCTACCAGGTATCCTAACACAGTTATATTTACATAGTTAACCTCTAACTGAATGTCTCCTTTAGTGTCCTTGATAATTTGCTAGGCTTGGCTGGATTGATGAAAGAGTCCCTGTAGAGAATATCTGATGGCATAAAACCACTCTAAAGCTTTGGTTTCCGAGGTCTGAAAAACAATCTGCATAGAAAGCACTCAAAATAAGAAAATGTCAGAATTCGAGTTCCCTTAATCTGTCTCCCTCATGTGAATACATGATGGTATATTTTTTAATTACACACTCACATTTTTTTCCCCAGAGGACCTCTACTTCATTCAGTGTGCAGATGAAACAGTGCTCATTTAATGAGCAGCAGTTCAGTATTTTGTTTTCTCCTTATTCTTCATTGTGCAGCTCTAGGCCTTATTTATTGCACACAATTATAACACTGCTCAGAAGACAGAGTTATTAATTTCCTCGTGGGCTTTTCTGTGTAACTCATCTCTATAATGTAGTCATTTTCACAGCACCCTTTCAAAACACTTCCTTTATTCACAGCTGAGATGCTATGCTTGGAGAGATTAAAGTCCATAGTATCCATAGATATGAAGTGGCCAATTTAAGTCACAAGGCAAATTATTTCTTTCAAGGACTTAACATTGTTTCACATTTATAAACTCTGTACACACCCCTGTTGGTATCATTCTTGCACAAAGTGCTCATCATTCCTGCAAATCAGATGCCAGAAACTAGGTAAGTGCTTGCAAATAAAATAAAATCAGTAAACTATCTTAAAAAAAAATTGGCTTGTGTACCTTGATTAACACTATAGGCTTCCTGACAAATCTACCTTAATTTTCCATTGATCTTCACCAACCTGCTTATTCTCTGTCCAACTTGCCTCATTGAATTATTCTTAGTTTTCTTCCTGACTTTTCATCCGAATTAAGTCTCTTGAAGGAAAGACACTTCACCAGAAGTCACTAAAGACTTCTCAAAGCCTTGGTAAAACTTAATTTTATCTTCAATGCCTAAAAAAGGCTGTCTGTGGAAGAACTTGCACACAGACATGAAAATTCAGAGATATGTTTCTAGTGCTGTCTCTGGCATGTGTGTGTGTGTGTGGGTGTGTGGGTATAGATGTGAAGTACTGCTAGTTTTTCTCTCATCTTTAGCACTTCACCCCTGTAGGGTGCCATAGGAATTTGGCAAAGCAAAGATGATGACAATGACTGCCCAGCTATCTCCAGCTGTCTAATTCCCTGAACAAGTGTGTATTTTGTCTATGCATGTAGATGGCCTTGAGTAGCCCAATCCAGTCTTTTGTTTCTCCAGCTCTCCCACTTCTTTTTGTCTTTTCCACCCTCCTCACTTACAGAAGAATGGCTTTATTGCTGTCACCAAGGCAACCAAACACGAGACCGGACTGTTCAGCACAGTCTACATCTATCATGTGCCTCCCATGACATTTCAACTGAGCAATATTTAAACGATGCTAAGAAATCAAGAACCATTTGGTGTCATTCCCATGAAGCTGGTGTAAGAGGATATTGATTTTGCAATTTGATACTGATAACCCTCAGCGCTTTCCATCCCTACCAGCACGGATATCTGCCCCGCATCTCAAACAGCTGCCTCTTGTTTCCTTCACAAAGGACTGTCTGTTCCCTTTGGCACCATCCTTTCTCCAGCTTTGGCAAGATCCATTAAATATGGAGCTTAATATTATGAGCATCATATCAAATGGCAGCTCACTTAGACCTCTTCCAAAAAACAGAGATAGCCTCAAAAAAATTACAAATCCTGAGAGTCTTCTATAGAGTATCTCTAGGGACACTTACAAATACTGGAGCAAAGGACAAATTTTCTTCAAGAAAAAGAAAAGAAAGTTCTCCATATAAAGAGATAATTCTGACAGGATTGCAAACGTAGCACTTTAGCATAGCAAACCTTGCTGCAAAGTAGAAAATATTGTAAATGTAGAATAGAAATAAGATTATACTAGAAGCGAGAATGATTAACGGTTTCCATGACTCTATGCTAGCTAAAGTCTGGAAGATAAAGTCTCAGAAATAAAAACCCTCAAACTGAGAGGATGTTGAAAGGAAACTACAAGCAGCAGCTTCCCACAGTGAATATAAATAATGAATGCTGATTAATGAATATATTTTAAAAATAATGAGTAGAGGTAAAAGAAGACATCACTTATATCAAAGATGATGAGAAACATTTCATTTAGTTGCTCAGAAGCTTATGCAATCAATACAAAAGGTTCCAGACTGAGAATTAAACAAAAGTTCTGGAAGAACAAATATCTATTGACACAGGAGTTACTGAGTTCATTTCATCCCAGTGGTGTTCATTTCATTCTGCTGGTGTTGATCTGTGTTAATACCTTGTGAGAACAGATTTCTTGTTAGTTCTTTCTGGAAAATGAGAAAAGTCTGATTGAGTAAATAACTGAATGATAATATCTGTGATCTTTAAAAAAATGGGGAGAGGTAGGGAAAAGGGTAGTAAAGAAAGGGAAGGGGAAGGGGAAGGGGAAGGGAAAGGGGAAGGGGAAGGGAAGGGGAACAGGGGAAGAAAAATAAAAAGGAGGAAAAAAAGGAAGGAAAAAAAAAGGAAAAAAATGAACAGAAAATGAAGGAGAAAAGGAAAAAGAATGGAAAGGAAAATTCAACAATCAAATTGTATTTTACAAAGAAAAACATTGTGACAGCAAAAGCAACAAACGAAGTCCAGTCCAGTAATCATTTAAATCAGCAGAGGAAATTCCTTAGTTTATCACAGACTTTGAATCTGGATTGAGGAGAGCAGTCAAAAGAGCTACCAGAAACACACCAGAAATAAAGGTCCTGTGGAAGGGAACTAAACGGCAACTGAATTAATTGCATTTGGTGGAATATGACTTCTAAAGCATTTCCCAGTTGGGTGTCCACTGTTTATTTAAAGGATTGCGATTCCGTAAGTGAAATGTTTGCAGTCAAGGAATCAAATCCTCTGGGCTTTATGACCAAACAATCTCCCAAATCTGAACTATCATAGGGCTGTTTTCTCACTCAGCTGTGCAAAGACTTCCAGTTCTGATTACATCAGCTCAGCCTTTTGTGGGATGTAGGGAATATTTTCTCATTGGTCTGCACCAACTTTTCAAAACTGCCAGCAGTCAATGAATTGCCCATTACCACTGAATGAAGGAAGTTTGAAAACTTCAACAAATTGCTTTATACAAGCTGAAAAATATTGACACTGAAACTGAATCGCTTGGCCAGTTACCAAACATCCTCACTGCTGATAACAGCAAAGACATGGTTACCATCTCTAATGTTTTTTTTGCCTGCTCTCTTAAAGTATTTTGACCTTGACTGATCCTCCCCTGCTATTGGAAAAAGGTACTCTACCTTGATCATTAATCTCGTAATGCAAATTGTCAAGCAGCACTGAAATTATTTGCTAATTTACATACTGTTTAGTGTGCTGGTGAAAGAGGGTAACTTAAGAGGGCATTTCTGAAAACACCACCACTCTACCCAGCTGCCATAAAATGCATGAGCTTATCAAGTATGTCAGGGTGCAGTTGGCCCTTCTGTTTGTTATGGAATGTAATTATGGTGCCATTGATTGAACACATGGCAGCACAAAACTGTTAAGGAGAGGCAGATCAGTTGGGATAAATGGCAAGCTTGTCTGCTACTTGTACTTTTCAAGTTCGAAAGTGTCAAAAAATATAGTGGACAAAAAGACAAATCAAATAATTTTGTTCCACCATAAGTAATGTTCTGCTGAGAAACTGAGATGAACACAAAATGGATGTGATAATCTACAATAACAACAATAATACCTCATACCTCGTATGATTTCTGTAGTGCCTGAAGGTATTCAGCACCTCCAGGGTTCTCATACTCTACAGTGTATCTAGACATGTCATAATATCATATATCTCATTAAAATATTGGTCATTTATCACTAAACTTCACGTCCTCTGGAGCTGGAAAACACTAATTAGCCAAGTATGAGCTGACTCACAGCCTCACCAACAAAGGTGAAGATGCCCTGAGTTGTGTCATGGATTCTTGGTGTGGCCTTAGATACTTCATTTTCTTATGCCTCCTCATGATCACATTTTCATGATTTAAGGAAAATAGCATTTAATCAGCTATCTCTCCAGGGTATTTTAATGCTTAACCAATCAACTATGAAGCACGATATTTTCCCGAGCTCTTGGAAATGTGCTCATTATCCTGCTGATGAGGAACCTCTGTCCTCATGATACTATGAATCTTTAGCCTTTTCACAACCAATTTTAAAGGGAGAAATACATGGGACTGTTGCAAATTCAGTCATCCCATCTGAGTGTACCTGATCTTGTCTTGAAGTTAAATACTCAAGGGCCAGTTTAACACTCGGATGAAAGACCACTCAGGAATTCCACAGGCATGAGTCAATGAGCCATGTTAAATTACAGAAACTGAATTAGTTCAAAGACTCTATTAGGTTCTGCCTTCATGACTGAGTATTTGAAAAACAGGAGGAGAAGGCTGGTTGGATAACTAACTATAATGTCTGCCTTTGAAAAACTGCTGATATTAAAATCCTGTTCTGCCTGTTCTTTTTTCTTTTTCTATTCTTTCCTTTCCATCATTTCTTAGCTGATTTTCTGGCCTGCGAGGACGTACCTTGTACCTCTGAGAAGGGGCAGGAGGGAATCAGCAGCAATTTCAGTTCCTGCCACAGGTCAGGGAGGAGAGTAGAAAGGAGCTCCTACTGTCCTGCTCCTCAGTCCAGTGAAATGTTCCCAAGCCTGTAATATTATCAAGCAAGCTGGAAATTTTTAGAAGTCAGGCAGGTTAGCATGAGGAGCCCCTGGGAACAAAAAGAAGATAAGTGTTGGCTTCCTGTCTACATTTTCTTGCTTCACAGCAGCTAACAAAGTAAGCATTAGTTTTCTTTAGGGGCATTGCTTCAAATCTCACTTTAATATCATGTTTAAATGTTCTAGTAAAATTCTTAGTCTTTCAACAGTTTCCTCTCATGATACCATATTACTGATGGATTTTGGCAGTGACAAATGACAAAGCATGCCTGTCTCTGAAACCGTTCTCATTTTTATTCTTTCCAGTTCCTTATCTGTCCCCTGGGAATAAAAAATTAAAATTAAAAGATAATATTTCTGAGAATAATATTTAAGTTACATAAACTGTAGCAGTGTTTTCATGACATTAAATACAGTGCAAAGTACTTTCTGATTCCCTGGATAGAAAGATATCAGGTTTAGACATAACTGAAAGTGTTTTTGTTTAAAACCATTTTTTCTCCAAAGAAAAAAAAATTAAGACAAAAATTTCTGCCTAGAAAATATGAAAACAGCTTATGAAGTTTTCATTCATTTGTTTGGCTTGGTTTAGTGTTTTGAAACCAAAGTAAAAATTGCAGTATTTTACATGACAAAGGTCAGCACAGGCTGGGGGATGAACAGATTGAGACCACCTCTGCTGAGAAGGAGTGGAGAAGAAAAATAAAAAGCTTCAGGATGACCTATCTGCAGCCTTCCAGTACATGATGGGAGCCTACGAGAAAGATGGAGAGAGACTTTTTACAGGAGGATGTGGTGACAGGTCAAGGAGAGATGCTTTTAAACTGAGAGAGAGCAGCTGTAGATTAGATATTAGGAAGAAATTCTTTACCATGATGGTGATCAGGCACTGGAGCTGGTTGCCCAGAGAAGTTGTGCATGCCCCATCTCTTGAAGTGTTCCAGGCCAGGTCAGATGGGCCTCTGAGCAACTCTAGTTTAATAAAGGTGTCCTTGGCAAGGAGGTGAAAACTGATCTTTGAGGCCCCTTCCAACCCAAGCCATTCTATGATTCTGTGATGATTCTATGAAATGTTTCTTGAGGTGTGTGTGTAGTGATCAATTAAGAAACAAGAGCAAGAATGAAGTTGGTCTTTCCAAGGATGAAATTCAAATAAAATCTGGAAGTACATGATGAGGTTTGGGCAGAACCTCATGGGCAAGGGCTGGGAGCTGCACAAGGAGTTTAAGATTAATACATGTGCGTGATAAATGTTTTCTAAGGCAAGGTGCATTGCTACTGCAGAAGCCTTGAAAAAAAAATGAACAGAGCTCCAGGAGCATAGAAGTTGCAGTAATTAAGAGAAGACTGTTGGGACACAGGCCTTTGCTAGCAAAAGAGAGAGCAGAATAGTCCAAGGTCATTATATGAGAAAAAGTACACAGCACTGACTACCAGCATTAGAGAACAGGGAACGAAAATAAAAAAGTTGTGATATGGAGAAGAACTGAAAGAGCACAAGAGAGCTGTGAAATGCAAGTGTTCATGCAGGGAGCTGGATGAGAAGTAGGAAAGCCAGAAAGACATTATCAATGGTTGGATCTGTGTGATTTTGTTCGGTATGAAAGAGGGAGTTTTAATGAAATGCAGTGAAATATGGGAAAGGAGAAGATATAATTACTAGCACTAGTTGCACTGTAACAAAAGACCTCAGACACCAGGGTGTCAAAGCTGAAGTGAAGTATATTCTAGACTGGAAATCACTGTCAATGAGAGCAGACTGTGAAAAGGATGAGGGTGAAGAAGACATTTAAGTTGGCTGAGGAACATTAGTGGTAATTTTGTCAAGGACAGATCAGGAATGCAGCAGACATGTTGACAATAAGAAGTGAGGAAAAGACAAAGAAAGAAACTGCTGAATGTAGTGAACTTGTATTCTCTAGGAAAGGTTATTTTAGACAGAAATAATCTACCATTTTAAAAAAGATATTTTCTAGATTCAAGAATCCTGACATTTTCTTTGATAAGGGTATTTTAAGTGGAAAAGAACCTTTTCAACAGATACATGTGAGAGAATAGAAGGTTTTTATATGTTTTATACATTCCTTTTCAATCTCTTATTTTATTCTGAACAACAAAACCCATATAGCCGAGACACCATCAAGAAAGAATGTTTGATTTCAAATATTTTCAAAAGAAGGTAACTTAAGCGTCATGGAAATGCATTATGCAGAGGGATATGTAGATGAAAAAGAAAACAAAACATCCTCCTATCAACATAAACTATATTAAACTGTGGAAAAGACTTCTAAAGGGAGTGCAGAAGCCCTGTCCCTCAAGGTTTTAAAATTAGGTGGAATAAAACAGTAGAAAACTACATCGACTGTGATATAATCTTGCAGTGCTAGTAGGATAATCTAATTGATCTCTTCCAGCTATAATTTTTATAATTCAAAATCCATGGCTTCTGTGTTTTGCTGCCTCAGCTCACTGTGGGTATACAGTGATTGTGGGTTTGAAAGAGTGGTCAGCACAAAAAGAGAAAAAGAGTTAATGAAAGCAAAAAAAAAAAAAAAGTGCCTCCCACTAGAGAGGTAACTGGCAGCGCTAACAAATATCTCAGCAAGTCTGATTTCCCATGAGACAACCTCTGATAGCTAGACCCAGGCAGCCAAACCTGAATGGAAGGCAATAATAATTAGATTCTGATGAGTGAAGAACTCACAGGAGGACCAACTTTGCAGGATTTAATGAAAGGAGAAGGAAATATCCAAATTTTCCAAAATATCTAGTAGGTAATTTTATTATGGAATAGTCTTTTAAGTGGTTAGATGTTTCTTGCTAACCTAAGGATATGTATTTATGTAAGGAAAGACAGATGCAGAGAAAATGTCTGGCACCTTAACAAAAATGATCACAGCTGGGGGTGTGACTTTGTGTGCATTTCCAGTACAGTGAGATTCAGGGTGACCCACAGCTGTTATTCAAAGTCAGAATCAGACCATTTAATTTTCTGCTTCAGTTCCTTTCCTCTTCCTCTCTCCAACCTGAGTGTTATGGCCATTCAGCATCTCCTCTTATGCTATTCTTCCTCCTCATTTGCTTTTGGTCTCAATGGTGTTTTAGGAGAATAAGGTCCCTTAGTGCAATATCCATCTTGTTGAGCTAATCTCAAGTTAGAGCAAGTGCTAATAGCTCAATAAGCATTTTCTGACCTGTCTCCATGAACAACTTGAACCACAGATGTGAATGTATTCACTGCTCCAAGTCTCTAAACACTGAACAGGATTAATATTTGTGCTGGTGGTGTGGTGTCTCTTTCATTTGGAAATAAGTCACTAAATGAACATTTAGAGAAACACCCAACATACATTTTAAAGAAGGAAAAATATCAAGTTACTGTTAAGCTATCTTCCAGAAATTTTTTGCATTATTTTTCTGGAAAGGCCGTCATCCACTGGAATGAAATGATTCACTTATTTAGGAACACTTATTCAGTCCATATAATTTCTTTATTTACTTTTTTGAATCACCAAGCTTTTAATTAACAACTGCCAAAAAAAAAAAAAAAAAAAAAAAGTTGTATTTTATTCATACCTGCAAGCTACTGTCTCTCATATTTTAATTCCTGAGAGTCAGTTTGTCTCTGGGCTATGCCTGTGCATCACAGGTATGAGAGCCACACTAGTCAGCATTATTCCAGTAAGACACTGTTATGCTGCTGCACACATTACTGTTGCTTCTGGAAGCAACAACGAGCTTATACTTCCATTGACCCAGAAAGGGTGGTTTCTCCCTCTGGGAAGCAGAGATTAAAGATTTGAACAGTGAAGGTAATTTGTAATATTAAGAAGATTATGAAATTTCTACCACAATATGTGACATATATTTTAAATTAATATTGCATTCACCAGCTGAATGTCCTTTAGTTTATCAAGTAAAACTATTTGTGTAGTTTCTCAGTGCATTCATGAGATCAGAACTAGGAAGGTTGATAAATTAGTTGCATGCATGATAGTTGCAATAATGGATTTGCAATTCTGGAAAATAAGGTTCTACACTAATGCTTGTTGTGACATTTCTGTTTTTTGATGATGGAACATTTCTCATGTAACAGAAAATATGTGTTAGAATGTACCAACATGCTGACTCCAAACATTAAAGCAAACTTCTATTGCAAATTCACAGAAACAGGTAGAATTTAGTGTTTGGTATCTGAGTCACAGTTACCTTATAACCTCCTGTACTGCTGAACATATTCTTGCCTACTTATGCTTTTCCTTTCTTTCACAATGCCCATTTTCTTCTATTCAAGTGCAGAGAATCCAGTCTCTTGATAGATGAACAAGTTACCAAATCCCAATGTTATATTCCCACTGTAGAAGGTACTAAATCAACTAATACTTCCCACTATCCCTTAAAACTGAATTGAACTGGTACCTTGTGTTTTTATGGCCTGGTTCTGAAATCTTTCTACAGATCCCCCAGAACAACCCTTCTGCTATGTTTCAAATCTAGTTTAACCTCCTTCCCTATATGAGCTTTGCTGCCCATCTTACCCTCTGTATGATTTGATGCAGACTTCCAGCTCTTATTGTAATTCATACACTGTCAACCCTTGTGCTGATCAGTCCACAAATAAGACAAGTGGCTTTGTTTCTTTATTTTGAAGTTGAGCACTATTCAAAAGCTTCTGTGATATAGAGAATGGGCCATTAGGTCTTAAAAATCTGATTTCACTCGTGAGTTATTTTATTTACACACAAATAGTGAGGTAACAAAATGTCAGACATCATTCACACCTGTAGAATAAAATACTTTTTATAGCCTTAGACAACCACATACTAAAATCCGTATAATTTATGATGCATTTACAACTCTGTAAAGGCCATATTTGTTCTTCATATGTCATAATTTTCATTTCTTGGCGCCCAGAACTGTGAAGGGATTTATTGTGTCATCTCAAGTGTACTCTTCTAGGAAGAATGAACAGTTTAGGCCACTAGATTTACCATTTACATCTGTTCTGTGTGGAGCTGCTATACAAACTGTAATATCACACTGGGATTGATAGGATATTACAACAAGCTGCTATTTCTATATGGTAAAAGCATCGTCACTGTCTTTACTATAAATTTATCTTAAAAACATAAAACTTGATTTAGATCTTGGAGTGGCTAGTTGTAGGGCAACAGAAACACAGAAATGAAGCGCAGGAAAGCTTCATTTAGAAAGGTCAGTTGAATTCTTTTCCATGGTAAGAAAGAACATATTTTGATCCATATTGTCTTCATGTGGTTGGATGTTCAAGTTTTCCCACTGAGATTTAAGAACTTTCTCCCATGCAATCTTTATACTCATATTGAATACTAGCTTTTAAATGGAAGAGTCTTATTTCAAGGTTCTTAGGAAGATTACTGATAAAAAAAGCCAAGAACTTTGGAAATATCCCATATCCCTCATCAGAATTAGTTGTGTCATTGTACAAGTGCTTGAAGCAGGACATAAAGGCTTGAAATAAGAAAACTCTTTTAACCGGTTTGAGAGTGCTAATAATTTTTTTGCATATAATCCATAAAAAAAGATTGGATTCACACCATCACACCATCACAATGTAGGTGTCTAAAATTTAAGGACGGGCTTCTGCTGCAAAAGGATGAGTGTTTAAATGTCCTAGAATATATTCCCTGATTTCCTGTCTTTTTCATATATCTTGGGGCTGTTCTGGTGTCACTACTTTTATATCTTCTGGTAACTGAATACCACCTCTAAGTTGGTAGCCTAGGAAAGTCCTCTAGGTTCTGTCTGTCATCAGTGATGAAAGAAAAAGGTGTCCAAGAAACTTTAACGTTTATAACATTTTCTATCCTCTGAAGATATTTACTTGTTCATGCATCAGAAGGAGTCTAAACAAGAAATGTAATTAGATACAAAACAAAAGGTAGCTAGGATAAGACTCAGTCTGAGGCTAAGACGGCTGGTATTCATTTCTTCATGAGTATACTCTGGAGAGAAAGACTCAGGAGTCCTTCTTACCTGCTAAGAGGATCCTTTACAGTCATGTTACATTCACAACTGTATAGAGCAGACCCTCCTAAAACACATAAGAATAATTTAATATCTGAGCCTAATTTTCAGTCTTCCCCATGAACACACATGAATGAGTATATTATTCTCTCAAAAAGGGTTTATAGATTTTCTCAGAAATCTTATCAAATTCTAAAGGCATTTTTTTCTGTGTGGTTTAGGTATTTCCTAAACAGTTACTTATACAATTATGATGTCACTTTGAACCTCTGTCAGTATAAGAATTATTACTACTTACAAAGATTAGCTATATACTGTTTCTTTCAATCAGTGTAATATTTCAGTAGTCTTTATCTCAAATAGCTGCAGTGTCAAAGCCAGACAATATTAGGTGTGAGAGATTTGGGTCTTGGATATTTGGCCCCCATTTATAAGAGACAACTGGAAGGAAGGCACAAATCAAATGGCAGCAAACTTAATTCTAGACTTGTCTGCAGAGTGCTACATGACGAGACCAGAGCATTAAGACTACTGGAATTTTCACTTTAATGATACATAAAATGTTTTGGTTTTGCCTCTACAAGGTAACTGGGAGAAGAGTTTACAGGTGGTGACGAGCTTATAAATTCATAATGTACTAGAAATATCATAATTCATTCAATATTTTTTTCTAATTAAATATTTTCAGATGAAAGTACTAAATTAAATGGGACCTAAAAGTACAGTAGTGTTAACAATGTCATTTATACCAGTAAGGAGGAATATAAATCTTGTAACAGTTTGCAGATGTTTTTATTTAATATCTCTGATCCAAAAGATCTGACAAGATGAGGCCACCCCAGTGTTCTTCGATGGCAGAGCCCCTAGGGCTTCTACATTTTGCAACAAGTAGGAAATCCTTATTAATCCCTTTAGCATTTGTTGTAATGGCATTAATCATGATGAACTGTTCCAGTATTAATTCAGATGTCACATATAATTCCATAAGAATCCCACTGAAATCAGAACAGAAAAAAACTTCATCTAATTGGAGTAGGAAACATAAAATAACTCAGTGTTCCAATTTTACTGAAAATAACTAATCACAACTCATTTCTAAAGCCTAACCAAGTTAAGTCAATCTCTTAGCCCTTGGAACAGCACTGATTGTATTCAGCTTATTTGTGAAAGTCACATTTATGTGGACTATATTTTGCCTTTCAATTTAGCATCTGGCAATGGATTATATGAAATCAAGTGTCTGAGTATTTAAACATTAGTTCAGACTTGTTATTTTTTATACCAGATTTTATGTCATTATGCATTATGTTTACTGTGTGTATAATTTGCCTACTGTATACTCAAAAACTATTCCACAAATCTTGTTTACACTATTGAATCTCTGCATGGGGTTACTTCAACTCTGCTTTTGAGGAGAAGTCTACAAAACCTTAGGGATAACTCCCATCTTATTTTATGGATGGAGGAGTTTCTTGTTGTTTTTATTTTTTTTTAATTGCAAACCAGGTTCAAGAAACCTTTGCATGTATTACTTATACAAAAAGATTATATACTTCTAAGGTACTCAGAGCAAAGAATTCAAAAACTCAGTTTTGAAACATACACGCTCACTTCAGCACACCTCCTAACAGTAAGATGTTCAGTCTATACCTTAATAGAGCTATCAGTGTCCAGAGGTGGGAGAAATAGGTAATCATCCCTTTGTTTCTGTTTAGTAACAAGATGACAGCTTTGCCAAGGAAAGAAAGCCATGGCAACCAACCAGGAGTCTTATTCCAGAGGACAGGAATTTTTCAGTGAGTAAGAAACAAAGGAAGATTTGTTCTTACTTAACACTCAGGGCACAATATAGCTTTTATAGCTTGATCATGAACTGCTGGCCTCAAATCAAATCATTGTCATTTGCTTTGATAGATGCAGATCAGATCACTATTTGGGTATAGAGACTCGAGTAGACCAGAACTTTCTTGCAAGAGAAAATTACTGAAATGTATTTGTTTTGTAACATAAGAACATGTATTTTGCTATTTGAAAATAGCACTTAATGGGTTCTGAACATTTTAGTAGGACGTTTAACGTAATGAATTTGCTTTTATATTCATCTACAAGAAAAGAATGTTAGGCTAATGATTAGGTTCAGTGGGTTTTCCACTCTACTGTCAACTTTGCTTGTAATCTTGGGTGAACAATTTATGACTACATGCTTTGAGATATTTAATGCATTAAAGTGCAGAGCATAAGGGTTTATCACTGGGGGTTTTACTGTTGCAGACAAGAGGGTGCCCCTCACATAACCATTGTGGAATAGCTCTTTGGAAACTAACTAAATGAGGTTGCAGAAAAAAAGAAAATCAGGAAAATATCCATGAAAAAGAGATGGGAATTATATCTATAGGGATCTGATCATAGTCAAGTTCTCTGGCAAGAAAATAATCCCTGTACTTCACTAAGTCAGATATGATCCTCATAATGGCATTAGGAGAATCAGTCTTCTTTTCCTTTCTCTCAAAAAAGAGGAAAGATAGACTGTTTCATGAAAAAAATGAAGATTTACTCAATCCATAGTATTTAATTTGTAACTCAGCACCCCAGGAAAACCAAAACTCTTGTACCCAATCAGTCTGTGAGCATCCCATTAGGGGGACCCTTCCTTTAGCAGTCCTGCTGGATCAGTGGGTGATTCAACTGACTTATTCAGGGAAATACACCAATAGCATAAGGGAGACCCCTCAGTGGGTCTTCCTCTTTATTTGGGTATCTTCCCTGCTGCCAGCAACTTCCATTGCCCATGAAGAACTCACAATTTATGGGATAACATCCTTTATTAGTATAAATAGTGACAGGTTAAGGTTTGAGGATAGTCAGTGATAGTATCTTACCGGAAAAACATATTTAAAGACATATACAGACAAGACCTAATCCAAATAAAAGTATTTTTACTTTTAAGAGTGGATAGACTATGGTTCTTACCCAACAGATATCCCTATGGGAGAAGACAGGTTCAGCCTATCAGCAGATACATGCAGTTGCTATGGAGCTTTCCCTAACTTTTCCATCATTCTCAAATTATATTTATAGTGTTTCTTTGAGTTTAGGTGGAGCACTCAAGCTCCACTCTACTGACACATACCTATGTTACAGACTGGTGCAAAATTCTCTCACTCCATTTTTAAAGATACACTCAAAAAACTCTGGAGCACATGCCTGGTGAGGGCTGTCTGTACCTTGTAGTTAGGTAACTTTAGGATGGAGGTGGGGGGTTAGCATTACAATTAGGCTATAATGAATCTAGTTAATCTGAGGAGAGTGCTTTCAGCACAGTTGGCTCAGCAGCAGGACAGATTCCCCTCTCTCCCCTGGCTGACAGGTCTTATGCAGTTTCTCAGCTGTAAAGTATCATGGAGTTCTAGGGGTCTCTCAATTCTTCAAGGAGGAATCAAGGTGCAGGGATTGAATTAAAGCATTTGGATGGATTGAAGTATATTAAGACACTCACACATAAAGTAGACATTTAAGTAGAAGTAAGTCAGTAATTTTAGGATGAGTTCTAATGCTTTTAATAAGTGAAATGTTTCAAATACCAAGTAGCAGTGTGTTCTAGTGAAGGTTGAAACATACTGATATCTTCAGTGGAGGCTCCAGGGCCACAGCTGTAGACAATGCTTAAACATAATAGAGCGATAATAAGAATATTGCTTACATTTCTTAGATAGAACAAGATAGAGTGTATGTGTAGTTCTATACATAACCTGGAGTGCTACGAAACCAGAATTCTAATAGGTTAAGGAGTGGTGGTCCGAGTTTGCATCTTAGCTTGTTGGAAAAATCCTATATAAGACTATGTATTAGGGAGAGTTGTTTAGCCATTGTGGCTTTTAGCCATTTGCTTTTAGCCATTCAGCTTTTAGCCATTTGCTCTTTGCCAGGTTTTTGTTTTGCTATTGCATTTGCTATTGCTTTTTGCCATTGCCTTTTGCGACTGATGTGCTTTGTAATAAGATGTGCTTTGTAATAAATAACCTTTTTAACTATTAGCTGCTTTTGCTTTTTTGAGATAACCTGACAAAGTAGGAGCCTATGGAGCTCCAGAGTTGGTGCCTTAGAGCACCAAAGAATCTCCACAGAGTTCCCCTCCCTTCAAGGATTTCCACAGAGCCTGGCCATGGTGTCTCCATTCTGCTCCACCCTCCCTTTCATCCCCCTTAGCAGGTGCCGTGGCTGCAGACTGTGGGTGTGAGGAATCACAATGGAATAGGTTTCAAGGATGCAAACCACATTCTATCCAGTGAGTAGAAACTGCATTTTACCCTATAATTTCCATACCATTATAACCTCTGTTAGGATGTGAATAAAACTTCTGAGTTTCCACTAATTTTATTCCAGCCATCTTTCCACACAGGCATAGACCATAATAATCAGGGAAGCCTTCTCACTTGAGACAAAATTAGAGCATTGTTCTGAGGCATAGAGTGCTCATGTCTATATTTCTGCTCTCATTCCTTCAGCACAAGACAAGGCTGCCCTACCTTGAGTGAGTAAAATGGACCAGATTCCAAAGAAGTGTAATGTCTTCTGTGAATTATTGCCACGCTGCCCAGCAAGAGCTATTCCATTTTGCACTCAAAATTAAATAGTCTTTAGGTTGGTGGAAAAGATTGATTACAAAGGCTTATTTTTATTATATCATGTGGGATATGAGAAAATGAGGTGTCTGTCCATGCTGCTTGGTTATTTATAAAACATATACAACCTCCTATAGAGGAAGATACAGAGAAGCATTCACAAATATTCCGTAATTACTGGGAAGGCCCAATGCTCTGATAAACTCTCTTTCTTTAAACCAAGCTCAGGAAATTAGTCTAGGTCCTTAAAATCTTTCAAGCAGCTACCTTCTGCTTGGATGAGTATGCATTAATACATTTCAGTTAATGTGCTTCAAGCTTTCAGATTGGCTGAGTTTGTTAATCTGAAGGTCCAGAAACAGACCCATTTTTGAGACACTTTAGACTCATCTCATCTCTGCATTATTAAAGGTGTATGATCATCAAATTTCCTTGGTGTTTTTTTTTTGTTTGTTTGTTTTTTTTTGGTTTTTTTTGCAGATTAAATGTCTATTGTGTCTGACTTCCAAGAACTCCATCTCTTTCCTAGTCACTTTGGTGGAGGTATAGTTCTGTTTTCAAACAATAGCTGCTAGCTATTCATATAGCTTCTAGGATGCCTGGAGAAATTTTTAAAAAAGCAACTCAAAAAAAACCAAAAAATCCAACAAAGAAACAAAACAATCAAAAACTAAACAACAACAAAAAATGTACAGAAAAAAAACTTTTGGTAAAGTAGCCTTCCTTCCTTCCTTCCTTCCTTCCTTCCTTCCTTCCTTCCTTCCTTCCTTCCTTCCTTCCTTCCTTCCTTCCTTCCTTCCTTCCTTCCTTCCTTCCTTCCGAGGAAAGCTATTGTTAGGGTGAAGGATGACAGAATCTTTCAGCCCAAGGAGATCTGCCATTTCTATAGCAGCAGATATGGCATGAAATCATGGATGAAACCATCTTAAAATTTTATCAGTCCTGCCTTGCACTCATACATCTAATATTAAGGTTTCTCAGGTAAACTAGTGGATTTTAGAGCATTAGAAATAAAACAAGTGCAAACATATGGTGGTCTCATACAGCTAGAAGGTAATTTTGTAGTTTCTTCCATAAAGGTACTCACATGGATATAGACCAGGCACCTAATGATGGAGAAGTAGCAAGCCTGCTGCAAGTGGTTTAGTATCACTCAATGATATAGAACTCCCAGGATCTGGGCATCCTGTTTAAATCTCCTCTGTCCCTCCACAAAATTTTCTTGTCCAGGCTTTGTCTCACGCCTTTTACCTTTACCTTTGCCCCATCCTCTTCCCTTATGTAACAGTCACATTAGATCTTTCTTTGCTGTAAACTTCACAGTATGGAAAATTTCAGGCAAAACACTTAATGTAACACAATCTCTACACAACTTAACATGTAACATTGACAGTGCTTCAAATCTCACATCTAAAATATACACTTTCAAAGATTTGAATACTTTTCAAAAAATTGCAGAAAGGCTAGAATGATTTCATTCTGCATCTCATTTATTAGGAAAGATTTTCCTGTCTTTTTTCCATAGCTGATCAGTCAGGTACAGAGCTTCTGAGGAGTGCTGGCAGGTCTAAATATGGCCTGCTAATGCTATATCATCACTGATGTCTTCTGCTACTTTGGGCTGTCATGCAAACATTCACCTGAGTTTTCAGGTGCCCACTGCTCAGTATGTATGCCCTGATTTACAAAACTGTCAATCTCCCACAGTTCATTCTGTGGCAGCAGTAGCAGTGCAGTATGAATCATTTCACAATCATCAGATGAAAAGCTCTTGGGAGCCTACTTCTCATTTGCACTAAGAGCCTTTACATTGCTGTAGAAATATGAGGGAGATTTAATGTGGGTGTAAATGACATTTTTGCTTAACTGCAAATCTCTTTTTCATTATCACTGTCTTGGATAAATGAAAAATGTTTGTACATGTAGAATAAAACCTCTTTTTATTAGTGCACAGTGTCCTTTGTATAATTGCCTGAAAAACCTTCCTCAGTTCATTTCTTGTTCATGGAGAAAGCCTGTGATAATCATGGATCGTAGGCACTATGACATCTTCAACAGAATTATTAAAACAACCACATTCCTCACAATGATTTTTCTTCTTCCCACTCTCATCATGAAGCATATCAAGTAGGAGGTATTTCCACTTAGTTCATACAACTGAAAACCTAGGTGACTGGATCAGCCTTTTTCCTCCAATCCACAGAAAGGAGAGGGGTAATTCCAAAAGGAGATTCATCGATTGTATTAAGATAGTTGGGATAAATTGCTTCCTAGAAATTTCTAGCCTAGACAACTAGGTAAAACTGCTGCTTACATTTAGCAGCAAGGTTTATTGATCTGCAATTCACATAAGGTGGACAAATGGTATTTTTGGAGATAGACAGTGACAATGTTCTTTTCTGAATTTTTACAGATTTAATGAACTAGTTTCAAGAAAAAAAGAATTACACTTTTTCTAATTTTTGAGAAATACTGTTCTTTGCTTTCCAAGAAAATTTAACCATTTCCCTATGCAGCCAAGTTTCTGTGTCAAAATTGTTGGCAGTAAACAGATGTACCTGTGAGTGAAACTAGTTGTAGTCTTTACCAAGGAAACTTCAGTTAGAACACTGTGAGACCAAAAGTTAACAAATCCTTTAATTAGAAGGAAAGAAATCACAATAATAAAAAAAAATTACCTTCTTCCTCATTCCATGAAATAGAAAAGGTGGAAAGATTAAAACGGACAAGCATAAATCTTTTAAATACCACAAAGAATTCTATCAGAGAATTTCCTTACATAGATTATACAGTGACAGTTATAAACGGAAGTTGAAGAACAACAGATCAGAAAATAACATTTTTCATGCAAAAAATGTATGCAGGAAGATTGCTGCTGCAAAAATACTGACTTGACTAAAGAAGCAAATTCCACTCTAAATCAGGAATAGTGGTATAATTTTGATATGCTACCTACTCAGACACCAGGCTGAGCATCTAAATGAAAATGAGTTTCTCAAAAAAGTTTGCTCTCTGGCAAACAAACCTAGGAATTTCATCATTTTCAATGACTCTAGAACATTTTTGAAAATAATGCTGTTTTCAAGTTCATAAACTTTTCAGAAGCCTTACAGATTCTTTTTCTGAATCTAAACTCTCAGAAAATTATTTTACACTCTGTTGGTTACAAACAGTTCAACAGACAAAAATAGAAAAAAAATTATAGATACATCAAAAAGAACATTTATAAAATGGCAGTTGCTCGAGACTGCTTTGCCCATGTTATTCATTACAAGTATGGCTGCATGGCATTTTCTTATTTCATATTTAACAGTTTGACAAAAGCAATCATAGGAACTCAGAAACATAATGCATTAGAGCTGGGTATGCTATGAAGTTGGAATTTCCTGTAATAAGACTTTCTGAGATTCTACCAGGACTTGAGAAAGTCTGCTTTATAATCATTTCTATCATTTCCTGTAAAACAAGACCTAAGGACAGATTACATTTCTCACTGAGTCAGCAAACTGTTTGGTACTCTATCGACAGACAATAGTCTAACTCAAGGCAGTTTCAAACTAGTGGCTCATGTTCTATAGATGTCATTTTGCAGCCCTCTGTACCTTAAGCCTGTCACTTTACTGATTTCATACTTTTAAAATAAAGCACTATTAAGGAACAGAATGAGCAATCAGTAACTAACACTTACATAATTTAAGAGAGGGATAAACCTGCCCATTGCAGTTTATATACATTCTCTGTTCAGAGCAGTAGATATATACCTTCTTACAGGGGAAAAAATTTTAAGTGCAGTTCTATACACTCTGTCCTGTACAATATGCACCTGAAATAGAAGTGCTTAATAGTTTATGTTAAAATTCACAAAGCAATTTATTTTGCATATGAAATGCTATATGCAATCATCCAAAGACTGTGCTTCTAATTAATTCCTTTTTTAATCATGATCTTAGCAAAATCAGGTAAAGAGTAAAGGATGGAGAAGGGAATATTCACATTGTTAATTTGAGACAATTAGAAGCATGGGAATGACCAACCTGTATTCTGTAAACAGTCAGTGGGGAGTGATAAGAGGCCTGATGTTAGGTAGTGTTGGACAGTTAGGCTGTTCATGCTCTATGGACTCTAAACGTCCTTTGCAATTCTGCAAGGAGCAGTTGTTTCCAAGTTTGTGAAATATTAAATGAAAGAGCTTATTCAGCCTCACTTTGTATATGCACCTTGGTGGGACATCAAGGATATGTTTCAACTGTAAAGTATTTCCACAGGAACTAGAAATAAAAGAGCAATTTAGTAATTTCTTTAAGACTCTCTAGATCTTTTGGTATGAGGTAGACAGCATATTGGTTGAGTGAACTTTAATTTGTATCCTCTTACCACCCTGAATGCTTGATTCACATTGTCATATAAAATGCTTGTCATTCTGCAAGAAACATGATTTCTTGTTTGTTCCATGTTTTGGTGGGGGGGGGGGTTCCCACACAATCAGCAACTGGGAAATTATCATCAGTCTTAAGATGAATTCTTAATGATTGCTGGCTAAGAAAATAAAACTTATTTCATGTTCTCTTTTTCATCTCTCTCTCTTTTGGGGAGGGGATGGTTGAATCCTCATACTCATAACATCAGATATGCATGCCATAATAGGGTGATCAGATACTGTGTAGATGATTCTTACCCTCTGATTATTGCTAGCAGCATCATCTAGTGGGGAATGACTGCATGCTTTTCAGAAATGGTGTGGAGTGGAATAAGAGCTTTGCAAGCAAAATAAACACTTGAAGAAACAAGAGCATGTGGAAGAAAGATCTGGCTGCACATTGAGCAATGAAGAGGAAACTTGAATAAAAGGAATAATAAAAGACTGAATGAAAATAAAGAAGAGTCAGGCAAGAGAATTAAGACAAACAGTGAAATTAAAGAAATTAACTATGGAAAATTCTAAGAAGATAGTGAGATTTATTTCTTGCCATGTTTCCACTTCCGGATTCATTTTTTTTGGAATTATCAAGAGACATAAAGTACCTGCTTAGTGATAAATATCTATGGTTCTCTGTTCATTGAAGATGAGCTAGAGTCAAGATAATGCATCGAAACAAAAGCCTGGATAACAAAAATGTTCAGTGTAACTCATCTGACCTACCTGAATAGATCAGTATATTGGATATAGTCATTTCACAACCCAGTGCAATTTTCAAATTTGCTTTAGGCTTTAAAACCTCACAAAGCTTTCATTATACCTTTAAGTCCCAAAGTATTACAGAAAAAAATAAACACTACTTCTGCCTTTGACAGCTATATGCTACCAAAATTATTCTTCTTTTGATGTAACTACTGCTTAGTCAGTTCTATATTTCAAACAAAATTTGAGATTTACAATGCTTCTCACAGACATCAAGTCACTCTATAACCTCTTGAGAGTAACCTGTTCTGTTTACCAGTCTTTGACACTGTGACTTAACAAATAAGGCACTTCAGTTCTGTCATGTTATTCTGTTTTTGAAAGCATAGAGAATTGTCTTAATTTTAAATTCCTTAAGTCAGAACTTTAGCTGATAGAAATCAGGAGGGGACTCCACTGAACAGTCCCTGATTTCTGCTACCTCAGGACTCCAAGCAGATTAGGGTCTTTCAGATGTTTCAATCCACTCAGTGGCATTCTTTTAACAAAACCTGTATTTTCACTTGTCCATAAAGTTCAGTGGATTGCAAAAAATAATTTTTTTAGGAGTTATTACAGTGTGTAGAAATGTCATTTATAATAAACCACTATATCAAATATATCTATATTCAAATATAAAGATATACTAGACAAGCACACAGACACATGCAAATACACAGACATATAAAAATCGTAAACATTTCCTCTTAAAATAACACATATATATACAGGCTACCATTTAATCTCTTTTGGATTAATTATTGTTTGGAAAGCTGATCTATTGCATAAAATTGCTCTTATTTCTGATTACAAGGCATGTTAAATGGCTTCTAGATGAGTGAAAGAGAGGCATATGTCATAAAGAAAATCTTGGGAGTCATTTTTCTTGCTTGGATGTGGTTGCCAGGTTCAAACTAGGTGAAGTGTGTTTTAAATAGTTTGCCTTAAGCACTAGCATATGAGCTGGCATGAAAGATTACCGTCCAAAAGGCAAATTCATTTATTACTAGCCCTGGTAGTATTTGTCACTTTATTCACTTGGGTAGCAAATATGTCACCCAGACTTTCATGGGGAATTAAATCATTGTGCAACCTGACAATAACAAGAATATTTTTAGCAACCATGACAGGTATCTGGTACTTCTGTGTCTACACATTCTTAGTCACAATTCCCTTAACAGGTATTTTGAAAATAATTCCTTGGTAACACCTCTATCAGACCTTCTTGCTGCTTGATGGACAAACTGTTCTAGACAGTGAGAGTTGCACACATCTCTAATGCCTCTGTAATGCCACTATAGCATGACAGCAAATTGCTACAACAAATTGTTATAACTTGCCATAAAGTAGAGCAGTCTGCAGTAATCTACTCATACAGTGGAAAACTGTAGTGTACTGTGCTGTGTGGTTCATTCCATACCTGAAAGAAAATGTTGAAAATTCCTGATCAAAACTAATTGATGAAGGAGGATTTTCTGTCATCATGATGATGAAGGACATACAGATTCAATAACTGCCTAAATTTTGGATTTAAGTGATACAAGTGAAGGGAAAATCTGCAACTGATATTCACTTCAGTATGTCTTTTTCTCAGAGTACTATTTTGAATTTCTGAGGGTCAGCAGTGTAAATCAATGAAATTTCAGTTTTTATGAGTCAAAACTGAAAAAAAAAAAAAAAAGGCAACTTTCAATATTTTTAAAACAAATAAAGCCAGAAACATTAGTTTAAAAATGAAAACCTTTTCATGTAACAAAAATACTTGAAAAGTAATTTACACTTCACAATATTTTCAAATTTTCTTTCATAAAGAAAATTTCTGCTATATTGACCATTAACTTCAGGCAACATGAGGTGAAATTTTATCATTTCCTTCTCTTATGCACCTGCTAGAGCATCCTCAAATTTTGGCTGGGGCTCTAGAGAGGTATACCCATACCGAACCTTGTGTTTTGGGCTATATATGCCACAGAGATGGTGTGTACAGCAGCTTTCACCTATTCCTATTGCAATGTCACTTGACAAGAGCTGAGCAGGCAGACCAGACAAAAACACATCTTAGAATAGCTTTCCACGTGTCTTAAACTGATGGTAAAAAACAGGAGTTCAAGCTGCCTACAAAGCAAGCATGTAGGTCTTTTGGGAACTAAGGGTTTCAGGACACTCTTGGGATCTGAGAATCCCAGTAAGCAGAGGAGCTTGAAGGAATCCCAAGCAAATGCATGAGTATTAATGAAGACCCAAAATACAAAACAGAAAGGCACATGCCAATCATAGACTGCAGAGAGAGCTGACAAAGGAAGGGGGCAAAGATCTTAGGAACCTCCCGGCAGGGACTTATTAAGTAAATACTTTGGTGTCCTCAAGGCAAAAAGAACTGAGCTAAAGTTAAAGGTCAGTAATTTTAGTGATATCCTAAGGCTAGAAGTGTCAATGTCACCTAATGATCCAGAAATATTGACATGGATACGTGAGTGATACCTTTCACAGAGGATCAGAGCAATTAGTACAGTGCCTACATCAAAATCAGAACACTGGAAAATCAAAGTTGCTTCTGGACTTCAGGCAATTTTAAAAGTGCATTACAGATCTCTTCTCAGTGACCTTCAATCAGAAGGGTTACTACACCCTTTGAGGTCTAAGACCCTGGGTGTCAATTGATGCACATAGATTTGCAACCCTCACAAAGCTAAGCTTTTTTGGGAAGAAAATACAGTGCTTCTTTTGCCTTCTATCCACAAGTTCTGCAGCACTTCGAATAAACTGCTGAAATATGAAATACCAAAACACTCATACAAGATAGAGATACACTATCTCTTGTCTGTCATCCCAGAATTTCTGCTTCAAGAGTGTGGGAAAGGCAGTCTGTAAGGGGATTGTTGACGATTTCCTCAAGCCAGCTGGCCTTGCTGAAGCAGTACAGGGTTCAGGGCAGACTAACATGTAATATTTAGCCCAGCTTTGCAGAAGGATTTTGAAGCCCACAGTAAATTCCAGGCTGCTGCCAACACACTGCTGCCAGTAAAATGAGAAAGTTACAGTAACATGATCTCTAGTCACACCTTGATCTATGCTGCAGGTGCACCACAGGGCTCCCAGACTCAAAACCTGGTGTCAGAAATGTCAATAGGCTTTTTTACTTCAGAGGTCATTTTGATGGCTTAAGATTTCACCATCAGAATCCAAATCCAACTGACTTCAAGGAGTCTAAAGTTTCTACAGGAGGTTCTTAACTTTTGATGTGTATAAGTTCATCTGCAGAACCTCAGCCAGCCACTTCAATCAATAAGGTGTGTCTAAGTGTGCAAAAGGAATTGGCTTCTTCCTATGCCTGTTTAATGCAAAAAAAAAAAAAAAAAAAAAAAAAAAAAAAAAAAAGAAGGTCCTAGGGTTATCAGTTTAGGTTTATAAAACCATTTAAACGGTCAAGTTGAGTGAAATTAATTCCGACAGGTACAGGTGCTTACAGAGGATTTAAGGCATATATGTCTGCAACAAGTGGATTGCTCAAAACCAGTATATCACACATCTCAGGCATTAACATTTTTGGGATAAGAATGAGAGACACCTGAAGAAATAGCCATGTCTCAGGGAAGGCAGTCTATTCAGCCTGCACTGATGAAAGAGAAAAAGGTCTGATGGTCCCATGGTACCTGGAGCTCCTCATTAACCCCAGCAGGCTTCACAAGTTGTGCTGGCCAGGGCAATCATCCCCAGAAATCACCTTTTCAATGCACAGAAATTTGTGAAAAAGAGGCATGTAGGCACTTATCTCTTCCTGCATCTTATAGACCACGGTTTGAATGGGAACCTACACATCAGCAAACTAAGTTTTTCAGTTCATAAAGTTTCCTTTGCATATTTAGCTTTTGACACTTAAATCACTTTTGAACGTGGTTACAAACTAATGAGTAACACTGATCCTTTAGAAATCCAGATGTTTTTAAGGACTGTACTCAGAGTGAAAAGGAAGTACGGTAGACTAGATGTGTGAGGCATTCAGTATCTTCTGTATTCATAAGTACTACAAGCTGTATAATATCCATAAAAACTGATGAGGCATGTATACATGAGAAATACCTATGCTTGCAAGATGAAGGTGACATTTTCTAAACTAAACTACTGTAATAAATTAGTGTTCCCAGAATTCATAAAATTACTTCCAAACAGAGAATGGACATCTCCTGTCAAGACATTGGCCTTATTCAAGGAAACAGTAGGTATATGCACTGTGCTTCTGACTACACTGTGGTAAGCAGGCATAATACCATCAGAAAATTAGATCTTGACATTCCCCTTCAAAACAGACCCGATTATTTTCTCTGATGGATTTGTAGCTAAGTGCTCAGTACACTGCTGAATTGTGTCCAGCCTGGGATTTAATTTTGAGTAGATTATGAATAACTGTTATTAACTGCCCCTTGTCCTATATAATATCACACTTGGGGTTTTTGAACACAGGAATTTTTTCAGGTATGAAAAAACTGACAAAGTCTGCCCAGAAATCAAGCCATTTTTTATTGTATGCCAGTGTTTCTGCTTTTTTGCCTCATTTCCATTTGGGAGAGGTCAGAGGTCCCAGTGTAAAGATGTTTTTCTATCTGCAACTGCTCTTTATCTATAGGAACAGGCTCAATGTAATTTGTTGTTAGTTCTGCTTTGTAACTCCATAAATGTTAAAATCTGACTCTATTTTGCACTGAGAACACAGACAGTAAACTGACACACAAACACACAGATTTAAATGAATATTTTGCAATGCTTATTTGCCTTTTCAAGCTCTAAAGATATATTACCTGTTGGAAAATATTAGCAAACTAACAGCACTGGACAGAGCACAGATCTTTTAGAAACAAAACTATATAAGCAGCAACCACAAAATGGAATTAAAAAGCAAATAATTTTTTTTAACAGATTAAGAATATCTAGAATATTTCTTAGAAAACCCCACCAATTGCAGAGCAATATTTATACAAAACAACTTCTTATTAGAGCAATAAAGGTTAGGATATCATTATCAGAAGACATTCTGCTAAAGTACTAAATAATATATGCATCATTTTCTGAAATTTTGGTTCAGTTACTGCATGGTGGTATTTACACATTCTTAAAGTATCCATACAAATATGCACTGTACCTCTGAATAAAAAAAAAAAATTGTGCATGGGTGTTGCTACTCTGAAAATCATGAGCACAAAGCAAAATATATATTCATGTTCAGACCTACTCTTTACTTTAGTAATTCTGGTTCTTTTTATGTGGACCAAGTTTTCATTTCCACAAATTGCACTTCAATATACCACTTAATGAAAAGGGTTTAACATGGTAATTGGACAATACAGGAGACAAAGTAATCCGTCCAATAAAGAAGATATGGATATGGCTAGCAAATATTTTTATATCTTTATTTCAGTATCCATGTTGTTTTCATAGAAGATCTGATATATTTGCCCTAAAATTTAATTATGCTTTCACAATTTTGAATACCATGCCTACCTGTCCAACTTCTAGCTCCTTCTGGAATTGCTAAAAATGTTCCAGGTTATTCTTGCATTTTGCAAGGACCTCTTTTTTACTTTGTGATTTAGTAGGGAACAGAAATGTGACAGAGTGGGGAAAAAAACAAACAAAAAAAATCAAACAACAAAAAGCCTCCCATTTTCTAACAGCATAATTCAGGGTTTCATGGAGAAAGTATTGCCAAAAGGCTATGGCACCCTTTTCCACTATTACAGAGATGTAATACAAAACCTTAAGAACACTGTGTTCATGCAAAGATCAGAAAAAGCAATTGGAAAAGGAAACAGTGACAAAACCAGCAGCAGCATCCAAATAAACCAGAAATGCCAGCTGAATAAGGTAGACTCATGTGAAATTACTTCACTTTGCAAGTGTTAAAAGACAGTATACATTTTTTTCCCTAAGTGGTTCAAGAAAGGCAGCATACCTTTTTATTCTCTTACCCACTATCCCTTGAAATCAGAAGAGTCCTGACCTAAAACACAGATTTAAATATTTTCAGACCAAATCACCATTCCAACCAGGCTTGTTTCACGACTCCTTAACTTCTAGGATATTTCTGGAGTGACTTGGAACATCCTTTCATGTATCAATCTCCTTAAAGTAGTCCTTAGGGCTTAAAAGTGCCACCAAGGGCCAACACCAATGTGTTCAAGCAAGACTTAGTTAAAAAGAGTTTATTCAGAAAGTAAGAGAAAGCAGCAATTGAAATGAAATGTACCGAACAGCTGGCAGACTGCCAAATGTCAGTGTGGGACTAAGTCTTCCCCTCCTTCCCAACTAAGGACAGAAAATGTAGTTAAGCAGGCCATTGTGATTTGGTTGAAAAAGACACTAAAAAGTATTAAAGCTCTATTTTTCCCATTGGCAATACATTTGTCCCAAAGTAGGGTCAGAGGGTTAAAGTCCACCTCACAAATTAAAAGGAGGAAAGGAGTTGTTTTGTTGTAAGTTAGAACAGTTTAGCCTGACCCTAGGTGTGAGACAGAAGGCAATTTTCACCTCTCAAAGAAGGTCAATTGCATTTGCCAAGGCACAGCAGATCATGAATAGGACTTTAATTGTCATGCAGTATGACCTTCCCCCAGAACAGGAGAGAACAGGAGAGAACCATGCTGTTTGAGGATATCTGCAAAGACCAAAGACAAAAAATGTCAGCTTTCAAGCACATGTTTGGCTGATAAAAGAACATTTTCAAGATTCATATTCTTCTAAATGATGTAGCATAGGTTCTAGAAACTAGACTGAAAAAACCCAGGCTTGTGCAGTTTAGGGACTGCAAAAGATTCCTACTACTCTAGTAGTCCAAACCAGTAACTCCCAGGGTTTCTTTAGTTCAAGGGATTAATTTTTTCTCATCATTCAGGTAGGAAAAAAGGGGGGATAAAGTGAGGAAAAAGCAGCTAGAAGAAACACCTCTGACTGAAGAAACATAGGGCTGATGTATCAGGTTCATATTACCCTTCATAATGTTGGGAAGATGAATTTGTCAGGAAGAAAAAGAGAAGTTTGCACAGAAGCCACTGAATAGTTCAGAGGCTCTAGCTGTTGTTAGCTGTGCATGGATCCCCAGCGGGGCTGTTGCAACTGACTCAAAGAAAATAAGTTGATTGTTGGTAGACTAGTCTTCATCAAGGCTGAAAATATGGAAGGTGAGGAAATAACTTAAAAGGATTCCCTTTTTTTTCCTATAAATATTGACATTTTCTAGATGAAGAATGACCATTGAAGATGGAAAATTGCGCTGTGTTTTAAACACTACATCTGAATTTCTTGCACCCAATTTTATCTTTGTATTTCTAGACTCCACAACTAAGTGAAATGTATCCTTTTCCTGGGGAAAGACACTTAATAAAATAAAGAAAAAGTTCAGAACACTTTCCCCTATTCTCCAATAAAGCCATCTTGCTAGAGAAAGGCATGTATTCCCCACTGCATGCATGGAAGCAGACTCAATCCATTGAGCTCTTTAGCTCTTTAGTGTTATTTGTAGTACTAAGTCCTCACAGGATATTGAATTATTCAGTAAATGGGGCCACCAGTTTAGTATCAATCAGATTTAAAGTAAGCTTGGGTTACTACAGGTTTTTGGTTGTTTTTTTTTTTTCCTTGAAGTGTTAGAAACTGTTGGTTTGTGATATTAATCCAGTCTCTGTTCAGCCCAGGTCCCCAGTCTGAAGTTTGGTTCAAGATGGGGATACTTCAGCTGAGAAACATCAAAGCTGTGACCTCAAAACTCTGACAGCCTGAGAATCAGTGGTAATTCTCTGGTCAATAGCTGGGATCTGAAGGTCACCCAAAGAGAAAGGCAACCAAGTCTCCAAGGCTGCAGAGCAGCACTGTGGAAAGGGACCTGGGGAGTCCTGGTCGATGGCAAGTTGGACATGAGCCAGCAGTGCCCTGGCAGCCAGGAGGGCCAGCCCTGTCCTTGGGGACATCAGGCACAGCATCACAGCAGGGCAAGGGAGGGATTGTCCTGCTCTGCTCTGAGCTGGGGCAGCCTCACCTCCAGTGCTGGGGGCAGCTCTAGGTGCTGCAGTGTAATACAGACATTAAACTATCAGAGAGTGCCCAAAGGAGGGCAGTAAAGATGGTGAAGGGTGTGGAGAGGAAGCTTTACAAGGAAAGGCTGAGGTCACTTAGTCTCACTCAGCCTGGAGGAGACTGAGGAGAGACCTCATTGTGGTCTTCAACCTCCTCATGAGGAGAAACAGAGGGCCAAGTACAGATCTCTTGGCTCTTGTGACCAGTGATGGGACTCAAGGAAACAGCATGAAGTTGAGTCGGGGGGGGTTTATACTGGATATTAGAAAAGGATTTTCACACAGAGTGTTGTTGGACATTAGAACAGTCCTCAGGGAAGTGGTCACAGTATCAGCCTGACAGAGTTAAAAAACCATTTGGACAAGTCTTTCAGAAGCATGGTGTGACTCTTGGGAAGTCCTGTGGGTGACCAGGAGTTGGACTTGACTATTCTGATGTGTCAACAGAATCATCATAGTCATCAGGGTCATGAGTGCCTTCCAACTCAGCATATTCTACGATTTTAAGTCCTAACAAAAATTGAAACCACTTTGGTAGAGAATACAGAAAAGGTTTAAGATATAAGTGAGTACACAAAGAAGTCACAAGAGAGGGGGAAAAAAAGTAGTTCGCCAGATCAAGTAGATACAAAGAATTAAACAAGGAAAAATGAGAAGAATAAAACCACCTATGACTGTGGGAAGCCTTCTGTTGACACTGCTGACACTGAGTAGGAATGGTGAACAGGATGGTGAGTGATGAAAGATAGGCAGAGAAAAGATGAGAACACAAAAGGAAGGTTTCCTGACCTAAAGTTTGAGAAAATTTTTAGACCTAGAAATGGAAACAAAGTAGGAGCACTGCTCAAAAGCAGGGAGTCTGAAATAAAAAGTCTAACATGGGTACTCATAATTAATGAACTGCTCTTGCTTGTTAGCATCATGAACATGTGCCGTGGGGAAAATTTTTAACAGAACCTGCTAACATTAAACTTTATCCATATACCACAGTTTTTTCTGCACAGCTAGGCAGTTACACTGTTTTCCTTTTCTCACCCCCTCCCCCCCGCTTTTTTTTCTTTTCTGTGCTGCCTTCCAGCTGACTTTTTCTCACAAGCATCACACAGCCCATTTATGCAATGAGGCTTATGGATATCATGGCTTGATATTCACTCTATAAAAAAACAAAGGCATCAGAATTACCATATACAATGCAGGGCAGCATCTTCAGCTTCAGTTTACTCATCTTGACTGCTGTCTTTCTCTTGCATCTCGGTCACCTGCTATGTAAGTCATGCAGTCAGTTCTTTAAAACAAATACTTCACCTACAGAGGTAAAAGAGTGGAAAAGTCCTACATGGAAAAAGGTGCATCAACCCAAGAGCCATTATAGCCAAACAGGTAACTCAGTGCAGTAGAAGTAACTTAAGCCAGTAAGTGTCCTTCAACCTTTAGTTTTTAGTGCAAGAGACTACCCAATGAAAGTCTAACGCTGCTGTGGTGGAAAGTTGACTGGTATAACTGCTGTCCTTGGACAGAAAGACACATGGTCAACACAGAACTTACAGATCTTAGCTGTCAAACTTTTACTGGGTCTGTCAGGCAACAAAAAGATTCCTAAGGAAGAGCTTCACTCTTGCTGATTTAAGACCTCAGACTTGTTCTAATGTAGTGGTAATCTACAACACTAGTAGTGTGTAATGTATCTTTGTTAAGAAGACTATCTCTGTGAGTTTGTGGCAGTTGCAGTTTCCCTTTTGTCCTTATTAAGTTGTAATTTCTTCAAGCTTACCCAAATCTACAGCTGAGCTGGCACATATGATTTGCATGTACAGATAACATTTCTGCACCCAATAAAAGGATCTGTGGGTCAGTTATAACATTGTAACATTAGTATCAAATATATGCTGATTGATACAAGTTTCAGAATGATGATTCATTTTTCAGGTTTTAATATAGTCTTCTTTTTCCTTCTACCCCACAGCCTGAGAGATAGCCTCTAATACAGGAATGTACATTATGCAGCATGCAACACAGTTGTCACGATATTTATGCAAATAATAATGGTATGAGGTGACAGAAAGAAGCATGAGGAGACAAGAAGAGATAAGAAAAGGACAAAGACTCCCTGTGTTTCCCTTTGTGCTCATCCCATGTATTAGAATTTTTTTTGCTTTCTGCTTTTGAAATTTCTCTCAAGGTGAATATATATTACTGAACAAGAAAGTAATTATTACTAATAAATATTAATAAACAATACCAGGATAGAGATTATGAAAAATAATTATATTCTAGTTCTCTGAGAAGCACCTGCAGAAATTGAAAAAGTCCATCATTTGTTTCAATGTGAACAACTTGCCAACCAAAGTATCTGCAACAAAAACTTATCTTTTTTAGTGTACCATAAAGTTAGTGCAATGTTTCACTAGAGAGGCTAAAAAAATTAATCTATTTTTGATTTATTTAGTTAAGGCCATATTCAATGTACCTCTTCCTCTGGCAATAACCTCTATCTAATATGTATACCTTCTTTTTATCATCTTCTGTTGCTAGGATAAACACCAGCTTGTCCACTGACTAAAACTGACCATGTAAACTCTCACTCTCTGTATATCTCAATTAATTTTGTTGCTGGTAAAATTTACTTTAATCTTTACTTTTCCATAGCCAGCATTTCCTCATTTTTCTCCATGTATCTTGGTGACTCTTCCATGGCTTTTTCAGCAAACAAAAATTCATTGATTCCTTGAGGCGAGAATAAAACAGGTTTTGCACACATTAGGCGCAAACATGTACAACTCCTTTTTTAATACCCATTATCTCTTTTGGATGGCAGAAAAAACACATAGGCTATTATTTTTATTTCTGAGTATTTGGGAGGCACTCATGCATTACAGTGCAGAGATCTACTTAAGTACCTGGGCATAGAGATGATCCCATCAGCCTCTCCAACAATTCAAGCCTCTCCCCCGGTGACGAATAGTAACACCAGTTAAGAACAGTACATAAAAATGAGATTTATTCTTCCCTCTATGATCATGATTAAAGGAGAAGGGTATTTTTTTCTAAGACTATTAGTTGTATCCTTTTGCCTGCAAGTCACATCTCTGAAGCAATTACTTATTGACATATAAGTCTAAATCCTAGGTACACCTTCTACTCATACCCCCTGTGACCCTCCAGCAGCCTGCAGACTACTACTGTGTATTAAGGAACTCTGAGTCTGAACAGAGGAAATAAGTAAATTCTTCTCTCCTTTATCCCCTGTACAATGATATTTTCCTCTCTGTTGAAAGGTCTCTGCTACATCTCAAAACTGCATGCCTCATCCATCTCAAAAGGATTCATTTTTCTTTAAGATGGTTGATCAAATACCTAGGTGACTTTTTCTTAATTTTTGATTTTTTAAAAATAAAATGCTCAGGTACAGTTTTTTTTTTTTTCCTGGAAATGAAATCGCCTAGGATCACAAACTGTATTAGAAGAAAGAAAGGTAAAAACCAAAAATTTTCCAAAGATATAAGGTAGCATTTCATTTAAGTGAGAAAATATCCTGAAGGAACAGCTGGTGACCTTGTGACTAGATAAAATCTGAGGATCTTAAGAAAGAAAAAAAGCCCCAAAACACTGCAGAAAGTACTCATCTTCTTTACATCCTGTCTTGATCTTTTGTACAACAAACACTGAAAGTTTGGGACAAGATCCAAATGGTGGCATTCCCTGAGGGAGATGGGACAGCAACATTTCTAGCAAAAAAAAAAAAATTAAATTACTGACTTAAAAACTGCTAACTCTGACATGAAATAAAAAAATTTTTAAAAAATTAAAAAAAAAAAAAAAAAAAAAAGAAGAAAAAAAAAAAGGGTGTTCCTAATAGCATTTTAGACAAAATATTCAGAAGAGCAATGAATATGCACAACATTTTGAAGGAAATGGCTGAGCCAGCAAACACCAGCACATGCTGCTTCACAGTAAATGGGTTCCAGAGACTGCCGTGCTTTTTGCATTCATTCAGTGACAGATCAGTCTAGAGAATGGCAGCATCTGGATGAGGGCAGATGGTTAAACTGTCAAATAATGACATTTTACAAAATTCAGCAGTCTAAGCGCAATATGGTTCCAATCCCAAAGGCAGACAGGTAAACAATGGTGAAGAAGTTATAGCACTAGCACATAAGATTATTGATTATAATTATTCTAGGGGAAAGAATTCTTCTCAGAAGATTAGGCTGACAGGAAGATTGAGAGCTCTCTCAGAAATAATTAGGTGACATCCCCCTTGTTTTGTTCATCCATCTATTTTGCTACATTTTCACCTCAAATGAGCTTCTTGTGATGTGCTAAAATAACATAAACCTTTCAGGGTAAAGATGTTCAAATCCAGATTTTTCTGTGATTCATCTTTCACTGCTGAATTTTTTATTTTATTTCAGAAATTCACTGTTGTCAAAGTTAGCCATTAAGAGAAATCTTTGTCTTACAACCAGAATGCACTTGGATCCAAAAAATCTTGTCTTTATTGTTGAGAGAAGAAAAAACATTCACAAACAAACCAGAAAATAGTAGCTGATCCTTTGGAGAGAAACTGAGACATCTTTCCACTTTAGTTTTTCCACTTTCTTTATATAGAAGCAAAATTCAAAGTCTTGAATAGTCCCACCTAAATGTGTGTAAAATCAAACTTCTGTAAAGAACAAGGAAAAATGAGCCTCCTCTCTTTTTTATTTATTTATTTTTGTTTTGTAACTGCATGTGTTTTGAATGTTAAGTGACAAAATGGGCAAGTTAAGAGCAGATTCTTCCATTTTATGTTGGAATTTCTCTTCCTTTTCTAGAGAGGTCACAGCAAGGTACCTTAGCAAGGAAAAGTGAACCACAACCTGCAGTTCATATCATCATTCTTGAAGACCAAATGAAGACTTTAACTGAATTTTTTTACATCTGTCAACAAACTCTGACACCATTAGCTGCGCAGTTACATGAGTGACAGTGAAGCATTACAGAAGTGACTGAGGGGTTCTTCTTTCTCTGTGGTCCCTTCTCCTATGCTTAATGTGCATTGTTCCCCAGCCCTAAATGTACTGGGGTGTGTAGTTTTGGAGATTGCCAGTCTGTCACCTGCCTTGTTAAACATATGGTTACCATGCTTATAGAAGCCCTTCCCCTGAGGATGGGCAGAGACCTGCGAGGGGCAGATATGCAGGCAGGCAGACAGGCCTATCAAAAGAGAAAGGACTGGAGGGGACGAAAGAAAAGAGTGATTCAGCTGGAAATACTAATAATATTACAAATATAAAGTTTTCATCTGCTTTTCATTAAACTCCTATGCAAAAATTTCTGTGCTTTACAGTGCTTGAAAGATGTGAAAAAATTGCATGGATGGCGTGAATTAGCTGAAGTTCAATCTAAATAAAACTAAAGAAATACTGATTGGCAAGGGAAAGAATAAGGAGTAATGGTATCTGTATTTTAAAATTGTATCTTATTGCCGGTATGGTTCTTAATGTGCATTTTACACTAGATTCACTTCTTTCTGAGTTCATACTTGGCAACAGTAACTCAGAAGCTATTACTATTCCTCTCAGATACTTCTTTTACCATTTTTATTGACACAGGGAAAATACTGAGGATATCTTTAGGAAAGATCATTCTGCTTGGATATATCACGGCAATATCCATAGCTTTGCCATCTGCAGAGCAGAATTACATAACCTTGCTGTGTGTTGATCACTGCAGCTGAGTGATGTCAATGTCTGTATCAATGCATATGCTATTAATTATGTAATAGTTTAGAGACAGTGTGCTAGGTGTGAATTAAGTGTCATTAAACAGTGAGGAATGTTTTTTCCCTTCGTAGCTGTGTTTTCACTCTTGGCTCACGGACTACAACTTCCAACATTAGAGCCACAGTTTTCTCAAGAAAACCATGTTTCTTAGGAATTTTGCTTTTTCAGTAGAATTGTTCTTATCCAAAATGGGACTTGAAATTCCAGTTTGATAGCATGGATAACCATAAGGCAAATGCTTAGGTAATATAAATATACCTCAGTTGTATACAATGGAGCAAGTCCCAGACTGACTGGGCTTTTTCCATTGGGAAATGAGGTTTATTTTTCAAGTACACAAATTCAGATTTAGCTATCTATAAATGACAGGTTTGAGTTATCTGTTTATTCAAAAGAATTAGGGTAAAGTTCTATAGCATATATCCACATATTACTTTGCTTCTATTAATGAGTTATTTGGTGAGTATAGTATTTATGGCATGTATTACACAAGTTTTAACTATGAGGGTAGCAGAATCTGCCTTATACAGTATCATGGATTTTGAAAAGAATTGTACTGGCTACTTATGGAAAGCCATCAAATACGCTGTTAGACATGTCCATAGTGTGCTTGTTCTCATCAAGAATTTTAATACTGATTACAGAATCTTCCATCTCCTGCCGTGAGCACTAAAATTTCAAAGCAATCATCCCATGCCTAAATTCTGAAGTAACATCAATCATGCCTTATCTGGTCTGTGTATAATCAAACTCATAAGGTAATGTTACAGCTTGTTTCATATTTTACTGATTTTCTTAGTCTAAAATCTCTATATTTTGTTTCTTATTTCTAAATTAATTTACAACCTCCACTTAGGGAAGGTAAACAAGCAATTTCTTTCCTACAGACCAAAAGAAAACACTGACAAAGAAACCAAAGAGTGATTTAATACAATTCCTTGCCAAAAAAAGAGTAAACTATGGCTGAAGTACTCAACACTACCATGTGTCTAAATTTTTGTTAAAGCCTTGCATGACAGAAATTCCACAACCTGCTTTTATATGGTAATATATTTCTACAATCAACTACCTTTGCTTCTTTTACCGTGTCCTAAATGTCACTAGCTGCAATTTAAGCCCTCATGGACCTCTTACTTCAATTAGAAGTGGGATTCCACTATCTCTATAGAGAGACCTAAAACCAAACTTCAATGAATCAGCTTTAAAATCACTTGCAGATTACAAAGAAATTGAAAATAAAGCATATGCATACACTGGATATAGGTCCTGCATTTCATAGTTTCACACAGCAAACCAGAGACAAACACCATGGTAGGCAATAGCAGAGTAACTTATTTTCTATGTTACTTTTCCTTAAAATAGAAAGAGATTAAGCTGCTCGTGTATAAACATTTAAGTAAATAAACTTTCATCAGCTCAGCAATCAAACTGTGAAAATGGGAAGGTGGGATGAATCCAGAACTACATAGCCATAAGCTAATTCATATTCATAATCTAAAACTTTTCATATTTAAAAGGATTAATATCCCAGGGAAAAAAAATAAGTGAACTATATTCTCGAATAGGATACCAGTCACAGTAATTGGCTAATGGAAGCATGTATTTTGGGGAATTTCAGTGAAGCAGCTAAGTTAGATATACATGGTTCTGAATAATGATGAACCCATATTTAGGTATCCAAAAATGCAAAAACCTTATGAGATCTAGTTTCTGTCTACCAACCACACTACCCAAAGGAATCAAATGAAGTTGCAGTTGTACCTTCAAACTTAAAAATTCTTCTAGAAAATGAGAATTTGCTGTCACGCCACACTGTATCAGCTCTGTGTCTGAACTTCTGGCTTCTCCTTTCAAGTGTACTAGATTGTGAGGGAGATCTGATATATTAAGATGCTACTATATTAAAATGCTACTATTTAGGCTTCAAAACTTTATTTGAGGTGTCTAGTTCAAAGCAAGTTTCATTGCACACATTAACTGTTATAAAAAGTTAAGGACATATAAAAGAAGAGTAGGTCATTGTAGAAGTATACTACCTAAGGCAGTTTGTGAAATTTCTATCATGTAGGGCTTTAACAAAAGTTTGGATGAATGCTAGTGTTTATTACTTCAGCTATATCTGAAGCCATCTCTTTTTGGCAAGGAGATGCATCTTGATCTCGTGCACAGGCGTGGATCACCTCCCATCTGGATGGGTCTTTTCCCACAGTACATGTCACTAGGAGGTCAGCAGAGTACAGTAAAGTGAATTTTACTTGCCCCTAATCACTTAATGGACAGTTGCCAGGGGCATGAGGCTGGTTTGGAAGGAGCAGTGATCCACAAAATAGCTGTAATGAATGTATCAAGTGAAAAAGTCCATTAAAAATGTCAAGTAAAGAATAACTTTTTTATCACATGTGATAAAACAGGTAGAACTTTTTGTGGGTTGGGACTGATTAAAGCCACTGGGTTTGATGCTTAGAGTAATTGCATACTGCTTTCCAAAAAAAAAAAAAAGAAGAATTTTTAAAAGAAGATGAAAAACGCTGACAAAAAAAAAAAATGAGATGAACAAAGAAGACAATAGGATTTTAAACAGAACCTGTGACAAACAAAAGTCTAAATAAGGAAAATAGAAAAAAAAAAAAAAAAGGAGCATGAGATTATGAAAGTTAAATTTAAAAGCATCACACAACAGTCAAGGCAAAATAATGGGAAACTCCAGGCAGAGGCATAAAACTAATAATAAATATTTTCCTTAAACATGTTTAAAACAGAAAGCTTGTCAGCAAGATGACAGATGTGGTCAAGGTGCAAAGAGTCCCCAAGGAAGGCAAAGTTGTAGCAGAAATACTAAATCAATTCCTAGTACTTGTCTTCATATTGGAGGGTAATCTATTCTTGGAGAATACTATCTTGAGCTTAAATGTTAATAGGAGAACTTTTAGAAGAGAGTGGTAAAATAAACAGTAACAAATTTCTGAGATCCAGCACTATGAAGCCAAGTTCTAAAAGAATACCATATTGCTGAATTATAAACTCTGCTTGCAAGTTAAATTAAAACTGACTTGCTACCAAAGGAATAAAAAATGCCATAAGGATGAATGTGTGAATCTTCATACCAGTCTGAATTCTTTAGTTGGCAAATTTGTTGAAATTAATATGAAGAATAAAATGAGTAGACATATGGATAAATGTGATATAATTGTGAACTGGGAGCACAGCTCCTGCAGCAGTAAGCCATGCTTCACAAATTATTAATCACATTAAAAAGTATTTCCCAATATTTTAGGACAGCATTGCCAGAGATCTAACAGTAAGCCTCAGTAAAAGGCTGAGTTCAGCAACTTCAGACAGGAAGTTGCCTTCCAGAAGCACAAATTAGCCCAAGTGCAGAGCCATGCTGATGCATCCTATGAGACTAGTAATGGGGTGGGAAGGTATTCTGCAAAAGCTTGAGGTGCTCAGCATAGTAATTTATTGCCCACTGTAAACATGATATCTGTGAAATCAGGAGAGCAGTGAGTAAATACAGCAAAACAATGAATACCTCTTGTTCCAGGACATATGCACAGTCAAACTGGTGCCCATGCTTAGGAGAACTGAGCTGTGTAAAGTCCACACAAGCAATCTTAACCACTTAACCAATCACAGTGGCAGGATGTGGTCCCTCAGAGAAATTTTTCAAGAGATCCTTGCATGAAGCATAGTGTCATTACAGTAGAGTGTGTCATGGGTTACGTCAATCCTACCTGGCTGAGTTAATGTAAGAAACTCAGGAGATCAGAAGATTATCATGCTAGGAAGCCTTTGGAATAACAGCAGAGTGCAAAGGGGAGTCCAGTGGCTCAGCTGCCCATCAAATAATAAACTAGTTTGCTTTCCAACAATCAAATTGATTTCCTACTTCTGTCATGAACAAAGGCAGGGTTACTCAGCAGGGTGTGCAAAGACCCACCACAAACCCCAACACCTCCATCAGCTGTCTCATCAGATCTAGAGGAACTTTCTGAAACTTGCTTTATCAGGTCATTAAACAGCTCAGATTAAAAAGAAACATACCTGCTCCTTCAAAAAAAACCAAACCAAAACAAACCAAAACAAACAAAAAAAACCCCAACAACAAAAAAACAAACCTACTTGGCTTCCATTTTGTTTGTTTGCTGGCTTCTGCAGTGTTTGGTAAATCTCTGTGAATTAAATTGACAAAGCAGAGACAAATTGTGATGATACACCAGTGGTCAGCAAGCCATCCTTTAAAGAAAAACACTGCTGATAAGATAAACAACTTGTGATGTACTTAATTACAATATTTCATACTCATTTAGTCATCTCCACATCACAGCACTAACAAAGTGGATTTCAAACAGGAAGAAAGACTCCTTTCCACAAGCCCAGAGGGCTAATTATAAAATAGCAACCTACTTTTTTTTTTTGCTAGCATTTTTTTTCCAGTAGAATTTATTGAGCTCATTACCAAACTGCTTATGAAGTGATTTGAAATGAGGCAACATTAAAGCATTCTGAAAATCCCTTGTACTTAGTCATCTTGACACTTTGTTTGAACTTGAAGCATTAATATGAAATAACTGCAGCAGCCCCATATTCCTGATTCTATTGTTTGACAGTGCATTTAAAAGCTAAAAGATGATATGATCAAGGACTTTTAATCAGCATAGTAATTTGTAGGAGTGTCTCAAGTATTCATAACTTTGAAAAGACCAAAGGGACACAAATGTGAGAAACAAGACAGGTATGGTATATGTCAGACTAGAATAACAGCAATGTGAAACCAGGAGTAAAAGCACTGCTGGAACTGAGGGGGTTTTTATTGCTTTTTATAGGCAAGACTGAAAATTGAAAGATACACATCAAAGCCACTAAAGTATTCCACACATTGTACCTTATTAGCCTGATTTTACCTTCTGTAATCACATTATATAATATGCATCACCAGATTAACCTGCTTGGGGTCAGCAGAAGGGCCATCATAAATACATTTGAAGTGAAGCCTGTGAAGGTTTTCAAAGTAAAAAAAAAAATATAGAGAGGACTAGTAAAATCCATGGAAATCTATAGCATATTAAAGTGAAATCTGTGAATAGCTTTGCTTTTCATCATTCCCCACACACACCCCCATGCATTAGTGTTTGAACTAATAATTAGAGCCAATGGAAATGCTTCTGCTGAAAGAGTTTAAGATCATCTTTCCCTCTAACTGCTTTCTAATGTTCTGCCTACCTTATTACAAAGCCTTTAAAGGAAGGGAAATAATTTGTAAGAAAAAAGGGGCACAAATAGTACAACACTAAATGTATTCCATTGCAGTTTCTCCCACAAAAGGGGAAGAAACCCCTAATGTGGTTTGCAACAAAGGAGGAGCAGATTCCAGACAAATGTATTCAACAAGGGTACAAGAAGCTCTCTCCTCCCTCCAGTATTTCTGGGTGTCAGAGAGAGAGTGATTCAAACCCTTTGTGGGGTGCACTCTGACATGAGAACAAGAGGAACAGCGTGGAACCTGCAACCCTCAGCAGCTCTCTTAGTATACTTGATGCCTTCTTATGCACAGCCTTAAACTAATAAGGAAACAGTGAGATAGATGTGTTGGTCTGTAAGGTGGAAAGAATTCATCAGCTAAGCAAGATCTAGCTGAGTCACAACTTCTGTGACACCCCAAGGAATTCCCATGCAGTTTATAGAAATGGTGTGAGGGCCCTGATTTTCAAACCTTCACAGTTCTGTTAATAAAAATGATGCCTGGGAGGAAAAAAGCATAGTCCCTAGAAATCAATATATTGAAGAAAAAAAAAAAAAAAAGGCAGAAAGGAATAGGGAACAAATATAAATGCAATGGCCGACCAGCTGCAACATTCACATCTCCCCACCTGTTTAGCTGCTCTCTGGCTGGAGAATTCAGCACTTGATCTGGGAGGTGACTTGAGAAAGAGTTTCAGGAATAATGAGGTGATGCTTTTTCATCATGATTCCAAGTTTTGTAGATATTTTCACCAACTAGGATAGCAGATTCTCCCTTCAGATTTCTTACAGGAAAGGCATACTGTCATTTAGATCAATTTACAATGGCATTTGCTGTCTTAATGAGGATTCCAATGAAACTGAAACATTGATGGGAGGTCAGAGTATGGGTTGCATTTTTAAAGTTGTTTTCTGATTCCTTGAGAGAAGAGATGAAAGATCTCTATGTTGTGTTAAAGAAACAAGCATAAAGAATAGAGGGACCAGAGGATTTCAGGAAAATGTGTATTTTGTGTTGCACATTAATTTTTTGTGAGAGCAGATAGAATAAAAGTGACAAACTCATACCTTTTCACTATTGTTCCTTTAATTTGCATCCATGTACACTTCCATGTGAATGTGATTAAAAGATGTGACCATCTTCCATTCAGAAGCTGGAATGAGAACACTTTTGCCAGGTTTTTTCTTTTGTCAGTTATAAAATGGTGGTACAATCAGAAGGTCTACACTGTTGCAAATTATGCTCTTCTGTAGTAAGGAAAAACAAAGATAATAATAAATATTTGGTTGTCAGTTCAGCTTTTTATGTTTTTCTAAACAGTATTTAAAGATACGGATTTTTATTTCACTATTCAGGAAAAAACAACCTTAACTTTAACCCAATTATATTCTTTTTGCCCTCAAAGCAAATACATGTTTGTTTAGTAATCAACATGACTCATTTTTATGTGTTTTCTGCTTTTAAAGCAAAAACTGTAAACATGAATAAAGTTACCTATTATACATCTGCTTACTTGAAAGGTGAAATATTGCCACAACTTCCACAACACAAAGAAGCATTTTTATCTTACGACATAGTTTTAATTGGCTATTTTCCTTTGTGAAAGTTACAGTTGGTTTCATTTGTACTCCTTTGTACACTTCAACATCATATTTAGGACATATTTAGCTCTTTGATTTCACTTCATAAGGGGAGAGCTTGAGTACTTCTCATCACTCACAGACACCATGGAGAAACACAAATTAAATAGGAAGGTACTATCTTCTTGATATGAGGTGTTATGTGTCCTGATTTTAAAAGGGAAGTTGCTGCTTCAGTGCATTATCTACAGTTATCTACAACAGTGCTGTTGTTTAAAACCCTTTTCTTTTTTTCCAAATGAGATATTGCCCATGTTTAACTCAGTGGGGTAATCCTTATGCTCCTTTTAATGCTTACTTGGTACAGCAAAAGCTTAAGTTTCTCATTGATCTGGTTACTAAGTTTAACTTGAACTGGTTGGAAATATAATGCTGGAGTTAATATACAAAGGTGAAGTGACAGTGAGTTCCTAGCAAGAAAATTCTCTGGAGTACCAGCAGGAGCAGAGCTAGAGACAGCATGGACCAGGTTTGCTCCCACTCCAGTTTTCCCTTGACAGATATGTCAAACGGGGGTAAAAGCACATCCTCAGCTGCTGCCACTCAAGATAAGGAGTTGCCAGTGAGGAGCTGAACCTGAAAAGTTCATACTCACTAAAAAAATGTGGAGGTTGTGGCAGTTGGAAAGATTGCAAATGTGGCTAAGGGGTGAGACAGGAGTGGGGTCAAAGTTTCACTATGGTTGAAGATGAAAGTATTACCCCGAATAGCTAATGTATGAGAATATATTATACCCTGTACTATCTTTTCATTTTTCACATCAATGACACCTAGCAGTTTTTCCCCAGCCTCACGATCATCTGTTTTCACTTCTGACTTTTAAGAACTATGGCTCAGACATTTTAATGAAATTTAGCCATGGTTTTGCTCAGCCTTTGACAGCTGACTGACCAGGAGAGCCAAGACTCGTTTTTTAAGAGCGTCATCTCAAGCTGAGGCCAACAGTAAAACTGGGTCTCCTGCCTCCTAAGCAAATGCTCCAGATGCAGAGATCTTGCATAAAAGCCAACCAACAGCACCACCAGCAGCCTGTGAAGTTTGGACAGAGTTGGATACTGTTAGTGGGCATTTAGAGCCTGACAGAGGGCTTCAAAGGCAGCCCTAGAGGCAACCTTTTCTAAAGGACATAATCCAGAGATATGCACCCAAATGCCCTGCTAAACACCATATACCTCCATACACAGTAATAAGACTTCTGTCACTTAATCTAGCTTTCAACACAATTGTCACTGCCTACAGCTTTGCAAAGGCAGGAGTAGATGGGGCAGAGTTTTTTCACAGCATTCTGACTGTATCATAGGCCCATCTTCAACATTCTGGGAAATGCATGTTTTACAGATGCTTTGGAAAGTCCCTAGGTGAATATCTCTCCCAAAATGCAATTTTAAACCTTTGCCACAGTCCAGGTACCAGTCTGAGACATCTAACTAATTTTGCTTTTAAGAATCTGGACCTTAAAAACCTTTTTTTAGATTTAAAGGATTTTAACAACAAAAAAGTACCAGCATATTACATCACTGATGTGCTGACCAAATGGGAAGAGATGAACTTTTTACTGAAATAGTTTAAACATTCATGAAGGGTAAAATGCACTATATTGGCACAATAGCTTCTAATTTTTGGTTGTTTTCTTTAAATTTTGAGTCTGTGTTGGCACTGTCTCCTCTTTCTTTCATATCTTCAGCCATGCAGCAGCACATGTCTACATCTTCTAGCATAAGATATTTACACTGGCAATGGTGAGTTCTTGTCAAGAAGTCAACTGGGTGTTGCTACATCTACTAGAAAAACTTTTAAATACCCTTAACAATCTCAGCCTAAGCATCTGTGCATAACAGTTACTACAACCAGAGCAAGCTGAGTGGCAGCCATCTCTGGAACCAAGATGCCAGGGTTAATTTAGTTTCAGAACCAGCAGAGCTACATAGGAGAGTTTTGAAGGAACAATGATAGGCACCACAAGTCTGGTTCATTTAAAATCATCTGATCTTCTTTCTAGTTAAACATTATATGAAAACTTTTTCAGCTCAGAAAAAAAGGCTCAAGAAAATAACTCTCCAGCTGGTTTTTGCTGATAACTAGAAGCACTAGGAGAAAGCTGTAACTGCATTCTCCAGGAATTCCTGACTACTAGCCAAAGCAGCATTCCACATTATATGACTGTAACAAGACTCTGCTTAATAATATTGTAATTCATGCATGAAGACATTCTCATATATGTTTCATAGCTAACATTGCTTAAAATGCATATCTGTTTTGCAACTCTTAGGGATACCTGATATGAACCTAGAGAAGTATATAATCTTCTGTTTAAGCCATCTAAAAGGCAGGTATTCAGAACTGCTGAAAGCAAGTAAAATTATATTACTCCTTCCTCGATTCCTCTTAATACAACAGATTGTAAAAATTAGAATGGGGTTAAAAGACTGAAGTTTTTGTCCAAAAGTTGTTCTACAAACTTGTGTACAGAAATAATCTTTGAAAGCATGTTTGCACATAGGTTCAGTTGTGTCATATTCATCAAGTTGACCATGCTTTCAGACTATTGACTACTGCTCCCTCCTTCCCCTACGAGACTTTGTGATATAACCTATTGGTAAGAAAAAGATTGATAGAATAGAATAGAATAGAATAGAATAGAATAGAATAGAATAGAATAGAATAGAATAGAATAGAATAGAATAGAATAGAATAGAATAGAATATTTCATTTGTAAGGGATCTTCAATGATTTTCTAGTCCAACTGCCTTGCCAATTCTAGACTGACAAAAAATTTAAAGCAAGTTATTAAGGACATTGTCCAAATATCTCTTTAATACTAACGGCCTTGGGGTACTGACCACCTCTCTAGGAAGCCTGTTTCAGTGTTTGTATATCCTCTTGGTGAATAAATTATTTCTGATATCCAGTCTGAACCTTCTCTGGCCCAGATTTGGACCCTTCCCATGCTTCCTATTACTAAATAGGGTGCCAGGGATAAGAGATCATCAACTCCTGCTCTGTTTCTCCTCCTCAGAAAACTAGAGGGGGAAATTATTTTCCCACTCAGACTCTTTCTCTGCAAACTGGACAAGCCAAAAGCCCTTAGCCACTTTCTATAGGACATTGCTTCCAGCCCTTGTTGCCCTTCTCTGGACTTGTGGGGCCCAGAGCTGCACACAGCACTCGGGTGAGGCTGCACCAATGCAGAATGCAGTGGATTCACCACCTGTTTTGACCAGCTGGTGTGGCTGTGTTTGGTGCACCCCAAGAAGAGGATTGCCCTCTGGGCTGCCAGGGCTCAGTGCTCACTCACACTGAGCCTGCTGTGAGCCAGCATCCCCAGATCCCTTTGCAGGGCTGCTCTCTAACCACTCTTCCCCCAGTTGTACCCAGCATTATTCCATTCTAAGTGCAGGATCTAGCATTTGGAATCTAGCATATAATAGGATCCTATTAATTTCTAATTTCTAATTTCATCTCATTAACCATAGTACAGTGCTCCATCTATCTAGATCCCTTTGTAAAGGCCTTTTGTCCCTCAGCATCTCCCTGCTTGTATCATCAGCAAGCTTGCTAACTGTGCATTGAACTCCTGCATCCAGATTGTTGATAAGTACATTGATCAGAACTGGTCCTGAAATTCAACCCCAAGGAACAGCACTGGGACTGTTGTGGGCAACCAAATATAACTCCATTTATCATAGTAAAAAACCCTTTGAGCTCTGCTTTTCAGTCAATTCCACACTATCAACACACAGCCACAACTGTGAGGAAATCCCTAGACTTCTTTGACAAAATATTCATTAACAATCACTTGATTGGGTCTGATCGTTACCATGATCTCATGATTTTAAAAATCACATTCACGTTGTCAAAAAACCCAAAATCATTCTAAATAATGAAGTTAATTTTTCAGTCTGCTGTGTAATGGCTCATAACTTGTGCATTTTGTAATCAGTAATCATTTGTATAATGAGTACAGCTCTCTTTGTAGGTCACATAACACCTGCTCATATGAAGAATCATACCAGTGGACTGTGTCTTAACTGCCCAGAATTTCACTGATACTTTACAACTCTGCTGCTATGTTTTTCTTGTATCTTTATGGACCAATTTCTATTTCAAAGCCATTTCTCCAACTGCTTAATTAGCAACCAGGTAGATTTAATTAATTAGCTAGTTAGATGTGAACCATCAGGGGAAGCTGAAATGAAAAAAAGCTCAGATGCTTCTTTCCTTTCAAAAGGACAAAAGCTGCTTTGCAAAATATCTTTCAAGTATCTTTTTATTTCCTATGGAAGTGTCTGTGTGCACTGATGAAGTTAAGGATCTACGAACTTTTCCATTATAAACTCATTTTAGAGCTCCTGTGCCTTCTGAGCACTGAAATAATCCACCTCAAGCTGAAACAACCTACAAGCTCTCAGCTCAAAGTAATTTTTTTCCTTAGAGAACAGAGCAGCTGAAAAAAAAATACTTCTGTAGGTATGGCAGGGAGGTTTCTTTTTTTATCTTACCATTCTATATAACTCAAAACCACTCATACTGGGTTTTTTTAAAAATGACATTTTACCACCCAATAACATAAAGGAACTTAGCATCTTGTGCTTAAAGTTAAAAAAAAAAAAAAACAGAAAATAAAACGCAGTGGCTGTGAAGCTGGTGACACACCTTGAAATTCAATAATTCTTTGTGAGCAGTAACTGTTCCTTTGCAATTTTTATTGCACTGAAGAGCCTTAGGGATCCATGAGGTACACACTTCAGCAATGGGTTACACTAAAGCAGTTTTCCCTAGAAAATGTTTTTCAAGCACAAGACCAAAACAAATGAATACCATAGTCACACTAAACTGTTCAGCATGTAGTGGCTTCTACAACTGATGCTGGGGTTTTTTGAAGAATAGTAAATAAAATGAAATTATTTTTTTTTTTGAGGAAGCACTTTGGTAATGAAAAAGTGATCTGTGAAGTATAAGTGATTCTGCTTAAAACACTCTGAACTTCCCTCCACCAATTTATGGTTCCAGTTCAGACAAGCCTGGAATTGTTAAATATATTTGTTATTCTTTACAGCTATTCACTCTATAAATATTCTTTCATGTCCCAGTGATTTTTCTTCTGGTTCAACAAAATTCTGTTGCATTTCAGTCCTCTCTACTTTTTATTCTCTTCTATATATTCATGACCTTCCTTACATCTGGTTAGTCCCATTTAATTCACCAAAAGAGGAAGAAAAGGTCACACAGTCCTTTTAGGAGTTAGACTCCCAGTATGGGTTTTCTGAAACATTTTGGTTTGTGTCAGTGTCAAGTTTAGTCTTTCAAAAAATTTAAGTGTGTATTTTCTCAGTTATCTCATGTAAAGATATATCCTCTGCTTTATTGCCTCCTTTTTCCCACAAAAGCAGACAGAAAGTTGGTTGATATCTCAGAATGAGAAGAGGGAGCAGGGTGTATCAGCATATCCCAGGAAACAGTTTTTAATAGTATTTCTGTCTTACTATTGCCTTGCATGTGCTCCAGGGCAGATCATTTGCTCACTCAAAAGTTTGGATTTTCTCTGCAACAAAAGGACAATATTCTCATTCCTGATAAAGGACTTCAAGAGCTCCAGGGCAATATTCTGTGTTATTATCAAATGTTGCTCTTTCTACTCAACTGGGTATATATTTAAAGTGTTTTAGAAGAATTTACATGATAAGAAAATGTTAAGAATGTGAAACATTTGGCTGTAGATGTGCTACTTTATTTTACTTTTTCTGGATACAGTCCTGTTTTCTGTCCAGTGTTTCATACACAGGGATGAAATGTAGCCTTACAAATGGTGTAATGGAAAGGAGGAATCCAGTTCATACAATCATTCAGAGTTACTAGGTGTCAGACAGTAAGAGAATTTCAGAATCCAGTGTTTGATCTCAGTAAGAATAATATACATCTTTTTATTTCACCAGTTGCACCAGGATTACACTTAGCCTGCATGCATGGGGTTGCATACTTCCACGTTGCCCATATAAAATCCTCTGTAAGGATCAAGCACATTTGCAATTCATCTGCAGAGGATTATAGAATCATAGAATCATTCAGGATGTAAAGGATACTTAAGCTCATCGAGCACTTTGAGTCCACATCTAAACCATGTCCCTAAGTGACACATCTACATGTCTTTTGAATGCTCCCAGGGAGGATGGCTCCATGCTTTCCCTAGACTGTTCCAATGCCTGACAACATTTGGTGAAGAAAATTTCATTTCAGGTAGCTGGAAGAGCAACAGGTCTCCTCTCAGCCTCCTTTTCTCCAGGCTAACCAGCACTAGGTCTTCATCAGATTTGTGCACCATATCCTTCACCAGCTTCATTGTCCTTCTTTGGACATACTCCAATGCCTCAATGTCCTTCCTGTGGTGAAGGGTCCAAAACTGAACACAGGATTTGAAATGCAGGCTCTTCAGTGCCAAGCACAGGCCACGATCACTTCCCTGGTCCTGCTATTGCTGACACCCTCCAGGATGCCCTGGGGTTTTTCACCACCTGGGCATACTCCTGGCTCATGTCCAGCTGAGTGTTGACCAGAACCCCCAATCTTTTCCCACCAGGGATTTTTCCAGCCTGTAGCACTGCATGGGGTTGCTATGATCCAAGTGCAGGATCTAGCATTTTGCCTTGTTCAACCTCAAACAATTGGCCCCAGCCCACTGATCCAGCCTGACCAGGTCTCTGGCAGATCAACACTCCCACCCAACTTGGTGTCATATGCAAAATGACTGAGGATACATTCAATCCCCTCATCCAGATCATTGATAAAGATATTAAACAAGACTGACCTCAGTATTGAGATCTGCAGGACACCATTTGTGACCAGATGCCAATTGAATTTACCTCCATTCACCACCACTCTCTGGGCCCAGCCATCCAGACAGATTTTAACCAATGAACAATGCACCCACCCAAGCCATGAGCTGCCACTTTCTGCAGGAGAATGTTGTGGGAAGTGGTGCCAAAGTCCTTTCTAAAGTCCTAGTAGACGCCTAGTTGATACAGCCTTTTCCTCATCCATGTTCTGTGTCGAGATCAGGTTGGTTAAGAAGGTCTTGCCCTTCCCAAAGCCCTGCTGGCTGATTCTGATCCCCTGGTTGTCCCTGTAGGTGCTGCATGAGGGCACTCAATATGATCTGCTCCATGGCCTTCCCCAGCACCAAGGGCAGGCTGACAAGGCTGTAGCTCCCCAGATCTTTCTTCCAGCACTTCTTGTAAATGGGTGTCACATTTGCAAACCTCCAGCCCACTGAAACCTGCTTGGTGAGACAAGGTGGTAAATGATTGAAAGTGGCTTGGTGAGCACCTCTGCTGACTCTGTCAGTACCCTTGAGGGGATACCATCTTATCCCATAGACTTGTGTGTGTCTGAGAGCAATGGATCACCAGATCATTTCTGTGGGGTTATGGGGGCTTCATTCTGCTCCCTGTCCCTGTCTGCTAGCTGAGGGGCTGCATACCTAAAGAACAGCTGGTCTTATGGTTAAAGACTGAGGCAAAGAAATACTGCAACCTTTTCTTCATCTTTTGTCACTATGTTTCCCCCTGCATCCAATACAAAGTGGAGATTCTTCTTTTATTCCCGATGTATTTCTAGACCCATTTCTATTGTCCTTTAAGTTCTGTTTGTACTTCAGTGCTTCTGATATCTCCCTGCATAACCTCATCACATCCTGGTAGTGCTGCTGAATTGCTGCCCCTTCTTTTAAAGCACATAAATTTATTTCCTTTATTTCCTAAATTCCAGCCAAAGCTCTCAGTTCAACCAGGCTGGTCTTCTTCCCCAACACCCTATCTTTCAGCCTGCTCTTACACCTGTAAGATTTCTTCTTGAAGAATGTCCAGCCTTCCTGGACTCCTCTTTGTGGTACTGCCTCACAATGGACTCTCCCAATCAGTCCCCTAAAGGCCAAAGTCCTCTCTCTGGCAGTCCAAGGTAACTGTTTTGCTACTACTCTTATAACTTCTTGATTTTGTGCCCAGGACAGCTTCTAAGCATCACATGTGCATCTTTGTTCAAAAACAACGGGTCCAGCCGGCACCCTCCCTAGCTGTGTCACTTACCACCTATGTTAGAAAGTTCCACACACTCCAGGATTCCCCTAGACTGTTTCTTCTCTGTTGTGTTGCATTTCCATCTGATAACTTTAAGTTTCTCCTGAGAACAAGGTTAGTAATTGTAAGGCTTTTCCCAACTGCTTAAAAAATATTTCATCTGCTTTTTCATCCTGGTTGGGTTGTCTACAACACTCCCAACCATGACATCTTCCTTGCTGGCCTTTTCCCTGATTCTTACCCATACTCAGTGCTAGTGACACCACCATTAAACTCTAGACAATCAAAACTTTCCCTAGCATACAGGATTCCTCCTCCTTGCCTAGCCCTTCTGAAGAGCTCATAGCCATTCACTGGAGCATTCCAGTTGTGCAAGTCATCCCACCATGTTTCTGTGATGGCAACTGTGTCATAGTTCTGCTGTTGCACAGTGGCTTCCTGTTTGTTGAATTGGTGCAGATACACTTCAGCTGAGTTATTGATTCCACTGTCTTTTTGGGGGGAAGAAGCCCTAATTCCTGTATAACAATTGTCTCTACACTAACTAGCAAGTGGATTGCACCCAACCAGATAACTCTCAGACCCATTTTTGCTGTAAATCAGAGACCTTTTTCTATTATCTTTCAAGGGCATGTACTTAGTTTTGAAATGCAAATCCAGAGTTTAGCTTCATTCCCCGCTCACCAGCTCAGAGCCTGGATTGTTAAATGCATGTTTGGGTATTCTATTATTGAAACATAATTTCTATTCAGCCATTGCTATTTTTTCTCCTAAAATTGGACAGTTTTCTGATGAGATTTTAAGACTACATACAGTAACTTTTAGCTGTTTTTAAGGGAGGAAAAATCTTGAAAGCTACTCCAACTAGTTTTCAACACTTGTTCCTGGAGACATTTGGTTCAACCTCAAAAAGTAGATTCTCCTGGCATTTGAGAACTGTGGGGTAAATGAGAAATTTACATGTTAAAACTTCATAAATTCTGTCAAAACAGCTCAATATCAGTAAATGCACACACTCAGCCTGTTGGAAACACCTGCTGAAATTTGGCTTACCCTCATATAAAATACAGAAATTTTCAAGGCATTTAGCTTTTGTCCAAGGTAGAAAAAGATACAGGATACAGCCCATTAAGCCCCTTTGCTTTCATGCTTTTTTTTTTTTTTTTTTTTTTTTTTTTGGTTTTTTTGTTTGCTTGTTTGTTTTTGTTTTTTGTTGTTTTTTTTTTCTTTTCCACAAGAACATAATTTAAAGCAAAAAATTTTCTCTACTCCTTTATTCCCATTAAATGAAAAGCAGAGAAATTCACTTTTAGCTAAAATTGTATTTAATTCATAGTCCTGTGTTTAAAATACCACAGCCAGGCAGGAAAAGGTTCTCAAGTCTCCATACCACCCAGACTACAGTTGTGTGATTTTACCCTTCCCACAAACGTGAGCCCTAGGGAAGCAAGAACTGAACTTTTGGTTCATTACAAAATAAATAAATATAGCCAGAAGCTTTACCATTGGAAATGAAGAGCTCATTCTGGATACAGAAGAAGATTGGAATTGGAAACTCATCACAGATAAGAAAGCAGAATATGGTAATTTCTATGTTTCGTCTCTTGAGAGCTTGTCAAAATAAATATATTCAGAGACCACATGCAGATGCTCTCATCATTTTAGGCATTGTGCACAACCATATGAAAAAGGGATTAGCACAACAGAAATGAGCAGGCCTTTTCTTTTCTCCTTCTTTCAAAGACATAGTGGAAGAAAGGAGAAGAATCTCCCTCCTAATTAGAAGGAAAACAAATGAAAAAATTACTGGACTAGAAAAAAAAAAAAGAACCCAAAGCAGAAAGAACATTCAAACTTTTTACTGAACTTTTAAAAAGAAATCAAAATGAAGGGATTGTAGTAGATATTCTCAAAGATAAATCCAATTTTTTTTCACTCAAGGAAGAGCAATTTTTTTCTGTGTCCATCAATGTAGCATCAATGCTAAGACATCAGTTATATTTTCAAGGTATCACTTCTTTTTCATTCTAAGATAAAGAACTTTCTTATTACTATGTTTTGCTGATGTTCACATGTTATTTTGATGAAAGAGAATAATTTCTGATGGTATGTATGGTATCTCCCCAGTTTTACAATCTTTAATAAACAGAATATCTGTGTTTCTCGTATCTTGACACTATCAGCAGTATATATTGCCGTACTGTAACCCAATTTACTATTAAAAAACATCATGCTTCATACTTTTGAAGTAGTTACTTTTGCTTTTTGTTCCTTTGTTTATGAAAACAGTTTGTGAGAAATAGTAGGAGGTCCAGCCAAATGTTGATTCCTGACCTTCATGGTGCCTAAGCAGACACCACCAGCATCCTTTGCCCAACAGTGAGAGAAAGGGTGGCAGCAGCTTCGCATCACTGAGTTTGTGTTGCTGCACATCCAGAGCCATCCTGTGTTTCCTGCAATGGTGCAATGAGACTTCCCTTGGAACTACTGTAATTCCTGTTTGTGAATTATGGTGGAGATGGTGAATTCCTTGGCTTTCCAAATTATGCAGCCTATATATATTGCTTTCACTGACGTGAGGTTCTTGGCTAATGGCTCACAGAGTCAGAAAAAGGGACACCACCACAGGACTTTTGATATACATAATTTTAAAATAGCCTATAAGAGAGAATATTTGTATAAAGTTACATCTGAGATTTTCCAAATCCTATAGGTACTCCTATACCTCTGATCTATTTTCACAGAACCGTGGAATGTTCTGATTTGGAAGGGACTCTCAAGAATCATCATGTCCAGCTCTTAAATGAATGGCCCCTACAGGGATCAAACCCAAAACTGATATTATTAGAGCCATCCTCTGACCAACTGAGCTAAGGCAGTTCTTCCATAAAACTTTTAGAAGTTTGCACTCTTTTAAGAGTAGTAGAAGAAGCATTCCTTAACACTTTTGTAAATCCAGGTCCTAACTCACATCAAATTTTAATTAACCGCAGGGTCCTCTCTTTCTAGGGACTTTTTTCATACCATGCAATTTTTTCATAACGTCAGAGATGATCACAAAACAGGGTGCCGTTATTGGAGTATATAACTTAATTTATAACCTTAATTCATGAAGGCCTTTGAAATCAATAGAATACCTCTAAAACTCATGCTTCACCATTTATTTAATTTTACTTATATGTAAGAGATAAATAGAATTGGATTTCTTGTAGATCGTAGGCCACTAAATTTAAAACAGATACCCTTGCTTTTGCCCTTAATGACTTCTGCTTGAATGAAACAGCCTTTCTGGAAAAACATGCTTCCTTGAGATGAGGCCATAGAGAACCTAATATTTCCTTCAGCAGAGTGTTGTATTGCTCAATATCGGTCCTATGAATATTCTTCGATTTTTTTTCCTTTGTAAATTTGACTTCAGCTTTCATAAATTGATTGTGTCTTCTCCTGTAATACACCCTTTTGATGTCAAGTTTTGATCTTTTTGTTGTTTTGGGTTTTTTTCAAATATTTCTAAGCTATCAACAAACAGTAAGTTGCCTCACTGGCATCTATTTTATAAGTCAAACTGATTGAAGTCTTCAGGCAAACCTTGTCAATCACATTTTTTGGTTCTTTTTTTCCTCCACACTCTTCAGTTTCCATCATCACCTTGAGAATCTGGAGACCAGAACACTGTGAAATACAGACATTAATACATACATACAGTTGTTTTAATTCTACTTAGTGCTTAACCTGTTTCCACATGCAGAATCTCCTAAGGCCTTTTTTTTTCTCATAATATTAAACTCCCCAAAAAATTTTCAACAATTACTTTCTCAAATTGAGAAATTCTCTCACAGCCATATCTACTACTTCTGTCTGGTTTTAACTGACACCATTTCAGCATGATCTGTGTTCATGAGTTCTATATTCAATAAGTACTTGTGAACATTTTGACTTACATGATTTCTTATTTTTCAGGATCTTCCCTTTGATCAGCTCCTGCATGGTGCAGCAGTCTCCTTAACAGTAATTTCAGAGCAGTTGTCACTTAATGCAAAATGAGACTTAAATACTTCCAAACATCCTTGCACATATGTTAATGATGCTTAGTTTATTATTAATGTAGACTCCAGTGGGAGAATCACGATCAGTGCGTAATCCTAGGCTATTAATAAAATTGATCAAAAGGGGGTAATCTCTCTTCAGTGCTGTGGCTCTCTGAGCTTCCCAGGGTCCTAGATCCCATGGAAACTCAGAGCTAAACAAAAATATATTAATGGAATAGGAAATAGTCCTGGGCTCTAATTACTGGTTTTAATAAGCTTGTATTCAAATTTTGAATTCAAATTTCGAAGTGTGAGAAGTTTTCGATTTCTCAAGGAAACCTGAACAAACTTGGAACAAGCTTGCTTTCTTTGCTACAAGGAAAATATCCATGGGCCCAGTCCCAGCTCCTCAAAGGAGTTGTTTAAAGCCATCAGTTTCTCTGGGCTTGCAGGACTGAGAGCTGTGTTGAGAAGAAGGTCAGTCACATCTACATACACACTCAAAAGAGAAACCTCTGTTGAAGTTGTAGCTGAATACCTATTTCCAAAAGAGGACAAAGGAAGCAAATTTACACAGACAGTGGAGCTGGTTTAAGTAACTCACAGTTAAGTTCTAACACAAAACTGGTGGTGGAAGTGTCTGGGGAGCCCCTTCATACTCATGGGTTTGAGTTCATAAGGCATCTCTCTTCAGTGACAAAAGAGAGACATATTTAATAAGTGGGGTAGAGGAGAGAAAAACATCCTGAAAATCCCCTGTCATTTACCTTTTACAAGTACAGAAGTCCAGAGGCTAAAACTCAGTAGAACAGAACCAGAATTGAAACATTTTATATAAATAGTCTGATTTGATGCTCCTTCATAAAATGGTACAGCACCACCATGAAACACTGGTTGTTTTCCTGCCTGCTCCCTCTGCCAGTGTTTTTCCAGGTTCCAGGGTCAGTGTGCCATGGAAACCCCTGACCCCTGGCCAAAATGCTCACTCACACAGTTACCTTCTAGCTCTAAGTGTATTCATCTTATGCTTTGATCAGACCTTTGTAGATCAATAGAACTAAGCTTTTCTTCACTGGGAGATATGTTTGCCTTTATCTATGGCTGAAAGTTTTTTCAGTATTTTTAGGCTTATTTAGCTCTTCAGCTGAAAACAAAGTACCCAGTTAAAAAGAAGACAAATATTTGAAAGAAAACTGTACTTTCATCACAGACTTTCTTCTATAAGCTTCAAATTTAGTGAGAGACTTGTGGCTCCATAACTGTATACAAACAAGGAAAAACTTTTGACCTCTGTCCTTTCTCATAACTATATTAACAGATAAAAAGTTTTTGCTTTTTTTTCCCATGAGGAAGATTTCCTTCCCTTTGAAGATATTCCATCAAGATAAAATTTTCTTACATCAATATACTTTCACATAAATATAATTCATTTTGTTTTCATGTCAATCTAAAGGGAGAAAGAATGGAAAACTCCAAAGCTTATTTTAATAAATTAATAATAATCATGCTATCCTGTTTAAACTTCTGCATGTGCTACCTGGTATAGAATAACCTTAAGCAAAGAGAGTCTTCAATGAAACCCTTCAAAAAGGCACATGGATTTGAATTCAAGAATGAGAAACTTTATATTTACACCATGGCAGATGAAAGAGATGCTATCTGTAACATGAAAGCTTTAAAAAACATTAAGTTCAAGGTAAACAAAGAGAAGTACAAGCAAGTGTTCAATAACTACACTGGAATTTGCAGTGAGATGTCAGTAGTCAAAGGAACATCCGTTCAGGCTGGCTGAGGACTGTGACACTGTGACACCTTCCATCTGAAAATGGATTTGGCCCTAAGACCCCAGGGTTCCTGTTCCTGGTGAATTTTTCCTATGTGAAACCTGAGGGCAGAGATTTCTCTTTTTTTCAAGTCAGAGAATGAGGAAAGAATGCACTTTATTAATCAAATTCCCTTTTCTTCCGTCTTCTGCTTCTGTGCAGAAAATTTAATATGGTAACATGAGTGAAAAACAGATCTTCTAGGACCTGAGGGTTGGCAAAATGATGAATAAGGGAGAAGCTTCCTTGTCCTTAAAAATTATAAAGGTCATCTCAAAATATGTGATCCCTGGGTACCATTAGCTAAGATCCAAAGGAAAGCTGTCTATAAAGGCAAAATTACACCAAAATGACATAATGGTCAGGATTCAGCCCCAATCTTGGCCAGAGCTTCTAGCATGCCTGAGGTTGGATTAAAATGCCCATTTCCCTTGTACTCCTTCAATCCAATCTTTCCCTAAAACAGATAATTTCAGAATTCTTAGAAGGTGACATGTGTTTGTGACTCAATTAGAATATCTCCATGTTGAAGTGAGAATTGAGAAAGACCTCTGGTATTTTTTTAGTCCTTGACCTCTGTGACAAGGATAATTTTTTATTGTGCTCTATGGGTGCTTTCTGTGGTAAGTGTCGTTGTTTCAGCCTTAATAGGCCATTGGGTTGGAGACCATTTTCCACACCTGCAAGGAAGCAAAAAAGCTAAAATTAAACCTCCCAAGGGCAATTCACTCAGTGAAGGGGAAGTTTTTTACTGCTCAACAGTGACACCTCTTGATATTCAGCAGAATATTACTGATAACCTTCAAAGATAATTTAATGCAGTTTGCAGGACAGAGTACTGCAGGCAGTGCAGTTTCTCCCAGAGGAAAGGTTTTGCTTTCTTGGTTTATTCAGGAAAAAGCAGCTCAGCATCCACTCTATTGTTCCAATACAAGAGGCTCAGGAAATGAAAAAATTTATAGGGGACCAGATTAGAACAGTGAATGTGTATCCCTAGAAAATGCCTTTGTCATGAAATTACAAAGTTTTAAAAATGTGACAGAATGAAAAATACTGAAAAGATATTTTATCAGCTTTGAGCTTTTCTTCTGAAATGTTAATATATTTTATATGATCGTTGATATCAATTTCTACCTGGAAAATTTTTTATTCATTCGAACTCTCCTTTATATCAAAATTTTTTTGCTATCAGACTTTTCATATGCATAGCTTCTGCAAGGACCTATATCCAAAAGTCAGCAAGGAATCTGGCTACTTGCATATTCAGTTAAAAGAATTTGTAATAGCAACAATTGAATTTATTAACTCTTTAAAGTATTACTATAGTGCAAATGAAAATTTAGATTTAAAAAGGCCAATGAAATGAACAACTGAACTAAAAATAAACCAAGTCTAACAAGTATCCTTTCAGCCGGATATGGAATATGGCCTACCTTTCTGGTAGCTGCTTTAGCTGGCTCTGAGACTGCCTTTGGGATCTAGCCATGAAAAGTTTAAATAATCATTCTTTCTAGGCCAAATGCTGAGCATTAGAACAAGAAATTTTGGCTCACATTTATCTCTATAACAGATGTTGATTGGCCAGCTGAAATTTGTTAATGCATTTTACGAGTAAGTGCACCCTTTTGCCAATTCAACAGAAGCATTTGTGAGAAATCCAAACACATCCATTTCTGTTGGAGCTCTAGCTTTATTCTGCTCATGGTACAAGTTCATTAGTGAAATAGCTGTAGATCAGCTGAAAATAGCTTGGCATTTAGGTATCCTCCACTGGCACCAATTAGCATTATGGAATAACAAGATCTATGAAGAAAATCTCTGGGGACTACAGCATAGATAGTAAATGTGTGAACAAAGAGTTAATTCCTACCTAATAAATTCTCAAGACACTGAAATTACTTAATTGTGAAAGGGTTTAATAATTTAGTGCCAATAATAGACAGACTGTAAATTGGAAGGTTTATTTCAAAACCAGCAAAAACTGCACAGAGAGAGGGTAACAATAAAAGTACTAACCTAGAGGGAAGAAAATTTGAAAGCTGTAGGGAAGATTTAGGAGCAGCAATGGTTTTAAGGACACATTCTTTATGTCTGTCATTATTTTTTAAGTGGAGCTTTAAACCATGCCTACCACTAAAATGTTGATACTTTGTCATTTGTAAGAAATCAGTTACTTCATTGTTTGTAAGAAATCAGCTGTTACTTTTGTCTAGAGGTAGACTAGTACTTGGTGCTAAAAGTATGGGATGCATGCTAAGCCTGCATACTCTAATCAAACCCTGCTGTCCAAATTTTTCAATATGTCTTAGAAGTAAACAAATGTGAAAAAGCACATCAGACATGGAAAAAACAAAACCCCAGAGCTGAGACACATAACTGAATATGCTCCTTATTTCTGGGCAGTGAAACTTGCCATTTTAATGATGACAGGGTTGTCTGTTGAAATATTTTCAGAAAAGCTATTTGAAAAATCTTTTGGCCTCAACCTCTAGATATATACACATGGGGACATTGAAATAAAGCCAGGAATATTTTAATGCTGATTTTTGGAATCATATTATAACACCCTATTTTTAGGGTCTTAAGGAATTAGGAGGATAAAAGTATTTCATTTTGTGAGTTGAGTTCTTTATCTGGAAGTGGATATAATCCATTTCTACAAAACCAAGATGGGAACACCTTCAAATAATGAACCCTGTAAATGAGTAATGACACATTTTTTTTGTTGTTTTTTTGGGGAAGAAACTCTTCTTTCTGCTCAGTCCATGTAGCTAGATTTAAATTTTTGAGCAGATTTAATCCTGTGAACGCACACATACACATGAAAATTTGCATCCACGTAGGAGAGACACGTACACAAAGGAAAGAATAATAAATTGCCCCAGTACATATAGCACAATATAATACTTGGAATCAAACTGATGCAAACACAGAGACTAAATAATCCAATGCCAGTGGAAACTCAAGGTGTGTAAAAGCCAAAAATGCACCTTCAGTAAGAAGTGTTTTTTGCCTTCTTTGGCATTTGTTAAGCTATATATCTGATAATAAGAGATTATTCTTATTTCTTTTAGATTATTCAGAAAAGTTCAAATTCTTGGGTATAAGACAATTTGTCAACACTTTATTAAACACAATATCTCTTTAAACATTTATGTAAACACAGGGTTATACCAGCCTAGTTTTCTAATGGATTTTATTTTCCCTAATTTTGGACAGCTAAATAAAAATTAAACATCTAGTCTAAGCTAGCCATCTGGGCAACAGTTATACCCAAAAGAGGCACAGACTGTCAGGCAGAGAGAAGGGGACCTCTAGAGTGCCATTGCCTGACATCCCTTTTGACTGTGAGTCCTCAGATAAAACAGCTCTGGGTAGCTCTGCCATCTCCCTCTTTCAGCCATCATTGAAGTGTAAATAACTGAACTACATCTCCCTTTTGTTTAAGTGAGTCCAGATATGTAAGATGAATTTCCAACCTATGAGTTATATTTCCCTTATTACTTTTTGGCAAGTTTGTTCTTTGCTAAAAGTACAAATACGTCATTATTTGAATAGCACAAATGGAAGAGCCAAATAAGGACTTTACCCAGCTACTATATCTCTCCCTTACTCCTTCTAAACAAAATATGTGAGAGGTAGGCAAGATAAAATGAAGCATGGAGTTCCCTGCTCTGTGTGGTTTCTATCGCTCTGGATTTACCATGAGAATTGTGCCATTCATATTCTCCCTTCAAAACAAATAATATGTTTTTTTAAAAAATACAGTGAAATTAATCCCTCATTTGGAAACTTGAAATTGCAGTTTTGTCCTAGATATGTATAATTATTAAAAGCACTGTTTGGGGAAAAAAAAAAAAAAAAAAAAAAAGAAAAAAATTAAAGAAATTCACCTTTTTCTTTATTTAAACAGACCTTGAAGTTATATAAGAACAACTGACCAGTTTCCGATGTACAAGATATAATATAATAATATTAATACATTTTCTTGAAATCTTCAAAGTTTTATAAGTTGCCCATGGAGGTTTGTGAGCCAAGGTCACTCTGTGTCTTTTCATTCTTTTAATTATCTAGTTCCAGCCTGATACACTAGCCTTGCTAATTGGACACAGAGAAATCCCTTATCAGTGAAGATAGAAAAGGACCTATGAAGAAAGTGTGGGAGACTGCTGTAAATCAAAGAAGAGGAACGGAACAGAAGGAAAGCCAACCAACTGTACCCCTCCGAGCTGTGAGTTTATAGGAAAAGCTCAGCCTCGCTGGATGGAGGAACAAGTGGCCAGCAGGTAGTTACACGTCATTGACCTCTCCCTGATAGATACTGTTGTGAGAACAGCCAAATGCAGATTCACACCTGCCCTTAATTTCTTGGGGAAGATTTTAAGCAGTAGCTTGTGCTTTGGGGTGTGTAGGTGTTAAATCCAATGTTATTTATTTCTATTCCCATATCCCCAAGAAGTTCATCCATACCCTCTCAAAGCCCAGTAAGGGAATTCATTGTCCTGTCTATTTTTTATCATTCTTATGCATATTTGACAGGTGTGATGCACACCAGAAAGTCTGTAGCTCTTCCAAACTCTATTCTGTAGAATAAGAAATATACATATCTGTACTATCCTTGATTTTCTCATCCTTTTCCTCTCCCAGCACTTCTACATATTCTTCAAGGTTGTCAGTGATTTTTCTTCTCTAAATCATGGCTCATCATTTGAATCACAGCTCCCTTCCATCTCAGATCTGTCTTTTTGAATTTGGATGGTCACTTTAAGCAATTCACTTTCCCCTCTTCTTCCTCATTTTTTAGTATGAAGCCTGTTTGTTCATCACCTCTTCCATTTCCCCTGTGTCTTAATGAGCCTCTGCAGTGTATATGTCAGTATCTAAGGCTTGTTCTTGTGCCTCTGTACTTTTTTCCCAGTGCTCAAATGTCAGCTGTCCATAGAGATATCCAAAACTATATCTGATTTTCTCAAGTTGTATTTAGTCCACCACCATAAGGTGTTTTCACCTAAAAAACCCATTTGGCCAGCACCCTAATATGTTTTTTTTTTTTTTTTTTAACATAGAAGGATTGTATAAACAGTCTGTTTCAGAAATGCTGAACCTTTTATTCATCAGAAGATACTACCAAGGCAAGGAAATCCATTAGAACATCACACAGAATTCAAAAGAATTAGTCAGGCTTCCAGAGAAAACACAGGAGTACTGTAGGAGAAGAGACAAGAAGATATTATCTTGTCAATGGGAAGAATATTATCACTGTTTCATATTTAGGAAATTTAAATGGATTTGTTTGGTTTTGAGACATGAAACTGAAATTCTCAACATTTTAACTGCTAAAATTTTCCACAGCATTTCCATGACATATGAAAGGCATAACATTGCCTTGGCATGTTGGCCAAGTGCTGATCAAAACCCAAAGGGCAGATCAAACTGCATTCACCTGTAGTTGCTTTAGCACGTTTGTTTAGCTAACTTTCTTCTGTATCATACTATTGTATGACTTCATAATACACTCAAGAGTTTGCATCCAGTGAACCTTTAGCTTCTCTCATATCCAATGTTTTGAAGAAAAAAAGCCTGAAGTTCTGCACACTTAGAACTATGAGGAAGATCACATGTATATTGTCCATTTTGGCACATAGCTTACCTTAGTTGTTTAAATGCTACTGTCTGTAAAAGTATGAAAAAGTTATCATTATTGCTGATTGCAAGATCATCTTGTCCAGAAGCATCCCTTCATGTCAAATCCTTTTCATGATAGTAACACGTATTTGAAAAATGTCGGGTGGCAAAAAGCAACAAGTTCCATGCTGGATACTGGCACACAAATGTCTCTACCCTTTGAACACAGTGTTGAGTCTAGCCAGCAAGCACTGTACACATAAATAAAGGAACAAATCCACCATTGGAGATCACATCCAACAGGCAGGTTTTGTGCAGTCATTTGTTTTGTAGAGTAAGAACATGTTTTTTTACAAAAAGCTCTGTTCAACTGGCCTCTGTGTTAGAGAATAGTCCCAGCACATTTAGCATCATCTTATGGTAATCTAAATAGCAGTTAGAAAGAGCAGAGTTGACTCTATCCACTTTATTCAGGATTTGGTGTATTTCTACACTTTAAAAATTTAAAATCCTGCCACCCCATAAATTCAATTTTACCTTAATTAAATTAGAGAAAGCAAAAACATGAGACTAACACAACATTATGAGAGACAATCAGAAAGCTTTTTGCCTTTTTTTCCTAAAAGCATAGTGCTATTTCACTTTTTTTCAATCTTAGATGCTTTCTTTTAAGAAGCAGTTAATAAATCGAATACTTTCCAGAAGGTTATTTTGCCTTATGTATTTCATTCACACTGCTTCACAGGCTTCTCAATATCTTTTATTTTGTTCTGTTTTCTTCCAGCATAGAGAAAACAAACAACATTAGATAGAATACTTTAAGGTGTTCAACACCAGTACAAAACAATCATAATAAACTACATTTTAGAGAAAGCATTATCATGTCCCTCTCTTACCTCTTACCTCCATTAAAAGGAGCCTCTCAATGAACTAGAAATTCCTTCTAGCAGAGATGCATCCCTTAACAGTAAAAGTGATATTTTGCCCATGTAGTTTATGCTGACTACATGCATAAAAGTTGAAGCTACAAATAGAGTTGCTTATGTTGCTGGTTTTGTGAGTATAAAAATGCCACTAAACATCATATTCCTTAACTGGTATAGCCATAATGACAAAAATCCTAACATAGATGTGGATTTTGTTTCCACTCTAGTGACAATAAAATGGCACCTGATTTAAGCTGCTGACAGAGTCCTGAGAGATTTGAAAGTTGCAACAGGTCCATGGCAAATAGGTATCACAAGAAAGATTAATGTCATTAAATGCAGATGTTTAGAGTGGTGAATAGTGCATGCCTCAGTCAGCGCAAGCTCTTTTTATCATGTAATGAGCACATTTACATTACACATTTGTTCAGGTTTGTGTTAACTTGTCACTAGTTTAGACTAGGAATAGTCTTACACATAAGGCTTATAACAGTTTTGGCTATTGTCAAAGATTTGGTGAAACCATAATAGTGAAAGGAAAAACCAGCGAACACACAGACAAAACTTGAGGTGGTTGTTAAACTATGTTTGATGGAAAGTAGCAATGATGGAACCTTGAAGAGATCATTCTCATCAAAATAAAAATATGATGTGAATGTTTATTTGATGCTTTCATTTCTTTCTTTAAGGGATAAGGTTTGGACACCCTTTGATCTCCTCAAGACTGTTTGGTCTAAATTTAAAACATTAAAAACTACATCTTTTATGGTATTCCAGTGCTTCTAATCCCTGCAAAGAGGGAGAAAATACTTGGCAGGTTTATTTTTGGTTTTGGGCAAAGGTTGAGAACTCTCTTAAAAACAGAAATTTAGACTCGATGGCTGAACAGTGACAATATCTTTCCGGCTGAGCCTCTCGGTTCCCGAGAGGAGATAATATCCCCCCTCTATTACAGCAGCCAAGAAGAATGAACAGAGGTTCCAGTAATAAATATAGACAGAGAGACGTCTGGTTTCTTTTCTGCCTCAGAAGCTATCAAGAAAATTTAATCAGGCTTTTCTTTTCCAGTCAATCCTCAGATTATTTTAATACTTTCACATTCAGTATTGAAATTCTGTCATCCTCGTCAGTGTTTTTTCCTGATGGCTGCATGCAGTCATTGCTAAACAATTTGTTAAAGTGTTATATTTTTAGAGAGGTCTTTTAGCTTACTATCTAATGGTAATACCATTTTACAGGGGTCATAAGGAAAGAAGATATCCATGATGAGAAAAAATAAAGCAAATGGTAAGATATGAGCATGTTCCTGTCTCATTCCCTTTGCCTCCCTATCTTCTTCTAAGCAGAGAAAAAATAACTCATACCAACCAGATTTTTACCGTACACCTAGCCTGGTGTTTTTTCTTCCCTACACTAAATTATGTAGTGCTTCTGCAGAAAGTGTGTACAAGAGCTGAATGTAAATCAGAAAACTATGCAATTGTGGAACTAAAAGGCAGTCACTTCTCTCTAAAAGCACGTTGTTATATGGCAGGCTACTCTGCTCACCTTATAAGATCATGGGATTATTGTAGTACCTCAGGTATCTGTGCACGACAGCACTGAATTTAAAATGCATCCTGTCCTTCATATGAAGTAACTGGCACAGACTTGAGTGAATGGGAAGGAAAAAGGGGGGGACTTTACAGACAGAGAGATAAAGGTATCTTCTACATTAAAATGAACATAATAAAAATCAACTCTTGAGTTTTCTATGCAGCTCAAACACAGAGGAACATAACAATCTGTATGTTCTGCTCCAGTCTGGCAGGGGTCTGAAGCGAGAAACTAGCTTTATTTCTGAATTGGAACATAAATGGCAACAAAAGAGGAATACACTATGTAAAATGTTGACAGTCTTGACTGATCATTCACTCTAGCTTATAGCTTCCATCTCATGAATTTCTTTCATTGCTCCCTTTTTTATCATGTGCTTGTAAAAAACAAAACAAAAATCATTTGTTGAACTAATTGCCAGGTTTTATATACAGCAATAGCTTTTATTGCCAATCTTTACTATCACTTGGATAGTGCACAACACATGCATTACATTATTTTACATATATTTTTACAAAATATAACAAAGTACAGAGGAAGACAGAAAATCCTTTAGGCTACTCTGAACCACTCATCATGACAACAATTAGAGCTATTTTTAAATTTATGTCAAAATAGCCTGTATATGTGTAATTTACATCTTAAACAATCCTTTCATGATCTTTTGAATCTATGTATTTATTTGAATCTGGGTATTAATGGACCCTGGAAGGAGCATTGTTTAAATTAGATTGTGTTCAGCTGATTAATATTTTCACATTGCACATTCACTAAAATGGGGAACTCATGCATGTTCCACAAAAGTTACTACTGAGTCAATCACTGGTCTCTCAAAAAATTCATGAGTATTAATGATTTCACTGTTTGACTAAATGGCTCTTGTAAGAAAAACACTCAGCCTTTCTCACATTACTTATAAACAAAAACCTGTTTCCTCCAGTTCATGGGAGGGTTGTGAAATGGAGTCAGCACCTTGTACTGACTTTTGGTGAAAAGTAACCTTTTCTGCTTGTTCTTTTTTTTTTTGCAGGCATGTGGAACCATATTTTGTACTCCAGTCTCTAACAGACCTGAGATTTGTAAAAATGAATTATAGTCAAGAATTCACAATGCAAATCTTGTAACTTTAGAAAACCAAAGAAACCTCTGTCATCCCAGTGGTCAGAGCATGTCCTGGAAGGTAGAAGGTAATGGCTATGGTGAAGGAAGGAAAGTTTGTCAATACTGTGCCCTGACAATGAGCAGCTCTTGAAGGGCTGTTTGCAGCTACAGTTTTCTTTAGGAGCTAAAGCATCACATTCCCACGTGCAATCCCAGACACATTCCAGTGGGTTTGGGATGTCAGTTCATATTTACAGCCACCACATTTAGCATCTAAGTTAAGAAGGCAAAGTCTGGATTTACCCTTCTAACATCAGCATGTAGCCCAAAGTCTGAATTAGGAGACTATTATCATCACTGAAATTTAAAGAAAAGACAGTCATCTCCAAGATCAGTCCCACCCACTTAGAGTGCTTCTCATGCTTTTTTCCTATTTACAATGTTTTTGAGGTTTAGTGTCCATCATAACCATGGGCTGTGTTGCTAAAACTAACAGAATTGCATAGATTTGATCCAATAACAAAATAGCTGAAGAGTGTAAAATGAAAGATTTTAATCCATGTGTTTTGAACACATGACATTGTTTGTGAAACTGCCAGTGGATGGAAACAAATGTTCTCAAGGTTTTTTTTGTTGAAGAAAAGCAATTGTTCTCCTAGTCACGCTCCCTCCAGGGATGTGCGTGTATGAGACTGATCCAGTGATTTCTTATACAACACAGCAGGAGCAGTGATCCATATAACCAATTATTTCTGTACCTTTACTGACATGGTGAATCATGTAAGTTTTTTCTTCAGATGATAATTTCATTGCTCTTTTAGTTTGTGCATTTATTTCTTTATTGTTTCCCTTAGCTGAACCTTTTGTGGCGTGAATTCATTAATGTTAGGTAATGAGGTGGAGATTCAGGCTTATAAAGAGGAATTAACACAGCCTAAATTGCAACTATATTATAGTACCACCATCTGTTTTACTCTTACAGAAAATTTACACATTCTTATTTCAATTAAGTGTGATAGTCAAAATAATTGTAAAATCATTTTCTCTCAGACATTACCATAAATAAAGATAGCATTACTTCTCAGGGACTTAATAATACTTAGCGTAAAAACACGTAGTTCTATTCAAGTTTTATAACCTTCTCTTTATCACCTTTTTTGATAAATATCACAGTATAAATAAAACAAATGGAACAGTTTCACTTTGTCAGCTAGGATTAAGGCAATATATTTAAGACACAAATGGCCCACATAGTGTTGATTTAAGCAGGACTGAAAACTTTCCTTTTTTTTCACTTGTCAGAGTCTTCAAGGCCCAGCAAATTTTTTAGTCAAGTTTAGACTGAAAACTCAAAACTTCATCTGTATTTAGGAGTCAAAACTGAGGTTTAGGGCCCAAGAAGAATTTTTCTTTCAACTACTTCAAAATTACTCCATTTGAGTTTCGTTGGTTACATTTGCTCCAATTTGCCAATATTTTGAATGACATAAAAATTGGGATGCTAGACACCTTGTAAACTGCTGAAAGGAAATGTGATCTTATGATCTTTTAAATGCTTTTCTGTTTATGCACTATTTCAATATGACAGTTGGTTTGTGGGTTTGTTTGGGGTTTTTGGGTTTTTTTAGTCATCTCCTTAAAAAAAAAATACAAAAATCAATTCACTAACAAGCCTAACTAGAGGCTCAGAACTGCACTATCCTTCCCTGATGGGTAGCTGTTTATTTTCTATCTTAACTTTACAAATAAAAAGAGTAAACTTGCACTGCTTCTAGCTTCACTTTTAATATGCTGCATTTTGTGTTTCTTCCTTGCAATTCTCAGAAGCATTTCCAAGCTCTTTGCTTATTTGGTTTTATAGTTTCCTTGGGCACAGCTTGCTCATCTGGTCAAGAGTGTGTTTCCATCATGTCTGCTGATTTCTGCAGCCACTGGATTAGGCCCATATATTATTTGTGTATTTCTTTTTTGCCAGCAATTCTAGAAGATTTACAAGGCTGATTTAAAAGATGTAAACCTCTTCATTATGGCAATCTATTCCATAACATACAGTCCTTTTGTTCTAGTGGAAATGCAAATGAAGAAAATATCAATAACCTTAAAATTGTTTGGTTTAATATTTTAAACCAGACTGTATTTTTAATATCATGTACTTTGGAATCTACAAAAACAAATATATAATAAACATCACTCAAGTATTGGTCTTTTAATCAGAATAGAACTAGCAGTAAAGGGATCAATATTTTATTTATGCTTCTGTGATCATGTTCAGATGCCCTAATGCAGTTGCTGAAATATAAGCAAAACAAATTGAATCCTGACCAATCATGCCCCAAAATATGAGTGGCATCTGCGAGGACTTAGAGAAGCACAATTAATTGTCTCAAACATTGTCAAAGAAGAAAGATCCCACAAAGTAAGCCACGACAACAGGAACTTGAGATGAGCACAGATGGCAAACAATGCCAGACCTAAATGGAGGTGAAGGTTTGGACGTAGCACACTGGACAAAATTCTGCCATGGTAAAAGTGCAGACAGCAGCAACAAGAAGATGCTGGGCCTGGTGAGGCAGATCTAGGCAACCTATCTGGACACAAACCCCCACCATGGCCAAATGTGAGAAAGGGAACACAGTTACACACATCATCCCAAGTTGTGGGAACAGCATATAGACCTCATGGATTCACAATACTTGCATTCATTAAAAGTGGTATCTCATGGAAACCCACCAGGAAGCAGACCAGAGTGAAGAAGGACCAGCAGAGCACCACAGGAATCCACATGGTGATATCTGTTTAATCTCTCTATTCTGTTCTATTTGTATCTCTCTACCTCACATTTACTGTTAAATAAAATCTGTACTATTGACTTTGGTCTCATTTGCACCTTTATTTGGGCAGAGGCATTTCTTAATAATCAGATCCTAGCAGCATCCATGAGGCACTGTCGCTGGGGAATATTTTTTTCCTTGCCTCAGATGTATCAGGGCATTACTTATTCACATTGACAGAAAACTCTAAGACTTCTGAATGAAAAATCTAAACACCTGGTAACTATGGATGGCCCTGAAAACCCTCATCAGCTACATTTTGTAGATCTGAACAAAAAATAAGACTTAATTCTACCTCAAACTAACTTCCAATCTCAGTCCTTTTTTAACTATCAGAAAAGCTTTTATTAATTATAATGAGTTTCAGATCAAAATTTTAAGATTTTCAGAAGATACATTTGTTGAGTGACTGCAGGTCACAGCAAGACTCACTCAAGAGTATTTCCTACCCTTGCTCTAGACTATTTTTCCACAGCACTTCCAACCCTTGGAATGACTAATAATTCATAGACCATCCTCGCCTTTCCAGATTATTGTGCATTTCATCATGAAATATAAAATCAGTAATCTATCAATAAGACCAGCAATGATAAACACTGACTACAACTTTGCTGATTTATGCACTGTCTAGCAGGTTATCCCTCTAGAACTAATTGGAATATTCTGTTTCTGTTGAACTGATGCAATGAGCCTGCATCTTTAGAAGATCTGAACTCAAAATTCAGGTCTATGAAATAAAAGATCCAAGTTCCCCTTTCTTCAAGACACTCTTTGTAAATAAATAAATGAACAAAGAGCTCTTTGAATACTTTAAGTCAGGCTCTAGAAAGAAACTAGGCAATTTTCCAAAAGAATATTTCAAAGTCAGCACAATGACCACAGTCTATCAGTAACAAAAGGGGGAAAGCAAATTCAGCTGAATTAAAACTGCTTCAGACCAAAAAAAGGTAGCAAAGATAAGAACAAACAATGAGAAAAACCCTTGGTATTGGTCACTTTATTCTACTGCTAAAAAGTGTTAATCACTCACGATGAATTAACTCACTTAAAACAAAACAAAAAACCAAACCAAACCAAAACAAACAAGAAAAAAACAAAAACAAAACAAAAAAAAAAAAAAAAAACAAAAACAAAAACAAAAAAAACAAAAACAAAACAAAAACAAAAACAAAAACAAAAACAAAAACAAAAACAAAAACAAAAACAAAACCACACCACAAAAAGTCCCACTGAAAGTAAATATAAGCTATGTGTACCTAGGCTGCTGGAAGAGTAATCATTAGTAGTAATTAACAAATACAAGAGGTATATACATTGTCACATCAGGAGTTTCACAAATTAAGGCATTGCTGGGGTCTACACAAGAGAGAAGAATGCAGGCAATAGTTTTACCAAGAGGCTAGGGAAAAAAAACTGACTTACCTAGGACTAATGAAAGTTTTCAGAGGTACAAGGAAGGAGTGGAGGTGTCCTGTGAAATGACACTGCTCTGGAGTCCTTGAGGAGATTTTTTTGAGGGCAGTCCACTTCTGAAATATATACTTTTTGGTAAATCACACTTCACTTAGATGAAGTTTCTCCCAAAGAAAAGATTAAGTTTCTCCCAAAGATGAAGACTTGTCCTCCCGAAGAGAAAACGTTGCAAGATTCACATCATAAATGGAAAAAAAAATCACAGTATTTATACAAGTCCAGATTTTTAATTTTTCTTTTTATAAAGGGACACTGCACCTGAGTCTTCATTCTCCTTGTTATATACTCATTCTTTCTCCTTAGAACCACTGCTGTCACATGCAATCACACACAAATTAAGGCCAGCAGATGAAAAAAATAAAGGAAATCAAATGCAGAATCTGTTTTTCAGCAGGACAGTTTCTATTCTTACTGAAAATAAGCAGAATTTTAGCTTATTTTACTAAAAACAACTAAAATCCCACACCACAACCACTATTCATAAAAGGACTGGGAAAATTTGTCCTGGTGACATTTGGTAACCTTGTCATTCTCACCTGGTTTCCCATTCTTCTTAGTGGTTGGTCTTAATTTAATTTATTGCACATATATTAGATAATAGGTTACATTTTATATTCTGATCCTCTCTGATCTTTTTGAAAGGATGTGGGAGATGGAGGAGAAGTATCCATACATTTAATTAATACATATATTACACACAGAAAAGTTATGAAACATCAAAAGCAGTCACCATTTGCCTAGTTTCGGGTTTATTCATTTGATATAATCAGCAAAAGTCTTATTGGTTTTAGTGAGTTTGGGGCAATGTTAAGTCATTTTAAAAGTCCTGTTTTCCTTTTTTAAAATGCACTAAAATTTAAATTATATTGCAAACATGATCAACTTTACCTTTCACAGAGAGATGCTAGTCCTTATTGCCTCCTTATATATTACATGTATGCATTTTTTTTAAATCACACTGCTGTGTCTGCAAGAAATCTGTAATAGCAGAGAGAGACACTTTTCTTATTTATATCTATAAATTGTAAAAAGTTGAATTCAAACACCTGACCACTTGCAACAATGTTGTCTTAACCATCCGTGGTTTTCTGTGACATTGCAAATTCAGTATCCCAGAACTCTGTAATAGAGAAGTAGTCTTTTATAAAGGGGGTATTAGCACCACTTAATTAGTGGCTTTTCTGAAGCTTCTTCTGTCTTCACTCAGAGTCAGGATTAAAAAACACAAAGGAGACAAATTTTTTCATGTTCAGTCTTGGCTGTTTATTGAATCTTATCTAAAGTACAAAGAGTTCTGCAACACTTCTAGCCACCAGCTAAGAGTGAGCAAAATGGAGCAGAACCTGACTACCTACAAGATCTCTCAAAGCTAAACAGTCCAAAAGAAAATTAACACCTATATTATTTATACTTTTGACCCAATGACCAAACTCCTGTAACCTGCAGTGCAGCACTAATTGTGCAACCAGAAACTACTCTCTGAAACCATGAAGAAAAAGGAAGAACATTGAAAGGAGACAACACTCCAAATCCTTCACTTTGTCCCATATCCATTACTATATTTTAAAAACCTCAAATTTAAAATCCTTCTCCATGTGAAATCACACACTTTTATTTAACTACACACCCGTGACTCTTAACTCCATCACTCAAATTTGGAAGCCCTCTCCAAGGCCCCAGGTTAAAAGCAGTGTTCTCCAGGGGGTCATTGCCAGAAGGCACAGAAAGCCCAAAATTCCAGGTTTCTGGGATCCAGCAGTCTTATTGCCCACAGTTGTTTATTTTCTTCTGTGTCATTTCTGTTACTGAGGCAATTCAAACAGGAAAATAATATTTTCTGATCCTTAAATTATAGGAACTAGAGAAATGCGCAGTTATAAAATATGATCCAGACTTCTTTTACCTGAAGTATTCTTTTCTGATGCTGTTTTTTAATCAGCCATCTCTAACTAAAAAATAAACCTGTAGAAAAGAGGGTGATGTTTTTGTCTGAATCCAAAGTTTTTGTAACTTCATGTTAAGTCTAATCTTACTTAACAGCTCTGGCAATGGCCATTAGGCTGGCAGCAACTGAATTCTGTTATTAGAAGGGCTGGCAAATATCAAAATGACACAATATCCACATTTATTTGAGGCCTATTTCCAAGAAAAATAAAGCTTCCACTAGTAAAAAAAAATATATATCAATTAAAAAAAAAGGTAAAAGGACTGACCTATACCTAGCAGAAAAAAATAATATTTGCTAATGTGTGCCAGAACAGATATCCATGTTCCACAGAAGTGGAAATTGAAACAATCAGAGAATGAATTCTTATTTGATGAGTCCCCAAATGGGGGCAGAGGGAGGGCCAAACGGCCTGTATATCATACAGTCCAATCTTTGTTATATGTAAAAGGGACATATACTGGAGCCAGGAGATTTTTTTGTGATGTGTAAAGCAATAAAGTTAGTGGCATTAAATCTTCTTGAAAATATCAGATTCTTATGCATGCATTATTTTGTTACAGGGAATAGAAAAGAATCTTGTGGTCTTTTTTTCATGTATTTGTCTCCAAGGGCAAAAGGAAGATTTGCTGTAATGTAGAAGAACTTAACTGCCAGAATCACCCCAGAATGTTCCAAGGCATATCCCCTTTTACTTGAAGTCAGTTTCTAGTAGAAAGTTATAACACCTTTCTTTAAAACAGAGTATCTGTGGCTTTGCCAATAAAAAAGGCAAAAATAAATTTAAATCTGAGTGTTTCTGCCTCATCCTGTATGATCAAGCTAAATTGTAATCCTGAATCAAGCACTGAACTTACAACAGGTAAGGTTGATTCCTTACCTGAATATCTGTGCAATTCCCACCCTTATCATCCTCCACAAAGCAGCAGCCACTACCTTTCCATATGCAGAAGCAGAAACAAGTGTTTACACAGCTGCATTCTTTCCAGAACTCTCTCATCAGCCCTTCAATGTGAACCTTATTGCAGGGACTTCACATTGGCTAAATCTATGGCAGCCCAGAGAGGAGGGGGAAGAAGAAGATGCCTACAAAGTTCATGGGCGTACAAGACTCTGTGTCAAAATTTAACTCTGCATTTTAGGCCACTGCTATGGAGAATAAAAAACCTCTTAAATACTGGGGGAGCAGAAAAAGACCCAGTGAGGCAGAATGAAGCATCAAATGAACAATAGGGAAAAGGATAGGGTCTTCCATGCCAGCCCTCAGACTTTCAGGAGGAAATTTATGAGCATCAGGTTCTGATGTCATGCAAGACCTGGATAAGGCCTTGGGAGACTGCTTAAATATAAGTGCTGAAAATCATTATTATTTTATAGGTAAATTTTGATTTTTTTAAACATTCTATAGTAATTTTGTATGTCCTTTCAAATTTTGTGTATTTTCTGGGCAGAGTTGATTGAAAAAAGGAAACACTGGTTTTGGCTATTTTTGCAAAGAAATTTCCTTCAGGTGTTTCTGGTAGAAAATTAATGGACTTGACTATACAATGTGGTGTGAGACTTGACCATGAGCACCTTTAAGTCATTCTGATGATTTTAGCCACTCTGAAATACTTCGTAAGTAATACCAATAGAAAGAAAAAAAAGGATTTCTTGCATAGCAAAATGTATTTGCATACTCAGACCAAGAGACCAAGAACAAGTGAGGGAGCCTGGGCTGCATTCCTGCAGAACAGCTTCTTTGTCCTCTTTTGGCTGTATACATCACAGAACTTGCACAGTTCTGTACACACTGTGTAGCCTTTTTCAACTGATCTTGCAGAACTAAGGGAAGGAAAGTACCTAATACTGACATGTGAGTCTACAAGATCTTTTATTAAATTTACTTCTGCTAGCACTGATAAATTAACCAATTAAAAATAATGCTTTTTCCTCCAAAGGAATTTTGTAGCAAAGCCATAGAGAATAGCATGAAGCAATATATATTGAATTCTAAGTCATAATCGTAGCAACAAGTATACATTAGAGATGGGAAAAATTCAAGTCCACTAATTTTCTACCAGAAATAACAAAAGGAAATTTCTTAGCAAAAAACAGCATGTCCTTTCTTCAATCAACTCTGCCCAAAAAAATGTACAAAAATGTACAAAAATTGGAAGGTCATGACAAGCTACTATAAATTTGGATTTTTTTTTTTAATTGAAATTCATCTCTAAAATAGTAATGCATTTCTGCAATTACATTTAAGCGGCATCCCAAGATGTATACAATACTAAGATTGTATTAATCTTAGTTGGATAGATAACTTATAGACAGAAAAGAGTTTGTGTTGTCTTGCCATGGTATTAAGCATTTGGAGAAGGCTGGCTGTTTCTAGTACAGAGAGAATTAGTAGTGCAGTGTTTAGTGGACCACAGGCAAGTGGCCCATGAGTCAGGAAAATTGCCCCAAACATCCATAGATAAATCTTTCCTGCTTTATACCTCATTCTGCCACATGTTCCTTCCTGTGTCTGCTCTGGCTCTCACTTAGCTACCTCATGAGCATTAAATCCATAAATATATACCTGTCAAGACTGCAAACTGGGTTTTTTCAAGTAAATGAAAGCTACAACACAATGTAAATGTTTCCAAAATAAAAGGAACTATACCATAACAAGCTGTTTTAAGTGTTCCTTTTAAAGCCTTTATTAAAGAGAAGCATGGAAAATATAAATTATGATGGTTCTTTCTATACAGGTACATCAGAAATGAGCAAGAAAACTTTCAGAAAGGGTTGACTTTGTCACTGCAAGAACACTTGCAATACAAACCTGGATAAATTAGTGAGGACAATAGATTTCTCTGATCTTGATAAGCTGATAACAGGAGACATCTGAGCTCTCATGTTTCAGGAGATGCTCAGTTCCTAATTGAATTACTGTTGTTCTTTCCAAAGCAGCCAGGGCCCTGCAAGTTTGACTTCATGTGACAGCTCAAGCACATATTCTTAATAAAGGATAGGCATGTGTTTCACATAGAAACACACACAGAGAAAGATAGGCAAAGTCTTGGAAGCACAGAACAGAAGGGTTTTTAAGATATGGTAGATTAATTACTGTGCAATTCCACGTTTAAAAGCAGTTGCTTGATACAGTCCAATAAATACAAATCATGGCATAGCCCTAGAGGTTAAACCATGCATGTGTGACCATACAGTAATTTCAGCTGTGAATGACAGCCAAAATGTTCATGTTCAGAATATTTAGAGTTTTTGAAAAGTAAATAAAGTATCTCAGATTCTCACTAAGAAGAATGTGAAACACAAATGTCCTTAGTGGAAAAAACTGTTACAATTCAGGTATCCCAATATTGTCATCAAGCAAGGAAATCTTCATATGGAGAAAGGTAGAAAAGTAATAAACATGGACAGACATAGCAACAAAGTGTTCAGAAGCATTCAGAGCCATGGAGTTGGACAAATGATGCCATTACCATTTATATGCATATCAGAAAATATTAGAGTTTTATCTACCAGTATTTTAGGTAATACTTTTCAAATGCCAGATTTCACTGCTGTGTTTTATATGTCACTGAAAATTGCTAATGCTCATGCATATAAAACTGTTATCTGTTGCAAAATGTTTAAAATATACTTGTTTTTGTATGTGTGCTCTTCTAGCTAATTTTGTCTTCTAGCAAGAGTATCTCAAAGCAGCAAGAATAAGCATTCAAGATAAGAGTTCTCTTTATGGATCTTCTTTTCTTAGCAGTGCAGCAGATGAAGTAGCAAGCAATCTGCCCAGCAGGTGAATTTCTATTAAAGGTTTTCTGTGTCTTGGCAGTGGCTCGCAGCATTGACATTCTTTCACAAAACACTTTGTATCAAGGAATCAGCATTTTTTTAGTGACAATGCATTTAATAAAATTCCCGACGTGGTCCAAGTACAATGGCTAAACAACAGTAATGCAGTTAGGATGGTTTAAAAGGTGTGTCAGAATGTAAGTTTATTGCCACCTGTAAAAAAATCTACAGCACACAAAAAGGATGGTGGCTCACTGTAGAAAACAAGAGGTTATTGTCTTTGCAGCCTCATGATTTTGTTCTCCACCTCAGCTTCTCATGAGGCAAGATGTTTCCTGCACATTCCAGAATCACTCTTCTGAAATGGGAGCCTCATGCTTTCTGAGCTAAACAGCTTCAGCCCTGACTGACACCAGTGCCTGATTTTAGCCTGTCATTAGTCAGCACACTATCAGACCTGCCCTGTAAAAGCACAATCACATCAAACCACAGTTTCACACCAGTGAACACATCCAATATGCTTATGTGAAGAATGTATTTGTTTCACACCTGCCTCAACCTGCTCTTATATTTGTCACTGCTTAGCAAATAAAGCCTCCTGCAACACAAAGTACACTCCAAGCTGATGCTCAGCATATTACCTCTGTGGTGAAAAGACTTCACAGTCTGTCAAATAAATTCTTCTTAGGACACCATCCTAAATTTCCATTAAGCTATAGGAAATAAAATATTTTGTAATATATTTTCAGAACACAGAGTCATTTGTCCTCTGAGTGCCCCAAGAATGTTTACAAACTGCTGTGTAGGCTGGATAGTAAAGCAGGTCTGGTTAAAAGGTCAGTTTAAGGGTTTAGGGCAATAATGGCCCAGTTTATAGAAGTGAGGAAGCAGAGGCCAAAGAAAGGTAAGAGCTGAAAATGAAACATAATAAAAACTACAATTTCACTCTGTTGTTCTACAGGAATGAACAACATCATCCACTCCTACTTTCCCCTGCTGCCTAGAAGGCCCTTGTTACAGCTGCAGCTTATAAGGTCGATCACTTGAAGGTAGTAAATTTTCTTTCTACGAGCAAGTATGCAAACCACTCAGGTAGGTTTGGACAACTGACCTGAATACTTCAGGGAAATTTAAAAAAAAATATTAAAGTGTGGGAAAGAAAGGATCTTCAGTTCATAAAGGGAAGATGGATTTTTTTATTAAGCGAATAACAGAAATCTGAGACTTTCTGTTCCAGCTCTGTCACAGGCCCTTTTGTGACCCTGACCTGTGGTCTGAATGCATTTCTCTTGAAGTCAACACGAGTTTTATAACTGTCTTTACAAGAATCAGCATGATTTAAGAAATTTCAGCAACACTTGTTGACCTCATATCCATCATGGAGCAGCACGATGCAGACACACACCACTGAAGCTGTGCTGGTGGCATTCAGCTGGTGCAGCCTGGCCCCTGCCCATGCAGAGACCCCAGCTGGGGATGAAAATAGTGTTACCCAGTGCCATGCTGAGCCCGTGCTGGTAATCTCTCCCTCTCAGCCTATCTACACAAGAGACATCTTGACATTATAGCAAAGAGACTAAATGAAAGACAGACACTTGACCACTGGACCTGGCAGTTAGCCATTCCATAGGAGTCAGTGCAATAAACAACAGTGCAAACTCATGCATAATCTAAGTCGTCATTTCAGACTTTTATCTCATTTTTCTTTCTTTCTGTAGGAATTGCTCTTTGTTTCTGTAACACAGTAACACAGTGGGAAGACCAAAATCACCAATATTTTACCTAACTAACTAAATTTAGATTACTACACACTTGACCTGATGGATGTTAGAGCTGAACAGTTTTCCAAACACATCACTGCCTGATTTAGCTTTACTTTAGAAGGGATACCTTCCAAATTAAAAAAAAAAAAATACTCTAAGTTGAAGAATTTTTAATTTAGGTCTAGTACAGCCTAGAATAAAGGTTTGAGCCCCATCTTTATAATTTTCACCACTGTCCAAGCTGCCAGCCTGCAACCTCCTCCTGCTGAGGGCCAGCGCCGGACTCTGTCTGCCTTCTCCCCTTTTCCATCAGCATATGGGTTTTGGGGAGTTCTGGGGGGTCCTCAAGACCAAGGAGTACAAAAACAGGGTCCCCACCACCTGACCCCATGGGGACCCCAAATCCCCCTCTGAAACCCCCTAATCCCCAGGGATTCCCCCCAGTATTACCTTCCAGAACTTTTTTATAAATATCGGAATTTGTGTTTGAAGCATCGTGGGTGAGTTATGGGGGGATTAAGGGAGGATGAGGGGGTCCTGGAGGGATTTTGAGATTTTGGATGGTTCTAGATGGATTTTGGCAAGTCCTAGATAGATTTTGGGAGTCCTGGGGGATGATGGAAAAGGAAAAAAATCAATACGCATCAAAATTACCCTGGAATTTGCAGAAAAATTGTGCCAGAAGACATACTATGTAGCATAGGGATCTCTGGCTTCAAGTAAGCTGTCCAGCAAATCTGAAAAATATATCACCCAATGTATCAAATGCACCTGAATATTCATTAGACAATATTAGTGGGTATTTATCTACTTAATTTATTCTGCTCAAATGACACTTCTGCCTTCAACAGTATTTACACAATGGTATGATAATAAAGACCTGGGTCATGAAAGCTTTGCTGAAACTAAAACACTGAATAAAACCATACTATGTTTATGAATGTTTTCCAGGATTTCATACTTTCTCTTGCTCCAGCAATAATGCTATTTTCTGTTTTGCAGGCCAAATGCTAAGAAGCTTTTCCCCAGCTTGTTTTCAATAGTGCTTTTTGTATGAGAGTTGAGTTCATGACTCCCTTGGCTGGTAGGAAGGGACTGTCCTGTCAACAGGACAACTCTGCCAGAGTGATGTGTGTGAGAGCATGCTCTGCTCCCCTTCTGCCTGGGGACCAGAGCAGGGACAAGAACTGGGACCCAGTCATCTCTCTGTGTTCCTCCTGCCCCTTTCCTTCCCTCAAGAGGGTCTGAGACACTGTCTTCTCACACTTTGGCTGGGAGTGAGGAAAGGGTAGAGCTTCAGCAGCAGATAAAGATACAGGGGACTTAAAACATGGGAAGTGCTGGTTCCAAGGTCTCTCTGACTAATGGGGCTGCCTGGCCCTTTTGTGGGAAGGCAAAAGGTCCCATTAGACCAAGGCTGTGAAAGCAAGCCTTCTCTTTGGCCACACCCTCGTGGTGAAAACCCTCCCCTTCATCCCCTCTGAAAACCTGCTCACAGCAGCCACAGGCACAGCAGCACTTGAATCCTGTGAATTACTCAGTTGCTTTCCATGAAAGAATGCCCTTGATGACTGACACAAAATATGACAAGAAATGGCTTTCTGAGTTGGGAATTCTTCCTGGCTTCCCCCACACAGCAGCAAGTGCCACAGACAGGGAGCCAGCTGAAGCTGTCACACTGTGCCCTGCCATTATTAAACATTAAACTTGAATTATGGAGCTGCAAAAAGGTGGTGGGTTTTTGAAAGTATGAAGATAATCTTACAGTGCATACATTTACACATACGTACATTCCCAAGACTCCAGGTAAACACTGAAATGTAACTTGTTTGTTTGTTTCACAGCTACAGTTGTGAATTCCTTTGTGACAAATAACAAAGCTACAAGGAAATATTTTCTGAGACATTTTCAAAAGCTTTCTAAAAAACACAACACTTCCCAATTGTAGAGGGTATATCTACAATATATCTACAGCAAGAGTCTCTGTAAAATGAGGACTTGAAATAAATCTACAGTCCTTCAAACAGCTTAATAGAAAAAATAAATATTTTTCTGTCCCAGGAAAAATGGCTTTTAAAAAGGGCTATGTTGATTTGGTTGGGTTGGGTTTCCCCCTTACTTTTTGCATTATTTTGTTAAGAAATCTGGAAATAATCTTTTCAACAAAAAATAATTTTAATTTATGGATTTGATACTGTGATTTGGGATCTCTTGTATTTCACAAACACATTTTGCTTTCATCAGATACAGACATTTGTCATTATGGAACATTTACCATTTAATAAAAAAATAATTTCAAGGAAAAATTTAGTTCTGACTGTTTCTAAGCTTAAATTCCCCTCTGGAATTTTGACTGCCATTTGAAAAGAGTTATTGTACTTCTACTTATATACAGCCACAAGAATTTCTAATAAGAAATTCTTTCTAAGAATTCAGTAAAAAAGACATTCTCCATGTAAAAAATATATCACAATTTACATTAAAGTATTATAGCCTGAATTTATAATTTATCAATCAGATTTTTTCAAGAGAAACTCACAGCTAAATAATCTATGCTTCAGAGAATGGAAGTCATCTGGCTAGGCAATGGATTAGTGATAGCAGATAATTGATCTGGCTAAGGAATGGATTATAGTAATGAAATTCACAATATTAAAAAATAATCCAATAATAATATAACACTGATATTTTAATGATAGGTAGTTAACACCCAGATCAAAGCTAATAAAATTCATTTTTACGAATTAATTATCTGAAAACTTTAGCAGTAAATTATATGCAGATATGTTTTATATTTTTGTAGTGTTTAATGACTACATTTTAGCCAGGGGTTTATTCACAAACTGGTGAGCAATAACTCATTATTTATGACTGCCCTGTGAATCACACAGGACAATTTCTGTTCCAGAACTGGGAGAAAAGCACTCTGTTAAAAAAAGAAGAATGCTATTTTCTTACTGTGATATGATTTGCAAAATCTCAAACTATGTTCAGTAAACAGTACAGCACCAAAATAGAAAAGGCTTTTAAAAGATTGTCCTGAGAGGACATTTTTGTACAAATATTTCTGTAACAAGTTACTCAGTTTTCCTGATACTCCTGTTTTCATATATACTCATGAATAAAATCTCACACCCCAAAGTTGTGCAGGCACACAAATAAGATGCTGTAGACCAATAAGCTTTATTGGCAAGAATATTTACAAACATTATTTGGTGACAGTTACCCCCAGCTGAGCCTTACACACTTCCTGAGCTGCCACACACACACCAAGGAAATGCATCAAAACCGTTTTAGAGGCAATTAGAGCAGGAAGGAGGAGTGAGGAGAAAGCTGTGACAAAAAAAAAAAAAAAAAAAAACAAAAAGAAACAAACAAAAAAAAACAACAAAACAACAACAAAAAAAAAAAAAACAAACAAAAAAAAAAAAAAACCAAAAAAAACCCCAAAAAAAAAAAAACACTGCAAAATAGTTTCAAGGTGACTTTCATACTCTCTGGAAAGAAAATTCTCTCTCCAGACTGCAAGTTCAACATTTTGAAGTTCCAAGGTGGTGGAAACTTAAGCCTGCAGGGAAATTCCTGGCACAATCTTCCCATGGCAGGGAATTGTTTTTCTGACAAGAAGCAAGAAGTGATGAAAGATGTTCTTAGGCTATGAATTAGTTTTGGTTTCCTCACTACTATCAGATACTGAAATTAAAATAAAATGCTCCCAAGGTCTAAGAAAAAGGAAGAGGCAAAAGCTTTCTGCAATAAAACTAGATATAGGAGTTACATTTGTGTTTAACTCTTGTTTATCATATGCTTTCATATGCCTAAACTAGCATCCACTTGTGAAACCCATGGAATCATAGAATCATTAAGGCTAGGAAAGATCTTTAAAGTCATTGACTCCACCATTCACCTGGCACTAAGTCCACCTCTAAACAATGTCTCTAAGCACCACCATAGTAATAACATGGAAAAACTACAGTCTCTAAATAGCTGAAGAAAATTGCTATTCTGAGTCTCAAGAACTTTGCAGAAGTTGCAGCTCCATTTCAAAAATCCTTGTCTCCAAAACCTCCTCTCCAAACTATTCAAACTTTATCTAAACCTGTGTGAAAAGACAGCAAGTCATTAACTAGGATTCCAGCAATATACAGATGACTTGGAGGAATATCTCCTTTAAATCAGTAACTAATATGATCTCCCAGCACTTATGACTGCACAAAGCCAGCAGCTGTTTGGGACATGGAGAAGACAGGAGACAATGGAAGGCCACAAGGGATTTCCTTCCCTTATGATTGATTCTAGGATCACTGGATCATCACAGGGTAATGGAAAAACTCAGGCTGGAAGTGACGGCAGGGGGTCTCTAACCCAGGTCAAAGCTGGATCACTGATCTCGACAGACCATAAATAGTCCCACTGCAGGGACTATTTTGAGACTGTTATGTATTATTGTCCCTAAGAAATTGCCTGGTAGATTGTACCCCATACTATCAGACTCTGACCCTATCAGTCTGACCATGGTGACCCACGAATTTGTGAACACTTGAGCAGGTCAGATACATCTGAGGACTTTAGTGAGTGCCAAAAGAAGTACCCTACTTCCTTCAAAATTCCCCACAGATCTATCACCCTGCATTCTCTTTGTTTATGGCAGAAGACAAGACACTAGCTACCCCAGAGATTTTCTTCTTCTCCATGCCTAGGGTTTTCTATAAAGGCAGTGTTTCACTGCAGTGCTGAGACTATAAATGAAGGGATGTAGCACAGTTAGGTGCCAGTTCTGCACCTTGATTAGAAGAATTATTGCCTTCTGAAACAAAACCAAGGCACTACCCCCCATGAAATCCTTTATGCAAGTAATCATATCCAGCCATGTATACTCAAGTAAAACATAAGACAAAGAAAGTGAAAGCAAAATGAAACCACAAAACTGTGCACTGATCATCCTGTGCCACTTGCTGATAGAATAATAGATAAGAAACTGGAAAATGTCATTAATTCAGCTTGCAATATTGAAGAGGAGTTCATATAAACTAAGAACGTGGGAACATCCATAGCATCACACCATTATTTTTACATTTTTATTTGAGGAACAAAATCGTATCTGGCAATTTACACTTGGCCTGTTGTCATTCTTTTCCTGCATCCTCAATGGCTTCTTTTCAGCAAAAAAAAATTGTATTTATCTTTCTCCCTTTGAAATCCTGTCACTGTTTTAAAACTGAGAACTAATGCAAAATATCAGCACACTCAGAAAAGGCTGATGGTATTCCATCTCAGGTGAGATGGCAAATAGGGCATTCATGGATTTCAAACAACATAAGCAATTATGCTTTTGTTTTCTAGTTAAGTATAGTTTCTGCTGCTCCCCCTAGTCCCTGTAAGTAACCAATATTTTTCTCTAGTGAACCAAATATGGCCTGGCTGTCTCTGACATTTTTATCCTTTTTGGAGAGACATTCCCACCTGATAAAAACTTCACATAAAATTGAAGGGGGAGTTTATAGATAACATCTGCAGTATGTAAACCCCAAAAATACAGCATGGGAGTAGGGAGCAGGAAGATAGAAACACAAGGATAAAAGGGGTAGAGTTTTTTTCTATTTTCTGTAAATATATAACAACTCTTTCAGGGCACCCCAACAACTGACAGAGGACCCCACAGACCTCATCTACGAAGGATCTCTGTCTTATATTTCTTATATAGGGGTAAATGATCTATCAGGTTATGCTTACTTTCAAATTCTAGACACAGTTGATTGGGGTCATATAAGAGAAAAACAACACTAACTTGCAATTCTAGCTTATGGTTTAGGACAAGGAGAATGATTTTCTTTTTCCATTGCAAACTTGACTGTACGATCTTCAGTAAGTTGTCTCACCTTCCTGTGATTCCATTTCTCATCTGTAAAGTCAGGACAATAGCATTTTCCAGGTATACTGTGAGGAAAAAATACATTAAAGACTGGGAGATTGCCCCGGTAGTACAGTGGTTGGAACATAAAGGAGCCAAAATAGAGTTTTGCTATTGAAGGTTGTCATTAAAATACTGAGTAGTGCTCCTTATTAGAGCTGGCTGGAACACTTCCCATCAAATACATACCGATTTCATCATTCAGCTTTCATCAGAGCCAAAAGCTTTTTAAAAAATCTCAGTTTTGACAATGTTTTTGAAGGAAAGGTTTCTTTAATGCAGGCTGGACACCTCAGTTATTTCCAGAGACAGGGGTCATGCTTTTCAAAGCATCTAAGAGGTTTATCTTTGACCCTATGAAGAAGAAAAGGTTGAAACCTAAAAGGCTACTGTGCTACAAAATCACCATTGTCCAGCCAGTCCTGCCACTCCTGACTCAGAACACAATGGGGAGAAGAACTCCTGTGCAAAGCAAAGAAAGTGCCTCTTCCAAAAAGGCCATGGAAATGAAACTGTTGGGCAGGGTTTTCAGCAACTGCCAGCTAATCCATTCAGAGTCAGCCAAAGTGCTTGGTCTGACCTACCAACTTTGGCATATGTATGAACTGCAGCCTTATTATTCAAACCATGATTATTTAAACCTGCATTTGCAGACCCATGCATTTGCCTTCCATCTACATTCTTTTATTTTTTTTCCCCAATCCCACATCAAGGATATTCAATTCCACTTACACAACATTGGAGTAGTTTGATCCAGGGGAAGTTCTACAACTTTTTTTTCAGTTCCTGTAGGCACACTTTGAAGAATTAACCCCCATGTCCAGTAGCCAAACACTTCAAGCAATGCCATTGTCTCTGCAAATTTTTCCTTTTTTTTTTTTCCTAAGGAACTAGCACTAATATATACCTGATTTAAAGCACATCTATACTGGTACCAGCTGCATCAGGGAGCATATGGGTGGATGTGATGGTTTCATTGTCTAGCTTAATGTGCAAAAGGCATTACTGAAGAATTTTTTTAAAAATAAGTTTTTTTAAAAATCCGCAGAAAAACATCTCATGTCCTTCCTATTCTCTACAAATTCCTTCAGATTTCTGTCAGCTGCCTCCTGCTCGGACCGAGGCAGGCGAAAACCCCTCTGTGCAGGAGCGGGAAAGGAGCGAGTGCGGGACCGAAGGGTTCAGGCTCCACCTAGTGGGAACAACCTCCGGTCCCTCGAAAAAGCCGCTCCTGGGTGGGCAGACTGTGCTCCCGCACATGGCCGAGGGCAGGCGATCACCCCAGAAAGGACAGCTGGAAGGACTTGTCTAGAAGCTGTGTTCCTCCCGGGCAGACCCGGCGGCGCAGCTCCCTGCGCTCAGCATCCCGGCGATGCTCAGCATCCCGTGCTTTTCCTGCATCCCAGCCCATGAGCCGGGCCCTCACAAACTGTCCCTGATCCAAACTGTTTACTGGGATCTACACATTCCCCAACGGACCAAAAACGACCCTCTACTTCAGTTTCAGGGCAGAGTGGTGCTTCATAAGCAAATGTGGACTTTCCCTCCAATGTTTAATCTCTGTCTCCTTTCTCCCTGAGGCAGCAACTCAAAGAAAATGACCCTCAAAGGGTATGATTTTCTGCTTCACACAAAGCTTGTTATCCTGGGGCTGCTTTTTCTGTTTCCTCTCTTCTATTCTCTTTCTCCCCTCTCCAGAACAAAAAAGATCATACATCTCATCAGGATCTGTCTTCACGGGAGATTCTTTTTTTTCCTTCTTTTGACAACTTTCTTTTCATAAGGAGAAAAAGTGTATTTCTTTTTTTTTCAATATAATTGTATTCTGCATTGAGTACTTTGATATAGCAACGACTGTCATGAAGTGGATATGCTGCTTGCTGTTTTATGAAAAAGACATTAAATCTGAAGAACTAATCATTTAGTCTCATGACTTTTCCCATCTGTTACAAGCTTCTTATTTTTGGTGGGAGGGGGTTAATTCTGGACATTTTTTTTGTGGGCAAAGTTTCAGATTAATTATCTCTAGTGGAAAAAATCTGAGCCTAGCATGTTAAAAATAACCCTTCCTGAATTCATTTTTCTTTTTAAGGAATTTTAAAGTCCTTCATTTTCGCTTCTGTAGAAAGTAATTTTTTGTAATTACGATCTAAAGATAGAAGAGAGCCAAAGATTCAGGGAGATCTAACATCTTTTATTAGACTGAAATAGATAGAAAGAGGAGTCAAGGCTTCCCACACATGCACCTAACACCTGAAGGATGCTCTGCCGACCCCAGAGCAAGTGTTTTTTGCAGTGAAAATAATATGGCTCAACTCCCATTGTATCTATTCAAACAACTGACAGCATTGTAAGGAGTTCCATCAGAGATTTTGTGTCTTTCCAGTTAACAGTAAACAGGAATAAGAAATCAAAATCTAAACACTGCCGCTCTGTTTTCCATAGACTGTTAAATTGGACTCCATTTTAAAAAATGTAAGTTATGCAGTGAAATTTTTAAAAAGCAGGTTTCACATCCACATCCTGACTAAATTAAAGATCATGTCTGACATTGCAGAGATCTAACAGTTCAGCTGAGAGTATCGATAGCTTCTCTGCTACCTCCCTGCTTTGGTCATCACTTATCTGTGCAAGTGTGTTTGCCCCCACTCTGGCTCTCTTGCAACCAGAAATAATATCCTCAGCTTCCAGCTGAATAAAGGCTTATGCACAAATCCAGCAGAAGGGATCTGAAAAGACAGGCAGCTCTAGGAAATGTTTGAGCTTGGATACAAGGCTGTGCTATAGATGCTTGGACACAAGCAGCTTTTTGCCTGCATGGACCCAGCATAGATCTGCACTGACCCTGCAGAAGAGGGACACAGGACCTGGCAGCCCAATTGCTGGCATGCAGGCATGTGTGAGCCATCAGCGATGACACTGTATGCTGCTAACAGTCTCACACACCATTCCAAGAGGTTTGCTATTTTCTCTCCTTGTCTTTGCAAGATTTGAGTTACTCTTTTTGTTTTGTTTTGTTAGTGGCATTCAGTTATGTTCACACTGCTTGCTGTGTTTGCTGCTGCTTGACTACTAGCATGCTGTGCCTGTTTTTGCTAAGTAATGGGGAGCTTCTTGGTTCTGTGAAACCTGCTGCCTTAAGTAGCCTGTCTGTCATCCCCTCCATGTTTAAACAAAAAAAGCTTGAGTTTCTGGTCTAAGGATTTTGAGATCTTTAAGGCTTCATTTTCTCTCTACTCTGCTATTGTATCCCATCACATTTATGTCCTGCCAAAAAGAAGCAGGATCAGGGCCCATTGTAAATGAGGAGTAAATAAAATTTCCAGTGTAAGACGCACCTCTGCAGGGTACAGGGGACTAGAGAGAAGAATTTTGCATGGGAGAGAAAGCAAGAAGTATAAGGTAGAATTGTACCCATCAAATGAAAACTTTGCCCAGAGAGCTGGTAGATCTTGCGAGGTAAGATCTTGCCCAGGAATTGGAAAACCAATCTTTCTTTCTATGCTAGCACACAGAATTTGAAGAAAGCAGTAAGCGAGAGAAGCCACCCACAAGAGATGGTATTTCTCTGTCCGGAAGGTAGATAATAAATTTGTTTCATGGGTTCATCACAATTGTCTCTGTCACTCCTTGCTCCTCAGGGCAAGGACTCCTTCATTCTTCCCCCTCTCCAATGTGGGAGCTCTCCCACAGGAGGCAGTCTTCCATAAACTTGACCAACACGGGTCCTTCCCAGGGGCTACAGCTCTTCACAATCTGCTCCAGTGTCAGTCCCTCCCATGGGGTGCAGTCCTTCAGGAACAGGCTGCTCCAGTGTGGGTCCCCTGTGGGGTCACAAGTCCTGCCAGCAAACCTGTTCCAGTGTGGACTCCTCTTTTCTGTGGGTCGTAGATTCTGCCAGAATCCAGGACAGGCTTCCCACAAGGTCACAGCCTCCTTTGGCCATCCACCTATTTCAGCGTGGAATTCTCAGTCTGGTTGATATCTGCCCCACTGTGGATCTCCATAGTCTTTATCAGGGGCTGCAGTGGAATCTCAGCTCTGGCATGTGGAGCACCTCCTCCTCCTCCTCCTCCTCCTCCTCCTCCTCCTCCTCCTCCTTCTCCTCCTCCTTCACCAACCTTGGTGTCTGCAGAGCTGTTTCTCACACTGTTCTCACTTCTCTCTCGTGTTGTGCAGGTTTTCTGCCCTCTCCTTTCTTAACTCTGTTATTCCAGAGACACTACTACCATCACTGATTAACTTGGCCTTGGCCAGCAGTGGGTTCATCTTGGAGCCAACTGGCATTGGCTCACTGGACATGGAGACAGCTTCTGGCAGTTTCTCACAGAAGCTACCCCTGTAGCCCCCCCACTACCAAAACCTTGCCAAGTGAACACAAGACAAGTAAATATAATAATATTCTTTTTCAGATATTGTATTTGTTTATGTTTTGAAAATATTGCAGACTTTCTGTGCAGATTTTTTTAAAGATCATTTCTCATTAAAAGAATAGGTGGAAAAGATGTCATCAGCTATTTAAAATACATAAAGTTCCACCTGCATAAATGTCTGGAAGACCTAAAGAACAGCCTGTGGGTGGTTTTGTTCTGTGTGTTGGTTTGAATCTCCTAATAAAATAAATTTTCAACAAATATAAAGGTAGATGAAAAACATTATTACTGAACCTGTGCATACAGATGTTACAGCTGAGGTATATTAAATAAGCTACACCACCTGATGAATGGCTTGTGCAAGTACAGGCAGGAACCAGGTGAGTCAATGAAAAACTGCTATAATTAGGTGACCTTTTTCATGGTGGATGAAATATTGAAATTTTGTTTGAATAGGCGAAGTTTAAAAAAGGTATTTCTGTCAATTCCTAAAATAGACATTCTGTTAATATATGGCACTCCATATTGAAAGAAGTAAAGCTATTTCACAAAGACATAGTTCATCAAATGTTGTCAGTGGGTACTTTTGATTTTTAAGGCTGTTGCCACTTACATAAAAATTCTGATTTTTTTTTTTTTTAACTTTTTCCTTATAAATCAGTGAGAACCTTAAAATATTCGTAGGGGTTTTTTGCTTATTTTTATCCAATTACCGGTGGTCTTCATATAGATAAATAAACAAAGTCAGCAGCATGTGGGAAGTGAAAGAGGACTGTGCTCACCCAGGCTCCCCACCTCCAGTCCCCCAAGCCTTCTTTCCTCCATCTCCTCACACTGACCCTGCTTCTGTTTTTCTGGTGTCCCACACAAATTACCTGAACACTTATTCCCAAGGCACCAATCTTTTAAATGGTATGGGCTCATGAACTGTCCATGTGAAAATATTGGTGGTTCCCCCTGGGTTTCCAGTATTGAAGGCTGCAGGCTCTTCTGTGAAACATTCTGCAGCAGAATAGAAGTTTCCATTACATCATGCATGGAACGACTTTAATATTGATCTAACGTTTTATACAAGGAAATAGTGTAATGCTGCCTTATAAAAATGACTTTCAAATGCTAAATGTCAGCATTTTTAAGAAACGTGAGAACAGCTGTACCTGGTCAGAGACAAGGTCAGTCTAATTTAGCATTCTGTCTCCAAGAGTACCCAATTCCCTAAGTGCTTTGTAAAAAGTGTAAGAGGAGGGCAAGCATGGCGAGATGCTCACCTAGGTTACTCTCCCAGCCTCCAGTAATCTGCAACTCAGGAGCTTTTGGCATCAGGCTTAATGAAAAATACCAGGAAAGCAATAATGTCTTGAAGTAGAGCATGCACAAGCCTATTGCGTTATATATTCTCATATATAAATTGAAAACACATATAAGGCTCCCAGCCTGATCCTAAGACTCTTCAAGCAGAAATTTGTTTCAAACTTTTTTTGTTTGACACCCCTCTTCATCTTCCTCATCACCAATAAAATTAAACATTGAGTGGCCCAGAATAAGTGGTTAAACAGCAAGTAGAAACAACATAAAATAAAGCTCTGCTGGTAACATTCTGGGAGTTTAGACTCAAAGCACCTGTGTGTCAGAAGGGGCCAGTATACCCATCAGATCTTGTGCCAAAATTGTTAAAAATTACTGCTCAAGGTTAGGCACCTAGAGCTAGGTGCATAAAAGAATTGGTGCACTGTAACAGCCATTGGTACTCTGCCATCAAAAGCCTCAGCCATAAGGCTGGGCAATTCTATACAATTCATGGCACAGGAGACAACCATTCAGGAATCAGATATATAAGAAAAGAAGAAAATTAAACCTTTATGCTTCAAATTGTCATCCTTAAAAACCCTTACCCAGCTGCAACCTAAATCTGGATACACCTAGAATATATTCCTAACTTCATTTTTTTCCTTAACGTACTTCAGGTCCCTGGAGTAGTTCTGGGTTTGTGTGTTGTGTGTTGCCAAATGTGCCTGGTTTTGGTATTCATGGTTGTCTGGGAACTTCTGACACCTGGAGACTTAAGTACCTATAAAATGAAGAAAAAAGGCACCCTCCTGTGAGAGCTCTTATAAACACTGAGTTTGGATGTGGTCTCACAGCACCTCTGGAAACTGTAGCTTCTTATAGATCAGGCTGCAAAAGGAAAATACTCATCTGGACAGGACCTCTGATCCAGCCAATGCCCTGGACTTGTTTCTCAGGGGACTGTATATGCACGAACTTTTTTCTAAAAATACTGGAAATGCTTCTGTCAGAATGCAGCTGTGTCTCTTTCCTTGGGCTTGTGCTACATGGACCCTCTCTCAGAAACAGTCAATAAAGTATTTCATTCAAATGAAATGAATTTTGCAATCAATCAGAGACAGACAATTCACCCAAAAGCCTGGCAGGATGCTCTTGAGGAGAAGTGTCAGATTTCAGGGCTTTGTCCCTTCTCACACTGAATGGATTTGAATTTATGTACAACATTCCCCCTGCAGTGACCCAGGTACCAGGCAAAAAGATATTTTGGAAAATATTCTCCCCATTTGAGGTGTTCAACTTTGTATAAAATGCTTCAACAGCTATTGAAGCCCAGTTTGTTACCACCTCTGGCATTAGATATTTCATGATTTAAAGGATATCCTTTCTTAGCAGTGGCAGTCTGTGTAGGCTAAAGTCTGTTTACAACCATTTACAGGTAAAGAAGTCAGTCCCCCTGTCTGTGTCTTTTACATTCGTTTCATACACTTTTGTTCCTTTGCCTAGCTCTGATACAGAAGGAGCACACTGGGAAAAGTGTGATTGAGGTTTGCCTAAGTGTTTGGATTGTTTCTTCCATTCTGTAAGCATGGCTTCAAAACAGAAAATATTTCCACTGCAAGATTTGCATGAAACAATATCAACACAGTAAGAAAGGATAAAGCTTGAGTACAAGCCTAGTTTATTCTTTTACTAATCTGTTTCTTGATACAAGTAAATCCCTGAAAGGGATTTTTTTTTTCTGTTCTATGGCTTATGATTTATAAGGAATTGAGAAATGCATCTTCTTTTAGTGTTGAAAGATCTTTTGAAATCCTTAGATAGGTATTGCTATGACACCATGATATATTATTAAAATGCCACAGTCCAGGGTGAAGCGTATGAACATATTTTTAATGCAAAAGGTGTAACTGGAGAAGAATTAGACAATAAGCTAGAACTGAGATGGCAGTCTAAGTATTAAGTACTATTATAAAATATACACTATTTGCATATAAATATAAACAAAAGTACTAACTGTATTGTCATGAAGCAAAAGTATTTATTGCTAACAGCAAAAATATAAATAGCTGTTGAGGTTGCAAAATAATTACATTTGAAAACACACTTTCCCCAAAGAGGGAATTTTACAAATGTCAACCCCAAAGCCAAACTATGTTTGCATTATTATTCTAATGTGCCTTTCTGTTCTGTTTTGTTTTGTCTCTTTCTTTTTCTTTTTTTTTTTTTTTTAATAATTCCTTACCTGATCATTCTGCTTCTTTTTGTGCTTTGTCAACACAGCCTTTTGTTATTCCTCCATTAATGCCTTGTAATATAGCTTCGTCTCCTTGCACTTTCTTTGTTTTGCCTTTTTGTTCTTCCATGCTGTCCCTTTCAGACAGTGAAGTTTTGGCTTTTCAGTTTTTCCTCAAACACTGGAGGAAACCTAAAAACACTGTCTCTAAACTACCACCAATATCACACTGCCACATCCTAGAAAGCTGGGGTGATTTTGAGGTGAAGATGTTTAAAGATATCCTCTTGATCTACTGATTTAGGTATGACCCAAGCAGTGGGACAGCTTCTATCCTTCTGCCCCCCACCTCCCTCACTCCCCACTGGGATGATTTCTCTCTCATTTTTTTTTCACAGACTGTTCAGACAGACCTGAACAGATTTTCAGTACCTAATTTTCAACTCCCTGCTTCCTTTAGTAGCAGGTAGGCTGTTATTAACAGAATTCATCAGGAAAGTTGAGGAGTTATGCTGGACAATCTTCAAAGGCCTCCTCCAACCCAAAATATTTTATGGTTCTGTAATTCAAAATGAGGCACTTTCAGCAAGAGTCAGCTAGTCCATGTACTGGTTGAGATCCATGTGCCACAGTATTCATGACCAGCAGAATGCTGCAATTTAAAATTAACACTCAATATTTGCCACCTTTAGATATCTAGATATTTAGATCCAGACTGCAGCAAGGAACCTTTTGCCCATCTAGCATTTAGCACTTAGCTAACTACAGTATTTGATATATATTTTATCATACCATTAGGTATCGCATGCCTAAGGGTAGGTATACATTTATATTCTTGTTATGTTTCTTTCAAGGTATTAGTTTTTAAATACAGCTTGAAGTGGTGATACCAGTAGTGGCACTGACTTTCCTAAAAGGTATCACAGTCTGGCAATTTTCAGGTCAACCACAGAGGCAATACATGCCATTCAGAATCCTAGGTTTTCATGAAAGGATGCAGCAAAAAGCCTCCTCTGACTTCCATAATACATCATAAGTCTGTGTATGGATCCACTCTTTTTATTTAGACCATGGAAGACACAGACTCTAGATCAATTGTTTCTTTCACTTGGATTAATCTCTTTCTAACTTAAGAATCCTTAAACTGATGTTATTTTTCTCTGGTTAGTAATTAAGGTGAAAATAGTGTAATTACTTGGTCATGAGACCTGATATTAACTAGTCACATTTGTTTTAAAATACAAAGATAGGTTTACCATATTAGACAAGAGATTCACACAAAGGTGGAGTTGATATTCATGTAGTAAATTGCAGATCCATGTGATAAATTGCATTTATCATGCACCTTTGACTGACTCACCTGTGCTCTGGCTACTAATCCATCTCTGTCAAGATTCATTCCAACACTCTTAACCTCTGAGCAGTTCTCAAGTGTCTGCTATTTTTTAACATTCTGTCATAAAAAAGAAATAAAAAAGAAAAAAAAACATTTTTTTTGTGTTCACAAAAAATGCACAGATTCCTCTCAAATTACATTGTGTTAAGGAGGAAGATTGGCAATACTCAGTTCCAAAGCAACGAGAGGTTTGAGGTTCCCCTTATTCTCAGTAGTGCAGAAGAAGTATGTTCATTTCAAGGGAAAATAACTGGTAAAAGCTCTTTCTGTCTGAACTGGCAAATTTTTCTAGCTTAGTTATGCTGGTGCATACTAGACCTCAAGAGTGGAACACAGTGATTTATAGACAAGTTACTTAAGATCATTTAGAGGCTCAGAACTGTATCAGTAATCGTTCTGAGTCCTATGTAGTTGCCTCATAATAGCAAGTTAATTTAGCTTTAATATAGAAGGAAGTGCAATAACAGTACCAATTAAAAAAATCATAAAACCTCCTGAACCATTTCTGAAATAATTTTTATGTTAAATTTGTAACATAGCTTAACTGCATATGTGTTATAAAGTTTTTATTGGCACTCATTTGGGATGATCTCTGTGATAAACTCTGGGATAAACCACAACTCATACATACTGTACCTGAGCCCAGACTCTCACCACTTGGCTAAAAATAACCCGATTTTATTTGAGAATGGGGACCTACAAATACTTTCACCTGCTAATAATCTACCTCCAATATACTTAAAAAACATCTTCACTTGTTTACTTTGCTTTTTGCACTAAGTGCACACTTCCAAAAGGGAGATTGAAGAATAGACTGCCAACTGGTTTTATTCTTATATGTTTTAGCAAAATCACAGCCTAGCAGAGTTTGCATTATTTATTAAATTAATTTGAAGATGAATCTCTAATTTCACGGTCATTTGCAATTGGGCACATATTTGCTGATTTATTCACAGACATGGAGAGACACACACACTTCTTCAGAGCACCCAAACACAAGCATCCAGTGTAGGAAATTTTAAACTTAATGACTTAATTTTGGCACTGTTACAACCAGCTATACACAGAGTTTTCCAATTGGGGAATTTTCAATTAAAAGTCACTGACACTTGAGCTGCCTGTATTATAGCACATATTTTTTTGAAAGCGAAATTACCTAGTACTGTACATTAGGGTTCAAATTGCAATAAAAAATAATTAATCTTAAATTAATCAAAAATCAAATTAAAATTATCCAATGGACAGTTTTTGCATGAGTAATCATGTGAAAAAACTATTCCCGAGAAATATTTTACTTCACAGAATGCTCAGTTCACAAAGAGTGTTTCAGATGTTTGTGTTGGCTGGTTAAGTGTATCAAGTAATATTATGTTGATTTTGGACTGCCTTTTTTTTTTTTTTTTTTTTTTAGTTAATCAGCAGACTACATAAAGGAACTCAAAAATGCAGAATCCAGAAAAAACCCAACACCAGCTTCAAAAAGATATTTGATTATTAGACAGTAAATTTGCTTATCTGGAGTTTTCACACTAGTACTTCTCATTTGATGAATATTTGCAGAAAGCAAACTCAGCCATTATATCAACATGCTTGAAGTAAATTTATTTTACAATCTGAATGAAGATATGTAATGTATGCCTAGAACTAAAAGAAATAGGGTTATGAACACATCATAAATACTATGCAAAGATTTGAATTCTGTTGCTGAGACACATTATCAAAGGTTGTGCTATCAAGCAAGACACAAAACACAGCTGTAGGATTATCTCTTATCTAAAAGTTGAGAACAGAGTTAGAAATTATAAATTTTGAAGTGATTCCCACGCAAGCATAGCCATGTTTTGGGGATTGAGTGTCGTCAAATACAATGCTGAAGAAAAATTATTTTTCTAAATTTTTTTCTACATTTATAAAGTTTTCCTTCTTCTAATAAAATTCATGCTGAAAAATACATAATATGATCTTCTGTGTATACTTCTAAAGATGGATATCCAATGTAGTTATACACATGCATGGGAGGTTTTTCTTCAAAACTTTCTCAGTTAACAAGGATTCTGTCTCATACATAAACTGCACACATATAAACCAATACACTTGTGCCCTAAGGAAACAGGAGAACATTTATTTATTTTCTTTTTAAGGCGCTTTCAATTTTGGATTTTTTTTATGGACTATTCTAGTATGTTCTTTTGAAATAAAGAAAAGAGGAAAATATTGTGGAAAACAATAATCATTGTTTTAACACTTTTTTAAAGACTCAATCAGTACATAACAATTAAGAGCAAAGGGAAAAACTGCTAGTCTCTCTCAAATATAATCTGAATACATTACTCTATTTAACTGCAGAACATCCAATTCTCCCACATATGTTGGAGGCACTATCAGAATGTACCTTGCTTAAAATTCTCAAGATCAGAGTGGACAGAATCACAAGCATCAGGTTGATTTGTTTGTTTTTTTTTTTGTCAGGAAAGATATAAAAAATCTTGGGATCCTTTTCTAAGTAAGGCACTTTTGCCCTTTGTGAGTGGCAGACCTTCGAGCAGTGAAACTGCTGGATTGTTCTTTAACTGAAGCAAAGGTTCAATTTAGCTGTTTTCCTATTGCCAAGAGAGAAACCTAAGTACATCAGCTTTCATATTTTATAGGAAATGAAAAAGTATAGAACTGGATTACCTTTTTATTTTTTTTCCTGGTCTGGGGTCAACCACAAACAGCTTTTGGGTCAATCTCTCTGCATTACACTCCCTGTGCATCCAGAGCTTTCCCTCCATCTGTGTAAGGCTGCCAGTGGTAGTACTTTGCACTGCCTTCTTAAAGGTTGATGAGGTGATGTATCACATTGGCAGGCTTTTGTACTGCTGGCAAACCACAGACATAAGATAGGCAAAAAATCTCAGTCCCAACTGGCATGTGCAGTGTTAACACCAGGAGTAATTTGTTTCCAGCATTTTTTGCATTGATAAGAGTCAAGAGAGAAAAAGAGGTATGTTTAGTTGAGTGGGAGATAACAAACATGCAGTGCCACATTCCCTCTGTGTGCTCTTTGTTATCTGCAGGACTAGCGGCATTATGTACTGTACAATGAAAGATAACCATAGAGTGAGAGATAGCTGGCTTTGTAGCTCTATTGATTAAATAGGACAGCAGGCTAATCAGAAAAAATGTTGCAGGGATGGGAGTCGAGCCACTTGGAAAGTGTGAAAGATGATGACTATACTTGAAATGCTAATTTTTTAATAAGATTGTACTGCAGAAAACTGTTTCCTATATTATTTGTTTTTCTTTATAAAAAACTCCAAACCTATGCACAGAGAGCTATCACTCCATTGCTAATTTGCAAAGATAATAACAGTACATGTTTCTGAGACAGCCACAAGACAATTTACAATACAGGTTTGAAGTCTTCATGAATAAAATTCACTGGTCTAGAGTTTTGCTATGTACGAGTATTTACATGGGTGTAACCTGACAAACAAATGGGTGTACCAACTACCTAAAGACATAAGGGAAGGTTTTTGCATATAGAAATATTTAAAGAATTAAGAAACCAGTCATGTCAAAAAATGCAACAAAAAAAACCCAACCAACCAACCAAAAAAACAAACAACAAACAAAAAACAAAACAAAAAAGAAAAAAAAAAACAAACAAAAAAAAACCCATATACACACACACAAAAAAAAAAAAAAAAAAAAAAAAAAAAAAAATCACAAACAAAAAAATCACAAAAACTCACAAAAAATCCACAATAAACCAAAAACCATAACCTTAAAACTTTATTAAGGCCTTTGTGATTATTTTGTGACTTTTGTTTATTGCCTTGCTCAGCTCTATGCATTTAGACTAATATTTTTCACTGCATATATCTGTATCAAGATGAATTTGCTTGTAGGTAACACATTTGTATAATTTGTCTGGAAGCTCTTGCTCACTCTGGGGCTCAGATGAGACAGATCCAGACTGGAATGCGATGGATGTGCTGGGTGTATGGCCGCAGAAATTCAGGCCAGCTCTGCAGGAGCAGCCTAGAATTATGAGGATTCAGAGGCAATGTAAAGTCATTATTTTCCCTCTTGACTTTTGGCTTTGAGGTCTGTGCTGCATCTCCTAGAGGCACAATATAGAGTCTCACCTGACGTGCTCAGCATTGGAGAGCAGGATTTCACTGGAAAAGCCTTTTTCCATGCGACTAATATCTCTGTTCTAATTTTATCAGATTCCTCATGTTCCTTTGGGGCTTCATTCATGACCCCCTCTGGTGGGATGTAATCTACTGTATCTCTGATCCATCTCTCCCTGCTAGGAGCTTCCTGTGCTACCTGCTGTCTTGCAACATAGCAATTTACTATTGACAATGTTACTGCCGGTAGTTGGATAGGATGACTCAGTGTAGCAATCCTGGCTCCTCCTTGCCAATATATGTTGCCGAGGATTCATAAGCACTTCTTCCAGAATTCATATTTGCCCCAGAAACATGGGGAGGGGGAAAGTCACAGAAGGCACAGCACATGCATTTCTGCATTGGTGAATGTGTCAGTCCCAGCTCTCTGGGACAATACATTTCAGATGCATCTGGAAAGTTAAATACATTGCTTTAACCTTTCTTTATCCTTTCCCATACAGAATGATGCCATTTAGAAGCAACTGATAGAGCAATTTATACTACACCTTTGACAAATTGGATTTAATAAACAGTAACAGCTTAGTGCAGTTTTAACAAATCTGCTCATTCCTCCACAAGTTGACTCCTCCACTCCCGCCTTTGCCAGGTTCCTGGAGCCTACAGCAGCCCCTTGGCAATATGCAGCATTTAGACTGCGAATTGTCCTTTGTCTTTGAGGAACAAAAATACTCCCAGGCAGATTCTGGGTTTACCCTGAGCTGGGAGGTGAGTCATGATAAAGTAAAGGTCACAGAGATGATTTGCAGCTTGATCCTGCAAGTCAGTGCCTAATTCTTGTTCCTTTAAGAGGAGGAAGGATTGAGCCCAAAGCTTTATATTTTGCAGTTGAAGGTATAGTGCTGTGTGCTTTTGCTGTTTCTCTATATAGAAACAACCTCAAGACCTTTTTCCTAAATTCTTCTAATTTGGTAGAACAAATAATATGAAGTTTATAGCTGAGGCTTGTATCTTCCAGTAAATTGTTTTATTAGATATCAGGGTTTTTTTAGAGATCAGTTTGATTGTCACACATTTTAAATTGAAAGTATCAGAACCTGGTTTTGTTTTTGTATTGGCTTTTTTTTTTTCCTCCAATTATCCCCTCCTGTCAATTCAATATTTAATTAATATATTAGCCACTTCATCTGCTTTTCCAGAACTCACTGATTCAAAAATGTTTTTTATGTCTTTTATCAAATAAGTCAATTATACAGGTTGGTTCATTAAGATACTAGCAACACGTGTGTTTAAATTATTTGTTTTTCAAATAGATTTTGTTCCATGAGGGGCAACCCCATCGATCACAATATGCCTCAGTCCCAATAACCAGTCAGTGCCCACTGAACCTGCTTTTCATGAACATGGGGAGGGTGGTGAAAGAGACTTCATTTGCAATATGAACTCAAAGCTGCTAGTCATTCTAGCCTGAGTCCACACAACAAGAAACATCTTCATTCAAAAGTCAGAGGCTGACTTTACCATGTGCCTGCCTATGCATTGCTTCTCACCAGAAGTAACACCAGAGTATCCCAGAGATTTTTCAGACTGTATTATGCAGTGTTCTTACCGGTTGTTCTTACCCATAATACTACCCAATATTTTGCTAGGTACATGTGTGTTCATAGGTACTCAAATCCCTTCCAGAGCATAGGATTAATAAAAATAACCTTACCAAAAAGTCTTCTGTGCAGTTAATTTTAAATTGCTCCCTTTTCACCCCTATTATAATATCCTGAAGACTTTGCTTCAGGCATAGGCATTTTCACTCATGGATTTGCATTATTTTGCACCTATCATTGAGTCCCAAGGTCCCACTGTCATCCAGAAAACAAGTGACCAACCTGAAATCAATTGGCCCATACCCAAATTTAATTAAACTTCTCTCCTCAACTCTAGAGGAAACTGATTTCCCTCATTATTGCTTATGTGGATAATATGTAAAATTAATTCTCCCTCACTAAGTTATCACTGCATTGAGCAGACAACACAGATATAATGTTATTAAAAGTAATGAAATAGGTTCATCAGCAGTTAACGTTAATGTTTTGTGTCATTGCAATCTTGTGTGCAGTTTAGGACAGAATTATTCAGCTTTGCAGCTTCAAGATGCAGAAGGTCAGCTGCTCAAAAGTTGCAAAGGTTTTGTCATGAGGCAGTATTTATTTTACAGAGGTCTCTGTAAACAGAAAAGGGAGGCAAAATGGATCCCTCTGCCTCTGTGGGAGATGAGAGGAAGACCCCTTCAGTAGCACTGTGGGTCAGTAACACTGTTCTGGTGTTGCCTTTGCTAGTAAAGAGCCACAGGTTTTCACAGTGTTTTCAAGGTCTCAAGGTTTCTCAGGATTCATTTGTCTGAACGTTTCCTTAAGTGTCATCAACTCTGTTTTAACAAAGCATGTGTTAGCCATAAGAGTAGTGTGTCTATTGACCAGTGCTAACAAGTACTATCAAGTAGTTATGCTGTGGTGAATTAGTATTTATTACTCTAATATACCAATGTACTGAAGAGGAGAAGAGACCTGGTACAACAGCAGGTGTCTTTTAGAAGTGAAGACATGAGATTTGATGTAGAGGAGCAGGCAGGGGATGGTAAGAGATGAGAAACTGGCCAACACTGGAGACCCTAAGAGAGTAAATAACTCACCATGGCACTGTTAAAGAAATGCAGATATGGAGTTGGACAAAATGAGGTTTAGGTGTATCAAAGACTAATGTCCCTATGGATCATAAATTCAGATACAATGTCCAGCTGCAGACCAAGAAAAAGCAAGATACAACAGCATGTTGAAAACTTATAAAATGGCCTCTAGTTAATCCAAATACATAGATAGATAGATAGATAGATAGATAGATAGATAGATAGATAGATAGATAGATAGATAGATAGATAGATAGATAGATAAAGGTGAATGGAAGCAGAAGCCATGATATCAGTACCATGGTGGTCCCAGAACAAGGTTCAAGATGCTAGTGGCTTGTTATACACACCCCAGCTGTTGTCACAGGAGAAGGACTGCCTGGAAGCACCTGGAAAAATATCTGAATAGATAGATTCTGTATCTGAATAGATCTAACTCATTAGAGGGTTCCAGTAGGCAGTATTTAAAAAAGGATCACAGGGGATAATCAAAGCTAAACTGTTAAATCTACATCCTTGTGACAGGTTTGGAGGAGAGGCTAGAAAGTCATAGTAACTAAGGAAATGACAGTTAATTTAGTCTTAAACAGAGAGAAAGTCAAAAGTGTTTGGCTTGAGCTCCATGATCAACAAAGCTATTCACAGCTTATGCTGACCGCATACCCTAGAAAGCAAAGAATATTTGAGACAGTAATGCCATGGAGGAAACATATGCTCAAATGCCTAGTGCTGTCCAGAAATCTGAGCCCAAGTTAGCACTATTATTTGTGGAGTCCAGGCCACTTGTAAAGGCTTGGACACAGTCACCAGCTGTGAGTGTCCAGCATCCTCAAGTCCATGGTGCAGGCTGAGACTGGGCCAAAGCAGCAGGGCTTTTGTTGGTGTGAATGTGACTGCAGAGTGTGTGCATAGTAAAATAACAATCTTGGAATAGAAACCACTAGCCACCTGCAAAGCCCATCCCACTCAGTAAATAAATTTTCCATTTCATGTCAATGAGTGGTGTGGTTCAAGCCTTGAGGCTGCCAAGGACGCTTCCCACGATCATTCACAAAGCCCCTTCACAGCAGGTGGCTTCAGTGACCCAACAGGTCCCTGCTTGGCTCCCCACACACCCCACTCACACCCAGCCAGAAAAGGTTTCCTTGTCAGTTCAACCCCAGGACAGCATTTTAAAGAAAGTTACAATTCTTATGGGATGTAAGTAAGATTTTATAATCTCACAGAATGGGTTTTTTTCTAATGTCACTAATGTGAGAGTCCTTTTTCCTATTCACACAGTGATGTGATCAGCTGGTTAACTGTGCTGATGCTCTCAGGCCTCTATTGCATATACATGTCAGATAAATAACTTTATCTGCAAAGATCCTTGTGAAGCAGCAGCAAAAGAACTCAACTATCAAACTTGGGGACTAAGATCAGCACGTAAACTTGTACTCATTTTCTCAGACTTCTTCAGTCTAGACAAGGCTAGGAGAGGTGAATCTGCTTTGATCACCTTGATAAAGAGGAAAAAAAAAGGCTTAATCTGCTGATCAGCTGGAAACACAAGAAGTAATTTCTCACAGGTATGATAGATGCCTTTTGGATATCTGATTGTGAGAGCTGGAAGATACTCTTCCATTCCTTGGTCTGCAAGCCTTCTTGGACAGTTCAGAACAGATGTTACCAATCACAACAAAGCCAATCCAAAACATATTTCCTCCTCCTCTGAAAGGGCTATCTGCTGTTTTCTTTCTGTATTGCTTTACTAGTGTTGTAAGCTGTTTATGGAGATACTCCCATTATTTCTGCTTTAGGTGCCTAACTTAGGTTAATAGAAAAGGTAAATGCTTCCTGAGTATAATCCATAGCATAAGTCATAGCAATTAAAATATCATGGTGTTTTCTGGTGGTTTGCAAAGCTATATCCCTGTGCTGAGGTGTAAAATTCTTCTCTGTATATCAGAAGCAGGCTGCAAGTATGGTTTTTATCTCTGGAATGGGGAGCATGGCTGCTACCTACTACTTCTTAAATTACTGAACTGAGAAAATTAAGGTGAATGCTAAACTCATGTCAAGATAGACATGTTCATAACTGGACAGACAGAATGAATTGAACAATTACATGTGGAAGTTAATCATGGCCAAACTCCATCAGGTATTTATGTACTATCTGCCTGAATTTCCCTTGTACTTTCAATTAAATTTTATCTTCACTTCCTCATGTTAAAACATTACTGTGAAATATTGCTGTAGCAGCAGGAGTTACTATTCTTTCAAAGGAAACTGTATTTTAGCAGCAAGCCAAGCAATCTTTGTAAGGTCTCTGAGAAGTTCTTAACATCCTTCTGGATACTTCTATGAAAATGCAAAATATAACAGTATGCAATGCTATCACTTTGCTATTCATAAAAAGGAGAAAGAAGGTCAGTATATGAAGAACACAGAACATAGGGAATGTTTCCAAATGCAGCTTCCACTTAATTCATATGAGGCCACACTAAGTATCCCAATGGAGGTGGTCCGTTTTGTCTTTAAGGATTCTAGGCAATTAAGAGGTGAAGGGCACCAAAACTTTGATTTTGATTTGTGTACCAAGTGGAAATGCTAATTTATTTCCCAAAAATCTTACTGATTCTAAGGAATTGGAACTGTTCTAGAGAAAATCTGTTTTAATAGGAGTGTGGACATCTCTTCCTAAGATATCTGTAGGCACTGCATACATTTATATACTGTAATGCATATAAGGCTTCTGATGGCTTCTTGGGTTTGTTTGCTTTGATTTTTTTTTTATTTTATTTTTAAGCTGGCTATAATAGTAATAATGACCTCAGTACTCGGCATTTCCTGGGGACTAATGACCAGCTGGGATTAATGACCTGAAATGTAGCCACAGGCCATCAACTCATCCCAGACAGCCATTAATCCTATGGAACTACCAGTACCTCTGCTGTTACTGCTTAATTTAGTCTCTCTAATTTCAGCATAGCTTTAAAAACCTTACTGCAGCCACTGAGCAGCTCTGTATTTTATTAGCTCTGCATTTCTACTGCTGAGCACAGGTTGTTTTCCTAGCTGCTGATCAACTCTAAACACTGAATAGACTTTATTAAAACTTGGTTATCAAGCTGCTGAGCATCTCCAGACATCTAAATATTTTATGTGTGTTTTCTTTGAGTGGCCCTGAGCAATTAATACATTGTTTCATTAGGAGGGTTTTTTACTAACCACTAAGTGACACTAAACACCTAATATATTTCACAAGAAGTTTGTATTCCAGCCATTGAGCAGCCTTAAACACTAAATTGGCGTCATACATTTAAAAAAGAAATCACTCAGTGTTATACATTTCTCACAAGTAATTTCCTGTCTCTACCATTCTAAACATTATTTTTTTTTTATGGGTTTTTTTTTCAGCTGATACATTCCCATTTAGCTTGCTGGACCTCCAGTACTGTTCATTGAAAAGCTTGGAGCGCCACTGGAATTGGCTTTGCTTCATTTCCATCATCTAATACAAAGAAAAGATGACCCACAGGAGGCAACACAGACCTTAGTTTCCTTTCAGCAACAAATTAAGGGATTAGAAAATACTTGTGTTGCTCTGAGCAAGGCAATAATTCAGACTTTAGACCTAAGAATAACCCGTAGTGTCTGCCTGCATACACAGCCACCAGCAGCATGACAATCAAAATGACATTGATTCAGTAGGTGCTCTTAATCATGGTTATAGGTCTCCAGCCCAGTGCTGTCAGCACCAGGATTGGCCAACATCTGCTCTCAGGCATTTCAGCACACAGAGCTCCACGCTGCTGCAGGGAGTGTGTGCGCCAAGGCTTTGGCAGCAGGGGCTGCAGGGCTGCTCTCTGTGGAAGCTGCCAGAAGAGCAGTGTCCATGTCCAGCAGAGCCAAAGCCAGGCTGCTCCCAGACAGATGAGCCCCTGCTCATGGCTGAGCCAATCAGCAGTGGTGGTAGGGCTTCTGGGATAATAGATTTAAGAAGGGGGAAAAGTTATTGCACAGGAGCAGCCAGAGAAGAGAGTGATGATACGTGAGAAGAACAACTCTGCATGTACCAAGGCCAGTGCAGAAGGAGTGGGAGGAGGAGTTCAGGTACTGGAACTGAGATTCCCCTGCAGCCCCTGGTGCAGCCCATGGTGAAGTAGCTGTGCCCTTGCAGCCCTTGCAGATCCACAGTGGAGCAGATTTCCACCTGCACCCATAGAGAACCCCACACCAGAGCAGGTGGATGGTCAATGGACACCGTGACCCCAAGGGAAGCCTGTGCTGGATCAGGCTCCTGCCAGGGCATGCAAATGCTTGGGAAGAGGAGCTCACTCTGGAGCAGGTTTGCTTGGGAGGACTACAGGGGTCCCATGCTGGAGCAGCCTGCTCCCACAGGACTGCACCCTGTGGGGAAGACTCACACTGGAGAAGCTGGTGAAGGACTGTCTCCACACTGGAGCATTGAAGAGCCAGAGGAGACCTCCCCCTGAGGCAGGGGGAGTGACAGAGACAAGGTGTGGTGACCTGACTGTGGCTCTGATTCCTCATCTCCCCATTCTGCTGGCAGGAAAGAGGCAGAGCAATCGGAGGGAAGCTGAGCCTGGGAAAAGGGAGATGAAGGGGAAAGGACGTGTGAGATTTGATTTTATTTCTCATTGCCCTACTCTGATTTGATTGGTAATAAATTAAATTCATTTTCCCCGAGTCACGTCTGTTTTACCCACGACAGTAAATGCTGAGTGATGTCTCCCTGCCCTTGTCTTGACCCATGAGCCTTTCATTGTATTTTCTCTCTTATGTCCAGCTGCTGAGGAGTGATAGAGCAGTATTCATGGGCATGTTTTCAGGAAAAATTACTAAGAAAATCTAAAAATATTGCTAAGGGGTAGATGAAAAAAAAAAAAAAAAAAAAAAAAAAAAAAAAAAAGAGAGAGATGAAAAGCAGATTTCTATCTTTCTAAAATAATTTAAAAATTTGTCCTAAGATAATATAGGCATGGATTCAGAAGATTGTAACCAAATGTAACCAAATAAACACCTCTTTTGTAATTTTTATCTCATAGGTAATGTTTTTAGAGTTCAGCCTGATTGGACACACTATCTTTCTTTTAATATAACATGGAAATATTCTCCCTAATCATATCAATTGGATTAACTGCATTCAAAATATAGGTTTTATCATCACCTTAGAAATTATCCAATTTGATGGTCATGGTATAGAACTGTATCCAGTACAAATTTAGAGATATTTTACCAGGATGCACAGGAGTGTTTTGATTTGTCTAAGTCTCCTCAGGTACTACTGGTATTCAGCAGTTCTGTGTTGGTTCTGCAGCAAGAATGGCAAGACAATTCTTATATTCAAATTATATCCATTACAATATACTTCAAAACTTTGCAATAAGATCTTGCTTTATAATATTTGGATTTCTTGTTATGCACCATCTTCAAAGCAATATCTGTGTGTGTGCTGATACACTGGGGCATGAGTTAAGGAGTGAGCTAGTATGGGAGAAATGAGTGGAGGTTATGGCATATGAGTGGAGATTATTACTTGGATAACTTCAGTGCTTTCAGTTCCTGTGCATAAAAAAATGATTTTGGGTGCTCTGGTTTGGCATACTTGTAACTCAGACTGATATCGTGTGTGGTGCTGAGTTTGTGTATCTGTGTGCAGGACTGCACACAAGAACATGCTTGAATTTTACTTTTGAGCATCCAATCACTATCACTTTCCCGAAGTCCTGTCAAAATTACCTGGTTACCAGGAATCAGCTCTGGGACTGTGGACTGTTATATCTGGACCAAATCCATTTTGGCTATTCCTCATGGGAGGTTTGCGTTTGGTGGTTTTTTCACCTTCCAGGCACTGAAAACCCATATATTTCAAAGCTGAATCACATTTTTTTCCTTTGGCATGCATATTTTATTTTGCATACACATGTGGTTTTCATGCAGTTAATATTTTAAGTTTAGATAGCCCAAAATAAACACAACAAAAGTCAAAATCCAAGTTAAGACCTTTAAAAATAAAGGTTATAATGGAAATATAAACTGACCCTCAATTCTGTAAATACAGAAGCATAACTGTGTTGACTTTGGGTTAGGTTCAGCTCAGAGAGGATGAATGCAATATTTATTTCAGCATGAACTGCAAGCATTGGAGTTACTGCCAGTTATAAGGGAAGTCAGTCCTGTGATAATCAAAATCATAATTGAAGAATATATTGTCATGAGAGCAATACATTATTCTTGTGTTAAAGAGGGAAATACATTATTCTTCTGTTGAAAAAGAAGTCTGTCTCTTTTCTATTGCTATGATTAATGCTCCATATTTTTATGTATTTAACTCTTCCAGTGTTATAATTCTTCAACCTTTGTAACAAAGACATGTCTGCTACAACAAAATAAAATGAAAAAAATAAAGAACATACAATTTTATATTCAAAAATAGAATTGTACTGTGTAAGTTTTTTCAGCAGTATCTGATAAAGTATGTTTTACTAATACAGTCTTAAGTGTTGGTTTTTAGTGGAGGCTTCTATACATAGTTCTGAAGTAGGTCAAAAGTTCCTTTGGATGTATGCATCCTAACAAACCAACAGCAAAAACTTGCACCATGATGCAGTTTCTGGGGAAAGCCATACGTTTCACAAGTTCCTTTTCTGTGATGGCATTATGTGAACTTAAAAATACAGCAGTTGCACTGACAAAATATATAAATGGCCTGTCTTCTCTGGTAATTAAATTTCATAGCAACTGCACTGGAAACAAAAACATATCCCTCATTTGGCACAACCCAGAAAATCAAAGGCAAACTTCTCATCAAAAACACTTGTTGTTTTAAAAGCAGTCATTTCTGCACAGGCTAAAAACCATTCTCCATCAGTACAGTGGCACATCTCTGTGTGATGTCATTTTTAATATTTATTGTTTAATAAAGACCAGTTCTATATTTGTGAACTCTTAAGAAAAAGCTCATGATCAGAAAGCTCATATTTAAGTTCTACTTTTGATCCAGTTAGTAAATACAACAAAGATTTTCTCACTGATTTTCTACAAGTTGCCATGCTACAAACAGTTTTGTTATTTCTAATTGACATAATCTTAAAGGATATGAAATAGACTGTTTGTGAATATCGCCTGAAGTTGAAGCAGAGATTTCAAACAACCTTTTCTTTCCCTATGATATTGTTCCTTCTACAAAGAGATGTTTAACAGACAAGATCTGTCTTTTCACTTCTTCCATTCATCAGTATATTTCTCAAAGCTTTTGTCAGTCTTGGTCTTTTTCTTTTACTCCATTATACAGTTCTCATTTACTTTAGTTCTTTTCTCTTGTTATCTTGAAATTTTTCCATCTAAAAAATCAAATTACACAGCATCTGCTTCTTAAGAATTTCTAAGATAACAGTGGTTTCAGTTAGCCATTCATTTCTTAAAATCCTAGATTAACCTTTTGCAAATATGCTGCCACTGAAACATATCTTCCTGTTGGGTTCTGCACAGGCTGCTCTTTGTTCAAATTGGACACATGTAAGTCTTGTCATAGGTCACAAATAGAAATTACACCGGTAGTGTCTTCACTTTTTCCCAGTGCTGAATATAACAGCATTACTCCACAGTTTATTGTGACTACTGACATATCTCTTAGAAATATCCCAGAGTAGAAGGCAGCTGGAAAGAAGACAACCTTGCAACCAGAATCAGCACAAGCCCATGTAGAAGACAAAAGTGGACTTTTGTTTCATGGGGTAGTGCCAGCACTTGGTTTTGACGTGAACCTGCATAAAATCTTAGAATTATGCCCCTTAAATGAAGTGTTTGATGGCTTTGTAACACCTCTCTGCCAGACACATCCCAGGGTACTGAAGATGCTCCTAAGATGCTTCAGTACTCCCTGTGCTCTAGTTAACCTCATTTTTAACTAGGGGTGATATGTCTGTTTTCATGCCTTCTGTTTCAGTTGTTGCCGTGCCTAGGTACAACCAATCTTTTTTCACTCCCTCAATGGTTCAAGAAAGGCTTGGGAAATACTCGGATGAAAATTCAGGCTTGTTTATGCAATATGTTTCCAAGGAAACCATCACTCCTTTGCACCTCCTTCTCTGGAAAATTGTTTATTCCTTTAGAGTACCAATGTGGCAGTTAGTTACCAGTATGTAACCTAAAACACCCAGTCTTGTCAAGGAGGGTGTTTCAGGGGAGAATGTCTACCTTGGAAATGGAAGCAGTAACAAGGTAAAACATGCTGAGTTAGAGTGTGGCTTTGAAAACTGTTAAAGCACCATTATTATTTTCTGAGCCCAGGAAACTCTCATAAATGTGCAAGCAATCAAGAGTACTACCTGATAAACCCTTAGGTGTTAGCAACTTGCTGCTCATAATTTGACAATCATTGTCTAAAATCCACTCTGCCGCAGTAAGTTATTGATCCAAATTCAGAAGTAAAGAAAGCCACCAAATTTTCCTCCTTTGTGGAAACAGTGAGTGAGCATTGCACTCCTTTTAATTCACTAAACCTAAGGTCCTCCATTCATGTACTAAACAGAAAGGCTGTCTGATGGCTTAACTTGGGCTTGACCACCAGACCACATATACTAGGTCACTAGGGAATCACATAAGTCACCCTCCTCCTACCATTTTCAAGGTTTTCAACCATGTTGCAAGCTGAACTTGGTTCATTTGTAATAAACAGTTTTTCCCTAATTTTTATTACATAATTTTTAATCCACTGGTTAAATGTCAGAGTACTGTGTCACTAGCTGTCATAAAATTATTTTAAATTGAAGAACAATACTTTTTCCTTGTTGAAATGTTCACATAATAAAATGATCAAGATTAGAATCCATGGATTTTTTCCCAGAAATGTCTTATATTGTAATAAATCCTCTGATTTCCAATACCCTGCAGGTTCCTCACAACTTGTTCCTCTTTTCCACACCTCCATTTAACAAGTCTTCTTTGTGGGGATTTAGAAGCATCCCTTATAGCACACTCCATAAAACTTTCCATGAGAATCAAATGCTAGAAAAGGAATTTGGAGAAGGCATCAGGTATATGGTCAGCACATAGAGGACTAGAATTTTTATGCCTGTTCTTTAAAGCACTTTTCCTAATTTAAGACCAGCTTATTTTTATGGGCTTGTCTAGCTGGCAACTAGCCAGCATTCAGTCCATGGAACACTTTCTTTTTGAAGAAAGTAAAGGAGTGATCAGTGAGCACAGCAGTGAGATTAGCTCAGTTGGTCAGAGCATGGTGCTAATAACCCCAGGTTTATGTGTTTGGTCCCCATATGGGCCATTCACTTAAGAGTTGGACTCAATGATCCTTGTGGGTTCCTTCCAGTGCAGAATATTCTGTGATTCCTTTTTGTGATTTATTTCATTGTTCCCCTATTGAAGCAGCTGCCCTTCTACAGCTACTGCTTCCTATCTCATGCCAGTGACTGTGCAGAAGGCACCACCTCTAATCAAGACCTCAAATTTCTGCACTCAGCTCCTGCCTTACACCAGTTTTTAGCAGAATTAGAAAAAAATTAGCAGTTTTAGAAAGCAACTATAATTTGAGATAAGGGCTTTAAGTAGGACATCTGGTTTGACTTGGATCTGGAAGGAACAACAGTTCAGCCAAAAAAAAGTTGAAGCACTTGTGATATAATTAAACACATCTGTGAGAAGAGATGTATTGAGTAATATGAAAAGTTCAGTAATATTGGGCTAGGAGGACTCTCAGGAAATGAGGCAGCTAGCCAAGACAGCCTTGAAGTCTGGAGAAGAAAAATCTGTATGTACCAAATGCAGATTTCAAATGCATACTTTAATTGAATCACAGAAGTGAATGTACCAAACAAGGTTAAAACGGATCCTTTGAAGAGTTAATGTAAAGATGGACTAAAAAAAGCTGTCAGGAGAAAAAAAAAAAAAAAAAAAAAAAACCTGAAGAAGTTGAACCTCAAAGGTATGAAGACCAAGAAATTATATAAGAAAATATTGTGTTCTTCTGGTAAGCAAGTTTCTGCATAAGAACTTACATGAGACCCTTTGGAATGTTATTGAGTTGACACTGAATAATAAATATTAAAGTGCTGACCTTACCTTTCCTGTAATCATTTTAAGCTTTCTCATCCTAAGTAATCAATCTATTGAGGTTCTGCTACAAAGTCAGACTGTCAAAAAACAGAGGTGCCAAAATTCTGTTACAGAAGGATCAGGGTACAAAGGAAAATATCAGAGTGCATTTACAGAAATTATTACTCTTAAAACTGAAACATTAAATTTCAGATACTGAAGATGGAAATAATTAAAGGAAAGTATCCTATGACGAAGTACCAAAAAGGTTATGGCCTCTACATCATCACAAACATGGTCTGGCACAAATCCTTTCAAAATAGATATTTAATGTGTAACAGTGAGAGAGCAGCTGAACAAGATGAGACAATCTAGAAATAGCAAATGTGGAAAGGGCTTCTATCATCGAAATCCCTTGATATTAAGAATGTTAAAGATCCTTCAGCACTGTTTTCTGGAGAACATGAACAATTCTTTCTGTCCCTCTGTAACAAATGGAAACTTTTTAAATTTTCCTGTAGCATTTAGGTTTATGTAACAGAGTAGAAGTGATTAGATCTCACTTTGTACTGTATTTTGTCATTATGCTTTACCAATACCTCAGTAATAGAATCCCATGAACATTTTGTTTGTTGGGTTGGCTTGTTTTAAATAGCAGGATCCTAGATTAAGCACATCTGCATGTTGAGAGAACAATTCAAAACAGAGTATCTAGGAAAGTTTGCAATGTCACAGTTGTGGGGTGATAACCAGATTATATTTGTAAGTTTTATTTGGTCTCTTATTGGACTCACATTTGTCTCTCACTACACTCTTTCTCATGAGAATTCAGCCATCACAGTTTGATTTGTTCTCTATTTGTGCAGAAGAAGGCAAAGTATGGCTGGGAATGATGCTGCAGCAGCACTGACTAGGATCACTGAATGCTTTCATGTGATGCCCAGAAGAACTTGCTTCTGGGAACATCAGGCAGAGAAATGAAAAACATGAGTGATTAAAGCACATTTCCTCTTTGGAAAGTTATTGTATAAACATGGAAGTGCTTTATCCAACAGATGTGTAAACTTTGTGCCTTTTGAGCCATTATATCTGCTTATCTAAAGAACATGATTTATTATATTTTATTCCTTTGAATAGAGCAATCTGGGATACATATACAAAGTTAGAAATAAGTTAATCCTGACTTGCATATGATTAAAATAATTTTTACTGAGGGACAATTCTGAAATATTCAGTACACATACTACATCCTAAGCATGCAAGCAGTCCCAGAGAAATAATTGTTTAAGTATACATTAAGCAGTGACTAGGGAAACATTCAAATATCATAAAAGAGGTTACTGGTCTCTGCTGAAGTAGATAAAGTAATAGCTTTGGAATGCAGAACAGTTAAAGCAGCAGTTTAACATGAGAAACACTTATACTGCAATTAGAAAAGGGACAACAAAATAAACTGAACAAATCTGAAGCGAAAGAAATAGGAAGACAGTGAGTATAAAAATTTGCAATGCCATCTTTTAGACTGCAAACACACTTGCAGGTGACCAAATTTCCAACAAGGCCATTTTTCTGTTAACTAGTAGAACAACAAGTTTGACCTTCTCACTGTTACATATATTGATGGACTGACTATTTTACATCCTCCTCACAAAGTACCAAAATTGGAAATGGAGGAGATTGAAAACAGCTAACACACTAAATTGAAAAAGTTGAATAGGTGAAAGTCATAGACTTTATTGCAACCCTTTCTGGAATATATGCAGAGGCAGAGCAGTCCATGTTTCATTTCTGGACTAATCATTCTAATATTTCTGTGAAATGTCAGTCTATGAACACATTCCCATGGTAAAATCCCTTCGTGGAAAAAAGAAAGTAAAAATGCAATCCATACTTACAGAATTTACAGTACACTTAAAAATTTACTGATTCTTTAGTCTATCTATGCACAAAATGACAGGAATGGGCTATTAAAACCAAAACAGATTGAAATTGATAATTTTCCTGTGCACCTTCCAAAGAACTGTCAAAGCCTTTGGATAGAAGTCTCTTCTTATTGGGAATACTGAACCCTTGGCTACTCATCCTAATTAAAATGTAATTAGGTAAGTGTAATTAGGTAGTAATACCACTCAAAACACTTAGCCTGTTTTCCACAATTGAAGCCACAGTTGAGCTCACTATGGCATAAAATTCTGAACTCAAATCTCCTGACACTAATTGCATCTTCACCACAATTTAATCTGACATGTAGGCAGAAGCCTAGGGCTGCAGGGAATATTTATGGCATGAACTATGAAAGAGATCTGGGAAGAACATCCATGATCCCTGTGGTAGATGCACAACATAGGCAATGTAAATATTGGCTGCTACAAAGAGTATCTACTTCATAGAAACAAGTCAGGTAATTTCAAGGGAAGATGAAATAACCCATTTAGTCCTTGAGGCTTCCTTGAGGACTAAATTTTAGCCATCTGAAAGACAGATAGGTCTTTTAAGGCAGTCTTTTTCACTGCCTCTGTAGTCAACAAAAAGAGGTAGGAGACTGAACAATCATTCATCTCACACAAGTATAAAGTTTAAAACAAACGGAAGGAACTGCTTTCTTCCTTAACCTGGACTACCAAGAAGAGTTGGCAAAAATGAATTTTGACTAGGTGTTGAGTTTCTAAGTTCAGTAAAGTGACATGGAACCTGCCACTGCTGCAGAAAATGTCTCCAGCTACTACCTCACCATGAGCCTTTCATGTCTAAGGCAGCAAATAGAAAACACTGGACAGCCTAAATCAAACATCATGTGGCATTTCTCACCTTATCAGGGTTTCAGTTTCACAGAAACTTAGTGAACTTCACTCAGACATCCATGCCACAGTGGATAGTGGAACTACTCCACCTTTCCCAGGCCAGCCACATCACTGTCTTAACTTAGCTGCAGTCTGATCTACCTGGAGCAAACCTCAGGGCTAAAGGAACATGCTTGTGTGCACACACAAACAAACAACAGCACTGTTTGCAAACACCTGCAGTGAAAATGCCCAGGCCCTCAGGGCATGCCAAGTAGGAAGCTCTAGTTAACACTGGCACCATCCACAAACTGCTGCAGACAGAAGAAGCTGCCATGAGCTAGTGGCCAAAAATTCCTTCAGGGCAACCTGCTGGCTTTACTGTTTTCTTAGTCTGTACAACTATGAATGTTGTGCATGCCTAGAGAAAAGCACCTTAATGATAAACAGCCACTCCAGTTTAATATATGCAAAACCAGGGTGCTAGTGCCATTCAGACAGGCTGCAAAGAAATGCTTGGACAAATGAACTCATCTCCCAGCCAGAAAAATGCAGTCTCTTTTATATTGAGTCATTCAGCTTCTGTGAAGTCTTCAGAGCCTGCTGAATTTATTAGTGGTTGCCAGTTATTAATGTGTGGTTGGCAGTGCAGGATCATGGTTTCCTTTTCCTGACTGCAAGTGCTTTTTCCTACCCTTTATCATCTCACACACTCCAGCCTGCTTCTGTGGACCATTCCAAGGTTTGGAGCTTATTGCCAACATTTAAAAGGGATAAGCCCCCACCTACCACAATTACATAATGATCTGCAATGATAAACGGACTCCTAAAAGAAAATACATCTTGTAAAAATTAATTTAAAAAATCAACAACATAAAAAGACCACCTCAACAGAACAATCATGCTTATATCAGTAAAAGCATCCTGTTCAAGATACTGAAAAATTTAAGTCAGTTACACAATGAGATATTAGAGGAGAGCAGAAAAATGAAAACAGGGTTTTGTTTGTGATTCTCCTTTCATATGAATAATGCTCAAAAGTCAAGAACTAGAACTGAAAATGGTTGGGTACCAAGAAAAGATATCTGTTCTTTTTGCCTTCTCTAGGACATCAAACAAATATTCACCTCAGCTGGCCTTAGTTTTTATCCTTCCCTGAAAATGCAATCATACACAAAAATATATTGATATCAAGCATGCTGCTCACTAATTAAATTTAGAAATCATTAGAAATACTTGACATTAAAAGATTTAAATTCATTATTTGAATCCTAATGAGTACATTTTTTAATTTAGTATGGTGTGTATTTCTCTTGAGGATCTACTGAAGATAGAGAGCATTAAAAAAATAATTGGTTTTAAACCCTGGTAGATTAATGTTTTGTCGTGATTTACACTGTCTGTTTTGCATTCAGCTCTAAAGTTGTTTCCCCTTCTCTGAATCATGTATTGATAATTCAAATGTAAGGTTCTAATTGTTATAATAATGAAAGCAATATAAGTTAATCACCACATTAATGTCTTCTTTTTAATATTCACTTTATCACAAGCCTGAACAATCTTTTGGTTAAAATTACAACATTACAACATTTTAAAGAAAAATAATATCCTAAAGAATATCCTGAAAAAACAGACAGTCATAGTCTTCTGTGTCCAATAGAAAAATGGATAAAAATTATGAAACTCTATTACACTTTGTAGTATGTTATTTTAATATTTTGTCTGAATGCTTTTTCTGAGATATTTAAATAAATAAAATATTTATGTTTTGAAATATCTCAGAAAATCAGCACCAAGCAGATTTTAAATTGCTATATATTTATCTTTCATTTAAGTAAGAAATAAATCATAAAAAATTATACAAAACCTTTTACTAGTTAAAAAAAAAAGCCAAAAAACCAGTCAATTTTCCATCAGTCATACCCAAGAGCCTCTTAGGTCTTCCTCTTTGAAGAAATACATTAAAAGGGGTTAGAGGTTTCACAAATAAATTGGTTGGCAAGCAATATCAATGGTGCCATGGATTGACCTCATCTATAATTGTTTGCATATCATTGCAGTAAAAGCAACAACGTGTTTAATCTCTGTGTGTTTATTTTGATCTATATATGGACCCTAAAGGTCAATGTGATTTACTCACATTTACTGTTGGTTATTAAAAATGCTGAATAAAGTGATGGAAAGGTGTTAGAAGGCATTTGCAATTAGGAAAGAAAACGGCAGTCTGCATGGAACTGCTTACTCACAGTTTTATCACAAGGTGTTTGGGGTTTTTTCTACTCTATTTTCACAAAGCTTTATAAATCACAGCTTGAGAGAAATATATCAAAGCATTTTTTTCCTTCAGTAAATGGGTGGCAGGACTAATCTTTCTTGCCTGGAACTTACATGATCATAACTATTATAAAATCATGGGAATAAAGAATACAAGGAATATAATATTTTGCACTGTCCTGGTTTGGAGTTTTTTTCCTGGAAATTTAAATGACATTGTTAAAATTATTGGAGTCTTACCAAAACTGAGGAGGAGTATCAGAGTACTCCCTAAACATCAACCCACTGAAGTAAAAAAATTTTTTATTCACTTCAAGAGATTTTGGTTTTCTCTGTACACTGGAAAGATTTCCAACTAACATTCAATCAGAGAGAAACTGCTCAGCCTTCAAATTTAAAGTTGATTCTACTTTACTATTCTGTCTTACTCAGTATTTTACTCCATGAGGAATTTCTAAGTGAAATGAAAATAAGAGTAGAAATGAACAGTAAGAAAGAAGTCAGAACAGAACAGAACAGAAACATGAAGAAGAAAAAAGAATATGAAGACTGGAAAAAAAAAAAAAAAAAAAAAAAAGAAACACAGAAAAGAAAAAGACCAAAAGCAGTAAATGAAAGTAGGAAGAAGACATCAAGTCTTCAATTCAATATAACCCATAAGCAAGTCTGTAACTTTAAACACATGAAGAGAGGAGCAGAAATCAAAGCCCCATTCAAACCTTTGAACTAACTATACCCCAAATGGAGCATCTTGCTGAACCTCTTCCTCTGAGAGCAACAGATAATGGGAAGGACTGAACTGAGAAAACATTTTTCCCACTCACAAGCTTTGACCAAGTCCGATTGCAACATCACATTTGGAGATAAAATTTTTTAATTAAGAACTTGCAGCTTTTCAAAATAGATTAATGCCTGATTATGGCAAAGCAGTGCTTAAGGAACACAGTCAACATTTCTTGTCCTAAATCCAGAAGTTTCACAAGAGCAGCAGCAATAGTCATTATTTTTAGAGATTGGACTGGATCATTCAAGTAAGTAATATATAAGTGATCACAAATTTTCAGCTGAATTGTGACAGAACTGAGAACATCATTTTTACTGAGTACTTTTTTTGTCACAACTACCTAAACAAGGTCTTTCACTTGGGAGTTTGTAATTCAGCATCAAAACCAGCTGATTTACCAAACCCAGTCAGAATGGTTCCTGACAGAAAAATTAAATTATATATTTGTAATTTATATTTAAAAATTTATATTTATACCTGACAGGGTATAAAATTCCTGTTTTGCAGCTGCTCCACAAACATGATATTTTGCACGCAGGATCTCAGGATCATGTTCTGCAGCACTGACAGGAAGATCTGGAGCAAAGCTGTCATCCCAAGGTTTACGTTTTATTTACAGCTAAAGATAGTCAGAGTAGGAGTTATTCTCTATAATTTCCTGCCTAATCTCCTGCATACAAAAGCTCTGCTAAGCTCCTAAGAAAGTTCCTGCTGTCTATCTCCTCACTGGAGCCCCAGGATAGCAAAACATTCAAGTTCAGCTTTAGCAATACCAAGCAATACTAAAATATATGCTGAGGTGCTCTGCAGAATCAGGACTTAAAGCTGGAGCTTTTCATGGAGTCAAGAGATTTCCTGCCCTCAATCCATGTTGTTGAATGCCCAGTACTGCAAATCAGCTTAGCTGATTTCACCACACAGCCAAGTTGTAATTTTTCTGTTTGCTACTTTACAGGGGGAGCTTGTCTAGCAAGTGTACTCAATCATCTCTCTTGATACATCTCCTGTTTCACTAAACATTGTGATCTACCGAGCGGTCACTCCGAGAAGTTGCATCTCCCCAGGGTGCGACAGCCTTGTAAAATGCCAGTCACCATTTATTATTTGTTCCTCCAAGGGACAAGCCCCTTTGGCCACTGGTAAAGCTTTAGAAATTCCTTGATTCGCTGCAGCCCATTTAAACCATGTACCCAGGCCAGAGAGTTGCTGCAGTCAGATGCAGCCCTCCTAGCTAGAACACAAGTCTCACAGGGAGCCAGGTGAAAAATGCCTTTCTACCATCAGTGTGAGCAATTCCTGCCTTTCATCATCCTTTCCCCAGGGGGAAAAGCAGCCCAGACAATCTGATGGATGTTTAGGTTACACCAGGCCCGATGCTCAGGAGCTCACACAAGAGTTCTTTGCTGCAATCATAGACCTGGAGCAGAGAGCAGATGAGGAATGGAGCAAAAGCAGTGCCCTTTGCATGTCACATTTCTGTACTCTCATGCTTCTTTCAGGCTATATTATCAAATACACTTAGACATCTGCAAGTGGATTTTTAGATAGAACTAGGATAACCACCAATTTATCTGTGAGCCTCTTGAACAGATTTGATTACTATCAGGACAATAACATACCTGAGAGCAATTATTCATGAAAATGCATATTTGGTTTTGACTAAAAAATGTAATTGTCACATCTGATTTACTTCCTTACTCACCAAGTCAACAGGAAATAAATGGACCCAATTAATAATATGAAACTGCAAGCTTTACCAAATCAGTTTCAACAAATTAATATTCATCTTTTTACTTCATGCACTTTCTAGCAGCTTGAACCCAAACTTTTCTTGGAAAACAAAAATATTTGAAAGCAGGCAATTATCTTTTAGTAAGACATTTCTTATCCTACAAAAATGCACTTGATAAGGTTTTAAAAATAACCACATTAATTTTAAGGGAAATATTTCATCCAAATTATGTTCTTCTAGCAAACTTAATTTGATTGTTTATATGTGCTTGGGTAACTAAATGCTTTTTTTGCTTTCAGAGTTATCCCATTCTGAAATATTAGGTGTATAATAGCTAAGTGTACTTTCCTATTTACAGAAAAAAGCCGCTAAATTTCTCCTGTCCATCTACAAACTTTTGGCAAGAGTTGATACAACTGTGGTACAAGGTAATTAATGGAAGGCAAGTAAAGGAGTAATTAATTAAACCATATAAGAAAGAATAAAAAATTATGTGAAACTTGCCAGAATAGTCTAAACTCCTTGTGCTTCGGCGCCAATGAAAACAGACCAGAGAGAAAGGTTAAAAAGTTCATAAATGTGCTCCAATTAATCTGTATGCACACTGCAATGCTCTTTAGTTTGGTTCATTTAAATCTGAAATTCCCTTCCCTGTTGATGTCAGCTAGTTAGCCAAGATGGTGCATTACTGTTATGATCACTGCAGCGCATATAATTTAGATTTATCTCTTTAGGGACTCAGCTCCACCCCCTGCTAGCTAATATGCTCACCATGTTTAATGATGCAAAAAATTTCCCTGAGTACAGGTTATTTATCTTTATCAGGGGCTGCTTTTGGCTGGCTGTCAGTTATCCGCCAGAATATTTGTTCCTAAATGGTTTGTACTCATCCATATTCCAGGGCAATTCTGAGGCCCATATTATCACTGATGTTTGCAATAAAAGTGTTTCAGTTCTTCAGATACACCTTAGTAATACTGATTTATGAGTCTGGACCGGCTGTATTTCTGATGCGGTGATATGAACCCTGAAATATCTATAACTGTCATGGAAGTGAAATATCTATCCAAAATGTCAGAAACAAAACCCACTTGTAGGGGTCTTGAAGAAATATGAGGAATGAAGATATTTTTTTGAATACATTTTGAGGGGAATGAGTCAGAGGTGTGTTTTTTAAGCTGAAGATCTGTAGAAAAAAAAATAAAATTAAGAACAAACCAATGAAAAGAAGACAGATGAAAGTGTGAGGCAAAGGACCAGTGAGAAAGAGACAAGTGTGGACAGAGAGGTAGGAAGAATAAAAGGAAAGAAACAAGAAAAGAAATAACTTTGACTGTACCAGACGAGTGAACACTTTGAGCCTGTAAGACTGAAAATGATAGTTGGAAAAGAAGGAAACTTAAGTTTTTCACTTGAAAGTACTTGCCTGCACAGCAACATGAACTAGGTTAAAAGTGAGACACAGATATCCTGAGTGAAGAAAGGGTTCAAAACCCTGAATGTGGCTCTGCAGCACAGACATGAGCATTATGCTACAGCTCAAAGATGAGACCAGTGAATCTGGCAAGTAAGAAAGAATAAAGACATGAAGTAAGTAAATTTCAATTTTTTATAGTTTTGACTAGGATGACAAAAAGGGCAGCAACTGCTGTCAGATTTGATGTATGCAGTATAATAGGCTGGATTTTCTTTTCATGGCATGCAAACATCTGTGGCACAGAGATTCCCAAGCTCACAGCAACCAAGCCTGTTCCAAAACTGGAAGCAAGAAAGCCAGACGTGCTCTCCCCAGGGTGGCATGCTGAGATAACACAGCTCCACTGCTTCCCAGACCTGAGCTCACGCCTGAGCTATGCTGGAGAGCCACATCAGCTTGTTCAGTGCAAGTTCAGGTGTCTCCAACAAAAGACATACTTCAGAGAGTAAGAGAAGTTAATTCTCCAGTTTAGTTTCTTCACCCGTATCTATTAAGATACCATAACACTCAACACCATTATTCTCTTCTTACTATCTGTGCACCCACTTGGTAAGGCAGAGTAATAGAATCATAAAATCATATGGTTTGGATTGAAAGAGATCTTAAAGATCATCTAGTTCAAACCCCCTTCATGAGACAGGAACACCTTCCACACAGACCAGATTTCTCAAAGCCAGTCTTACAATCAGAGAAGTTGCCATCCATAATTCAAACAAAATTTGGTGTTGAAGCTGGCACATAAAAGGTTGCCTTCAACTCAAGAATGTGTATAAGGGTTAGCTGAACAATTTTTGTTCCAAAACATTCGTCTAACGGACAGGTGTTTCCTCGGGCCAGCACATGCCTACTACATCGTGGACACAAAGGATTTTGTAGCCACCCACTACAGTCATTATCCCTTGTCTAGGCTTAGGCACATGATGGCCATTCTTCTGGCTGCAGTTCTGCCAGCAAAGAAAGCTGGCATTCAGGAGCTCATGGAATATAACCAGAATTCATGGCCACATCAGGTTTGCTAGTTGAGTTGCTCACGTGTTTGTCTCTCTTCCCCCTTGTGCTTCACATTTCTCTGTGGCTCAGGTCTATGTGAGGGTAAGGATCTGTGATCAAAAATATATCCTCTGCCTGCTTATTGAGGAGGCTATTAACAATAATCCATCTTTCCTCAATATACCACTAAGCCAAACAGGAACACCAGAAATAAAGTGAGTAACAAGAGAGGTTCAAGTTCCACAGAAGAATAAGCCCCTTTGTTGGCTTCTGAGAAGATAAAAACCCTGGCCAATCTGAATACATCAGATTTGGATAAATTTCCTGAAACCTTATTGGTGAAAATGAGAATGTAAAAGTATTGCAATGGACTTTCTTGGTTTTAAACTGTTGGCAACACTGAACCTGTTAAAAAATTATTTACGACTTTTTAAATAGAAAAGAAGAAAATAATACCCTAAAACAGTGCAAAATATGATTAATTTCCTTCAAAAGCCTTCTAAGTGTTTTCAGTTTACGTCACGTACAATTGTTAATATCACAACCAAAAAACAGAGCGTAGAATGGAAATACAGCACACATACTTGGGATCCACTTTTGTTGCTCTAAGATGATATATTTGTTTGATTTCTACCATGACATGCTCTTCCTGCTCTGAAGTTTTCCAGAAGTCTGGATTAATGACAAAATGATCTTCCATATAAACTTCTACAATGATAATAACATATGCTGGCATAGACAGAATACTGCTACAGTACCACTGAGAGCCTCTGAGAGCATGAAATAAATGTACAGCACTCAAAAAGAAATTAATTTGTGTTTTATTTCCAGTATTACTGAGGTAAATATTCAAGGACTTTACTAACTGACCATTTAATGCTAATAGGATGATATTTAATACTCATGTGCTATAATAAATATTTGAAATACACACTCCGTGGTGTTGGATAAATTCCCTATTAGACCCATCCTTGATAATGTGCATATTGTTTCTGAATGCAATTTCTGAATTATTTAGAAAAGACACGTTTTTTACTGAGACATAAAATGAACTGCAGATTTTCTTCAAGTTCTTATTACCATTAGGTCTAGACCAAATTATGGTCAAATTATGGTGAAAACCCTTGAATAAAGTAATTTCACAGGAAGCTGTTAACCTGTTAAAGCACCAAGAAATACAGATCAAACTGAAATGAGTTTTAGTTGTATGCTTCTTGATTCAACTATTTAGATAATGTACTTTCATTTAGATCAGCAGCTAAACGTGTGAAGGATAATAGCCTTTCTTGTGCAGGTATAATGAGACATCAGAGCAGTGGTACAGAATAGCAGCAAAAGTGAAGAAAAGAAGTTCTGATGCCTGAAGTTTTCTTGTGACAGACCCTTTTTTGAAAGAATATGACTATGGAAGCAACAGGTATTTATGTCAGACACTTTCATACAGCTGGAAAACATGAATCTGTCACCTGACGAAAACTGATTATGGGCCATCAAGCTCAGAAGTGGAAATTCTATGCTATTGATGGGAAAAAATGCACAACATAAAGAGAGAAAGGTATTTATGCACGTGCCATGTCTTTTCTGAAGAAAAAGCAAGCAATTTTTCAAGTTCAAGTTTCTTCCCTCCTCCATCCTATCATACATAAAATCAGATCAAAAACATTAAAGGACAGATGAGGCAATGTAAGCATATTCCTCATTCTAAACTTTCTCTAACTATCTCTACTATGTCTTCAAGAAAATCCAGTTCAAGCTGGCAATTTATGTTCCAGTGGTAAAATATCTTCTTTAAGCACATTAATGTATATGACAATAGTGATAATCTGATTTTATTTTCTTTCTCTATTTATATTGCAGCTTAAGCACTCATTTTTTTACCTCCCTAACTCACTTTTTTATACAATAGTTGACCTCAAAATGATGTAGAAACACTTCTGGCTTCCTCTATTTTTATCTTTTGTATCAAAATTTGCAAGCATGTTATATACTACTCCAAAAATATTATTGATCTTGATCCTGGAACAAAGAAAAAGTCCTGGGAAATTTAAAGGGGAAATTTTAGTCTCTACTTAAAATAAATGCTCCATACAGAAGGATTCTGTTGAATAGAAGTCCTTTACCTGGGATAATATTATCAACTCTATTACTATACGACTGCTATTAGTAGAGCCAGCAAAAATGAAGCATTTCTACTTTTCAAGATCTTTCACTATTTCAAAATTTTTCTTCACTAAAAATGAAATTAAAATTTCTATTTTTAGAATAAAAGACCAGGTGGACTGCATCAATTTAGTTGCCTTCAATGGATTTATTGTTTTGTTTGGTTACTCATTTTTTCATCCTATACCAATGGCAGTGAGTCATTATACATCACTCAAGGCAGGGCACAATGTGATGCACAATATGTTAACTGTGCATCCCTCCTGGTTTGCTAGGTTACATGAGATATGTGTGCAAATTTAGCATACCATGTAGGGGTCTGCATGTGAGCTCTGCACGTAGATATTGTCCTTTTTGTAAACAGAAAGAACAGCTATGATACGAAATATGCTTAACTTAATTTATATGTTTACTCACTTAGCTATGCCATAGATCAAGCCCTAGGAATGCCTGTTTCTTTCCACTAACCAGCATGAGCAGTTTTGCACTACTCTTGATTGTGCATCATAAGACACTTCAAATAATTTGTACCTAGGCTTTATTTTTATTCTGTTTTTGAAAAATCATTACAAGAACAGCAGCTAAACAGGTATTTCAGGTAGCATGGTTTTTATTTAGTTATTTGTTTTCTGTTTCAATTGATGTTTCAATAAAAAAGTTTAGTGCTCAGCATTTTGTGGAAAAAGAGGACAACTAGCTTCTGTCTACTAACTAAAGGTCTGCCTGTTCCAGTAGCCCAGGAAAATTGTTCCAAGGATATTGAGACCATTGGTATTTTTTCTTATTGTTGCTGTTGCCATTATTATTACAGGAAAACAAGGTGAGACCTGGACCCTGCTTGGACTCAGCACAGCAGAATAAAGGACAGACCAAAAGACAGAACTGGTAGCACTGCTGAATAGAGCAGACAGGAATCCCAGATTTTTCAACCTCTAGGACAGACGGTGCTTCTTTCTCTCTTGCATAAAGGATTTGAATTAACTTTTATCTACCATATTTCATATGTGTTTTAGCCATTGGGGAGGGCTTTTATTCTTTTTCTTTCAAGATAGGCGTGATCAGAAAACAAAAAAGGGAAGACACAGCAAAACTCTCTAGGGAATTAGAAGGATGTATTGCAAGCTACTATTAGCACTATACCCTTTCTTTTAGGAAGGAAACATCGAGAGAAAAAAGCATTATGGGATTTTTTTTTGCAAAATACTCTTAGAAGCTATGAGAGATACAAAGCATCATAACAATGTGTTAGAGGCAACAATGGGATACAGGAGATTGTCTTGATAGCTTGCATAAAATTGAAAGCTCATGATCTTAGATATAGAAAACAGACAAAAGAATTAATTCTGTGTAGTGATAAATAGAAATACAAGTAAGCCTACCTGCCTGGCATTCCAATCTGGGAAATTGAGGAAGAACTTTACTTACTATAGCTGATATTCTGAAACCACCAGCAGGCTGTCTGTCTGTCTGTCTATCTATCTGTCTGTCTGTCTGTCTATAAAGATGCATCACAGGATATGAAATGTAACAAAATTGAGCAGATGAAAGTGGGGTTTTTCTTTTGTTTTGCCTTGACTGTTAGCAGTTATGTGATACACTTACATTTTCACAACTACTGTGCACAAACTTATACTAAACACTAATTGTACCATGGGTAGAAGTGTGCTTTTTAATGAAGTGTCCAGGAGTATACTGTATTTTTTGCTAGGATTGCTTGTGTGGACTTTTATTTCTATTATTCACTGTACTTTCCATCCACCTTACTTCATTGATATGATTATCTCACAGGAATATTTTGTGTGAGTCTCTTGTTGCTTTTTGCCTACTCTCACAAAATATTGATTATTCTTAATTTCCACTGACTTGAGAAACACCAACAAATACCCTGTCTTACAGGGGAGTTTAGTTTCTTTGGTGTCTCCTGTTTTGAAAGAATACTATTATTTCAACGCTTTGCAAGATCAGAGACCAAAGCCCAAACTGTCTCAGATTCCACACACAAGGACATATCCATGCAAAAGTGGGATTCATCCCATGGAAAATCTCAGTAAGGTTTTTTTTTTTCATCCTGAAATAGAACAAAGAATAAAAACTTAAGCACACTCCAAGGATATGCTAGAAGGCAATGAGTGGCCAAAAGAAGCTTCAGTTTATATGAAAACCAGTGTCTGATGCACACAAACTTTAAACTCTCATGAGACACTATGGCAGCTCAGCTAGGTAGAGGTTGTTGCTGCCAACCAAAAATAATAGGGACTTATAATTTTTTTGAGGAGAATTACAGTGCACCAAGTCATTAAAACATATTCTTCTATTAAGTTTTTAAATATAAATTTATATTTTCAGATGCCACTGATATTTTAAGATTGGAGTATTTAGGAATGCATCCACAAAAGCTATAATTTGTACCAGATATAGGCTACAATAATAAGAAAGGATGAAGAAAAGCACACAAAGGAAAAAGTCACTTCAGAGTTTTTCAATATAAAGCATGATTCTATTCAAATTCTGTTGAGGTAACTCAGAACCTTTTCCAGGCATTCAGAGATCTTTGGTTCACACTATATTGATGCTCACTGTATCATAGTAACCTCTTTTGATTCCTGTTCATTTAGAAGATTTTGTATTACATTAATCCTTCACATACTGGAGATTTTGAGGTCTTCTCAAACTCTAAAATCTGACTTGAAGTATGAGACTGGATAGTAATAAAGTAAAGAAGAAGTACTTTTTCTGGATATAAGCAGGAATTTAAGTTCTGCTAGAGTTTTCATCAAGCATAACTCCAACCCTGTTAAGTCTCACACTGTTAGAATGCTTCTACATATACATAAATAACAGTTGTGCTAAGAAAAGCAAGTGTCAGAGATTTATTCATGTTTTGTATCCCCAAAGTAATGTAGAATACGCAAACACTTAACTTAGTGAATTATGGGTCTTCTCTAGACACAAAATAAAAATCTGCCCCCAGAGAAGAACACCAATGACTGATTCCAGGTAACTGTTTCTCTAAAATAAAATGAGACGTATTTGGTACAAACCACTCTGCTTTCCCCTTGTGCTTCTCGTTGTAGCCAAATTACAAAACCATTTGAAGAGAAAAAGGTTTCTAAGTGCCAGCAAAATTAACTTGCTGCCTGTTTAGACCATACCAGAACTCCAGAGAGGGACGAGATCTGGGGTGTCAGCAGCAGAATCCTCTAGCCTCTGAGCATTGTTTGGGACCCTACTGTGGAAACTTAGGACTGGTACTACTTTCTGAAAGGCACAGAGATGAGGTCTACTATTCCAGATCTCCAGGCTTGCTTCTCTTCCTTCCCTTCCCACACTGGGAGAAAACATTACTCCAACAAGGTCTCGTCTGCTATCTTTTAGAAACAATATTTGGATTTTATTTGCACTGCTGTGAAGCTTTGAAGAAACTCTGCTGAAGCATATGGGTTGATCTTCCCTCTTTGTCTGTGAGAATTATCTATTGCCTGGAAATATCTCTCCAGAAGCCTTGTTAAATATTTGGCTGCAGGGATGTCACGGCACTCCGAGGTTCCCAGACACAAAATTTTGTTTGAAGTATTTGCAAGACATTTAAGATTCTTCATCACTAAATTTGACCCTCCTAATCCACCACATTTCATTCTGATCAGTCGAGTGTTTGGAACAACAGGAGGTAGCACATTTTTATTTTAACCTTACTTGTCTTTTTCCTAGACCACAGGAAGTTGACGATAACTGTAATTTGAAGCTTACTCCTACTTAGCCAGAACTCCCAAAGAAACCAGTTGGAAATTTAGACTGTTAAAGAAGAAAGGAGAGAAATATGTTTGGAAGGAAATATATATGTAATGTGTGTAATTGGGGCCTACTTTCTGAAGTCATGCTCCCTCGTGACTATTACATTCACACAAGGGTGTCTTACTAAGTGGCACTGTAACTTATTTTGGTGTTTCTTTCAGTAGAATTTAAAAGCATTTATCATGCTGAAATTCTTAGAGCAGCACACTCTGTTTGGTATCATTAAATCTCATTAGCAATCAACATTTAAAAAACATTTTCTCAGGGTTTTTCCTTAATACCCATACATATAGCTTTCCCATAATTAAGAAGGTCTATTAGTTTCACATCGTGGGTGGGATGGAATTTTAAATAACATCCATTTCTTTCAGAAATAAATATGAGTCTGAAATGAAAAAGCCCTCAGCTGGCTGTTCCTATAAGGGTGAGGAAAAGGATGGGATGACAATAATACAAAATTTACTGTGTTGCATTGCTGAGAAGAGAGTGGAAGGTTTTCAATCAACACAAGCCTCAGCAAAGGATGATCACTTCTGTGACAGGCTGTGAAATCCAATCTCTGATGAACACAGATCTAACCTTTCAAGGAGGTTTTGCAGAAGGTTAATTTCACTCAAACACTGAACTCAAATCTGGATGTAACCTGCTGAAACTGGAACATGAAGATGCTTGAAATATTTGGGGATGCAAAGTTGTGCCTGAGAAGAGGGAGACTTAGAGGCCAGGTGTTTTTTTCAGCCCTGTTGCTGTCACTTCTCAGCACACAGAATGTTCAGCACCAAGGGAAATATTAAGGTTTTAAATTTTAAAAAAAAAGTATTTTTTAACATACTTGGGTCGGTGAAGGTGGGCAGGGTTGTGGTTTCCAAATTTTTTCCATTTGTTTGAAAAATTAGTGGCACAGATCAGCCCTGCACCAGGATCTGCTCTATTTACTTACAAAGTGGGAACAGAAAGCCAAGCCTAACTCAATAAAAACAATTAACAGCAGTCATTTTCCTTCTTCAAGAATTCCCAAGTGTACAAGTCCAACAAACTCTGTACCCAGGAAGTCCTGCTCTTGCTCTGTGGCTGTCACATTTCAACTCTTTTTGTAAGTATTCAGCACACAGAGAACACATATTGAAACCAATAACCAGCCCCACCTTGTGTAACCAGGGAAATCCACCAGTTGACAAATCAGTGTCTGAACTCCTCAGACACAATAGGCACAAAGTACTAAATATAGCAACAACCAAACTCATAATGCTAACATTAAAAAGCTCATATATGATTATCTGACACTACCATGAAACTTGAGGGACTACTTATTCTACAAATCTTTGCACACAAGAAAATTAAAATATAGATGCATACTTGAACTTTGAGCAGAAAATGCTCAAATTCTGCAAGTCATTTAAGCTCTTTGATTAAGTACACTCTGATTTACACCAGATTTAAGCTGTATTCTCCAGTAGGGAAGATCTTACAGAGAAAGAGGGAGGTTTTACCCTTGTGTATCCTACAAAGAAAGATTGAGGGTTTACCCTTCTGTCACTTTGGCACTCCCCTTTTGATAAGCCTTCTTATCTGGCATCAACATCAGAACTGCATTCATCGTTGTCTCTGTGCTGAGCTGTGTAAGGGGAACATCTGATTGCAGATCAGTCAAAGTGCTTACTTTTTTTCTATAGTGCAAAAGCCATAAAAGTAGTTTCTAGAACTACACAAATGGAGTGTGCCTGGCTGGAAGGAACAGGGAGATCTGATGATGGCACCAGAAAATAAAAATAATCTTTCATGTTCTTTCTAAATTATTAGTTGCTTTGTAAATTAGAATTGCAATATTTGTTTTTCTGCTGAGCAGGTCCTAATTCCCAGTCAGCACCTGCCATTGACTGTTTGCACCATGATGATATCTCCTTAATTTTAAACCGTTGTCATTAAATAGCCAGCTTCTGTTTCTTTTCTGAACATCATCCTTTTTCCTGGTTATTTTCTCTTCCCCACTGGCAATTTGGACCTTGGGACTACTGCAATTCTCCCCATAGACATCTAGCTGCAGAAGTATGCATACATTTATGTTGCAGGGAGAAGAGGAGCCCCTGGTGGGAGCTGCACGCTGACCAAGTGTCTTCCAAAATGGAGAATGCAAGACTGTCCTCAGATGAATTCAGTGGTGCCTCTTCTGCTGGCCTTCCTCACATTGTGGAAAGCTCTGGTCTCTCTCCAGGCAGCAGACCAAATCTGTAACAAAGGGCACCAGACTGGAGGCAGGAATTTCCATTTCTAGCCAGCCTACTGTGAGAATCCTCACATCAATGTGGAATTTCTCACATCAAACACAAGTCTGGACTGCTGATAGGTGAAAATTGCAAAGCGGTGGGATGATTTTGTGTACAGTGAGCCTACACATTCCCGGTGCCAGCTACCCCTCTGCCCAGCATTAACCCCAGGTCTGATAAGACGTGGAAAGAAGTGGTGTGCGTTATCAGTCAATCAGTCAACCTGCATCAGGCTCAGCATGAGTTAAAGAAAGGGTTGTGATGGGAACTCTAACAACTTTAATCAATCTACTCCTTCTCCAGACTTGTTCCTACACATGCCTGCAGCCCTCCTGCTTCCTCTGTGGCTGTGCCAAGCCTCAGATTTCACAGCGCCAGTCTGTAAAGACCATGCTGTTCATCATCCATCATGAACTCATGAGTAGAGTGTCCAAACTTCTTTACTGTACAGCTTTGAAATGGATCCTGTAGCGAATAATGACTCTCCATCTATTTCTGATCTGATCTAAAACACATTTCCTTCTTTGCTGTGCATCTACTTTCCATCCCTGCTTTCCATCTTATTTTTAAACTTTACCATGAAGCTCCATATGGTGTATTAGATTAAAGCCATTGCACAAAGAAGGCGATGCATTTTGTTGTTCTGTTCCCTGTCCCACCACATCGAACTGCTATGAGAAAAGGGGAGGTTATTGTAGAGAAGGAAAAACAAGGCAAAATCCCTTGTTAACCATAACTCACATTCTCTGCAAATCTGGAGGGAAGGAAGTCATAGTCAACAGCCATACTGGTTAAAAAATTTCTGTAGGACAGAAATTCCCTAAACAGAGTTAGGCTGCATATAGCAGACAAAATTAACACCTACTATAACATACCTTAATTCAGTTCAGGAGAACTTGGACCAACATTATCTAACTTCAAAGATATTTCTACAAGGATGAGCTACAACTTGGTGACATTTATAATGGAACTCCACAGAATGAGAAAAAAGACTTGGCTTTCCAAATGTATCACAGAAGCAATTCTATCACCAGCAATATGGATAGGAGGAATAAGCTTATACAATTAAATAAATATGAAATCTTTCAATTAAAGTTAAAGTCTTAGAAGTGCGATTTCACGAACAGTTGGCAAGAGCTGCTGTATTTTTAAGATAATAACAATCAATTCTTCCTGTACAATAAAAATAGTTATAAGAGAAAAATCACTCAAAACTGAAATGTAAGAGGACAAAAGGTCGTAAATTGCAATAGAAACCCCTAGGGAATCTGAAAATGTATAGGAGTTGGGGGTTTTAAAAATTGTCTAGCTATTGAAGAAAAATATTGTATTAACAAATGGACAAATGAGACTAGAGCTATCCCTCAGAGTCGCTTCATCAACCACAATCACAAGAAGAATCCAATGTACCTTTTTGAAAAGTAGTTGAAATACTGAATCTGCTAAAGCAGAGAACAAGCCTTTGTTAGCTACTTTTGAAGGTCATCAGTAGCTTTTAGTGTATAGGACGTTTTTACAACAATTAGATCAAAACTCAGATTGAAAATGTTGGTGGATTTCATAAGTTAGAATGACATCAATAGTTGACACCTAGAGGGCACTGCCTGGGAACTAGGGTTTTATTCTAAAAAAATCTCGCTTCCACTTGGAACACCACTGGAAACGCACATTAATTTTACGTGATAACAAATGATTGTTTGTTCATTTTAAATTCAAAGGCTGTTTGAAGAAAGACAGCTTCATTTTGGTCACCTTGGGTGTTGAAAATCTGAAAACCCCTGTTGCTTGTGCAACTCCTGAGCAGTCATGTGGATCCGAATAATCAAAACAGATGCACATACAATGTCTTTGGCATGACTGTCCTTTTACCATCTGTTAGGATAAGTTTGCACACTAAGAAGATATAAACCTAACACTAAGAGGTCGTAACTTCAAAAATGAGGTGAACCTCAACAAGCAGACCGTCAAATCCATGCTAGCACATCCTATCTGTGAAAAAGAACTCATTTCATAGTGCTCACAAGCTCCATTAAATGGCATGGCAAATATAAATGCTGTGGAAATCAAAAATCTCAGCTTCTTTAAACCACAGCTGCATGCAGAAGGTAAAACATGAAGATTTGAGGAACAAGAATAATTCCGTTTGCCCAACAGGCCTGCCAAATTTTATTCTTCTTAATATCATGTGAGCAGGAAGGAAAGTAATTATTATTTTTCTGCATGACACTAATTCCTTTTGCAATTGACAGTTTGAACAAAGGCTGCACATGTTTCATTTGGCCAAAAGGCTAGTTTCTGTTTGAGAGAATAATGAGTGATTCATTACTTCAAGAAACAACCCTGCAAGAAAACAAAGAATAATGTCATGCTGATGAGGTGCTAAAACAACTACTGTTTCATGCACAAGCAGTACCTGAAATATTGTCTTCTCTTGCATTAGCAGGATATATATTTTTTAAAAGACAAAAGGAAGTCCATTTCCTCTATTTACTTGTGATTTAAAACTGAAAATATTCATGTCACCACCTTTTAATTCCTGGACTCCCCTCCCACAACGTGTTTCTGGTACCTCTGTTAGCTTCTGGTACGGGTACTGGAGTGTATAATGTAGACATTACATGCAATGTAAACATGCCAAGGTAGTGGAAAGAATTGAATGTCCCTGTTAAGACCAGTATGAACTCATGTAGCAATGTCAGTTCTGTCAATAATAATGGCTCTGTAAAGTTACAAAAGAACCTTCCTCCTGAGGGAAGAAACTCTCCTCATGCATTTCTGCAGACATGGATTACCATGCACTCATGAAAGTTTTGTCCTTCAGCTGAGCCATTAGCTAGAGGATGAATCAAAGAATTGAAAATTAAAACATGTGATGCAGATAGTGGGTAACACATTAAAACTCATTGAGCAGGTTGCTCACAGCCAATGGACTAATTTTGTTTGAAGTCATGTAGACCAAAACAAATTTCAAGTGTAAAAATTATAAATATTGGAAGCAGAGTGTGCCAGTGCAGAAAACTGAAAATGGCATAATCCACCCATGGGTCTGTGAGGTTCTTCCCCATTTCCTCACTGTGCCTTTGAAATAGTTTAATCTGCAGCATTAACATCATATCATAATAAAAGAGATACTTGGGGAATTAAATGACAAAAGATTCAAGTTAGTAAAAGCTGTGATTATTTAAAAAATACATAGAGAGAGCACACACACACACACACACATATATATATATATATAGCATATGGACAGGAGTAAAAAAACTTATAGGGTGAAATTAATTACTTGGTTCTTTAAGAGATTAAGGATGTAAAGGATTGGGCAAGATTAAGAAAATAAATGTATACAAGAGGCTTCCAAGTAAGACAGTAAGACTTATTCAGCTGCAAAGCAGTTTTCAAATGAAGAGATTAAAGGTCCATTACATTCAGCGTTCAACCATCATGCAAGAAAAGCCCTAGCAAATACACATAGGAGGATTAATTTTCCTTGATAAAGAAAAGGGTGTGGTTTCCTCACTGCAGTGTTAGGGAACATCTCCTATATTCATTATATTCCTAGTTTTAAAAACTGAGATACTCCATTTTATAATCATGAAGTTCAGCACTCTTACCCTTGGTGAAAAATTATTTTGTTGCACAGACCTAGCATAACTTTTATTATTCATTGCTATATTTTCTTCCAAAGGAGTAACACGTCCAGTAATACTGCATATATTATCACACACTGTAGCACACTGTAGCGAAAAATTATTTTCTGAGATGCTTTGGTCTTTTCTTATTAATGGGATATAGGTCCAGAGATAATGTGTATAAAGGTTTCTCTGCTTCCTGTTATATGTCACTAACACTGAAAAGAAATATGATTGAGCATATTGTAACAAACTCCCCTATACTCGTTAGGCAAATTTTCTGAGCTTCTTTTGATATCATTGTGTATAATAAAGACAGTTAATCTGTTCTTATTTTTGTCCTTAGTAAACAAAATCTCTTTCTGCCTGAGGATATATCCAACAGTAAATTTCTTTGGGTCATATTACCTTTTACCTGATGAATGCAATTACTCATGGTGATAAGTAACACAGGCTACACTCTAATTTTAAGGCATGCTCCTTCACTGACTTAAGGACCCTAAGGACTTAAGGTTCCAGTCTTCATTCTAGCTGTCAGCTTGCTTTCAATTTTATTCTGCCTACAGCACATTGCAATTTTTCCAGAAACAAAGGAATTCTTAGAAAGCTAACCTTAGGATTTCCTGACATAATTCCTCAGAAATTACCATTTTTCATTACCATTTTTTAAAGTTTCGGAATTTTCACTAAATCCTATTTAGAGATTTTCAAAATCATGAAGCTGTCTTTTCTTGGTCAAAATGTCATTTAGGAGATAACAGAATTAACAGACAATTATGTTTCCATGTGAGAAGCATCACACAAAAGCTCCTGAACTGGGCTAAATGAAACATTTTGACAGACCCAGTCTGATATTCCTCCCCACTGGATTTTCAGTTCACTCTCGCAAAATACCAAGTTTTTTGGTTCCAAATGAGACAGTGCCAATATTGAAAATCTTTGTAGTCCTTCTCTAACTCAAGCTGTCAAGCTGATATTTTAAATAGATCAGTAGGTCTCCAGTCTCTCAGAATTTATTTCAGAAGTATTGCCCCAAATATTTTTTTAACAACTGTCAAGCCTTTTGGCATTGACAAGTTGAAAACTGTTCATGAACTTGGTATGTCATGCACATCTCCTGGAGTATGAAAGGTCCAGAAGCAATGTGACCACAGCAGCAGAGTCACATCTGAGGAGATAATCCTCTCTGCTGGATTTATTAGTTGAAGGAGTTCCATAATCATATGCACCCTGCCTCTGATTTCAAAGAAAATATGGCCAGAGACAATGAGAGTTTACCCTCCTATCTTCTCTTACACTGTGTCTACTCTTTGGTTGCAATGTATGTAGCATTAGCTGAATTTCTCACCATTCACTGTCTTTTGCAAACCTGCTCTACCAAACCTCAATTATGGTTCTGAAAAAAGTCCATTCCCCTAGTAAGGCTGTCCAGTATCTATGCCCTTGTGCAAAAATCTTGGGACTGACCTAACAACACCCCTCCTTTTTTCTTGAGAAACTGAATAGCAAGACAAAATTGCAATATCATGATGGGCAAATCTCAATCTGTTTTAATAGCGGCTTTCTGCTCATGGTTTTCCCCTAAAATATAGATTCACTCTGATTCCTATCCAGGATATTTTAAAGCACTAGAAATAAAGTCTATAGAAAATCCCTTTGCTTTTCTCTTTACCCCCTAAAATGGACACTTGTGGTTCCAACTCATCAGGTCACACTTTGTCTGTTACCTAAGAAGGCTTTCAAATAACCCTTGCTTAGGTTGAAGCTTCTTTTGAAGGAAAAATCAGTGGGTTGCTTTATTTTTTAAGTGTTCTAATTCTACCATTCACAGTGTAAAGGGTAGCTGTAGGTAAAGAAAAACTTTCTTCTCCCCCTTACCTCTGCCAACCTGCTACTTTTCCCCTTTTGAATGCCTTTAGCTTGAGCTATGGAGACTTCAAAGACTTCAAAGGCAGCTGATACTGCTGCTGGGGCTGACACTGAAAATGCTGGATTCAGCAGAGAATGCAAATGTTATGGATCATGGAAGATCTTCATTTGTTTCCAAAGAACAGTGTCTTTTATTCATTTCAAATTAATTAAAAGGAATGTCCAAAACATGCAAACAAACCAAAACAGAGGAGGGAAAAATCACAAAAGGACAAAGGAATTAGTGTGCAGCAAACAAGTGGAATTTTCTGCTATATTCAGCACACACTATGGAGACAGAACATTAGTTATGGCTCTCTCTATGGTTTCCTCAAGCTGAGAAGGCAGAGTATAATCAGTGGGCAACTGTTTCTTAGATGCCTCTGCCCATGTGCTTCATATTCAAGCTAGCTCCTAAACCTTGGTCCTGTTGCTGCCACAGGCTGTAGCCCAAGGGCAGAGAAGCCAATAGAGTGTCCCAGAGGGCACAGGAGGGTCATGATGCTGGAGGAATCAGAGGCAAAGCCATCACAGGCACAGGGATCTCTGCTGTGTCACTGGCAGGGGGCTACAGGGAGGGGAGGTGAGCTGCTGAGGGTGAAGTCAAAGGCAAGCTCATGGATTAACTAGGGAAAGAACCCATCTTATTTCAGTCCTGGATTCATTACAGACCCTGGGAGAAAATCCTGTGCAATAAGTTAGGCAGCTCTTTGCTTCTCATGTGCCAGCTGAACTGTCCCTTTCTAAGTGGTTTCTTGCCTTCTGTAGTGATCCCTGCATCAGGTCTGCTGCTGTGTGATCTAACATCTGCTGCAGAGGTCAGAAACTTGGTTAACATAACATGCAATTTCTACTGTTCATTAGGAGTTACTGGTGGAATTATCAAAATAATCCTAAAATGCTAATGTTTTATTTATAGAGAAATATATATGCCTGAAAGTCTAGCAGAACCTCCTGAAAAATTCATGAGGTTTAGATACCATGTGAATTTTATTTCAGGCGTTATGCTTTAAAATGTAGCATCATAGCTTTTTAACTAGTGCATATTATCTGTAATAGGCAGGCAATGCAATTAATGAAAGGGGCTCCACATCTTTTATTACAGAGGATTCTGGGGTTTCAATTTTGGGATTAAACAATTTTAAAAACCACCTTGAAAGGGTTTGAGTAAGAGCCCTTCAGAATGAAAAATTATTGTCTTAGCTGGTTTTGGATGAACTACTCTGGTAAAAAGGGTATTGTTTAATTTTCATTTTGAATTAAACACCTGGAAAGCTGGGTAATACACAGGCTAATTCTGACCTGAGTTGTGCTTCTGCTCATCTGAGTGCCATAAAAATGTATTAAAAGAGGAATTATTTTGCACACTATGCTGTACTTCAACATTTAATTCTCAGTAGGCTATAAAATCATTCCAAGATAATGAAATTACAAAAGAATTTTAATTTCATTTTCAATCCCTTATCATCACAAATTACTAAGAGAAGATGGTCAGAAGATGACTAGTGATATTGCCACTCTTCCTCATCTGATGACCAGGGCTTTTTGACCAAAATACTTGCAAAAACTTTTGTAGGTAATTTAAATAAGGCATAGTGCAGAAGATCCTGAAATATGCAGCTTCAGTACATCAGTTTATGCATTATGAACGCACTGCTGTTAGAAAACATTCTGAATGGAATAGGCAAAATAATAGTAAATAGTCAAAATAATAACCAAGCAAAACAATAATAATAAATATCATCACAGTAAGAGTTAAAGGTAAAAAGACAAAATCATATACTCTGATTGTCAGATCAATAAAAATTAACTGTGCTTTGGTGCTATTTCAAAGAAAAGACAAAAAAAACTTTTCCCTGCAAATTGTAAAATATTCAAGGGTGAATTCTTTTTTTTTTCCCCTCCTGGGCTAAAGCCCACTTTTGTTGTTCAAGACAAATTTTCACTAGAACCAATAGAGGTTTTCAGACTTTCTTTTTCACAGTTAGGCAGAGGAAAAAGCAGAGGCCTTACAGGGCTGACACAAAAGTTACTGGCCTTTTACAAAGCATATCTTAACATAATTCTTCCATGAAGACAAGGTGCATGGCTGGATGTACATTTAAAATGCTGGTTTGAGCTAAAGTTAAAGACTAAGACATCTGTGAAGCCCCAGTAAATGAAAGGAATCTCCTCAAGGATCAAGGAATTAATTTTCCAAGAAATCAGGTCTCCAAGAGTAGATTTTTATAGGAGAAACAATGACACCTAAAATGTGTTCAAGTAGTAATGTCTAGACACACACATACACCAAAAAAAAAAAAAAAAAAATCCCTGGACAATTGTCTAAGCAGTTTCCCACACACAACTCAGCACACACTGTTAGATTGAGCATATCTTGCTTAAGCTCAAGTTCAATGCAAAGCACAACAGGGAGCAGGTCAGAGAATCATCAGGGAATTATCTTGGAAAGGCCTTCAATTATCTCATGCAAGCAAGAGATAGGACCATTCCACATCCTTGAGAATGCAGGCTCTTTCACTGGCAGGAATGGGCAGGGTATGGTGGGTAGGAGCAAAGCCAAACTGCCTCCTCCAGCAGCCCTCAGTGCTGGGCAAGCACTGTCTGAGCTCCTGTGAAGAACCACTGCATCTGAATGACCACCACCATGCCCTGTGACCTTCATCTCCTATAACTGACTGGATCATACCCATATAACTCAGGCTATTTATGCATTACAGTTCTCCCATCACCCACCAGGACGACTGTGGGATTCCGAAGTTTTGGTCCCACTTCCAGTTGCAGTTAGTACAATTTATCCAATGACCTGTAAGAATAAAATGTGTAAGGAGAGGGGGTAAGAGTCAATAAAGAGAGACAAAGCAATGTACCCAATTCTGTAGAGCTGGACACAGTCTGAGCCTGCAGCTGAACTTTCCCACAATCCTGGTCAATGCTTTAGGTTCTGCCTCCTTTAAGAAACAGAGAAACTAAACCAGATAAGGGAGACAAGGGAAAATATAATGGATATGTGTCTTGGTTGCTTGTTTCAGAAATACAGCTATACAACTCATTTTTGCAGTGATTTATGTCTGCTTTGATTATGCCTACTCCAAGCTTTCATACCTGCTCCCAAATAACCAGTGAAGATAAGTCAGGAGTGCTTTTCCAGCTGGGGACACGAGTCATATTTCATTTCTTGTGTAATACTTCAGCACTCTGTGTTTAACAGGTTTCTGTCCTTATTCTGTTTAGTTTAGTACAACTTTTTAGGCTAACACGGATAAATTTATGAGTCACATATATTTATGCCCCTAAAACAACTCTGTTGTGATGTATGTGATGGATACTGAAAGGGAAGTGATTCCAGAAGCTGCTCAGGCGTCTGTGTATCCTTGCCAAATTCCACATTATATTTATCTCTCAGCTATCGCCCAAACACAGGCTCAGTTCATACTAAACACACTTTGTGTTTCCACAATATTTTCTTTTAACTACATCCATAAAATACAAATTGCAAATTACCTTTACCTTCTGTCACCTCTCTTTACTGGCTCTTTTCCATTTCCTTTCTTTCTTTCCTTTATCCATCCTAATGTTGCCACATTGTATAAAAGTTAAACTGAAGAAGAATCTTCCTTCAGGTGTAACTGCCTTTTCCCTTCACGTTTAACATGTCACTAATTAAATTATATGCCAAGTGGTCCCATTCTGTCTTATGGGAGGGAATTCCATTATTGGTTGCAGAAAGCAACAGCAAGGTGAATAAGAAGTGGAAGTGATTTGCCAAAAAATGGACCAGTGATGAACAAAATCTATAACATCTACAACTAATTTGCACAATACGACACTTCCAATTCCATTCAAAGCTAAGGTCACTAACAGTATCATTGATTCTGTTTAAAAGATACAACCCATGTGTCATTTTCTTATCCCTAAGAAGCCAAGTTGTTCGGAGAGATTCACAAGTTTATTTGGTTTAATTTCAAAGCAAGCAGATTTCCCAAGGTTCTTTAAGCTATTTACATGTTCCCATAGGAAGAGAAAACCCTCTGGGAGATCTAAAACTGCCAAATAAAAATGAAGCTTGTTCACCACTGACTTGCATTAGTCTAGAAAAAATCAGGGACTAGGTAACTTTTTAAGACATTAGGCACAGATGGATGTGTTATTTTAAGAGACATGGATTTGAAGGGTGGACTATTCTGTGCATAAGGAATTGGATGATCACAGCCAGAGAGTTGTATTTTAACACCTCTGTGTCCAGGTGGAGTCCAGTGATGGCTGGTGTTGCTCAGGTCCCTGTCTTGGGACTGGTGTTCTTCAATATCTTTATCAATGACACAGACAATGAGATCAGCAAGCTAGCAGGTGACACAAAGCTGAGTGGTGCAGTTGACACAACATAAGGAAGGGATGCCACCCAAGGGGACCTGCACAAATGTGAGAAGAAAGAAGTCCAAGTGGACAGTGCTGCAGTGGGTTGGGGCAATCCCAGACATGAGTACAGAATGGGAGAAGAACTCACAGGGAGCAGCCCTGCAGAGAAGGACTTGGGGGTTCTCATGGACATAAGGGCCATGAATTTGACCAGCAGGCTGGAGTACCCCTCCCATGAAAAAGGGCTGAGAGTAGGGATTGTTCAGTCTGGAGAAGAGAAAACACATGGGAGATTTTACAGCACCTTCCAGTAACCAAAGGGGGCTTTTAGTAAAGAAGGGGAGTAACTTTTTCCATGGGGACATAGTGACAGAATAAGGGAGAATGGTTTTGAACTAAAATTTTGATAGCGAGCAAAGAGCTGACATTTCCCCATTTATGTACATGTGAACCATCACTCCTTTAAAAATATGCTGTTTCCATTTTAGATCTAAAGTTTTATATTTTCTGAGGTCTCAGGTAGTTGTTCGGAGCAGTTAATACTCAGTTCATATTTTTACACTCATTAAAAGAATTTTAATGTAACTTTTAAGTTGGAAAGCCACCAGAAAGCCAAAAGATTATTATGTTTTAGTTTCAGCAGGACATCACCACAGAAACCTCTCAGAAATTTCTGTTTGAACTATGGTATATGTTTCAGAGGGACACTCAATCCTAAAATAAAGGGTCCACATGGTGGAGAATCAATCACATTCCTAGGTAAGTTATCTCTGTGTTTAACTACCATCAGTGTTAAAAATCAGTTCCGTGCTTCAAATCTAAATTTGTCTTGCCTCAGCTTCCAGCTGCTGTATCTCATTATGGTTTTTTAGTGATAGATTAAAGAACTGGCTATGAGAAATCTGTTCCTTAGGTAGGTACTCACAGACCAAGAACAAACCATTCCTTAGCCTTCTTTTCAGCAAAGTAAGTAGATGAATCTTCTTAAATTTCTCAGTATGAAATATGTTTTCCAAACCCAAAATCTTTCATTGAACTGCTTTTAATGCTTCTCACTATTCATAACTCTTTTAAACTGCAGCAATGGAAAGCTCTCCTGTGTAAAATTATCAGCTGTGCTGACTATAACTATTTTAAATGTAATTATTATCAGAGTCTTTACAACCTTTTGTATGTGTATTTTGTTTAGAGACATCTGAAATTCAATAGAACCAGACAAATAAGTCGTAATGCTTTTAGATGCTAGTTTGAAGCTAACCACAAAATATTAATCTCAGCAAGAGGCCAGTTGTTTTATATCATTTCTATATTTCTTGGTGGATAGATAAGCAAATATGTTTGGGATGCAAATGTATCTAGGGGAGGTGAATAACTGTTCTGCTAGATATTCTTTTTGGTGCTGAACTTCTGACAATCCAATCTCTTCAGCCATGTAGTATTTTACTCACAGCTCTTCATTTTAATTAGGTTATCGTACCATTGTACAGCTTTGCCTACATGTCTGGGAAGCTTTGAACCAGAGCTAATAAAACAAAATAATTTCTGAAAAATCTGATAAGCATTTACTTTCTGGTACATTTTTTACTTTGTAAAAATAGTTTGCAAAGAAAAATAGAAAAAATTCTCAGTTTGGAAATTAAAATAAAACAGGTTGTGGCATATTTTTTCTTTGTCTCCTTTATCTGTTCTGACAGATAAAGAAATTGTGTTCTCTCTTTACAGTGACAAAATGAAAATATAGGTCATACTAAGTAGGTCCTTATCTAAATGGAAAGGACAATGTCTCCGTGATACAAAAAAGACAAAATCACTTTTGGCAAAAAAGTACCACCTCCCCAGGCGAAAATGCATGTGTTGAGATGTCAAGACCACACACAGCTTAACTAGTGCTGTGGTACTGATCTTCCCAAATGTCTGCAGTCTTGTCAGCTATTCCTATCGCTGCTAAACTTGGCTTTACCTCTTGAATTCACTCCTTCCCACCTTTATTTGCACTTGTCAGTGAGAGAAACAGTAGCAGACAGAAGGAAATTGTTTGTGTCATCTATATCAGGGTTGAGCTCAGGCTCATTTGTATTCTCAGTTAGGTACTTAATGGGCACTTGAACTTGAGGTGTCATGGTTCTCTCAGTGAGAGTCCTGCGGTGATACCCTCGGTTCAATTCTCTCTGTTCTTCTGTTTCTTTGTGAATGAATCTGCAACAGCATCAAAACACCAATTGCTGAAGCCAGGAAATGTTTTTCACTTCTGTCAGTGGACAGAGCAACAAATACACATAAATATAATCAGGATTTTTAGTGACCCAAATCCAGTTCCACTACTCCAGATCAGTGCATTAATTTCAGAAAGGCTGGAGAACACCTTAAAGAGAAAACAAAGGCAAGATACTGAGTGCTAAATGTTCAGCACAGTACATGGTAATTAACTCAGGCATGCAGTTCCCATTACTGTTAATAGGAATCAGATGGCGAGATCCCTGCGCTAAAAATGAAGTTTTAAATAGATATCTGCATGTGTGCCAAGCACAAAGAGTCAAGGTAGCAGAAAATCTCGGTGAAGATGCAAACACTGAAGGCATTAAGGCATCTAGAAATGTTACAGAAGGACTTATGAAACTGGAGCAAAATTGTACTATGAGATCATTTGCTGGAAGTAGTTTTCTTACAAATTGGATAAGCTTTTAGAGAACAAAGTGTGCACTGGTTGAGAACAGAAGTCTTCAAAGGCAGGGGAACAGCTGTGCTTGTGCAGAAGACACGAGGAGAATGGGGGCAGGCTGTAACAGGACCACACAGGAGTACACAGCCTTGACCTGCTGCTAGGAAACTCCACAAAGACAGTGGTGGGACAGAAAACAGCATGGCTGTAGCTGCTGAATTTCTAACTGGTTCACAGGCTGCCTTACTGGCCTAAAATTCTTCAGAAGACAAAGATAATGCAAGATCTACTTACTCCCTGTAGAAGCATGTGGCAAATATATACTGCAACATATACAATTCTCATTAAAATTTCAGATTATAGATGAGATTCAAAGCAAAGACCTGAAATCAGCTGAATTTTTAAAATTCAAACCAATATTCTGTTCTATTTTTACATATTCCTAATACATAAATATAAAAACTAAGATGATAAAGAGATACATTTTTTTTTCATTGGAGGTCAGCTCTGCTGAAACGAGGGATATCAAATCTACAGTCTGGAGTTATATTAATGTTGTTGATAATTTGCTATGTGCAATTGTTACTAAAACTATATTGTATTAATTTTCACATAATAATTAAGCACAATCTAAGGTATTTACATGGCATCAAATAATGAAACAAGGCTCAGGGTCTGAAGAATAAGGACAGTTGCCATGACAAAGTGAGAAATCTGTGCCCAAGTCTGGACATTTATTGACTCAGATACACAAAGGGAAAAGAATCAAAACAAAATAAAGAGTCTTCTGAAGCTAAAATAGAGTTTCTGCACGAAGGAAAAAGAATAATCAAACTGTATCAAAATACTCTTTTCAGAGACAGGATTTTGGATACACTCTCTGATTCTGTCTAGTAATCTTTCTTCATCAGGATGAAAGAGTTAGTTCTGTTGTTCAGGTATGAGCTGTGAATGGTAGTTTCTTTTCCTGTCTTTGAAAAAACAGGCAGACATAGTTACAAAAGGGAAAAAAGATACACAAAGGTGAAGGAAATACAGCTTTTATTGATGTTCTCAGGCTTCATGGCAGCTGTCAAGTTACAAACAGACCTTTCTGGGCTGCCAAAGACAGCTGGAATACTCTTACCATGAACTTTATCTTGCTGTTATCATCTGAGTAGGCTGATTAGGGTACTTGCCCAGCCAGACTCCCCCAGGCCACTTTTTCTTGCCTTTGGGGTGCCATGAAAGGGTAGAAGGGGCATTGGCACACTTACAGGCATCTCAGCCTAAGCATGGGGCAAACCCTGTTCTGATGCTGTGGCATATTCAGCACCTCCTCTGGAATCACCCCCGTGTGCACGGGCTTGTGCTCAGCCACAGCACCAGTGATGAGGGCAAGCCTTCTATGAACAGGGGTGCTGCTTTTATACCAGTAGATTAAACAAATTATTAACAATTGGCAACCTACAGTGCAATTATGTAGTAATTATGTCGAGACAGTTACAACTGGCACCACCACCAGTCCTTTATTAAAAGCTTCTCATGCCTTCTCCCAATGAACTTCTCTCAGGCAGCTTCACACAGCACTGACTCCTCTCCTCTCTGCAAGTTTCCTTCTTCCTTCTGCATGACTGGCTACCCCAACCTGTCCCTTACCCAGCCACCTAACCCTGCCTGTCCCTTACACAACATAAGGGATATCCCTTACCTCCACACAGCACAACCAACTCAATCTGCAGCTCTTAACTAGCTGACCCACTCTTTTTAACACCCACCCTCATTGGGCAGGCAAGGCTGTTTCCACTTCTCAGTAATCAGTACAGCTGTAATTCATTGGGAAAGATTGTCTTCTGCACTATCCTTTCAGCCTATTGTCCCACACAAGTACACATTCCTTTCCCTTCTCCAAAATGAAGTGAGCATTCCTGTACTGTTTTTTATGGACAGTCCCAGGCCTGTATTATCCTTTCATCTATATCCAGATATTTACTGCCTGTTAGAGCATTAGCTGACCCTGGCCAGAAAGAGTCCTGCCACACCACTGCTGCTGATGTGCCCACAGCACCCCAGCTGTACCTGGCCTGGTTTGGCTTACTAGAACATGAAAAAACAAAGAGATTGGTTGAGGGATCTGATCAGAGAGTTACAGGCTGGATGCCACATGCTGGCTGCACATCAGAGGCTGTGAGGCAGGCACTCCTCAGGACTTTGCTGTAAGACTTTGGGTTCCTTTGGTCATCACTGCCAGAGAACTTGAACAAAGAATGATTTTGTTACAGCTCTGAATTCAGCATGGTACTAAGCCTGGCTGCATAGTGAAGCAGCATCTCTGAAGACAGATATCCAAATATCACAACCTATAAAGGACTTCAGTGTGGTGGAACTGAGCCATGCTTTTTGGTGAAGGTGCTTGGTCTGTTCTTTCCAAGACATCAGGGTTGTGCTCACCAGGAGCACAAACTCAGCATCAACTCTGAAAATTCCTTTCTTCACTCTCTTTTCTGTCTCCAGTAACCTAACATTAATTTCTGTGAAAGACCAGGACACTTTAAGAGTGCAGGATATGCAGTTTTAAACTTGAATATCACACTTGCTAGGCAGGTGCTGTGTAGAAAATGCACAGCTCTTTCTCTATCTAGGTCTCTGAAGAGAGGAAAGAATCTAGTAAACCACCACAAAAGGATGAGTTAGTACCACAAAGTAGAAGGATGTTTTTGTGTTACATAAGTGCACATAAGTGTTACATTCTGGGAAATGGGTAATTTTGTGAGAAAAGTGGGATTTGAGATACCACTGTCCTTTCTGAACATTCACTTCTGACTAGCTTTGGCTTCTTCCCAGTCACTGTGTCCTCTTTCTCCATTCGTTGCACAGGGCCATGGGTGTTTTTGGGCTCTGTGTACTCCACCCATAAAACTGTAAGACTTGCTAACCCTGCAAGGCCTGTGCTTCTTTGTGCATTTGGGTCTGACTGTCCTTGCTTCCAGTTACCTCTCAACTGAACAGTAAAAGCCATTTAACAGACCAGTGAGCTTGGTCCTTTCAAGTCAGTCGGAAATGAGTTGCCCTCAGAAACCATTCTTCCCTTTTGTCCTCTCATCAGGATTTTGCAGTATCCTTTTTCAGTCCTAACTGTGGCTATTTAGAACTTGAGTCTTTTGTACTGATATGTCACTGCCACAGAAGTGGGCAGATTTGATTATCTTTCTGATCCTTGTGAGTAATCTCATTTCAAACTTTGACCTCCCACAGGCACCTGCTCCTTTTGACATCAAAGCCAGCTCTTTATCACTGTAGTAGCTTAGCCTTATGGCAAAATTATCGATTGCAGATGACTTATATGCCTTCCCTGCTGTGCTTTATCAAAAGCTGATCCACTCTTTTGTTGCTTCTTTTGAAAATTAGGTTGAATTTGTTACTGTCTCAAGCAGTATGGCTCTATGCTGGCTTATAACTTCTCAGGAATTGTCTCCATCTCTCTTCTTTTTGCATGTCCAGCTTCCCTTCCTTATACTCTGCACCACTACTGCTCAGTGCCTCAAAGGCTGACACATTGTCCAGGATCCCCCCTTTCCATCCAAACTTTGTGGTAGGGTGGAATTTCTGCCCACAATAAGTCTGTCTGTACTCAGCAGACCTGCTCTCTGGAAAACAGCCCTCCTGTGGGACAACAGGCAAGGCCTCCCTCTAAACCCTGGCAAGCCACTGGCTTTACTTCCTTTCTCATTCTCTTTCCTTTCTTTTGGATGCATCTCATCACCTGTATGAGTGTCACTTGTGACACAGACATCCACTGCTGTATACAGTGACTAGTGTGATTATGTTTGCATTGCCATATGCACAAATGTCTCCTAGAAGACTCACAAATAAATGATAATTTATCACAATTGACAAGTTCCCATTTTTTAGACAATAGGTCTAATTCATTGGGCTGTGATCAGTTCCCTTTCCTAGCAGAATTTTCTTCTACTTTGGCCAGAATCCAGTCATTCTTTTCTGGGGCTAATGATGCGTTGAATGAATGTATCTGTTTACCAATGCCAACCTCTTCTATCAAACGAAATTAATTTTGCTACCTTCATGTACTTAACAATTTTCTTAGACTTTTCCTAAAAGGGTAATGACAAGTTTGATACTGTAAGCCAAAAATTAAATAACTACCTTATGTTCAAGCTTCAAAATCTTATTTTAAGTAGTCTATTCTTCTAGTTTTAAGAAATTGCTCCTGACAGGCTCTCCCCTTCAGTGCTTTATTCTATTCAATTTCACTTACAACGTTCTGCCTGCTTCCAAAGTAAGGGAGTAAGTGACCATTGAACATACTTTTCAAATCAAGGTTGAGCTGCAGAGCAAAACACAGAGAAAAGAAGCCTGGCAACATTTTCTGCCCCTTTATACAAAAGGGCTCAACATGGTGCTTCCCCAGAATTAACTCAAGCCCACATCTCAATTAGAATTTTTCTCCAGTTGTAGGATTGGCATGGCTTTATAGGGATGGCTGATGACATTGCACAGGATGAAATGTGAGCTAAGGGAACATGAAGCTTCAGTCTGTACATCTGGCAAATCAGAGCTCCACAGGAAGAACTGCCTGCCCAGCAAGTGTCACCTGCTGAGAGTGATACTGCAAAGCATGGCCCCAGACTCCCCTAAGTCTGGCTGTGACTGCTTAATTTAGTGCCTTCATTACCATCTGCATTTATTGTTGGAATGTGGAGTTATAACTGTAACTGCTTTGACTTTTTTTTTCTTCTATTTGTAAAAATGCTGATGATACGATGTTACAACTATTGAGAAGGCTGAAGTTTTAGGGCTAAAGAAGAATAGAGTATAGTTGAACAGCTTTCAAAGGTATTTTTAAATAAGCCATGACTCTTATGCTCAAATGCATATAAACAAAAGAAAATAGCATGCTAACAATAAATGGAAACATTCTTACTATCTCAAATCCCATAAAATATGTATAGATGCCTGCATAAAACTACAGATTACCTCATTATTTGAAGAAATGGGAGACATTAGCTAAGAGTGATATCTATGAGAAATGAAGATATAAAAAGAGTTAACATTTACGTGTATTTATTTATAGAAGAAGAAAAGTATAAACACACATATGTGCACATTACTGTGAATCTTTCCTCACTGCTCTTAATGTGCTACTTGTCTTCACTGAGCAAAAGTTCTGTCAGAATAGAAACCCTATCTACATACAAATACAGCACTCTGAACAGGTTGTCCAATATTTGTTCTCTGGTACATGACAGATGTAACAAACTGGACATCCCTGATAGGAAATACTGCTTTCAAAACTTGGAAAATTAAAACATATTATGATTTCAAGGTGGATATTGAGAACAGATTTTGAATCTATCTTACACATTAAATGATTTATAACATTATTCCAAACTTGCTTTTTTTATTCAGTTCAAATTCTGCATTTTTTTTTTTTTTTAGGTTTTAAATTATTACTAGTATAAAAAACCCAGGCAGAAGACACAACCATCCTACTAGGACCAGCTTTTGAGGATTATACTATAATCATGTTCTGACATTTAATATGACACACATAATTTGAGACCATTATAATTCTGGGTCAAATCCAAAACTATTTATAAGAGGTAAAAGTTAGGCTCTTTATATATAATTGCACCCCCAGGAATAAAACAAAGCATAATAAGGTGATAAGGTGTAAATTAGACTAAAATATATGTTCACCTTTCGGGTTCTTTGAAGCTTCAAAGCAAAGCCCATTGAAAATAAAGGAAATTTTACTGAATGTGTTGGCATTTGGATTCAAAATGATCATAAAATACTTTCTACATTATTTGAATGGAATCAATTGCATCTAGGAAAAATAAAGGGTCCTACATTTTTTTTTAATTATCCTACACCACGCACACAGCAAATCTGACAAAATGGTGAGGTAACAGATTTTTTTCTTTTCTTCCCTTTTTCTTCTTAAGTATGACAGTCATTAAAGACTTCAGTCAGACACTTGATGGATTTGGGGGCAGATACATCCATTAGTATGTTTTCTATTTCCCTCTGGATTTTTTTCCTCTGGCCAACTACACTGAAAACTATCAGCTCACACCTCACTTTCCTTCATGACATAAAAATCCAGGCATAACCCACCAAAGTCCGAAAATCCTATCTTTGGTGGCATCTATTAAGAGGTCCCTTATGAACACTCTGACCACTTAGCATCCACCAGTAGCAACCACCACCAGCACCACTGTCCCCACTGGTGTGGCCATGGAGAGGTGATGACACCACAGCCAGAACAGTGGCTTGATCAATATGTGCTGATCATGACAGCACACCCATGGTCACACACCCATACTTTGCTGCTGGTCATGCTGGCTCACAAAACCCAGAAGACACTGCTGATTTTAGCTGAAATCTTCATATTTCTAGCAACTTTTAAAGTTCTTCCATAAAGTGCTGGTCTATCTTGTCCAGAACTGACATTTGGAGATGGGAAAATTGAGGTGTCCTGCCTGCAGAACCTTCCAGATTCCCAGATGACCACAAAGTGATTGGCTGCCAAGGGCAGATGGCCAAGCAGAGAGGGTAGCCTCTACAAAACATGTGCTCTCATAGCACACATGAGGCAGATCCAGGTGTTTTCTGGAGGCTCAGAGGGTTGGCAGAGAGGTGCCCTGTGATGGCTCATTCCCACCACTACAGCCACCATCTCTTGGTCAGGGAACTGCTGAGTACTCTGTGGTAGGACTGGAAGAGAAGCAGTAGGTAAGAAAAAGGTTCTTGTGTCTGAGTGTAGAGCATGGTAGGAGCCAAGAGCTGGGTAATATCTACAGACAACACTCTCAAGATAAAGTAGCTCTCAGTTCCCAGTCTTGCAGAGTGCCATTTGACATCTGCTTTCAGCAAGGCTTTGGTCCCTCAGCATGACACAGCTGATCCCTGCCTTTGGGCATTTCTTCATGGTGCAGTGGATCACAATGCATGCTGCTGAGGCACTGAAATCAAGTGTGCTCAGAAAGCTAAAAGAGCAGGACAGTCAGGTCACAGAGTTATCAGAGACTCGGCTGACCTATGTCTTTGAGCCAGTACCTCTGCTCTGTGCTGTGTGATTAACTCCATTGAATAAATGTAACTGTCTCCTACATGATTTGTAAACACAAGTGCAAAAAAATGTGATAAAACATATTTTCATATTTTATGTAATTCCAGTGAGATAGCAACAAATTGCCATTATTCTTCTAAGTGGGGAAAAGAGATTTTAACATAGTGTTACAGAAAAATTAGAGCATAAGAGTAATGGGTATATCATGTATTATCTGTGTTTGTTATAGATATAGATACATATATCTGCAAAATCTAATTGTCATGAGAGTTGGGTGGAAGAGTTTTAACCTATTCCTTCTGCCTTTATTTTCCTCATGAGAGAATTTCCTCTTTTGGAGATGGAATAATGATTATCCTTAAGAAATGCACTCTTTTTTGAAAATAAGTTCAAAAAAACTGAGGTCTAAACTTACTCAGAGCCCTTGAAACCAAAAACTGATTCATTCTGGCATTTTCATCAACTTTGAAAACTCTAATGAATGCTTGAATAAAATAAAAGTCTTATATTAGCATTTATTTTATCTAAGTGCTTTAGGAGTGGAAATTAGTGACTTCCATTTTATCACTCAACCTTTTCCTTAATTCAATTCACATGTTTGTCAGCAGCATTGAGCATCCTTATATAGGCATGAGATGCTGGCTTTTTACAAAATTATTCTGTGATAAAATAGAGTTGTCAAGAGTACCTATGTTAAATTAATTATGACCCTCCCTCTCCTTGCACTGAAAACACAAGTTTATTCCAACCCAGCCATTTTATCTGGAGGGCAGTACAGCCCTCTGGGATGCAACCCTTCCCATAGGTGCTTTCCTCCCTTTTTTTCCAAGATATGTCAACACAGAGGATTCCTCTTCTGTGGAGCTTGCACTGCTACTGGAGAGTGACCCAGATGATTTGCTTTAAAAGTCTGATTTAAGTTTATGCTTTTATAACATCAGATATACTCTGACTATTATTATTATTACTTTTTAAAGAGTGAGTGTGTGTGTGCACATGTATGTATGTTTCTTTAGTCTTTGGGTGTTTACTGTGCAAGACAGCAAGTGAAGGAAATCTAGTTCACTAGATGATGTGCCTGGCTCTCGGGCTGAACTCTCTGCAAATGGAGCCAAATCAAATGTCTCACAGACACCAAATGCTTACTAAGTTGACTAAGAAAGATTTGAGAGAGCTTTTTAGGGGAGTTATCAGCTAGCCTTCCTTACTTGGCCTCCTTAGCAGTCCATAATCGAATAATGTGCCTTTGATAGGAGTCTTCAGTTTTTATTTTATTGGCAGAAATAAAACTGCCTAATTCTCCAGTGATTCCAGGATCACTAGAATCCCAGATCCTCCATTTTCTCTACTTTCACTAAGTATTTTATAAGAATTTTAATTTTAGTTTTAATTTTAATTTTCAAAGAGCAATCAGCAAACAGACCAAATAATCCTTTTAAATATTGGCTGGGAAAGTACACATGGACTCCCACAATGCACACATATAGGCATGTCTGCTGCAGCATTCCAAATCTGTGGCATATTTTTTTCCAATTTTACCATTTTATTCTTAGTCTGCAGGGATTAGGAAAAGAATCAGAGAAAAATTAGTCTCGTATATGTGGCAATCTGCATCTACATTCCTATAATAAAATCTGATTTTTTAAGAAATAGGCTATTAAGTTTCATCTTCCAGCAATATTTTTACTCATTATTTATTATTATAGGCTGAATTTCCTTAAGGAGCCTAAAAGATTTTGCTGTCAAAATGTCAATTAAATTAAGAAAAATGTTTGCACTTAATGCTAACGATTTCTCTTAAAAATTTTGTTCTTCATACATAATAAATAAGACACTATTAACAATTGCTGCCTAACATCATTATTTGATTTCCCAGAGGAGCATGATGACAGAACTGGCTCTCATCTTAGGGTGACTTTCAAAAGAGGAGACAAGGTTAGAGACCTTACCTGAGTGTATGACTTTAGACACTTAAGAGGCAAGGTAGATAAAAGTTTGTTAAATGAAAAATGGATGGCCTTTTCCCTCACAGACTGGAATGTATTCCCCTTGATGAGAAAGGAAATTGTGATGGGAATCTGGGACATCCTGAAATCTTAATGCAGGAATAGGGCTCCTGAGTAGCTACTCATAGCAAGCCAGAACCAAGCAGCAGCTCACTGCTTATTAAAGCATTAGTGGAGTATTGAATTCTAGCAGAAGAAATTACTCATTTTTGGACATAACTTATTTTTTTCAGGCAGCCACTGACTCTGAAATTCCACTTGTATGAATTTTGGATTTGTTCACTGAGTGGGACAACACTGGAGTCTTCTATTTCCTTAAATTGTGGATTTGGGTTCAGTGATTTCAGTTGTGTGTTTCTTTGCTTATTTGCTTTGATTTGCTTCAAAGTGTGATTCCTTTTGGGGTCTCTTGACTCCAGTCAGCTGAACAAGCTGTAGCCCTGGCCTCTCACTGCAAGCTAGGTACAGATAAAGTGTCCCTTCCCAAAGCCAACACAGTTACAGATATCACATTTGCCTCTTCCCGAATCAAACTGTGAAAGGTAAAATTAAGATTCGATTTGCATTTCTGAAAATTATTTCTCAAAGAGCAATGTAGTTTTGGATTCATATTTTTGGGTTTGTTTTTTTTTTTTTTTCTTTCCTTTCTTCTATGCACTGGCTCAGCTATCTGGAAATTGAAATAGAAAACTAGGGAGTTTTTTTTTTTTTTTTTTTTTTTTAGTACACTCTGCTGTGCTGGCAGTATTTTCTCACCTTATCAAGTAATCTATTCTTACAGGTACACACACTTTCATAAATTTTCTCTACATAGAGTGAAAGTGTTCATTAGTTAACTGAGCCCTGCCTCTTAGTTTGAGGAAACAAAAAGAATAAAAAAGACTCCAAATAAGCAAGTGCTTTTGGACAGGAAACAGGTGAAAAGTAAACATTAAAGTATTTCAGATTAACTCCAAAAATAAAGGCAATATAAACCAAGGTGTTTTCTGATTTAACTTACAAAATAAAAATTGGAAATCCACTGAGCAAATAAATGAAAAATAGAATCCTGCATCTGCAGTCTATCCATCTGCTGCCCTGTCTCCAGCTGCAGCCACCTCTGATGTTTCTGAATGACATGGAAAAAAAAATAAAGGCAAACAAAGACATGAGCCCTGAGAATACATCTCCCCAGTCCATAAAGGAAATCTTTTCTTCACTGATCCCCTGAAGTCTTGATAAATTTTGGTTGCAGTGGTTGTCTTAACACAGAGTTCCAGGTGTTATGGGCACACTTGGGGTTGTGCATGATTTGTTAACCTTTCCCTGGCCCACAGAAAGAGGACATGAATAAAGGATTCATACATTTATAAGCATTAAGATCAGAAAGTACCAAAACAACAATTCCACCTAAGTCCCTGGACCTACTGGACATAGAATTTGGCCCAGAAATAGATTATATCTCATAGAAGGATTTAATTATGTATCTTTAAAGATCTAAATATATGTTGAGTTGTCCCTGTCCTGTCCCCCCTCCAACCCTTTTAGGAGACTGTTACTTATTTTAATTATCCTCTCTGCTGGAAAGATATGACTAACTTCAAGGTCTAATTTGTCTAAGTCTTTGCAATAGATCTTGTCAGGTCTTTGTCAACAAGCTCAAAAACACTCTGCTATTGGATCCCTTTCCCATGTGTAAGCACCTAGACATGATCAATCCACCTCTCTGTCTCCTCTCAGATAAGCTGAAGAGATTGAACTCTTTAAGCCTCACATAGTACAATTTGTTTTCCAGCTGCTGGATCAAACCTCCCAAACCTTTCATCTCTGGCACAGTTATTAGGCTGCACCACTACCTTGGAATGTACAAGACCTCTTCAAAGGATTTTAGGCTGACCATCTGATATTCACACTGAAGCACTGTCTGAGGGGATTTTGACTTTTCTTTTGATTCAGATCTTGGCTTTAAGAAGCTGATGGCTATGGCTGGTTTAGGGCTCAGTAATGGCTTTGCCACGAGAGCAGGTGAGCAGCTCACTGCTCCAGGTTTCTCTCTCCTGCACAGAACATATTCCTGGTACCATTTTCTGACTCCCTCTGTCCTAGCAAACACAGCTGTGAATAGATGAGTGTAAGGAACAGCAAAGCTCTGCTTACACCTAATAAAATCCATTGTACAAATTAAGAAGGGAATGCAGCAGCCACCAGGAAGTTGTCCCTCTTCTACAGGTTACAAGCTTTGAAAAAAAAAACAAAAAAAACAAAAAAAAAAAAGTGCTACAGGGGACAAGAACACAAATGCAGAAATGTGCATACACGCATCATTTGAAATTGCAAATACAAACAAATGTGATCTAGATCAATGATTTTCAAAACATTTTCATACTAAATGAGAGTCTAAATGCGTTTCCAGTGACATTTCAAATCATTCCCTTTTGGAGGATGTGCCCCAGAGTCCACAAATATGGAATGTCACTCCATGTTTTTCCATTGATTTATGTCAGCTGTAATCAGTTCCTCATTCTAAGAGGGTTTAAACTTCTAAAGATAAAATTAAATTCACTACTTACTTTGTGCTATCCTCTGACACCATTTCTAAATGAGATGGGGTGCTTTTTAAACCCATTTTACAGGACCTTCTAGTGAACTCTAAGCTAATTTACAAGTAAATGATGCTATAATTTAGGAAATATTTGACCATATATCTCCTCAAAGTTTTATACACTTTTCAAAGGATGAGTAGTCTTGAGTCAGAATAGAAATAATTGAGAGCAATGAAATGCATTATGTGAAAGTTCCTCTACATTTCTAGGTTTTCCACTAAATAAAATTATAACTATAAGAAGAATTAATATAAACTAAAAATAAAATCTTGGGTCTCATCTCTGATTTTCTCACATCCTCCTTGTAGATTTAAAACATTGACAAATGGATCAGTATTTCTCAAATAAGGGCTATGATTACAGATATTTTATGCAAGGAAACAAAATAGAACATCTTTACACAAACCAGGTCCCTTGTTTGACAAGATTTTAGTATACTTCTCACACACACAGGCTCACAGTAGCAGCTCAGTGCCATGTTTATTTCCTCACCTCACAGATGGAGTATGTTATTTTACCTTTCACATGATGCAGCACATCCCAAGAGAGATTTAGACCTCTTGTTCCTCAGTCCCATGTTCATTTATCAGCATCTGACTTCATTGTTTTCTAAAGTCACCTCTGAGAAGGTAGTCTGAATATCAATTTGTAATAACAGCAAGAATTTGTTGCTGTCAAGGTGTCATAGTGCAAAACAATGTGTTTTTTCCAGACACATCTGAAGCTTCAGTAACCTACCTAACAGTCCTCAGCCACAAGGAAAGAACCATGTGTCATCAGGTCTGCTTCTTTGTGTTTGATACCTCTCCCCTCAGCTCTCTCAGTGCAATCCTTCGAGGTGCTTATTACACTTTTTGAAGCACACTGCTGAATCTGCAGTATCCAAACAGTACAATTAGCATGTGAAAACTCAGTACTGATAAAGTAAATGCTTTTTCTGAACAAACTTGTGCTGCTGACACCAAAGCCTATTTTGGCACAAATGAATGTGCAAAAAGAAAAGGAAACCAGTCCCCCCTTTTTGTTCAGCAGGCTCACACAATTTGCAAAGTTCTGTCCATTGCTGTCTTATGAGTAGAGGTCCCCAGGTCTGAGCAGCATGAGGTGGGGAGGTAGGATGGAGCAGTGCAGGGCAGAGCTGAGGGTTTGTGCCAGGACTAGGTGCAAGATGATCATATTCCCCCAAAACCAGCCAAGAACCGAATTCACAAGGGTAGCAATGCAGAGGGTCATGCAGTATTTGGCCATGAGTCTTCTTGGGCTCTTGTCACTGGCCATGGCTTGAAAGAGTACTTGTGCAGCTTCCAAAAAACAGCTGGAGATCTGACCTCTCGCTCTCCTTTTAATGAGCAGAGGCAAATTGAAGTCCAAAATCACAGATGATCTCTGCAAGCTCTAGTGTAGGAGTTCTGAGTCATCACCTTCCAAAATCTCCCACATACAGTTCTACCTAGTGCTCCAAATGCTTTATCTTAACTCATGCTCCATCAATTCCTAATACTATAAATGCAACAAAATAAACCTTTGGTATGTTTGATGTCTATAAAGATTGCAGTTACTGGCAAACAGAAGAATAAAGTTAGCTTATTACAGCAGCAGCAACAGCCGCATAACAATTTGCATTCTAGATCCATGGCCTCATTTCTTATAACCTTCAGGTGTTCAAAAGAGGTGCCTCATACTGAGCTATTAATTCTTTATTTAGGCACCTTGACTTAAAATGTACTGAGTACCTCTTGGCTCTGATGAATGTCAAATAACATTCAGATTTAGAAGACTGCATGAATTTATTTTTTTCTTTTTTTTTTCAGATCTCTGGGTCTGTCCTTGAAGGAAAGGCAACCTTTTATATATGTTTGTGTATATGTCTCCATTGTGCTCAATAATAACACTAATTTTACCCTTACAACATCAATAATAACAACATTAAAAGGAGTCAGGGGTATGGTGTTTTAAAAGAAAAACAAACAAATGGACAAACAAACAAACCAACCAGGAGGAGAGAAGCCCAGCCAGTTATTAAAAAGTTAACAGTGTTTAGGTTTCACCAGAAATACAAAATTTCTTATTGAAAGAAAGCCAGGTTTGTTAACAGCTGATTTGCAATACAAACATGCAGGCAGCCAGGTGTGTGCTTATGTACTTTATCTTTTACATTTCAAGATTTGTCAATCACATTAATGTTTACATATTTAACAGTTACTTTGCACTTAATGTTTTCAGACTCAGATTTAGAAATGAAGACCACAATTTTTCTGTTGCATAATGCTTTTATTCCTTCGTTGCACACAAGAAACAGTCTCCTCAATAAACTACAGAGTACTGATGTCGTGGCTTTACAACAAGCATTGAAGCAGTAAGGTTGCACTTTCAGGTGTCTGATGCAGAGAGGGATTCGTCATGTGGATGAGTAGTACCTGAACATAAGGATATGGACAAAAATTTGAAAACGTTTGGGAGCTAATAAAACTCTTATGTAGTTAGTAGGGAGAAATTCTCAAGGGCTTCATCACAGGGAAGGAAAATAAATTGCCTGAAGTCACCCAGAGAGCTGTTACTAGGAACAACAGATGAAAACAAAAAGTTGAGTAGGCAACTCAGACAAGTTTGAAGAAAAAGTTTTTGTTTTTTTTAATTGGAAATATATTTTTTCACCTTGTCTGAATCCTGACAAATAAGCGAATTAAGGTATCCAGGGTAATGGGAGAAAGAAAGAGAAAAGGAAAAGGAAAAGGAAAAGGAAAAGGAAAAGGAAAAGGAAAAGGAAAAGGAAAAGGAAAAGGAAAAGGAAAAGGAAAAGGAAAAGGAAAAGGAAAAGGAAAAGGAAAAGGAAAAAGTATTGAAGGAGGATGAAAGGGAGGGAGGGTAAGAAACTACCATGTGTCTGAGAGGGACTGGGGTAATTACCAGATAGGTCTTTTCAGCAGTGCAGAGTTCAGTGTGATCCAGAGGGAAGATCTCTGAAGGCCTTTGTCTTGCTCAGCTCTGAGCCTTGTTTTTTTTTTTTTTTTTTTTTTTCAGAAAACATTCAGGTGTTGCTCATTTTTCTTTAATTATGGAGGGCAATTTTTCCCTACTCCTTAAACTTGCTCTAAAATAAATACCTCCTAAAACATAGAGCATTTCATTTTAGGTGCTGCCAGTTCAAAAGTTAAGGTCTTTTCCAAGTTAGGAGTTAAATCCAAGTGTTCAATTAATATAAAGCTCAAATTCTGATTAAGTGACCTGCAATTCACCCCTCTGCTCCCATATTCATTTTCCAAGGATAATTATTAAATAAACATCCCTTTCAACTGATTATCTTTTGACCCAAATATGATGTAGGGCTTTGGTAACTTTATATTTTAAATGAACTGAAAAAGAAAACAAAATAAAGAACAGTGATTTTAATAACATACATTATACCAGCAACATTTCATAGAATTAAAAATTGTGATTTTTGGAAAAGGGTTAGCTTGAAATATATATTGTTTAAGCAAAATGGAGGCTCCTGTCTTACAGACATAGCACTCTAAGAACAGAGTAGAACTCTGCTGTACTTAGGTATATGGCCAAGTCCCAGACATTTAGGATTAGCTTAAATTACTCCAGAAAGTTCAAAAACTCTCATATAGTATCAAGACCTACTCAGATTATCAATGATAAATTTGATAGAATAGAAAGAAGAAACTAAAAAGACATTGCTTAGGTTGGGAACTCATTCCTTGCATCCTGTACTCTTTTTTTATCAAAAATAAATGTCAAAGGCTTGTGAAAAAGAGAAAATGTGCAATTTCTTTCACAAACATACATCTATGCTTTGTTTTCTTATTGTTGTTGACAGAATCCTTCATTATGCCCTTAAAGAATCATTTTAGGTTTATTTGTACTGTCTATACAGATTTGGAGACTTGTTTTATGAATTGCCAGAGAGTGATGTCTTTTTTTAATAAAAGTTTATTACACTTTGATTGATTTCCCTGATATTCATTTTCTGTGCCTGTGTTATAGAAACTCATTTTTGTTCTAAAACCCAAATTACTCTAACTAATGTACCAGAGGAGCACCGTAACTGTTAGCAATTGACAATGCAAAATGTTTCACAGCTTTATTTGTCAATGCAGATGCCATGGAAAAATCATTGAGGGCTAGTTTGCCAGCATCCTTATTTATTAATTCATGGAAGTTTGCAAGAATAAGTCGTGACTGTGAAGCAGCACAAATGTGAGAGAGAGCTAAGCCACCAGACCACCTTACCACAAATTGACAAATTGCTGTACATTTTCTGAACAGTGGTGGGTATGTTAAATGCATCCAATATGCAAGCATTTACTAGCAACAAATAAATATATATTTAAAATGTTTAAAATGTTAACTTACCTTAGCACACAGTAAAAGACGCTTCCACTATAAACCAAATATATTCACATTTTCCATAAGCTAAAGGCATATGTAAATACAGTTCCTGTGTCTCTGCTGATGTTTGGTAACTTGCTAAACACTAGTAATTTGAGCACAACTCAGAAATACATGCAAGAATGCCATTTTTGGATTTCCTCACTTTGAAACTCCCTATATTATTTGCCATCATTTGCAATTGCTCTGAAGAACATTAAAATTGTATGTGTTTCATCACTTAATAAGTAATTTTTTTTGTCCCAACAGAGTCCTTTCTTTAACTCAATAAATATTCTTTAAAAGTGTCAATGTCTTTTTAGTGGGGCAGAATGGGATGAAATTAAAGGTTTCAGTGAAACCAGAGGTATGTGCTATTCCCTCAGCACCAGTGCTGCTACTCATTGCCCGTGGGGACAGCTAGATTAGACAAACCCACTCAACATACTCCACAGAGACTTTTAGGGGAGAATCATCAAACTAGTTTTCTCTTGCCTTGTATTACTTCCCCTACTCTCTGAGCAGCATATCACATCTCAATAGAGACTACAACAACTGATTATTTCACAGCTAGACATTCATGCTGACTGAAGGACATAACTGAGCTGGCAGGCTTCATCTTGAAGAGAAAGAAACTGGCAACACTTGTTCAGCAACCTTTGGTGAATGGTGGTGAGGCAGCATGACTTCAGCTGCTGAAAGGACAAAGCTGCCAGGCCCTGCTAGCAAGAGATAGGAATTAAGCCATGAAACTAATGAACAGCAGAGGAGCTGGAAAGCAAGGTTACCCTGCCCTTCTCCTGTTGAGATCATCCTGGATTTTAATTCTCTGTCCTGCCTCTGTGCAGTCAATAGCAGTCATTACACATGGTTAAAACAGATTTCTGTACAGATGTGCTGTCCTGAGAAAAGACACAGTGGGCCACCCTGCTGCCTTCCAGAAGTGCTCTGGGCAATCTAGATTTCAAGTCAGCTTTTCTTTGGGCAGTGCTCAGGCCATGTCATGTCCAGAGGTCCCTTCCAACATAAACTATTCCACCAATCTATGAATCTGTTCCAGTCATCCGCCTCCAGCATTTGGCACCAAGAAATGAAATGGTGCTGTCTTGACCTGTGCTGTCATTTTACCATAAAAGTACACCAGCATCAGGAGCGTGGGTTGAAAGTTGGGGCTCCTTTTGATTAGAGCTGACATGGGTCGGGTCTCCCTTGGAGGGAAGAAATCACAAAGGATGTTCTTATTAGCAGTGAGATTGCCATGCTACAGAAAACACATCAGATCAGCCAGTTCACTGTTTTCACATAGCTTTGTTTCTTTTTCCTTTAAAGGCTCTTTCTTCTGCTGCTATTACACTTCATTCTTCCTTCAAAAGGGAGGTAACACTCAATTATACAGCATTGCTGTAGGTAATGCATGCCCATGCTATCATGTGCAGGCCCTCCTCTGCTTTCTGGGGCTTCCCAGGCATTCCAGAGCCCTTTTTTTAGTCCACCAGCCAGCATTTGATACAGAATCTGGAAATTATTTTGCTGCCAAAAGTGTACAAGGGAGGTGGGAGACAATCTGTCGGCTGCTGCTAGAGTAAACACAAAGAACCATTCTCTCATCTAGTAAAACAATAAGATTAGTCCTTTTATCATTATTTTTTTTTCTCTCCTTCACTGCTTTGTAAACACTGCTTGTATGACTTTGCCTCTTATCGTCTGCAAACTGAATCTGCTTTTGTTGAAGCAGTGTCAATCACAAGGGTTTTCCTGCTCATATACTTAGTGATATGACTGATTGAAAAAGAAGACAGGCTTTCATTTGGATCTGCAATATGTGACATAGTCACTGTTGGAAATATAACGGGGGGAAAGAAAACAAAGGGAACAATTTGGTAAAATATAACACAAAGTTCACTTGCTCTGTCAGAGAGATTAAGATTAAACTGAAGGAGGTCAAAGCTATTAACATTTAGACTACAGGGTACATAAGAAGTTAGTGTCTCGTTAGATGTTGGCTTTCTAATTGGAGTGAAGCTTGTTTCTAACTCTATATAAACACCAGCATTAGCAAAAGCTTGGGTGGTCTCAGCATTGTAACCCAGTGGACATATTTGATCCCCATCTCTCTGAAAAAAAATGTACTCTATGACCAAGCTTGCATTTAAATTGTAAATATGTCTCTTGATTCCTTTCTGCCAACTGTAACAGCATTTGCAAAGGGAAAACTTCACAGTGATACTCTGGGGTTGCTTTAAATTTGTTTTCCCAAATGCCAAATTCTCCTTCACACCATACACTTAGTTACAGTCTTATTTATGTTCAGCTCTTTGGACCAAGCAAGAAGATTACTGCAGCCACCAGGAAGGAGCACAGACATGACTTGATTTTTAATCAATTCCCATAGCAAGAGTGACTCTTACACAAGCCAGATTATTTATGGAATATGTTTTGCATTTTCAAATCACATTATTCTCTGATTTTATGGTGCTCTCTATTGCTTCTTGTCCTAAATCCAATGGCAAGTGAAACATGGGAAAGTAACTTAGATATCAGCCAGCAGGGTTAGGCATTGGAAGGTGATTTGGTTAAGTGTTTAGCTGCACTGACCCAAACAATAGCTCAGTGATTGTGTTTTAGCAGGTTTCAAGCAGATCTATTGGGGTGGGCTGACCCTGGTTGATGTCAGGTGCCCACCAAGCCACTCTATCACTCCCCTTGTCAGCAGGACTGGGGGAAGAAAATAAGATGAAAAGTAACCTCATGGATCAAGACAAAGGCAGGTTAATAAAGCAAATGCAATGCGTGGAAGTAAAGGAAAACAAAATATTTATTCTCTGTTTCCCATGAGCAGGCAATGATCATCCACTTCCTGGGATGTAGGACTTCAGAATCCATAGTGTTTGTTTTGGAAGACAAGCTAAATAACAAATGCTCCCTCTCCTCTTTTCTCCTAGCTTTTATTGCTGAGCAGGCATCCTATGGTATGATATATCCCTCTGGGCAGTTTGGCTCAGCTGTCCTGGCTCTATCCCTTCCTAAAATATTTCCCATCCCCAACCTACTGGTAAGGAAAGAATGTTCACAGAATCGCAGAATCACAGAATCCTAGAATCACAGAATTACAGAATTACAGAGTAACAGAGTTACAGAATCACTAGGTTGGAAGAGACCTCCAAGAACATCAAGTCCATGCCCTAACACCTCAACTAAACCATGGCACAGAGTGCCACATCCAGTCTTTTTTAAACACATCCGGAGATGGTGACTCCACCACCTCCCCGGCCAGAGGGTTCCAGTACTTTATCACCCTTTCTGTAAAAAATTTTTTCTAAAAAAAGTTGGATAGACTTGGTGCTGTGTGAGCACTGCTGAGCTGTAGCCCAAACACTGGAGGCTGTTCTCAACACCTTTATAGTCACCAACGCAAAGCGCAGAACTGTGAGGGCTGCTATAGGGGAAATTAAGTCCTTCTCACCCAGACCCAGTACACCTGATAATCTCCCACTGTATTAGCATATTTTCTGAGGATTAACATGTTTTGGTTTGGCATGTGAGCAGCATAACCAGCAATCTCATACAGGGGGATGGATGGGTGCAGGAAGAGTGAGCTTATGGCCTCCTCCTGTACACTCTCATCACTCCCAGTGTGATCTGCCAGGGCTTCATATCTGTAAGCCCTGCTTTCCACAGCTTGTACTGCTACAGGGGGTTAGGCAAACATTCACAGGAAAAGGATCGTGCAAAGTTTGAACTGGAAATAATCCTTAGAAATTTATTTTGGCTGCTCTGCTAAAATTTGTGCCATAGGTTTTTTCTCCCACCAGAGTGTGGAAGCTGGAAAGGGCAGTGTTCAGTGATCTTTCCCAGAGAAAGACTGTTACCATGGACCTTCCTTATTCACTGGCCAGTCTCTGTTCTCCACTTAGTGTGATTTCTTGCATCATCAGAGCAAGCCCTACTCTAAAACTGAAGTTTAATCATCATCATTTTGCAGTGAATAAATACTTGCTCAAGCAGCTACAGCCCAGGGCTTCCTACAAACCTCTTTGAGCATAGAGGGCAGCCCCTCAGACTGACACAATTAATAGTGCTACACCTTAGCTTTTAAACCTGCTGCAGTCCTCTGATATGAGGAAGGCAGTGTGTATGAAATTCTCACTCTCCCTTTGGAGCACAGCCTCACTGAGTACAGTGAGGGTCATCAAAGCTTTTCAGGCCCAATTGCCCACAAGTTACATGTGGTTGGCTGTCATCTGACACTCTCTGTTTTATCTTTTCACCTACCACTGGTCCATCACTCCATGCCTACTGACACAACAATATTGCCACCACAAAAATCATTATTGGTCTGCCCAGTTCTCATTTGGCCAGATGCTTGTGAAAGCAGGAGAGTGTCACATTACTATCTCATTCATTAATCCAGTTGGCACACCAGTCTTCTAATGGAAGAGATGGTACAAAAAATTTTCAGGGAGAAAAGTTTTCTTCAAATAGATGAATAGAAGCATATTATTTTGGAAGGAGCTGGACAGTTTATATTCAGATTTTTGAAAGAAAAAAAATAAAACGTGGCAAAGACTGACATGTATTCATGAAATGTTTGGCACGAGAATGCTTACATTTTTCATCAAAAAGTAATTTCACAAATCTCCATTCTCTAAGAGATGCATTTGACTGAGCATTTAGAGGCCAAAGAAAAATATCTTTTTATTGTTATTAATTATAGTGACAATCCTGAAGGGAAAAGGTCATTTTATGAAAAGCAGAGGGTTTTGAAGATAAATACATTTTTGACAATGTAAATCAACTAATTCTGTTGAATATTGATCTAATTTGAAAGACGAAATCATAACTTCCCAAAAAATATAATAGAGTTTCAAATTAAAAATATACAGGTGTATTCTAAGTATTTGACATAAACAAACCAAAGATGAACAGAATCTTAAATTAGGTACCTTCAAAGTGTTCTAAAAAAGCCCTAGCAGGAAACAAATACAAAAAGCACACCCCAAATGAGATCATCTTGCCAATCTCAGGGCACAAAGCCGGCTGTTTCTTCTAACCTTGTCTGTTAACAGTAACAATGCAGCATCAGGTCCTAGAACCACCAAAATTAGCAGCGTCTCCCACTCAAGAACCAGTTTCCTGGTTTCTAGGGTACATGTGATACTGACTCTCTGATCCACCTTACTATCTGGCAATCTACTCATGAGAGCAACTAGAAAGCATGAAAATATGAGATAGGCACCATGCCCTTTTTAAAATATCAGTTGGGGTGGAGCTGTTAAACACATTCTGCTTGTTACCCATTCCTCTTCCTTGGGAAGGATTCTCTGGGGAGCTGGTTCTCTCCTTCTAAGTTTCATTTAGTCATGAAATTAGGGCAGAAGAAATATGATAAAATAGGATCAAAAACATAAGTGATTCTTCGTCTGTACACTGGTGTCTTACAAAAGAGGTACAAAAAGGCATGGGTTTTGTGTGTGTTATTAATGCCTTCTGCAAGTAATTATCAGAAGAAGAGGAAAAACATCTCCTTAACTAAGTATCCATAAAACAAGAGGAAAAATAAACCATGCAGTGTCAGCAATTCAATATGAATAGCATGGTTTGGAGTTTTCATGCCACCAAATTAATATATCCTTGGAATAAGCCATAAATTATAAGTACCTTAAAAAGTGCTGCATCCAACACTTTTGGAATGCTGTATCACATTATTTTATCCTTATAGATGAAAATAAAATATTATAGAAGTAGACTTAAGGAATCAGCAGTAGTTTAGATAAAAGTGATCATGATTTGCTTCTGTTTATTATATATAATCAGAATTAAGTCCAGACCAGTAATATGTATATTTGATGGATTGCAAGAGCCAATTTTGCAAAACTGAAAACAATTATGAGCTAAATCATTTGGGAGAAAGAAATTAGACAGGAAATGTGGATAATAACTGGAAAGTGTTTAAAAACATTTTACCAGGGGTTTAAAAAAAAAGAACAAAAGCTGGACTAAATGTTGACTTGCATAAAAGTGAAACAGCTATGTAAATGAAAATAATTACACCCAAAAAAAAGGCATTTATTAGAATGTGAATTAGACAGAAGATAAGAACTACAGAAAATTAATAAGATGGAAGCAAGAAGTAAGGTTTTTCATCAGAGAAAGGATAACCAGAAAGATTTGTGGTCTTGACTACACATAACTGTAGCCATCTTAATAATATATGCAAAAATTGGTATATTCTGTAAATAAATCTGATATTTCTCTGAAGAAAAAAACTGACAAAATCAGTTCTGCCATAAGAGGACAATGCAATGCTGTTCATTCCAGTAAATCAGGAGAATGTTACGTAGCAATTTAAATCAGCAGACCTGCATGATTTACAACCAAGAGATTTAAAAAGTCTGGCTGAAGAAAATTCCAAACCATGGATATTGCTTTTTGCCAAGTCTGAGAACACTGGTGATGTTCCAAGAAGGACAGGAAAAAAAAAAAAAGTGCCAATGTCTCACCAGTTTTATTTTTATAAGTTATATGTGTAACCCAGGTGATTGAAGCCCTTTCAGCCTGAGCTGAAAGGATAAAATAATGTAAAAGCTAATAGAGGGCTAGAGGTGTGTATGCAATTAACCCTAAGCAAAATGGTTTAGCAGAAACAAGAAGCTCTTGTATGCCTTCCTGAAGAACTCAGCATATTTACTGGCCTTAGGAAGCAAAAAAAGGCAAATGTTGCCAGGCATATAAAAGACAAGGTGGGCCAGCAAACCAAAGTCCTTCAAAGTCTGCAAAGAACCCGTGAACAAAAGTAACAAACAGCACTGGCATCAGAAAAGTCAGTGTCTGTCAGAGCCATACAGATATGAATAACCTTTCACATAGAATAAAACACCTTTGAAAAGTGGATCCTTCATCTTTTGTAGCCACACTTTTTAAGCCCCCCAAAGCTGGCAGTTATTGTAAACCTGTCTCCTAATTTCAAATGTCCTCTTTTCCAAACTGATACTCATGCAAGGTTTTTCTGGTCCAGAAGCAGGGTAGAAAGTCTTCAGTGAATCTGGTACTGTTTACAGAGGGTCATTCAGCACAAAGATCTTTTCTGAATTAGTGCAGTTCTGAAATGCTGAAGTAGCTCCTAACCAGGTAACTCAGCAAATAATTGGTACAACTTGCTAACTGGTTAGGGTTAACTGTGTATAACATCTCCATTGATTTATGACTGTCAGGTTCACAGGTTACTTAGATTTTTCAATTTAGCACTTTTCCCCAGCTTTCAATTGAACATTTTGAACCAGGTGTTCGATGGATTGATCGATATGAAGTACAATAGGTCTCTGCACCAGTCCATAAACAAAGCTGATTTTTATAGCCTTGGTGTGATTTAAACCTTTAACACTTTAAACCATTCTGCAGCACTCTTGCCATGTAAGCATATGCTTCTCTTCACTTTTCTTAATTGACATCAGATTGTGACTTAGCAACACGCAGAGCCATGAAAGCTGCTGTGTGCCTGGAGGGCCTGATCCTGCAAATGTGTGTGCCTGACACTGCATGCAGGTAAGTAACTCCTTTGATCCCAGAGAGGCTATTCACATATATAACCCTGTTAAGGTGAATTAGTTGTAAGGCAAGGACTGACATTTGAATATTGAGCTTTGTGGTTAGGGAGAGCTTTCCAAGCACTCAGAGGCCATGGGGAAAGGCAAATCTCATTTGCTCAATGTGACTTACACAATGTGCACGATTTCTTCCCATGTCAGGTTCCCTCCTCCCCGTAAAAACAGACTCGTGTTCACCTTTGCAGCCTGCCCCCACCTTGTGACTGCACATATCACATGCAGCTTTGTAGGGGCTCATGTTCACCTGCCAGCTGAATTTGATGCCTGGTTCAGGGAGGAAAAGGCAAAACGTCAGGAGAGGAATGAAATGCAGTCTCAACCCTCACATGTCCTCAGTCTGTAGACCCCTTGGTGGATGCCAAGCTTTGGGTCTGCACCATTGCATTTGAGTGGATGCACCAGACAGGTCATCCCCCACTGCATGATTTTGCCCAGTGTTCACTCCTAAAATCAGCAAAAACTAGGGTTTCAGAGGTTTGGAGAATGAAGACCTGGAATCAGGTTTTGGGAAGGACCTCAGTCTCTCTTCTGCTTGGAGTGCAGATGGCAGAGCTCTGGCAGTTCTGCAGCCAGGGTTACTCTCATGAAGGACTTGAAAGGAAAGAAAGGGGTGCTCCCACTTTCTTTCCTCAGCACATGTCACTGACCTGCCGTTCACACATCCACATCCAGCACACTGTTCCTGAGTAAGTGCTGCTTGTTTGGCTGACCTTCACTGCAGATTCCTCTAGGAAGGAGAGAGTCTGTCTGAGTAAATATCCCTCAGGCATGTGGAAAACGGGTAGGGATAACAGATGAAGTCAACACATGGAAGAAATTACTGTCTTACCTGGAGGTAAGAAGCAGATCCTCCTTAAGCACTTAAACAACTACAAATGTTTTCAACTCAGCGTTGGTATAAAATAATAATGAAAATAACCAGTCTGCCTTTTTTAAAAAAAGTGGGAAGGGAAGGGAAGTGGAGGGAAGGGATAAGGGGAAGAAGAAGGTGAGGGGGGAGGAAGGAGAAAGGGAAGAGAAAAAAAAGGATAGCTCTCTGAGCTATCACCACGATCCAGCTTTCAGCTCATACTAAAAGGCACAGAAAATGTGAAACAGTTGCCAAAGTCTTAAAGAGCAAGTTAAATGACTACCACAGACTGGGATCTTTTAATATCTGTTGAGCTGAGTGTCACAGACTACACATATTTTTGCATTTAACACAGCTTTAAATAGTATACATAAATGCATGTCATTGAGCAGTGACAGGAGAATCAGGCAAGTACTTTTGCTTTAAAAATATCTTCCTTCTGTGTTGCTGTTTCACCTTGAAAAAGTGCCATATTCAGCATCCCAGACCCTGGACCCTGAGCACCTTCCTTTGACATCGGTCCCTGAGGTTCAGCCTCTTTGAGCCCAGCAGAAGTGTTTGAGAAGAGGTCAAGTTTGGCCTCAGAGGGTGTGTTTTGAATCAGATTTCTTATGTTCTTACTCCATCAAAACCTGTGAAAAGGAAATGAATCATGTTTGGATTTCTGCAAGAAGATGGGGATTATGCAAACTATTTCCTGATACATTATAAGGAGAAATGCTTATTTTCATAAATAATATATTTATCTAAAACTGTAGCCAAATAAAAGGCTCCCATTCCTTAGCAGTTAGATACAGAAACTGCTATAATTTAACAAACTGCAAATGAAAAAATAACTTATTTTAGGAAGCTACCCTCATAAAATAGATCTTGTAAGAAGGAGAAATTGCTGTAAAATAGAAATGGCACTAAGAGCAGAATTGTGTATGTCTGGAAGGAGATTTTACCTTAAATGTTATTCAGTAAATGAAAAGAATCATTAAATATATTACAAGCTATTACTAGAAAAATCCATCCAAGTATTTTTTTACTGCCATCTTCTTTTACAAACTCATTGAAAATTCTGAGGGAAAGAGGCCAGAAAATCAAGAAACAACTAGTTTCATAAGAAATTAACATATTTTTGCTGATGATTTCAGTACAGCTGCCACCAATGACCTGGATGAGGTCATTTTGTTGTAGCCCCTCAGGCATTGTAGAACTGGACAGCTGAGTCACAATGAATCTTCGTGACAGTGATGTTCACTTTATCAGAAAAGGAGAGAGAGTCTGATGATTGTTTAACCATTTCATTGTCACCAGTGTCCCGATCTGGACTTGCCTGCAGGAAGTGAGGATGCTCCTTCCAGAGCTCCATTTGCACCTATGCAGTGTTTGTATAGGGTGCAGCACAACGGGCTGCTCTTCAACCCTTAGAGATCAAAGGCACTGCAGTTCTGCTACTTACTGTGATGAGCATGGATACGTTGGTTTACACCCAGAGAAAGTTTGCAAGATTGTCATTAAGAGGAGTAACAGATGGAAAAAAAAAGACAGAAAAATTTAATGGAATCATAAAATATAGAATATGCTGAGTTGGGAGGAACATACAAAGATAATTAAAGTCCAGCTCCTGGCTCTGCACAACAGACCCCACGAGTCACACTACGTGTCTCAGAGCATTGTTTAAATGCTTCTTGACCTCTGTCAGGTTGGTGCTGTGACCACTGCCCTTGGGAGCCTGCTCCAGTGCCCACCCACCCTCTGGGTGAAAAACCTTTTCCTAATATCCAGCATAAACCTCCCTGGCACAACTTCAGGCCGTTCCCTCAGGTCCTATCCCTGGTCACCAGAGAGACATCAGTGCCTGTCCCTCTCCTTCTCCTCCCGAGGAAGCTGTAGCCTGCAATGAGGTCTCCACCTTCTCCACTCTGAATATCCTTCTCACAGAAAGTTATCTAGACATATATCTGCTAAACAGCTTGCAAATAAACGTAGAGTATAATTGGATTCACTGGTATTTTGGTTATTTTTAAGCACAGGATTTACCTGAAAATAGCCATACGTATGTTGCATTGCTTAGAATAATGCAGTGTTTTAATTTTCAATTAATTTTTAAAATAAAAATTGCTGTTATTTAATATAAGAAGTAATTTTTTCTTGGTGTACAGACAGCTGCACTTGAAAATTATTTATAACCAATTTACAGCATTTGACAATCCCATTCTTGAACAAAATTAGAATAATGATATTTACTAATTTTAAAAATTCAAAAATTAGGCCCTTTGAAAACTTTTCTACAAACAACTTCAGACCCTCAATTTCTAAAGGTTGTTTATGAAGTTCATGAAGCCCATTTTTGATTGATTGGCCATATCCCTAAAAGAACCCCAAACTATTAAACAAATGTTAGGCTGACCTGCATCCAGACAATTGTGATGTTCTGCAAAAATGGTCTTTTCAAATCTAATAATATCTGTTATAAATTTCCCCTTTCTGCACTGGAATGAAAGACACAGAACTGCATTTCAAGGAACTGAATTCCATAGCCAGGTAGCTTAATTTGCCAATCCATTTCATGCCTAAAACATAGTCTACACACATGGATCATATTATAGGGAATTCAAAGTTGAATGAAAAAGAGCTGCTGAGTGAATAAGGAACAGAGGATGCAGCCATATCCTGCAAAGCTTTTTCTGAATGAGTACCAAAAATCTTAAAATTAAACCACCACTGTACCAAATGGTCTCAGATACAAAATGACCCATAGTCAACCATAAACAAGGCCAGACCTCTTGAAACTGAATGTTACAGAAAGGTCTCAGCTCCAGAAAAACACAGTAGCTTGTTAAACAAAATGAAACATTACCATTTAGATATAGAAAAAACAGCCTGAGAGGAAAACCTGCCATAAATTCATGGCAGCTTCAGAAAGAAAACACACAAATAGATGAAGAGCCTATTTTAATTACTCACCAGAAAGCTGAAAGAACAGATTAACTCACTTTATAATGGCATTTTCTGGAAAAAAAAAGTATTCTCAATTCAAAAAAACAACTGAACAAAAAATTTTAAGACAACTTCCGTTAAAAAATCACAGTTACTACTTTACAAACATAATTTAAATGGTGTATTCCTAGGAAAACTGCATCTGCCAGTAAACTATTCCAGGTCATCTGTAGAGCACTGGTCAAACATAAGAGCAACAAAGTTGCTGAAGTCTGGTCAGCCTTTTATTGAGAGAAGGACTTTTTGAGAGCCATAGAGCAAATTAATTAATTTGGTTTCAGGTAAGACTATCTCAACCCTTGCTTCCAACTTTGCCTTCTGCGATGGAAATGTTACCTTGTCATGCACAGAGAGCTTCAGGATGGTAATGAATATAAAGCCAACATTTCTCTCAGTGGCCAGTTCTCTATATGTGGGCTGGCAATCAAATGCACGTGCACTAATCAAGCTTCCCTCTTTCCACAGGAGGCTGTTCAAAGAGATATATGGTAGTAGGATTTGTGCTATGTTGCTCAGGGAATAGGGAACAGATGGAGAAAATTTAATTCCCAGGGTCTATGGCTGCTAGGGGATTCCCTTGTGCCACTTAAGTCTTTGAAGTAAAAAGAAAGAAAGTTTCTCAAACCACGAAAAGAAAATTTTACTCCCTACTAACTTGTCTATTTATTTTTTAAAACTCTTTCAGCAGAGAAAACATTTCTCTGCAGCAGATATAACAGCTGCCCCAGATCCGTGCAGCAGTCCCATGGTGCACACTGTGGTTGTCCTGCCAATTTCCTTTTTAACTAAACCACAAAATTATGGGATGCCAACCACAAGAGAGCATATTATTCTGATGTTCAGCACTTACGTGTGGAGAATATTAACTGACCCCTTTTATTGATTAATTGCACCTTTTAATGCCATTAGGGAAAGGGTTAGGTTATGGTTTCCTACAGAGTGGGACAGGCAAGTGGCACAAAGGGCTTATAAATCACCCAGCTCACAGGGGCTTCAGCAGCCCTGTGAATGTACAGATGTGGACAAAATAAAAGTTAATCATGTTGTTAGTCACATGAACAGAAACACATAGACAAGTGTTACTTTGAAGAAAACAAACTGATTTTAATCACGGTAAATGCAATTATTATCGATGACAGCTGGATGCTGGATTGAAGCGTCTCAGGGTCCTCAGTCAAAATTTGGGAAAACCAACAGGACTTGGCAACGTAGCACAGGAGCCACCAGCACAAAGGTGTCAGACAAGTGTGGCTGTTCCAGGTGCAGGGGTGATGTCTGGGGACAGAGCAGACCGCTCTGAGAAGCCTCCTGCCAGGGAGGGCTGCTTGTTTATTACACTGTAAGCAGCTGAAAATGCAGGTATTGAGGATGCTGCCAGGAGAGGACCCCAGACAAGTCAACAGGAATCAAAATCTTCTTGTCCCTTTTTAAAGCCATTGAGTCTGCTTCTCTTCTCTCCTCTGGCCTCTAACTTCCAGTCAGTCTCTAAGAGAACAAATGAAAATAATATTTAAACTGCAATTTAAGCCATGGCAGAAGAATAAGTGACCAAAGTAGTGCTGAGGATCCTCTGGCTAACAGAGAAGTTAGCTGCTCTTTTGTTGACTCAGCTTAAAAGAGTAAAAATTGTTTGTATTTATTTTAGGAAAACATCAAAGGAGCATCCTTCCAAGAGACTGACTATCGCCTCTAGGTGCTTGCAGTGATTACTGCAATAGCAGCTCTTTTTTGATCTGGCTGAGCCAATAGCTATAAACTTACTCCTTGGAATAGGAGTCTAGCTTCTTTGGTTTTTCCTCTTCCATCTCATGCTGTCAGAGAGTGGAAAGCACCTGCATCCCTGAAATTAAAGTCCTTACAAAGACTCATTTTTTTGCAGGTTTCAGGTCCCAGTGTGGAGCTGGAAGAGGGTGAAGGGGAATTTAATTGTGTTATAAATATCCCGGCCAGAGGAGGACTGTGGGAAATTACATTGCAGTAAGATATAATCTCTCTTCCATCTTTTGGCCACCATCTTCTCGCTTCACCTGCTCCAATCCCTCAGAAAGTGGCCAGCCCAGCTGAAGGAAGGTGCTTGCAGGCTGCATCAATCCAAGGATGTGAATTGGAGCTACAACTCCTTTCTGGGTAGCTGCCTCGAGGTGTTCTGTGAATTTGCAGCAAAATTTCACCCTACACACGGCCTCCTCACTAAAGTTCCTCGTTCAGTGGCTTAAACTGTTGGTTTCCACCAAAACCAGTGCAAACCCCAACTTGTGGCATAGTATCCTCCAGCTGCAGGTGGGGAGAGTGCTGACATACACCCTGTGAGGTCCTGCATGCTCTTCCTTCACCCACCCTTGTGTCCTAAACCCACAGAGCCAAATGCCTGGCACTGGGGGCATGCAGCCCATCCCACCCTGCACAAAGCAGCAAAGGTCAGGGGCAAGGAGATGATCCTCTCGGGGAGAATCTAGGCAAACATTTCATGCAAGGAAGCATGCAGTATTTAACCTTACAGCTGTTTCTATTCAGAGATAAAATTTATCAAATTGTCCCTTCTCTGGCAGAGCCTAGCACAGAGACAGCCCCAGGCTAAGGGGATGATCTGGGCTCAGGGGATGATCTGGGCTCAGGACAGAGGGACTGTGGCCCCAAGAGAGGCGGTGAGAGGTGAAAGCTGCTTGGTTCCTTCTCTTACATGCTGCTCCAATGCACAGGAAAATTGACTTGCACCAGAAAAAGGCACATGAAAATGGAGAAGTGCAAATTACCCTTGCATTTCACAAACAAGTAGGGAGAGGCAGGACAAACTATGCTGCTCTCAGATCCAATTCCTTTCACGTAATCTTCCTGGGGCAATGCAGTTATGTGCCTACCTAATAGCTCAGTCTAGCTCCAGGTAAGCAGTCATTAGTTTTCTTGGAAATTCTCTAGCAGTAAGATACAAAAAGTGGGTAAATTTATTCAGTCCTTAGTGTTGAAGTATATATAGAGAGAGATGTATACATAATGCACATATAATTGCAGATACATACACATAGATCTTAATAAAAATGGATAGATCTGGTACTACTTTCTGTAGGGTTGGAATGGAAAGAAAAAAAAAGAGGGGGACATATGAATTTAATAAACTGGGCAAAATTGCCATGAATAAATGTTAATGCATAGGGATGAACTTTTATTTTTACTTTATACATATTAATAGACTCCCTCTTTGTGAAAGAGTGACATCAGACATTGATAAATTTGACAGAAGTGAAAAGAAAAAATGGTTGCACTATTAGGAACATTCCTGAGGTGGTGTTGAACGGTGTCTTTGATACATCAGCCTTCAGTCTCTGAGCACATTCGTATTAACTTGTGTGTACATCCAGAATTCAAATGAGCTGTTCCTTTAGATGCTGACTTTTAGCAGCAGTCCCACCAGACAGGCTGGAATCAAACCTACAGTTTCAGAATGTGGCATAGTATAATTTTCTCAGTACAGTTTGTGCCTGCTGACTCTCTCAGAAGATTAGAGAAAAAGGAAGCATACAGCAGGTTATTAAAGATCCACACAAGGCTGAAGAGTGAAAAAAAAATCTTCAATGAACACATTTTTCCAAGTACACTCTCCTATGCCAAGAGATCCATACAAGGCTGTGTTTGTAATATTGCTGAAAACAGAGAGATGAAAAATTCCTTGGAATGTGTTCACTTAAAGGCAAGTGAAGGCTAACCACTGATGTCTGAATGCCTCAAAAATGTCTGAACACTGGTGCATTGCCCAACATGGATGCTCTTTATAACCCTTCAAGAAACCTCTGAGAAAACAGCTACACACCTGCAAGATCTGCATTTGTCTGGAAACATCATACCAGTACAGTAAGTGTCTGAGAATCTTACAGTAAAGCCAGCATACACAGGTGCATCACATGGACTAGGATTCACAGTGAGCCTAGGAATAAATAAAAAGCTGAAGCCATGCATCTTTTTCTCATTAGTCTATTTCTTTCAAAAACTAGACATCAGGAGGCTGGAATTTTAAGATGTGAGTTAATACTACTGACACACTTTTCTGAGTAGCTTCAAACCAAAGAAAAAAAAAAAAAAAAAAAAACAAGAAAGAAAAAGATTTGGGAAGAGGAAAAGGAGGCAGCCATGGAAAACGAATGCATAAAGAGAAGAAACATAGATGAGTGAATGTGTGTTAGGTTATATACATTAGTCTACTAGAAAATTTTGTTTCGAAATTTGGTTTTATAAAAATTTGGCGTATTCAGTGAAATTTCTGTTATAAGTCTGCTTCCAGAAGACAACAGGAGAAGCAAATTATTTTTAAAAAAGGGAAAGTATTGAATAAGCATTTTCCCCTCCTTTGCCTCATTAGCATGCAAGTGCTCCCTTTGGAGGCAGATACAGAAATAAGAAATAAATATTCACCCTTCTGTTCATCTCATAAGAAAACACAATTGGGTTTTTATCATTTTTTTATCTAGTTTCATATAGCAGTTAAAAATATTGGGTTTTTTTCTCTTTTAAAAATATCAAAGTCTCCTTCTGGTAAGCAAACGGAGGACATCATCTATATTTTTACTTTTTTTTTTCAGATGTCAACCATAAGACTGCTGTCAAATTAATTAGCATATATAGCCAAGATTATGAGTAACAAACTAATAACAAACATTATCTCTTCTATGCAAGAAATGCACACATTTGAATCAAGACAGTTTTTATCAGACCTACTGTACCTTGGAATCTCTCAGTGCCTAGTATCACAGCATGCCTAGTAGTTAAAGATAATTAAAGTAATAATACACCTGTTAACTGTGGAGATACTGTGCCTAGCATCAGACTGCTTAGAATTACTAACACAAACTGGCTGAAGGGCTGAGGATGCAGTTTGCATGCTCCTGCTGGCTACACAAGCCTCACCCCCTCATCCTGTTATCAGTGAGACAAGGCAAGAGTCCTTTCTCAGAGCAGAGCACACAGCCTAACAGATCAACCATCTTGCCGATCATTTTCTTCTTCATAATCAGGTGAACCAATTTCCCTATTTTTCACCTGCCAGTAACAAGTAGGTTTTTACTTATGTCTCTCTCAAAAGTACTCCAACTGCTTACTTGTCCTCTAAACTGCTGCTAAGTGTTTAACACACCTTTTGCTTTCTCTTAAAGAAGCCAAATATCTGCAAGCCTGCTTAAGATGGGACCTGAGTTTTCCCTCACCCCACGTTTTCAGCACCATCAACATCAGCATTTTAAGCAAGCATCACTGTCTGAATAGCAGATTGCTTCTGTATGACAGAAGTGCTCAAATACTGTGTTGCTATTCAGCAAAAAATAGATTCAAAAACCACAGATAAGCAGAAAGACTTTATTTAAGAGGTCCTGTTTCTAGAGAGCAATATGCTTACTGTAAGGAGAGAGGTGTTTTATTTAACTAGCAATGACCACTCTTACTCTGAACTGGCAATAACCTGCAACAACAAATACATCCAAGTGTTTTATTCATCCGTGGATACCCATTTTCCTCCTCCTGCAGATACATTCTTTCTATGTGTCCAGTGGCTAGAAGCCAAGAAACTCATTTTACGCTTGATAATTCATCGCTAATCAGTGCTAATCTGTTTGGGAAAACATGTATGGCTCAAGCACAAAGAGAATCAGATCAGTTTGGCTGCTTTTGGGTGACAGTTCACCACCCAGAGCAGCTCTCTGGCTCTCTGACCTCATCCATGGGACCCACATGGAAGTTCACTCACTCCAGGCTTGGTCCTACTGAGACCTATTCAAAAAAAAAAAAAAAAAAAAAAAAAAAAAATTTGAGAGGGCTTTGTAAGGAAGGTACACGCCGTGCCAACTGTGGTTTGAATTTATGGTACTTGAATTTCTATGGGGCAGATATCCATCAGCTCAACATTTCATATGGGCAACAATAAGGAGCAAAATTCATATCACAGAATCATGGAATATGCTGAGCTGGAAGGAACACACAAGGATCATCGAGTCCAACTCATGGCCCTGCACAGCACCATCCTCACAAGTCACACCATGTTCCAAAGAGCATCATCCAAACACTTCTCAAACTCTGTCAGGCTTGGTGCTGTGACCACTGCCCTGGGGAGCCTGTTCCAGTGCCCAACCACTCTCTGGGTAAAGAAACTTTTCCTCATATCCAATCTACACCTGCCCTGACACAACTTCAGGACATTCCTTGGGTCCTGTCACTGTCACCACAATGCAGAGATCAGTGCCTGCCCCTCCTCTTCCCCTCTCAATGAAGCTGTAACTCAGTCTCCTCCAGGCTGAACAGACCCAGTGCCCCCAGCTGCTCCTCACACACTTCCCCTCCAATTTTTCACCATCCTCATGACCCTCCTTTGGATGGTCCCCAATAGCTTAATGCCTTTTATGTGTTGTGGCACCTAGAGCTGCCCCCAGCACTGGAGGTGAGGCTGCCCCAGCTCAGAGCAGAGCAGGACAATCTCTCCCTTTCCCAGATGTGATGCTGTGCCTGATGTCCCCAGGACAGGGTTGACCCTCCTGGCTGCCAGGGCACTGCTGGCTCATGTTCAGCTGGTCAGGACCCCCGGGTCCCTTTCACAGAACTGCTTTCCCCAGTCTGTATCCAGGGGCAGTTGATGAGTACAACCCTGAAAATTGCAGCTTCTCCATAAAAACCACTGTAAACTGGGAAGCAAATGCAAACAAATACCCCAAAGTTAGCGAAATCTAACAACACTTGGCTTTCAAACCCTGGGAAGAAACTCAGACAACAAATATTGACTTTGCTTCATGCAAAATAACGTTTATGTTGCTGCTGCAGAGTTCCGTGTGTGATCTTTTCCTGTAGGCGCTGAGCCATGTGTCTGTGTGCAGCACAGCGAAGGCGCAATTAAGCTCCTCTGTAGGACGGTGCTGTGCCAAGGGCAGCGCTCTCCCAGGCAGGAGCACTGCAGAGGGGAGCCAAGGCACACACGGGCTGCGGGCACTCCTGTGGCTCACCCTCCATCCGAGGCTCAGCTCTGAGCCCAGGCTGCTCAGGCATGTCTCAGCTCAGCTTGACGGATCCGTCGGGCCGGTATTCAAATGCGATGCTGTCCCAGTCTCATCTGGAACGCCTGCATGACAGCATTTCCCTCTCACACTTTTTTTTTTTTATTCATTAAAAATAAGACAGCTCAAGCCTCTGAGAAACCTGTCTGTATAATAAAGGTCTGCATTAAAGCCAGGTATGAAAAACTGTCTTCCTGACAAGCAGTTGTTATTTGGAGGTGCATCTATCTCTCAGGGAATCGGTTATGTGCCAGCAACAGAGAAACAATCCCATACAAACAGCAACATTAGGGAATCTTGAGGCTGAAATTTAAGCACTAAAAAGACAGAGTGCACCTCAGGAAAAGCTAGATTAGCTACCTTATCACTGCCTGCAAGCATACATGCAATATTACAGCCTTTAATTAAGCAGACAGGTTTTCTCTCTGACAGAATGAATCAGATGGTCTTCCAGATTTTCTGTGTTTAGCATATATTAACAATTTGTCTCTTTACTGTGTGTCCACCATTTAATTAGCATAAAAGCCCCCTAGTTATATGCTTGCTTGGTCATCTTTAGAAAATATACTCCTATCTCTAAGGTACTTATTTTAATAATTTCATCAGTACAGATGTACAATGCATTCCACAAGACATTTTTCTCTTCAGAGACAGATGTACTTTTTAGAAGTAATTCATTACTTATTACCTCGCAAGCTGTTTTTCAGACAAATAAACTCACAGTTCCATTACCAGTATCTTTTAATGATGTTTCTGTTTTAGATTGCTTTATCATTGGAGTCTAATCCAAATTTCATTGAACTTTCCCATTAATTTCAGTGAAAGGCTCTGTTCTTCATTTTCCAAGCAGCTCAAAGCACATCTCAGAAAATCTGTATACTATTTATTCAAAAAGCCTTTTTAAAATAGAAAGCAAAGTACTTCTTTAAAATTAAATTTCTTCTCTAATGAGCAAAACATCCTGCAGAGGTTTTTCACTAGTTATCTGAGAGCACATCCTAGAACACAGTAAGTGAAAGAAACCTGCATGTTGAATGATAAATGGGAGCAGCGTGTTTTCAGAAGTACTTCAGAGGGCAGCACAAAAGAGTTTCAAATGTAGCCTTGCAAAATCATTGTGTTGGGCAAATTTGAAAACTTATTCAAAATGCTAATCTTAAGACTGAGAACAGATAGCATTTCTGAGGGTGTTAGAAGAATAAGGTGGTCTCTGGATCTCTGGGCTATGCACCCCCTATTCCATGCTCCTAAACACAACAATGAATCTCTAGAAGATTTCCTGCTGGGGGACATAATCTGCAAAGAGGCATAACACTGAAGAGTCTCTGTAGAGTGACCCTTCCTTTATTGCACTCTCCTGAGATTCCACCTGGATTACTGCATCCAGCTCAGGGGCATCCAAATTAAGAAGGACACCTAGCTGCTAGACAGGTTCAGAGGAGGGCTACTAAGGTGACCAGAGGGCTGCAACACTTCTGCTATGAAGTCAGACTGAAAGAGTTGGGGCTCTTAAGCCTAGAAAAGAGAAGGCTCCAAAAAGACCTTGTAGCAGCCTTCCAGTCTATAAAGGGGACTATAAGAAAGCAGCAGAGAGAATAATCACAAGTACATGTAGTGATAGGACAAGGGAAAAATGTCCTTACACTGAAAGAGGGCAGGTTTAAATTAGATATTAGGAAGAAATTCTTTGCTGTGTGCGTGGTGAAGCACAGGAACAGGTTGTTCAGAGAAGTTGTGGATGTCCCATCCCTGGAAGTGCTCAAGGCCAGATTGGATGGGGCTTTGGGCAATCTGGTCTAGTGAAAGGTGTCCCTACTCATGGCAGGGGAGTTGGAAGTAAATGATCTTTAAGGTTACTTACGACTCAAATCTGTGACTCCCCTGCAATTCTCTGTATTTCTGGTTATTGGAAGCCTGGACTTCACATAGCAAAGGACTTAGGTCTTTGAGGACCTTCTGGAAATCCCTCCTTATTTTATAAAGTCCTTGATCTTGTGCATTTTGCAGCCACAAGCCTCTCTGATCATGCCCACTCATTAAATTGATTGGTACAAACTATGAGCACATGTGAAAGTCAAATCAAACAGGGATTTCACTATGAGAAACATGGCAAACAGAAAATGCCAAAGGGGAATAATCCATTTAGGCACAAAGCAGGAACGTCAATATCCCCTAGTTCCATGGTCCTCCCTAATGGTTATGAGATTTCACTAGTTGTATCATGATTCACTCTTGAAAAGAATTCTAAAGATTGTAAAGGATACTGAGAACTTTGCTGTGTAGAAAATTCACCCATATCTTACCTCCTGACTTCCTCCTCTCACTTTTCTCCAAACTTAAAATTTCCGATGGTTTTGCTGTTGAGTACATTCTATGGGTTCAATGATTTGGAAAAAGTAAATGGGAGATTTTAAAAATTAAGTAAACATTAATTTTTATAATAACTATGTTTTATTAAGTTAGGAATATTGAGTACTAGTCCCTCATACTTCATACAAAGAGAACGGAAGAGTTACCCTAAGGGCACATCATATTGGGGGACAGATATGCTTGTCAAAATAGTAAAATATCGAAATATTAATTATCTATAATTTATTTTTTTTTCTATTGGGTGTGACTGGTGATTGACCCCCTGGATATTAAAAACTGAGAGGACTTGTTACAGGACTTTCTTTCCTTGTCATTACAAGATTCTTCCCTATAGTTTCTTCTGTAATGATTTATTCAGCAGTTATTAAAACATAAAAAAAGAAAAAGACTTGTCATTCTTTCCTGAACTTTCACAAAAGGATGAAGAGATTTAAGTAAGAGAAAAAAATGAGATCCTGTATTCCTGTCTTATCAATATCAGAAACTCATCCTAATAAGGATTACTTCTACACTGACACCATAGCTCTTCCTGTTTCTATAAAACTATTCACAAGTTGCATATATTTCCATATTTGATCTGCATTAATATTAAAATCCTCCTGAAGTTTCTCAAAAGATTTACATGTTTTATCATCAGATAAATCCTTTATTATCTTGTACCAAAAGTTCATTCTTCTTTAAAATGCAATAAATATTTAATTTGAACAAACAAAGCAAAAGCAATTAAGGAAAAGAGTTGCTCTAAGAAATAAAGAAATCTGGAGATTGAATTCACACCTGCATTTGCTGTCTGCTTAAGAACTTCTAGAGTCAATACCAAACAGAAAAAGAAGTAGCAAGCACCAAATCTCATATGTAGAAGTCAGAAGAGATACCAGGGTATTATCCCTGAGCATTACATTACCCATGCACTGCTATATTGGATGGATGAGTAGCAGAAGAGACAGGATATTGCTGTGGTTGCTGGAGACAGAATGCAAGAGGCAGGTGGCATGACAGGACTGAATAGACAGCAAATCCTCTGGTAACACTGGCAATGGGAAGTGGTAAGCAAAACTCAGTATCTTCTGGATTTTTTCCCAGGAGCTAGAAGGTGTTGAAAGATTTTATTTATTTATGGTCAATCCTTTGGAGTTGTAAATCTCAGGAGTTGCTCAGCAGATCAGAGACTCCTCAAGAGCATCACACCTTGTGTTGCTTCAGCACTTCACATCCACCTCCCCAGAAGTGTGCAGAGGGTTGCATGGAAAGAGGCATTAACAAGAGAACAGGGGGAAGAGAGGAGGAGAAAGAAGCTCTTCTTTCATTTGTACAAACATACTACAAGAAAAGAGTGAAACAGATTAAAAGGGAGATAATTTTAAAAGCATTGGACTTGTCTGAGGCAAATTTCTTTGTCTTTAAATGTAGCCTAGATCTCAATTACTATTTCACTCAGAATATACACAGCAAATGCCACTGGTGTCACTCCTGATCCTGCAAGCAGTTTACTCCTACAGTAAAAAAAAAAAAAAAAATCATCTTTATCTTATTTGGCTATCTCTTTTTGTCCCTGCTGTGTCTTGCAATCCCCATCTCTGTGCCATCTGTCAGTGAGACAGGCCAGGGAAATACAGAACCACTGGTACTTATAACACTTGAAACTCCTGGATAAATCATTAGAGAACATGCTATAGGGAACAACTTCACAATGACAAGGAAATAAAATCAATTTTATAATAAGTCTTCTCAAATTCTTGTTTCCATAGGGTCAATCCTCAGCCATTCCCATAGAAAACTACCCAAGAGGGAGGGAAAGAGAAAAATTGTCTGAGGTTTCCCTCTGAGAACATTTGACTTCTTCCTTGGAAGTGTGGGAATTTGCTCTCCATGCTCTATTGGGCAATGAGGAGAGGATTAGTCTACAACTCCATTAAATTTTCCCAGAGCTGGATTGCACAGGGGCTGTGCAATCTCTAGCTCTTTTCTAAATGACAGTTTGCTCAAAAGGCTCCTGTTACACTTGAAATATAGGACAGGTGTTACCACTTTAGCTATAGACCCACATAGAGAACCCAGAGACAGAGGGGAGAGGTGGTGCCTTGGGGGTCCACAAATACTCTTACCTCATAAAACATACCAAAAAAAAAAAAAAAAAAGGGGGGGGGGGGGAGAGCAAGGGCGGTTCTCAGGTGAAGATTATATGAAAAAAATAGGTTTTCTATTAGCATTGTTACTTTAGAGGGGATTGAAAGTCTCCTATTCTCCAGCATTCAAACTAACACTTAAACATTAGTGCAACATGAAGAACAACACTAAGCTTTAATACACATCTTTTTCTCCTATAAAATGACACCAAGCAACCATGTTTCTCGGATTGCTATCTACAGAACACATAATCTTTAACCTGTCACAAGTCTTCGTTGCTCTCAGAGTTTGTTTTATGTGATATCCTTCTCCTGTCCTTTCCATTTCAGAGTAAGCTCTTTTACCTCCTCCCACTCCACTAAAATGCTGATGTGTCACTGCAGCTAAAAGTAAGGAGTAGTCACTGATGTTGTCATGTTTCTGGAAGCACTGTGCAGATGACCCACCCTGCTGACAACCTGAAGACTGCTTTTTTGACCTGGTACTTGCATTTGCTCCTCCTTTGCCACTTCCCAAAAGTCAAGGTGGACATATCCATGTGGCATTCTCTGTGTGTGACACTGGTTTTCAGGATTTTTTTCTGTGTCCAAATAGTTTTGACTGAGGTCACTGGGTTTTGTTTTGATGACCCTAGGATTAATTTTTCCTTTCATATCTGCAAAGAAGCAAAGTTCCATACCAGGATCATTCATCAAATCTGTGATTTCATGAAGGTAAAATGGTGGGTATGAATCTTATTTCCACAGTGGTTCCCTTGAGCCTCTGTGGTGGAAAGGAAGGGCATCAAACCATATATGAATAATTGCTGTGGTCTTTGAGGTCCCTCTGTTCTACTCATATAAATGGAGTATCAGCAAAAATTATTATCAGGTCAGGTAACTCTAAGGGTGAGATCCTCAGCAGATGTGAATCACTACCACTCTAGTAAAAAAAAAAAAAAATTAAAAAAAGGTGAGCATTAATGCCACTTTGAGATTCGGCTTTAGGAAGCATTTATCTTACTGTGCTCATCTGAATTTACGAGGAACCTGCACTTAAAAATTAAATTAAATTGCATCTGAGAACCAGGAAAAAGAATCAGCGTCACATGAACAATTAGATGTGACAAAATTGTACCAAACAAATTCTGAGCTCTTGAATCACTAGGCAATTTATCTTAAAGAACATGCAAAAAGGTATTTTACTGCATAAGAGATTGTCTGGAGATAACATCAAAGCTAACACAATACCACTGCTGTTACCATTAAAAAAAAAAACTTTATCGGCAGTTAAAAAGATAAACTGGGCATATAAGAAAGGTAATCTAAAATCTAAAATTAAATAGTTTGCAGTGTCCAGTTAAATTAAATGAGTAGTGGAACAACTCAAGAAAATACAACACTCTTTTCATGGCTCTTAAATAGATGGCTATCAGTGCTTGTTATGATTATAAAATCACACTTCAGATGCTCACATATTCCCAGTTTTCAACTCTTCAAGAGTTATAGCCCTGGCACTTCTCTATGGTACAAAAATACAGCACAGCTTCTTACAATTTCCTGAGACACTGCACCTGTAATATATTCATGCTAATTGCTCCAAACTCATGCATACAGATGACAAAAGAAGTTGAACGGCAGTTCAGCTTTCTCATGCAAAGGAAACATAATTGTTTTATAATATGCTGTAAGTTTTAAACCTGCAGGTTAAGTATTCATTTAATTGTTTAGGGAGAGGTTGCACTTCTACTCCTCTCCATGTAAAAGAGGCAGACTGCCTTGGTGCCATGCCAGAAAAAGGGTGAGGAGGAGCTCCGATTTTGAGTTTTCCTTCCTGTCTCTCCTCTTCCTGCATCTCTCCCTTTCCCCTTATTATAGTTGAAGTATTGCTTCTACTGCCTTTGCTCATCCACTGGCCATTGATATTTTCAGAAACAGGTTACTCGAGTCAAATATGCTGATGGGCAAATAGAGGAAGAGAAGAGGAAATGTGTTTCCTGCACAGGCAACTGGTTTTAAGACAGGTATTAAAAATCTCTTAATTATGATCATTTACTAGTTAAGGGATATTGTTTCAGACCCTATCAGCAGAATGGCAGGAAAAGAATCATCTTGATACAAATTTGAAAGTATTTTGGGTTTCTGATAACAGAACTGACCTCTGCAACAGCAGACCTGGTAAGATGCATCAGTAGCTACCAAATACCTCCTTTGGCTCAAAACATTGAAGCCTGTGTTTTTCAAAAAGGAAGAACCAATTGAAAGATTTACATCTGGATTTGTGTGCATATGTTATCCTGTAGTTGCACTATGTTGTCTGTATCACACAGTCATAATTTTGTCTAAAAATACTTGTTACATTAAAAAATCATCAAATGTTAAGAACATGGCTTAAATTTTCAAGAGACTTTAAGTAATTCAACGGTCCATTTTCCACTTGTGCTCCCTAGGAAGTAAAGAGACTTAACAGAATTGTGCAACATCTTCCTCATAGTCCTGATCCTATCTCTTACAATACACAAAATTTTTCCGTGGATAGACACATAAGTATGAGAGCAACAGAAACCTGCTGAGCAGGGTATGGATCAAACTGGTAAGAAATAAACTTCAGGTAGAAGGAACAGTGTTCATACATGTCCAGAGAGGCAGTATCTGTTTGGAGCCATTAAGCTCCTAGGTGACCTCAGCCACTCGTATGATACAAAACATCAGATCCTTATTTTTAAAGAGGTAGTGGCAGCCCAGAGGAAGCGAGAGCTCTGGAGTTAGGTCACCTGTGAGGGTGTGGAGAACAGGGTCCAACTGCTCCTTCTGCCCAAACCATAGCCTGAGCTTGAGTTCAAACCAGCACCCCAAGACAGAATCCCAACAGTCAGCTTTGTCTGGGGTGGGAAAATTCTCTCAGGCACCAACACAAGAGTTTTTCCTCCTCATAGAAATAATTTGATCTGCAAAGGACTGAGGTAAGAAAGAATGTCTTTAACTCCAGCAATTAGGAAATAATGTATCTAAGATGGGTGTTCATATCTGATAGGTGTCACTACTCCAGAGCAGGTTCTGAGCCTGGCTCTTCTACCTTTCTCTCACAGTTACATTTACTTTGAGCATGTTGAGGCCATGCTGGTAACATCAGGTCCATAGGAAAGACAGTCCCATTTTAAAGGCTTCCAGGTTTTAGCCAGAGCAGTCCTTGAAGTAGATCTCAATATTTAGGTGAGTTTGGACAGCAAAATCTTGAGCATATGCAAAACTTAACATGCTAAACTAATAGTCAGGAGGTAAGTGACAGCTGAGGAGTAATTATTCCAATGGTACATGAATGCTAGGACAAGGTGATGCCTACATTCTGCAGCAGATTATGGTGACAGAAAAGCTCTGAGCTGACTTTCACAGTACATCCACAGAGTTCAGCACAGCACCATGCAGAGACAGTTGCACAGGTCTCAAAGGCAGCCCAGCCTTTTTGGTATGGCAGAACATGCATTATTAAATTCAATCCCTGTTTCTCAGCAGAGCTAATTAGTTCAGGTGCAGCTCAACGCTGCTATAATTATACTCCATCTGCTTCCAGAGCTAGCTAGTTTGGGTGCTGAGAGCTTGGAAATTTCTCTGCAGTACCCCCTCATGGGAGGGGGCATGATACTATTATGTCCTTAGGCATGAAAAGAGATGGATTGACACTTTGGTCTCTTTGATGATGCGAGCCTTAGCCGCCTAAATCCTGCCGAGTTAAATCCTCTCAAGGGACAGATTTTTAAAGATGTTTAAATAGCTAAAGCCCCAGGTATGGCCCCAGTGAGATTTTTGAAAAATGCTTCACAGGCACTAAGTGTTTGTTGGTGGTAAATGACTCTGTACAGCAGCACAGCAGCAAGAGCCCCACGTCAGACACCTGACCGAGGCAGGCAGCAGCCCACGGTGCCAAGACAGGCTCTTACCAAAACTTTGCTGTGCTCAGGTTGCCTCTGCTGCCTTGCAATCCAGCATGTAAGTGCTAAGACTCATTTGGCTACAGAGAGAATATCAAGCCTGTTTGCTTCTCAAGAAACAGATAGTGACAACTCAGATGAATGCTAATTTAGCACGCAGTATTTGCTCGCTTTAAAATGAAGCTTTGATCCAAAGACTACTGCAGTGAATGGACTATCTCTCCACCATGTCAATTCATATTGGATCAGGCCTTGAATTTGTGGCATGAAGCAATTAGTATAAAATAGATTAGGCAACAACTTCCTTTATTCAGTTGTACAAGTTTTTTCAAGATGAACTGATTGCCCACATTTGTTTCATACAGGCAGCTAAATCACCAATACCAACAAGACTGGCATTAATCAACAGAATTACCTCCTCACTCTCACAGGCATTTAGCTTCATATCACTTTACAAAGGCTGTCAGGGACCCTCTGTAGCTTCAAGTACAATACAGCAGTTCCACAGCATGTTTTTCCAGGCACTAGAGTCATCCATATGCATATGGCCTGCGAGCTTTTCAGCAGCACACTCAAATGAGAGCATTTTCAGTGACCACAAGAACCCTGCAGCATGTTCTCCCCCCATCTGCTTTGTTTTACCACCCATCACTACAGTTTGATAGCAGATATATGTACCTGTGGATACAGATTGCATACGTGTCCAGAGAGTGTGTTCTGCTTCCATGTGTGCCCTGCAGGTGTGACTGACACCTGCACTTAACAGGATGGCATCTGTGTGAGCATCTGTACCACTGCCATTATTACTTTGACACACCACACTGCTGTCAGTGCCAGCTCTCCCAGTATTGTTCTCTCAGCCTCTGCTTGCTTTCTGCTTTCCAGGGGCACTGGCTAAGGCTGCTGAGACTGTTAGACATTGATTGAAACTCAACTAGTTGCTACTCATTTAACCAATATGCCAACATTACTTTGTGAAATTATTTTAGTAAGTGACAAAGGGAGCTGCCCCACATCACTGGCTCTCAGAAGAGCTCTGCATTTCTGCTCTGGTTCAGTTATGGCTGTCTCACTGCAGACAGCCTCCTATGCCTTTTCAGACATGAAATAATTACTTGTTATATATAAAGGTTGCTGCCTATTACTTGTGTATATTCAGTGAATTCAGGCTTGCTATCCTATCTCTCACACTGCACTGCAGCTCTGGAGCATGTGAATGGAATGCTGTGAGAGGTGGCACCCAAAATGCCCAGCCCTGTGCCCCATCTTGACAGCCATCCCCACCAGTCCCCTCTGCCACCCCCACAGTGCCCCGCTTGCATGTTCTGAGGAGCTCTGGCTCTCTTAGACACACTCCATCAATGGCAGCAGGCTGCCACAAGGCAGATCAGACTGAAAGGCAGTAATTAGTGACTGAGCTGGTAAAGAGCTGGTAGAAGGGAATTTTTGCCCATTTCTGTGCAAGGCTAGCAGTTTAACTCAAAGCGACCCCTGCAGTGGTTTAGGTTGTTAAAGCCCGACTGTACTGAAAAGAGGGAGGATTCACAGGCAGTCACAGCAGAGAGGCATTTTGAGAAGCTGTCTCCAGTCAGCCACCTCATCTGAGCTGACAAGTCTGTGAGTGACTCAGGTCTGTGCAGTGTACATTGAGCAGGTTAGTTAAAACCACTGACAATTAAAAATACCTCCCTGGTTTGGACAGTGGACAAAATGTCACACAAATGCTGAAGCTCAGCTAAGAACCAGAATCTAAGAACTGAAAGTCAGGAAATAGCTATGCGATCAGCTGGATGCAATAAAAGGGATCAGGGAGTTCTCAGGACTGAAGCTCAGCATTAAGGTATGGGCCAAAATAAAATTCTCTTAGACATGACCAGAAGTCATTCAAGAAGTCTCATGAGCCTAACAGACTGCAGCTCCCCTGATGACCAACAGGTCAAAGGTAAAAGCAGCAGAGGCAGAAAGAGTTCTCCAGAACTCAGAATTAATTTTTTGCCTTTTTTCCTTGGTTCTTTCTTTCCTTTTTTATCATCTTGTAACATTCTCTCTCTGCAAAGAGAAACGTTGCCATTCCAGTGTCTGCTTTAGCTTTAAATTTCAAACTTTCAATTTTGATTTTCCAGTTCTCATTAATATGTTACAGATGACTTATTTTATTAATTGCCATCTATTTTACTAGTTAATTTATTTTTCTGGGAAATAAATACTTTCCTGACCTGTTCCAGTCTTGTACTAATGCTTAGCCAAATATCTTAAGGCAGTGAAGGAAAAAACAAACAGCTGAACATCTGCTGAAAAGGTTGCAAGGGTGAATAATCTTTAATAGCTTCTAATGAGCTTCCAGAAATATACTGCATAAGGAGCAATGCACAGATAGGAGTTCTTAAACCCTTACTTGTAAGAGCATACTGCTCAGTTAGTTCACTCACTTTCAGGCAGGAGTAAATTCAGATGCAGTGTGTGTTGCCAGATACTTGTAAAATGCACCCTACAAGGACATATCTCCTTTTTCAAGCAACCATTAATTGTGCTCAACACTTCCCCTGCTTTTATGCTTTACTAGTGCACCTCACATCAGGAAGACTTGTCCCTTATCCCTGAGTCCCTTATCAGAGCTGAAGCTCTCCATCACTTTGGTGCAACACTTGTCTATCTCGGAGCTCCACAGAGGAGAACTGAGTGAGCACACACAGGAGCTCACCTGCAACCTGCATCCAAAGGTTCCTTTGGTGAAGCAGGGCAGCAGTGCTCCTGAAAGTGAGCAGTAGAAGTCAAGGAGGGCATCTGGTAGCTGTACAGGTGAGAAAGAAGCGTTGCTACTATCCCCTAACTCATTGGCCAAAGCAGTAGCATGGAGGCTGTTTAAGAGTGTACCCTTCTCTTTGTCTTGCACTTCAATTTCTCCTCTTTGGGCTGCCCTCAGTTCAGCCACATACACCTGCCTGCCATGCTCAGGCAGAGCATATAAGAAGAAGCAACACGAGGAAAGTCAATAGAGTTTCACTCACTCACAATTGAAGTGAATTTAGCCATTAATCAATAATGAAAAGCAAAATGTTCCCTACGTGCCTGTTCTTGCCTCTGTCCTTCATCTGAAGAGTTCAGCCCCACTTAGAGAATCAATGTATCAATAGAGAGTAAACTGTGTTTTCAATAAAACTGAAGATGTGAGCAGATTCAGCATCATATGATTATTAATTTCCAAAGTTAGACACAAGCTTTTAACAGTTTCCACTAAATCTTCAAATGAAATTGAAGCACTTGGATAATCATCAAAAAATACTGTATTAAAATACTCTCCTCCATCCCTCTCCATGTGCAGAAGCAACTTGGCATATTCCTAAGGCAAGCAAGGATACACTCTTGGCTGAAAGCAATGGTGCTTCACTGCCTCTTATTTCTGGGACAGCCCTAAGCTCGTTCTGCCACCTTGTGTGATCAGCATATAATACAGCACAGTCTCATTTTCAGGTCCATATTTCTTATTCCACTCCATTAGGTCTCGCCTCGTATTTAGTACTCCTCAAAGCCGGGAGTCTGTTAAACTATGTGCAGATAACCACTCATCTCTGATACTCTAATACGGACTGTCAGGATGAAGCAAATTTAATGTTTCATTCATATTCCACCTCCCAAAAAGCCACTTAGTTTTATTAGAGCAGTGAATAATTTTTATTAATTATATGAAAGAGTGCACATTCTGTTAGCTTATTGTTAGACTGTGGTTCTCTTGAACTTCATTGAAATTATTTGCTAAATAATGCTTATGAATATTTTTAGCTGGTATTATAAATTCAAAGCAATTTTTTGAAAACAAAAAATCAGTTTAAAAAAAAAAAAAAAAACAACCTTGAGCTGTGTGACTAGCTATTCCTTCTCTTATGGCCTATTATTTCACCTTTAAATAAATAGTTTCTTTACATTTAACCTGACTGGAAAACTGTGAATGTTAGAAAAACATTTGGCTTTCAGTGTAAAATGTCTGTTGAAAGAAAACACAAAGGTAGTCATTCAGAAAGTGCGGCCACTGTTTTCACAATGTTTCTAATTTCTGCTACTGCCTTCAGTCGTGACATTAAGAAGAAAAAAAGTTTTTTTCAAAAAAAGCAAAAGCCTTTAATGAAAACCCCAGTTAAAGCCTGTAGGATAAAAGTCTTTGTTTTGATTAACTGAATGAATTCAAATATCTTGTTCTGGAAAGAGGCAAAGCATTCCTCAAGTTCATCTCAAAAACTCTCTGAAGCTTTAGTTCAGATACCATGAGAGGCTTGGCAAGGGATTCAGACACCCAGGAAGGGCTGCTGGTACAGTGCAAAAATCAGTGACGCTACATGAGGCTGTTACCTACGGATGTCATCTCTCTGAACACCAGCAAATGCCCGTGTGCATCCCAGGTACCAAAACAGAAATGTGACACCAGCTGCCAGCGTGGAAGGACACTTCACCCTGCTCACAGAAAGGCACTCAGCACATCAGGTTTTAAATGCCTGTGAGCTTGTGTGTTCTGATCCACTGTTAAGCAAAGGTGACAGAAGGTAGGAGGCTGAGAAAACAATTATCAAAAGCTCCTTCTAAATCCTACAAATGCAGATGTTGACATCTTTTACTGCCTTATGCTTTACAGATACAGAACTACATTTCTTATCAAAGTGAACTACGACTCAGACTTAATTAACCAGAGCTGCAGCGCCTACAAGATCTATGCTAAAAGCATAGTGAATGCAGTCAAGGCAAAATTCATTCCTGTAGTCTGGTGTTAATGCCTTTTACACAGGGAAATAATTACAGCTAAAAGCTGATGTTCTCACTTCATACTTATGGAATACAATTCCTCTTACAGAATCTCATCATCACCTTAACTTGTGGCTGTGGTCAGAAAACTGTTTATGTTAACATCATACCATTTTACTCACCATTTATTCGGCAAGTAATCAAATCAGAGGGCTGATCTCCAGTCCGTCTGTGAGGAGAAATAATTGAGGCAGGAAGATTCACAGAGATTTTAATAAGGACCAGGCAAAATATGTCTACAAGACACAAACTCAAAAATATATGCAATTTGCATGTCAGAGACAGCTTTAGTAAATTTGGAATTTGGCAAAAATCTTCAGGCCACATAAACACATCCCTCTACAATTAATAATGAATTTCAAAATTTCAGAAAAATTTCTTTTGTTTCTTGAATTACCCTGTACAAAATGCTGACCCTTCTTTTACAAGTTTTTTTATTAAAAGGATTAATAAATATATATATTAAAACCAAAACTGAAAATTTTGCCTCCAACAGTGTATTTCAGGTTGACCTAAAAAAGGAAAATCATATTAAAGTATGACAGAAAAGTACAACCTTCAAAACATGTTACACACAGTTCTAATTGCAAAAGACTTTGGCTCAAGTTTCAAAAGCACAGAGCAACCCTACAACATGAATAATTATCCTGGTATAGGGAGCATACAGCAAAGGGACGTGTAAAGTTTGAATCCCTTTACAGGCTCCTGCAGAGCCCTTGGCAAGTCATTTCATTCTCTTATATCGCTATTTCCCTGTCTATTAAGTCAGGGCAATAATACCTAGCTTCCCTGAAGAGGTGACAGTAATTAAGTCAATGTTTAGCATAGCACTTTCAAGATGCAAATCTCTGCATTAAAGTTCTAAGTACTGTTATTATTATCATCATTATCACCGATTATCATTAGGCTAAAGCTACTGCTTAATTCTGTATGTTCTCATTCTGAAAAATACATTCTACTACCATTGTAAGCTAATTACACCATCTACTCTTAAGTATAGGAGTACAAAAGCATACCTTCTGCTGCATTTGCAGTCTGTTCCCACTTTCAAATTCTCTTTGTGTAAAGGAAAGTATATTCTTAACTAATGCCTTAAGGAAGTTTGCATGGTATTGCCAAATTAGCTCATTGCAATTAGTATCTCAGGTTCCTTTGCAATCCCAAGAAAGTAGCAGTAGCCACAAACGCAGTTAATAATGATGACTTTGTAAAACAGAACTGGAGGCTAATATTGAAAGGGTTGTCAAAGAGCAAAAGGCTGCATTTCAAATGACCTTTAAATCCGCTGCGACTTCTGCAGAGGATAAGAGGTAACATGAGTGACAAGAAAGGCTTTTCCAGCTCACCAGATTTCACCAGGTCAAAGAAGCATTTGTAATGAATAAATAAATAGATAATTCATCCCCCAGCTGTTTCGGCAACTTTTCCGATAAGAGCACAGGTAGGAAGCAGGTCTATGAAGCTGGATGGATTTCAGAGACCTGAAAAACTGTTAGAGAACCAAAGAACTGAGCCCAAGTTGCTCATTATGCGGGACAAAAGAAACAGAACTTTACCCACAGGGCTTCAGATGCACTGTGTATCTGTGAGTACTAAGCCTTTAAAACGCCAGCGTCAAAGCTAGTGTTTCCTAAAATCATCCTGACTCAGTTTCCTCTGGTTTTGCTCACAGGAACACGCAGCCATGCCACCCTCCCTACCCTGGAGAGATCAATGTGAAAGAGTTTCCAGATGTCTGGGTACAAAGGTGGCCAACACTTGGTACACCTCAAAGCCTACCTCTGACAAAAACAGACACACACATAGACACACCTTAAAGAGGTGGCATGTCACATCTTCACAGGGGCTGGTGGGAAGTCTTTCCTCTCCCAAAGACACCTTTCCACCTTTCTGTTAATAAAGGTGAACACAATATCCACCCCTCCCACACACACACCCTGGTTTTCCCTATGGGAGGACATTGAAGGGATATTTGCTCAACCATCTTGAGAAAAAGAGATTAATGAAGCTTTTTCAATGGAGAAGGCATAAGTTGCTTCTCTAATGTAAAGATGGGGTTGAGAAATGAATGGACAATATTAAATGGTGTTATTACCTAAGACAATGGGAGAAATGTCATAAAACACACACAGGCAGTTGTCCATCTGCTCTTCGCCTTTGTTTAGGTCTTGTAGAAAGCTGTCCTGAGGTGGGTGTAACTCACTGTTGGTATAAAGAACTTTTTATAATTTCAATAAGAAAAGAGAAAGAAAAGTGCATTGTAAGAAGAGAATTCTTCATGGTCATCCCCTGCTATCAGTCACTATAAATCAAGTGAGAAATGTTTATTGGTAAGCCAGCGTGGCCCCTTGCTAAAGGACTATGCAAGGCATTTCTTCTTGTTGTTAAAACATAGAAACAGCCTAATTTTCCCTATATGAGAAATCTAATGAAAAACCTAGAAATATTATTTCTGTCAAGCATCTATCAACTGCCTTACTTCTTTGTCTGGCTTAAGTACTTTGCTTAAGTACACTTAAGCATTACTAGACTGTTTTAAATGATAGTGAAGGGGGGGGGTAGGATCAGGCTATTCAGTAACATCTTAGATGATTCTTCTTCTTTAAAACTGATACAGCTGAATTTTGCCAGATAGAAAGCTGTGCAATACAATCAACTTCCTGACAAGTTACAAAATATAATTTTTGTACAATACCATGTCTTATCATATATAGTATAAAATATTTATCACAGTAGTTAAAAATTATGTGGTTCTAGTTCCCAGACAAAGCACAACTATAATTCCTTATTTTATTACTTTGTTTCTCTTTTTATTACTATTGTTTCTCTTTTAATTAACACTTGAATAGGCTCAGAAGTGGATGGAATTTCAAGTCTAGCCCCTGCCAAATCTTCAAAACCCCTGGACATTTGTATCTATCTCATTCGGTTACTCAAAGCTTCAAACTGATAGTACTGGAAATTAAATTGACCAATTTATTCATCACTGTAGCAGGGCTTAAACCTCAGCAATGTGATTGCCATCATGTCAGTGCTGTCAATGACCTGAGTCTTGAGTTTCAGAGATTGCCCCAGCAACACTCGATAATAAGTGGCAAAACATTATTACTTCCTTTGGTCCTCATTATAAAAACATTAATTGGGGTGAAAGGTAATCCACTTCATATGCTAAGTCATGGATCTTCTCTAAGGGTGGACAAGGGGGATTGCAAGGATAAGTATGTCAGCATGATTTGTTGCCACAAAATTTCCTTGAAATTTGAATGAACGGACTACTAGAGGGTGTCACAACAAGGAAAAACATTCTTTTGATTTAAATTGTCCAGGTCTGGCCTGAAAGGTCACCATCAAAATGAAAACATAACACAGAAATGGGATGAGCTCTGACAAAATGTCAGTGCAATTTATGCAGCCCACTTTTTCCATTATCCTGTTTTGAATAGCTTAATTTTATTTATTTTAAGGAATCATTCCATGGCTCACACACTGCAACTAGTTAAAATTAATAATTTCTTTACCACTCCATCCCTACTTTCTCTCCCTTTCAAGTACTGTTTTCATAGAGGAAAAAAAAAAAAAAAAAACCCAAAAAAACCCACCACCACCAATTTTCTGCAGTTTGACTCCTGTTGCAGAAAAGCATTAAACTCACAGCCAGGAAGCTGCTTTTCACTTTCTCAAGTGCTGTCACCCTTCTTCTTTAAGCTCTGTTTTATCAGTGGCATAGAATTTTTTTTTCTTCGTTTCAAAGAGCACAATAAACTCTCATTAACAGAAAGGAGAATTAGGCATGCACAGTTAGAAAACAAATAAAAAAATTCTGCACTAAGTAAAGAAACAAGATTCCCCTGACAAATGTGTATTCACTAAGAAATATCACTGCAGGTAACAAATAAACTCCCTTGGCTAAGTCAGATATCATTTCCACGGTTTTCTCAAAGCAGACACTCTCTTGGAGACATTTCAGCAGGAAAGAATGGGTTCTGCCCAGCCTGGGTTTATCTTGAAATTCTGGACTTTCATGTTCACAGAACAATAATGTTTGAAAAAACAAAAATTTAAATTAAATCCCACACCTCATAAGGAGGCATCTCAGGGGCCAGCTACTGGCAGGGCTGGAGAAAATGCTGCTGCCAAATGGAAAATGTGATCTGGCAAGTGGACCTGAAATCTTAGATTTTGAACTTGGCAGATCTGAAAAGTCTTGGCATTTGGTTACAGGTCCTGGAATGCGAACCTTGCAAACTAAGTTTTCCCCCTAAGAGCATAAAAAGCACCTTTAATATGTATTAAACAAACTTCCATCTACCCTTCTTATAAACACCCTTAGTGTGTTTTGCTCAGTATGAAGTAGCCTTTAGAAATCATTGATTTTACCTAGATACCCTATATTCATATGTCTTGCTTTGTCTCATATGGGCCCCTATGACTTTTTGACCTTCCCATAAATTTCAGCATCATTTGGAAGGTCAAACAGTCAGGGAAAGCAAAAATGGATTAAAAAAAGAAAGAGCTGCAGTGGATGGAGAATTATCATCATAAGCTTATTATATATTTCAAATGCTGCAGACTTTAATGGCAGCAAGCTTTTAAAAGTTCAGCCACTGCTTTTACTGGTATAAAGGGATACTGTTATTTTTTCCATCTGATTTTTAATACCACTAATCCAAAGAGTTACCAGAGTCTCTCTGCAAAGTTATAAGAACGACTTAAATTAATTTTCATTAATTTAAAATATTTTTAAATTGAAAATATTATTTTCAAACGTTTCCTAGTGTTCCTTTGTACCCTTGATGGCAGGAAAGAGTCACAACACTACTTGCCTCTCTGTGTTCATCTTGGCCAGAACACTCTCTGCATTTTCTGGTTTTCTCTTATTTCTTTCCTCCCCCCTCCCCACACACACTTTTTTTCAGGGAAGAGAGGGAACAGACAGTACTGGCAAAGCACAGCTTTGAAAGTAAATAAAGACATGGTTGCAGTCTATTTAATGGCAACATATTCTCACTATTAATATTGTTACTGTCATCTTTACCAGCGTTATAGCTGGAGCCTAAGCATCTAAGAGACACAACTGCTTTCATAAGTCACATCTCTCCTAGAAATTGCTTACATGCCATGAGTGAGTAATTTATCCTGTTAATATCTTGTTCAGCTATTGAGAAGTAGGAGTTAGAAACCACAGAAAGGAAGCCAAATACATAAGGTGCAAAGAAATTTTAAAAATTGTTTTGTAGCCGTGCCAACCCACCTTGGACCCCGCATGTGCAGAAAGTCTCCAGCCCATGAATCATCTGTATAGCATGTTGTGGTCCACTGTGCAAGCTGGGGAGAAACACATGCCAAAAGCTCATCTCCAAAGCCTCAGACAGCTTAGTCGGTATAAATTATCTCTTAGTATGAATTATTCTGTCTTGATTTGCGAATTTGACACTCTCTCCATTTGTAGGTTGTTTCCTTCATCCTTTGCATGTGTTAGCATAGTACTGAAATGCATTTAAAAATCACAAGAGATCCATTCCCATTAGTTTGGAAGGTTATTTCATGGAAGTTTTTCTCTGTTTCAAAATACTCATTGCCCAGGTAATTTTCCCATCATATACCCCAAAAAAGAAAATAGCATAAGCACTGTATTTCAGCCTTTCTTTCTTTTTCACTCTTTACAAGACCACAATATTATCATTTATTCTTCTTCTCATTCACTTGAAACTACATTTTTAAAAACTTCTCTTGAGATTTACTAGATAAAACATGTCTTCCAATCAGAACTGTTTATTGTCTGTGATTTTTAGAGGTGAAAACCACGGATATATAGTTTTTTAATAAAATTTTATTTCACACCCTCAATACAGCAAACCAGAGAAGCATTGTTCTGATGCTTGGTTGAAGCATGCTGCCGAAAATGCACTGTGAGCAATGGCTGGGATAGCTTCTCTAAGTCTGCCACACAGGAGAACCAAGCAAGCTTCTCACACCAGTCTATAAGGATTCTCAGGTGATTTAGGATTCAGATCCTTTTCTCCATCTTTCTCCTGAGGATTTTCCTTTCATGGGAGAAATCTCTTGCTGGTGCAGAGCTACTGTGCTGGAACTCACACTGTACCCCTCCTGGTTACTGGGCTGGAGGGGATGCTCTCCATGATGATAAACTGGCCTCTCCAAGGAGGATTTCACTCACTGGCTCACAGGCACTAATTTAAAGGAGTGCCTAGCTGCAGTATAACATATCAGCAAAGACTACTGTGAAAATAATGGGCTTTTAAAAGAAGACATATTCCAGAAATTATCTGTAATCTGCTCCAAAGTTCTGGTACACTTGACAAATGTTCAGCCAGGCTGCAGGTAAATCCCAGAGTTGGCCAAAGGAATTGGACTTCAGGGTCTGTTGAGTTTCTGTGTTTATTTCCATGAGAAAAAAAAAATACTGATTCATTTGCATTTATATATAAAGCAATGACTTGCCACCATAATACTGAGATTATAAATGCCAGACTACTGAACATCAGGGATAAATGGCCTTGCCATTGAATAGTTAGTCTCTGCTGCTCTTCAGCCAAACTTGGTCCCCAAAAAAGGTATTCCTTCCTGAGGTTCCCTGAAAGCCAACATCACAGTGAGGGAGACAGCAAAGTGAGCATAAAAAATGACTGCACAGGTTGGTGTTAAATTACCCATTTAGTCAGACTGACTGGAGAAAGTATGACTTTTTGGGAAAAAATATTGCAAGTGCCGCAAGACAACTTACTGACACAAAAATAGATAAAGGTACCACAAGAAGATGACTTGGCACTATCACATTTTATTCTTTAGAATCTCTGAACACCCTAAAATATCTAAAACACCCTGAAGCCAACATGCAGAAATGGAAGAGTTTGACAAAGAGTTGAGTGAGCTCCCTGCCTCAGCACATCCAGGATCTTGTACGGGACCAAGATGAAAGTCGGCTGCTGCACAGACCTTTGATGCTGCCTGTGCCCTCCAGTGCAGACACATCCTTTGCAAAGGCAGCTCCTGACAGACAGGCCTTCTGGACTTGCATGCACAAGTTCAGAGGCAGAAGCCATAAAACTTTGCCAACCACTTCACAGGTTCAGGCAGCAGAAGCTATGTGGTGGGTTTGGCCATTGTTTGAGGCTCTCTGAAAACAGATGGAAACATGATGTCTTCTCACAAGTTTGGTTCCCACATTACTGCCACAGATGGTGCTCCCACATCTTTGAATAGCTCTTCTTTCTTACATAAGCAATAACAGCATGCAAACTATTCTACATTACTGCTGATATAACTGATCTCAAGCAATTACTGCTGAGACATTGCAATGTTCTACCATTTTTTGGTCTCTGCCCCTCCCAGAGCGATATTCTGTTTCTTCATTTAATTCTCTTCCACTCAAAAGCAGCAACAGGCAAGGACACACACTGAAATATGAAGACAGCTATTTATCTATATTTCCTTCTCAAACATTTTACATGCCCTTACTGAGTGATCTACAAATAACAATGTTCACTGAAAATTAGGGAAATATATTTTTCAAATTATTTGATTAAATATTGTACTGTTCCCTATGGGAGTTTTTTGTCTTTTCTTCCCCCTCCCCCCCCCACAAACGAGTAACTGGCTAATTATATTTCAACCCCCTGAGGGCTCATTCCCCAAATGGATGTAAATAATAAAATCAAGCACCAATGGGAGACAACTTGGTTCTCAAGACAGGCCTCTACATTTCGGTATCCTGAACGTCACACAGAATTTGCACTGTTATTGCTGTACATTTTCACCTCTTAAACAATGACTTCACTGTTACTTTTCTGCTCGTGAATATAGTAAAAATCAGCTCCTGTTTACACACTCAAAAAAAAAAAAAAAAAAAAAAATTTGAAAGCCACCAAGAAGAAAAAATACTGCTTCCTATTAATCATTTACATCAACCATCAATTTGCTAAGGAAGCATACACTTCAGCAAGCTCTAAAAATTGAATTGCCTTATTATCACGATAAATAAATAAAAAATTCATGCAGTAAGTCAGTTGAGCCTGTTGGTCACCATCTGGAAAACTTGAATTCCAGTCCAGACAAAGACCTCTGGCCTCTAGGTGAAGTGCACTCTATTAGTTATCATCTACGCTTTCCACACCTGGCTTCTGCTGGAGCAGGTTGCACTTTAACACACTTTACCTTGGTTTCCTCACAGCCCTCCAATGAGCCTCAGAGGGTGCATGCCAATGGCTTTGGGGGTCACTTCTGCAGGTCAAATTGTCTGAAATGATAGGAGGGCTGCTTTATGGTTTGCCACAAGAGAGGTTTTATAGCCTGGTGAGTGTGCTCCACATGTCAGAGGGTGTCATGAGGGAGAACAAAGAGATCTGAGCACAACAGACCTTCTGGGATGGTGCTGGAAGTCTACAGAGTGGTGAAATCCAAAGTCTCTTTAGCCTTACCTATGTTGCCCACAAGGCAAAATATTCTTAAACAGCCAGGGGAACATGGCCACAAACAATTGTTTGAACAATCTTCAGAAAGTATCCTGGGTGAAATGTCTCTGAAGAGCCAGGAAAGCTGAGGCCCTGCAGCATCCTGGGGAAGTTATTTTTCAGTCTTCTGGGAACTTCGAAATCAAATGGGGGAGAAGAAATTTTAGAAGGTTCTACTTTTTCCGGCTTTGTAACTCGTAAGAGTTTCACTACTGAAAAAAATTTCTGTTATAACCTACAATAAAAATGTTATGCACTTATAATAACATGGGTGCATCACCCTTGCTAAGTTCCATTGTACAGAGAAATAGAAGAAATAAAATAATCCAGAAGTGTATAAACTTCTGTTGCCTGAGATATTATATATTTAATTACGTAATTTTAGCCAGCGTGTCTTTTCTGAATCATATTTGGATTGGCTTTCTCCTTAGACATGGTCCTTTGCTGGTTTTGTGGCTGATGCCAGCCAACTTTCTTTAGGGCCTGATCAAACTCCCACTGAAGTTAAAGACTCTCAGTAACATCAGTAGGGTGAATTGAGATCATATAAGTGTTAACTCTAGAGTAAAATAGTAACTGCACTGTGCATACACCTGTGAAGATAAAATTCTCTTCAAACTTCTGAAAGCCAAAGATATATGTCAGATACTCATATAATATAATTAAAATGATACAGTAAGTGAATATGTATTTCTAAAAATCGACTCTACTGTTGCTAGATAGACAGATAATTCAATAGATACATTGAATTCCCTTGGCTTAAGGGACATTTTATACTTCAGATCAAAGATCAATAGAAAATTGTGATTGTATTGCAGACAAGATCAAAAGAAACATACCCACTTCAACAGGTCCCTCTCTACCCTCATCTGTATAGAAATCTTAATGGGTTTTGTATGGAAAGTTTAACAGGAAAGTCTGAGAACTTCTTCAATTCTCACCTGTGCTGGCATGCAAGTCTGGGGTGATAGAAGGAACAGATAAATCTTTTGGGGCAGAAAGCTCTCCAGCAGCCGAGGACTGACTTAAGCTAAAGGGCAGCCTTGAGAAAGACTCCTTACAGAATTATCTCCTTTACATTGACAGACATGAGATATGTGCAAGAAGCTGGAAAAGAAAGGATTTTTAGCCAAATTAAATGTGCTACTCCATGTCCTAACTATTTAAGCATTAAAAAAACAAAAAAAAAAACAAAAAAAAAAAAAAAAAAAAAAAAAAAAAAAAAAAAAAAACAAAAAAAAAAAGGGTTTGTCTAGATCCTAGAAATTTTAGTGCATATAAACAGAGAAGACATCCTCCATTCCTAAAGCTTCAGCCATTTGTTGCTGGTCAGTTGTTCAAATTACATTTAACCTTCTTGACAAAAAAGAAACAGATTTTGGAAAATCATTTGAACTGCTCATTTTTATATACCTTGAGACAGTCAGGAGTTTCTTCATTCACAGTTTTAGAATTAGATCATTTTGCAAAACACAAAAAAGAATGTGAAATGTAAAAGAAAACGAAATGCCACAAAGCCATCAGAAAAAGCTTACACAGGTAAAGCAAGAATAACATGGAGACCTCTTGTCCTACCATAAGGAATCAGGCCAAAAGATGTATATTAATGTTAGTAAGCATATCCCAAGTGCAGGCTCTTTGTTCATTCCACTGTTACTGGAAAGTGTAACTTGGCTGAGAGCAGGAACACTGACAGGTCACTGCAATAAGTTAAAACACTGTTGTGTAATAAAGTGTCTGTGTTCAGCAGATATGATTCAGTCATCATGCTAACAAATGCAGTCAGTCATCGTTTAGAATACGACAGAAGCATTTTATTCAAATGTAGAATAAGACACAGGCATTTTATTCAAATGCATCACTGCCTCCATGAGAAATGCAACTGGCCTAAACTTGCACCTGCAAGCTTGCTCTGATTTGCCAGAATAATTTATCAGAACATACATCAATACACTTGTATATATTTGGGAGTGCTCAAGCAAAATCTTGGGGCTTGCCTCTTGAGAAGACAAACAGGATGAAAGGAAGCACAGGACCGATAAAGAGAAGTATGTTTAATCCAAGGAAGGGAAACTCCAGCAGTGCTATAATCAGGTAGACAATCAATTTAATAAGAGAAACTTGTTCAAGTGAATAATTTTAGTTCAGATCTCATTCTGGACATAATAGCTGTCTAGCATCATGCACTACTCTTGCCAAAATCAGATTATAAGAGCATTTATTTTAGAAAGATGCTTAAGTGTGCTTAACACTAAGATAAGTTTAAGCACTTTCCTGAATAAGGGTGAAAAATAAGCTATATCCTCTTTTGTGCATCTTTAACAGTTTTTCACTATTCTCTACTGTGGTTGTTATTATTTTCATTATAATTGTGCAGGACTGGATCACCTAATATCTTTAACAGCTATGTTCCACTGACACAAACTTTACTTAGAAAATACCATATGCCTGTTGTCCTCAAAAGATTTAAGGCTCAAAATACATTTTGACAAATTCCAAGCAGGGGTTCAGCCCTCACTAGTATGCTGGTGGGCTTAATTCACAGAAAACAAAAATAACCCAGCCAGATTCCAGAGCCTCCAGCACCTTCAGTGTTTTAGCTAAACAGTTTGATATAAAACAAACAGTGGGGGAAAGAGAGAGAACTGGAAACTTTTCTCAGTCAAATGAAATCCCCACTATCCTAGACACTTCTAGTAAGAGACATTTACTCTATTAAATATGTTGCAATCCATCTATGTTTTCACATAACATTGCCACAGTACTTAAAGAGTTTTGTTATCTCCATTTTACCGGTGAGACAAGAAATACAGTGTCTAAGTGACCCCAAATTACACTGAAAATCTGTGCAATGTGTAGGAACTGAATCTCTTCAGTCCCAGTCAAACCCTTTAGACATGAGATGCTCTTTCTTCAGCTGGTAGCAGGGTTATCAAACACAGCTAATACCCACTGGCTGTGTCTCCATTAGCAAATGAAATGAGAGAGAGACTGCTCCTTGGCTTCAAGGCCAGCTGACACAGCTGGTTCCGATCCGCACAGCCGAGTGCTTGTACCCAAAACAGGGAGTTCATGTTGAAGCTCTTTGCCAAGAGCACTAACTCCCACCCTACGTACACTCCAGTGCTGCTTGGGAGAACGCTCCTTAGCACCAGCCAAAATTCTGACAAAACCTGTGCTAACAGTGTAACAGCATATACAATTCCAAACCAGAGCCTGAGGCTATTCCCTGACCATCTCTGGCCTGCTCATACAGATGGAGTCTTGTTTTCCAGATATCAGTTGTTGGGAAGCTTTGTCTGTTGAGAATACAAAGCTTTTTAAGGTCCCTGCCAACAAAGCTGGACTGCAAGCACTTCCTTTTGCTTTCCAAAGGTTCCTATTACTTTGTGAATTCTCAGTATTATCATGGTCTGCATCAAACCTTTACCCAGTTGTAATACTCGGAAAATGAGATACATCTTGAGATTTCAGCCCAAATGCAACTTCAGGAGTAAGGTACAGCACTAAAACTCTATTCTGGTCTTTTCTGCCTGCAGCTGGAAAGTTTGGAGACACAAAAATCAATGTCCTATTGTTCAGAGAATTCTTTTTGCATGTTTCTTTGTGCAGTGGAGGGAGAATATTCATTTGGTCTCTTGTTTGAAATGCATTATTTAGTTATTATTCATTTACTAGCCTAAGACAAAGCTAAAGTATGACATTAATGTTCTAAAGTGCTATTGATTACCAGCACAAAATGAAAATATATAATTGATGAAAACATCAGGATCCTATGGAGACATGCAGTTCAAAAGGTTAAAAAGGAAATGCTGATCTCTTGAAAAAAATTGATTTACATGCATCCAAGCTGAGCTGAGCCTCTAAGCAAGCTGAGAGAGACAAGACAGAGAAGCTTGTTTGTTTTTCATCTGTAGTAAAAATACAACAGCTGTAATTTGAAAAGAGCAAGTGCCACATTTGTGCCACAAAAGTCTCCTGTTTATTCTTCAGTTCATTGCTGGTGATACAGCTTTCTGTTTTGCAAATAAGCTGTCTCATCTCAGTTCCTTACTCCCAGGATTGCTGGGGCTGTGGCAAGCCTGGAAGCTGTATTGCAGTCGTATTGAGGAAAGTGACATGTTTTGCTGGAGGATATGCCCTATTACCACTTGGTTAGCAGTGTTTGCAAACCTCAGAGACAGACATGCATGTCTATCAGTGCACCCACAAGGATGCCATGCTGCAAAGAGTGTTTTGGCAAGGAAGAGTGCTGGGGTGGGGGAAATCAGAAAACACTTTCCTCTCTTGTAAGGAGATAGACACCTGGTAGCTACCAAGTGGTGTTTCTCACTGTCATGGAGACACATACATCCAAATTGTGCCCCACCTTACCCAGAAGTACACAGTCTGCCTCGGGAGCCACACTCTCAAAACACTCAGGCTAGAATAAGTCATCCCCCCTTTATTACTGTGTCTCTCCAAAATGAGCAACTTGCCTTTTTCTCTGCTGTGGTTGTGATACCAGCTGGTTAGTGTAGGAAAATTAGGGATGTTGGGCTGACTTCTCAGGTTTTACCCACAGCCAAGAGCCACAGAAGAATAGTGTCTGCTTTCTCTTATCAACCAGAAGTAACTGGGCAAGGGTAAGAGAAGGATGAAAGCATCATGTGAAGGTAGTAGTTTAGTCTCTTGCTAAAGCAAAGATGGTGTGTGGTGGAAGCTTGTCACAGCTGATTCTCTGGTCCATTGCTAGGATGGTTGTCAGCACGTTTGACCTTCTCTTAACACTAGACATTCAGTAAATGAAGGAGAACCTGCTCTTCAAAGGGACTCCCTCCTCATTCCAGGGAAAGAAGATAAAATATAAATGCAAAAATATATTTTCATCCCTTTCCCTTCAGCTGTCTCAGCAAAGGGCACACCTAGCATCTGTCATTGAATCAATGAAACACAACAAAGTGCAAAGAAGAATATATTTGTTTGTATTTGTTTCCCTTTGGAAAGTAAGAGCATAAGAATGTCTGTGTCAGGAAAGACAAAAGGTCCATCCATCTTAGAGAGCCCTCTGATGTGCTCAGCACCAAAAGTGACCAAAATATATTAGGATAAACAGGGTGCAGCAGTTCCCCACAGCTTTCTGCAGCCTGAGCATATAGGATTTTTTAAACTCAATGTCATTTCTTTGTGTTCCATAATCCAGAATGGATGTTTCATCCAGAAATTTTTCTATTATGTATTTTACAACTACCTAACTTTTCTCACCCATAATCCCCTTGGAAAATGGTCCTGCAGTTTAATTGTATGTTAGGTAAAAAACTAAGTCTACGGCAATTATATAGTGAGAAACTCAGTAATTGCTTCCTATTGATAACTGCATTGCTTGCCATCACATCCCTATTCAGACATCTCTGGTTCAGGATGAAGAGTGTTAGTCTATTCAACCTCTCCATGTACAGAAAGTATTACATACCTTTGATCATTTCCACGGCCCTTCTTTGGGTTTGCTACAGCTTTTTGAGATGGGTTGATCAGAACTAAATAGAATAGCAGAAAGGAACTCAACATGAATTCACACAGGGGCATAATCATGTGAGATATTCTGAAGCTTCCTGGAGTTGGAAAATCAGCATCCCGAGAACCTAGTAAGCTATTTATGTTCCCAACACAACTCCAAGATAATGGAGCAACATGACCCCCAATTCTGCTGACAAAAATGGAAGCCTGGTGAACCAAACGTACCAACCAATAACTTACCATTCATTTAATCAGCAGTGTATTTGTTTAAACAGAGAGAGGTAGGTGCCTAAAGACATTGGTAAATTTAAACCTGAGAGACAAATTTGCTCAAGGTCAGAGAGGCAGCCTGTGGTGGAAAAGGGAATTGAAAGCAGGTCTCCCATATCTCACATTAGCCCCATAATCACTCATCCTCTCTCATCCTGTGTGCCCGTTACTGACATTTAACAATTTTTAGCCATTTTATTTGCCTGTCATCTCTGAAATCCTTATGTGTTTCTAGGCAGAATATAACAAAACTCTCACACTTTCAAAATCAAAAGGCTATGTAATCAAGAGTGCTTAAATATCCCTAAACTGAGATTTGGGTTAGAGGAGTGTACAGATTATGAGCTGCCTGCATATTCATTTCACTGCATTCCTCACTACTTTGGAAAAAGGGGAAAAAAGACATAATGTTTACTAGCTCTAACACTGCTGCTCTTGCCAAATGAAAGCACTTAAATTCCCTTCCTACAGCTGCCCCTGCTGCAGACTTCTGAAACAAAGAAAACTGAAATAAAAGAGCAAAGAGCATAACGGCTACCAAGTTGCTGCTTTAAAGTTTAGCTCTGTATTTAAAGGTAGTAAGGTTTGAAAATGTGCCATTAAAATATACCACAGGCATCTACTTGAGTAGAGTTCAGCTTGCACACTCTCCCTTCTATTGACAGCAACGACCCAGAGTCAGGTTTTTTCAATCAGGTTAGGAATTCACTGTTCAATTTACCAGGTTTGCTTTTGGCCTGAAAGAGGGAATATAAATTAAAAGCATACCCCAATAAGACACAAGCTTTGATGTCTAATAGGGTTCTGTGAATTCATTATTTTAATATTTTAGATTTATAATCAGAAGGCTAACTATTTTGCTCCACTCTACGTAATACGTTTTTCATGGTCCCTTTCCCAGCTCTCTCTGACAAATGCTGTTCTCAGATCACATTCATTAATACTGGGGATGTTTTTCAAGCCCTAGGGTACTAAGATCAGGGATGATTTGAAACACCAACTTTCCTAGGTATTAAAAATATAGTTCAAAAGAAGTTGAGGGACCTTTGCATTGCTTAAAATATTTATTTTTAATAACTTATCAGCATAAATCTACTGAAAAAAAATTACTTTGAAGGGTAGCAATGGAGAAATGAAAAAAAAAAGGCTGAAAAAAGGGAAAACTAGTTAAGGAGAAACTCCTCAAGATGAGACTTGATACAGGACACTCAAAGGTTCACTTTTTTGAAGGAAATTGCTGTCACAACTTAAAAGTTGTTCATCTTCTACTGTCTACTTGTACAGTAGAGCACTGAAGCATCACAACATTCCCTTTTGAGCAAAGCAATTAAATAATTCCTCAGATTTTTCTAATCCTAAAAAGCTGGTCCTCCTTTTGACCAGCCAGTCTACATGGGTAGAACAAATAAAACAGCATGGTCTGTCTACTTTTCTGCTCCCTTGACATGAAACAGTCAGAAAACTAGCTCAGTTGGGTAGTTAATATGAGCTTACATTTGCTTTGCTTTACTGAAGCAATAAAAATCAGTGGGATGATATCAGTACCTTCAATTCAAGACAGTCATCAGATATACCAGTCACAACCTGTCCCAAATAAAGTATGGAAATTTCACACTAGTTCTTTCATGTTAAATCCATCACACTCTCAGCTGTAGCTAGATCAGAAGTCACAGGACAGTCATCTTTTCAATTGTTCTGTAGTATTTTGGAATTAATTGATTAGACATGGAACTGCAGAATCAATCCTCAATTCAAATTTCTTTTTTTCTTTGACTAATTGCTTCACAAATACTTCTTGTGCTTCACTTTATTTTTAGAGAAGATCTAACATGCAGATTTTTCCCTTCTGGTATTTTCACTGTAAAGTAGCTGAGCAGTGACTGAAAGCCACTCCATATATATGGAGCTATACATCTTCCTGAATCTTCTTTGTTCATATTACTAAAAGCAAAGTCTCTTCTACTTCTCTCCAAAATTTTTAGATTTGCATTGCACCACTTAGGACTTTTCTTAATTAGAGAGAAAAAAATTCAGGTGAAATGGTTTTATATGTTATGGCTGTTTTTCCTTCTGGCATCTGTGGGAACAGAAAGAGAAAAGCAGGTCTGAGACCAAATTGCTGATTACTTTAGAAAGTTAAATATCAACAAGATCTTCCACTGAAAGACCTCTCATATTATAGCATCAGTTTCTGATGGACTCATTGTCTTTGTGATACTCTGATCAAGAGAACCAAACTCATTACAGGTAATTGGTATTTGGAACCATACATGTCCCCATTTTCCTAAGTCATGGCTTATGTACTAATACTTGGTCATTTTATAAATGTGCATTTTCATGTGAACAAGGTTAATGAGGTGAAAAAGCTCCAACTGAAGTCAAAGAATTACAGAATGGTTTGGATTAGAAGAGACCTTTAAAGATCATCTGGTCCTAACTCCCTGACATGGGCAAGGACACCTTTTATAGTTCAGGTTGCCCAAAGCCTTGTCCAACCTCACCTTGAACACATTCAGAGAGGGGACATCCACAACTGCTCTGGGAAATCTGCTTCAGTGAACCACACTCACTAAAATTTTCTTCCTTATGCCCAGTTTAAACCTACCCTCTTTCAGTTTCAGAGCATTATCCCTTGCCATATTACTACAGGCCCTCATTAAAAACTTTCTATCTTTCTGATAAGTCCCATTAAGTAGTGAAAGGTCTTTCCAACAAGGCCTCTGCAGAGCCTTCTCTTCTCCATGCTGGACAACCCCAACCAACTCAGTCTATCTTCAGACCAGAGGCTTCAACCCTCTGATCATTTTCATAGCCCTCATCTGGGTCTGCTTTAATAGGTCCATGTTTTTCTTTAGGTATTTAATTTTTTAAAAATATTTTTAAACAATTACTAAATTTTGAAGGAAAAATTCTGCTGGAATTATAAATACATTAAGAATAACAGCATTAGAGTGGATTAAAGCCCTGTGTCCAGCCTAGGACCTTACTTTAGCGTAGCAATATATCAATAAATAGTGCTCAAACAAGTGCTGGTCCACTACCTGGTCCTGATTAACTAATGTTAATAGATTTTGCATTTTTAGCAAAGAATACATTTAAAGAGAAAACATTTCATGCCATAGGTACTCAGAGGATGCCATTAAAGGCATCCATATTCTTCTCTCTGGGAAGTTTATTTTTAATTTTTGGAAATTATTTCCCAAAGGCTGCCATCAAGGGTCGAACAAGAGGGAAGACAAACCATAAGGGTATGGCATGTATCTTTGTTTTAAAACTTAACTACACAGTTGGGCAAAATGACACTCAAAGTGAAAGAGGTATACGTAGGAAAGGTAACACCATTATAAGAAATTAATTATTTTCATCGGCATCAACAGAAGTCAAAATCTGAGAGGTTTTAAGGAACAATTTTTTGGTAGTTTTGAACTTAATTAGGGAGAAGGAAAATCAACAATGGAAATTTTAAATCATACTCCCCAAGTATTTAACAGTATATCATCCAGGGCTGGGTCATACTCACATAATGTTTTAATGAAATTCAGTTGTGAAACTGGAGAATAAAGTACAGAAGTATGTCCCCTTCTGCTTACTGAAAGTTCTATTACTTTCCAGCAGAGTGACAAAAGACAAATATCAGACCAAGCTTTGTAAGGGGCCACAGAGGAAATTTTGGAAATTACAGACTAATGAGTCTGATTAACACACCAGAAAATTCATTTGCCTCCTAATTAGCATAAAATATAATAGAAGCTAGAACAGGTGAGCATATGAATAACTGCAACATGCTGGGGCAGAATCAACATCATTTATATAATTCAAGAGAAAGAGATTTAAAGGACATAGTGAGAAAACAGTGTTTCAGTAGGTATAATGCAGAGTGCATTCAAAATGAAAGAAAACCCAAACACCGGTTTTAAATTAGGTCCTTCCACAAATGTTATGAAGATAAATTAAGGTGGCACAATATGAGAGAGAAGACCTCTCAGGGGTTAATAATAGTTTGGAAATCTGGAAACAAAAGGTTAGAACAAATTATTCCTTCTCAGAAAGTGGGGCATTTACCAGCATAAGTACCTTAAAAATCAATGCTGGGACCAATGTGATTCAATATACTAATGAATGAAAGTAAAAGAAAAGTGAGGTCTGACCAACGCTAGCATTGGCCTTCTTGGCTTTCCACGGTAAATTCAAGAATAATAAACCTGGGACAGGATGTAGAGGGTCTTGAAGCAGATGGCAAGCTGCTTATAAGTGATGAAAACAGAGGAGTTAGTGGAAAGAAGTAAAGCAAGAGAAAAGGATGAGCAGGACTGGGAGTGTTACCACTCTGTCCCCTGATCTCAAGAATGGGTAATTTCTAATATGTCAGATCATCCTTGACAGATGTGGTGGCAAAGCCTCCAAAGACACAGCTTCTACAGCATTAGGAAAACACACAGTTCACTGATCGAGACTCCCTCCTGTCAGGAACTCAAACCTAACATTAACCTTTCTTGCTGCAGCTCAACCTATTGAACCACACCATGAATGTAGAGAGCAGGGTACTCAGAGAAGGCTGTAATATCTTACAAGTTTATTGTCATTATCTCACACTTATCATGCAATGAGGTACACTAGACCAGTTCTTACTCATAGCCCTCCAATGTGCCCTTACCAAGGCTAAGCAGAGCAAAAAGACTGTCACATGACTTACAAACTTCCTTTACCTTATAGCTCTCACAGTAAAGTTTGTCCTTGTGTAACAGCAAGACATTGTTGACTCTTGCTCAGGTTGTTATCACTATATTCACAGACTCTTTCCTGAAGGACTATTGCTTAATCAGTTGTTTCCCATCCCATATTTGTGTAGGCGATTATCACTGCCTAACTGAATATCCCTATTGATTTACAGGTTTTTATTAGAAACTATTTCATCATTTCACTGAGATAATTTTGAATTCCAACTTTGTCCTCCAGAGGATTTGCAGTGTCTCCCAGCCTAATGATGACACGAAGTTCAGAACATTGGTAGAGTTCAGAATAAACACTGACCAGAAAGGGCCCTAAGAATTCTGGTTAGAACTATGTTTCTATTTAGACAATAACCACAAAGAGTTGCTGTATAGATGTGGTTATCAACCAGTTTCATTACCTCCCTTCCGAACTTCTGTGAAGACCATGTTTATCTAAAGAAGAGATGCATTTCCTGCTTCTATCCTATCCTATCCTATCCATTGTGTGATTGTTATCACACAAAGATACCGAATTTCTTTACTTTCTTTTTTCCTCCCAAGTCTTTTTTATTGTTAAACTTCAAGGTGAATGCATTACAAGTTTGTTCATAAGTTGTTCCAGCATTTTTCTGAACTTAAATGAAGACCTCTTTTACCTTTTATAGATATAAACATTTTCTAGATTTTCAGTGATTCTTTGTTGTGGCTCTTTTCAGTGTTATGGTTATCATCCATGTATTAGACATAAGCACTGGTATTTTCAAGTTCTTTAAATATCCCTTGGTGATGTTGGTCAGTTCCATTCACCTGAAGACACCTGACGTTTCTGAGACCTAAATTTCTTTCCCACTCTAGACTTGAATTATACCTTTTTTTACAATTGGTGCTATTTATGCTGTAATTTCCTTCAAGCAGTTTACAAAGACTGATGCAAAAAAGACATCATAACCCCCTAAATCTTCTTGCCCTCTTCTTGTAGCAGTTTTACTGCATAGGAAAAAAAAACTTCTTGCATTGGTATTTCCCTTACTAATTACATATACATGGAATGATTACCTATTACTCCTAATGTCTTTTGCTAGTTTTATCCTGTTCTGAGACATGGCCCATTTTTTGTTACATTCATCCTTCAATGTTGCATCTAACTCAGAAGTTTTGTGTTGTGTATGAACATATTAGACCTCAACAGTGACCTCATAATCTAACAAAGGTGGCTTCTGATACACTTCCTGTTATGCTTTGTCACAGCTGGTTTTTCTGCCTGTATCATTACTATCATTTCTTCAAACATACTTCTCATGTTTATGGTTTTTTTCTTAAAAATATCTGTTTTCTTGTTCATCTTTTTCCTTCCCTTCCTATATAAATGCCATCATTTTGTGGTGGTCTAAGCCACTCTTCGGTTTCCACTGTCTCAAACAGTAATTTTGTATCCGTTAATTACTTCTTCCATTGCTTTTAACATTTTTCTAAATCAAAAGTTTGCCACAAGTGGAAGTAACAAACTTTTGATCAACAATTACTTGAAATTACAGTAGGAGCCAACTCAGACATATGGGCAAATTTAATGGGATGGTAAGCACAATTTCCAGGGGAGTCATGACCAAGAAATCTATTGGAATGCTCCTAAAGTGTTAAAAGGTATACTCCAGAAAACACCTTCCCCTCTGCCCCTTTACACAATTTACCACATGCAACTCTCAAACACCTCTCCTGGGATACAAAGGAAGGCCCCCTCATGATGTCAAGAATTAATTACTAGTTAAGGGCTATAAAATTAATAATATTAATAAATTTTCAATTTTCATATTTCAGGAAGGTAACCAACGATGGTTTACTGTGCTAAAGCTTATGCTCCTCAGCACATTCAAGAACAGGTTACTTAAGTTGTCTGATTATTCAGAATCACTCACTTGTAAACTGTCTGTGAAGAGCTGCAGAAGATACCTGTTTCAAAGTGAAGAGGTAATAACACACCAAATGAAATCCCCTGTCAGTAAATACAAAGCAAAGAACAAGAGAGGGAAATACCACACAATGCAGACACAGCAATGCATTCCAAATTAACTATTATCACTTACAAAGAGATCTTGCTCTCATCCCAAAAAAGCATCATTTTCATGTTCAGCAGCAGATTTAAAATAAAAAGGACCACTGGGCATCAACAGGAGAGGAAAAACGATCAAAACAGGCATCATAATTACATATCCCTGTTATAAGGTGTACACGCTACTGTACCTCATTCCCCCCAAATTAAGGACAACAATTGTTCACAATGTCTTATAACCCAGTAACTAGGGACACCTTAACATCAAAAAGAAGGTTTAGAGCATCTGAAAACTAAGAACAGTCTGCATAGGTTCCATAATGGAATTGAGAGTTTGTTATGGAGTAAATTCCACCATTCAGAGAAGAAATATCCATCAAAATTATTAGATGCAACAATACAAAGCAGCCTTTGACTCAAGTAACCTTTAAATTCTCAAGTGCCACCTGAAAGGAATTTATACATCATTTGTCTAACATTCTTTCCCTCACCATTCATACTATTAAGGTAGAATAATAGGCAGATATTATCTGATGCAGTGCAACTGCCTTTAAATAACTGGAAATGTATGCTATTAGCCTGCTCCTAATTTCAATATTGTAGATTGGCAGTATAGCACATCCTACTTCACAAGCAAAATAGAAGGGTCTACTCAGCTGGAAGAGCTATTTTTTATTAGTGCATCATGAGTGAGTTTTCATAGAAATTAAGTTATTTTTCCAGAAAATTAAAAAAAAAACAAACCAAAACAAAAACAAACCAAAACAAAAAAAAAAAAAAAAAAAAAAAAAAAAAAAAACCACAAAGAGGGGATGGGATCTGAAGGACCCTGTGGAAACGTAAGACTGTAAAAGCAAAGATTTGGGCCAGTGGCACCAAAAAGGTGAAAAACACAGAAGTCAAGGCTGTCTCCTGCACAGTTATCCTCATTGGATGCAGGCAAAATAAATTAAGGTGGTGGAAGAAGAGTGGCAGGAGCAGAGGAGAGGACAGAGCCTGTGAGGAGAGGACAGAGGAAAGACAAGAAAGAAAGGTGAATACAAGCAATGGGGTGAGAGTCACAGCTGAGTGGCAGGGGAACCATTACAGCTAGCACTGTATACACATAATAAGATATACCTATTGCTAGCTTGCTGGATATTACAGAAACATGAGCCTCCCAGTGGAAGAAAAAGTGCTACATTGCCATCTAGAGCAGAAAAAAGGAAAATATAGGAAAATATTATATGAACACAGCTGCTTTGGAATGTGGGGAAAAAATCCAGTTAAAATGGAGAACTGTTCAGAACTTCTACAACCAGGAAATCCTCAGGAGTAGTTAGTATGCTTTTTGTCAAAACCTCACACTGGAATTACCAATCAATACAAGACCTGCAGATGAGCCTCAAATTATTAGGTCAGAGAGAAAAAGAGCTACAAGAAGAAAATGCTTGATTTGACAAGACAAATCCCATTACTGGCCTGTCTAAAAGTACAAGGTACTTTCCAGGAAGCTTTGCAAAGAAGACCCATCCACTGAGGGTTTTGTTGTTTGTTTTTTGTAACTAACCCCAATAAATCAGTTTAGGTCATACAGAATATAATAAAAGAGTATTCCCCTTCTAAATCAATTTTCATGCCCTTAATATATTTGCATTTTCTCTGCAGCAACATAAATTCAAGCCTGTAAGTGCTCATTATTAATGAAAACGAAGATAAGAAACAGCTCTAAAACAGCTATAAGAAAAAAAATGTTAAAGAAATGGACAAGGAAAACATTTCAAGGTATTCTTCACAAACTCAACAGTTTTAGAAATTAACTTCCCGCCTTGCAAATTTTAAGAAATGCACAAAATCCAAACTAGGACAGTGTGTGAACCCTCTGCTAGTCACATTGCCCCCTGAATTGCACTACTACTGGCTGAAACCTTATACCTGTGGTAGAAATGCTGTTGGAATGAAGAGAGTTTTACTTGCCTCATGTCTGTTTGTAAAAACCAGCTTTGTTAAACTCTGTTAAAACCAGCAAAGCACAGATGCAGTGACAGGAGCATTAGTAGCAGGGTGGCAGGAGGGAGAGCAAGGCAGGGAAGGGGTGTTGCCCCTTTCCTTGCACTGCCACTGTGATGCACAACCAAAGCATGCACCACTTGCAGCATGCCACGAAGCACAGCAATGCCTTTAGGTCTTTAAAGCTTCAAAATCCATGCCAGTCCCTACAACACCCACTTCACAATGTGACAGACACCTGGTAACTCCAAATTGTTTTGCTGTCTTCCCTGTGCAACCTCCACAAATCTGGTCAGTCACAACATTCAGAACTGTTTGTTTAGGACAGAGCAAGAGCAAAATTGAATTACTTCCTGTTATTAGAGAAATTTGTCCCAGAGGAAGGTGTTGAAACTGCTGAAGCAAGAAAGTGAGAGAGCATTTTATGGCTCACTGAGTTATGAATGGTCGATGAATACACAGCCAAAGTACTCTCCAAAGCCACCAGACTCCAAGAAATGAGCTCCATGTTTGATTAAAAGATTATAAATGGTCAGACACACACGCTCCTGTTCTGTTCTCAAACAGTTTATGACTCCTTTCCATTTTATAGTACTCAGTGGCAAAGTATGCCTAGTCTAGGCATGCACTGAGGCTCCGAATGTTTACCTTAGTTGATTCTAGCTGACATGTCTGAAAAATATTACATCCATTTGTTCTGCTAGATGTTTCATCTGCTTTGCTTATACTTCTTAATTTCTCATTTGTCCTATTATTAGCCTTATGACTAAAGGCTTTAATTTATTCACCATAAAATTTTACAAATGTTTTCTGTCATTCATTACACTTTGTCTCCATTGTCTCCTGGTATCTCTAGGGTGTAGTAAGACGAATCAAATATACAAAAAGTTACATCATATATTACCTCATATGACTGCCTTAGACTTTAGCTATTGAACTTCTATGCACTTTAATAGAGCAGACCTTTCCCTACTGAAATTATTCAGTCATTAAACTTTAATAGTCAGCATGAGTCCACACAGCATCAAAATGCACAGTCAGGAATGTAACCAGATACAGACAAATGTAATCAAGACACATCTTAGTACCTAAAAAAATATGAGGAAAAAAATAACAAAATAAGCAAGAAAATCCCTTTTTTTTTTTTTTTTTTTTTTTGTAATATCCTTCTTCTGCCTTCAAATTCCATCCTGTTTTCCTCTTCTAAGTTTGTTTTATGTTCACACTTTTGTCTGCAAGTGGTTTTTTTAGCACTATCCTCACACAGGTATACCTTAATTTTGAGAAAGAAATTATATACAAATCAAGACATCACTTAAATAATTATGAGTTCATACTGATATGCTCTCACTTCTGGGCATAAAAGAAAAACATCTATTACGTGTATGAGAAAAGTTTTCACTGTCTTTTCTTCCTAAAAATTCTCAGAATTATTGTCAGAATTTCAGTGGGTTTTGACTCCTTCCAAATCCATTTCTGTTACTGTTAAGCAACATTCCTTACAGTTGCTTACATTGCTACATATTCAGATGCTGTCTTAACAACCATCCCTGGTGGACTTTGCTATCATGACATGACTAGAAGATTCAAAGCATGGCCTTCCCCTCAAAAGCCAATGCCTCTGCATACTTTCCTTTAAGACCTGCTATCCAAAAATTATATTTGTATAAAATTTCCCTGCTGCAGTAGGGAAATAGCCAGCAGGTATCCTGTGAAAACATTTTGTAAAGGAATTACTTAAAGAAGAATTAGCTTGTTCAGATTCAACATTGAATGGTATGAAAAAAAAAAAAAAGAACACATAAAATCATAATAAACCTAAAACAGTTGCTACATATAGTAAGGAAGCAACAGGTAAAAGTCAACAAATTCAAATTTTGACACCAGGTTCTCTGATTGCAATGTCTTTTCTGTCACACATTGTGTTAAAATTACTTCAGATCAATTTTGCATTAACAGGCATTGTCTAGTCCATAAGAAACACCTGCAGCTCTCCATCCTTAGCCACCTCTTACAATTTGACAATAATATCAAAGAGCAAATGTTTTGAAAAGGATCTGGAAAGGAGCAGAAGGTTAATCAAACCAATTTACAGTCTAAAGCAAAGATTAAAATACAAGATTCTTTGTATCCTTATGGACAAAATAGGGGGAAGGGCATCAAAATACAATCTATATAGACAAGCTACAGTCAGTAGACAAATATGCAAGGTGGTATATATAAAAAAATATCATATTAAAGGCCTGCTGATGTTGGGAAAATGTATATAACAGACATATCACTTTACTAACTTACTCTCAAGTATCACTGTGGTGAATTGCTGAGATTTTTTTGGAAACAGCCTAAAATCTGACATCTAAGAGTAGCTCTTGATCTCATTCCCAAGCTCTGGTGCCAGAGAACTGCATTAGGAAAAAAAAACCTCACCTCCTTCAAAATGTAAATATCCTTTTCTGACTAAGACACCACCTAGTTATTGTGATGATTACTTCTAGCTAACTTGCAAGTAGCAGGTTTCTGGAGGCTAATTAGAGAGCATGTCATAGCCGCAGCTATGATAATGAGGCACACCTACTACCTCTTTCTCATTACCTCAAGTAGTAGTCAGCTTCAGAAATCATTCTTTCATAAAAGGATAGCAAAAACATTTAAGTCTATATTCATATCACTAAATCTATACAAATGCACTATAAAACGTTAGTAACATTCATTACAATCATTTTAGCAGCCTGAGCATTTTTTACATAGAGCTCTGAATTAATATCTGCTTTCCACGATAATTCTTCTGCACCTTCAATAACTGCATTCTGTAAAATTTGTTTAGGTCTTTTCTATTTCAAAAAATGGAATATGGCTCATTGGACACTCAAATTGCCAGGTTAAGCACCACCTTGTATTTTTATGGTTTGCATGCATGTAATGGGAATGAGATTTATATCCCTAACCTTGAAATATTCTGAACCAATTATTTACTTAATATTTATGTTAAATTATCTATGATTGCAGCACTGACTATGAAAGCAACCAGAAAAAATTCTGCAGGTGGCCTGTAAAGCTAATTTTGAAGTTAGCTGTACTAAGCTCATGCAGTGGTCTTACAGAATATTAATGTAGTGTTATAAACTACAGTACCCTCAGGGTGTTCACCTGCCATGGAATTTAATTTACTTCATATCTCATCTAATAGACTGAATCTCATCTATTAGGTAAATATAATGTGAATACGTTTCCTTGTTTCTCTAAGGAATTTATTGGTAAAACCTGGAGAAGCATTCCCATGGAATCTTCTACTGCTATAATTAGCTTGAAATTGAGCTATTGTGCCCTTTTCTGTATTAAGCAATATAGAACATACAGCCTAGGTACATAATAACACCAAGCCCAGAGCTGATGCAGCAGCTGCATTGCTCATGCAACAGGTTTGTGTTTATTCTCTTTATTGCAAAGAGGAAAAATTAGAGCAAGCTCTGAGGATTTGAGCCAGAGGCCATGTCTCCATCTTGCCAAGAACTGCACCAGCCAGAAGAAGCTCTTCCCAGGGACAGCACTATGCTCTGCCCTTGGTAGCTTAAGTGGCACATTCTCCTGGCTAAGGAGAAAGATGTCAGTTTTGTAGGATTATGTGAATGATTAAGTTGCCTGAAAACAAATCTGGTATTGTCAGCAGCCAGCATGTTGGCACAACTTCAACAGTGGGAGCGGCTTCAAACCTGCTTTGTCCCTCTGCACTTCTTGCAGTGTCTAGTGCCCAGCTGTAGCAGTGCTGTGCGAGTGGCATTTGTTCCCAGTGCCCCCAAAGCATCCTGAAACAGCAGCTTACTGGCAGGCTCACAGTGAGCACATTTTCTGGAAAAATCTACAAGGGGCTCGTGCTGTAGAGAGGAGCAGGCTTTCTGATTAGCTCTTCTAGTAAGAAGACCATAGCAGTTTTGGCTCCTTGTACTCTTTTGCACATGACCCACTGCTGCATAATATTGTACACATTTGGTTTGTTCTTCTCAGCCTGGGATCACAACAGGATTGCCTAACCCCACGTCCACTCCTACAATTAGTTTCTTCCTGCTACTTCATCTCTCAAATAGACAGACTCATATACATTTTTTAAAAAATCATAAGATAATATAGCCTTAGTGGTATCCCAGAACAAGTCCATTTACCATTAGTCCCTGTCAGCATCCCAGGGACTCGTCCTTCAGAAAAGCTAGTAGGGGCAGAGAATTTAGGCACCTGACATGGTGAGTGTTCTCATTCTGTGTATGCCATTTATGAACTCGACTTGGTTGTTATGTCAGACAGTGGAAAAAGACATGCAGGATGCATAAAAGCAGAAAAATGTGTCCTGAAAACAGCTTTAGAGAGGGAGAATGAGAAAAAGATAGAACCCATGGGCAACTTAAAAAATAAAAAGTAGATGTTATAGTTCACTGAATCAAATATGACATTATAGTGCAGAGGAAATTGAATTCATCTGTACTCGATAAGGGTGGCTTCATTATTCACTTGTGTCTTTGCTTAGTTGTGACACTCATGACTGATGAGACCATCCCCATCTCATGAAGATAAATTCAATATCCGTAGTATCATTCTAATATATTCTCTATATATAGAGAATGCATTTAATGGATGGTGGTGGGATAGTATTTTTATCTTCACAGACTCATGAAAGGAAGGAGCACAATTTCCTGGAGCTGACACTATGAGCAAGTTTATATGGCCACCTTTTCACTACTGTGTTGAGGGTGAAAGTGTAGTTATGGGGACATAGGAGAGAGGGTAGCACAGAGGTTAACTTCACTGATTTGTCATCTAAGATCTGAATCCAGAATAAGATCAAAATGGAGCAGATATTCATCTATTGTGTCTTTATATTGATATTTGTCTCTGTATGGGCATACAGCTATCACAATACAGTCAATTAGAAGAAGTATTCGTTAGAAGAAATGGGCTGACATTAATCCAGTGCTTCTCACTGCTGTAACTTTCCTCCTCTTTCTGCAATCACGTACAGTTTCCAAAGTAGTGAAATACTTCTCCTTGATGAGGTCTCTGACTCATGCCTCCTCCCTCCTTAGGTAGCATCATATATTCATACACAGTTGTAGCAGACCAGTTTAGAAATGTGGAAATCTTGGAAGATGTTCAGCAGAAGCGATCCCAGAAGAAATTTGATTAATAAGTAAAGCATACAGGAGGAGGTTAAAGGTAGCTCTCATAAATTTAATTTACTACACATCTGTAATTTATCACAACTCTGTACAGTGTTCACATGCCCCTTCATGAGAAAGATTTCTCCTGTTAGATCCAGGGGGAAGAGGGAGAGCTCAAGCCACCACAGGTTTTTTTAAGTCTCATCTCTGTTCATGCTGCTGCTAATGCAAACACACACCCACATGTACACCCAGTACAAAGTACTGGTACAGTTGGCCACTCCAAAACACAAGACTTTCTGTCAGAAAACTTCTGTCTAGTTTGGGAGAGTGGTCTATTAATTCAGTATTCATATGTTCACAACAAGACAGGTGAGAGATTTTACTGACAGGTAAAAGAAATATCGAAGAAGAAAAGTTTGAAATAAGCTGCACAGACAGAATTTTCTTTCAAATCCCATCATTTTGCAGCTGGCATACATCCACTGCATAATGATTTATATAACTTCAGTATTGTTCAGTTTGTCAGTGTCCTCATTGTAGCCACTTTGAGAGTTCCATACGCAACCATTAAAGTCTGCTCCAGGCTGAAAATTGGTGCACAAATGCATAAGGAACCTAAAGTAAGAAACAGTTACTTTAATTTCTAGAAAATTATTACATACCACCTCTCTTCTGGACTATAGAATATGAGAAGTCCCTGTGAGTACCATATGTACAAATTATTAACAGAATTTTATTATTGTTTGGTCTAAAATTGTAATTCTATAAAGCAGATATTTTATATCATCTACATAACAGAACAATAATTTGTTAAGCATACAGCAACATTACTCCACCAGACAATCAGTAGCAAAGAGATGCTATTAAAAAAATAAATATGAGCTGTATAACCAAACGAAATGCAAATTTGAAACTAAGGTTTTCAAAAGATAACAAGGAAATAAAAGGAAAAAAATATCTTTCAAAAGATAACAAGGGAAAGTGACAAAGCAAAACAAACAAAACCAGCAAAACAAATCCTCGGCTTTTTTTTTTTAATTCCACGGTTTGCAAATGAGTAGTAAGTCTAGTGATTTGGTTTTATGTACAAAGAGCCCCGTACTATCATCTCAGCTACTTTTTATTGCTATACATCCTGATTCACTGAAATAAAGATGTACATTATTCTCAGATTCCAGGAGAAATGTAGAAAATCTATTTTTATAACTAGTACTTAAGGTGCTAGGTCTTTTGTAATTCAGCAAAGCCAGGTTAATTTACATCATTTAAAGAACTGCCCCAGTAACTTGCTGTGACATTTCTAGTTGACTTTAATGAAATTTTACATGTTTTTTTGTTTTCTTCTGCTTTTCAATATAGAATTTAATTGATTAAATAAATAAATGATTAGGTAGACTCACTTCAAATGGAAGTATCACTTTCCAAGTGATCAGACTGTCCATCTAGTTGACTCCTCATAAAGCCTCTATTCAAACATGTTTAATATTGATGTTACACTTTTTATTAAAGATTTTCAAGATACCACAGAATTTTGAAATCTTATACACAAAAATATTTGACAGCATAACATTAAAAAATAGAAGGATGCAAAACGCTTTTTTTTCCCTCCACACACACTGAGTTGCAGACTTTTCCCACTGTACAGAATAGACTTTCTCCTGCAGTTGAGATAAAACAATTGCTTAAACTAAAACCTTAATTCTGATCATAAAAGAGAAAGGTATGCTTAATATACCACAAACCAGAGAAAAATATCTTGTCTCTTTAGTGGCACTTTGATCAGATTCTTCTGTATTTTCTCATTTTAAAAAGTGCCCACTGCAGAGGAGAGGAAGCATCCCCCCTGCCTCCCCACAGCACGCAATTCCAGCTCACCAGCACTCCACACACGTTCACTCCCCGAGTGCTACACTGGTAACACAATTGCGGTAATTACGGCATGAGCATGTCCTATGAAACGGATACTGGTTCATTAATTAGACAATGAACGTAATTGATTATTTCAACAGCAAGGCTAAACACAAGGGTAGTCCCACAGAGAGATCTGTAGGGGGAGATCTGTCCAAGGTGTGCCCTTGACTTTGCTCCTTCTCCCAGGGGGTGGCTTTAGCAGAACACAGCCTAACGAGGTGTAATTACAGATCACTATTAGTGATAGTTAAGTCATTCATGACCTGCTCCCCTTAGCACATTGTTCCAGAACTGATGTGTATTTCAGAGGTTGTATTTGCCATCAGCTGGACACTTTGACAGACAATTGACACATGGGGGCTGTTGGCTCTCTCTTCTGATGATGTTCTGGTCAGATAATGCCCAGATTCAATCTCACCTTTGCTGTTGATATGTCACAGTGACTTGATAAGTGTGTTTTATCATTTCTCCCCTGGTGTGGCAACAGAAATCTTTTGAACAAAGGAAGACTGAGCACTGAGACGCCTCTGTCTGTGCCACCTTCCTTATCATTGTCACTGAGCACATGCTTGCCTAAAAGATAGTTGAAGATGAAAATCCTCTTGGGCAACTTGTTAACAGATATGCAAACCAAGCCCCTACATTTTGGCATTCAGACCCTACACACGTTCTCAAATGCCATTCTATGTTAGCTGAGAAACCCCTAATTAGGATCAGCAAAGGCCTAATTGCTGCAATGGCTTAAAGCAGTCCATTCATACTTTTAAAAAATGCAGCACTTTTTGTGGAAACACCAAGCCAGCACTGCCAAACTGGAGCAATCATGTCCTTCTTTCTCTCTCGTCTCATCACAGGCTGATTTAAGAGTTATTGCATCTGGCTTGATTCAAGCATTGTACTCAGTCCAGATCGTGGTTGACCACATATGAGTGTACTAGAGGAGGAGGAAAACCAAGAAGCTTTTCCTTACCTCATTGCATTCCTAGTTATCTCTTACCTTGGCAGCCCTCCATGTCCCCTGAGCAGAGAAACGGGTCTTGCGCTGGCAGCAGAGGCACCAACACCACTGGGGAGGGCAAGGGCAATGACAGAGTCTCTTGCCACCTTTCATGCTGTAAAAAGCTTGAAAAGCTGTCACATTGGAACAGTATATGCACCACATCTTTTCAGATGAAGGTGCTCCCTTTCACGATTATTCCCTAGTCAACCAGCCAGAGTTCATCCAGAAACTTATCAAGAGGGCTGGGGGTTGAAGTTATCAGTTAAACCATGGGCTGTTGTAAGTTGGTATAAGGGCACTGATCTCCATAAACATATGCTGATGGATTTGTGTGGAGGATTCTCTCTGTAACCTTACCTGAATTGATTAAATCAATACAGATTCTTTGATATGGACACTGTAGACAATAACAATATTAGTCTCAATAAAACGATACTGAGAGGAGAAGTCCTTTTCAGTTTCTTTATTTGATTAAAGTGTTTCTGGCTCAATGTCTCCTGCATAGTATCCCATGATGTAATTGAATAACGAGATTGAAACAGAAAGCTGTTTCTAAGTAAGTGAATACTTCACTGGGGCTTTTGTTCTTATTTAGTACAGTTTTACAATTCCTTCCATTCACTGAACATGGATGCCTGAGAAACCTGGAATACCCACTATGCTTGGGCACAGCTCTATTCCATAGCCCATCATGCTTAGAAGCACATTTGTAACAGATAAGAATCCAAAATGGTAAAAGTAAACACTTAGGTCAAATTCTTCTCTTCCTCAGACACACACATTAACTCCAGAATATTTGTACGTGCCAGTGGGGAAAAAAAAAAATCTCTTAGTCTTTTTTTTATTGTGTCAAGAAGTCAAAGAGAAACACTTGACATCTTGTGTGCAGCTCACTGTTGAACTCTAAATGTCACTATTGGATTTTTTTCTTTCCTATGTAGTCTGCTTTGTTCAGGATAACTGATGATAGCAGTGAAAAAAAAATCAGAACTTCCTCAGTTTTAAACAGCACCCTGTTGAATTAGATTAATATTATATGTTTGTTTAATAAACTGACAGCGTAGATGAGTATTAATAATTGAAAATTAAACATTATGAATTAAATCCCTGCTGCAAGTGAAGCCAGTAAGAACAGGGTCAGGTCAAATACACCTAAGGGAAGCAATGATTTGATCTACTGATCGAATGGATGCAGATGTTTAAGGATATGGTCTTTATTAAGCTGCTCCTTTAGTCCACAATGAAATCTAACCTAAAACACAGATGAGGCTGAAGAGATAATTCTTCTCCTTTTAAGCAAGATGTAAGTTATGCATATGTCACAAAGACAAAAAACAGCTTGCAGTCACAAAGATAAAAAACAGCTTGCACTTTTTCCTTATTTAACTACTATTTCTAAATGTCTAGTTTCCAGAGCCTTGCAAATCCACTCAGCAAAGCTGGATACAACATTTGTTATATGCTATGGGTGATAGATATAATCCTATAATTTCCAATGCAATAATGAGAGGTTTAATTTTCCATTTCTTCCCTCTGTGAGATGGTGTCTGGCTTTGAATTCTCATTTATGTCTGCATGAGTACACAAACCCGATCTACATCATTGTGAAGTCAATACCTGCTCCGACTTCTTTTTTCATTGTTATAATGCAAAGCCTGACCTGTAATTCAAAGACATAAGAAAAAGTTTATCCCATCAGGAGTCTCTCTCTTCTTTACTTTAAATCTCCTCTGGTACGAGGACTCATTGAAGGAGCTGTTAAGAACTGTATCCAGTTCATAAAAGGTTGCTTTCCTTCCTTCTTTGTGACACTCCGTGAAAGGTTAACAATAATTTTAGACTCTGTAAACCAGCACATTTGCAAACTTGCTAAAATAACACGCATTTTTTTTTTTCCTGAAAGACAGAGAATCCCTATCAAATCTGAGACTAATTCACAAGGGACTTAACACAGAGAGAAGCCAGAGCAGTTCCTCCTCACTGCCAGGGGCTGCTGGGACGTGAGAGCTGGATGATTTCCACCACCAAGGGAGAAGAGGGGGAGGCAAGGCAAAGGGCCAAGAAAACAGTCTTTGTTCTCTCACACAGAGAAGATAGTATGGAGGGCTGCTATTCTCTCACTAAGGAGCCAGAAAGAGCTTTCTTCTTTTCCCCCTCACTTGTGGGAGCGTGGAGGTAGGTTTGGGTAGAGTTGAGAACAGTAATAGCTTATTGTTCAATATTTTCCATCCAGAACAAGCTGAAAACCTCAAAAGTTAAATACAAAACACATTTTCCCGTCTCTCTTTTTATTGTGCTGAAAAATGGTTGTAGTCTTTTACAACACAGAGTAAAATGTAATGGCTTATCTTTAATGCTTGGACTCCCTTTGCGTATATCAGCCAGCTAGGGCTGTCTGTGTTTGCACATGCCTGTGTGTGAATATCAGTGCAAAACTGTCCATTACAAGGGTGGAAAGAACAGACCAAAGCAATTTTTTTTTCATCAAATATCGCTGTATGTGTGGAAACGTTCTCAAAATACAGTTTTCCAATAGTAATGTCTTATTTTAAGTATAATTTTTACCTTTGTTTGTTTGTTTGTTTGTTTGGTGGGGATTTTTTTGAGTGGAGGTGGAAGCAAAGAGAGATTTTAAAAAATAAACACACACACAGAGAAAACTACTTTAACCAAAGGCTGAAGATTTTTGCAGGGAAATATGAACATACATCTTTTAACTGAGGCAAAACATCTCAGCAGTCCCATAAGCAAATGCTTCAGTTCGGTTCACTGTTCAATATGATCCTTGTAAGCTGTCACAACACTTCATAAGAACTGTATTTTAGGAGCCAAACACCCCCATTTTCACAAAGCAGCACACTTCCTCTGAACTGCTTTCCAACCACAGTTCTCATTTTGTACTGCAAGAAGTCCCTGAAGTAATCTGTGCCTCAGTACAGACAGGGAATGCTGACCATTGAGGTGAACGAAGTATGAGCTATTTGCACTTCAAATGGTGGGAAAATCACAGTTGTGCCTTAGAAAAATACAGTTTAGAAAAAAACCCAAAAATTTAAAACTATGGTTTTTAACATCACGTTGTCCCAAGATGATACCTCTCAGTTTGGTTAAATAAACCGAGACATTGTAAATCACATTGGAACAACTTGAAATAAATATTTTGCATTTTATTTTCAATCAAGGTTTTTTCATATTCTAGAGGAAAAAATACAGACTTCCAAGAAGAGTAGGGACACGTTTTAATAATCTGTATTATTTATACCACGGGCCAGAATTTGTACCAGTTTATTCTGGTACAATTTGGGATTAAACATAGCATACAATTGTGAAATCAAATTATGGGCCATTGAAGTGACTCAGTGTGACTCAATTGAAGTGGTTGTATACTCAGGTCATAAAACTTCCATTCTCACATTTAGTACTGTGGCCTAAGCTGCCACTACAGGATGTCATACCTGGCATGTCACATAAGATCCTTGGGATGCTCTACTCCTCCTCCAGCTCACTGCAGGGCAATGCAGAAAAGATCTTCACTTCAAAATCTTTACTATGCCCTTGCTCATACAAAAGCTGCATAGTTTCCAGTTTATCCAGGGAAAGATTTTCAAGGAAGAAATTTTGATATGCAGTTGAGAAAATCCAAACACTTCTTCAGGTATGTATGTGTGTATACCAACTGCAGTAATAAAAATAAGGACAACTTCTACTTCACAGTTTCCCAGATCTGCACAAGCTTTGTCTATGTAGTTTTACATACCCATTCCTCCAAGGTAGTAGAGTAAATATATTTATGCCATTTCATATGTGAGATTTCCTCTGATTCATTAAAGCCACAGAAGCCACAAAGCAAATTTTTGGATTCCTGTTCTCCTTTTCATCATGGGTCAAATGTCTCTTCAAATCCCATAGCTCTTTGTGAGGCAGTTTTGGTATGCTTGGATAAAACCAAACACAAGTAAAGTAAAACACATTTTTCCTGAGCATAATAGATACTTGCTTATTCTGGAACAACTCCATACATTATTAAAACCATACTACTATCATAATTAGGTTTTAAAAAAATAAACCACACAGACCCATTGTTGTAATTATGTTTATCTTTATGTAATATCTTGTTATCAGTACAACTTTCTGCCCTGCCATTAAGTTGCTTGGTCCCTGCAAATTTACCAACAGGCACTAGTGAGGGATGTATGTGCCAACAAAGTTACTCATCCATGCTCCAGCCCCCACACGCCCTCCTTGAATTCTTTCATTATTTCTGTAACACTTTGTTTGCTATTAGGATTACGTGATTTATTTGTTCAGATTGGGAAGTCTCTTCTTGATGAGCTGCTATGTTCAGTAAACAGCTCCCAACAACAAACAAGGATTTAAATAATCACTGTGTAATCAGTAGGCACCAGCACATTGGATCTCATCTCTTCAAATCCAGGTAGCTGTCTGTCAAATCATGTTTATCACACTAAAATTCAGATGCTTAGCTGCATCAGAAAAATTACATTCACTTTCTAAGGAGGTTCAGTGAATTTACTAGAAAAGAGTAATGGAGTTCCTTGGTTTGCATGGATTCTGCTGCAATGTGTGAGTCTTGAATTTATCATGAAAGTCCTAAGCAGCACAAGGAGTAACAAGACCAGAGTACTCAGCAGGAAGTACTGACTGGCTATCCCTCAGTGTCTTTTGTCCCTAGGAGGGAACATCAGAATAATCAAGTAATAGTCCAACAAATTCCAGCCCAAATTAAACACCTTTCCAACAGCTGCAGTCAGTATCTTTTTGGGTTTGATGCAAAGATGCCCAGAAGCTCCCAAGGAACTCAAACAATAATGAAAGCAACCTTTGAACTACAAAGTGTATACACAGGCCAGTGAGTGAGTCCAAACAGTAGATGGACACAAGCTATTCACCAAGTTCTTTAATGTGAAAGGATTCTTAATATTTAATCTATAAAGAGGAGGTGAAGAGTAGGTAGAAGGAAAACATGTTAGATGAGATAAAGAAAATCCTGACTATCAATAAAGAAAAAATGGGCACTTAAAGCAATCACTCTAGAGCACAGAAAGTGATTTTTAAATTACTTTTCTGATTAGTAGGAGCTAATCTGTCAAGTAGAAACAAATTCACATAAATATCCCATAAATTAAATATTCTCTTGTCATTGAAGCTACATTCAATTGTTGGTGGAGATTTTTTTTCATCAGAAGGAGACAGATTATTACATTGATTTCAGCCTCCAGAATGCATTCTCTAATTATGTAATTTTAATTGTCTGGCATTTTTATTTGTATGAATTTCAAAGGTATTGACATGAGTTAGAAAGAAAATCCAATCTCAAATCTGAAAAAGAATCAGCTGCAATCCTGTTAGGCAGTGCACTAAAACACAAGCTGAAGCATGTGCTTAAGCCCATATATACTCAACAAAGTGCATAGCCTATGTCTCATCTTGCCCCTAATGGGACTTAAACAAGTGCAAAGCAGCATGTGAACCTACACCTCTGTCCTTGTAGCTGTTGAAGGTGTGCTCTGTGCCTTACCAAGGCATGCAAGAAGAAAGACTCAGGGATCTCATCTTATTAGCATTTCAAGAATTTGTTGCTCAGCTGCTGTTTGTTTTCTCTGACAACCAAATGTTATGCAGAGCACTTTTGCCAGCTGCAATCTGATTAGGTATCACCTTTTCCGTAACAGTGCCAAGCCAGTCAAATTCTGGTATAGAGAGAGCCTAACCTTTTGTAGATCTCATAATAAACAACTCCAAGTTTCAGGAGAAAATCTCTGATAGAGAGAGCCTGACTACAGCTTGTAAATCAAAGCACTCAGATGAGATGTAAGAGCCAGACCTCTCAGAGTTGATCATGCTGACAGTTGAGCTTTGAATTCTTACTTTATAAATCACTTCCTTACCAGGCATCTGCAAAATCAGGATTTGTAAGCCAAGGGGAAAAAAAAAGAAGACGTAGTTTTATTTTGGATTTATTGGTATGATTTGTAAATCTGTTCTAGGACTTACAGATCTGATTTAAGATTTGTTAATCCCGTTTAGGATATGGAAATTTTTTCTCTGACTTATCATGTACTGAAATGCTTCAGTAAAAACCGAACTAAAAATTACTGGTTTAAAAGATGGTTTATAAATCAAGGGTTTGCAGTTAAGATTTGCTGGCAGGTTCTATAAACTGCACAGTGCATTTATAACTCAGCCTCTTACAATGGCAGATTTATAAATCCAACTTGCAAATTGTCAAGACAACTGTTATAGGCTCAATTTTAATCTGAGAAACAGCAGATGTGCTTCCCTGTGTTTCAAAACTCTCCTTTTCCATTGCCTGAGTCCCCTGCCACCATCTCTCTTGCACCAAGGAGGAGAGAAGGGAGGAAAACGATCTCCTGTATCATCATCACCTTGCCAGGCAAGGAAGAAAGGATTTGGGAAAGGAAAAACAAGAGATGAAATGAGGGTTAAGTTCATGTGTCCTGTTTCACAGCCTTCTGAAGCTGCCTGAGCTGAAAGCTCCCTCCTGCAATTTTAGCTGGTCCCTGGGGGCATACAGAAAGCTCCAATCCTAATGCCCAGGCTGAAGGCACAGTGAGAAATTAAACTTCATATACAAAACTGTGGGAAACTGGACCTAGCAGGAGCAAATTAGAGCAAGTCGAGGGTTTTTTCCGACAGACCCAACGATGTCTGCCTGTCCATCTCAGATTACAATGAGGAACTTCTGGGAGAAACCCTGGCCCTGTGATGGCAAATATCCCACTGATTTCACAAGGATAGGATTTCACCCTATAAAAAGGGCACTGGCCAGATTCACAGGAATGCTCTGCCTGCCCCACATCACCCTGGTCACAACAAGCAGCTCTGAACTCACATCCCTGCTGCAGCAGCCGCCTCTCCCCAGGGAGGAGAACAGGGAGCCAAAATCCAGGGCTGTGGCTGCATCCTGAGCATCCAAGTGGCTGCCAGCAGCTGTGTCTGCCCTCCCCACAGCCCTGCCCATGAGGAAAGTGCAGAAAGCAGCATTCCTCAGTAATTACGAGAAAATTTACACATGTACTGGGAGTTAGTACTGCTTCCTTTCAGGCAGTTTTACAGTAGCCATCAGATTTTATCCTGAAGCTGAGGGTAATAACAATGAAATAATAGCACTATTAAATAGCACTATTTTTCTCCTAGAATGGTTGTTTTTTATACAGTGTGAAAACTGTTTTTTTGATAAGCAACAGCTACTTCTAGATCCTGTGCAGGAGGTACTAAAATATATTAGTGTTTTTTGACTTTTTCTGAATGTCAGGCTTCTTTGACTTGATAGCTTTTGAAAGTGACCTAACATTTTTTTTTTCTGCTATATTTGAAATTTGGTTTATTCTCTACTATATTTTGAATTTGAAAGTTTCATCAATGACCTCCTGTTCTCTATTATTGCAATGCTTTTTTTCCTTTGAATTGCATGTTGCCTTAGATTTCTTATAAAAAGAAAGTAAATGCAAAGATGCTAGCAAACATAAATTTCATCATTTCTTTTTTCATACTGGACAGCATTTTAAAGTCAAGCAACTGATCACTGCAAAACTCAGCAAATATTCATGAGTGTATATGTGTGTGTGTGTGTGTATATATATACTTATATGGAGCTAAATTTTCAGGTACTTTAAGTACATAGAGGATTAATTGCATGTTCAACTGACTCTAAATACTATTAAAAGGGGATTGATCAAGCAATGCAATTAGAAACAGAAAAAATTGCTTCCATAGCTTTGCACCTAATTGAATACTCAATTCCACATGCAAAATATAATCTGAAATGGAGGATGGAATTTGGAGGAAATGGTTAATATTCTGTAAAATACTAAGTCAGCACTTTATATACTATACATTTAAAATGTATCAAAATCAATTATCCTGAAAACAGATGTCATTTTTTTTCTTTTTCATTGTGTATTCCAAAGTATAGAGCCTCACTCTCCCCTTGTGCATGTCTCTGACAGATACAGTGACCTACAAAAGTTTGGCCTTTTCCCTTGTGTTTAGCCTAAATGAAAAATGGTAAGAAGAATATATTTGTGAGGAGAAATACTCTGTGGGAGACATCTGAGAGTCAGCTCTCGCATCAGAGGTGAGGAATTGTTGCTACAGTTGGAGAAACACTATAAAAAATTGCTTTAACAAACAGATGGTACAATTTAACAGAAATCGAGGTTTTTCACATAATTATCTTGCAGATGATGAATGAAACAGACCTTTACAGACAGAAGCCCAACTGATCTATTGCAGTGCTGGAACTCACTGCTATTTTCCTCATTCATTCTCTCCTCTTCTTTGGGGAGCACAAGAACAATTCACCCATTTCATCAACACTCAAATTTACACTTAACCCAGTGGCTAGACTGAAGGCAAAAGGCATTTCTTAATATGCCCTGCAATCTCAGTGTTCTGACTGTCCACCTCAGGAGAGAGGACAGGTTTCTTTTAAAGGTTTACTTTAAAAGGAGAGACACAGGAGGGACAGGGATGTTGCCTGAAGCACTATGTGGGGCACAACACAACCCTGGGCACTCTGGAACCCAGGGTAGGAGCCAACAACACAGGCAAACCACACAACCAGAGTTCTTCTTTGAGGGTGTAAAGGATCTGCTGCTAAACTCTTTTGGCAAAATCAAGGAAAATAAAAGAGGTTTTCTATAGCTGCAGTACAAAGAGCACATTGCAAAATCATAAAATCTATAGCACGAGCAGAGGAGTAGGAAGCACAATATTGTGGCTGCAATTGTACAGTTTTATGGAGCAATGAATTTCAGCCCTCCAGAGGACCAAAGACCTAACAGTGAGCATCTTTTATTTAAAGTTTAAGTTGAAAGATTTAGGCCTAAAGTTTAACTGAACATTTTCTAAAATTCTGAGTGTCAACAGCACCATCTGATCTACTCCAGTATCAGCAGAGGTAAAGGTCAAGGGAATAGAAATTATTGAGGACAAAAAGTAGTGGCAAGAGAGAGAAACCTCCTGGCTTGCCTGCGAAGCAAAGACACATACCATAGGCTAGCAGCAGAGAAGCAGACCACAAGCCTATGGCTTTCATTTTTCTGCTCTAACAATACCAAGCCTAGCAAGAAAAATATCTCTGCAAAGAACTGAATACCTTCCACACCTGTCCTACCTAAGCTTTTTTGCTTTATCAGTCCATTCATTTCTCATTTCAGAAAAATGAAGATAACGTATTCACTACAATTTTTAGAGAATCTAAGATCATCTAGGAACAGTAACTACACAGCCCAACATACTTCTGCTATGGAAAAATCCATACATTGATCCTTATTTGAATTCAATCAAATTCGAAATAAAAAGGGAGAATTAAGGAAAAATTGTAAATTTTTTAAATGTATATTTCTACCAGCTGTGGCAACAGTAAACTTTTTTGTTGAAGGTTTCAAAAGCTATGAAAATGAGGCAAAAGTGTCCTAATAAAGCCTTGATAAGTTTGTCATTTAATCTGTTAACTTTTTTCCAAAGGTCACTTCAACAGACATGATTAGACTACAGCTCCATGGGAGCAGTGGAAATTAGCTTCAGTGTTTGTCTCATTGATGAAGATCTGAGCATGCTGGTGGAATTGCAATAAGCATGTGTGCTTAATAATAAGCACACGTGCTGCTTGCCATCTTGAAAGCAAAATCTTCAGTTAAATCATCCAGTCTATTCATTTGAAATCCTCTTCCCCCACAACTGGCTGGGTAAATACAAGCAGGTCTCCTGCAAGTGTCTGAACTCCAGGTAAGAACCAGAAGGACTTGCCCTTTTTCTGGAAAGCACCAGACATTACAAGTTTAGAACACCTGATGCCTTCACCTTTCCACCTATAGGGCCTCACATGGGTTTGACAGTAAAGATGCCTCACTGTTCATCAACAGTCTGAAACTGACCAAGGTTTATGGCAAAAGTCTCACTGTCAGCCTGCCAGCTGATACTCACTTTTCTCTTCAGGACAACACTTAATCTGAAGCACGGGAATATAACACAGGTAAAAACACTGCTGTGCAAACCCCAAAGTAGCAGGGGAAAGGCTCTCCCTTCAGCCAGACATGGGTCTGACCCCAGAATCACAAACAAATTCTATGTCAATTGTGATTCTATCCAAATCTCAAACACTAGTGTCATGAGACCTTCGGCCCAAAAAAGGAAGTTCTGGATTCTGGCAAGACTGTCAAAGTCCTTGTTGTTTATTCTGTACCATGGTTTAAAACAAATGTCCTGTCGTACACAAAAATGAAAGAATGCTGTCTAATTCAACGTCTACCCATATCATTACAGTGCTGTTGCTCTCCTTCAAAGTCAGATGTGGGAAGCAGGTGTACCTCTATACTTAAATTGCTTTGCATGGGACCTCCCAAGGAGTTAAATACAGCTTTCCGTCGCCCTTCCCAGATGTGAAAGGCTGGAAGGATTGCTAGCTCAAAACATTTCGGGGTGGGGGTAAAGCAGCAGGTGAGGCTTTACCTCTGCTGAGGTGATCCCCTGCAGCACATACCCCATCCTCCCCACGGCCTGTATCCCACCCTGCAGTGGCCACCAATCCCTAGCATGCTGGGGGCAGTGCTCCACATCCCCTTCCTGGAGCCCCAGTCCAGCCCCAGAATGGTCAGATGTCTGGAAGTCCCAGCTGGAGGAAGGGGCAAGGGCCCACAAAGGGTTTTTAACCCAGGATATGAGGCAAGCATGTGATTTGACCCTACCACCTCTTGGAATTTCTACCAGCTGAACACCACTGGAATCACTGGTACTGACACTTGCTCTTTTCTCTACTTTTTCTGTCTGTCTCTTCTCTTTCTTCTAAGTCACTTTTCTTGAAGCTTTGAGTAAGGTAAAATCAGATGGGCTTGGAGTTTGCTAAGTTGAATGGGCTAAGTTAATGCCTTGGGGAAGTGCTTCATGTTGATTGAATGCTGCTCTAAACGTCTGCCAAAGCCCTCTGGTTTTCTGAAGTTGCCACTAAAGTTCTTTTTGTTGTTTTGACCTCTTGAGAATATCTTGTCAGTATTTCTCCTGTGCATCTCACTCAGAGTACATAAAATACCCTAAGCCCCTGTCAGAGGCTCGTTGAGCGAGTTTTCTGGGGCCTTTACACCAAGACATCAGAGAAAAATGCTGGAACTGGCTTTTGATGAAGCATGACCAAATTTCTATGGCTACATAGGTTACTCTGTCAACTGAGCCAACCTAGTCGACAATGTGAATGCTTCTGGTGCATCCCAGTCACAACTGCTGACTTACTTCTCAGCAAAAAATAGATTGAACTTTGACAAGCTTAAGATTTGGCATTAAACTTTTAGCATTTTATATTAAACTGAGGTGGGCTAAAAGCTCAGAGGGAGTTGTGCCAGAATAACTTCTCAGGTCATCATAATTTAGTTGTGACTACTTGAGCTCCAATAAGTGATAACTCAAAAGTTTGAAAATACTTCAAAAATTCCACTTTATTGAAAATTGAGAGAAAATAATTTAACCATTACAGAGAGTAAAATGATAAATGGATCAATCTTTACCAGCAAACAGTAGTAATTAGGTCATACCTCATTTCTTTATTAGAAAAAGGCTTTGGTGTTTAATCATCATTACATAATCATTTAGTCTTCTCCAATCTCTGTCTTTGTAGATATTGTAAACTTGGGCCCTGATGCTTCAAATGGTTCTATGCAGGAGGAACCCCATGATCAGTTATTTGAATCAGCTACATGATTCTTGCTTTGTACCATATTTTCATTTTACAGTCTGTGTCCATATGATAACGCAGATAAAACTCCCTGACGGATTCTAAGAGAAAAGTTCAAAACTGAAATGCCTTTATACGAAGACACTGCTACAAAAATGAGAGAATCTGAAATGACTAGTAAGACACAAGACAAAGCCCGGCCTAGGGCATAATACCATCTTGGAGAATGTCCAATCGCCCTCTATTGTCTGAAGACAGATGTGCAATTCACCAGATGGACCATGTGTTTGCTTTAGCACAGATCAGTATTGAACTGCTCATTTTCTGAAATAAGCCTCTGAAATCCAAAAAGAATGGGAAACATAATGAATGAGTTCTAAGAGAAATAAACAATGTCAAATCCTCTGAGCCTATGGTTTTACCTCATGACAGACATTGTCTTAAGCCCACTTCCTCTGAAAGGAACCCAGAATGTTCTTATTGGCTGGTAAAAAGCCAGTCAGCAGCCACTTATGAGGTCAGTAACGATAAAATCAGTAAGACTTATTCTAACAGGAATTTTTCTTTCCCAAGTCTTTGAAAATTATTTTGCCTTAGGACAGCAATTACTACAGGGAGGAAAACGAGTTGTTGCCTCTGTCAGCTTCCTTAGTGAGACAAGGCAAGTTCACACTTCACCGCCTGATAACAAACAGCTCTCCATGAAACACAGGTTCACCTTCTCTTCAGGGGTGTTGGACTCCTACTTTTCATAAGGAAAGGAAAAGCAAGTATAAAGTGTTAAATGTTTCCAAAACCCCAAAGACATTTTAATTGAAATAAAAACAGGTTCATGGTAGGGTGTCTTTTCTTTCAGCATTTTAGTGCATGTAAAACAAGTTTCATTCCTAACCACATACAGTAAGACCCAAGGCTAACTCAAAGGTCTAATGATAGCCCAACATTATATTTTAGAAGTGAAAATGTCTTACCATGGTCTTTACCTAAGGGTCCCCACTTGAGGAATCAGAAAAATAGCCAAAAGAAACTCAGCAGGACTGCTTTAATAAAAACATGAACATAACCTCCAAGCCCTTGTCTTTCTCTCCCACATTTACCTGATGGAAAACATTTGTTTGAGCCTCTAAGCCTCCTTCTACTCACACAACCAAAACTGCAAAGCCTCCTGAGCAGCCCTTAAAGCCCTGTAAGCTCCAAGCATCCTGGCATCAGCAGAGTGGTACAGCTTCAGGACTCTATGCAGTGAAAATCACCTGCCTGCTCCAGCTGCTGAGAAAATGTCATCATTCCTAGGTCATTGCAGCTTCTTTTTCATTTCCTCAGATGCTTGGCTATAGTTATCACATTTGTCCTCAGGTAAGACAGGGAACAACATGCTGTTGCCAAAATATGAGTTTCTCCTTCCTCCTTTCTGCAGACACATTATCTCAGCAACAGAGTCCTGTCTTCTCAATTTCAGCAGTCCTGGTGCACCATGAACTCTTCCCCTCTCCTTTTGCTTCAGGTTGTTCTTTTTTTAATGCTTTTGCTAAGCCATCTTTGGCCATTCATTGTGCTAAAGTAAGGGAAAACTGTTAGTGGTAGAACAGGGAATGCAAGAGCAAAACTTCCCCTTCTGGCATCTGGAAGCTGCTGGATCAGCACAGTTATCTTTTCAAATACCATCCTTTTATGGCACACTCTTTCAACTTCATTCTTCTTCAGGTTCCATTCACAAGGTGTCAGATAACTGGTAGTTGGAAATTAAAATAAAAAGAAGGCCCCACAATCTCTGTAGACAAGAAACACTAGAAAAGATTAACAATACTAAATAGGAAGCTGTCAGCAGCCACTGAAAAGGATAACATAACATAATGGATCCAAACTCCAAAAATTCTTCTTTCACAGGATGATTTTTTCACAAAGTTCCTGGTTTTCTGTTTCCTACACCACTGGCTGAAAAAGCACTAACCTTTTGAACTCATTCTGCTAACTGAGCAATAAAAAGAAAGGTAGGAGATGATCAGAGCTGTCACAACAGAGCACAGACAACACATCATATACAGCCATATCAATATGCATGGGAGGGCAGCTCCATGCCTCCATGAGTTGGACACAGAGGATGTGTCCTGTAATAACATTTCTGGCAGAAAGTGTCCATATGAGCAGAACAATTTCTCATGCACAGAATGTAAACAAAAACTAAACCAAAGAAACCACAGGGACTGATGAAGAGAATTAGGTACTTTTATGGCCAAACACATCCTATCTAAAGTACATGTTGAAAACTGTTCTTGTCCTAAAATTGCCTGTTTTTCTCCATTAGGTTAAAGAGAGATTATCCTGGCTAGCCTATGTGTAGTGGTTTATATCCCAAACACGACAGGCAAGGTACAACAATTGCTGAAGTTTGTGACATTATCCTATGACAAACATGATGTGACTTAATCTAGGCTGGAGCTCCATAAGAATACCCAAATACCTTCACTTTGCAATCCTTAGCTCTAGGTTTCCCTTTTCATTCACAACTCTCAAATATGTTCTTCACCACAGCTCCTTTTACCCCATACACTCCTCTTTCCCATTTCTCTCCTGTAGATGCCTCCTCATTTACCATTGGCTTTCACTGTATTAAAGTGTATTTGGGTTTTTTTATTGGCCTGTGTGCAAGGATATGTGAGACATATCTCCTGCAAAGCCTTCTAAACTAAAAATCACTAATCTGTGATGACAGGTGACTAGACTAGTGACTCAGGCAGTGCCTTCCATATAAAGCCTTTTGTTCCAGTCAGAGAGCAGATTTTTTACATGCTAGTTTTCACCTTTCTGCTATGGAGGGCCAGTATGCACTGCTAAAGCATTGCAGCATTACCAAAACAGTAAGAAATGTATTTGTACTTAATGTCCTCTGATTGCCTTGTAACTGTAAAAGTAACAAAATGGCATTTAAATGAATACAATGAATGAATTTTTAACAGTCATGACTGAGATGTAAATACAGGTGGTGTTTTCTGACAGCTTGTTGCTGTCCTGGTCTCAGCACTACTACCCCAATAAATATTCCATATCATAAGCTAAGTGGCCATTACAACCTACTCAATATAGGCATTATTATTAGTGTGTACTGCATGTAAAGACATGCAGTATATAGAAAATTAGTGAAAGAAGTAGAGAGGAAATTACATTTGGTTTTGTATTTAATAGAGTGATTTTCTTTATAATGGTTCTCTGGAGCCCATTCATTTCATCATGGGTTTAATTTACATCAGGAGATAGCTGGAAATCTCACTGCTCCTGATGGAGGCCCTCGCTGGAATCTTTTGCCTTTGCAACAAGGTGACATTCAATCTATTTTAAAGGGCATCACAGGAGTGCAGGAACAATTCTCTACTTCAAGAGAGCCTGTTCTAATGACCAAACTTCAGAAACATTTGACATACAGCTCCATGTCTAGGAGCACGTGAATATTTTAAATGCTGTTTATAAAAAGCAAAGCTGTGCTAAAATGCCTATTTGCCCCCTGCTGCTTAGCAATATTAAAGATTAGAGCCAATTGTTCTGTATACTGAAGAGTCTATAATGGCTTCTAGAGAAGAACATGTCAGCAAACTAGATAAGGTTCCTATTAATTTTTTGTTGCTGTGGACTGCTGACTTGGGTCATTATACACTTAAATTGAGTTATTGTCATTGCTATATAACGAAACAGAGAGCTTTTTGCCTCCAGTAATGCAGCATATCTTTTAACGAATGAGCTCTCCTGACTGATTTATAAAATAGCTCTGTTTGCATTACAGTACCAGGCTTCTAGGTGTTTCAAAGTGATTTAGATGAACTGTCCTAAGAGTTCGTGCATATTTCAAAAGACAAATAACAGAATCTTGTGTGAACCTGCTTCCAATAATCTTTGAAATTTATTGAGTGACAGTGAAAGACATAGTAAAATTGCAACTCTCCTCTCCTCTCTCCCATAATCTAAAAATGTTTCATTCCAAAAAAAAAGTGTGCTTAAAGATTTGTGGGGGGTTTTAATTCCTGATAATTACTCGCTCAGGTTTAAAAACAAGGACTTATCCTGTTTTCTTCATTCCAGGAATATTTGTCTTTTAAAATCTCAGGGTTTTACTCTTTAAAAACAGTTATATTAACACTTTTAAATTTGAACAAAGAATGTGAACAGTGGAAAGATCAGATGACCATAAAAATTAACTACTTCAAGCTACTTTATTTCAAACTAACTATACTGCTGGGGGACACCATAACCATTTCTTTTCACCATTGTCTTACTGGAGCCAGGATTTCACCCTGCACATTTTCCACAGTTTTTTCCCTTTAGATGCATCTAATGGCAGTTCAAGACAGGATGAAAGCATCTACACATATGCTATTTTACTTAAATTCTCCTAATTCTCCATGTGATGTCTCTGAAGAGCTGCCATATTTTAAGAGAAATTCCAGGGTGAGTAGGAAAGGAACCAAAATCAACGAATGTAGGAATACCTGACTGGAAGAGTTTATTCCCAGAAGTCTTAGACAAGGATATAGTAAAGCAATACAGGCTTGTGCTAAATACTTCCTGAGTCTGCAATTTGGCTAAAAAATAAAAGGTCTTTTTGTTTTCTCTCCACTCCCCTACAATCTTCCTAGCCCTTATCTGCAGCTTTTCTGGCTTCAACTATCTTTTGCAAACACAGGTCACTGGGGTTGTACAGTAATAGTGAAGATCACATCCAGTCACATCCACTTTTCCCTCCTTCTGTTAGCAAACACATCCTAGAATTGAATTTTCTTCCCATAGAATTGCATCATTTCTGCTCCTTGTGTCCATTCTTTGATCAAGCTTTCTCTTCTCTCTGTTCTACTGGTAAGATCCCAAATCATATCAGAAAATCTTCATATGATGCTTGTATTTCAAATTTTAAATTCCATCCTCTTTCTGTGATCACAGTTCTCAAGGTCATCCAATTTTGCCACTGTCATATTATGATATTTTTCTGCAATAATGATGCCTCCTCAATTTAAACCATCAGCAAAATTCATTTGGGCTCTAAACATGGAGCCCTTACACAGACATAAATTAAAAGATTGTAGGAGATATATTCTAATAGCTTCTCCAAAGGAAATCTAACAATAAACTCCCACTACTCTATATCACAATATGGCTATGTCCATTTTTCAGACAGCTCCTCTCCTGACAGGTGGGAGGTTTTTTTACCATCTTCATTATCTAGTTTATCTAATAGGAAATTCATATACTATTTTATTGTAATTCTGATTATTTAAGTATACTGCATTTGCCTTGAAAATAATTCATTATACTAAACAAGGTGAGATGATATGCTTGCAGATTTCTGCTCTGGTAAAACTTGTTTACGTTTTATCCAGTCTCTCAATTGTTTTGATATCCTTAATTATTATTTCTCTCAAAGTATTTTTTTAACTTTATAGGACTCAGCTAAATTATATAGGTTTCTCTGATTACTTTTCCCTAAAAACAGATTCTATAAGCAATATAGAACCACTCCGAAACCAAGAAAACCGCTGAAAAAAATGATACTGAATCTGTAGTTCTGTGGGTTTGTTTTTCACAATTCTTCAATAACAGTTATATATTGCCTTGAAATTATCCATTTATTTCACTTTGGACATTCCTAGGGTACCTCTTAAAGTGAACAGTGACACAGCTGCATTTTCAACATATTTCTCCTCTCTTTCCTGGGACTGAAATTCTAAACTCATTTTCCATGTTTGTCTTATTTACAAGTTTCCTTCACAGACAGGTCTGTGGATAACTCACTCTGCTGCTTGGTTTGTCCTTGGACAAATCCTCTTCTTTGGAAACACTTCTCTCCCATTCAGACTGAGAACTCTGCAGGCTCTCCTTTGTTCTTTCACTCAGACTGGAAGACAGCAGGGCCATTCAATTAAAAGTAATTTTGTATTACAGTCTTTTGTCAACAATCTTCATGAAAATCAAGCTTAAAATAGCATCAGCATTTGCTAGTTCAGTGACTGTTGGGGTAAAATATTGAAAGACCACTTTTATAAATAAGGTGGTGATGGACTTCTTCACAGCATTTTTTTCCAATTTATCTTGGATAAGTTAGGATTTAGTTAAATTAATATATTTCCAGTGTTATTTATCATTCTGAAATTAATACCAGATCCACAGGTATAGCCAAATCAAGGTCTGATGGTCCATTTCCAATATTACAGCTTTTGTCACCTTTCTAAAAGTAATTTTGACTTCAAGATGGTTTTATCCATTGTATTTGTTGTTTGGTTTGATTGGGAGAGTGATGTGTCTATCACAAGTACTGAGTGAAGGTAATCTCATTGATTCTGATCATTTAGACTCTGAATATATCCCTGGTCCAGCCATGGCCACCTCTCTTTCATCTGTGATATTTAACTTCTTTCTGGACATTAACAGTTCTAATGCCTCCATTTTTTGGTCCACACTCCTTGCACTGATATTTCACATTTTGCCTTGTGGCCAGCCTTAACCCAGTACCTACTTACTCAGAGTAACTTTTTTTTTAAATCTATTTTCCCACTTCCTGATATTCATGTAATAAACTTGTAATTATTGTAGCAAAAATAATTCTCATATAAAGATTGTACAGGTGTCTCAGACTCATGATCTCCTGTCATTTAACAATATAAAAAACCTTTTTTTCATTTTTGCAAATCAAAATACAAGCATCCTAGTTGTTCAAGTGAAATCCATCTGCAAAGAAATAATTTTTCTGTGAATCTGTTCTGAAAATACCTACCTTCCTTTGATCCATGATTTGATCTCTGTTACTCTGTCATTCTTTGAGCATCTTTCAGGGATATTGAACAGACAGAACCATGAATGGGTGAAGTTGTAAGGGACAACTTTGGGTCATCAGGTTTAACCTCCCTACTCTAGCAGTATCACCCTAGAGCATAATTCATGGGATTGTGAGGGAGACACCCCAACCTCTCTGGGAAATCTCTGTCACACACAGAGTAAAGAAATTCTTCCTCATATTCAAATGGAACTTTCAATGCATTATCTTCTGCCTTATGTTTCTTGCCCTGTTGCTCGGCACATTTCCTTGAAGGTCATTCAAGTCTTGGTTTTGATTGTTTTGATCCATTCCTGGATATCTCCAGCTGAATCTGGATATATAATTTGTTCTGCAGTGAAAAACAAGCAGTCATTTTTGCCCCACTGTGCAGAGACTGTTCAGCATGATATGGAGTGCTTAAGCCAGCTTTCTTAGGAGCTTGAAATCTTAGCATTAACCATGTTTGAAGAGTGCACAGAAGACTGATGTGTGAGAGTATTAAATACAGTTTTTAAAATGGGTCCCTTTCTTTAATGCCTAGACAGGTGCTGGGGTTTTTTGTTGTTGGGTTTTGCTTTGCTTGTGGGGGCTTATTTATAGTGATTGCTGAACATCACAAAAATTTAAAATCCTGACATAATCACTGGCGTTTGTCTAAAGTGGCAAAAATAAACCTCTCCAATATGCTCACTTCTGTGTGGCTTTATATTTTTCCAGCAAGCATTCTCTCCAGTAAGTCTCACATTATTTAGCATTGCAGATTCTGAGGCATTCCCATCCTATTCATGTGACTAATAGATATAGTAAGTGGATACATCTGTAGTTTTAACAAAAACTTTGGGGATTCCATGAATGTTTTTGAAGTGCAAATGGAAAAGTCTTTCACAAGTGTCCACAAAATATAGCTCATGTGTAAATTTTACATTTACAAAAATATATAAAGGAACTAACAGGTCATGAACTGACTTAGTAATTAGACTCAGTCCATCAATATCCATTGCCAATGACATCTCCAGCAAGGGACCCACTTAAATCAAACAACTTTTCTTCTAGCAAACACTTCTGCAGAACCATCAGCCTTAGCAGCCAACATATCCAGGTTTTTCCAGTCCAGAGGCAGAGTGAATGTGACACAGGAGTTCTTCACTGAGAATGAGTTTTCACAAGAGTGCTGAGCTGGTCTAACAGCTTCCTACTACTAAAAATATGGTTCAGCTTTCCCCTTTTTCTCTGTCTCAGCTGTGTGTACTTACCACTTCCTTTGTGCTAGCTCCAACAGTTTGATGACTCAATTCAGCTCACTCAGCAAGCAAAAAAAAGGAGATAATTTTCTGCCTGTTGAATAAGCTGACATGTCTCATCAAGGGGTCAGACTGGCTTCAGACACAGCACAAGAAAATGTACAGGAGCACACAGCCAGAGTGCAATATGAAAAGATGGCACAGGACCTCCTGTGCTGGTAAATTAGCAGAACCACCCTCTGAAATACACACTTCTTGTCATCCCTACCTCAGCACTGAAAATGGGACTGATAACCTGTGTGTTGTCAGATTTATTCCAGGTACTCTACTCCCTATACACAGCCTTGTTAAACTCGGACAAACACCTCAAGAGTTTATCTGAACATAAGCAAAACTCTATTGCCTAATCAGTAGCTGAAACCCTCATAATGTTCACATCTTTCTTTCCAACAGGATAATCAGATATAGATATTCACTTAATAATTTTCTTCTAGCCAGAAGCTCCATTCTCTGGTGGTATGTGAAGAATTTGGCCAATCCCGTGACATAAGATCCTGGTTTTTAGCTGCAAATTTCATTAAAAATACTTGAAATATCTGCCTAATATTAGGCACTGTAAGTAGTGTTAGCTCTGGTAGTAGTGGTTTCATAAGTCACAAAGACAGCACAGGATCACACCTACCAGCCTAGCAGTGGAAGTATTCATAAATAAACATCCTTTTTGAATTGTGTGCCACACACACCCCTACCCCAAAAAAAAAAAAAAAAAAACAAAAAAACCCGAAAACAAAAAAACAAAACAAAACAAAAAAAAAAAAAAAACCAAAAAAAAAAAAAAAAAAAAACAAAACAAAAAAAAACACGCCCTTTGGTCCTCGTTGCATCTATTACACAAAGAAGAAAAATTGGTCCCTATACGTGGGGCTGTGAGTGGTGTGTTCAGGTTTGAGCCCCTCTCTGTAGGAAGGACATCGAGGTGCTGGAGCATGTCCAGAAAAGGGCATGAAAGCTGGTGAAGGGTCTGGAGAGCAAGTCCTGTGAGGAGAGGCTGAGGGAGCTGGGTTTTCAGTCTGGAGAAAAGGAGACCCAGAGGGGACCTTATTGTTCTCTACAATTACCTGAGAGAAGGGCGTACCATGTAGGAGCTGGTCTCTTCTCCCAGGCAACCCGGGACAGGACAAGAGGCCACAGCCTTAAGTTACCCCAGGCAGGTTTAAGTTGGATAGTAACAAATATTTCCTCATACAAAGTGCTGTTAAACATGGGAAAAGGCTGTCCAGGGATGTGCTGGATCACTATCCCTGGAAGTATTGAAAAAGGTACGGATGTCGCACTTAGGGGCATGATTTAGTTGAGGACTTGGCAGTGCTGCAACCCTGGCAGGTTAACAGTTGGACACAATGATCTGAGAGGTCTTTTCCAACCTAAATGATCCTATGTTTCTATTTTATGTGTTGATCCACAGCTCACTGACTGTTGTATCTCATGCTTTTTTTATTAAGAAGCTGGAGAGGAAAGCTGTCCGATAGATTTGTGAGAGGAGGTACTCCTTGGGTCAAAGAAAACTCTCTGTAGTGAGTAGGGGTCTGCCCCTAAGCACACTTACCTTTTAGATTCCAGGGTGGAAAAAGCAGAGACTCTGGGGATCAGAGGCAGACAAACAACCAGGGTTAAGATCAAACACCAGATTTTTATATAGTGTCTGCTGTAACCTGCCAAGACACTAAAACTGAAAGCAGAGCTGGAGGAAAGGACCTGTCCTTCAAGGAGCAGTGGTTAAGAGAAATAGTTGTTTTCAAAGCTTTACATTTTTGTTCTTCTGTAGCAGCCTTCAATTATCTCAGTTTCAAAACTAATATATTCAAAGCTGGCTCAAGGAAACAAGGTTTTTGATACTCAATGCCCTTTTGCACCCACTGGAGGAGAAAGGTGCAGGCAGATCCTCCTTAGTGCTTTGGCTCATTGTGCATTCTGTCTCACTTCAATCAGCAGGCTGTGCCCACTGCTAACCACCCCTGCCATCTCCACAATAAATCCTGACAGGACCTTCCTTCTGCAGAGCAGTTTCTGCCCTGTCTCACCGTGGCTGCAAGCAGTCAGCTTCCTCCAGCACAGGACCTGCCCATCAGGAACAGCTTCCCCACATTCCCTAGAGGCAGTTCCAGCCTTGCCCTGTGCTCTGCAGTTAAAACTCCAGCCTCTCTGCTCCAGACAATCTGATATTTCTCTCCAACCCAGGGGCTAGGCATAGCCTTTATCTCTGCATTAAAGATGCCTTTATTCCTTTTATATTAAAAACTCAAAAATATTGATTCACATCAAACAAAATTGCAACAGACATTCTAAGACTAATTTAAAATATTATTCAAAGACTAAAAACCTTTTCATGAATAAGCTTTCTACACATTTGAGAGCAAAATATGACATACTAAACACAAAAGTAATATTAATCTTTGAGAAAGAAAAATTTCATAGTCAGCAAAAATTTGTTGAAGTTGTATACTTTTTGCAAAGAAATTAAATCACTGAGCTGCTCTGGAATTCTTTATAGCTAATAATTAAAAATCTAAAATCTTATTTTCATCCTGTAATAAATATAGCTAACAATCAAGATAGATGAGACAAAACTAGAAAGGTTTGTTGGATGATCTAAGTTGAAGGAGTCACTACATCAATATATTGTACTCTAAAAAGGGCATGCATCATTAAAAAAGAAGGCTTCGTAATTAATATGTTTTCATACAACCTACCTTATTTCCCCTGAGATCACTAACCAAACCCTTTTAAAAATCGATTAGTTCAAGCACTTAGCCCAGCACCACTTTAGAATGTAGCGAGACAGATATTAGCTGAATTTAAAATTACAGCAACTTTATTTTTAATTACTTTCCAAAATGCCAGATTTACATATTATCAAATACATTTCCATGGCAGAAACTGACCACTAAGCATTTTTGGACAGGGCAAGAAAAAATTAATTATATTCTTTCTAAAAAATTCACTTAGCATTCAGAACACCTGCATTGTTGTCAGGGATAATAAATGTGATTAAACTTGTATAAATTTCACTATATTAACCAGTACAATAACTCAATAGCTTTGCTGAACTGAGCTGACGTTATACATTGCAGCACAGAAGTACCCAAGCATAATGTAGGGGAGTTCTAGAAAAAAGTGAGTTCCAGAGGGAAGAATTTCAACATGCCAAAGACAAATTCACCTTCTTAAGCTGTCAGTAATAGGAAAATTTCTATAACTGAGACTCTTTAACAAAAAACTTTTAATCATACATCATGCACTGTTAAGGCGTAGCAATGCAATTGTCCTGCTTGTGGTAATATATTAGTTCTCAGGGTCTGGCTGTTTTTATTAAGAAGAAAAAATTGTAGCAGAACACCTTTTGTGCTTTGAGGCATTATGGTTGGCTGAACCTGGGGGAATTGTGCAGAATCCCTGTGCCATTCCACAAGAGGCTTATGAAACAGGAATGGTGTTTGGTCCATACAACAAAGTCATGCTGCTAACAATTGACAACTGTATCTTGGACAAACAAACAAATGTAAGTAGCACTACTTCCAGGTAAAAGATATTTTTCTTTTATTGAGGTGAAGTTCCAGACTCCAAAGAATCTAGACAGGCAATAAAGCACCCTAAACATCACCCAGAAACCTGGTACCTGGTGCATGCCACAGGTGAGACAGGAGGGGCTGGCCCTGGGGATCCCTCGTGGGTGCTGCAGTTTATCCAGGGGGAATTTGCTCAGTGCAAGAAAAGGAGATACTGAAAGCTCAGATGTGTGTCTGAGTGTGCAAACCAGAACATCAGGACTCACCTAGATGCAAGGGAAGGATGGGTATCTGCACAATTTCTCCTGCTTACTCTTGTCTTTTATGAAAAAATATGCCCCTCTCTCTGGTGCCTGTTCCTCTATCTGTCAACTACAGGTGAACTTAGATGATGAGAAAAGGTCACTTGCCTGTATTTAGATAATATTGAAGGAGACCTCACTCTGAACTAAGTTTTGCATTTTTCCAATAGGTTATGCAAGATTCACTGGACCAACACACAGTCTCTCTGCTTTAAAAATATAGTCCTTAGTAACCAGAGAAGAGTGCTTGAGAACCTCACTGCTCAAGTGCAATGTAAATGTTGTGCAAAGAGCTAAGAATGGGATACATGTGGTCTTTTTTGCTGGCCCAGTCAACAAGGATGCCTAATTTACAAACAGTGGAGTCAAAATTGAGAAATAAAAATGAAGTGACAGATGTGCTTCTTAGAATGTCTGGTCAAACTTGTCACATCTCATTACTCATTTCTTGATAATGTTCAAAAGTTACAAGTATCATGAAGGGAGAAAAGTAAGCAGGGTCCTTGAGTCAGCTGATATGAAGAGGAGAAGTTATTCAAGGAGAATTGCCAGTAGAAGAACATATGCAATGATGCCAAGCAACTTCAGAGGATGATGCAAAGGCTGAAGTATGAGGAAACATTTACAGAAATCTGAAAAAAAGTTTGAAAGCTTATCCCTTAAAAAAAAAATGTTAATTAGTATAATACCTCTTTGAAGTGCCACGGCAAGAATATTTTGTGGTGAGGCAGATTCCTGCTGCTGTCTGGAGGGACTGTTGAATGATTTTTTTATTTGTCTCATGGCCCTGAGGAGGCAAATCAAAAATATTTCCATTCACAGGCAACACATCCTACATTAAGTTGTAACACAGCCATTTCCAAGGCAAAACATTCAAATTGCCTTGTAGGATGTGGTGATGCCTTATTCACTAATTGAAATTCTAGGGATAACTGAAATAAATTATTCCAGGGATTAGTTAAGCTATAGGAAACTGATTTTAAAAAAAGCAAAGATTAAGTCTTGTATTAGAACCTCTACCCAAGCAGAAGTTCCTTCATTCTGTTTTGTATGGAAGGCTTATATATACTGTAGCTATCAATGTCAGAGCTGAGCATCTTTTATCATAGAGAACTTGAATGCAATGTTGACAGAAGAAAAACACTGCATAGTAAGTCCTGTTTCTTGCAGCACTTGAACTCAAACCATTATCACCAAATCTTAGCTTCCTGTAGCCAGGGCAAGAAAGATCCTGGTTTAAGCTTTAGATAAATCCAAATACTTTAGTCCTGCGTCAGATCTTGATGCATTTACCATGTAGTTCCCCAGCTCTGGGGAAAATGAAAGCCAAGGAGATAAACTTCTCATCTGAGCAGCAAAGAGACTGGAAAGTCATAGTACCTGTCCCTTCTTCCCATGTGGGAAAGCTCCCACAGTTCTTTTTTCCCATCTCTTTCCCTTCCAGGCTGGAGAAGAAGAGCACTAGACGCTACAATTTGTCCCTTTCTCAAGGAATGCATAATGTAAGGTTCCACAGGAGGACCTGTAGAGTAACAATTCTTGGGTGCTGAAAGGTAGGCAGATAGACAGAAAGGAGACAAAGGACCAGCACTGCCTTTTCCTAAACCTGTGGTGAAGAAATAACGTTTTATAGCACACAGGATTACAGCACACATGCATGCACATATATGAACACACACACACAAACCATGACAGGGGGCAGAAGGAGTTCAAAAATTAACACTGAGCCCAAAACATAATATACTCTTTTAAAAAGCAAATATTCACATTTGGGGACCAGTCTCAAATTATGGGGCCTGGCTCATGATTTTTGAAATTTTAGTGTTAGCAGCACAGCCCTTTTTGCTGTAATTAAAGCACTCTTAATTAGACTGGGAGATTGCTCCAAGATTCTTGAGACAAGTTCTGTAACAAATATAGATACCCTCAAGGCAGTCATATACATTGATGGAAACAGCAATTTAAATAACAGCTATAAACGGATAGGTGGATCTGATGACATCATTGTAATACAAAAATATTCTTGACACCACCATATGAAAAATTATTTTAAAAGTGAATCATTCTTCATTTTTTTCACTACATCAAAACACACTGATGTGATTTTAAATCACTCCTGAGGGAAACAAAGGCTGTTCTTTTACTCAACTAGTACAGCACATTTGCTGAACAGAAATTTATAAAGAAGGTGCGTTACACCAAAAATAGTCCTGCACACCCTTGAGGGACCAGTAGGAAAATATTAAATGCAACCCTGACACAGCATTCTTTACTTCAGTTGCTCCATGCATGAGGTCACCAGTTTATATGATGAGATTTTAAGTGCATTCCTGTATGCTCCTCTTGTTTTCCACTTCTTTCCTAGGGTCTACTTTGTTAGACAAATCTAACTTGGTTTAAACAAATATGAAACAAAGATTGTATTGCCAAATTCCCTCCTACAAAATTACTGAATTACTGAAGGCAACCCCTGTTTCAGTAGACCTTGGTTGTTTTGCTTGACCTCCAGCAGGTGTCCAATTAAGTCTGAAAAATTTATATGATATTCCCTTTCCATTGATAATTCTAGAATTAAACTGATGAGATCTCTAGAGAAGGATCATCAGTGTTACACCTTTCATCTTTAATTACACCAGTTGAAGATGAATGAACGTACCAGGAGGATCCCAGCTGGGAAGTAGCACGCTTATTAGATAGTTGATAATTTAATATACACTCTGAATTCTGATTATTTTCTTAAAACATCTGAAGAGCTTTCAATATATCTTATGACAAAATTGTAGTACTTATTCAGCTGAACATTGAATGTACTCTTTTTCTTTTAAAAAATACTGCTCCCATGCAGGCAAAGAACTGTGACTGGCATAGAGAACAAAGAATTTTAGACAAGGTGAGTTAAAGGTCCTGGTTAATGCATTCAATCTGTTGTTTCTAACAATTGCATATACATAGAGAAGCAGAGCAGAAGACTCCCTGGAGTCCCACCACAGAAGAAGACTCAGTTCCTCTGCTCCAGCACTGTAGCTCCAGCTTCCCCTCATGTATTTTACTTCTGAGAATGCTTCATTGAAAAGGAAATGCTAGATGGGTACAGTGAGTCACAGCAAAACAGACTTGCTAGGTAGAGTCTGTAATATAGACACCTAATATTAAGTCTCAGCCACTAGAGGTTGAGGACTACTTGTCTGGACTTCTTGTAGACTGTTGAGAGAAATAGGTATGGAAATAACTCATTTCATCTTCAGAAAGAGGTAACAAAAGAGGTCAGATAATACTGCAAAAGTACCATCCTCAGGGGCCAATGTGAATGTCCCTGAATTATTTCAGTGTTACACTCTTTAAAAATACTCAAGTCTTGCCCAAAGCTAGATGCAGTTAAGTAAAAGTACTAGATTTTGGTCAGATATCTCGAGCTGAGTAAGAACATTGTAGTAGGATGCTCTGCCTAAACAAGGTTACAGCAGCTAGAAACTTGTATCTTTTTGCAGGTTGATGGCTTGAGCAAGGAGAGTTTGCCCTTTGTTTGAGCAAGGAGGGTTTGCTGATTTCAGTGTTGATGAATGCTGAGATCAGTTTGACCAAACCATCAGACCCCCCACCACAAGGATGTGCAAGACAAGATCCCTGAGGCTGGGACCAGCAAGGAAATACAAGCACTGATACAAAACTGAGAGTCAAAAGTGTTTGGCAGTAAAAACCAAAGAGCTGCTAATACCTTCTTTCAGCACAAAGCATTTTCAACTGGTTAAATCTGACAAAACATAATCTTAAACAGGTGTATGTCTGACAGTCCATAACTTCCTACCATGGCCAGTCCCACTTTGCATGGTGAGGCCCTCAAGCATGCATCCCTAAGGTGTGTGATGGTCCTTCCCTTGGGTGGGGATGCCCCTCAAGGTTACTTCTTGAGGCTGAGAGAAAGAGATTTGCCCACAGTCATTAATAATTGTTTTTTCTAGTTTTAATATAATTGCTTCAATATAATTGCTTTAATATAATTGCTTCAATATTGCTTCAAATAAAGCACTATACTAGTATTTATACCATACTGCATAGTAAATAATTCTGATTAAGCTCTTTTTTTAATCTAATCATTTTAATTTTTAATTAAGTAAAATAAATAATTCATTTTATTTATATAAATATATCTGAGTGGCCATCTTTTATCCTGTAGGACAAAGTTTTATAAAAGTTCCATTACAGCTGTATAATCACTTAGACATGAGCTGTTGACTGAGCCTGGGGAGATCCAGTCTCACTAAGACTCCTGTCTGAGAGGAGTTCCAAAGCAAGGGGTGTTCCTTTCTGCACCTTGTGACTCAATGGGAGGACTGCTCTAACAAATTTTGACTGAAGCTCCCACTCTGCCCACGACAAAGACATTGATTTGTTTTACTTTAATAAACTCACTGGCATACAAACAGTGCCTTTTTCAGTTGTTCAGGGCTTGCCTCGAAAGGGAAAAGGTACAAATGATAGCCTGGCACCCATGCTATGTCCTTCTGGACTCCAGTGCAGTCAAACTGAGCTGCTGCAGAAAGCATATCCTCCAAAAGAGAAACTAAATCTCAGATCTTCTACTTACTTCTCTTCATGGGTAGGCACAGCATAGAACAGAGATGATTTGAAATAATTATATGGGAAGCTTGAGTTGTCCTTCCACAGGGCATATTTCTATGCTGTATTCTTATTTTCTTTTTAATTTGCTGCTCCTTGTCCAAAAATGAGCCAACTCACAATACCAGGCAAAAAAGCCTGCTAAAAGATCACGTATATTGAATAGAGAAACATCCATTGAGAACTAAAAAGAAAGTCATGGGTGACAGCACTAGGGTCCCACATTTTCTTTTATAGGTTACATGATTCTGTAAACATCAAATTCAGCCACAATATTATTTTACTTCTGTTGTATGGAAATTACAATATTTTCTATCAAGTATTGGCTAGTAGTAAAAAAATTACGGGAAAACACAGATGTTTTTTTCTGCCTCTGGAAATCAAAGAACATTGTGACATTTCAAAAAATATTGTGATGTTTGCTCCAGTTAAATTCTGAATAACTTGAAAGTAGGTTTTGTCCAGTGCCATGTTCAAACTAATCAGACACAATATTCATAGTTTCTTTGAGAAGCATGAAACAAGACCCTACACAGATGCACAGCAAGATTTACAGAAACATATGCACACATCTACAAGTGCCTTACACTCTTTTTTTTCTATACAGAAAGAATCTATTCTGCTATTTTGGATTCAGTCTGTTATCAATTAAAAATGTTTTACAGTTCAAACACAAGATCAGTCAACCAAGAGCCTTAGTAAATGTGTTATTTATAGAGTTATTTGTTAAAATGAGCTTCATTGCATTATATAATGTTAAGACAAATTGTTGTGCCCTTTAGATTCATTATGTATGACAAAATACTAAACAAATCTTAAATAAGTATTCACCTTTCATCACACAGGAACATAAATGGTTAGATCTTATCAACAGGGGAGTCTTTTTAATCTTCCTTTATTAACCATAATGAAAAAAAAAAGTTGTTTTTCCTGCCTTCTTTTTAAAAAAAAGTCTGATAATTCTCAGCATGGCAGGGGAGAGTTAAAGCAGATCATCTTTCAAGTAAGGAGCAAATCAGTCTCAGTGAAGGAAAGTCTAAGCAGCCTTACTGACTCTGGCCTGCCAGGTACTGTCTTACAGAGGGACTTCAGTGAAGTGTCAAAGGCAAACCAGCACTTTATAGGGGTACTTCATTGTGCACAAGCAAGGAGTGCATTATCTTATCATCTGGTTTTATAACTTCCTGCTTCATTGTGCTGCAGATTAAAAAAAAAAAAAAAAGGATATAAATGTCATCTTCTGTGTCATTAACCTAAAATCTATTAGAATTTTATTAGAAAATAAGTAGGAAGACAGTACAGCTACATTTCCTCCCTTATGCTGTGCTAAATTGCTTGTGAAAGTGATATATTATGACTCTTACTCTACATCTATTGCAAAACATGGAAGAGAAGCCCACATACTGTGTACATTAAATGGCAATGTTAAATTGGCAGTGAAGCAATGAACATGTCCCTAAATCTCCAAGCAGGTTCTACAAATTTCCCTTTTGAAGGATAAAGATAAATAAAAAAATTGTTTCCACCTAGGACTAAGCAAATGATACTAGTAAGCTTCCTTGTTGATATCCCAGGTCACAAGCTATTAACCTTTCTTAAAAGATATCCATGTTTGAAGAATAACCAAAAAAGAAAGTGCTCTTATATTTCTCTGCTTGGGGCAGGCAGTTCCTTCATTATTTAAAGTCAGAAGTCTTCAGAAAGTAAAGAGATTTCTGAGCCAATAATTTAGAGGCTATGAAAAGTTATTAAGGTTTCTGCAAAACAGAAAAGGTCTCAGTTCATTTGGGTTTTTAAATTATACATATTGGAAAGCAGAATTCAGGAGAAATTTAATTTATTTCTGAGTAACTGGTCAGCACAAGGTTAAATAAAGAGGCAAGTTATGTTTGGACTCCAGGCTCCTTCTTTAAGGGTCAGTTTTACCCCAAATGGGGCACATGAAGAAACTGCAAAGGGCAGATCCAGAAAGGTAAAACAGTACATCAGCAAGTAGCAGGCTTAAGCCTCTCTTGGGAGCTCCTTGCTCACAGGTAAACTTGGCACCTTGAAGTTTAGCCACCTTGAAATTTAGCCATTCTTCCAGAAGGATGCAGGTAGCCTCTGTAAAGAGCCCTTTTCTAATTCTCCTTTTCCCATGGCTGTGGATAGTGATGATAGTCCATAAAGCATTCAAGCTGCACAAAAGAGCACCAGGAAAAATTAAAGCTCTTCAGGCTGGAGCTGCTGTTGCAGAATATAACTGTCCCATCCAACATTGGCTGCTGCTTTCCAGCCTTTGGAGATTTGAGCATGTGTGGTGGGACAGGGATTTCAGAAATTGAAGCAGCCTGCAAGTACAAGCTGAACCAGCACATTTTCATTCCAGCCTTAAAGTCCAGTTCACTTTAAACTGGGACTAAAATCCTTCCAGCTTGGGTCCAAATTCAGGCCCATAATGAATGTGATTGGGACCAACAATCCCTCAGAGCATTTAACACCGAAAAATGCTACATTTTAAAAAAGGAATGTGACAAAGGCAGGTGACAAAGGTAAAGCATCTGGGCCCAGCTCAGCCAGAGGGATAGCCCCTGCTCCCCCAGCAGCACAGGCACTCTTCACACTTATAGCCCAATGCCACAGGGTGCTCTTACACTCACATCTGAATTGAGAGGATGGAGAGGTGCTGCAGCACTGCACAGGTGCTGCTGTGCTGCAGAAATCAAGCAGAAGCATGAGAAAAAATAATAAGCTTTCTGCTACTTGCATACAGCCCAGAGGTACAGAAAAGCATACATATTTCTGCAGTGATGCACCCCACAGGACTGCCAAGGTTCCAAAGACTTATAAAGGGCTCTGCTGTATAAAAATGCATTGTTCCCTGATGTAAAACAAAGAAGACCAAAAGAATAGAGCCAAGTGAGCACAAGATGTACCTGAAATGATAAGTACCCAACTACTAAGTATAATGGCCTTGTATCCTGGTGCAGAAATGAGGGCTTTTCCTGCCCACACCAGGCTTGGGGAGAGGCAGAGGAGGGTTAGGAGCAGGATAGGCTCTATATGATGTGGTCTTGTACACCTAGAAATTTTAGACAGCTCCTGTGCTCAACAGTACTCCAGCAGATGTTATGGTCAACTCAGCATATTGAAGTGGTAGCTGTTTGTTGGTTCAGTCCCAAATTGAATATAATGATTTTAAAGTTTTGTGTCTGTCCCTGTCTCAGATAAAAATCCCAAAGATTTGAACCAGTTACATGCTTAGAATTAGTGCTACGTTTAGCTGATTGTGAAGAAATGAGGGGATGAATACCCCCATATATGGAAAATTACATCCATTTTTCTTCACAGTTAACAAATTATACTTGATTCTCTTTGTCCAGAGACAGAAGAAATTACTGGGTCTTCAAAAGTATTGGTGTTGCTGTCACTGTCAGAAAGGCTGCTGGTTAGCACTCTTCATCAAAGGACATTTCATGTCCTCATCCACACCCTTCACATTCTGCTGCCAAAGCAATGTCAGGCTGGGTCATATGCCTTCAAGGCAACTTTAACTTGGGCACATTTCTTCAAAAGACACGAAAAATGATTTACATTTTTCCTTACTAAATCAGCATTTTTGGTATCATTTGTGTCAGTGCCAACTTCCTCTCATTCTTCACCTCTGTTCTGGCCTGCCTTTCCCCTCCCTTGTGTGCTCCTGAATACCACTTGCATGCCAAGAAATTCATATTGATGAATGCAAAATTTGGTTTATTAAAGAAAACTATATAATACAACCTCCTATGTAACTTACACTAAAAGTTTTTCTAACATTGGCTTACATCTTTCATGAATAGGAGTAATTTTTCTGAATAGGATACTTTCTTAACAAATGCCACATCCCAGATTTGGACTTTTTTCTCATTACATTTTTTCACTCAAGCAGTTAATGCCAAGATGACAGAAAGTGGCACACTGTGACCTCTATGCTGCCAGGTGGAAGCTGAGACTTGATGCAGAATTCTGGACTTGGAACAAGCACTCTGATACTGTGGTGATTATTTCACACTGATTGCTGTTCTTTACTGCTCATATTTTCCCTGACTTGTTAGCTTTTCCCATCCATGTGCCTCTTCCATCAAGGTAAATTATTAAACAATTCATTTCGTTTGCTTGAGGGCTGTTGGTTTGGTTTAGGGTTGTTTTCCCTTTCCCAGAAACACATTCAATTTACCTTGCAGCAGTGTGCAGCAGAAATCACAGTGCAATTTCAGGAGGAGTTAACAGTCAAGAATAGCACATTATTCATATCTCACAGAACTTGATAATAATTTATTGTTCCTCACTCTCAAAGGGACAAACTGAGCCATGAGAAGTGATTGCTGAGATATTCCAGTGCTTCTGCAGGCACAATGGTGTGAATGTTTCCAGTGTGGCTCAGCATACTGTCTTCACTTACACTTACTGCCAATGCCAAGCACACAACATGAGGGCACTAAAGTCCTTTCAGATGTTGATGACTCACACTCTTTAAATACGTCACAAGCCCCAACAAATCCACCTTCCCATAGAAGGCACCAAATGCCATTAGATGAAGCAGATGTTCCTAGGCAACCTGACCATGACCGTGAAGTGACCCTCATCTATTTTGGATTTATCAAATCATCAAAGGCTCCTGCTCCTGCCAATAAGACTTGGGACAGGCGATTCAAAGAGGTCATTATATAATGACCAGCTGCCTGAGCCAACTGAGGCAGAAAATACTGCCTACAGGGGATTGGGGCTCTTCCAGAGGGAAGTGGAGCCCCCAGGAGCCAAGGGGACACAGAACAGCCAGTGTCCTCTTCTGCCAGGGTGCTGACCCACCACATCTGAGAGGAGGAAGCCTGGTGACTGTGGCAGCCATCAACCAGACAGGGACCATCAGAAATGTGAATAAGTCAGACCTAGGTTCTATGCAGGAAGACCTTTTTGGGAGCTGGAGGAGGCAGAGATGGGAACCTGGCTGGAGCATAGGTCTGAGATTTCCCCCAGAAAGGTAGTCAAGGTAGTCAAGATAGAAGGATTCTGAGCAACCCTCAACATTTCTCAGTCAGGAGCAGGGACCCATACTGAAATGGAACTCCTTATCCATAGGCAGGGCATGAATGGGTGATAATGGCAACAGAGGCATTTGGGTGCTCTTATGGTCCTGACACCATCCTCCCTCTTTTAAAGGGCAGTAAATACCAAGGTTACCCAGCCAGCTTGACAACACTTTCCTATTGCACACACACCAGAACATAAACATCTGGAGGGTAGCAACTCCAGTCAGCCACCTAACACATCATACTAAATCAGATACCAGATGTCAACCACAGTGTCAAAAACAGACATAAAAGCAGAGAAAGGCCACTCAGCCTTTGCAATTTTAGTCCAAAAAAGATTCTGGATCCCCAAGGTCTAGCAATTCAACATTTTACTATAGAAAATCCATAGCCCACTCACTAAGCAAAGATGCCTGAGCTGCAACCATGTAAGTACTGATAATGTCAAAATGACAATGTGGAACACAGAGGAGGTAGTACTGCCAGACATTTACTCAGTAACCTATCAGCTGTGTTAACATATGAATTATGTTGTGAAACAAGAGGTTAGCTGTGAAAAAAACTGGCTGATAAAAAAGCATTGTAGCAGTTTATTAGAAATGTGGGCTGTGTCAAACCCCTTATTGTAATTACAAATGGAATAGCTTCTATAGCTATGAGAGAGAAATGAAAGCAGATGACTGCACAGAAAAGAATCTTTATAGAGTGCTCAGGTACTAAGAACTCAGCCAACAGTCCTTTTCAGCTCGAGTGCTATTTCCAAGTGTTTTATATTTTGCTCTCAGAGACTTACACGATCAAAGCCTGGAGTTAAGATGATGGCTCCACATCAGGCAAGTAGCTAAAGGTCATTTTAAATCCCTGTATTAGGCACGTTCTGTTTCAAAATGTATTAATCATCTAGTTTAACAAATATTCACTATAAGCAACTCCAAAGTATCAGTAGGGAGGAAAATGTTTTGATACTTAACATATCCTGTTGCCTTTGAAGATTTTATAATGCTATGGTACCTTACCAATTCTGGCATAAAAAGAGACAGCTACAAAAAAAAAAAAAAAAAAAAAAAAAAAAAAAAAAAAAAAAAAAAAAAAAAAAAAAAAAACAAAAAAAAAAAAAAAAGCTAAATCAGCAATTAACTTGGGCAACAGACTCTGAAAAGTGCAAATTTCCTATAAATCAGGGCTGATGCTGTCACTGTGGAGGAAGGGTAAGACTGCCTGGAGCAGGTAACTCCACAGGTTCAAACTGCTCCCCAGTCTCTGTTCTGCATCTTCCCCTGCTTCCTCACCCTCCCTTCCCATCCTCTCTCTCTTCAGAAGTGACCTGTCCTCCCAGGGGCAAATTCATCTCTGGTTGATGCTGCCCAGAAGATCAGGTTCTTGGAGAAGGTTCTTGGGGTAACAGGCAAGAACCACTACACTGAGTTTGGTAGAAATCTGCTGATGCCATGCAGCATGCTGCTGTAGCCCCAGTAATAACTGACTTGGCAAATTTCTTTTCCAGACAATCTAGCTCAGAAATGGCAAACAGACTCTCTTTCTGTGTTGTTTACCTGCTAGGAAGAGGGAATAAATGAAGCATGCACATGGATGTGCACAACTTTTGTATATTGGGAAAGTTACCTGTCCTTCACTTTCTCATTTATTAAACTCTTAGTTTGACAGGTTCTTGCACACATGCTTGGACAATTTTTAGAAGTATCATCAATCTAAGTACAGCTGAGCTGCTCTCTCACCTCCGTATTCAGACTTTGACTGAGCAGTTTCTTTTAATAAATGAGTGATATGGCTGGGTGTTATCAACCTACTGTAACATTTAATAGATATTCATAACATATATTAATCATGAGCAAGTTTACAAAGGATTCAATCCTGCAAGGTGTGGAGAACACTCAATTCTCCTTGAAGTCAGTGTAAGCAGAAAAGGTGAGATTTTTGTCCTTCCAGGTTCTGCATTACAAATGCCAAGTCTTCCTTCTGGACATTAAAAAAGTGAGCACAGCTTTCTGAAGCAATACATGTGCCCTGTGGTCGGTTTGTTTCACCTGTTCTTTGTGGACAGAAAGATCTTTTTTTTTGTTTTTAAAGTTGTTCTACAAACAAAAGCCTTCCATCAAATTTCTCCCAAGCACAGTAGTCTGCTCTTTATCAGAACTTTCTGCATTTTCCCTACTTGCTTTGAATCACAGCAATCCTGCTTGGCCTATACACACCTATGTAGAAAATGGCAGTGTTCACATTCCTTTCCACATGTAGAACTCAGAAAAACTTAATGAATTAAAAACCAATCAAGTATGTAAGAACAATAATACAGCTTCCTAAAGTCTAGCAACCTATTAAAGTGAAATAGAGAATTACAATGAAGATTAATGGGAGACAACTAGAATGAATTTCAATCAGTTTTATTTCAAATGCATGTGGGATCCTGTTCATCATTTATATGAAATCATCAAATCTAACCTCATTACTGTTATTTCTTCCCCATATTGGGATTTTAAAAATAAAGTTCCAATTCCTAACATAAAATAGTAGGGAAAGAAAATAAGAATGTTTAGTTCTAATAAAATATTCTTTGTTGAGGTTATTTTTTTTCATAACAGAAAGCACAGCTGCAATACACATAACCCTGTCCACTAGGTATCCACCAATTTGTCTGGTTTGTTTACAGACACATTCTTGCCCTGATGCCTGTTCAGCCACTTCTTGACATTGTATTGTGATGTTAGGTATTCCTCAAAAGATTACAGAAGAGGCCACCCAAATTCTGTATACCACAGAATGATATCCCAGTTCTGTAGTTCATTTCCATCTTGAAAAAACTGATTTTCAGTACCATTGGCAGACTTGCAGCTTGGGTGTGATTCTTCACTTTCAAACTGGTTACAGGTAAGGTCTTATATCTCCACAGATTATATTGAACAACAAGCCTTTTATCTGAGAAAACGTCTTGACTAGTGAGCACATGCAGTACTGAGCCACAAACAATCAGAAAATGTAAGTGATTTTCCCGTTACTCCATTCTTCTGAACATTTCTGAAAGAACTTAAACATGATGAGAAGTATATACTTTCTTTGACATCACCAGAGTTAGTGAAAAATAATTGGAAAGCAATTGTTTTGTTTCTGGAAAGGCACTCCCCAATTTAGTACCTTCTCCACCCCCCAAACAAGACTTCCTGAAACCAGACAGCACCTGCTTGCACCCCACCCCATGCTCTCCCCTTTGCCACTCAGGGGATGGAGTTCAGAATTGGAGGCACAAAAAGGTGACATTTAGAGGTCGAGATAAGAACAATTTACAGGAAACAGCAATGAGGTAAGATAATGAATAGTAACATCAACAACATCAATAACAAAAGGTGTAAGACAAAGAAACAATTTACACAGAAAAATCGCAACAAAATACCAACCTTTCCCCCCAAAATGCAGTCCCTTACTTCTGCCCCTTGCAAGTACAAGATAGTATCGAATAATGTTATGCCCCTTCTGGTTAATACTAAAATATTAACCTTGTCCTGCCCAAAACTAGGTCACCAACACAACTGTTTACTTTTCCAGACAACAGAAGGTTGAACCTAAAACTAGATACAAGCCTAGGAATTAAATATTTGGGCCATGGAAGGAAGTTAAACTATGGCCCCTGACCAGTGTGACTAACAATATTCAAAAATATTTTACTTTTGCTTTTTTTGTTGTATTTATCCTTTGGGCTCATTTGTTCGCAATGTTCTATGTTGTAATTGTTTTGCCTCCGTAGCCCATGATGAAAGTCAAATTAGATGATACTGTAAACTGGCAGAATGTTTAACAGCCATGAAGAAGATTTTATTCACCCTCTTCTAGCTTCTATGTGTAAATGTCTCCTTGTCTCTTTCAACATAACCTAGACTATTTTAGGGGTTCTTTACCTCTGGACATGCTTTCAAATCTCATTATGCAAATCCAATATGTGACACATAAGCAAAAAATATATATTCAAGTTATTAAATGCAAAATCTGAATTATTTTCATGAAGGAGTTAGATACCCAATAATAGAAATTAGAATGTTAACTGTGAATCAATTTTCCAGCTGTCAGTTTAAAAAACAACAATGAAAGTTTTTTCATCAATTCAGTTGGCTACCTGATGTTTCCTTCGACAAGAGGCATGCTTCCCATGACAGGTTGTGGGGAGGAGGCATGACAAACCCCTTATACACGGGCAGAATGCTTGTAATGGGAGACATCCTGCTAGCAGCAGCGCCTGGCAGATCCCACCTCTGACGCCCTGCAAAGGGGTCAAGCAGGAAGTAGAAGGTATCCAGTGCTGAGTGAGAAAAGGAAATGGGGAACAATAGTCACAGTGAGCAGAAAAAAACAGATGGTGCCAGTAGGCTGTAGGATTGTTGATTTTGGTTTGTAATTACAACTAGCAATCATTTTGAACCACTGCTGCTTTTTTTAATTATTCCACTTTGATTGCAATTACCAGCCAAAATCAACAATCCTAGTAATAGAGTTCAGAGTCTTCTGATGGAATGGTCAAACTCCCAAGTGTTTGCAACCAGACCTTACAAACCTGCAATTTAACAGGAAAACTTATTAACAAGAAAACTTTTTTGATCATATGTTGTATGCCAATGTATCCATAGCCTAGAACCATGAGAATAAGAAAGTTACAGTGAGGACAGCTGAAACTTTCTTTTGCAAGCTGAATTACAGTCAGCAAAGGCAACACTTAGCAAAGCGCAAACAACTTCATGCACTGTTTTGCTGTGGAGCATAGTTTAAGGCAAATGAGTGTCTCAAGATGAAGCAAAGCCTGAGATTTTCCAAAGCAGTAAATTTTTTCTAAAATTTCATGTTGACTTCTAACTCGTTGCGAACTGTGCCATGTGTACAATAAAACCCATCAAATTTCTTAAGCATTTGCAAGTTGGGCAGGGATATTTTTGAAGTCTACCTACAAGGCTCAGCCAGCACCACAGGCTCACACAGGATGCAAAAAGTGCATTTTGAGCATGTGAGATGTGAACATAAGCCCATAGGTGGAAAACAAGTCAAATTAATCTCTTTTTTCTGCTAAATAACATCTTTACCTTACATTTGCTCTTGAGAAGGAATCTCATCTTGAAAGGACAACAAAAACAGACTCAGCAAAAAAGTTGTTAAAAAATCACACTGAAATGACCTCAAGAAGGCATCTAATTCTTCTCCTCACTGATCTATATCCAAGCCATACCTGACAGGCAAGTTCTTCAGGTGGAGAATCCACAAACTTTCACAGATTGTGCTAAAGTTTTTCTGTCTTTGTTCTCATTATATTAATCCTAACTTTTAGGGGGAACCCCCATCACCCCAGTTAAAGCCTGTCATTTCTCATTCTATCAGTAGAATGTGAAAGGAAGAGTTTTCAACCCTCATTTAAGTTTGCAAACACTGTCATGTTTCCTGCTAATGCTTTTCTTTCTTTCAATTTCTTAAGCCTTTTCCCATAAATCACATTTTCTGCTCCTACAACTGTTGTTTTCAGCAACCTCTCCAGTTAAGCCAGGTATTTGTCAAAAGTTGGTACTCAAAACTGGGCATAATATTCCAAATGAACCCTTACCAAAACTTAATAGACCAGAAGATGATTTCAAACACCCCACAGGTAATACTATTGTGTAACTAACCTATTAACTCACAACAAAATTACTTTTTCTTATCCTGTTCAGTAGGTGATTCACTGTGACGGGAGATTCAGCCTGACCTCTTATTCTCCAGTGAGGAGGACACTCAATTATCCATCTCTTATTCTCTCTCTGTGGATGTAAGAAGATTATTCCTGTCCAGGCATAATATCTTGAAATTCTTCTTGTTGAACTGCTGCCTTAGACTGCATCTTTAATGTGTCACACTCTTTCCTAAGACTAATCCTGTCCTACAGTATGCTCCTTAAATGTTGATATCTTATGAAAGTTCACAAAAATACTGAAAAGTGATAGTGAGCTTTTAAAAACTTTTTAAATGCAGTTTTCCAAGGAGAGTGCAACTATTTATTATAATTAAATCTACAGAGTGCTTTCTTAGCTTAGTTTATGAAATGCCATGAGAGATAAAATCAGAATTTGTCAGGAGAAAGCAGCATGTCACAGCCTGTTTCTTTCCTATCTATAAGGGTAGTTATTATTTAGTTCCAGAAAGAAATCAGGTGACTGACATAACCTGATTTTGGAAAATCTATAATGGCTGTTAATTCATCTCCTCGTCATCCTCCACATCTTTAATGATACTCTGAATATTTGTCCCAGTATTACTGCAGAAACTAAAGCCTAGCAGACTAAGCAATTAATTCAGATAGCTGTTATAAGAAGTACAAGGTACATCATGGTACTTTTGAGTGCAGCTCTGGTCAGCTGGAGTGAGCAGGTGCATAGCAGTGTGATTTGCAGCAGCCACTGGCATTTAGGGGGTGTAGGGGAGCTCATGGTTGTAAATGTTCACAGCTGGAATGAGAGCTGGGATTATGTCACATGCCAAGAAGAACAACCATCAAAGACATCAGAAGAGCAGACAGCACTCTAATGTATGTCACAGTATCCTCTCCCTTCTTCTCCTCAAGTGCACATTGAAGGTCCAATGTAGGCTGAAAAGTGGAGTAATGCTGCATTCAGTGGTTTATTGCACCCTGCACCTTGTGAGACATCCCACCCTGCTGTACCTACCTGCAGCTGCCCTTGCTGCACTGCTGATGACTGCCAGCTTGCTTTTGCCCAAAGCCCCAGGCACACCTAAAGGTGACCAAATGGCTCCTTTTCTCTCTATTTTCCTCTCAGTTCCTAGGTCTGTAAATAATGAAATCTCTCCACCATGCCTCTCGCTTCCTCTGAGCAATGCAATTGGAGCTGTGTCAGGGCAGCTAGCTAGTCCTTTCTTTGCTCTGATTGAATAATAATGAAAGGATGGGAAACAAAGACTAGCAGCTTTTGAGATTAATCCCCCTTCTGTTCTCAGCTGTCAGGCTTACTTATTTTTTCCTTTTTTCAGCTAAATCAGGTCATTATACTACAAATCTTTACCCTGAATGAAAGATTAAACTCAGGTATTTTATTTTCATCAGGGCATAATATTCAGCACAGAATAATTGGCTAGGGTTTCATCTGGATATTTGTACGGGGCCTCCTATCAAATTCCACTAAAACCTTACTGACTCTTTCCATTTTTTTGAATTCCTTAGGATCTTACTGTAGTGGACTCCTGGCAAATGGAATCTTTCACTCAATTACACTTATCTCTACATCTGAGATGTCATGTTTTTATGAAGCCTCTTTAAACAGTCAAAAGAATTAAAAGGTCTTCAGGGTTACCTTGTAATAAAACCAACAATAGAGAAGAAAAAAATCTATAACCTAAGTGTTTGTCCTTGACATAGTATTTCTTTCTACAATGAGAAGCAAAAACAAGAGGAAGGGAAAAAAAAGAAGCAGTAAATAAGAAAAAGCTTTCAGACTACATTTAACTGCCTTGAAGCCAACAATAAACTTACCACAGTTAAACCAGAAGGCCAACAAGGCATAAGGTCATCAAAACCAAGGCTCATTGAGCCAGAATGTTTGGATAGATGCCATTTCCACTTTGTCAGTACAAAGAGTGCTGTATTGAACAGAGAGAACAGAGCTCATGCTGACACAAAATTAAAACCAAAAAACATCAGGTCTATTGTGGTGATCTCATGAGAAGCAGGCAGGTTTGCTCTGCATTAGTAAACTCTCTGGTGTGACTATTGGATCTACCTTGACGTTTCTTACTTTACTGATTACTTTATTGATAGTGTCTTTTTTAAAAAGACATTATCACAGAGGGAATGTACTTTCTCAACTGAGAAAAACTGGCTTTATGCCACTTCTGCTCTACCCAAAATCGACCCAACAGTAGCTTTGGGATTTGATTTAAACAGAGAGAGACAAAGCATGACAAAAGCATAGGGCATAACAACCCAACATGGGCCTCTGCTAATACAAAAATTTTTGCTGCTGCAACAAACCAGAATATTTCTAGACTTAATCTTTCTGCTCATGTTTTGCTTTGTTTTGTCTTAAAAAATATCCTCAATTTAGAAGTAAAATACTACTATAAAATTCTCCTTTAAAGCTAGTAAAAGGCAATGGGACTGACTGATGTTTGGAGCTCTTGAAAAGTTATGCCTTATATTAATGCCTAAAAATATTTATTAAGCATTTCAGGTTATTTCTCCCAGTGGTATCAGATTTTCATGATATAAAGGTCACAGAAAGAGTTCATATTAGAATAGGTCCTGCAAAGGCTATTTTGTTGTTTCCTTTGCCCTTATGAATGGATAGCATTTCAGACACATTTTTAGTATATGCAGTGCAAAGATAAGTTTAGTCCTTGTGCTCTACAATACAGGCAGTCCATTGACTTTGGGCAGGAGAATCCTAATGAGAATAGCCAGAAATACTGCTTGGATCAGCAGTGGCACTAACAAGTTTGAAAGGTACAAGGCAAGCAGTGTCCTCTGAATGTGGAAATTTATAACTCACCTCTTCTTCAGGTTACTCATGTCTTGTCTGATTAATATCCTTCTGGGTTTTTGGTTTTTTTCCAGTTTCCCCCTTTGGTTGAGCTCAGTTTCTCTTGCAGGTACCACTGCTGGGAAACAAAATATTCTATAATGAGAAACGTACTAGGAAACAGAGCAAGTATAATGTCCTAGTGGGAGCAATGGCAAAGTGTTCCTCAAAGGATGATGCTGGGCAGGGGCTGGAAATTCACCCATGACACCTCAAAGTCACTGCTCAGGTAGGACTGGGGAAAGCCCTCCATGTAGACTACCAGCATGCATGATCCTAAAAAGCCAAACCAGCTTTCACATGCAAAGAAATGAGGGGCCTTTGTCACGAGTGACTGAGTGAATGACAGAGAGAAATAAGTGAGAGAACCAGGATGGGGTTCTGAGCAATCTGCTCTAGTAGACGGTGTCCCTGCCCATGGCAAGGGGATTGGAACAGACGATCTTTAAACAGATGATCTTTAAATTATTCTATGATTTTATATTACTCTGAGCTGGCTAAAAGCCATCCAAGATGTCCTGAACCTGAATAAGTTTTCTTTGATTAGAGCAAGAGCAGGTTGCCCTGTTTTCACCCTGTGAGCATGTCTAGGGACAGTCCTGACACATTTAAATGCAATTGCAGTTTCAAATGTACCCTAGAGAGCACTAGATTGCAGTGATGTTAACAAACAGCCCACCAAGCTCTGAAATCCTATAGAAACTTGTGGGATTTGAGGACTTAACAAACTTCCTTGCCTTTGAACATCTCAGGCAGGCAGGCAAACACGATGCCACTATCAAAAATGCCCAATCAAATTTAAACACTACTGAAAACTTCATAAAAGTCAGTGAAGAAATCCTTCTTCTGTTTATTATTAATGGTTGCAAGATAACCTTTATTTATAGTGCCCTAGGGACTTATTCAATAGGATGTAGTGACACTGATGAGGAGGATTATTTATTGTTTACACAGTTGCTTAAAGATGAAGACACTGCATAAATACTCTGCAAAGTATAATTCCATGAAAAAGCTCTTCATAATTCATCAAAATACTTCCTGCATTAAAGTTATTCTGGACTCACTCTTTGCATCACAAGCCACATTTGCAATGCTCAGAAGGCCTGACTGTATCCTTTATCACACAGCATCCAATATGCAGTCAATGTAAGAAAATCATAGTTCCTATCTGGTATTCATGTAGTGCCAATAATCTGCAAGGCGTATTGACATCTTTTGAAAAACCAAGGAAACTGTGGGCTTGACAGAATTTAAAAAAAGAGTTTCAAAAAGTACATTAATGGGCCATAGAACTTGCATTCAGAAGTGATAAAATGGTATGATAAGGACTACATGAGCTCCCCCATTTTGTCTAAACACATTAAAATATACCATGCTATTACTAGGTTGTGCATAAGCTCAGAAATATCTTAAGTAATAAAAGACACAATTTCGTCCACAATTTCCAAAAGAAATATAAGAAAATTCATGCACTCAAGAGGCAGGTCCAACAATAGAGAACACAGCACAAAACCTCTGGTTATCACCTTCAGCTCTTACTTTCATTCTTGTCAATGGTGCCCCTATAAAATATATAGATCACAGGATAGTTTCCACCACTTCTGTCCTCATTTTACAACAAGACCACCAACAATAATGATTTAGTGATCAGTTAGACATATGAACTATTTATATGACTTGTAACAGAACAACTCACAGCAGAAACCACTCACACTGGAAGGACCTGCTGTTTGCCCTCTGAGTCCTTTGGTCTTGTGGTCTGTGCATCAGCTTCTGTGAAAAATCTGGCTTATTCAATTCCTTTATGTCTACTGAATATGAATTTTAATATATTTAAAGAGTGTTGTACCAAGCACAATTCAAATAATTCTCCATCATGTTTCTTTTTGCTTTAAGCTCAGGTCCCAGGGTCCAACTTTTCCCAGAGGTAATGTGCAGTCTAAGCTAGTTTTCAATGAATCAATACCCTCTAATCAATAGAGCATCTCTAGGTGTTGTTTTTAAACACCTAAAATAAATCTTTCTCAGGAGGCACCCATTCCTCTGTGTCCACTGCAGAGCTGCCTGCTCAGACCAGGCACCTGACTCCTGGTGTCCAGCATCAGGGAAACTGAGTGCCACCATCTCTGGGGTCAATTGAACTAAGCTACAGCAGTACTCAGCCAATAACCTATTACTGCTTCAGAAACTAAAAGTTTGGGAAGCTGAAATGCTGTCTTTCTGAAGCCAGTAAATTAATCCCAGAATCACAGAATTTTTAGGAGTTGCTATGGATCTTAAAGGTCATCTAGTCCTAACCTCACTGCCATGTGCAGGGACATCTCCCACTTGACCAGGTTGCTCAAGGCTTTATCCAACCTGGCTTTGAACACCACCAGGGTTGGGGCATCTGCAACCTCCCTGGGTTCACAGAGATTTAGACCTGTTCCAGTGTCTAAACACACCTCACAGTGAAAAATTTATATCTTTTTTTTTATGGAGGATTGGGGAAAAAAAAGGTATTTATCTTGTGGGAGTCGTGGGAACAGAACAAAGAGCTTTTTTGGCTTTTTCTGCAGAAAGCAATCCTCTGTGATATAACTCCTCAGAAATTTTTTGTATGCTGAAAAAGATTTTCCGTTAAACTTTTCTGGGCAAATCCATCAGGGGTGTATTAAGACAAATCTAGTTATACTGATCTATTACTTCTGTCTGAGCACTTAGTTTTCTTCAATTTAAAAACAACATAAGGGAGTAGGAAAATCTTTAAGCAATGAGACATGACATACTATACCATGCTGTACTGTTGATTAATGTGTATCCCAGGTGGATGGGGAGTAAGATAAGTGCCTACACCATATGTGGTGAGTGCATTAATCAATATTAACGTGTATTAACAGGTAGAGAGAGAGGGTACTGAAGAAGAGCTGGTTTTGGAGCACAATCCTGCTGTGATGACAATGGGGGATTGAATCTTGTTGACATGAGGAATCAGCCTGACCTCTGAGATTGTAATCTCAGAAAAGCATGTGCATTTGATGGACTCCACACCCCAGGATGTTGCAGAAGCTAAAAGCTTACATGGATCCAAGGAGAGGCAGGGCAAGTTCACAGAAATATTTTCAGGCTGTAAATTCAAAGAAACATTCCCCAGGTCAGGAAGTCTTTGAGCTGCAAATGGTTGGAAGCAGAGAGAGTGACTAAGGAAGTATCACGTATTGTGCACCCTGTTTTTATCCTCTGTCCCAGATACCTCCTTTTGATGGGAACTGGGAAAAGAGTTAGAGAGCCATGTGGTACAGCCCCATTTAGTGCTCTTATGGTCTGGTGATTTACGTCCTAAATTTACAGCACACAGAAAGTCCCCATTAAGTCTGTGCAAGTTGTTCACCATTCAGAGTGGAGCAGTATATACAGCTGCATGCATATCTCCAGTGATCCACTGAACAGCATTAAGACTTGGGTAACTGCCCCACTGCAAACACTGACAGGAATTCAGCATGGTCTTCTACTGCAGGGACCTGATACCACCAAACATTTGCTGCCAGTGATGCAGCATCTCTCTTGTCAAGGCTCTGGTGAGGCACAGAGCCTTGAGAGATACTGCCTGCCTCAAGGTGGAAAATCAGCCAAGAGACATAAATCAGTGCAGTACAGGACACTTCAGGAACTCCACAGCACCAGTGCTCCAGACATAAGAGAGGACTGGCATTTTCAGGAATGAGGCAGCAGCTATTGCTCTCCGAGTTCAGAAATATCCCCATTTTCCACCCTGCCAGACAGAGACCTTGTAACACAACTGCTGCATTAGGGAAACCAAAGAAAAATAACATATTGCTTATTGGAGCATGTTAACATGCCCCACAGCAATCTCATTATGACTGTTAAACTTTTACCTAAGGTACAGAATTAAACATCCTTTTTTATTTACGGCCTCTATATTATGGTCTCTAGAATCTCTTACTTCCAGCTCTTCCAAACAACACTGGAACCAGAGTGGTTCAACAGCCCAACAGCCAAAAAGTGCTCTCAGCTGCCTACTTTCAAATTAAATTAAGCTTCTCTAATGTTTCTAATTTAATGTATTAATACACATTACAAAAGCAAAGATTTTGAGTTGGCTTTTGTCCGACTCATGAAGTCCTCTGTTTCAAAATGTTTTTTGAGATGCTGAGGTGGCTTTTAAAGCTAACCAACATATTTGAATGCTGATCCTTTTCTGGCACTATAATTTTGAATTTAAAGAACCTTCTATTTTAAAAGTGAAGAACTTTAAAACTGCACATGGCAGTAAAACATCTCAGCTATGTTTCATCCTTTGTCTCCATTTTAGGCAACATGAGGGAGCATCTGTAGCTTACATCCAGCTATTAGGATCTGGCCCCGTGCTGATCAATAAAGACCTCACGACTTTACACTTCAGTTCCAAGCCTTAACTACTCAGTAGACAGCCTGTAATTTCAGCAAGGGAAGAGAGCACCTGCAGGTGTTGAATTAATGCACCATGAAAGCAGAACTCTGCTGTGTTGCAATGGAGTTAAAATCAGGCTTCTCTGCTCTTGCTGGCAGTATTCAGCTCCCAGTATATGCCTGACTTTGGACACAAAGGCTACCCAGTAATTTTGTCACATCTGGAAAATAGAGCAGAGATAAAAATACATTTAGAATCTTACAGGCATAGGTCATATTTACCATTTGCTAACGGACTACTGTGTTGTGAAAGGAGCCTTCTTCTCCAGTCTCACCACAGAAAGTTTCTTTTGTCTCACTAAAAGTCTCAGAAAGGAACTCAAAACCAAAAGAAGTCACTGATTTCTTAGGAAAATAATGTAAATTGTGATGTTAACCAGAAAAATATCCTCAGCAAAAGTCAAATTTTGGGGAAAAATGCATTTTGAAATACAAGTGTTTTAATTACATTTTTTTAAATTTTAAAATAAATTTGAAATATTGTATTGAGTATTTTCAATGCCACTGATCCCACTGACTTTGGATGAGAAAATTGACACAGGCATTGAAGAAAAGCCATCATCAATGCAGCTGCTTTTTAAGCAGACACCTGCTCAGCTATGCCTCTGTGGGTCACATCTAGTTGCCAGTCCATATGTGTGACATTTCTGAGGCCAGATTGCAGCTTCATCTCCCAGTACCTCAGTAAAGCTGAGAAAATTTAGATGTCTCACTAAGGCCATGTTGACACCTGTCTCTGCTCCTAACCTGTACCACTGAGCCACCCCACGGGGAGAAAGAGGAAAACCTTCAGTACTGAGGTGAGATGAAGACGTCTGTTCAGTATTTGAGTGCAGCTGCTCTGTTCCCCAGAGCAGGTTTGCAAGTCCTGAGTAGAGCTAGTCATCAAGGTGAGGTGATGTAGGCAGCTGCCTCAGGCAGCAGGCTGCCAGGTGGAAATCAGCCTTTGCTGTGACTACAGCTGGAAACATGAAGGGCAGCAGCTACTTCTGGGTGGGAGAATGAGGAGCCTTATTCAAGAAACAACTACCATTCCCCTCCTCCCCTCAGCAAGGATAAATCAGGCTCCCCAAGGGTCTCCCTCTAATTTCTCCACCTTAGTTTTACCTCTCTCCTTGCTAAGGAATCTCAGATTCAAAGAGACAGACTCTCCCCAGGTAACTGCCACAGATTTTGGTGTCCCAGTGAGGGATACAGCTTATGCTGCCTGTGACCTTCTGGAAAGCCAGGCCAAGCCAAATGTTCTAGCTAACAAATCTACTCATTGTGTCAGTCCCCTAATATGCACTGGAGTTCACAGCCTTCTACAGTCAGAACTGTGCAGGTTGGAAGGGTCTCCCAAGGTCACTTTGTCCAGCATCCCACTTGAAGCAGGGCCACCACAAGCACCAGACCAGATTTGCCCCATCTAGGCAAATATCCAACAGCAGCGATCACACAACCTTTCTAAGCAAACTGCTCCAGTGTGGCACTTATGGCACAAGCCTTTTCCTAAGGACAAACCTGAATGCAGTCTCTCACTGCTGCCCTGGTTGTGACTTGCCACCACTCTCAAGCACAGTAGTTGTATCATCTTTGTGACTGGTTGGAGAACCAATCTACTTTCGTCTAGGTACAACATCACCAGCATGGATAGGAGAAGAGTTATTTTCCTTAGCCTACGCCCCACACTCCTCCCAACACACTCTGTGTGATGTGCCTCCCTTTCAAATGAGGCCACATTGTCACCTCCTATTCATTTTGGTATCCACCCAGTCCCTTTGAGCAGTTACCACTTGGACAGTCAACTCTCAGTATTACTGGTGAGCTTATTTTAAGCAGAGGAGCAGACTGGGAATGAAACTATGCAAATCACATCCATAGGAGTTCAAAAATAACATGTTCAGTTCCCATTATCCACTAGTTCTCCCTTCTGCACTCACACTGCCCACACTAGGCTCTGCCCCATGTTATTAATAAATTCAGCTGTTGGAACTGCCAGTACCAAGGCATTCACAGATGCTTTTAAAAACAGGCTTAAAATCATGATGTTCCCAAATGTAAATGGGACAACTATTGGTTCATTATTTATACATGTTCATATAGCCAGAGTGTATTAGGATAAGAACATATATGGAGGGCAGGGGAAAGAGTGCTCAGTAAATTTCCCTGCTATGTCCACATAAACAAGAAGTACAGCCCAATAAAGAGGGGTTTTCTGAATGAAACAGTGCTGAAGACTCATCTTACACTTTACCAGAAATTTAGGGCATTTTATTTCTGACTAGCTCCAGTCTGTTCCTATGGATTTTATCAGCCATGAGCAAAGAGAATTAGGTACAAACTGAGAGCACATCTTTCATTTTGCTTTCACGTAGTCCCAGATGTCTCTACAATGTGAACAGAATATTGTAAACTGTAAAGATTATCATTTGTGCTCCAGAGGTAGTCTCCTGACTTGAACTAAAATGCTAATGGAGAGATACCTGAGTTTCTTCTTTGTGCACTTCCTGACCCTACTCCTTGTATCTCAATAGCAAGAAAAATACAATTACTTTGATTGGAAAATACCTTAAGATCATCAAGTCCAACCTTTAATCCATCACTATCAAGTACACCACTAAACCATGTCACATCTACACATCTTTTAAATACTTCCAGGGATGGTGACTCCACCACAGGGCAGCCTGTTAAGGAAAGGAGAAAGGTAGGTATTGCATGAAAAATACTCGTGGTAGAGCACAGGCATTCTGACTGAAAATAGTATCTCATGTCTATCAATGTGTGTTTCATTTTACTTTCCCTCACTTGAGCTTGGTTTGTGCTCAATTATTCATTTTGCATCATTCAAACAGAAACAAAATAGATAAGAATGTTAAATATAATTATGCAAAATGCTTTACTCTGAGGCCCTGAGAATCACGGTGATTACAAGAAAATTTCAGGTGTTCAATACCATTGTATTTATCTCATGCCTTCAGTTCAAGAACCATTATTGTTTCCTTCTCTGCCTCACACCTCTCACTGCCCCTTTTTTGCAGCAATCATCAGTGCAAACTTACATCCTTCCTGAAGCATTTGAAGGTTGCTCAGTTTATTTACATCCAGCAGTACATTAATACTCTCCACTGTGCAATATGAGGTCTTAGCTAATCCTTGGACACTAATTTAGTTAAATGGGATAGTTACAACTCTCTGACATTGCTAAAGTTAATGATCTGATACTTTACAAGACAAGAGACATTTCAAATGAAATTGATTGTATTAATAGTTTTATTGAGCAATATTAACAGAAGTGTGTTGCTCCACAGTGTCCTCAAGCAAAGCCTTTATTGGCATATTAATGGTGACATAATGTCCAAATTCATAGCAAGAGACACTTTTTATTTCTATAAAATACAATTATGGATAGCCTAAAATTGTACATTAGAAACTGATAACCATCCTACCCTGCTTGAAAGCCCTGATTTCTGTGGGAATCTATGGATAGCTGATGCATGCAAATCACTCCATTTTATTCACAGATTCTTAGCTGTCCATGCTAGAGAAGAGGAATATCTGGTGGAAATGGAATGAATTAATTTGTTTCTGAGGTTCTGAAGTATCTGGTAACCCATTTGATATTAGGAAGAGGAGAGGGTAGCAGCATCCTGAAAAATAAGACTTTTTCAAAGCAGAGACATTAGAGCATTTCAAGTCTATGTGATGAGTATTGAAGAAAACCTGGTGAGGAAGGCAAAAGAGAAGTGAGCTGGGAACAGTAAGTATACAATACCTGAGAGAGCCAAACTAGGCCAGTTTCACAATCATGATTTAAAGCTGCAGAAAAGCAACTCACACTGTACTTCCTACCTCAGTCTACTGGACCTAAAAGGTTATTCAAGCCAAAGGTTTTCTCAGCTAGAGGAATGCTGCACTGACCCTTGTGCATATGATCAAAGGATCAGTTTCTCACACAGATCGCAGCCCAAATTCACAAACAAGCATTTCTTCTCACAATGGCCATATCATTTAGGCCAAGTTGAATGCCAAGTATCATTTTGAATTTTAACATTTTCTCCATGTCAGATTGCCAAGTGCTCCAACCTGTGTTTCCAACTCATATATACAAACACCCTTTGTGCAGCTGCATATCATTCTATATAGCTATGGTCAACCAACTAATGCCATATAATCTGCAGCAGGTGCAATAGGGTTATCTGGCACAATTTAAGGTGTTTTGATGAAGAGAGAGTATCTTCTGCCACATTACTTTAAGCACCCAAACAACAGAAAGCAGAAGAGAGTACCGTTCGACAAAATCCTTCATCTCCATCTACCCTTAGCATTGGGTGTATTTGAGGTCATGAGGTCATGTATGATAATAAAATAATGAATTCCACTTGCAAAGTGCTGTATCAGACCAGTACTCAGAGAGTTCTACCTCAGGTTCTGTGATTGTTTTTCTCTGCTGATGGCATTAGTTTATCTCTACTGATAGCAACCTGAATTGCACAACACTCCCTCAGTGTTAGACACCATAGTAGTCACAAGTCATATAAGAGGCAAACACACCAAGCAGTCTGATTACCTCAGAATCATAGAATCACAGTATTTGGCTTGGGTTGGAAGGTGACCTTGAACTTCATCTCTGTCCAATCCCCTTGCCATGGGCAGGGACACTTTCCACTTACCCAGGCTGCTCAAAGCCCCATCTAATCTGGTCTTGAACACTTCAGGAATGGGGCATCCACAAATCTGGGCAAATTGTTCCACTGTCTCACTACCCTCACAATAAAGAATCTTTTCCTAATATCTAATCTACATTTACTATATCACTAGGAAGAGATATTTTTGATGAGCTTTGAATCTTCTAGCAGTGGTCAAAACTGTGGCTTGCATGGGCTTGAAGTTTTCAGCTTGTCATCTTTTACAGTGTTTTCAAATAAAATCTCAGTCAGTCTGTGGGATGTGGCAAGTGTGCCTGCAACCCACTGAAGCAAAAGGCTTGTGAGGCATTGCCTTGGAGGAGTAAGTCTCTATCAAATCATCTATCAATCGTCTTTAGTTACACAGAGTTCTGGCACCCCGCTAGATCAACAAATAGAAAAGGCAATAAAGACCATCCCAACTGATAGGGTAAAGAAGCCTACATGGCAAACACTTCTGCCATTTCTTCTGTGTTTTGCTGCTTTCTCCCCAGGTACAAATGATTTCCTGTGCCTACAATTTTCAAGAGAGAGCCTTGGAAACTGCATATGATGCAGCAAAGTTTGACACCGATCCGGCAAGGTGGGCAGCTGAAAAGGGAGGCAGAGGCAATCAGGGGAGAACTGCAGACAATTGTTCCACAGCTGAATTGTAAGCCTGCGCTTGTGAACTAAAAAATCTATCTCAGATAATTGACATTTATTTGATTGAAACAGCAGGGTGCCCTCCACCAGAATGGGAGGAGACCATATGGAACAACAGTATGAGTGGAGATAATGTTTGTCTGCTGAGTGTGTCAATGTGTTTAGAGATTATTCATCGGGCTCTAGGGATTCCAGTATGGTAATGTTTCAGCTAAATTAGAACCAGATTAATTGCTCTAATCTAATGGAAAGACAATGTTTATCAAATTATTGCTCCTTCACCACATGATACTGTGGTGTCATTACTCTTTGAGTTAAAAAAATAAAATAAAATAAAAAGGCTCTCTTGTATCACATCTGCTCATGAGCTCCTTAACAGTGTTGATTACTGCACAAGAGAGATAGTGCAGTTTATAACTCTATAAAGAAATTAATGAATTAAAGTTTGGTAGAAAACAAATTTCCCATACTGTGGGTAAACCTGATTAATTGGAATGACTTTGCCTTGTTTTGGACTTGTACTTTTTTTGGAGGGACTTTATTTTTGTTCAAATTTTGATACTTTTTTGCCTGTTTTAAATTTTATTTTAGTGGAATGAGCTTGGTATTTTCAAAGTAAGTAGCACTAAAATTGAATCATATAGTAAAAAAGTTAATGTTTTCCTCATTTTGTTTCATCTTTTAATTTAAGTTGCATCTGAAAATTGCAAGGAAATGACTAAAAAAATTGAGTGTGCAGATAAGATACCCAAAATCCTTCAGATATACTTGCCATTATTTAATGTTTAGGGTCATTTTAGATCATCTGTCAAATGCCAACATGGAGGAGATACAGAGCTTTTCAGCTATTTTAAAATGAAATGGAAATGCAGTTCTGGTAGAAATATACTGCATGTGCTGAAAGTAAGGTACTCCTTTAATCTTTCCACATCCTGAATGGTGCAATAGTCTCCAAAGATTAAAAGCTGATTCCAGGTTTTTATTGTCATTTTAGAACACTTTCAGTATATGTTTTACATGCTAAAACACAACATTAAAATATTACTCCTTTTAAAACTATCTAGTAAGCACAATCCTCAAAAGGGGTAGAAGCATGACCTCTTCTCAAAAGTGCTAATGAACCCACCAGGAATACCCCTCCAATCTGATTTCCCACTGCATTGCCCTGACTAAATGCTATTGAAAAGCGCTGGGACTTTTTCACAGGACTTTGTGTATCACACCAGAACAACAGAAGAAAGTCAGGAACTTCATCTCAGCTTAATTTATAATGGTGACACTGTGCTTGTGAGGCATGCAGGCTACATGCTTAGGAGAGCACTGAACAAATATTTTCTAGGCTTCTATAGTAACTAATAGTTTTTCCTGATTTAAAAGGGTCATATATCCTCTCAAGACATATTTCACTGAAATTCTATTTAATAAAAGTGAATACCTTTGTTAGCCAAGTGTTCATAATGCCTATTAAAACACATAGTTTATAAAAGTGGGCTAAATGCAACCACAAAAGTGATTGAGCAGAAAGCACTGCTTATACATTCTGTCCCTAGTAGCTTTCTATTCCAGGTACAATTCAGCACAAAGATGCCAAGTTTTTAAGGCCAGGACCTGTGCTGGCAGGATATTTGTTGTGCTAATATTCTAGGATTCAGTGTTTCCACAACTTGTTTCCCTCCACATGCATTTTTCTCAGAGATATACAGGTAAGTTTTCTCTCTTTCTGGAAAGACAAACTCTCCTTCAGTCTTTCTTATTTGTCATTAGAAGCTCATGGCAACTCTCCCACATAAAGCTCTGAATTTTACTTTATAAAACATAGATCAAAGGTGCAGTGATATGTGCAATGTAAATTGGGCTGCATAAACCAGATGCACTCTGAAGCCATGATAAAGCCCTGGGCACTTGCTCTTTTCCAAGTTTCAATACAAAGCTGTTATTAAACCCTTTTTGGCTACCCAGTTTTTTATGTATCTGTTTGAAACTAACAGAGAGTCTGCCCTCTCTCCCAGAGTCTTCTGACTACTTTTGAGGTGAGTAAGGCTCCAGAAAGGGCGGTGGTGGATGGCAGGCAGACACTTACTCTGTCATCACTTGGTGTTGGATCTCACTTCATGCCTTTTGTTCCGAGAGCTCCAGCAATAGCTTCCCCGTTGTTTGCCCTGCTGTAGGAGGTCTGAACCACTCCCTGCTGGGCTCCTGAGCTCTGTACAGCACAAAGATCCACAGTCACATCGTGCTGGGCACGGAAACACACTTCTCACAGATATGTATAACTTAAGGGTGATGCGGCTTGCTGAGGAATACTGTGACTCACTGAATAACCCACACCATAAAAACACTATTCAGGAAAAATATACTAGTTTAGTATGGATCTATAAGCTTTGAAATACAGATGGCTAATCTAAATGCTTAATTTAAATAAATGACTTATTCATGATCTTTAAATTATCCACTACCATTATTTGGAAATGATTTAAAGTCGCTGCAGTCCCACACGGGAGAAATGGTAACATGCTGTTGGGAAACCTTTGTTGGTAAAATATACGGATTTATCTGTTTTGAAGCAAAAAAATGTTGTACACATAGGACACTCCATGTGGTAATGAATTAGAAGATTTGCAAACTAGCAGCAGGAGATGGTGTTTCGGAAGAAAAGTCCTTTACTAGAATCGGCAGGGTACTTCAAAATTGCTATTATTACTATCTATTAAAAATCGTAGTGTTAAAAATGCATAGAATGCTCTACAAAAAGATTAATGTTATAGTTTATTCCTCGCTCCAAAGAATTTAAAACACAGTTCTGCCTCTGGAGACATTGTTGCCATACTCACAGAAGCCTGAAGGACCCAACAAAGTCGACAGAAGTTGCAGCCTGTGATAAAGAGCATGGCATGACATTGATTTAATATAGGCAAAACAAGGCAAAAAAAAAAGTAAGAAAAGCAAGATACTCAGACCTGAGAATTTTGACCCTGACTCCTCTTATAGTCTGGTTTAATTGCACTGTATGAAATCCTGGTTTCATTGGAAGTCAATACAAGTTTTATCATCTATTTAAATGCAAATTCAATTGACTACAATGAAGTTTCTCCAGTTCCGTTGGTGTGTGTGTGTGTATATATATATACATATTTTAAACAAACAACATGAGTAAATTTTGGAAAATAGAACTGTTTGCTTTTTTGATTTTGGCAGTACAGTTTTCCTGCACCCAATCTTTGTCCAAACTGGTATGCACTAAGTAATTACACAACTTATATATCTTTGGTTTATATACCCTAGCAACAATATAGGAGGAAGATTCCCAGGTAATTAGTTTTGATTACAGTTTTATTCCAAGTTGTCATTCATATATGCATTAAAAAAATTCATAAAAATATGTGGTCTTCTCTATAGAAAGTCAGAGATAGCTTTAGACCTAGGAATGACTGCAGTGAGAGGAGAATAAGGACTACCATTCTACTTACTTTCCTGTAGTATTTCTTCATTGCTTAGGAGCTGTACCAGCAGAGCAGAAGCATGTGCTGGCATGACTTGGAAAATATCTCACAACTTCAGTATTCAACCATGGCATCTGCAGAGCCATCGAAAACTGTTGCATCAACATGTATTACATAAAATTACATAAAATATATAATTTTTTAAATCTCTGACATAGATATGTAAAGTACTAAGTACAGGTTGTCTATATATGCTATACAGGCAGCAGAGTAGTTTTACAGCAGAAAGGCAACTTTTCACTGTTCAATAACTCAATTTTTATCTAATTATTTCAAATTATAACACAATTTCTGAGCCAACAACATTGTTGTAACTGATTTTCTGCTTGAGTTGTACGAACACTAAAAAACACCTGAAACTGGCAAGCTCCTGTGTGTAATTGAAAGAAAAAAATACAGTTTCTGGTAAACAAAATGTGCCAAGGTTTTCACCTGGAGCAAATTATTACAGGTGTTAATAAAACCTATTTAAATAGCTTTCCTAATATATAATAAACTGCTCAAATAGCTCTGGATGTAGCTCTTTAGTTTTGTTTTATGGGAGGCTAGTAATTGCAGTAGAAATAAAGTGACCATAGAATTCTGTATTGCAAGATTGATGACTCCTGTAAAGGGATAAACATTGCTGCTTGTCACACTTGTAGACTTCGAAAGAATCACTTGTACTTCTCATCTATGTCTCAAAAAATCCTCAAAAAACAAAAATCTAAAAAGAGCCCACAACACTTCTTGAATTGATTTGCCCTTTGTCACTGTCACAGGTATGTTTTCCCTATTTTGACAGGTAGTTGTAATTCTATTAGCAGCCCATTGACTACCCCATGAAATCGATCTGTGTTGGACCAGCTGGGTTCTCTTAAACTAGGTGATTTATCGCTTATGCCTGCTTAAAAAAAAAAAAAAAGAAGCAGAAGCTAAAAAAGAAGAAGTTCGCCTCCATGGTGAACAAAGTACCTAAATAGTGTCTAAGAATGAATAATTTTTAGTTTGGCTACTAGCTGTCCCAGTGGCAGATGAGCTGTGACCTCTTACCAGCAGCTTTATTGAGATGCCCCCCGATGCTGGCATGTAAAAATGATTGTCAATTTCCCTTATTAATTTACCTGACTGTCTTGTGTGTAAACTAGATCTCGTTCACCCCAAATGTCCTCAGCATCAATCTATCATGTTTACCTAATTTTGTGATTCCTCACTAGGCTGCCCAACTGCCTGACACTGGAGAACCACCTGAAACCTATTCAATGCCTATTCACTGCTGCAGACAGAAAATTGGGGCACACAGGTGCATTTACCATTGTTGCCATTCTAGTGTAGGTCAGAGAAAGAGATTAGCAGCACACTTGTCTTGTGCAGTGGCATCCAACCTACAATTTACCAGGGCCTAAAATGATGTCCTGGAACTTTAGATTATGTCCTGATAATCTGCTTGATTGCACAAATTTTTCCTCTGGATCAGAAAAATAAATTACTTTTCTTCTGGCCAAAAACCAAATTTATGTTGTTGTATGGAGCTTTTCTATCATCTGAAAACACGAATTTTTGACTGTGGATACAAAGAGATGAAGAATACTTAATGTACTTGGTTATCTTAACCAAAAGTCAGTTTTTAGATGCATTTTCTAATAGGCTATGCATTCAAAGCTGATTTTTAAAGAAGGAGAAATACTTTTTCCAAATTTAGTACTCCTGGTTTTTACATAACAAGAGAGTAATTAATTCTTTCATCAACTGAACTACTGAACTACTTTTATCATGCACTAGAAAGGGTTACAAAAGTACAGAGATGCTGTATTGTAGGTGGTCCTCAGGAAGAAAGCTTACCCACCCAAAATGTTGCAGTAGTAGTTCTTTTTGTCCCTGTTTCTTCTTCCTTCTGACTCATTTTAAGATCCATTACAGATCTAAGAGAGCATCTTAATGCTGACTCAAAAGGCCCAAGGTGGTAAAAAAAGTAACTCAGCAGCTGTGTGACTTTAAAAAAGGAGAAAGATGCCTAGATGTACACAAGTATGCACTGAAGATAAATGAAGAAAATTCAATAATAGCCACTTGAAACAGAGGAAAATAATACTGCTACAGGTGGCTACTATAGTTGATACACTATACTTAATAAAGAAGGAATATACCAAATAAAAGACTGAGATGAGTAGGGAAAGAGGAAGCTGTCTTGCAACACCTACTTCAGAAAAAGGATCTAGGACATCTGGGCTTTATTTAGTCCTTTCAAATATTAAAGCCTAAAGAAAAACATAGACCATTTCTCAAGATAACACCATTTAGAAAGATAGTGGTGGAAAGAATTTGAACAAACTAGCAGAAAATTCTCAGGTAAGATTCCAATGAAACATCTCAGAACACAGTGATTGTAGTACTTTTAGATAAAAGAACCATTATTAGTGAAAAAAGCAGAGCCTGAAAACCAGCAGTAGGCAAAAAAGGGGGACATTCAGGGCAGGTTTTGGACAGGACCACATCATGGACCTTCATTCCACAAACACAAAGCTCCCTGCTGGCAAGACACCCCCAAAGACCTCAAACTGTATGGTAAAGCAAGCCCCTGAATAGAGATGACAATGGCATCTAGACCAGATGACCTCCCACTTTTCCAGTCTATTCAATCCCACCATAGTTCTTTTCTCTGTGAGTGTGGCACAGGCTATGATTTTGTCAAAAGACAGGAAAAAATTTCCCACCAGGACCTGGGGCTGGCATGACGGTCCTCAAAAAGTGTTGAAACCCCTACTTATTTTAAAACTGAGTATTGACCTTCTTCCTTGAATTTTATATTGCCAGATGAAACAGTAATTTTGTTACAGAGTGTGTGGACTGCCAGAGAACAGTCAGGAGACATTCTGGATGAAACTGAATCAGGTTACTCATTATCACAGGAGAAGCTGTCCTTTTGAGAATCTGTGGAATCCAATATTACTTGCAGAGGAGACCTTTTGTAATACTGATAAATGTCAGCCATACATGGGAGTCTCCACAGAAAACAAGCACTTGCTAGCCCTGGCAGATGCCCAGTATGGCATTTGATGCTGATTTCTGCTGAGTATAAATATAGAATAGTGTATAAAGGACATTGGCCTCTCACAGCAAGGAGACTCTGAGTTGAATTTAGTTATACAAAAAACAGGTTCTAAGGGAAACTGCATTGCACAAAATATTCTTCTTCCTTCCTTCTTTTTTCTCAAAGGATGGGACCATAAAGCAAACCTGTGTTTTTTCCTGTCTTGGAGGTGTATGTAAGGATGGTAGACTGGAGAAATGTAGGGAAGAAAACACAGATGGGAAGATACTGGCAGGGGTTGTCAGCCCAAGGGGTGGAAGGAAACTGTAAAGCATCAACTTTACAGAACTAAAAGAGGCAGCAGGTTCAAAATGAGTAAAAGGGTTGATGAAAACAACAGCAAACTCTACCAAAACTCGAGACATTTTTGCCACAAGAGGCAGTCACCACATATCCCTGAACAATAGGCTCCTCTTATAATGGTGGAGTCTAAAGAGAAATTCTACCCAACTTGTGTATCTGACTTTCACCTATATTTTCTGCACCAAAAGTGGCATTCATCTCATACTCAAGTCTACATAGCAGACATGAGTATACCTGAGTTGATCAGAGGAGTTCAGAAAGCAACTTGTTTTGGTAAAAAAAAAAAAAAAAAGGAAAGCAGCTGCTTTTGGTCACATGAATGAACTCCACTGATTATATTGGTTAGATCATCAGTGACCACAGCAGCAAACTTGACCCCTACTCAGTCATGGACATTCTCACCTAAAATCAGAAAAATTAGTCAAGCAATTATCTGAAGGAAAGTGTCCAAGCACCTGAGTAGTGAACATGTCCTCTTAAGGGATTTTAGACTTAATTTAGGAGTCCTAGAGAAAAAAACTTGTAAGGACTGGTAAGGAAACAATGCAGAAAGTGATTAATGGGGAGCTCGATTTGTTTTGCAACACAGAACAAATCCTCAAGTTAGAACTGCAGTAAACCTCATCCAGCTTTTGAAGGGAATACAGTCTGTCTTCACTGAATTGAATCCTCAACATACAACTGCTAATTAAAGACTCCAAAAGTCTGAAAATACTTTGACAAATATTGATATATAAGCCTGTGATGCTCACTTGGCTAGTTGGCTAAGTCCTGCCTCATTTACTTCAGCGATGCTGCAAATGACTGTGGAGATCTCATCTGAAACTCCTAATAAAACAGCTACTCCAAGATGCAAGAAGAGGATCTTCCTGATATAAAAACTAAATAAATTACTTTTGATAAACGAGGAAAAATGGAATCACTCACTGTATATGCCTAGTGTTGCAAGATATCTGGGAAGAATATTTCTCAAAACCCTTTTCATTAAAATGAACAATAAAACAAATGACGTAATTCAGAGCTGACTCACAGCAGAGAAATATTATCAAAAACTGGACTCTGCCAGAGTCAAACTATTTACACCATTTAGACCAATCTGGCCTAAAATACTTAAAACATGATTTGTTGGATGCTTACAGTCTGATGCCTCACATTATAATGTAAGATTTACTTCCTGAGGAATGTTTTTTTTCTATGTCTTTTCCTAATTCACAGTGCCAGTGGCAGCAAATATCTAGATACCAATTTTTCAAATTACACCTAAAGTCTAACTACGGTATCAATTATTATTATTTTCCTAACTACCTGATAGGTTTACCCAAAGGTTGTAAACATAATACAAGTCAGCAAGCAAAGGTACATAATTAAGATGCATTCAAAATAGTCTGTGCAGCAAGTAAATATTTCCTTTTTAATTATAATATTACCTGGGTTTATGTTACTAAATTGCTACACAATTTCATATATAATTGATTTTCCAAAAAAGTATTACTGAAGTGATTCTGTAGTTCAAAACAGCATGAACCTAATAATGCACAAACAATTTCTATCTCATAGCCTATAATGCTGCATGGTATTTGTATGCTGAAAAAAAACATTCCTTCATATTAGCAGTAATTTTGAATATAACATAAAACTCAATGACTTTTTTTTCTCTTTATTTGTTGAGAAGAATACTAACAGTGCCTCCTGTGAGGATATATTTTGTAGGTTCTTTTGCAGATTATGAAAATAGTTATGAGGAAGTATTTGGATAAAGGAAGACAAAGCTCCAGGTAGCAATAGGTTTCATACTGAGTTGATAAATGCAATTAGGGATCAGAGGGATGAACAATTACTTCAGGGGACTTCTGATACCAGAATGCAATATCAGATGATTAGAAAACTGGAAAAATATAATCTTTTTCCTATCACAGACACATCCAGTAGCCTCAGCACAAGAGAGAAAACCCTTGTGCTATAGCAATGGATATTGTATGCCCTGAAGTGTTCACAGGCTCAGTAATCAAATATGAGCCTAAAGGAATACCTGCCAGATCTTGAGAAACTAAAAAGCTACATTACCCCAGCACAATGCAAGGAGTGCTGTGAAGAGTTAAAATGAAGAAGATTTGAGGTATATCCTCCTTGGCCTAGAGAGTTTGAGATGGGTGAAAGCATTTCCCCCTGTGCAGGAGAAGAGCATGGATGCAGATGACACCACTATGGTTCTGATGAAAGGTAGATGCACTTCACAGCCCTTTTAATGAAGGAACTATGAATATACTGATGTTAATATCTTGCCAAACCAATTACAGCAGTATCCCAGGGTTTGTGTTACTAATTGCCAATATTTCTTGTCTAATTGATTCTCAGAGAGCGATATTGCCGGCAGCGTTCCACCGCTGCCGAGAGCTGCTGAGCACCTGGGCACTGCAACTGCCTGAGCTCCTGCCACCTGCAGAGGATGCTCAGCCTCCACAGACTGAGAGGCATGGAATGGGTTCCTGCAGTCCTCCAGAGCTGAAGCTTTTGTTTTTGAAGAAAAATTAAACTGAACATGGTAACATAACCTCTGATTTGGTCTCTTACAACTTGAAGAAAAAAAGCAATGAGATAATAAAATCTGTTCTGATTAGCTAAGCAACACTAACTCAGTTTTTGTTTCCATTATGTGGCTAATAGTCTCTTCTGAACAGGTTTGATTCTTGTATCTGTTTGCATTAGAGTCAATTTGTGGTATGAGATTGGTATTACTTATTGAATGCTACACCCAGCTACAAAGTTAAAACTATGAAAAGCTTCTATGAATTTAATTATACTACTGTGAGACACAGTCTTGTATAGATGCTATAAATTAAGTTTAGCAAGTATGATTGGTGTGGTGAATAGTTAAACGGAGGTACCAGATCCATTAAGTTTCTCAGTAATTTCAAAAAGTTTCTGGATTGTTCTTTCAATCTGTGTTGTCCAGACTTTTTGAACTTATTTTTTGCAGATATACATTCAAAATCAAGCCAATTTTACCTAAACATGTAAGGCTAACCTAAGCCTGAATATGTTCAGACTTGGAGGTAGGTTAGTATTCAGTATCACTGAGCAATGTAATTACATGTTGGTGACCCTTTAATACTTTTGATGCTGCAGAATTTTTTCATTACTAAAAATACTTAGTATTCTGAAAGGCAGAATAAATTTGATAGCAACAAACATTAGTAACTTTTTCTATTTTGTCTAAATCCTTCTGCTCTAAGTGCTACAGACAGTTTCTCTCTTCTTGTTCCAATATGTAATTGACAGCTCAGCACAAAGTCATTCCCTTCCTCTTGATTTTTTCCCTGGCTGCTAATAGCATACACCATTTTATACAGCCTCAGTCTATTAACCAAGTGCCTGATCTTGTGGGATGCTGAACACCTGCTGGAATACACTCAGTGTCTGTAATTCTCACTGATTTCATTAGGAGGAGAGAGAACTTGCTCTCTCCCAGGTCATTTGGGCTGACCTCACTCATAAAGACAGAGCTCATGGTAGACTCCTGTTGCTCCAGAAAGTCAGGCCAACATCAGAGGTAGCTGCTTCCAGAGCATCCAGCTTAGAACTGATGCCAAACAACACCAATTGTCAGGAAATATAAATTAGGAGCACAGCTCCTCTTCATTCCTTACACAGTCAGTGGATGAAAATGTTAAGAAGTGCCCCACTGGGTCTCACCAGTAGTCCATTTACCCCAGTATCATGCTTCTGGCTTGCACAAGAAGAGAGACACTATTAAGGAAAACACAAAAGCCAGACTGTTTCTGCTGCCTTTTCTGTACATAGCCCCAGCACGGACAGCTGTTGCTGTAGGTGTGTCAGAAGGAATGTTCCTACCTCTGTTACTGTCCTCTAGATCCAACAGTGGAGGGTTTGGTGAATAGCAGTAGTTCTGTCTTTATCTTATCTAGTACCCTGCTGATTTCAGAAACCTCAGTCTTACCCCCCAGCCTTTTCCTCTCCAGCTGAAGTATCCCACATCTTCTAACCCCTCCTCATCAGGCAGCTGCCCCTGACTATTAATTATTCTACTCACCCTTGTCTACACCACCCCTAGCCCCCTATGTCTTTCTTGAAACCAGGCCAGAAGTGCTTACAGTGGTCAAAAATGGGGCACACCAAAGATATTAATGCAAAATGGTGCCTTCTGCTCATTCTGAGTGATGGAGGATCTGACCTGTACAGCTTTGTGTTTATATGCCAGTGACCTACAGCAGCTGTGTGCATCCGAGCCAGTCACCTCAACCTCCTTTTAGGAAGCAGGTACCTTCAGGCATGAGTTATCTGATTTAAATTTTCATCTATTTTAAGATTAAATAAACAGTACCTTCTAGGTGCCTGCTTCTTCCTGCTGCCTGTAAAAGCAGATTGCACAGATAAGGCAGTTCTGGATGCCTGGGCTATGTTGACCATAAGAACCTCTTCTGGTGTGCCTCTGATTTCCACAGCCACTCCCTGCCTCCTTGCACTGTGGTATAGGGAGAAGCAATCTAAGGGATGGGGTCCTGAAGCATTCTGCAGTGAATTAAAACTTGCTTTGAACCCAGGCAGGTGTTAGAGAAAAATGGGGAATGTTCATCTAAGCTGCAAGTTTTCTGGGCAGGTGTGCCTTGGGCCAGGCTTGGTTAAAAGGCAGGGGCTTTGGTAAATAAACAAACAAACAAATCCCTGCATTTGAAGCCTTAAATTTGCAGAATGATGTGAAGGAGAATACAAACTAGTGATAAAGGAATACTGAAATATGCTCTAATGAAGGCTGCAACTAAGAACAATGAAAGGGGAAAAGACAGATAAATAACATTTTCTTTCACTTTGCCCTTTTCTAGAGAGTATGTTTTCTGTTTCATAATATGACTAGTTTGTAATAAAGTGTAGGAAGTGCCAGAGAGAAGAAAAGGTTGAGTGCTAACTGCTATACCACCTATTATTTTATGTTCCATTCACTATTGCAAGAGTGACTCTTCCTGCTTTATTTTGCATGCATAAATTTGGCACTACTCAAGAAAATAAATTTGAGGGCTAAGTTTAAAAAGAAAAAGAAGAAAGAATTGGTATATTAAAAGATAAAAAATGACCGCTAGACTCCAGTTCAGCCTCGTTCAAGCATCCTTTAAGCTTGAACAGTGAATTAACCTCCAGCAAAACACTTCACATGTGATTTATTAGGCACCTTGCTTTGGTTTCAGTGAACTTTTCTGTGAGGGAGCACATTATAATCAACTTTGGAACACAGAGTTAGTCACAACCTCTAACTATGGAGACACAAGCATCCCTTCATAATATTTACTTACTGGCTTATTTATTTGCAATTCTGCAGGTATAAACTAATAAGCTCCCACAGGGCCACTGAAAGTGATAATATCCTTTCTCTGACACACTAAATCATGTAATAATTAACTATAAAATTTTAATAACCTAGAAATTGCAAAGATCAAAGGTGAAAGCTAAGAAATACACATTAGAAATAACAACAGATGACCCCAGAATGAAAACAAATGAAAACACAAGAGTTTGTAATTTATGACTTAAGAAAGCCCTTTCTGAGAAGTAAAATCTTGTAGTAAAATCTAAATCCACTATGTAGTCATCATTTGTACCATATTCTTAATATAAATTACATCAAATTCTAATGGTAAAAAATATTTGAAAATTTATTTGTTGAAATTTAAGATGCAGTTACTAGCAGCAATTCGCTCTCCATCATGTGGTTTTTTAGCTATGAACCTGTAAAACAGCATTTACCTCACGATATAATAGCACATGTAACAATATTCAATCACAAATGCATTGGTGATAAGCAGTACTCCTCCTTATCAGGTCCAGACAAGCCTGTTGCACCCTTCCCAGCAGATGTGAAATAAAAAAATGAAGAATGGATAACAACATGGCTTATGCCAAATGCTTATGCTCTTTTCTCTTCCCATTTGCAACTGAAAGAGTAAAACCAAAAGTCAACAAAAGTGGTACAGCTGTCCACATGCTTTTCTGCTTCTTTGGGTTTTGGGGGGGTTTCTGCCCTGGCTCTAGAGTGGATTAGGTTGGAACATTGCCCCACAAAGAAATGTATTGGCTCACTGAGCACCTATGACTAGAAGTTACCTCCTGTAAATTTCAAGAATTTCCAAGACTTGTTCATCATAGATCCATGTTTCTAGATGATGTCTGGGCAGTTGATATCTCCTATAAGGACAAGGGCTACTGATTCAGAATTTTTTCCTAATGTCTATAGAATCATCAGTCCTTTCATTCTGTCTGGGTGATTAGTAGTAGGCACCGACTACAACATTTACTTTGTTTTCTATCTACATAATCCTTGCATCCTTCACTACACCATCACTAACTGTAAGGACTGTGCAATCAAATCTCTTACATGTAGTGCAAGACTTTCTTGCCCTGCCTATTACTCCCGAACAACCTGTAGCACTCCATCCCTGAATTCCAGTCACAGGACTCATTCCACCAAGTCTCACTAACACCAGTGATATCATAACTCAGGCAGATGACAAATGCTTCCAGATCATCCTCCTTGCTCCTCAAATGCACCTCTAAAAATTCATGTTATGCCAGTATTACTGCTTTTTCCCATCTCTTCAAATGAAGAATAAATATTTTAGGGAGTCTCCTCTTCAAACTGCAGCAAAGCTCACGTGGATGGTATATCAGTATCGTGAAAGAACGGAGTGATTGCCATCAATCTGTTCTTCAGTCTACAAACAGAGTAGTGAGCGAAGCTGCTGCATCTGCTAATCATATGCCAAGTATTCACCTTTTCTTTTTCTTTTTTCATGGGATTTTTTCCCCCAATTGTTACCTGAAATCAATAGGGTTTTTCCACTGACAATTGAAAATACTCCCTGAAATGTCCTGAGCTGCTATGCAGAAATTTCTTGCTATAGAGAAAGAAGAGAAACACCAAGCTGAGTAAAGAAGCTCATTTTGTTCAGACAAGAAACAAAGTGCACTTTTTCTTTCCCTAAACAAAGCATTTTTAAGAGCAGGATAGAGGACGCTTAAATCAATAACCATTAAGAAGCACAAAGCTGCTAAAAGAATATATCTTTGGAGAAAGAAATTATCAGGCTCGGCACAGAAATTACTGGGTGAAATTCTATTTATGCAGGAGGGATCCAAATTAGATGATCCTTATAGGCCTTTTTGGCATTGCAGTCTGAAAAAGTATGAAACACGAGAACAAAATAAATATAATGCTCATCCCTGACACAGCTTTTACAGAATGCTTCCCCAGTGACAAAAATACTTCACTCATTCTCTTACTTCATTTAATTTATTGTTTTTCTACATATAGTTTATTAGATTAAGTTTTTCAAATTGTCAAAATCATGGTTTTGATTGCTTAAATTCCAAGTCCTTCTCTTCTTTTCAAAGTGAAATATAGAAGAAAGTAAACAAAACATCCACACCAATGGACACCAGCTTTGTCAAGAGCCTGAGACAAAGAGGATATAGGGACACTACCAGGAATAATGTTCAATAGACATTAGAGTGACCACAAGAGCCTGGAAGCTTCATCACAGCAAAGGAGAGACACAATCCACTGGGAGTACCCAAAGCCCAGGAGGCAATAACCTAATCCTACAGAGGCCCTTGGGAGTTTTGCTGTTCATTGAGGTGAGCTTTATACTGTCAATACTGAATAATCACTTTAATTGCCACACGAAAAGTGTTTAAAAACTTAGAACTAGATCCTGCCTAGGTAAATACTAAAAGACTCATATAGTCAAGAAAATATGCAGTCTCAAACATCTGGTATCCTCTCTCTGTCCATTAATCACTGGATTTCCAAGGTCTTCATAAAAATTCTATTTTCCTGCGAAAGATGGAGGGGCCACCCCTTCTATCCCTCCATGATAAGGTAGCATCTTTCTGCCTCATGCAGGTGCTCTAGAGCTGTTACAAGAAAATGAGCTATGACATCCTACAGCCTGGCCTGTGGAAGAAGGTAAAACAGGAATTACCTCTGTGGTGGGTGTAAACAATTCATTCCTCCCCTTGCTTCTGCCTAACGGGTTACCATGCACTTGCCTCTCAAGCTAAGCAAATACTTGCAGGCCTACCTCAGGAAAAGGTTCCATTTCACTTCTTATGGACAATCCCCAGAGGATTCACAAACACTCCATGTTTGCACTGGAACAGTTCAGGAGAGTTAAGTTTTCCAGGAAACACTCTCAGTGCTGTGCTTCTGAGTAGCTGACCAAGCATCAGGAGACTTATATCAATGTACAGATATCAGTTCAGCTTCTCTAAGTGCCTCAGCATCTTAGGGTTAAGAGCAGTATGACATAAGCCTCACATTTCTTCTTAAACTCCACAAAGGATATCTAAATACATGTAATCCCTCTGGAACATGATGACACAAAAGATAGTGCTATGCTCAGGGTCTAAGAATATATTGCTTCCCTTCACTGGCAATACATCAAAATCTTTAGAATTAGAAGAATTAGAAATAAATGCCCACACTTTTTTTTTTTTTTTTTCATTTTTCCCTTCTAATTTTAGGCAATGGCTGCTTGCAAAACAAAAACCATGTATTGATCATTTGGATAGGAAGAGTGCATAATTCTGGGACATAGCATTTTCATGTCATAAATTGCATTCCAAAGCAAATGAAGATCGAGATTTCCTCACAAGTAAGAGCATTGTGATGTGAATGAGTTCATCACAGATGGGGGCTAGTTCAAGAACTTGAAGGAATAATTTTTAGTGTAAAATTGACTATCAAAATTTCATTAAGTTTAAAATTAACACAATTTATTTCCAAATAATATCAATCATAGTTACTACAGTTCTGCTTCTGATTGCTCTGATACATTCATTGCCCATTTGGAAAACAAATAGAAGCTTAATATACCCACAATTGTTTGTTGTCAATTGACAAAGATATTACTGAAACAAAACAAAAATTAAGTTGAAGCTTGAAATTATAAAAATGATACAGTCAATATTTCAGCCATGGTTAAAAAATCTGATTACATAAAGGTATATTATATACATGGGGAGACAAAAAGCCCCTAATCTCTCTGCAAAGCAACTTTAATAAAGTTCACTGTAGTTACACCGCTGCCAGGATTAGCTCACAAACTTTGAATCAAAGTATGAACTGTGGTCTGACAACATTATTGTAATTTTTTCATTTTAATCCTTGATGAGAGAAAAATTGTACAGACTCCAGGAGCACAAAAATAATTGTTACATTTATGATTCTCCAATTATGGCTTAAGGGGACTGCTTCTTAGCCATCTCTTTGGTCTTATGAAGGTTTTATAACAAGGCTTTTGAACAAAACAAGTGTTTTCAATAGCACCAGTAAAAAAACCACATACTTTTGTAAAGGGGGAATTTTCATTTTGCTTTGATTCATGTTACAACTCATAGAGAATCAACCTTCTATTTGTTCAGATAGCTTAATCCTCACTTATGTTCTTAGTTTAAGTGGATACAAATAAAAAACACTCCAAAGACTGGTCTTTTCAATTTTCACTTCTTCCTATAGCATTGTTGGAAAGAAGACATACTTTAAAAGGAATTAAGTCTTATACAGAGAAGAAATGCAAATCATGTTGTGTACTCTGCTCAGCCTGAACTACTCTCATAGGGGTCCTGGCTAGAAATAGATCTTCTTTGCATCTCAGCACAGGCTGAGACAGTCAACCCTGAACCCTGTCACAAGTTGTCATATGTCAGCTGACTTCTTGGTCAGATCAGCAGGAAGGGATTTTTAAAGGTTTCAATATCCATTTGCTTTACAGTTGATGCTGACTCCTTAAGAAATATAGAAAAATTAGTAGTTCACAAATTTTCCCAAGAAATGTTGCTGATTCCCTGCCTGATCTAATAGACTATTCTGCATGAAGATTCTACACCCAAACACAGATAAAAACAGTAATCAAAACGTAGAACTGGCCAAGATTACTTAATTTATTCATAAATTACAATATTATTCATAAATCATATATGATATTATATATGATATGATGTGTTAATCTTACTTCTCTCCACAGAATTTAACAACAGATTCATAGTCTATAATGTCTCAGTGAGCTATAACCTGCATCTGAGAAAAATATTCACTATTGATTCAAAGAATCAGGCACTTGAAAAATTCATATACCAAGTTAAGTAGATTTATGGATTAATCACCATCAATACTAAAACCACTCATCTTGTTTGTTAGTCTTATCTTCTGACTACTGGATCCCATTATGCCTTTCCACTGCTTTAAAGACTTATCTCTACAAATATATTCCTTACATAAGTGTAAATATTAATCACTTCGCTCTCAATATCCTCTTTGGAAATTCAAGATACATGTAACTACATGTTTCTTACATCTATAAATGTATGGTATATTTACAGACTTGAAACTTTTTTTGTTAAATCTCAGTGAAAGTTTTGTGAAAAGGGCCCTAAGATTTCCCTGGTTTTCAGTATCCTTCTTGAAGGTATTCCATCCTGATTTATTAGTAGTACCATAAATATCTCCCACACTGAACAATGTGGGACACCAGTTTCCTGTTCATACTTGATATTTCTTCCTTCTACACCTGAACATTGTCTTTGTCCTCTGCCCTTAGCATCTCCCAGTGAGTTCCCCATTCACTGTCTAAGCATATCTTTAGCCTTTTTTGAGCCACACATATTTTAGGATATAACACTTTATATTTTTATTTTTTTTTACCACAATTGGCCCGATTTTGCTAACACATGAGTCATTCTGATGAAACTGTTATTAAAGAGGCACAACTCAAAGAGCCAGATCCCAACCAGCACCAACGCACAGAGCCCCCCTTGCCAGCTCATGGTGTGACATCAGCTGACACAAATGAAAAATCAGGCCTCGTGCATTCAACACAAGACATTCTTAAAGGCATTTCTCCCACAATCCTTCACATCCTTTTCTACCAGATAGGACCAAAAGAGGGCAAGAGTTCCACTGGTTTCCCCCCAAACACATCTGGAATGTAGGTAGATGACCTGCTTGTCGTGGTGACAATAATCAGAGACCTGACCTGCTGAGATGGAGGCTCACTAATTGCTAGGAAAGAAGAATACTGCAGACTTTCATCCTCTAGTGGAGCAACACTTATTGATTCTGCCTATCAAGCAGAAAAAATACTAAGAAAAAAGTAGTCTAAACTTATGTCATACTTATATTTGTGCACCAAGTGCACAATGACAAGTTGGTTTTTTTTAATACTGATAGTTACTTTACGTTCTAACAAAATCACTTTTTTGTAACATGTCCCTTTCTAACCTGATAAGTTTTTCAGCTGTAGAAATACTTTGGTTAATAAAGGTCATCAGTAGGGATTAAAGATGGACAAAGAAGGATTTTAAAGTGGAATCAGAGACAGCAATGAGAAGCCAGACACTTGAGAAGTCTGCCAATGTTCGTGCCATAGAAAATAATGGAACTACATTTAAAAATTATAGGCCTATTAAAGCACGAAGATATTGCACTAAAGGTGTTAAAATAACCAATTAAACATGCAGTTTTACTCCTGTAAAAATACAGAGCATTTCTATGGAAAAAAAATACCACTGTCAAGAATTCACCATGACTGCTAGAAATCAAAATAAATAAATAGCTTTAATTGGAAAAGAATATTTGAAACCACAGTGCACAGTTTTGTGGGCAAAGCAAATCTGTTAGCCAGTCTTTTAATAAGTCCACATTGTACTGGATTCAATTTAGCTTTTCTGTGAACATGGACATAACCTGTTAATAATTTAACATACCTCTGGTAAAACAGGAATGCAGTAAATAAAAGGTAAACTAATAAAACAAAAGCAGTGCTTTTTTTTTTTTTTTTTTTTTTTTTTTGCAACTAGATGGTAAATTAATGGAAAAGATTGCTATTGCAGCACAAATTCTGAAAATGTTATATATACAGAAATCATGAGATCGAAAATGTATGATTCCAAGAGAGGTATTAGCTTTATCCTGTAGCATAATGCAAATGATATGCTTTTCTTCTGGAATGGTTTTTATGTAAAGTGTGTGTTCTCAGTGCAGCTCAGCAGCATTGCTGTGGGAATTTCATTTTATGAAATTCTTCGCTGCATTTCACTCCGATTCTCTACATTGTTTTTTCTCTCAACAGAAGCAGTGCATATATGATATATGTTCTGGACACGTGACTGAGGAACATGAATACAAGGTCAAACCAAAGCTTTCATTCATTCTGTTGTTACACACTGTTAGTGCAACAAAATTTAATGTATTTATTTGAATGAAGACTGAGCAATAGCTGTCATTGCACCAGGGGTGGAAAAGCACTTTGCCTCAGTTAATCTACCTTGGTATGTTACACTGGCTGATTATTCCAAGCTCTGCACTGAGTGAAGGGGACGGAGGCTATGGAGCACCAGCCCACAGCTGCCAGGGTCTCCTAAATTTGTATCTGGGCAGGCTCCTAGGGCCAGCCCAGGCCACAGCATGGCAACCTGCACTGAGCATGAGCACACTGCTGCCTTAGCCAGAGCAGGGCAGCTGTGCCAGCTGGGGAGGGACGCACAGTGCGGTGTGCCTGCTGAGGCTGACCGAGCTGTGGGCGGCTCTGTGCACCTTCCCTTCCCAAGGCTCCTGGGGGAAGCAGCAGGACACCAAACCTGCTCCCTCCTGACCCTCAGGGCACCAAGCCCCACCTGAGTCAGCCCGACAAGCCCAGACACAGACTGGCCCCTTTCCTGGAGACGGGACATCCTCCTTCATCAGTTTCCCATCTTCATCCCAGCTTCACTGGTTTCCAGCATTCAGTGTCCCAGACATCCGGGGCACATTCTTCACCTGAAGTTGTCCCCACGTTGTTTCCTTTGCCCTTCAATCCCACTCTTCTCTGTCCAGAAGCAGCTTCCAGGCCCAGCGAGGTTCCAGCTGCCAGCACATTTCTGGCTGCATTTGTCACACTCCTGCAACGCTGTGGGTCTGCAGACAGACCCCTTTTGAACAACCCCGGAGGCCAGTGCTGCTCCAGCTCAAAGGAAAGGCAGTCTGAGGAGCACAGCCATCCTCTCTGGGATAATTCCCCTATTTGTCAAGCTCTCGTTACCTTCCGTCCATAAATCTTTCCAGTTTCCTTTCCACACACGGTGGAAACTTAAACTGGGCATGCCCCTACTGTTAAACTTCCACTGAAGGCAAAACTTCGATTTTTTTTATATTCTGCCACTTGAGAAAAGCAAGGATTTGAACACTAAATAGAGCTCCATAATCCATAGCCATGTAATTGTATGTTACACCAGTAACTTCTGTTAACAACAGAATCCAGGCAGAAGCACCAAGCTGACATGGAGACAGAGGCTGCTGATGGGAAAATCGGGGAAAAAAGGATGTTTGGGAGGAAAGGGGGAGGGAGGAGAAAGGAATGTCACTGAGAAATATGTGAGTCCTGGAAAAGCAGTAATGGAGAGCTGCTGGAAAAGTAAGAGGTGAAGACAGACTGGTCAAGGAGGTTTTGGGGCAATATTGTTGTGGGAATCCTGGAAGAGCCTGCTGGAGTAGGTGGCTGATGGCAGCCAGAGAGACCTCAGTAGGAAAACACAAAGACTGGAACACTATTTTGGTCATATGTTCTCCTGAAAGTCTTACCTACACTCAGAGGTAATCAGTGAAGTTGAAAAAAATCACTCAAGTGTATCATATCTTTGTGTGGTGCACATCTCTAGAAAATGTGGAAGAGTTTTATACAACTGGTAGTGCAGGGCCACATGGTAGGAGAGAGGCAGACGAAATCTTCGGTGAGGAACTCGATCAGAGGCAGAAATGAGCTTGAGAGCTGCTGCCTTCTGACCTGTCCAGCATGGAATACCCCCACAGGGCTGTGATGTGCTCACTCACACCAGGATGCAGGTGCTGTGGGAGGACAGGGGGTGACAGATGTGAAGAGCCAGCAGAAAAGGCAGGATTTTCTTGCAGAGTTGTGAGTCTTGCCAGGCATTTGGGCTGAGCTTTGCTACAGGGTTGCAGATTCTGTGTTTCCCGTATGGTGATAAGCTCACACAAGCAGCATTGAAGGCACTGGAATATGTCTGCTTTTCTTATTTCCTTTATACTATATGTCCCTTCTCATTAAACAGGAGAGGATCACATTTCCAGTTTAGGATGCATGAGTGAAAACAAGGACAGAAAGATAAGAGAATTGTGCAAAGCCTCATCCCTCTGCTTTTTATTACCCTTGTCATCTATCAAGAGACTGACTGCTTCTCTTGCTTTTGCTTTTTTTTATTTTATTATTTTTTTGTTTCCTCCAGCATATTTGTAAATGTTATTTACTTATTGTCACTAGCTCCTCCAGGCTGTCTACTTTAATTTTATATCACAAATTGTGACCGGCAGCGTTTTGTGGCTGCTGCTTTCTTTATTAATTTGTATCTTACTACTCCAGCAACAATAAACAGTCTTCAGCCCTCCCATAATTTGTGCTCCATTTTGGATCAAAATCTCACAGGAATATTGATAGAAATATGGCTATGGCATACCCACACTTCTGATTCAAGTCCTGGGCCCTTTTAAAAACAGAGGAAAAGATAATTCCTCCACAACAGTGTCATTATCAGCACTATCACATTTCCCTTCACATCCCTATGCAACATCAGCAGCATACTCCAAAAAATTTTGCTAGCGTTTAGAGCTTCCATAGTTCAAGTTTGTTATATAGACCTAAAATAATGCTTTACCCTTTAAGCACTTTGGACAGAAAAATTTTCTGAGTCTTGAGCAGTTCAGAAAATTTTCCTTGAGCCAATTTACCATGCAGGGTTTATGCCATCAGAATTATAATTCTACTCAAGTGACTGGCCTTGCCATGTTTCTCTAGGGTCAATATGTCCATGTTTATGTACCACTGAATTGACTACCTTTTATCTGTGAATAAGGTAATGGGATTAAAGGCTTGACTTTCCCTACTTAATACTCTGTTTCTGACAGTTTTCATTCCTAATTCTCTTAATTTGGACCATCACATTATCTACAACCAGCCTGTAAACCTGAATGTGATGGTCTGATTATTAAAAATTATTGAAATCATCTTCTCTTTCCACACTTGATCTTCTTTAAATACCCATGTCTCACCACAAATAAAATTTGTAAGAGTAATTCTTAGTCCTATCCTTGAGCAGTAGTGCTAATAAAAGCAATAAAAACATGGGGTTTGTCATTAAAAACTTGTTTGTGTGTGCAGAGTAGGTATTTATATTATGGGATGTTTATTCATGTCTCTTACTAGTAATAATGCAGAAACTATATTCTATGAAGGGAAGTTCTCCAGACACATTTGGCTACAGGGATCCCCAGAAGGCACACAGTATTGTAGCAGCTCTGGATTTCTATTCTTTTTCACTAGCATGAATTGAAACTACAACCACTACAGTTCAATATTTTACATTAAAACATAAAACAGATATAGCTGAGGGGAATAAGAGGAAGGAAGAAAGGCCAGAAATCTGTGATATTAACCCAAAAGAATTAACTTGTTTTCAAATGTGTTTAATTCCTATCGGCTTGAGTTACCATGTTTTAAAGCACCACTTTTTCTTAAAGGTATTAGTCAGGGTGCAGGAACTCTGAGATAAAAATAAGATTGGATAAATGTGCCTGTGGCTCAGATCAACACCCGTTAAGCAAAAATCTGCCTGTCATTATGCCTGCTTTGTATGCCATCACTGTTGATCCCTGAGTGCAAGAATTCATGGCATTATCACAGCTTCCTTCTCTAGACCTAAATGCTGGCTTCACCACCATTTGTTTTTTTATTATTATATAGTAGGAAAATTGAATGACTCACACTGCCCACACACACAGGCTGATGCATTTGTACTCAGCAGTCAGAGCCAAAGGTTGTCTAAATGATACACAGAGTGATGCTTTGAAAATTCACGATAAAATGAGATCTCTTCTCTCATTTCTAAATTACTGTTCTTCCTACTTGCAAAAGCATATGAGGCATCCATCCTAGGAAAAAAGCTTTTTTGCTATGCCAGGGCTGACCATTCAAATGAGGACTCTTTTTTACCATCACATCATCAATTTAAAAAGAAAAAAACCCCTCTCTATAGGATTTGTTGCATTAGAAATATATAGTGAAAACATCATTAAAAGGCTATTAATGACTATTAATTCTTAGAGGTTTTAATTTCTGTAAAACACTATTACATTTTTATTGAACTTGTTCAGGTTTTTTAATAGATTTTAAGGCTAGAAGAGACTACCAAATCATTTATTCTGACCTCCTGTATTACTCATAAAATAACATCCAGTTAGTCCTGTCTTGAGCCCATTGTATTTGTCTGAGTCGCACAAACCTTTCAGTTTCAGCTCATTCATTCTGAGGGATTCCTGGGTAGAACTGCCTTTTCAAAATATGGATGGAAGTTACATTTGAATTGGAAAGAAAGGAATCCTGTCACTGCTTTTTCTAAAAAAAAAAAAAAGGACAGAAATTATGAGAAATACAATTCCTGTAAAGCATTTGAAAACATGGAAATATTGATTACCAGGATTCCTCTCAACAAGTAAAGTTATAAATTGTTACCTGTTGTCCCCTAAGCCTTAGCAGTCTGTCCCATGGCCTGAACTAATTATAGTGATCTAATTAGGTCACAATATTTGAAACTAGTAACTCATAAGGCCTCTTGTATTTTTGAGGTGTCTCCTCTGGTATGAAACTAATTGTATCCCAGAAGTGCCTAGTTTTCTTCATTAATTAATGAAGAAAGACAATTAGATCAGTTACAGACAGCTGTGCTTGGGCAGATGAGTCTTACTCACAATGACTTGATATTTAGCTGTCTAAAGGAACAAAAATTAGGAGACCATTATATAGCATTTCTCTGTTTCACATGAAGCTCAGGGGATCTTCAATACAGTGAATATGAGAACCTGGGATAAACTGCAAATTTAACATTTTAAGAAGTCTGACAGGTATTGCTGCCTAGAAGAAAAAGTCATGAGGAACAGGCTAAAACATTGCTTAGAAGCACCTAACAAGTACCAATGGGAACAATGCTTATCCTCCAACTAAATTCTCAAAAGACAGCGCTCTGCAGGAAATAATTCTCTCTCAAGACTTCGTTAGCATCTACGTGCAGCCATGAAATGGTTGAACCAGACAATAGGGGCAATAATCCAGCAGCAACACACAGCACAGGGCAGCCTTCACTGTCCACCACCCTTGCTCAAATCACAGTTGCACCTCCGTGGTGGCTGAGCCCACTGAGAGCAACCCCAAACTGCTAATGGGTCACTCACCATCATAAAGCCGGAAAGATACCACAAGTGGGCATACCTCTGCTGTTGTTGAGGAAAATTCTAGGAATGGGAGAAGGCAAATATACTGGCCTCTCACCTCCACAAGCCAAAAATAGCTTGTATTTGAAAAGTGACTGGACAACCTGAAACCTGTGAGACACAGAGGATTATGTTGGAGGCTCTGCAGCAGACTTCAAAAAGTTTTAGTTACTATACAATAATCTTTCTTTGACACTGCATGTCCAGAGTATTTAGTTTAGGTTTGGATTTCTCACTCACACCAAGCTCCCAAGGAGCTATATCCATCGATAATGATTTCTTTTATCTCTGATTTGTTAAAAAACTCCATCCTAAGCAAGTCCAGCTCAGTTATACATGCCATCCTCAGCTCCCATCTGGATTGTACCAGTGCGTTTTATTTGAACATGAAGTAATCAGACCTTCAGAGATACCTACTAGCTGATTACAGTGAACAAATTATATTACTTTCTCCACTGACTCCACAAAATATTGAATTAAGCTCAAGATTGCAGTGCTTATATTCAAAGTACTCCCGGGACCTCACAAAGTTCTGTCACAATGAAGCCTTATAGTGCAAGAAGAAAAGCTATTTGCCCGAAAAAGAACTGCTTTGTGGTCTAATTTGCAGCTCCTGAATTCCACCAAGTATCCCATCATTTCCTCCAAAGTGTATTTTATACTTAGCTAAAAAAAAAATAAAGTTTCTACAAAACAGAACGCTCACGAGCATTCAGCCCTTTTCCCCAGGGGTGAACTGGGAGAACAAATGTTAATTGTGGCAGTAAATACTACAGGATTTTGATGACAGTAAAACTGCTATCACAGTGAACACATTCTAGATGTTGCCATCTCTGACAAAAATTGTCATCTTCAGATGGATTAATAATCATAGAAATTACAGTAATTCTCCTTCCTTTGCTACTTATTATTCAGCTACTCTTTTCCTGACTTTTATTGCAGTTAGAGCTCTGGAATGGACCAGAGAAAGTATATGCAAATAATCTCTTCTATTCATAACGAAATAAAATGGCAATATACACTTGCCATTGAATAAGTTGCTTCTGTCAGAAGGCACAATTTCTCAGGCAGACACATGAAGGAAGGATAGATTTCCCCCAGTTTACTTCTGCTTAGGAAAGACTCACTCGTCCCCCTTCTCCACCAGGCCACTCCTGAGGTTTATTACTAACCGAAAGATTGTATCTGTAATAATATTATTTTCCTACAAAGGTAGTGCCCACCAGGAATAACAGATTAAATCCTGTTTGAGCTTAGACAACTGTTAGCACAGACCACAAGAATTCGTTCCTGCCAGTTTTAATGATTCTGTCTGAGCACTTACAGAGCCTGTTTCACAAAAGTGCTAACTTGCTTTGCAAACCTTTCACACAAAGAAGGCAAGGGGGGAAGAGGGGAAAGAAAGAGGGAAAAAAAATTTCCACACAAAGAACAAAGATGGAAAAACTTTACTCTCTGTAAGTGAAATACTGGAACTAGTTGCGCACAGGGATTTTGGGGAACTTGCAAGGATCATCTCCCCCAAAACAAATTCCATACTTTCCTTTTGTTTTTCAATCACCTTTAGGAGAGTTAGCTCCAAAGGCTGGATTTCAAATTGTCCAGTGATGAGGGGCAAGGCAGAGTGACTCTCTGGTGGGGAGGACTGTAAGAGGGGCACCTGGCAGCCATTAGAGCACAACAGCCATTAACAGCTCTTCCTGAAGAGCCAAGGCAGGGAACAGCAAGCATTGCTCCTGAAACCAAATTCATCAATGTCAGTGTCGTCCTTGCTAGCTCAGATACACAGCTTTCAGCTGGCATACTTATTATTAATTATTATTAAATTTATTTATTTAAGTGTGCTTTGCATAGATAGACACATTGTCAGTCACCAAGGACTTAATATCTAAATTAGTTAGGACAAACAAACATGAGATGAAACAACACTGTAAGAAAGAGCATGTGAGGGGATTACTAATGAAGAAAGAAAGACAGAAGTAATTGTTTGAAGTGGTGAGTTGAGTCCTTAAAGAAGAACCCACAGATTTAAAACCAGTGATTATAATCATTAAAATAAGCTAGGAAAACCATTTTATATGATGCCAAAAACAGTCTGTAATGTCAAAATGGACATTCATTGAAATATTTCAGAGTATGCCTGCTCAGGTGAGAAACACACATGAGAGTGATCATAGGGTAATTAGCCTTACAGGGTTTTAAGGAGCTAACTATTAAAAAGGCTAGGGGTACAAAGACAGTGCAGAATTAATATTATATGTTTAGAGTAGTTGAGAAGGATAATACCTGTATCAGCAAAGCACCACTAGATAAAACAACGAGGAATGAGTAGGGCATGAAGGCCAAATGAGATCTAAAATGTCTTTGGCTCCTTAATAAAGAGAGGCTTTTATCTGAGGTCTTTTCCATTTCCAGACAGAACAGACCAGCAATTTCTATCATTTATTAGATAAACCAGAATCCATTCTTCAGTAGGTGACTAGATTTATGTTTGAATTCTTCCAAAAAATGATAAAAGCAGAAGAGGAAAGTACAAGGACTCCCAAGCTTTGAAGGTCAGCTACTTCACCCTGGAGCATCCTGTCGACTTGGTTAAAGCAACTGACAAAGAAATTACAGGAGAATAAGAGACTTTCCAAAGGTCATTTTATTGGATCTATTCCCTCTTAAATATGTTATTCATAGATTTCTTTGCATCTTGATCCTTCTGTCCCCTTTGGTGGTCATCTCCAATTGGCAACCCTTCAATTTCTTTCCATAATACGAAAGCTGTGTTTTAGTAGAGATTCCCTAAAGCCCAAAATGGCTCATAAAACATGGGGTTTCTGGTTGCTTTACATCAGAGTTTGCAGATGTTTCAGAGTGCATGTGAGCTGAGTCTGGCCTGTGCAGGTGTGAGTCCAGCTTAATAGTTTTCTTAGGCTTCAGAAAAGGACCATTTAGGAATAGAAACCAAAACTGGAAGCCAGAGGGCAAATATTTTCAACATCTGCTACTCTTTGTGTGATATTCCTCTACTTTCAGAAGTAGGATTCTTAAAATTGTTTTGTATGGCTTTGATTCAATCTCTGAAGTGCATTTCTATAACAAAGAAATACTGTTACTGGGATCTAGTGTCATGGGAAACAAGATTCTCAGGTTATAAGGCATAGGCACACCTCCCTTTCCTGCTTGTAGCTATGTAGCTCACTTTTCCCCCTGCAAAGATGACTTGTGGCACTGACAGCAAATTCTGACATAGAAAAATGATGTCGGAGAAGCATTTAATCTCTTTTCACCTGTTCTTTATGAACTCTAAGTCCTGGAAACAAGAACCATACCCATGTTATTAAATATCCCTACCAGCAATCCTATCTGTGTACTACTGGCGAACCACTTCAGTGTGATTCCTTCGAGCGTATTTCTCCCATCCTGCAGTCTCAAGAGCCTGGCTAAGACACATGCTTATTCTTGTTAGATCTCATTCAAGCACATTTGAGACATTGCTACCAGGTCCAGAACACTACTCCCAGGGAACTGGATATATTTTCTCTCATTATTATCTCCATCAAGAAAAAAATGGAAATCTAAAAAAAGCCCACAGAAAGTGTTATTTTAAGCATGCACATTTGCAGAAGAGTCCCAGAATTCAGGGAACTTTTTTGTTATAAGGGAAAATAGTAGGAAGAAAGAAGACTTTATCAACAATAATAGATGGAGATTGTTCAAAAGCAGAGCCAAAAGCTGATAATGCTGATAGGTCATTTTCCAAGTAGGGCATACAGATATTTAATAGACCATAACTTCATGCTTTGAGAAGATATAATCATAGAAAAATTCTTTGCTTGGGATCTGATACCTAAAGAAAGAGTGCCCATTTGTAAATGTACAGAATGTCTGAGCAGAAGTGCCTTGTGTGCCACTTCCTATCCTGCTCTCATGTTACCTCTGGCACAGTATTATGGCCATAATACTGGTAAAAGACCCCACAGATCTGCTTTGCAAGCACTACTTGCCAGGAGACCAAGGTCCCTTCAGTTCTTTTAGCTTCATCTGGTATTCCTGTTCCTCCCACACCCTCATCTCAGTGTTGGAAAGTCAGATATTCCATAAAGAGGGGCATCTCCTGTCCTGTTTTCACCCTAGCAGGACCAGTTCTATCCTCTGACCTACAGGCCATGAAGAGCAAACTGTGAACATTGACAAGTCCTGCTTGTGGACTCAAGCCATTCATTCTGCCTCCATACAGGCTGTATGGTGCCACAGGGTTGCACCCCCTTTTAACTTTCCTGATCCACGCTGTTGTCCCTGGCCTGCCATGGAGCACAAGAACTTCAAGTGGGATGCTGTTTGAAAGGAAGATTTGAAAGGTAATAGCCACACTCAACTCTCCAGTGTATTTCTTCCATACATGAAGAATACATAAAAAACCTGGAGAAAAATAAGTAACTTATTCTTTGAAAGCTCTTAGATATCACTAATGAGACAGAGACCATTTAATAATAATTAAATGTAAGCCTCCATATGTATTATTTTTTTATTATTATTTTATATAACTGGAGCCCATTTTTATGTTCTTTCCTGCTTTTAAGTGTAGATTGTGCATGACACTTGATAACTTGTACAACCAGCATCTGTAGGGTAACAGCTTTATCAAGCTGCCTATGGTATATTGAGGCACAGGGGGTGAATAGAAACAGTCACCCAGAGAAACATAATGGATGAAAAGGCTGGGCCATAAAAACAGCAGTTTGTGTTTGAGCAAAACCTGAGTCTCCACCCTTAGCTTTAAGCATAAGGATTATTCACTAGATCTCTGTGGCTACATTGATACTGATGAATGCAATGGACCAAGATCTTCTACTCTTGAGACCAATAATCCCTGCACAGCACATATCAATACAGCTGAATTCCCTTCCATGTAAAGTACAGGCTACAGCCAAACCCTGATAAACTCTGTCTGGGGAGTCCTTAGCCCTGCCAAGGACTATGCTGACCATTTAGCAGCATGCAGACCTCCAGACCAGGGACAGGGCTCAGGTCTCCCCTAACCTTACTCCCCTTTCTAATGTAAATTATAAACTGCAAACTATAGTAGTATAGAAATATACACATGACCACGAAGTTATCAAATGTGATGGTGGGGTGCAAACACATAGAGCTGTTCACAATAGAGCTGTTCACAATAGAGCCTACAGACCTCTGCAAGCAACTGGAATAACCCCATGTACTGCCAATGAGATTGATTAAAACGATTAATTATGTTTTGTTTCTGTATTTGACAGTGGTTAGGTCTGCTTTCAGGACAAAAAAACTGCATTCTCCTAAATACTTAATGTTTTAAATTTATTTTTACATCTGCAATTAATTGTAGGTACCTCTTTACTTATGTGCAACTAAGGGGGGGAATAAAGAGATTAATTTCTGAACAAACTTACAACAGCTATTGTTTTAGTTAGAAAATAGAAAAGTCTGAAACAGAGTATTTTTTTAATGCAATATAAGGTGAAAAAGTCTAAACAACAATAATGGACATCTGGCAATCACAACTTGCAATAAAATTTATTTTAATGAGAAAAAAAGTTGGAAAACAGCACATTTTTTAAAAAAAAAAGAGTCTTAAGAACATTGTGCAAAGACATTTGATTTTAACACTAAAACTTTCCTCTTTGCAAACAAAAATCTGTCTTTAAAACATATGCAGAAGGGGGTACAGATATAAACCAACTACAGCCAAAACAAGAGCTGCATAGTCAGTACCACAGTACCACCTTGTGGGGAAATAAAAATGACTTCAGTATTGATTTCTTTCACTGCACAGTATCAGGAAATACTCATCATATAAACATAAAATTATAACTACACAAGACAAAAGAAACAGACTCAGACACCAGCAATGTATGCGATGCATGATTTCTTCCAGTGTCAAATTACTCTGAAGAAGAATCCATGTTCCAGATGAAATCTTTCAGAAGTCTACTGTAAAAACTTCCTGGAAGAAAAATGTCTCCTTTTACATTTGCTTGCATTCTGTACTTGACTTCCATTTGCTTCAAATTTATTTCTCTAGTTACACTGAATCAAGAGAACAATTGCATCAGGCATGTCAAATTCCACCCACATAAAATGCTTCATAAAGTTAAAGGCTATGACACAAATAAACTAATGCTAGGATCTTTGAGATAACTTTTTTTATTGCTTTTCTGCAACTGATGTAGATATTAGAGACAGTAATATTCCTGACTACATCTGAAGAAATAAGGTTATCAAATCCTCAGATCCCCAAAGGGAATTTTCATCTGCTTTTCTCCATTTCTTCCACATAGCGAAAGAAATTTGTATGATTAAGTAATTGCTGGTTGTCAGAAGAAATAGTTGCCCAGCCATCATATTTTAAGAGCTGTATTAAATGCAATTTTCACCCTTTCAAATGTAACTTCTTTTAGGCATCTCTGAATTTAATGTCTGTAATAAAGCAGAGCAACCAGTACTTACTTTCTCAAGTTGTTTGAATGCTGACCAATGGAGCAGGGGGGAGATGGGGAGGGGAGTATTCTTTTGGGGATTTTGTTGGGCTATTTTATATTTTCTTCCAATATAAAAACAAAGTTAAACTTGTTTGTCTTCTTGCTGTGGAGAACCTGCCATTGATGACAACGGTGCAGGAACAAACTCACAAGAAATTGAACAAAATCGTATTCAGGTTTACTCTTTACACAGAGTTAGGTTGTGACATTTAGACCTCTAGAGTTTGAGGTCTCATCCACGTACAGCTATTCTACTAAGACTAATACTGGCCTTAGCTGGGCTAGGGTCAGATCCCAATAGTGGGATTCCCCTCACCTTACTTTAAATAAAAAATTGGGTGAGCAGCCCAACTGCCCATACATACCTATCGAACACCATCTCAGATTCCCCAGAATATGCTTCCTGGACCTTCAGCTCATGACCTGCTTCACATTTACCAGCCCCATACAGAGGTCACAGAAGCCCTAGGGGTCTCCAAAGTCACTAGATGGCTATTAGAAGCTGAACCAAGCTTTAGAAGTCTAACTGGAGTTTGTTACAGGGGCTTGCAGTAGAGAAAAGCACATCTCCAAAGAGATCCTCATATCCTAACATATTGGGAAGAAATGCCCTCTGAGGATGCCTGTCTCTTCTTACTGATCAAAGAAGGCACTAAACATCTAACTTTCAGGGAATCACATTTTGATGAGATTAAACTGGAAGTTAATGTATAACAGATTATAGACTTTCTCCCTACTTTGCATGCTGACAATATTAGCATTGTTGGTTGTTGTTTGTGCTGCACGTTGTACAAATGATTTGTATCATGTGATCTGCCCTATAATGCATGCATTATTCCAGTATACCAGTCAACTCAGATGCCATTAGTGGTGGCAGTACCAGCAACCAAGGTCTGATTGCCAGGAACATATGCATGAACAGTGCCTCAGCTGCTCTTTTAGGATCACATCTTTTAGGGTGTTCTCTTCCCAGTGAAGGCAGCACTCCTCTTCTCCAAACATGCATTTAATTTGCCAGAAAGATGGAAAAATATTATGCTTCCCTCTCAACATGTTCTCCACCTCCACAAACAAACACCCTAAAGACATGGCATCACACAAATTCCCCAGGTTCAATCTCCACATTCCCAGTCTCCATGACAGTGGATCTGGCACACATCCCAGAAGCAGATGTCTTTCTAGAAGGCACACGGAACTTGGAAGGCCTGCCGTGCCACTAGCCGTGTATGCCCCATAGTTTGAGAGACTCACAGACATTCTCAGATTAAAAAAATGCAAGTCCTGAAATTACCATTCCAGGCTAACTTTGAAGCTATGTTTCGAGTTTTCTACCACAAAACCATGCGATCTATGTATTTTTTACAAAAGTTCATTGACCTTCCTCTTCATGAGTAAGGACAATGGACACAGATTGAGATTCCTAAGAGGGTACACATCACTAAGTCTCATCAAGACAAAGGAGTTAGACAATGAAATGCTGGGATTATGCCAAAAGTTAGGCCTTAGCAAGTTAACTGGCTCTTCACATCTATTACATTGATCTGTTGAAGTAACAGCTACAGTAACAGCCTGAAGAGGGCTGGCTTTATTAAACAGGACTAGAAGCTTCTAGAGGAAACACAAAGAATTTTGGTGATATATCACTTCCATATTTAATGTGACTTTTGTTCCTATATGGTCACATTTAATTGGGAGCATCATGTATAAAACAGAAGACAATGACTGTATTTCATTACCAACAAGTGATACAAAGATATAAACTGTCTACTTTCCTCTCCTATAATTTTACTGGCTTTATTCTTCCACTGATAGAAATGTGTGTCTTGATTACAGATGATTGATCATTTTTAAAAGATACCCTCTAGAAAGAAATATCATCCTAATGATGCATGTCAAAGCATGTTAACAAGTACCTCTTTAAAAGAACCAGATCTTTTTTATTTTACATTACAGAATACTGACTTTTAGCACACATAACATGTGACTCACATATCAATTAGAAATATGACTATCTGGGGTATCTTTGGGTCCTCCATGTGTATTCATAGGCTATTTTCCAAACACATCCACAAGCAGCAAGAAAGCAGAGCCACTCAGAGGACATGCCTGTGGACCCAGCCAGGCTGGAGCTGCAGGTCCATGTTCCACACTCATGCCATTGGTTATTGCAAACCACACAAGGATCAGGGCACCTTCTGTGAGATGTTTCCAGCCTACTAGCATATTCCTAGGAACATGGGAAATCAAGGTTGGAAGGAATCTTGAAAGATTATCTTGTGTGAGAAAGGGAAGCTAGACGAGATTATCTAGCACCCTATCCAGTTGTGTCTTGAAAATGTCCAGTAAAGGGAACTTCACCATGAAGCTGGATATGTTGTTCTAGGCAATGGTTATTCTCACTGTAAAAAAAATTCTCTTTTATATCAAGATGAAACCTGGCACAACCAGTACCCATTATACCTTTTCTTCCCTATGAAGAGAGAGACTCCATCCTCCCTGGAGAAGCCCTTTAAGTACTAGAATACTTGTGATGAGATTCTCTCTTGAGCCTTCTCAGGGAGAAAGGACTAACTGCTTCAGACTTTCCTCATAGGCAAGTTCTCCATTTGACTGAGAGCTCTATATGTTCCTTGTTTCTGTCAGTTCTAGCTGGTATGAAACCAGAAAGTAAGCACACAGAGCATTCCTGCTTCCGATTTAAACAGCAGAACAGATCTTCTAGAAGAAAAACTTTAAAGGTAAGTTCCTCTTACACAGGAGCCTAGTGTACATGCTCTCAGACTACATGTCTTTATCCCCATTATGTCATGAAAATCATGAACAGTTTCCCCTCTTATTTCCAGTCTACTGCTCCTATGCTTTTGATATTCCACTTATGTATCTTGTATAAAACATACAAGGCTGTAAACTTCCTTTCCTAATATTGTTTAAAAATCACACCTGCAACAATTCCCTTCATGTGCTCTGATTCATGAGTTAGAAGCTTTAAAATATGAAAGATAGTATTACTTCTCCAAGAAATAAAATACCAAAAATTTCTACTTCCAATTTCACTTCCTCCTTTAGAACATTGCCTTACACACACAGTTCAACACCATTCTCACTTAATCTTAAGAACATACAGTTAATTTCAATCTATACTCAGGTGAAGAAAAACCACAATAAGAATTTGTTACATTATTTACACTATTAATAGCACATTTTTATTCAACATATGATTACAAGATACCTCCTTAGGAAATAAATACAATACTTTGCTTTCACAGATAGTTATGACAAATAAATGATTTTGTATCAGGACCATCCAGTGAAGTGACTTGCCCCAGTTGCAGGGAATATTTACAGGTCTCCAACCTGCATGCATTAACAGGGTTCTTGTGCAAAAAGGAATTTCCTTTTACTTGAATATCACTTTCCATCAGTACTGTTTAACTCCACAATATCTTTATCTTTCCAATCTCTTTAAACAGAGGCAACATATATCCTCTGTCTTTGTTTCACAAGATTAAACATGCCAAGTTGTTTTATATTCCCTTCTGTGGTAAGCCCTCTTTTATCTTGACCATCTTTGTAGCTTTCTCTGCAGCTAGTTAGGTCTCAATTCATTTTTCTTGGAAAGCAGGTACCAACACAGTAGAGCCTTGCAGATGAAGTCTGCATAAACTTCTCTAGCTTTAGAGGATATATCATAGGGGATATACAAGCTTGCACATTTTCTAGCTGCATTACCTACAAAACTCACAGTCCTCCTAAAATCAGTTAAAACATGCAAGTTGCAATCTTCTTCGCCTCTTCTTCGTAAGTCTTTTACAGGATAACAAGGTGTTATGAGTTCTCAAATTAATTCATGAACATGCACTCTAATATTCTAAATACTAGACACTTTATTTCTCTTATCCTTGGAGTAATCTAATTTTTCCCATTTGATATTCTTATCCTTCTCTCCATTAACTATGCTGTCTAAACTTCAGTCTTCAGAATCACTGTCATACTCCTAATTCTCTTATCAACACTGCTAATGAAATTACTAAGATTTCTCTCAAAATTCAATCCTGAACAAAAAAATGTATTAGTAACTTCATTCCAATACCTCCTTTTTGATAGTCTCTACTGTCTCCTAACCATCCCTCTACTTTCTTTACCCACTTTCAGTTCTTCTAATGATTCTTATCATGTCCAGCTTAATGAATGATTTCCCACAAGACAATATATCAAATACATTCAAGATAGAATAGTTCTATCCACTCTCCTTGCCTAAAAATATCACTGAATATATCAAAAATGATCTTTTGTTAATCTGAGATAATCTACCTTTGATTAAAAAGATGTGACATTTCATTCCATTTACCTCCATGCTCTTTATTATTCTCTCCATCACATTTTATTTTAAAGCCTACCGAGAGCAGAGCAAAATACACTTAGATGTCTGGATCTGGTTTTGCATCTTTCTAAAATACCTTTGCTACTTTATAGCTACCTACACTTATGCCTCTTTCTAACACATCTTCTATCAGCAATTTCATCTTTCAAACCATATCTTCCAGACCTCTCAGTTCAAGACCAGCCAGTCTACAGCCATCTGTCTCCTCCTTCTCCTTTCTAAATTTGTTACTTTTCCCCCCCTGGCCACTTAGCCCAGCTGCGGATAGTTGCAACAGAGAAAATGTGTTTGGTTACAAGACTGAATCTAGATAGTCTCTCACCTTTACTTTGCCCTTACTGCACAGTGGCTGCATTACTTGTCTTTCCTGGCTCTCTTGGTGGTTTAGACTGCTGGAAATCCCCAGATTTAACATGCCTCAGATTAGAGGTAAAATCAGGTTCAGAAACAATGGTGATCATCTGAGTTTCTGTAATAATCATACAATAAAACTTTTCCTTCTACCAAAACGAATACAATTCCTTGCATACAACTGAGTTTGCTATTTAGCAAAGCAGCTCATCCATTTATTTTGTAAGGCTTTTTTAGGATTTGCTTTTTTTAAATATATGCATTTTATCACAAATAATAGGGAACACCACCACTGAAGGAATTAATAGCTATTTAGAAGATTTTACATGCTGTGGGGAAGTCTTCCCAGAAAGCAAAAGAAGCAATAAAAATACATGAAGCATGCTGGGGCTGCTATCTCTGTGTTTGGCAGAAGATACCCTCGTGCTGTTTTCCAAGACTTTGCAAACCATTAATGCAGGACATAATTGAAGAAATCATTGAGATTCAAAGTGGGATCTGACACACACAATATTGCAACCTGCTCTTGGGAAATATTAATGTACAAGCCAAAGGAGTTGGCTTGAGAAGAGTGGATTAGGAAGCAATTCAGCCATGCTGAGAAACAGAAATCTCTCAATATCATTATAGTGATTTATCCTCATGAGATATTTCCACTATACCTGCACTGGAACAAGCAGGAGGCTCTGCTGGGGTGCCTCCCAGCTGGGACATGAATCTGTGGGGCACATGTGTTTCATAGTGTTCTCCCTACTACTGCCACCAGAAACCTGCTCTTTAATCACAGAGGGTTCCCACAAACTGAAATAACATAACTTCATGTTTACAGGACAATATTTAACAGGGACAAAATAGAGTCAGACTTGGCAGAAACATATTCCTGTGCTTTATCTAGAAGGCAACCTGTTTTTGTAGGCATTCCAGTTGTAGATACCATCCAGTATGTTCCACCACTGTTTTCTACTATCAATCTTCAACCACCTAAAGTAAGAAAACCTTAAAAAATTGTATATACTGAAAAAAACAAAATAAGTTAAAGTCTTTTGAAAGAAGAAATCACTTAGCTTTTTCTAAATTAAGTGAAAAATAATGCTTGTTCACTCCTCTTAAAAATTTTTCGAGTAATTTTAAGGCAGCTGAAGGGTCGCCAGGATAATGTATCTGAGCCTTTGTCTGTATGCATGAAAATGTGTCCAAATTCTAAGCTGTACAACTCCATATCATATTGGGTAAATTTTCATTAGGATATGTAGATATAAGGGCTAAATCTCAGATCTGTTAAGCTGACCAGGTGGACTTTGTTTATATTTTGCATCAGACTCACTGCTGTTTCTTCTGAAAAAACAGAGCCCTATGTTCTAGGACAGGCGTGACAAAGAGCTCCCCAGCAGCTGTCTCAGGTTTGAGTGTTTGTGCACACTCTGGCCATGGCATCCAGACATTTCAAACAACCTTTAAGTGATCACCTTCCAGGCAGTGTAGCTGCTTTCCAATGTTAGAGAGAGGCTACTGAGATCCAGAGTGTTGTCTTCCCAGGTTCTAGCTTTTTCTTCTAAACACAAGAGCAGCTTTTCTCCAAGATAAGCACAGCAAGTGCAGCTTTCTTTTCCTTTTTCTCCTGTATTTGTTGAATAAATATTTTGGGGCTGTACAACCAATACCCAGCCCACAAAAGAGCTAATCATAACTAATTAAGACTGTGTCAGTCAGGAAAGAAGAAAAAAAGAAAAAAGTAATATCAAAATTACCACATCTTTAAAACCATCCTGATCTTCAGAGCAGTGACATTTTGATAATGATGATGACTCTGCCTTCACAAAGAAAGAGCTCATTATTTTTGAGATACATAATTCCACATCAATTTCTGAAAGAAAATGAGCCTTACACGCAACTCTAATTGGAATGTTCCCCTCTGCTATCTTAATACTTATCAACAAAATATAACAAAGGTAACAGAAAAATTCTCCACTGAAAAATAGAAGACTGCAACTGCCATTTGCTTGATACATACCCTCAAGAGAGGTCTGTGAAACATAACAAAAAGCCAAATATTCAGTCACTTTACCAGAGATCACCAACTGCCATCCCCTAAAGCACAATCACCTACTTGGCCATCTTTCTAAAAAGTACTGATGTAGCTCACCTTCCCCAATGCATGAGTCCAAAATGAAACAAAACGTTAAGCTTTTGGCGTCAGATCATGCTCATGACTGCAACTAGCAGTGATAGATTTTCATGCCTCCCTTTTTTCATTCAAGCCTTTTCCTTGTCTTCAGTTGACTTTACCTGCTCCTTGTCTTGATCTACAAGTGTTCAGAGAACTGAAACAATTAATCCAGCAGTATGAAGCCAGTATGAAGATGTATGAACCAGACTGAAAGGAGTCTGGTTTTCATTGGACTTGCAGTTTTCTCAATACCTCATAAATCCATGTTCTTCATCTTCTAATAATCAATATATTGCACACTCAGCAGCTGAGACAGTAGCAGCTGCTTACACCAGTGATACACTTTCCTGTAAGTAGTTCTGAGGTCCAGGTATAAACACAGCTCTTTATGGCCATGTCACAACAAGATGTGCATTAACAGTGGCTTTTGAGAAAATGAAAATCAAATACTTCACTGGGTATAAGGGGATGCCAGGGTCAGTATGAACATCCAAACCTATACACAACCTGAGAAGTAGGGGCTCTGAATAAACCCACCGCTGGATGAAGCAGATATTAGTCAGTTTTGTGGTACCTGGAAATTTCCCCTAACAGAAGACTCTTTAGATCTTTCTAGACCAAAGCATATCAGAAAATCAAAAATCAACAGAAAGTCAGCACATTCAGCATACAAGTCTGCTCCCCATGCATACAGATTGCTTGGGTGATGTAATTGCACCGACCCAACCATCCATACGAGTTTCATCTTGCAAGCAACAGAGTTAACATGTACTGTGACTGTTGGCTGGGATTTCGGGATTGGTGTACATCTGTTTTTCAGACTCAAACAATTACAAAAAGGACAAATTACAAAAGTTGACAGAAAAATACAAGAGGGGAGTGAACAACCCATAATGTCAACCTGTCACAAAGTACAGCAGCTCTGACAGAGGTACTTTCACTTTGGCCTTTTTAACAACAGCTGAGCCATGATAAGATTAGGTCACTGCCCATATTCATCCTTGGTATTTTTTCCTAGTTAACTGTTTAAGTGGCTTTCTCAGGCTAGCTCTGTAAACAAGCTCTATCTACATTAATGAGGCTTCCTTGCGAGGTACAGACATTCACTAGCATGCTAGCAGGGGAAGATCTAGAAAAGCTTACTAGATCTACTAAAATTACATACTATTAATAGTATTGTACAATAACATAACTTTTTATATATAGCTGGAAGGCTAAACATATCAAAATGAAACACAGCTGTTTCAGAGGAACACAGCAGCTCTATTCACTCACTGATTTCACACCATGGACTACCCTGAAGCCTCAGTCTGAGACATTTACCACCAAAACACTAATAGGGTGGGTGCTCCAGCCAGAAGCAGAAGCAGAAGCAGAAGCAGAAGCAGAAGCCAGCTCTGGCAAAGAACGGGTCAGGACTCCTTTGGAGAGGGAGGGGTAAAGGCATACGTTCATTCCCGAGCCCTATCCCTTTATTGCTGTGTGTGTACATCAACTGCTCCGTTACTCCACTCCACAGCCACCCTCCTACACACAGGTTTCCCCTAAAAAAGCACCGCTCAAGAGCGCAAGGGTGTCCCGGCAGCCGGGGAGCCCTGCCGGACTCTGCGCCCCAGCCGAGCCGCACGGCCGGGCCCGGTCCAGCCCCTCCGCTCCGCTCCGCTCCGCGCCCCGCCGGCGGCTCCCGGCGGACGGCAGGAACAGGAAGCGGGCCGGCGGCGGCCGCGGGCCTCTCTGGCGGCGGCGGACGGGACGGGACGAGGCGGGGCGGGGCGGTACCGCCGCCAGGCCGTGGCCCCGCCGCGGCCGCCCGAGAGGCCGCTGCTGCCGGCGCTTCCCGGCCCGCCCCCGCCTGAGCTCCTCCTCCCTTACTCCCTCACTCCGTCCCTCCCTCTTCGGCAGGGGCAGCAGGAAGCGGCTCTGATGTCAGCGGCGGCGGCCGCGGCGCGGCTCTGAGCGGCTCCCCCCACCCCGCCGCGGCCCCTCTCCCGCTGCCGCCGCTGGGGCTGGCGGAGGAGCCCGGCTGCGGCCCCGGGGGCGCCGCCTTCTCTCGCCCGGGGACGCGCGGCCGAGGCGGTCCTGCGCTGCGCAGAGGCCTCGGCCTAGGGAGTCGGCGGCGCCCCGCGGGGTGCGGGCGGGCGCGGATGCGCAGCGGCGGCGCCGGGGCCTGTGCCCGCCGCCACTGAGGCCCGAGGCCGCCGCGGATGTGGCCCCGGCGGCGCCTCGGCCAGGCCCGCCCCGACCTGCGCCGGGAACCGCCGCCGAGCCCCGCGTAGCCCCGGCGCCCTCGGCTGCCTGGTGCCGGACCCTCGCGTAGCCCCGGCCCCCTCTCCTACCTGCGGTGAAAGAGGAGGCATGTCTGCTGCCGCCTCCGCTGAAATGATTGAAACCCCCCCGGTCCTCAACTTCGAAGAAATCGATTACAAAGAGATCGAGGTGGAAGAGGTGAGTGAGGGTCCCGCCGTCCCCCTCGCTCCCCGGGCGCGGCCAGCCTGGCACCGCCGCGCAGACCCGGAGCGCCCCCGGGCTTCTCCCCCCGGAGCCGTCCCTCCCCTGCGGAACGGGCCGCGGAGGCTTCCCGGGTGCGCCGGGATGCCGGGACCCGCTGGAGTACCTGGCCGGGGCTTCCGTGCTCCCGCGGATGCTGCAGCGGCTGGCACCATGAACAAAGGCGGACTGGCTGGGAGCAGAGGTGCCGGTTTGCTTCAGCCGGCCCTGCTGCTGGATGCCTAACTGTGGAGTTTTATTTAAACGGGATAGATTTGTTCAGGACTTTAAAGTTTCGCCGCCCATTTTGCCACTCACTTTAGTATAGGTGGGAAACATAGTTGTCAAGAGGGAACTGTTAATTCTGATGTTTCTTTCAGATCTCTATTTCTCTATGCCCCTGCTTTCACCTTCTGCTACCAAACTGAGCCATATATAATGATCATACCACTCTTAATGATTTGTTATATTTACAGCTCTGTGAGTGTAAGGATAAACAGATAATTTTTTTCCTTAACATAGACTAGTGATGTTGCATTCATGGATATATGTAAATTTCATTTGTGACCCGTGCCTGTTACCCAGGAAGTGACATTCAGTTATTGTATTACAAAGTTGGAAGTTTTTCTTCGGTGAAAATCACATAGTGGATTTCACAGTGAATCAGGTGTACCTTTCATCTCTCTGAAGTTACTGTGGAAGTAGGGTGGGTGTGATCTAGGTTGGCTTGCGTGCTTTAGTAATAGGCTCAATAGTCTGTATCTACTACAGTGTTGTTTGACACTCAGAATTGCACAAAAATATTGCTGCTGTTTTTTTCCTTTGTGCCCTGCTAAATTCTCTACAGGAATGAAGTTGCTTCATGTAGATCCATAATGAATTTGATGAGACCAGCTTGTAGAGTCTGGACCTAAAAGGTATCCAGGACTGCTGAAACAGTCTCTGTGCTTTTATTTGTAGATTACCGTCTTTCTCTTTCAGTAATAATTGCTCTCTCTTCCTTAAAAAGTTTGTGTAGAAGTGGCTTGTGTAGTAGCTTTTATAGGTATGACAACCTGCGTCTCAGGTTTTTAGAGTAGTTTGCTAGATACTGGTTTGTTCATAATTATCCTATTGGACTTGGGTCTCCTGGGGATAGTTCAGGGACCTTAAAATCTACAGTGTTTCCATGGAGCACCAGAGCACTTTCTGCTGTATTCAGGTAGTATTGTGGCAACTTTGGCTTTCACCGTAGCAGGCATTGGGCTCTAGAAATTTTCAGCAAACAGTGTCTTTCAAAAGATTGCCTTTATCTCTTTCTATGAATTTGGCAGTCATAAAATTTTTTGTTTCTCTAAGTCTAGTTCCGCCTCCCCTTATGCATGTAACTATTCTGAAGTGAAGGTTTTTTTGTTGTTTTTGCAACTTACTAATAGCCGGGGGTCAAATCACGTGTTTCAGGAGAGACGGCGTTTCTCACCCAATGAAGAAAGTTTAAGTGGGTTATCCATCGTAAAAAGGTGCCCAGTGATGGCTCATAGAAATGAGTATCACATCTGCTGTGTTAGACATAGCCCTTTGAATGAATAAAGTGCTATAGAAATCTTTAATCCTCACAACACCCTTGGGGAGGTTGTTAGCAAGGATTGTATTGCTGTTTTACATTTAGGAAATGTGGAGCTGCAGAGTGTGTAATTGGTGTAACTAGAGTTTAGCATTCTAAGGTTTAGTGCTCAGAGCTTGACTGTGTCCCACACACGTGCCTGGCACTCACAGAAAAAGGACTGTCAGCACAAAAATGTATCTAGAAACAATGCCTAAGTAGAAATTTGTTTAACGTAGTTGTTGCATTATTATCAACACAGTATTTTTGTAGAGATAACAAAACTCGTGATGCAAGCAATAGAACTCTGATAAAGTGTTTTCTTCATAAAAAAGTCTGGTCACAGCTGGCATAGCATTCTGAGTGTACCTGTCCTCCCAGAAGTTCTTATAGGTAATGGGGATACCCTGGTGCTGAACACAGTCTAAATGTCATTGCACAGGGCAAGAAATAAGACCTCCTTTACAAGAAAACGGATAGATTGGAGGTCATACTTAGACCTTGCTTTTCTGAGCTGTGGGTGTTGACCTCTTACTCATGATGCAGTTTCAGCACAAATAGTCAACTTCATAGTCATAACAAAATACACGTCCTTACTGAGGATTTTCTGTGCTCTCACTTTAGGCTCAGAAGTTTTCAAGGATTTTAAGTGGCTGTAATATCTCAAAATGGTCATATTTATGCTTGGCAAATTTCAGATGTTTCAAAATGGAGTGTTAAAAGATCTACACTGGAGGCTCAAATGCTTTTATAATCATAGCTTTGCTGTTGTATTATCAAGGCTGTCTTGTCAGCAGATAGCAGTCCCACTCTGCCACTGGTTTATTAATAGATATTGAAGTTCTGGAATACTTGCAGGCCCAGAGACCTTGCTAATAAATGTGAGATCTATAAGTGCGCTTTCATTTAGGTTTGTCTGAACTCTACTAACATTAAAACAAGAATATACTGTATTTTGCTTTAGCTTCCATGCACATGACTAACTCTAGTGTACTTCCCACCAGTCAAACATGTCTCCAGCTTCAGTCTGCCTTTTTGTTATTTCAGGTGCTTAAAATGAAGTAAAACATTGAGGCAATTATTATGAAAGAGTTGGAGTCAAATCAAAATCAATGTGACACAGCAGGAGCATCTTCAAAACTAGAAGGGGAAAAACAACATAGAACTTGTGTTCAGCAGAAGCACTCTCTATTTTACTATGCAAGTTTTCAATTGTGAAAATGGCCATTTTAGGTTTTTATTATTAGATAGAAAAATCATTAGAAACTGAAAAAATAAAACCTAATATAACTGAAATCAAGTCAACAATAAAAAGCCTAATAGACTTATCTTAAATCTTGTCTTTAAATCTAGAACAACACTTCTGTTGTTTCTCCCCAAAGGAGTTTCCACATCTAAGCAACAAACAGACTTTGGTTTTTAATTGTTCTGGCAGCCTACTCTCTACTCAGGAAAAGCCTACCACTCTTTCCTTAAAATTCCACAGACTTTCCTCCACCAGGTAACTGGGTAATAGTCCCATACTTGACCAAAACACAGACCTCTTCATCACATGATGTGTGTATCCTTGGATTGCACAGCCAGAGGTACATGCCTGGTCATGTATACTGCAACCCTGCCCAGTCACTGCCTGATGTAGACAAGTTAAAAAGCCAATGCAATATTTGCAATGTTGCTAGTTACTTTTGGATGGTCTGAAAGTGTAAATTACTTGAAAACTGTTGTTTAATACTCTACTGGTATATTGCAGCTTACATTAAAGTTTATTTTCAACAATCTATTTGGGGAGTGGTTAATCCTAAGAGAACTAGGGTAATGTTTTCCTTGAGATGAAGAGGTAAGCTTTATAAATATTTATTTTAGAAAATTTACTTAAGGTCCCAGCAACTATTTCAAAAATAGTTGATTAATTTCATTAACTTTGTAGTATGCTGAGAACTATGTGTGTTCCTTCCAATTCTGGAGCAAAGCAGTTCAGAGGCATGTGAATGAGCAATATTACAAAAGCAACTGGGTTTTGCTCCTTTTTATATATTTAACTTTTTAAAAGTTAGTGAGATGCAGTGAGTGATTGTCAATTAGAAGGCAAAGCAGATTTGAGTAGGCTGATGCTGAACATGAAGCTGTTACTACATCCTTTCTGTGTCCTGAGTGATCCTCCCCAGTTGTAGAACACCAATCTGAAAAATTGCAAGAAATTTGGAGAAGAACCAGATGTGATTTGAGATCTGAGCAACATTCTTGGATATCTGACATGAGTACAGAAGGATTGGTTCTCAAGAGCCAAGGGTGGTAATTAGAAATCCATTTGAAATCAGTCAAATTTCTCAACCTTTTTCAGTAAGACTTCAGGGTACAAAGCTGGGTATTCAAAAACAAAGGCAAAAAATAAGTACAAGGTGAAAACATGCCAGCATTTTCTCTTGATTTTATTCTAAATACATTTCTGAATTAATTCAAATAACTACTTATACGTAGTTTAGTTACACCAAAGGAAGATTCTCTTCATTCATTTACATAAGAAAATAGCTGAAGTGTCAGCTGGGGTGTGAATTTATAGCAGAAGTTATGCAACACTAATTCCATGTGGATGAAATTTACTGTGCAGTGGGTGAGAAGATGGCTAATGTGCTAGTTAAACTCTTAATGTGACAATTTACACTCATTTCTGCACATACAGATATATTCAGTGAATCAGTTTGTGTCCTGTAAAAGAGACTCATTCTTCACTCTTGTAAAGAACAGATGGGAAAGAAACATCACAGATCTTCCTGTTCCAGTGATGAAAGTGAGCTCCGTATTGATGAGATAAAAACAGAGTTCTATGTCTAGTGCCTTTCCCTAAGGAAAAAAACTAAAACCACAGAGCAAGTTTCACGTGTCCCTTATTTGTTCCACCCAGTGGATTGTTACCAGTATTTTACTATTTGCAGAATACTTGTTTGTTTTTTGGTTTGTTTTTTCCTAAAGACCTGTAATTTTAGACAGTGCCAGCCCAGAAAGCTCATGTTAGAGTCCTGCACCCTGAGTGCCTCATTACCCAACATCTTGTTTCTAAATCAGTAATCCACTCTCTGGGTTGCTCTAACAGAACAAATTGATTCATAGCAGAGCATCAGACAGTTGTTTTGTTAATGTTTTTAAATTGCTGGTGATTAAGATGAGTTCAGTTCTCGAGACAGATATATAAAACCCTATCAGTGTGTAAAAGCTTTTTAGTATGTGATAAGCCAGAATGAAAGTATAACTTGATAAACTGTTATATTTGAGGTGCATCCATTTCTTGGGATGACTTGAGCTGTCAAAATGCAGGGAGGGTTGGTTACATGTTCAGAGCGAAGGAAGAATATCTGGAAACATAATTTTCAAGAGCAGGGTGGATGGGGTTCTCAGTAACCTGGTTTATTGGAAGGTGTCCCTGCCCATGTCAAGAGGGTTAGAACTAGATGGTCTTTAAGGTCCCTTCCAACCCAAACCATTCTATGATTCTATAATTTCTGGAACATGTAAGATGATACTTTGATTCTTCATAAACGTGTTCTAAAGAAGCTGAAAACAGAATTAGTTCTTAGAACTAAATTCAGACAGACAAGCCACTGAATGAAAACTATACAGTGTTATACAGCTCTAACAGATGAAATATTGGATAGGGACCAACTGTATGAGTTTGTCAAGCAGAACTTGCTAATATTTATTAAAAATCTAAGTTGATTTTAATAATCAGTTTCTTTCAGGAAGATTTTTTTTTTTCCTACAATGTTTTGCATAACTTCTAAGTTGAAACTTTCAAACTAAAACTAAATGACTTTGTTTACTTCAAATTAGTAGGATTGCTTACAGGGGTTTTTGGGGTGGGGGATTGGAGAGGATTTGGAGGTTTATTCATTACTGTATGAATCCCAGGAAGAAAAAAGCAACACTTAGAGTTGTGCTCACACTAGTACAAATAAACTTAACCAGTCAAAGAACATAGCTGTAAGAACTGGCAGATAGATCCAAACTCCTTCCTAAAAGTGCTGCCAGGGTATTGGCTACAGTAGTTTGTGGCATGGGGCTGATTTGCTTCAACCTACTTAATAAAGCATAGCACACACAGAGGAACAAAGGCTGGAATTTGAGGCTAGTTGAATGAATGATACAAAATGTAGGCATATATTTTTAGAAACTCTTGACTGTTGTTCATGGCTTCTTTTGGCACTTTTTTTTTTTTTTTTTTAATTTCGTCTCCATGTGTCATACAGGCAGATATGTGAAAAACTGAAAATATTAGTATACTTTATTGGTAATGCTGGAGCTGTGATTTGATAGAGAGAATAGAAACAGCTGAATTTTAAAATGTGATTCTTTTTTGTGTTTTTTTTTCCACTCTGTCTTGTTTAGTGTCTGGAGCTTGAGAGACCCAAACATTCAGTTTGCATACATACCATTTCATTAGCAAATATACCAGTAAACAAAGCAACATATATATTAAAGATAACTTTAAGCCTATTGTCGTTTTGGAAGCATGTGTTTTGTTGGGTTTCTGTTGTTGGATTTTTTTAACTGCTTGTCTTGCTTCCCAGTATCGTAAATGAGCATGTCATGCAGTAGATACTGCAAATTATGAAGTCAGTTCTCCAAAGAATACTACGTCTGCTAATCAGGGAGCTATTATATTTTATTGCTGTCTTATATATCCAGCAAGTTTTTTTTAGAAAGAAAAGCACTAGGTATCCAGCATGCAGAACTACCTTACATGGAAACTTTATGGATAGAGGGGAAAATTTTGCATTTTTATGTTTTTGAGTTAATAGAAAACCTGTGCATAATGCAAAGTTGAAATTAATTCTTCCAAAGTTTTGACATTTGTTAGGGGATTGTGATGCATATTAATAAATAGAGATGCATTTTTCTTGTTTTACTGGGGGAGGGGAAATTTTTGGTCACATCCCTTAGGACAAAATACATCCTTAAGGTCTTAACATATCTGCAGTCTCTATTTCCTGCATGATTTCTAGTCTACATAACTTACCAGTCAGTATAGTCTACATACTTACAAGTCAGTATCATGTATCTTTGTTTATGTACAGCATTTGATACTATTTGTACACAGAGACAGAGGTAATGCTTGTTCCAGGGTTCTTGTATGGTTCATATTCTTTAAATAAGACTCTAAATACATTATCTGGAAAACATGCTAGTGGGACTGTCCTTCACCGTGTCACTGTCACGCAGTAAAATGTAACTTTTTGCTAGTATGTATTTTAGAGGTAGAAGAATAAATTTTAATACCCTTTTAATCTTTGATTCTCTTTAAGTGTTACTCCCAGTTTAAAATGTTTTTTGTGTCATGTACCTAGTGTTTTTTGACAAACTTTATTCTCTTCTGTCAGAAAGGTAGGAGCAGACTTGTTCTTACTCTGTTTCTAAATGTCTCATCTGCCCTATATTTTCCTTTTTTCTCCTAGATGATATTTAAAGGAACAGAATCTTTTACTAAAAGAATGTGTTTATTTTTAGATCATTTTCCAAATATACGCAGTGCTACAGATCAAGTGCTGTTTATTGATTTGTTGTGTCAATAATTCCATTAACTGTGCTTCATATAATTCCAAATATGCACTATTGCCCAAACATATGGTGTGGCACCAACAGCAGGGGACAAGAAGGAATGAGCATGAAGAAACTAAAGTTCAGGCAGTGCCTCCCTCCTGTGATAGATATTAAGTTACTTAGTTCCAGCGCTGAAGAAAACTACATAGTGTTTAAACTGTTCTAACAATATCTAAAGCTTACTCCTTTAAATAATGAATTTAAGGGAAGAAAATGATATGTAAATGGACTCCAGCACAAGCTGCATTCTGCCAATTGTACAGGATTTTTGTCTGTGAGTAAGGTACTTTTCCCAGATTAAGTAGAAAAAGCCGCTAAGTTTTCACATATAGGAAACTTCAATTTGACTTGGATCTGCCATTGTTTCTGATGGTTGCTCCTTTCATGTGCTGTCCAGGAGCCTGAGCTGCTTTAATGGAGGATTGGCTCTTCTGTTTTCCCTGTATCCTAGGTAAATATTCACTGCATTCATGTCCTCTTCTCAAGTTCAACCCCCTGCCTAAGCAGGCACCAAGTCACTGATAAATTGTTATGAAACCTTGACAGCATAATCATTTATCAAACTATTTTTACCAACAATAAAATTTACATACCTGATGGTCTCACAGCTTTCTGTTATGTGATTAAGACTTAGATTGCCTGGTAAACTCCTCCTCTTGGTGCTCGACACTGATTTTATTTTTTTATTACTATTTTTTTCTGATTTTTGGAATTTATTCTACTTTTCAGCTAATACCCAAATATTGTGACATTCATGGCTCAGTGTAAAACACTACATTGGGCAGTATACTTGTTTCTGTGAGTTTCTTCATTTAATGGAACATTGTTTAAAAAATACATAAACATTGAAAAATAATGATTTCTTTAGTATATGAACTGGAAATATATGTACCAGTTCTCAGGATGAAACCTGCAAATAGTCATGGATTATCTGCAGGGGAACAGTATGCATTTATATTGACTTATGAGCTGAATTTAACCATGTGGAATCAAATGGAAGACATACATGGGCTTTCTTTTTTTTTTTGTAATGCATCAGAAAAATAAATATATTTAATGCAAAAAGCATATGTAGTATATATTGCATAATTGTAACATTAAAATCATATACATAATACATAAAGTGTATTTTTGCATATGGACATATACAAGTTTTTTCATCAGGGAAAATATGACTAGCCAGAAAAAAAAGTAAGCCTTACCCATCACAAACTGTTGTTAGTGAGTCAGGCTAAGTGAAAAAAAAGTCAAATTACTTCACTAAATTTTGAGACCAATCTTTTAACTGTATATGCACAGTTTTCAAATAACTCCTTTTATTTCTGTCACTGGATTACATGTAACAGAGTTGTAGTTGAAAACTGTGAAAGAGTATGAGAAAAGGTATATTCAGAAAAGGAACCTTCTAAAAGGTCTCACAGAGGCTTGCACCATAAGGCCTAGGAGAATTCATTATATGCCCATCTCCTTTTCCCTAAGTGGAAAGGAGGGTTCTTCCCACTCACTTGGGAAACCCTGTTTGGATTCTTTTATGGTGTAGGGAAGCAGCAGATGTGGAACTGTATTGCTGCTGCCAATACACTTTGTCCTGCACAAGCTGCTCTGTGGCATCCTTCTCTCATTTACTGTCCTTAGTGTTTCCCAGGTGCTTGCATAGTGGATTTTTACATGCTCACTAATCGCCATTTCTGTGAAGTGCACACACACACCAACTGATGAGATTCTCCTTATTCTGTAGGTCTGTTCATGTGCTGTGCAAGGTGGACAGTTCTTGTGGCAGTGGAAGGTGGGGGGCCTGCCAACCCCAAGAATGGGCAATTTTATTCAAAACATGGTCTGAGAGAGAAAAGGAAATAACAAGGAAGATTGTTTGGGACTTTTATGTCTTCCAGTGACTCATTGTTTCCAATTTGTTTATATGTACTATTTTTGTAGGCTGCTCATCTATCATTCATATGGCTTGGTGTTTCCAATCTCACTTGTGGAATACAAGAGAATAGTTAGTGTGTGTTCCATCAGGACAAGACGTAACAAGGCAACACAGAGTGTAAGGTTACAATCAACAGGCCCTGCTCTTTAATGAAGCAGAATGGGGCATGTTCTGTGCATCTGCTGTGCATATCTTATCGCAGACTCAGTCTGTGAACCACTGTTGTAGAACGTAAAGGTGATATGGCAGGAACTCCTGGAATGCTGTAATGTAAAAGAGAAAAATATTTCTTATAGTAATTAGGAAACCAGAAGAAGAAAGTGCCATTGATCACCATGGCTGTCATGGGCAGCTGTCTCTTATATCCATGGAACTTCTAAGAAATATTAAGCATAATTGCTTTTTTTTGATCTTTCTTAATGCAAGATCTTGATGGGTTTCTTTAATTTATACTTTTCATCTCTTCAGATTGGGGCCTTGATTGCAGCCTTTCTCGTATCCATCATGACATTTTAGCTGGTCTTGAGTTGTGCACCTGCAACCTTTTCCATCCCATTCCCAGGGAAAATCAGTTTCACTATTTATTTATTTGGAAAGCACATAGTAAGAACCTAACCTAAGAATGGATCACATAAATGATACTCAGCCCCTTGTTTCTCCTCCCCGCTCCTCATCTTGCCTGCCTTGCATTTTTTGGATTTGGAGGAGCTATTTTTCCTTCTGTGCCTGTATGTGCCTTAGGTTTCCTCCTCCTCAGCATTTTCTTTTGACCATGTGAGTAACAGCACACTTGTATGTGCTTTCCTGTAGTGGCTGCAGTCACTGTTTTGGCAACACCTTCATTTCAATTTTGCATCTCATGTGCATGTTCTGTCATTATTCCTGTGTGTTGTCATTTTTCCTCTGAGCAACAATTAAAATAAGTGAATTTTCAATTAAACAGCATATGTAATTTACCAGTAACTGAAAGTGACCTTCTTTCTATCCTCCTTTTCACTTCTGTGCTTGGTTTCAAAGACCTACTCTAAATAATAGTGGTGTTAGGGCTTCTTCACAGCAAAGGTTAAAGATTACTTGAACACTGTAGCATGCAGAAGTTGTTAGTACTGCTTTTGCAGTTACATTGAAGAGTTATGACTCTTGTCTGCAATTGGTTTTTTTCCATAGTTTTAGGCAATGTTAATTTTAAATAAGCTAGAAGGCAGACTTCAACAAAATTGGGAAAGGTTAGTTTATAGACACTGTGCTTTTTTTGGAGGACTTGCGGGATAATTTACTGTTATCACACCCTTGAGTCATCTGTAAGAAAATGAAGTGATAATTTTGAGCACACTGAACATCTCGTCCCGATTTCATCATGGTCCTGTGCAGTTGTGTATGCATTTAAATTTCAGAAATCTTAACTCCTCTTTTTAGCAAGAATAAATAAATACAGCATAAATATAATTTCATGGGTGAAACCTAAAATAATATTGGTCTCATTCCTCTAATTTTCTTCTAAGCAAATCTTATTCTAAATAATTAAGATTATATGTTTCTGAAATACTGTCTCTGCACATTAGTAATAAAATGTTTTGTATATGAGTTTTCCAATTCTTCTCTAAATGATCTCTTGAGCAAGCTTAGCTAAGACCAGTTATGCTTTGATGGTGTAGTATTCAATTCATACTGCAAAAATCAAGCCTCTGTATCTTCAGAAATTTCTAAATTAAATTTCTTTTCTGTTTGTGAAGTCCTGCACAGCAAATGAAACAATTTGAAGTTTTAACTCTAGTGTTTTATATTTTGTTCTAGGTTGTTGGAAGGGGAGCCTTTGGTGTGGTCTGCAAGGCGAAATGGCGAGCTAAAGATGTAGCCATTAAACAGATAGAAAGTGAATCTGAAAGAAAAGCCTTCATTGTAGAGGTACAGTATGTTTGATGGAAAATATGGGGTTTGGTACAGCTTGTTTCCTGAAATTCATGGGTGCATTTAGTGTACTAAAAGCTGTCTTTATCACAAGAAAAATGCTGGCTGGGGTACCCAGTTCAGGCCTGGACCCTTGTCTTGCAGAACAGGAGACCTGTCAAAGCACATTGCAGCTCCTTTAGTTTGCTTCTCATAAAAACTGAAAAGAAGGAGTGTGGTAGAGACAAGGGCACACAGTAATAGTTCTTTGATTTAAATAACAGTTCTTAGATTCTGTCCCAGTCTGAAGTCAGGATGCAGCTGGAATACTCACCAATGCCTTGGAGCTGATTAACACTTCCAGGAGCCACAGCATAGATTCTCCAGTACAATCAGGTTGATATTTGAAACTATTTCTGAGAATTTTCAGCAGTTCTAATAATTTTATTAATTTTTTTCTTAAATATAAGTACATTGCTATCTTAAAGGCAATCACTGTTTTCATTCAATGTCTACTTTTTTAAAAATGTCAACTATTTCAGATATATTGATAAGCTTCCCAAGATCCATAATATTTTCTAGAATCAAAATTTTAATTTAAATGAGATGTATTACAACATGCTGCTTAGTATTTATTCAGTTATAACTTAGGATGTTCAGAATACACAAAATACATTAAAAATAAAACTTTTAAATTTAGAACTATCTCTAGTAAAATGTGACACTAAATAGCTGGAGAAAACATGCTTGCAATAAACCTTTCTGTAAATATTTATATATTTTGCATTATGATGGAAAGTTTTTAAGGTTATTAATCTGAGTCTGGTTTAACACTGTGTAGATCTGATCAGTCTCTTGGGATTTTTGTGTTCAAAAGAAATCTGAGTAGATAATCCCAGAAATGCTTTGGTAACTACTGCTATTCAGGAAACTCTGCGCAGTGCAAGCATCAGTTGGAATATTTAATTCTGATTTTTTAGATCTTGTGAAGTGTATAGAAAAAATAGCATTTGCTCTCCAGACAGCAAAAATTGCTTCAGCAGTCTGTGTAAATGGGAAAAAAAAATTCCTTTTTTGCTTGCTTCTACTATGTACTGGTAAAAAAACCCAATGCAAAATAGTGCAATTGTCAGTACAAATAGTAATAGGTTCTTGGAACTATGTCATTTTAATATTAAATTGTTTTGTAGGGTTGTGGGCTTGGGGATTTTAGAACTTTTTTTCTCTATATTGTCAAAACAGAGAGTATGACTGATTTTTTTTTTTATTTAATCAGACAATTTTTATTTAGTCCCAAAACTGAAGGCTCCAGGAAGAGCACCAAATCTATAGACATCCTAGTTGCACAGTGCTTGTGACTTTAGTGACTTTAAAATAGCCTGACAAAAATACTTTCTTTGAATGTAATTTCTTCAAACTTTCTTTTAAAACGCAGTTCCAGTTTGACACAAACCTGATTACATAAATTAAAATGCAAAGAATGATGTAAATCTTACCGTTCGTAAAATCACCATCTGGGCTTATGCAGGCATAGAGCTGTACTTGCTGTTGTGGTGTATTATTTATAGCTATGAAAATAAAGCATTAGCCTTTTTTTCCCATGGTTTGAAACTGTGATTTGTGTTGCAGCTTCGACAACTGTCACGAGTAAACCATCCCAATATTGTCAAGTTGTATGGAGCCTGTCTAAACCCAGTAAGTTATAGCTTATATCAGATAACAAAAGGTGACTAGCTTAACCATATGCAAGCATCAATGCACAGAACATTTATTTTATATTAAAAATGTGTATTTGATGTATTTTTTCATGTTTTAGCCATGGTAAGGAAATACACTGATGAGTAGATTGGTTGATATTTTCCGGTAAATGTTTTTCCTTTCTACTGCTATGAAAAATACATTTTTTTCGAGAACACTCAAATCTGTTTCAAAACACAGGTTATACTTCAGTTTGTCAAAATGGCATCTAGTGTATTACATATGTAATTACATTCACATCTACAGTCCTATTGATAGCAAATCAATACAAAAAGGAAATACATTATCAACACACAATTGTGTCTTGTAAACCAGCTCCTATTTTCATACATGCAGTTCTCAGGATTTGCTTGCTTTCTGTCACAGCTGCAAATGATCTCACAAATTCTCTAAGCAGAAAAGAGGGTATTGTGACTGGACAGACGTATCCTTAACTAATTCTTGTAGGAGCTATTTAATTGCTTAAAGTAATGCTTCATCCTTTTTCTTTCTTAGTACTAGTGAAATGCTTCTGGCATGGTATTTAACTAATTATTTTTTGCAAGCCACTAAAGGAATAAAGCAAAGGACAGTGAACTGCAGTTTGAAGACTGTATTTGCTTTTTAAGTCAGAGGAGGAGGAAAGTCATTCTTTTTTAACTTCCAGTGAGAACTAAGTGTAAAACTGATATTACTTACGTGTAAATACATACATTTCAAACTGACTGATGCGTTTTCCATTAGCTTAGGTATGGAGGCTTTGTAATTGCTCTCAAAGAACTCTTTCAGTTTACAAAAGCTGTTTTCTGCCTCTGCATTGAAAATACGCCTGTTTTTTGTCCCCTTTCCCCCAAAGGTGTGTCTTGTTATGGAGTATGCTGAAGGAGGTTCTCTGTACAATGGTGAGTATCATTTCAACTTCCTGGAGTTAAAGTGCTAGTATTAGGGCAAACATCATCTAAACTACAACTTGTTTCATAAGTATATCTCCATTCTTGTATCTATTCAGAAGCCACCTGAACCCAGTCCAGGGCAACTGGCTGGAGGTGGCCTGCTTGACCTGCTTGGTGGACTTCCAGAGATCTCTTCCAGCTCTCACATGGTTCTTTGAAATTCTTAAAATAATTTTAAGGGAGTGTGCCTTTTAAAACTTCAGTTCACTGATTTGTTCTTGATAGCAGATATTATATTTTATACAAGTAATTTAAGATTTTCCAGTGGAACATCTGAAAACATTCTTCCTTAATTTTTTAATTCCCAGGGCATTTGTTTAACACAGACTTTACCAGGGCTAGCTGAGACCTTTCGTATTGAATTTTAATATAAATGATTATGGAAAGCATACTAAAAAAGTAGGAAATGTTTTGACATTTCTGTTATTTTAACAGTCTGCAGAGGGGTATTTTTAGTTGCAGTAATGAGGTATTGGTGATTACTTAGATTCCATAGACCTTTCTGACTGGTATTTTGTTAACTCCATTGTATCTGTTGTAATATGCAATAAAGTTCTTTTTAGTTTGTGCCTTTGTTTTGCAGTACTGCATGGTGCTGAACCTCTGCCTCATTATACTGCTGCACATGCCATGAGTTGGTGTTTACAGTGTTCCCAAGGAGTGGCATATCTCCACAGTATGAAACCAAAGGCTCTAATTCACAGAGACCTGAAACCACCAAAGTAGGTTTATAGTTAATTTTTCATATTTTCTTACATTTGGTATTTAAGATAATTTATAATAATTTTATTGCATTTAGAAGAAATGCCTCTAATTGGTACTAACTTTTGGACGTACTGTATTCCTAATGAAAGCTGTGCATTTGAAACTTCAGTTACAGAATGATGATTTATTATATAGAAAATTACTATTCAGTAACTTTCTGTTAAATTGAAAAAACACCCTGCTCCTGCCCTGCATCACGGAAGAGGATTTTATTAGAAAAAAGGGCTTCTAATCAGAGGCATTTAAAATCTTCCCATTTTGGAATGGTTGTGGTGTTCAATGAGAGAGCATTGTTGGGGGAGGTTGATTGGTTCTAATGTTATATTTAATCTGTTGCATTAGAGCTCTTTTGCCACAGGGCCATTCTCCTTTATTCCCTCCTTCAGCCTGTTTCACTACACCTGTCAGAAGCTCCCATCACTTTCCACCAAAACAAAATTTAATAGTTTTCTACCCAGTCAGTTTGTTGTCTGGCTCATGTTACAGCTTCAGATCTGGCTCCACAGATTAGATAGAAACACATATTTGAGGATCAGCAGAATCATCCCTTTTTGGTGGTAATCTTCAGTTATTACCGGGTAAAATTATAACATGAAGCCACAATTTAAATCTTTAATTCTTTCTTGTATTCCCCAGTTTTGATTTTGAGAGTTGCTCACTTGTAACTTTGAGTGCTTCCATTTAATTAAATAGCTAGGTTGACTGACATTAGTGGGAGTCTTGATTGTTCTTCTTTTGATAAAATTGTTACAGCACTTGTTGGTTTTCAGCCCCTGGCATCTGAAAGTCTACTTTTGTCATTATATGCTTAGTGGTTTACTGTGGCTAAAGATATTCATTTAAAATCTAGCATGGAGAAATATTAATAAATTATGACATACACTGGATTGCTTTAAAATATATAATATGTTCACATTAGACACAAATGACTTTCCATATTTCTCAGATTATAAAACAAAGCACTGAGATACAAAGGCTAAGATATTCACCTATATTAAGATAATAGTTGTTGGGATTTAAAAATCAGTGGTTTATTATCAGGCTATTTTATTCTACAATTTTAATAGCCTTTTTTTTTCTTTGACAGTTTGCTCTTGGTAGCTGGGGGGACAGTTCTAAAAATCTGTGACTTTGGTACAGCCTGTGATATTCAAACACACATGACCAACAACAAAGGAAGTGCTGCTTGGATGGCACCTGAAGTTTTTGAAGGTAATAAAAATTCAGTGTTAGTATCACATTTTCTTTATAGGAATGCAACTGTGAATTAAGGCAATGTAAGAATAAGAGCATCATGTAGTCTTTAAAATAAAGTTTACTAAGGTTTGAAGTAACAACTGAAAGAATTTTGGCAGAAGTCATACATTTTTTAAAAAAAAAACTGTGCAAGTTTATATTGTCAAATAGTTGTGCAGACGTTTGAAGAGCAGCACTGAACCAACTCTCTCATGTTAATATTAGACATTTAATTATGCGAAAATGTGGAACCTTTATTTGTCATTGCTGTGATTTACATAAGGAGTGCCTTTAGACAGCTGCAGTTCCTTATTTTGTAAGTAAGTAAAATGCAGCCAGAGGGCTCTTTCCCCACAATTTTGCTCTTTCTAAGATTCTTAAATCATTTCAAAATCTTCTGTCATTTAAATACACTGTCATTACTTTCACTCTCTACTCTGATCAGCTTTTAACTTCAGAATTTCCCTGTTAGAGTCTCTAAATTGAACATAATTGCCTTCTTTTTTGATTCCCCACTTTCTTGTAATTCCCATCTTCATCTGCCTTTTGTGTAATCTAGAGTTTTGATATACTTCCTCTTTCCTACATACTGAGGAACTTGTTAATACCATTTAATTTGTTTAATTAGGAAAACAAGCTATTTCTCGGAGTGTAATTGGGGAAGACTGATGATACTTGATAATTAGATACCTATAATTGCTGCATGATTATCAAAGAAATAATCTCGTAGATATTAAATTGCAGATTAAACACCTTTTAACCTGTCTGTACCTTAATTATAAATGCAATTTAGCAATGGTCTGGAAAAGTCATCCTCCTGCTTTAGGAAGCAGGTGTCCTTGATTTTATATATATGGCAAGTGCCTGTGTGCAGGAGTGGGTTCTCAGATTCTGGATCCCAGTAGCTTCTTTGCTTTTGCTGTGAGTGCCAGCCCAAGGATTATTTGTTTCACTCTGATGCCTGAAAATTTTCCATTATGTCATTTTATATTCAGGCACTTCCTCTATTTTTTTAGCTGGATTGCTTCTTTTCTTAATACTTGTTTATTATTAAATTAAATTGTATAAATAGGAGATTTTTATTTTCTTTTAGAAATAAGCAATTGAACAATCAGTGTTACAGCTACATTTTTTTGGTGAAAAATCTTAATCTAAAATGGACATAAATAAATGTATTGTAGTAAGGATTTACAGTTCATATCCTAGTTCCTCTGGTGTATGAATCCAGCCAGGTAGAACAAAGAAATCTTGTATTGCAGTTATTGTTGGAAAGCAGCAAGAGGCCTTCAGTTTGCAGTTGTTTTTAGGTTGTTTTAACTGAAAGCATTTACTGATAAATAAACAAATCATTATAAAAACACAATTTTCAAGGACAGAATCCAGTTTGATGCATGTTCTACAATGCAGCATATCAAATTAGTCTTGAAGCAGTCATTAAACTACTAAGATGACCGCTTCAAATGTCAAAATTGTTAAAAATTTCTTTGCTTGTGTTACTGCATCAGAATTCAACAATGGAATAAAGGCTAATATTACTTTGGTGCTGTTCTAGTACTAAGGTTTCTGGATCAGAGCAGTAAAGGCATGGAAATCATCTGTTGCAGAACATGGCACTTAGTGAAGTAGTTGCTGTAATATTAAATTTTTTCACCCCACTTTAAATATTAGGGCACCTAAAGCTTTATACAAATCAAATAATCTAAATGAAAATAATATTATATAGATCAGGATGAAGTAAAAGAGTGCAATTCCAATATCAGAACTCCCACTAGAAGAAACTATTTTAAAAAAAAATTAAATTGCTTTGGGATAATTGGATAAATTGAGGAATTATTGTGTCTATCCAATCTTAGCTTCTCATATAAGGAAACAAGTGAGAATACTCTCTCACTTATTTTGGACTCTTGCTTTCAGACCTTCAGCCACGAAGTAGAATTTTGTTGCTCAAACAGGGGAATAGCACTACTTTATTTTCCTAGGCTTTGTGTTACAGAAGTGCTGTGGCTGCACAAATGAGACTGTTTTGCTTCCCTTAGTGATCTGCCATTGTTTAAATGGCATTTTTTCCCCCCAACATCTTTGAAAATAAGCTGACTGATAAAGCTGACTTTGTTCTTCTTCTTTGTACATTTTGAACTCATTAGCCACATTCAGCTACTTTGATACAGGTGTAAAGAGTTTTTGAGATCCGCATTGTTAGAGAGTTTTGTCAAGTCCAGATTAGCGTCTTCATTTAAAGAGGGCTTGTGGTTCATGCTTCAGCCTGTTTCTTGTGTTTGTCTTGCAAACTGGCTGGGCTGGAAGAACTGGCCAGAGAATAGGCTGCTTGCCTTGCACAGTTTGTCAGAGGTAGAGGGGCAGAGGAAGGTGGCTCACAGGTAGTGGATGGAGCCTGTTGCAGCTGTTGCTATATGGTGGGGGTTCATATGAAACTAGACTTATTTAATCCCACTGTTACTGAAATGATTTGTCTAAATAATGCTTTCTGATTAGGTATGAACAAAAAAACCAAAAAAAATCTCTTGGCCACTCTATGCCAATTTTAATCCTTGTTTGAAGATAGATGAGCAAATCTCCTATAATTTATATTCACACATTTATTCTCATGTCAGTAGCCATTCACATTTCTTATTAAGGTTTGCATGAGTTATGGTTTCAAAGCATACATTCTTCCTTTATAGCCTCTAAACAATTTTATTTATTATTCTATGTCACCTACTTGTTGTCAGCACCTTAGGAGTCTTAGAAATATTGAAGTTATGGTCAAAGAATTTTAATTAAGTAATAACATTAAAAAAAAAATAAGAATAATAAACCAGGAGGAAATCAGATGGTGAGGGATTGAGGACTTTCCTGAATTTGTTCATATGGTAACTTATTAGTTCTTCTGAAGACCTATAATTAATAAAGAGTAATGGATATGACAGGTGTTGCTGGCTGGCATATTTTCACTAAGGTTGGAAGAAGTGAATTAAGAATATTTAGAGGAAACAAAAATTATTGATTAGATCCTGAATGCAACAGCCTAATATATTGTGGTTTATATTATAGAGGAAAACTGATGTGTTTTATCATTTCAAGATGACTTCCAAGGATTGAATCACAGAGAGGGGTATTCTTAACAGTCATACTGTTCTTAACTGTCATACTTCTGACTTAAGTTAGCATGAATCAGCCAGCTTTAGAAAACTGGGTTTTCTCAGCAAAATAAATGTGAAGTGAAAGTAAGTATGTAAAGCTATTTGTTTATTGGAGCAAGCTGCCCAGGAGATTGGTAGAGTCACCATCCCTGGAAGCATTGAAGAAATTACTCAACATGGCATTTAGTTCCATGGTTTAGTTGACATTGTGATGTTAAATGAGAGGTTGGACTCAGTGATCTTAGCAGTCTTTTCCAAGCTGATTCTATGATCTGCTCAAATTGTATTTCTTTTTCACATGTTACATAGAAAAGAGTCAAATTATATTGATGGCTTTCTTCCAGGTAGCAATTACAGTGAAAAATGTGACGTTTTCAGTTGGGGTATTATTCTCTGGGAGGTAATCACCCGCAGGAAACCTTTTGATGAGATTGGTGGTCCAGCTTTCCGAATAATGTGGGCAGTTCACAATGGTGAGTCAAAAATACTTTGTTGCGTTTGAAATTGTGTATAAAGCCTTTAAATTTGCTAAACACTCTTAACTGTACAGCTTTAAATCACTAGTGTTTCTGTTTTGTGCTTCATTAAATATGCGTTTTTGTCACAAAAACTAAAGATTTAGACACTGACACTTTTGTGTCAGTGTGGATTTTAGGTTACTTAGCTGGTTACTGCTTGCTGTGTGTAACTGGTGAATGAGCAAAGGAGGATGAAGAGCAATGTCCTCATTATTACAACACTCCATTTTAAAAGTGATCTGAGAAAAGCATCTTACCTGGCTGAATAATGGTTTTGTTAGCTGCATTGTCTTTCTTCTATATTTTTTTCAGTTGGACATCTACAAGAAATGTGTAACTTTAAGTAACTTTACCTGTGTTTAGAAGTGTTAGAAACTATGAAACCTCATCCAAGACCATTAGACATTAAAAATGTTACTTTTGTTTTTCATCTGTGGTGTTTCAGGGTTTGTTTTTTTTTTTTTTTCATTCTGCTGTTTGGATGATTTTACCTTTATGCCTAGGTACCTGCAGACATGGAGCAGCACTCTACTGTGCTAGGTACTATACAGAACAGATTTCCAGGAGCTTAGACTATGAACAGGACACAGTGGTTGTGTTCAAATGGACTGCTTTCTTTAAAGCAGTCGTGTAACATTGGTCAGGGTAGTAGAGCAGGCTATAGTATCTTCATGCTAGAGGTGTAACTATTGTAGTGCTTTATTTTTTTTAAGTGCCATGGCAAAATAGAATTTTTTGAGTAATAAAGTAATGATAGTGAAGTAGTTCAGTGAATGTCTGCAAAGACTTTCTGTCATTTGTGAGGCAACCTCAAAGCAAGCACAAACCTTTTGGAAGAAAAAATTAACAAAGAAGCAATGAAGGCTGGTACTCTGCCTGGGTGTCATTGCTTCAGTAGTAAATGATAGAAGCATAAGGTGAGCAGACCCATACCCTATTCAAAGAAGAGAATGGGGCAGACAGTGATAGAATCAAGGAATAATACAGTCTTAATAATGCACAAAGAGAGATGTTTGCAAATGTCATTTTTTAATGAAGAAAGAGATTCTCCAGTTTTTCAAGGATGCTGGACATTGAGATAGGAGTGATAAGTACCTTGCATAAAAGCATTAACTGTAAAACTAAGGGTAAATCTAGTAGTAAATCAGGAAGCCTCAGTAAGGTATGGGAGGGTACTTTAAAATTCCCTGTCTGTACCTACTTTTGCTTTTAAATTTTATCTCTTTTATCTTTTTCTATTTTATTTTTCCTTTTTCTTAAGAAGGAAGTGTTAGTGCACTTCATCTCACTTAACACTATTGTGGGATTCTTACTTCATGTATTACTTGTTCTGTTTAATAGATTCTTAAATACTTACTGCTTTCTTTGCAAACCATCACTCATATATCAAACACAACTGATTGTCCATTAATTATTCTTCTTGAGATTGTAATAAGAGGAGGAACTTGAAGCAAAAGCCAGCTGAATAGTTATACAGTAGTTGTATAAGTAACATGTTATTAAAAATTAATATAGGCCCTGAAAAAGTCACACAAAATTGGTAGTTCCAGTGCCTAATAATTTTTCAGGATGTTCTTAGGAGCAAAATCAGCTTTCTAAATACTTCGAGTCTTTTGGGTTTTTTCTTTGTTGTTTTTTCTTTTCTTTTTAATTTTTTTCTTGTGAGTACAGCATAGGAACAAAAGGCTGTTATTACTTGCTTCCTAGTTTGGCCTAGAACTTTATTCTTCAGAAAGGAGTAACATTTCATTAGCCTTTGTAATAATGCTCTATGTATTTGGTAAGTCAGTGAATGTATTCAAACTTTTACTGAAGGAAAAGTTTAATTTTTTTTTTTGACTACTGCTATGTAGTGCAAAGGAACTTTTCTTGTCAGTTTTTGTTTGTAAGACAGAAAATTAAGTACAAGCTAGTTCATCCAGATTACAATTAACTCTGCATTTTCCATTATTTATTTAGCAAAATACTGGAGAGAGATAAGACACTTTCAGTTGTTTTAGAGTCTCTTTAAAAAATTTAAGGGTGTTTTCTAATTTCAATTGCAGGTACTCGGCCACCACTGATCAAAAATTTACCTAAACCAATTGAGAGTTTAATGACCCGTTGTTGGTCAAAGGATCCCTCACAACGGCCATCCATGGAGGAAATTGTTAAAATAATGACACATTTGATGCGGGTATAACAATTTATTTAAGTATTTTAATAATTTCTTAAACTATTAAGCTGGGAAAAGGTACGCCTTTCATCCCACTCCAAAGGTGGGCTTGCATGCTTTCTTTTGCCTCTCTCTTTTTGACAAAAATTATCAAAATTATTGTAGTAGAGAAGGGAAACAATTTGTCTTTTATATATATATTTGTATATATATATACACCTACTTTAGAGGGGTATAATAACTCAATAGATTTGAGAAAATAAACAAAGTTATAGCTGTATCCAGTTTATTAAATTATTGAGAATAATTACATTCATTTATATTCTAAATAAGTTATTATAAATGTAATACATAATTTACACTTACAAATTATGAGGTACCATTTAAATAATTTAAAAACAATTGCTGATTACTTTCTCATCAAATAATTACTGTTTTTTTCACAGTACTTTCCAGGAGCTGATGAACCTCTGCAGTATCCTTGCCAGTATTCAGATGAAGGCCAAAGCAACTCTGCCACTAGCACAGGTACATTTGTATAAGTTAGAGGAAAAAAAAACCAGCAACACAAAATGATGCAGATAGATTATAAAGCACACTCTTGCATTGATTTTGAACTCAAAATGGAAAAGATTTCCAAAATCTTGAGCATCAGCAGACCCTATTTATTTTGTTAATACCTCATACCACATCATATTTAGTGTTTTTAGTCCAGTGGTTTTGCTGAAGTGTACATGTAATGGAGAAAAAGCTTATAATAAAAGCTGTCTCTAAATGCCCAGGTTTAATGTCTCCATTTTTTCCTCATTAATGTTGCTAGCATTTGACACTTCTTTACTCATACGTAATGTTTAGGAGTTGTCGGTTTAAAATTTTTCACTATTCTTGAAAGCTGCACCTGCTTTAAGTTGCAATCTCCGCAATTTAAACTTGTATTTGTTTTACAATAAGCTGCAGTAAATACAGTAATTTAAAATAAGTGCAAGAAAAATCACTGGAAAGGTGGATGGAACAAAATATGGGCTAGATTTTCAGGAAGTTTTGCCCTCAAAGACATCATTTTAATAATAAAAAAATCATTTCGTTCTCTCATTGTTTAGAGTACTTTTTTTTCCACTTAGTTTTTAATCTTACATATCTTCAGCTTCCTCTGCTTTATTAGAATATTTTCTATCTCCAAAGAAATTGCTGCTATTTTGGATAAAGCTTCACTGGCTACTTTGCAGCTTAGTGACCTTTATATTAACAAAATCTTTGCAACTTTAACTTTCACTGACTTTACTAGTTTTTCTCCACCTCTCAGCACATGATTTTAAGACATAATTTATCACTTCAAACTGTGAATATATATATATTGGCTGATATTTTTCAGGTATTTGTGTTCCTATGTGGTTAATGATGGTCTTTGTCATTAGTTGGGAATAAGGTTGCTGTTGTGTTGTTAATATGTCAGCTACCCTGACAATTTCAAAGAGAGGTAATGATTGACTTCAGAATGTTATCATAGTATTTAGCTACATATTCTTTTTTCACTCCTCATGCTTCTTATACTGATTGATCTGTAGCAGTCTTGCAACTTGTCTTTCATTAAAAGTTTTCAAAAGTATTGTGTTAAAGGCAAGTTAGACTTCTGAGAGCTTTCCCATGTAGAGACACACTTCAGTATTTTTAGTGGGCATTCTCAAATGCTTTACCTTGTTATTGGCTTCTAGGTTCATTCATGGACATTACTTCTACAAACACAAGTAACAAGAGCGATGCTAACATGGAACCAAGTGACTTCCAAGGAGCTTCTACCAATGACACTATAAAACGTTTAGAATCAAAACTGGCACAGCAAATCAAAAGTACAGCCAAGCAGCCGGTAAGCCAACGTGTGCAATTTTGACCCAAAGTAACAAAATGGACATGGGTGGACATAAGTTCTGTATCTGCTCTGAAACATGTGTCCTCATTCAAAATAGTACAAAATTTGATCCAGTTAGTTATAAGAATATGAAAAGGGATGGAAAAATTATTCTAAAAAGGTAGACTGGAGAACTCTAGTAAGATCTCTAATGAAATGTAAAAAATAGTTCATTGTATTTAAAGGGATTTATTAGATTTAAGAAAAAATGTTTAAAAATTGATACCATAATTTATAACCAAAATATTAGCATTACATGAAATGATTAAACATTTAGGTGAATTTTGAAAATACCTTAGCTTATTTCAAGTAGAATGCAAAAATACGAAGATTCTCTTATGGCAATACTGGCCTAATTCTGCAGATTTTTTTATCTCTGTAAAGTTAGATTATTTTCAAAGCTTCAGATATTTCATTTGTATATACCAATAATAGTTACATTATTGCCATTTATTGTGTTAAAAATTTTAAATCTTGTCCCTTTGAAAATGAACATTGTAGAAACATACTGGTGCATATTATTGAGGGGCTTGTGCAGAATTTTCTTTTCACAAAATGTGACTGTTAAACAGGGTGACCCTGGCCGTTTGAGTTTGCCCCCATCTCGTGGGAGCAGTGTGGAGAGTTTGTCAGATGTTCGTGCACGACCACCGTCAGCTCTTGTTTCTGGAGAAGCCAAAAGGATGAGTGCTGACATGTCTGAAATAGAAGCAAGAATAGCTTCCATTACAGGTAAAATTTAATGATGTTTGGGGAGTAGACTAAGAAATTGGAAAGAAATAAAGGAAGAAGGAAAATGTAAAACATGCATAGTCTTACAGAAAGTTGACAACAGTAGCCATAAGAAAATACTTAAGGTATTCCCATATTCTTGATTGTCCTTTATTAATTTGGGGGGGGGGAATACCTTTATTTATGGTTATACACTCAGCAAGACTGAGTATTTTAATTGATTATTTTAAAAGTTTTAGAGGTTTTGTTGAATTAGATTTTTACCTTTTTAAAAATGTGTTATGGGACTTCTAAATATCAGTCCTATTCCAAATGCACAACTTTCTCCTTTTTATCTGAAATAGTGTTATTACATCTCTGCTAGCGTAATTATTTATGTAATAACATTTTCTTTAGGGTTGTCTCTATAATACTTTTGAAATTAGGAGGTAGATTTAAAGTTCAGCATGTTCCCAAATAAATTTAAAAATCCACTTTGGCAGATTTCAGAATGAGAAATGTAATTATATTTTATTCACCAGGTTAAGAAAGCATTATCTTTTGTTAAAAAAAAAGCTACAGGTGTTTTACAAGGTTTCCTTCAGATATAAGCTGTCATTTCTAAACTTTAAATCTTGGAGAGAATTAGAATTTATCTGTAAGTATAAATACATAATTAGTGGTGAAAGCAATCTTGATTCATCCCAGCAGAGTGAATTAATAAAAATGTGTACGCTTGGCAAACACTTTCTTGTCTCTTTTCTTCATCAAAGATACTGTTTGTTAATATATGTAAACTTCAGGTTTTAAGTTTCATATGTGAAAGTTTTTTGTGTTATGGTATATAACCACAGATTTAAATATTTAAGCAAAACTAATTTGGTTAATGCAGGGTTATTTAGTTTGTTTGAGTGTTTTTCTACCAGTATGAAAATTAGGGTAGTTGAGTAGCTGCAAAATTAATAAGAAATTACACATCAAAATTCTGGCTTTCTTGTGCACCATGGCTATTCATTTTTGTTCTTCATTGTGTTATGATTACTCCAGGATCTTGTTTTACTAAATATTGAGATACTGAAATAATATTTATCTTGCCCTAAATTCTTTTTACTTTCATGTTTTTATTTTAAAGCCTTATTCCAAAATCTTGTCTTTTGTATTGTTAGTCTTTGACTGGTTGACTATGTAGTAGCACATCTCACCCTGAATATCTCTAAAGGTTTCTTAACACAGAAGGCATCTGTGTACTTACTTTAATGACACCATGCTGGTTTTATTTTAAAACATGTCAGGACTCACTTTGGTCACTGACATTCTTAATGTAACTTTTTGACGTAAACAGAGATAACCTGGCCCTCTTTTTTATGAGTTTTTAATTTTCCTAGTTTGTCTTCTTTAAGTACATTGCTCTGAAATACTAATTACTATTCAGAATAATTTAAGGGCTTTTTGGTTTGTTTGTGGGTTTGGTTTTTTTTTGGTTTTTTTTTTTTTTTTTTTTTTGTTATGACTGTAGGGTTTCTTTTTCTTGAAATAAAAGGTACATATTTGTACACACTATTTTTTTGGTTTGGGGTGCTTTGGGTATTTTTTTGTGGAATCGCTTCATGCAATAATGGACTATGAAAAGTGAGATCAAGCACATATGACCATAATTTTTTTCAAAAAGAGATGAAACAGCACTGTATTGGTTTTGATTTTTGTTTTTTAATCTTGTTAACTGTGTGACAAAAATAATATGCTGTGAACCTGAAAAAAATCTGCATGTCTGGGGGAGGATTGGGCTGTTGTTAAATCAGGTTGAAAATTATTTAATCTTGTTCCATCGTCCTTTAGATTAAATGCAAGAGTAAATAATGTAGTGCACATCACTATTACTTACTGAGATGAGTATGCTACAATGTTCTACCTTTGGGAGATGTATTCGAATTTTTCTCGAAATAGGAGCTATTTATCTTGAACTACAGAAGTTGTAAAATTTAAAAAAAAAAGTATGATTAGATTTTATTTCAAAGTGTATAATGTTTCTTGAACATTATTCAAAAGTGCAAAAGCTGATAGTTATATCCAGTTTTCAAAACAAAAATCTTCACTGGTAGGACAAAAGAGTAACTGGCAGGAATGATTGTCAAATGTAATAAAAGTGAGCATTTTTTCAGAGGTAGATGAGATTTGCTTTAAAAGGAGGGGATTTAAGGAAACAGAAGCACCTAGCAATTAGACTTTTTCATAAACTAGTTTGTACCCAACACTAAAGAGAAAATGTTAGTTAAGTTTAGGCAATCAAGGTTTTTTTCTGAATGTACAGGTGAACTGAAATAATTTAATTTGTTCTCTGTTTGGATAATTACATTTGGTTTTCCCTTCTGTGTTGCCATGCTGCTTTCTGTGTTTGACTTTTGTGTTGCTAACTATAACTAATTACACTGTGTTGTAATGATGGCTAGTTCTGCATTTTTTGCTTTTTAACAGTTGCTTTACTATGTGTAAGCATGAGTGGAAGGCAATGCAGTTTATTCTGCATGACACATTTTTGCATGTACTCTAGTTTAACCAAGTATATGAACAATGCAGTATTAGGAATTTAATAATTTTGCTCTTGCCATTTTAGTGTTTTGCATGTGTATTGTATATGTGTATTTTTTCAGCCTATTCCAAGCCTAAACGAGGCCATCGTAAAACTGCTTCATTTGGCAACATTCTGGATGTCCCTGAGATCATCATACCAGGTATCGCAGACCAGGTGAACGGGTCAATTGGTTAAGATGCCGGAATAATGATCAGACTGCTAAAATACTTCTTGCTCCAGTTGCTTTAGGACAGGCCCAGAAATTATCCACTACATTTTTCGTAATGCTTCAGTAAAGAGGAACATGATACTTTATTAGAAACTTTCTTTTATCAGTAAATTATTCAGTCTTCTAATTCAAATTTACTTCTACTGATAAAGGACTTTTTCCCCTATGATTTTGAAGTTCAGAGTCTTCTTAGACAGTAAAACTGTATATGCAGTCTTGTATTACAGTACCTCATTTGGTAAAAATGGACCTAAGTTGAAAAATTTCTGTCTAGGTAATTGTTTTGCCCTAAGCTTTCTTGTGTTTGGTGTCTGATTTTTAATGAGATAATAGTATAACAAAAAAACTAAAATAAATTATGTACAGGGTTTTAAATCCATTTGATATTTGTGATTAAAACATTAACACTTAGTCTGTGTAATTCTTATATTTGACTACACTTTTCTGGGGCTAAAATGTGTGTGCATGAGGTATTGCTGTTATGTTTAAGTTAATGCAAACTAAAATTACTAGGAGAGGCTTCTGATAGGACAAAAAATTAATACAATCAGGCATTATGGATGTTCCCATCATTTGGGGCTTTAATGAATAATTCTCATGTATCCCAAGTCTTTTTTTAGTTAGTAGCATGATGTTTTTCTTTCCTTCTTTTCATACTTCTCAAACCTAAAAATAAGTATAATCAATCCCAAGCTGTGAAAGGCATACCATTAACAGTATGCAAGTCACTTCAAAATGGTATGTCAGGGGCAGGAAGTGCAAGTGATAGTGTCTAGAAAGCCACTAAAAACTGTGTCCCTCCTATTCTAAATTTCTGTCATCTGAGGAAGTTTCCTTGTAAATCTTTATATTCTTAGGTGTTATAAAGTTGAATGCAAAAGATAATTTTCTACATATGTTTCTTTCAAGTAACTTATTGAAGGTTATAGTAAAAATACAGAATATAAAAAAGTAGATTCCAAAGAGCAATAGCACCCATAAAAAGAAAACCTCTTTGGCATTGAGGCTAACTAATTGGCATAAAAAGTTTGCTAGAGTAGCTTTCCACTGTAACTTTCAAGCAGTTCTGGCCTGCACTGACATAAATGAAATTCTGAGAAAGCAAGGAAAGCGAAAGTGAAGACATCTGTCCAGTTTCATTGTTAACTTGTGATGAGAGCCTGGTAAATAAGTTCTAGAAGCTAATGAGTGCCTCCTGTCTTTGTGCTCTGTGTGCCCCTAACAGCATTGAGGCTTGCAAGAAACTTTGAAACTTTGAAACTTTTCGGCAATAATTAAGAAGTCAGTCAAATAAAATACCATGTTGTTTTCACAAAACAGATCATACCAGTCTATTGCTTAGTTAGGCAGAGGCAGTCATTAAAAATTCTTCACCTGATCTATTTTAATTGAACGTGACAGGATGGGAATTTCAAGATAATTTGGAATAAATATGAAAGAAATAGAAACCTGTCGAAATAAAAAAGGTATAGGGTTGGAGCAAGCATATTAATGAGTTTTCTCAAAATTTACTCCTAAGGTATTTAAATCAAATGAGCAATAATAAAATTCCCTGTTAATGCTTTATCAGAAGCAACTATTCATTAAGATGAGGACTAGAGTATCACATAGGGAGAATTTTGCTGTGACTGAATATGTGAATAGCAATAGGATAAAATGGTCATGCATTAGCAACAATTTCTGTTAATAAGATAACATGGGACCATAGCACATGCATGCAGATTAAACCTAGCCATGAATCTAATGTAGCTGTGAAAAGCTGAAATCTTAAGGTTCATTTCCAGGAAAGATAAAGAAGCACTGACGCTGTTGCTGGTCCTTGTTGAGTTTGAATCAGGAATTGAACGTACTGTTCTGGTCAGCCATATAAAAGAAGCATACATGCACTCGAATAATATTAAGGAGGGTTACTAGGATAAGAGGGGTATAGAGAGTATAAAAAACAAATCTGAAAGCATGGCTATTTTTAGCCCACAAAATGAAAGCTGAGAATGAATAATTATTTTCTATAGATGAATCTGCAGCTAAAAACTAGAAAGAGAGAGCTGCTTAAGCTAAAAGACAGTATTGGCACTACAGAAAGAATATGTAAATTGTTTGCAAGTAAATCTGGGCTTTATATTGAAAGCTTTCCGGTTGTCAGAACGGCTTTCCAGTAATAATCCCAAAACCAGAAAAAAATGAGGCTAATCATTACATGACAGAACCTGATCATCTGCCCAGTAAACTAATTATATTCATCTGTATATTTCTCACTTCTTTCCTTTCTTTATGCTCTCAGCACAAGGCTCTCAGTTCTGGCCTCTGAACACTTCTCATTTTCTAGACCCCTAAGCTTCTGAGACCCCCAAACTGTCACCACCATCTCAATCCCACCCAGTTATGTTCCATGCTACTTCTGCCACAGACCCAGCTCCTCCGGACTTCCCTGGGCACGTCCCTCGGTGGGACGAGCTGCTCGTCCCTGTCCTTGGAGCCTCATGAGTGCCGGTCTGTGCTGCTGCCTGGAGTTGTGCTGAGCACATGGTAGAGCAGCTGCTGCCCAGAGAGGGGAAGCACCAGGCAGGCATGTTACCGTGAGTCAGCTGCTTTGGGCAGGGCTATTTTGGAAGTATGAGTACTACATCTGCTATCATTGGGGGTTTTCGTAATGTGTTGCCTCAACTGCATTTCGTCCATGAACCGATTATGCTTCCAAGGTCATAAAATACATACTTTATCAATTAAAGGTAAAATATTGGCAGAGCGGGAAATTTTTAGAATATATTTGCTCTTCTTTCTAAATAAGTACGTTAAGGGTGAATAGAACTATTTGTTCATTTAAAATGCTATTTTGTGTTACTAACTTACAAAACCTGAAAACTGAAAAATGGGTCAAATAATTCCTCCTTTGTGTAACAACTTTGTAAATGAGTTTGCAGTGGTGGCATCCTGCAACCGGATAGCCTAGTGACGTATCAGTCCTTTTTTTTCATTTACAGTATGCATAGTACAGGTTATAAGCACCAACTTTATTTTTATATACATCTTTATATATAAAAAATAAAAACCCTACCAAGTACAAAAGTTTAAGTATCTTTAAAGAAACAAAAAAAAATTGAATTCTAGTTTGTATACTTTTTTGATAGAAACCATTCAAGCAGTATCTAGCAAATATGCCTACAAGTACAGCCTTCTCTTCACAGGCAATGTTAGACATCTCATGCATTTAGCATGTGTGCATTTGGCTTTGTAATTTTGTCATCTGAAACTGCCACAGCATTTGATTTTTATAGCATTGACACTACATAGATGGTTACTCAAGATAGACACATTTTGTAGAGGGTCTTTAGAAAGGATAGGAATTATGTATGCTGTAGGTCAGTTGTTTTTCTATCTACTTTTAAAATCAATGTATGCCAGAAATCCCACCCTTGCTTCCCAGATCACTTCATTCTTCTGAAATTCAGATCAATGTTTTACCTTCTTCAAAATGTCTGGTAGCACTGTTATGATCACTGATCATCCTGCAGTGTGAGACAGGCTTGAGCCCTGTAGGTGTGTAAGGAAGAGAGAGGACTGTGAGTAAATAAGAAAGTGTAAAAGGAGATGCAAGTGTCTGCTAAAGGGCAGGGAGAAGAGGTCATAGCCGGTCTGGATGTTTGGCGGCTGGGTGGGGGTGGTGATCAAAAGCTTAATAAGTTGTACAATTTATTTTTGCCTAGAGTATGTGGGGCAGGACATGATGGAAGTTTCCTGTTCCTTTAGAATTTAATTTTAGAAAATAAACAACACTATGTGAAATGGGTTTTTCTGAGGCCATGAGGTATGTTTGTGACATTTACATTTTAATCTTAAAATCCTGTAAACCACCAAAAACCTGACAATGTACATCAAGTTACTCTGGATTAATTTCTGTCCATGTACTATTTTCTTCATTTTTATAGTGAGGAAAATTATTTTTAAATGGACGTAGAGGTAAGAACAAGATCAAAACTGGGAGAGGAAAGCATAAAGAAGTACCCATTATGGTTTCAAAGAAATATTTTTTGTTGTGTTGTATAGTACATTTTTCAATTGAAATTTGTCTGGAATCTGGAGCAATAAGTATTTGTTGATTCGTAGTCTGTTTCTGCCTTGTTAAAGCTATTTGCCAGATGTCTGCAGTATAATACTAATTAAAATGGCATTGCCTAGTAGAGCTTGCTCTTCCCTCATGCTACTAACTTGAAGATCTTTCATTTAAAGGTGTTCATTTTTTACAACAGTAGTTTTGGCCACTCCTTCCTGCCACCCCTTCACTTCCCGCAAGGCATTTTCTTTTCTTTCTTACACCCCGCCCTGATTATTTTAACATTTTGGCAGCCATGTTCTAATATTTCAGCAGCACATGTGCTGGGTTCTTTAAATTCACAAATGTTGCTAATCTGAAATGAGAATTTCAGATATTTTTGCAAGCCTATTTCAGCTGAGCTAATTTTATAACAATGTTGTTGAATGAAATGTGCACATAATTTCGTATCGGTTGTGGGTGGATTGCACATATGTTGAATATTGAGATGAGCTTTGGCAGCCAGATGAAGTATCCACTGCACAGAATTCTATTAAATGTATAATCTTGTTTGTTTAACGATTACATAGTGGAAAAGTTCACTGCAAATGAACAAGTTCAGACATTTTGACATGGATTTGTCATTCACAAGATCCCTAGTTTCAAAATATTAAACAAACTTAGTCATTGTTGCTTAGGTAAGTATATACTTTCTCTGAATTCCAGAAACAAAACATCAAGACCACAGAACAGTGGCAATTCAAATCCATTTGTAATCAGAGCAAAAATATATTCCTGTTTAAGAATCCTGGTTGATTTTCTTATATGCTTATTTCTTATAGTACCTTCTATAAATTTTAAAAAGTCACAACAAATTGATAAAGTGACACTAAACATTTTGTATTGCTGTTTTGTGGTAGCGTGTTCCTACATGTAATAGTACATATATTTAAAACTTTAAAGGCTTAATAAATATATCAATCAATATTAAATAGTCTTACATTTTTGGAGTAACTTGCAATTCAAAACACGTATCAGGATAGGCTTGGAGTCGTGGGAATGATGCTGAATGAGAAATATCTAAAAGGTCAGCAATGTGATGCCTTTTGCAGGGCTTTGAATGGCTGTGTTGGTGGCTGGGTGCGGGGCCACTGGGCGAGGGGCTGCCACGGCTGCAGTACATGTTTCAGATGCTCCCCTCCAGTAGCAGAGTTACGTAATGCAGAGCTAAGAGCAAGAATTTTGAGCATTGTCAGCTGTTACTCAGGACATTTTGGTGTTTCCTTTTGGACAGCTGACCTGGTCTCAAGAGATAATATAAACAATCACTGTAATAAAAATCAAAGTAGCCCGGGAGATTCTGTTGCATAATCTCCTTTTATTTTTAAGGAGATTTTGTTTCCTGAAAATGCCTTTGATTGCTTGTCAGTGCTAAAATTTAAACTGTTTTATGTAGCTGTCACTGGTAGATAATTGCGAACAGGTGGAAGGAGAAGAGGAAAAGATTACAGCATTGTGCTTCGTAGGTTGATGGTGAGATGTGATTTAGCTGAACGGTCCCCTTTTCACACTTCTCAGAGCATGAGAACAGGACATAGTTTCGCTCCTCTGAAGGAGACAGGAGACCAGAAGGAAGCGCTTTCGCTTCTTACTTTTCTTGAGGGGAGTGGCACACAGATAGAAGTCCTTGCTGTGTTCCTTGAGCAAGCCAAAGAGCAACAGGTTAAAGCTGGCAGCCTGTTATCTTCGCGGTTAGCTTTTAGAAATCCCCATAACGTAACGCACTTGAAATAGATGTCGTCATCAGCTCCTGCCCCAAGTACTAAGCCTGACCAAATACATGTGACAGAAGATGGTGGAGTAGAGTGCAGCAGCTATTCATGTGGTAGGAGTGGTTATTGTATTAGGGTATACTTTTTGTTGACAGGCCAGCATGTTTTGAGTTAAAATTCTGCAGCTGTCTCTCTCTCCCCCTCTCTCACTTTGTCTCTGTGGATTTGTACAAATTCCAAGCTCCTCTGCAACAGTCGCACCCTTCTTATTTTGTCCTGAATATATTTCACTGGTTTGTTTTTGTTTTGTTTTTTCCCAGCAGGAAACGGACAGCAGAGGCGCAGATCCATTCAAGATCTCAGTGTTGCTGGAACAGAGTCCAGTCAGGTAATGTCCTTCTCATCTCTTCTTTGCTTACAGTAAAGTCAGCACCAAATCTGTACTGGGGAACTGATCTGGAAATCTTCACCTTTGATGCTTTCATAGAAATGATGTGGAAACTTGGCAGACTGTAGTGTTGTTTGTATTGCATTGAAATGAGATTCCATGAGGGTAACTATGAATGAGCTCTAGATGAGAAGCGTTTTCTGTATAGCTTATGCAGTATTTTTCACTTTTATGTACACATGTTTTTTTGTGTACTGCTTAATTTGGCTGTGGGCACATGTTACACAGGAAAACCTTTCATCCCTCTGTATGTAGAAAACAATTGTAATTACTACTTGCTGGGTAAAACAGTTATATATAGACTCATTTTCTGCGTGAAAATAAAAGGCATGTGGATCAGTATAATAAATGTTATTTATTACCAATCTCTGAATCCTGAATAGTAAATCACAGAGGTATCTCTCTATTCCTTGTGAAAAGTTTACAGCAAGGTATTGTCATAAAGTTTTGTTTAAAAAAATACTATTTCAAAAATATATTTTATAATAACATAGCTATTTGTCTGGTATTGTAAATGCCATGGTAACAGAGACAGTGGTATGCTACATAACATGGTCCTAGTTACATTTCAGTTTTAAATGAGAAAAATATAGCTAATGCTTCATTCATATGTGTTTATTTTGTGTTTTTTATTGCTTCAGTAATTCACAGAGACTATTTGGTCCTTGGTGTGAATTAGCAATTTTGAGATCCCTCATATTATTTGAGTGTGGGATTCTGGTGCTTAGCATATTCATCAGGTTAATCAGGTTTCCTTATTAAACAGCCTACTGCATAATCTAAAATAGGTGCTAATTCTTGGGTGGTGTAATTATCAGGGAGATAACCTTTGATTTTTCTTTAATTCCATGGAGTATGATAGCCACAGAAACCTCATAAATCCTGTAGGTATTAGTAAATTTACTGTGTACATCTACCAGAAAATAACAAGTCTCCATAATACATCTTAGTATCTTCAAAGACAGGTCTCTTTCAAAGAAACTAATCTGCAAAATTTAGGAACTAATTTAGCCTATTCATTTAATTGTAGAATTAAAATTATGCAAGACTTGAGGGAAAAAGCTAAGTGACAATACATTAGTTATACCAAATTGCACTGATTGATGTATGAATATATTTAATTACAGCTTTTTTTATTTAAAAGTTTTCATTCTGTTCGTTTTAATGAATGGTTGATATTTCGGATTTTCATCATTTCCTTAGTATCTTAATAACGATTATAATAATCTTTCTTTGAAAGCTGTCCTACTGCTTGTATGGGTGTTCTAGCTGAATTGTCTTTGTGAACAGAAGGATACAGAAATTTTGTTTTATGTTTACCTCACCAATTTCTCCTGTGGGTTTATAGAAGTATCAGAATCACATTTTACTTTCTTGCTTCTGATAGTGTACATATTGGAAATGTAAGTGGAAGAATTACAATTATCTGTTGCTATCCTGCAGTTTCTTTGGAAACGTTATGGTAAAATCTGGAAAACATAATATTTTAACACACATGAAAAATGCAGTTTCAAAGACATTTTTGCACTGTCCATATAAACAAATAATGAATTTTTATCCTCTTTTTGATATAAGGAGAGATCGAAAAGTCTACTGAAACTAATGCTGACTTTTGATGTATATATGCTTGGATATTAAAAAAAAAAATTTGAAAACAATGAAGAAACAGAGCACAATGAAATTATGGCTAAAGATCCAAGATTATGGTTTTCTATAGGTCTGGACCTCAGTGCCTTGATTTTTTTATTAAAAATTTTGAACTGCTATCCATATAAGCAATCTACAAGCCAAAGCAGGAAAAGCATCTGCATGGCATAGCTCTAGTCAGTTTATCCAATCTCCCCATATGCACCATACCATATATAGGGTATCCTTTCTAATGTGAAAATCCCCTTCCCCCTCCCTCCCTTCATTGCAAACATCCTTCTTCCTTGCATTCCATTCTCCCTTACACCCACTGCAGCACAGCCTTCTTCACCAAGCAGCCATGGCCCCGCATGCCTCTGCTCCCTCACCCAGGCCATGAGAGGCCCTATCTCACTTCAAATTGAAGGATTGCCACTCTGCCTCTTTTCTGGGCTTTAACTGTTTGACACAGTAAAGCTGATCAGAAGCATTTTTATTGAACGAATTTTTCCTGAAAATTGCTACTGTGTCAGTAGAAAATGGTTCTGTTACAACTACTGGTTTTTAATTAGAAAGGTTTTTCCAATTCTGAATGGATTTTTTTCTTAAGGTGAAGGAAAACACCAGGCTTGTATATAAATATTCAAATATATGTGTGTATATAGTATTAATTAATATACAATTAAAAACATATATATACACAATAAATATTTAATGATACATATACCAAAGTTTGGGTGCTTACCTGAAAGAGGTACACCAAGATTCTTGGTCCTGTGTATCTGTTTGTTTTCATTTGACCACCTTGTATGTTTTGTGATTGTATTGTCTATTTTATGTCTGCGTGCACTTAGAAGAATTTTTTGTATGGCTGACAATTACTGTGTTTGTGTTGTTGAGACACTTAAGGCACTTTACAGTATTACTCTTACTGGTGTTCTCAGCAGCAGACAGTAATAGGGCTTTACAGAGGGTTTTACTACTCAGCATCAACAGTTTAGATAGGAAAATTTGGTCAAAGGTTTTCTCTTTGGATATGCTGGTAGAGTAATTTGGTGTTGAAACACTTGTTTAGGTCTGAATTTTCACAAATTTTAGTGCTTGATGACCTTAGACTGGTCCTTACTCCATGACATGAGCAGCACTGATACAACTGTCCCTTCTAGAGTCAAATGCATTTGTTTCTGTCCATATACTGTAATGTCTCCTTTTTGTTTTCTTTTGGGGGGAGAATTGAATTTTCTTCTGCCTCTTTCCCTCTCCATGAACTTTAAAACATTTTAGTGTGTTGCCTGCCTAGTGCTATTACTCTTGCCTAAACAACTTTATAGCATAGATGTGCAGTCTCTTAACTGCAACTACTAATATCTTTGCAGATTTGAAAGAACACAGAAAATTGCTATTTATGCTGCATGTAGTCTTTATAAAATTTAATGTTTTATTCAGATACTGAGAAACATATCTGGCATAATGACCCAAGATCTGCAGGTTGTGATCTGATGCCCAGTGTGGTATCCATCTCTTTGCCTGTCTATCTTTCATTGGTTTGGTTGTTTTGTACTCATCTTTCACAGTACTACCATAAATACCAAAACTACCTACTTCCTCTTTTAAACATTTTTTTGTTTTGTTTTGGGATTGTTGATTTTTGGGAGAGAGGGGGGCCTCGTAACTGTTGTTGGGTCTTCATAACTCTTACAGTTTACTTTAAAATGAAAAAAAAGTATTGTATTAAACAAAATGATGTACTGACATGAACAGTTGAGAAGCAAGGTCAGAATGTACGTGCCCACATGCATGCAAGCTAAGTGGGGTAATTTGGGGATCTGATATTACACAGATGAATCATTCTGTCCGTGAGATTGTGAAATTTGTCACAGATGCGCATTTGGGTTTTTTTCTTCCCTTTCACAGCAAGATAAAATTCACAGATGAGATGAGGAAACAGGACTAGTAATGATAATTTCTTTAAATTGTGTTACCTGTTTAATTTAAACTTCAGGGAGGATTATTCCTCAGAGCGTGCCAGCTTTTCAAGACTGTAAGTCTTTGAGAAATGGAAGCTAAGAATGCTGTGTTTGTTTGACCACCTGGCAAAGATGATTTGAGAGTAATCTGCTAGCAAGTCTGGAGGAGGCAAGGATGAAGGGGTAGCAGAAACTGATTGCTAAAGTCCAGATGCTGGTTTACCTGCCAGAGGGGCTGCTGTCCAGGTGGCCTAAAGCATCTCACTCGACACACACTCAAGCACTGTAATTGAACCAGTGTTCAGTTTGAGAAACTTCCCTTCAGCTTCATAGTGCTTTTTGGATATGCTTCAGATGTGATTCCTTCATTTCTATATTTACTGACTTTCATGTAAATAATGATATCAAGGAAATGGTTTTTTTGGTTGGTTGACCAAAACAATCTGGTAAAGCACTGAGAAGTTACTGTAACTTGAGTATTTCTCAGGTGCCCTTCACTATCCACTACAGATACCCAACAAATCTCTTTTTGCTTAAAGGACTTTTATGTTGTTACAAGTGCTTTCTCTATCTTCTGATCTTTTATATCAGCAGGGTATGTTTTTCATTCATATCTGAGGACACTAACAGTAAGCTCAGGAACTTAAACTTTACTTAATGTCAACAAAGACTCCCAACACAAAAGATTTTTCAGAATGTCTGATCCCATCATCTTGATAATATCCATCAGATTATTTCTACAGTTTATTGTCTTGTTTTTAGATAGTAACATAAAACACAAAATGCTTAATAAACATCACAGAAGAAAGACTATGCATTTGAAATAATGGATGTTTCAACATATAGAATCTTCTTATTCTTTGGATCATTACTTGGCTGGAATCCTGAATTTTAAAACTTAAATTGAAGTAGGATATTTGGAAGTAAAGTCATAAAAAATATAGTTTCTAGTTAATGTATACTTGAGTGCTTCTTTTGAAAAATTGAGTTATTTAATGAATAATTTCATTATAAATACACCATCTTGAAAATAGTTCTATTTAAATAGCATCTTTTTACTTCATTTTTTTCTGAGAAACTTGCTGGGGCTTGTAGTCTTAAATCCTTTGCTGTATTAGTTTAATGTCACTGAGGGGGTATGTGAAATAGAAACCTACATATTGTAAATAACATTTCTGGAAAAGCAATTTAGTAGAGTAATGAAGTCTGTATTATATTTTTTGTGCTTTGGTAAACAAAAAGAGTGGAGGAGTCAAACAGTACATGAAAAAACATCCTTCAGAATTTTGGTTAAGTTCTTAATTTGCTTCATGGGGGAGAATGTACTCATTTTCTGATTGATGTGCTTCGATTGACTGATCCTTTCTGATTGAGTTCTTTTTTCATGTTTTCTGAAGATTAATCACATAACTTGTGAGTTAACAAAAGAACCAGAAGAAAACCGTCGATTAATACACAGTACTCTAGTACAGCTACTAAGCTGTATTCCTTTAATTGAGTGTAGTTCCATTCATTGATTAAACATTGGAAACAAACTTTATTTCCTCTTTATGTTACAGAGCTGCTAGATTTGCTGAATGACGATGTGGAAATCACTAGACATATTGTTATGATTTTCTCTTAAGATCTTGAGCACATTGTTCAGCATTGCATTTTGTTATGCTGAATAGCAAAATTCTATCAATTTCTTTTACACAGTAAAGAAGAAATGGGGATGAAATTATCCCTGCAATGCATGTAAAGTTGACCAAACCATCAGGAGAGCATTTAGGGTAAAAGCTTGGGAGGGAGAATATTTTGGAGGATTATAGATTGAGATTTCTTCAGTTTTTTTGTTTCTGTTTTTAACTGAACTTCTCAAAAAATCTTCTGTTAACTTGTCATTTTTGTTTTATTTCATTATTTCAGGAGAGTAGAAACAGCAGTAGATCATCTAGTCCTAGCGTGAGAATGATCACTACCTCGGGACCAACCTCTGAAAAGCCAACACGTAATCCATGGACACCAGATGATGCAGGTAATCCTTTGTTTATTATGTAATTTTAAAGTATTTATTTGATTGTGGGGTGTGTGCTCAGACACTAGTGAAAGTAAGCAATGAAGATCATGATTATTTTAAGTTCTGCTTAAATCAAATCATTACATTACTGCCTTGTTTTTCACGTACACTTTAAGAATACCTTTGTATAGATTGTTAAATTACATAAACTTGTAAGCATTTTGCTTGTAAGAAAGTACTGTAAATTGCAGTGATAGTAATATTTAATGAGGATCTTGTTAGCAGTGGTTTTTTACTATAGTGTGGTTTTGGGGAATAGACATCTTGGAACATTTTAGTCTTGTCTATTTGTATTTTGAATCCACATTTAAAGATTTAATTGCCCTGACATCTGGAATTAAATGTTATGTAGGTGAGTATTAGCTGGAGTAGGTTACTTCTTTTACCATCTCTGTTGTAATTTTGCTTATGCAGAATGTAGATGTGCAGACAAAATGGCTGGTTTTAAATGCACTAACACATGTCTGTAAAAACATTGTAAATATTTCTACTGTAGCATCACTGTTATTTTGTTATGAAGTAGGATTAAGAGCGAAGATAACTGAATAGTTCAATTTGATTTTAAAAGTCATAATGCATTCTGTTATGAAAAGAACGAGTACTGTACTACAGGAAGAAAAATCGATCCCCACAAATTCTATTTTAGAATATAAATAAAAATTACATTTTTGTTAGCAAAATGTACATGTTGAATCTTAAACTTAGTCTCAAGATGGTACTTCACAGTGCCTCAAATTCTGTAATCTTTTTCTTGTGATCTTTTCATCTGGAAACTCGTGGTGACGGGCTCTTGCACAAGCATATGTATATATAAATAAATATGTATGTGTATTTGCACACTTGCATTTTACCAAATATAAGGTGATTATGTAAGATGTACTTTTTCTTTTCCCGTGTAAGTGGGAGAACAACATGCTCTTGTGTTTTGCTTCTCTGTTTTCTTCTTTCTGGCCTTTGTTGCTTTGCCTGGCCACAATCAGTACCTTGTCACTCTCAACTTGCCCAAGCCCTTGCCTGCTGCTGCAGCACTCTTGGGCCCTCTTTTGCAGCATGGACCCCAAGTTGCTTTAGGCAGTGAGCACAAACAGGAATTGCTGCCTCACACTGGAAGCAAGCTCTTACCCAATCAAGAGTTCATTGGGAATTGAAAGCTACAAATCATAAGGGCAGTGCAACAAAAGTTTGTACCAAGTTTTTGGTCTTAAATGCAGCACAGCTAGAAGTCAAGTCTGTTTGCTGACCCACAGATATCACTCACCTTATATTCAGGTAAATACAAATGTGGCATATGTATATTTTTGCTTGCTAGGTTTATGTAGGCCATGCACAAAGAATTGTTCAAGTTTCTGAAAAGAGAGAAATAATTTTGGTTTTCTGTTTAAGATGCTACGTTTTTAATTTAATGAAGCTAAGTGATTAAACAAGGATGCAGCTGAATCTGGTCAATAAAGGAAAATTTCTAGTTCTGTGATGCTGTGCTGAAACACTTGGGAATGTCACCTCAAGCATTTTCATGTATTGATGTATTTTTGAAGCATTGCAATGATTCCATCCATATATGGCAATAGTCTTAATGTAGGGAAGGACTTCTCATGATTGCATTTAAGATACTGTGATGATTAAGTCTCTGGTTTAGGGTTTCTTTTTCCTTTTGTTTTTTTGTTTTTACCACCTTCCAGTTTCCTTACAAGCATACACTTAACCACTTTTTCTCCATTCCCACCCTCTTATTTCTTTTTCCTTTTGAAGCTGCTCTTGGAAATAGCATAGTCTTTGAGGGCAACACCTTAGTTTCTCTACCACGACTACTCTGTGGCAGGTGCTTTTGGGGTATGGGTAAGCAGCCCCTTTTTTTTCCCACCTACCCTCCTCCATATAATCCTCTAGTAGCAATTATGCGGCTGTAAAATCAGTAGTTTCTCCATGTGTCTTTACTCCTGTGTCTCTTAAAGCTTAACAGTAACCTTGTGATCCCCAGACTGTGAGCTACTGAAAGATAAGAATGCAGAAACATACTAAATCTGGAATGAAAGCTGTAGAGAAATCCAGAGTAACTGCAGTGTAAGAAGAGAGCAGCCATGCCCAGGAGATAGACTGGTTATTGGGTTCCTTGCTACCCACAAAGTATCTATACGGAGCAGAGAAGATGCCCTAGAGCATGTTGTGAGGAAGATACTTAGACACCTCACTGGGAGCAGGTTTCAAAATTGAGCAGGAGGTTGTGCTTATTTTATTTTGGCAGAGCTGATTTGCACAGCTTCTAATTTTAAAATCATTAGATGCATGGGCTGGCTGGCTGATCCTTCATAAACAAGAATGAAATGGCAATTTTTTTATAAACAGAAATGATCACAAACTGTACAAAAATAGTATTTTTCAATTCTGTGCTGTTACATGGCTTCTAGAAATGTAGGTTGATAACCATATTTTTTTTATTTTTCCTTTATGTGATAGACCGTACTTTAGATGTTCTTAACTATCAGAAAAACAAAATGATTCATCTGCCTTGGGATTGGAACGCTGCTATTTCCATCTGCTTATCCACATTCAGATTGTGTATTGTGAAATTACTTCTTGTTTTTGTCCTGTAAGAACAGAATTAACTCTTTTTAAATACATTAAAGTTTTCTTGGTATTGTTACAGAGACCAATGGGTCAGATAACTCCATCCCAATGGCATATCTCACATTAGATCATCAGTTACAGGTAATAAATATATGGTTTGTTAGATTCTCAAGTTTGCATTTCATTCTCACATGTGACTTTGGGGCTGCAAAATATAGTGCCACATATTTACCTGGGTTTATGTTCTGTCTAATTTTTGACCAAGGCTAAAAAAATATATTATGTAATCTGAGATTGGTTGACTCAGGTTTGATCAAGCTATTAAAAACAAGCCCTGGGAAACATGATCCCTAAAACCAAATGTAAGCTGAGTTTAACTGTCAAAATAAGACAGTATTTGCTTGAGTGTTACTGAATCAAATTTTTGTATATGCTTTATTTTTTGTGGGTGGGATTAAACACTGCTTTGATTTTTGTGACAAGTGTCTGATTAAAAATTTCAGATTTGACTTAACTTTGACACTGGTGCAGTAATATTTTCCAGGGCATGGTTTAACACTTATTTTTAAAGGCTTACTGGTTTTTAAAAGACTGTTATAAATACACTGCAGAGACATTCTAACACACTATTTACTAAGATATCAGTTCATTAGTCTTTAACATGTCTGATTTATTTTCAGCCTCTAGCACCATGCCCAAACTCCAAAGAATCTATGGCTGTGTTTGAACAGCACTGCAAAATGGCACAAGAATATATGAAAGTTCAGACAGAAATCGCATTGCTGTTGCAGAGGAAGTAAGTAAAATGTGTTTAACCTTTTCTGTTCTTCCGTATTTCCTATACACAAAGTCTGTGTATAATAATAAAAATACATCATATAAAGTAAATAATAGTCAGTGGGACTATTATTTCTGACTCTATGAAGTAACGTTTCATAGACCATAATTATTGTCCAACCCTAAACTCAGAAATACTGAGCTGCTCAGTAGAGATGAAGCATATAGAGCAGGTAATTGAAAGTTCTAATCAAGACTCTTCTTCTGCAGAAGTCCTGCTTAAGGTCCTGGCAAATCTCTGTATGTAAAAAACTGGTATCATCTCAAATGAAACACTTGAACTGTTAAAGAACCTTGGAATTTTATTTGTTACACTATCCATTAAAATATTTTCAGTTGTAATTTATTTATAATTGTTTAGTTAAAGGATTATAGAATTTTGGGTAATATGTCAGTGTTACTTGTTTTGCAGTTAGTTTTAGTCGTATATCTGACTTTTGTCAAGTACTGCATTTACAACAATATTATCAACATTCTTCTTATATTTTTCTGCCATGGGTTTAAGACCTGATGCTTAAAAGCTGTTATGTACCTTCTCCTTGTGTGCTGGAAATAAACTTTCCTCTTGCATTGTTTACACATGTAAGTAAGGCAGCTGCACATATTGTTGTATTAAGTCCAAAATTATTGCTGATTCAGAATTGGAGTTCATAACAAGTTCTGTTGTATTCTGTTTCCTGATGCTGGGGACCAGTTCAGAGAGGTCATAGTCACACACTAGACCAAATAATCAGCTTGTGATCCACCAGTGTCTGAGCCACTGCAAGCAAGCAGCTGTTAATAGGGAGCTTGCCTTGGTGTTCATGGATTAGCTAATGAGGAAAATGTGTGTGTAAACCTTTTGTACAGTAGAAATAGCCTACAGAATGGGGGGAAATTATACTGTAAGATTGAACTCCTATCATATATTCACTTTGGGCTTAGTATTCTGTGAACGATTTGGTTTTCTCATTTAATGTAACTAGATTTTTTTAGATTTGATGAGGAGATAGTGATGCTAGAGTTAGTATCTTAATTTTGATTATGTTGTCCCTAATTGTCAATAAATTGTTTAAAATATATCTGTTTCAAAACTGTTACTTCTCTGCTTTTAGATTTCTACTGTTTTGTTTTTTTACTAGGAAGTTTGTGTTCACAGTTCTTCAAAACTGTTTTTTCTTAGTCAGAATTTAATTGTCCATAGTCATTAAACCAAAAAAAGATGGGATGGATGAATTTAATGCTGGTTAAGGTAGTTATTAGTTCAACCCTCATGCAAGTACAAAATTTTCTTTAACTGTAATTAAAAACCGTTTGGCAACAATTAATTAGCATGAACTTTTTCTTTTGCTGTTTTGTTGCAAAAATATTGCTGGCAGCTTGCATTCTTGTCACCTCATAACAAAATAGTAAAACAAACTGCCACATCAGTTTTGTAGAATAGATTATAGCAAGTTTATCAGTGTGTTTAAGCCTCTGAAATCTTTGCTAAAAAAACATGTTGAACACTTACAGCATATATAATGTGAAATACCAGTTACAGAAGTAATGTCCTTGATTCTACTTTTCCACTGCTTTAATAAGTTCAAGTCCAGATAGAAAATAGCATTTCACTAAGAAGTTACAAAAATTACTTCAATTCTTATTTTAAGTTGCCTTTTAGAGGTTTAAAATGTGCATGTAGTTACCTAAAATTGGAGTTGAATATATTTGTGAAATTTTGTATGGCTCCTTAGGTGTTTTACTGTGACCTGTAAAACTACATCTGAAAGACATTATCTAAAGGACAGTTTTGAAGACTGAGGCTCAGTCTCTCAGCTATTTTAAAGTTTAAATGTGGGTTTGATTTGGAAGGGAATTTTTCTCCAGACTACATTAAAGAATAACATTCTTTTATCAACTTCTTTTGCACAAAATACCACCAGCTGTGAGTTCAGATTGATAATCAAATACTGATTTGAAACATATGAAGTCATCTACACACAAATGGAAATAGGCTAAAAATGACAATTACTTTTTTTTTTTCATTTCAGGCAAGAACTAATAGCAGAACTGGACCAGGATGAAAAAGACCAGCAAAACACATCCCGTCTGGTACAAGAACATAAAAAGCTGTTAGACGAAAACAAAAGTCTCTCAACATACTATCAGCAATGCAAAAAACAATTAGAGGTCATCAGAAATCAGCAACAGAAGCGGCCAGGCACATCATGATTTCCTGGGACCTTTCAAATGAAAAATATGCACAGAAAAGACTGATTTTTTTTTATTGTTATTATAATCCTTTATTATGACAGCTCATGAGTGTTAGCTTCTTGGTGTGATCTGTACGTGTCTGCTACACTAAACATCATTTAATTTTCTTTTTCCTAGGTGAAATCCAGTTCAACAGGTTAATTGAATAGGGTGAAGAAAAGGTGACTTGAATTAACCAATAGCCCTCAATTTAAAGCAAGAAGAGTGGCTGTTTGCATGCTCCTTGTGTGAAGGCTAGCCTAACAAGTGTTGAGGAGGCTGCTAAATTGCGAGAACTTATTTTTAGTTTTTTGGTGTTGCCTCAGTACAAGCAAGAAAAAAAAAACTTTCCTGTTTAAGAATGATTTTGTTCCAGTGTCTCATCTCAAACTATTATTATGATGATTATTTTCATAATAAACTGAAACATGCACCAAGCTGCAGAGGTGATGTTGGCTGACCAGAGTAATTCATGATGCATTAGTGATGCCTTTTACCTGTAGACATAGTGTATTTTTTTCCACATGCAAAATGGTAGGCAAACTGATGCCAGCATTCTTGGTTCAGTGCTTGATAGCCCTGCATTTTGACTAATATATTTCTTGTAATCTTGCATTCATAAAATATTTGAAGTAAAAGGCTGTATTTTGTTTACTTTCTTGGGGAGAATGACATGCAATTTCATTTAAATACTGGCCAGAAGTTAGGAAGGTGATCACTGGACAGAGTTGGTCCCTTGTATAAAAGAGATATAATCAAAAATATGTAAAAGCGTGTTTTAAACCTTTACAATTTTTGTCCCTGTAGAATCACTGGAAGGAAATTAAGAAAGAAAATTAATACGGAACTTGAAATACTTGCTCCCTTTATGGTTTTGCTCCCTTATTGATTTTGTTTCAGGAGACTTTTTTTCTTTCCACTTATTTGATGAAAAGCATTTACTATAAATGTAAATAAGTTTGTCTTAGGTAGAGAGAGAAGAGTTTGGGGAAATTACTTTATTTTAAATAACAAATTATAAAATGGAGTTGAGTATGCAGATAGTGGAAACTATTAAGAAGATGAGGGAAATAGCTTAGATCTCCATCAGAAATCTGTTATTCCACTCATTTGAACATAACTCAAAGGAAGTTCATCACAGAATGCCTGCTGCCTTTGTGGCTGAAGAACTGCATTTAATGAACTTGAGTGGAATATGTAGTGCTCAGTGTTGTTATTTACCAGTATTACATAGGAGAAAATAATTACTTGTTTATATTGCAGGTTGATTATTTGGGTTATGAATTAACCTTTAACTGGTACAAAAATGAGCCATTTCTGTATACAATGATAAATTACTCCTTACATACATACGTAGGTTTTTGATGTTATCAGTTACAGGCTGGGTTTTAATAACAGTTGTTTGCAAAATTAAAATAGGAAATTGAAGTTTAGCTGCTGAGCCCTATAAATAAAAGAGACGTAATCTGAAATATGCTTATTTCAAATGAATGATTACCCATACCCATGAGCAGAACTTGGAAAAACCTTAAGGGGAAAAACCTCACACTATTTTCTTTTCCTACCTACTTGATAAAAACCATTAATACTGTTGTGCTTATCTGTGAACAGCAAAGAGGACGAACAACTTAACCAAACATCCCGTCTTGAAGATGTATTGTTGGCAAACCTTTGGGAGTTAGAAATCTTTCTCTCGTTTTATTTAAATAAAGGAAAGGTTCTCACTCCCAAAACCTTAACAGATAATTTGATTAGTTAGCTGAAACTGATATTGGGATCAACTTAAGGGCACATATATTTATAGCAAAATGTAATTGGGAGAGAAAATAACTCTAGTATTAGGAATAGCACAAGTTATCCAAAGCATTGCTGTTCACATACATCTGTCTATCTACGAAAATGGAGACACTCAGTGATCAGCAGCTTAATTAACATATGCTGAAGCGTTAAGTAGAACAGTATAGATACTGATGCTCAACTTTAGAGGCATTGATAGTTACATATACAAAATCATTTCCCAGGACAGGTTTTACATTTTGCTGTGTAGTAAAAGAGATACACTTAAGGTAAATCAGTGCTGTATGTGAAAAGTCACTTTATGGCAAGGTTTGAATAATGAAAGTGAATGCAGTGATAAATTAATGGTACGTAATACAAAAGTAATTTCTAGGAGTTGCTTATGATTTTTCAGGGTTTACATTAAAAAGGGTCTCAGATTATAAAATAAGTGCTGTGCTACCATGCACTGATGGCTTCAATGAGTATTTTGGTTTTATCACTCTTAATTTTCAAAGGGAATTTGAAGTTTGACTTTTTGCCTTCAAACTGTCCTTTTCTTAACTTTACCAAAAATTTTAAAAATATTTGCCCAGATTTCTCACTGAGGTTTTCCACTCAATGAAATGAACACTTTTGTTTATCGAAATTTTTTCATCGTTAAAAAAACCTGTAAGGGTGAAACACAGCAGTTTGGGCTAAGAAGAGTTTAACAGCTTAATTTTCAGTGACCTTCATTATTTTCATAAGGCTCTTGTTTTAAAATAGTTTACAAATGTACTGGTTTTGTTTTCTGTTAAACTCTTGGGACTGTTCAGAAACTTTTTTCATGTACTCTTCAGTTAAAGCCGTTCCTCTAATAATGGAGATGAAACATCTAGTTTTGGCTGGGCACTGCCTTCTCAGAAAAGGTAACAGGCTCTGCTTTTTGTTACAGTCTGTGTTCTGTAAGATATTGTGTAATTGAAGTATGCTTCTGTATACTACGCAGTTCTTCCAAAAATGCTTTTTTAGGCTTTCTGGTTTGTTATTTTTTCTGATGAGGAGTTGAAGATTGTAATTCAAAACTTGTACATAAAATGGTGAATGATTTCATATGATTCAGGAATGAGCAGTATGGCTTTCTGTTACAGGGTTTTACTGCTTTGTCAGGAGTCTAATTAATAAAAGCTGAGAGACTTCCACAAACATGTAGTAATGCCCCAACACTTGCCAGAGCATCCGTGATCTCTAATGGAATCCCACAGTGGGTAGAAGATAATCATCATGCAGTTGTTCCCACTGCTGAAAAAAATTCTTCTGCTATGAGCTTGTCCCTTCCTGTATGCAGAACTAGGGTGTAGGATGAATAGTCTTACTCATAACTGAGTATAAAGATATTTTAAGAATGCCATAACTTGCTTGTGAATGTTCTGCAAAGAGATAAGTGCTCGTCTTCTGTTGTTCAGAAAAATTCCATTCCCTGGAACTTGTCTGTTTTGTTCATAATGGATGTTACAGCTTGGGAGATTCCATTGCCATGCCAGAGGCGACCCCCAGAAGTGTCTCATTGCCTGTGAAGAGCACAGAATTGTGCTTCAGATCCCTTCTGAAGTGTTCTGAGCAACTGGACCTTTTCAAGTGCCCTGCTGTAACTTGCTGGGAAAGTTTGAAAAAACAAGAGGAAAGAAAAAAGGTGTGGCACACCCAACCCCTCAGAATACCAATATCCCTGTTGAGCTGGTTGACGAGGAGGATCTTAGAAAGTAAACCCATGTAGATGTATATGCAAATATAAACACGGTGTTACGTACTCACGTGTTCTTACCTGCCTGAAAGGAGGGTGCAGCCTTCGCTCACAGGCAACCAGCAACAGGACATGGGACCCAGTCTTAAGATATGCCAGGGCAGATTGAGGTTGGACATTAGGAGGAATTTTTTTCACAGAAGGGGTGATTAGACACTGGAATGGGCTGCCCAGGGAGGTGGTGGAGTCACTGTATCTGAAGATGCTGAAGGAAGGACTGAAGGTGGCACTTGGTGTGTCATGGTCTGATTGACATGGTGGTATTCACTCATAGGTTGGACTTGATTGTCCCAAAGGTCTTTTCTAACCTCCTTGATTCTGTGATTCTGTAGAGAGCTGCCTATATCAAACCAGAATTGATTATGTCTTATTTTTTTCCCAAAATCAGAGCTTTCTTTAGATTTTATTTACTTCAGTAATGTCACTGGATGGATGATATTCTATGCCTGTGAAGATCACGTTCACTAGAGGCAGATAAAGAGAGGTGTGAGAGTGCATCAGGTTATTTTCTGTGCCCTTGTAGCAGTTTCCTGCTTCTTGCAGGGACAATTCACATCTCCCACTGAACTTGGAGAGGTTTGCTACAGATGATTTAATTTTGAACCTAGATTTGTCTGGTCATGGTGCAGTACGTAATGAAAGCAAAACCAAATTTAGACTAAGTAGTTTTAATTTTTAATTATTAATAAAATACTCTCTTAAAATACTTAGAGCACTGCTAATCATAGGGCTTTAACCTAAACAAGTATTAATGAAGAAAAGATTTTTGTTCATAGCTGTGTGCTTTACATTAAGTAGCTAAAAATTTTATGTCTGCATAATTCCGCGTAGTTTGTCAGTACTCCCCTTCTAACTTGAATAAAGGCAGCCATGCACTTGAGAACCATTTATTTCTACAGACAGATGGAGAGAAGCATATCATAGTATCACAGAATCATGAAATTTAGAAAATATGTGGACAGCAAACTGTACAGACAGCAAACTGTCTGTGAGCCTTTGAGCTTGTCTGAGTGCCCTTGTGGCCTAGAAGGCACAGGGTGTCCTGGGATGCATTAGGAGCAGCACTGCAGGTTTCGGGAAGTGATTCTTCCTCTGTACTCAGTCTTGGTGAGGTGCTGTGTCCAGTTCTGGGCTTCTGGTACAAAAGAGACTTGGAGCTGATGGAGCAGGTCCAGTGGAGGGTCATGAGGATGATGATGGGACTGAAGCATCTCTCTCATGAGTGGAGCCTGAGGTAGCTGGGCCTATTTGGCCTGGAGAGGAGGTGACTGAGAATGGATCTCATTGATGTCTATCGGTATCTGAAAGAGGGTGACGAGGATGGAGCCAGGCTCTTCTTGGTGGTGCCAAGCAATAGGACAAGAGGCAATGGGCAGAAACTGATGAGCAGGAAGTTCCACCAAACATGAGGAAGAACTTCTTCTCTGTGCAGGTGACTGAGCACAGGAATAGATTGCCCGGAGAGAGTGTGGTGTCTCCCTCACAGGACATATTCAAAGACGTTTGAGTACCATGAGTAGCATGGTCTAGGAGAACTGTGGAGGCTGGACCAGGTGACACGCTGTCAATCCTTCCAACCTTACCCATTCTGTGAATCTGTTAACACTGGTGTGCAACCTGGTGGAAATGCATTGGTCTTCCCTTTGCCTGGTCATGCCTTTCCCTCTCACTGATACTGAAGAGGGAAAGCAATGGAGCAACTGCACACAGACTGCTCTCCTGTGGTAATTAGGCAAAGAACCAAGTGGTGACTTGCATTCATGTAACCTATGGGCTTAGCATGTGCTGTGGAACAGAATCTTAGTTTATACCAAAAAATTTGAAAATATTTCCTTTCTGTAGGCAGCTTGACATTTTCTCCGTTCAGAGGGTGGTGAGTCACTGGAGAAGATTGTCCAGAGAAGCTGTGTATGCCCCATTCCTGGCAGTGTTCAAGGCCAGGCTAGATGGGGCTCTGAGCAACTTGGTCTTGTGAAAGGTGTCCCTGCCCATGCCAAGGGGGCTGCAACTTGATGACTTTGAAGCCCCTTCCAACCCAAACTATTCTATGATGAGGTGAATATGCAAAGAGCTCTGTCTGGGTTTGTTCCCCTTCTTTCTCATTGAGAGTAGCAGTGTGGACACCTTTGAGTGATGTGCAAAGCCATGTGACTGACCTGGTACCTCCTGCAGTGTGGAAAGAGGAGTGACCAAAAAGGTGCTTAAGAAAAGGAGAGCACTTCATGCAGCTTTGCTGCTCTATCTATACAATAGATAGATAAAGGAAGGCTACTCAGACTGCCTTCCAAAAACAGACAAAGTTGCAAAGATTAGGCTAAAAGAGGGAATAAATCGTGCTATCATTTGGAGAGTTCCATATTTGCAAAGCCACCACTGTGAAAGTATTCCTGTGAGCATATTTGTTCTCCAAGGTCCTGGGGGAGCCTGCCTGTGCCTGTCACTGGAGTTCTCCCTGAACAGGTATCTCCAAAAAGTTAAACCTGGTACATGTGAATCAAATTCTTACTCAAGTTTCTTAACATCACCTTCATCATTAGCAAATTCCTGCCTATGCCAGGAATTGTTCATGTGGTAGGAGGTGTAGATAATTTAGCTCATCCTCTGAGGGCAGCCTGGGGCCTGCAGGGCTGCTGGGAACAAGCTGCTTCTGTCAGGGAAGTGCTCAGATGGGACCTCAGAAGGAGAGTCAGTGCCAGGAGCCCCTTTGGTCAGTGCTGCTGTGCTTTGCACCAGAGCACAATGCTGTGGCTGAGTTTACAGGGCTGGGGGTGAGAGCAGGGCTGCTGCTTGACATCAGCAGCCTTGGGCCACCCCTCTGGGTGTCCTTGGGTGCTGGCAGACACCAAAGCTGCTGTGAAGTGTGGGATTTAGGATTATAGTTGTATGCTCAGTTCCAAGGAGATGGCTGAGAAGGGATTTCGTGTAAAAAAAAATTGGGGTCAGGGTTATTGAGAGCACTGTATCCCACATCTCTGGATCAGGAAAGTATGCCTGTAGCCTTGACACAAGCCCTTCTCTGTGTGTGCTACCAAAAGGACCATGTGGTGGAAAAAGTGATAAAAGCTTTCATGATTGCTTCCCTGAGTGTTCTGAGTTCTGAGACCAGAAACAAAGGAGAGGAAAAAGAGGGGAAAGCCTCAACAACACAGTTCCCAAGCTGGGAAGTTAAATGTGGCTGCTTTATTGATAATTTTGCATATTATGCCATGATTCCTCCAAAAAGTGCAGAGTTTTCAATCTCAGCTCCTTTAATTCAGTGGTCTTAGGACCATGTAATCTGCCCCTCCTGGAAAAATCTCAGCCTTCACCTGGCCTTCAAATCTGAATTTGCCCCTCCGTAAAGCAGAAGTTTTTATTTAAATATTCCTGGAGCAGGACCTGAGGTAAAGAACTTGATATCTTTTTGATAAAATCCTATTGTGGTAAATTACGAAAGGTGGGAAAAATTATGAACATTAAGAATCTAACTTGATTTTCATCATCTGAAACCTCAGATTTTGGTGATTTTTTTTTTTCCTTCTCTGGTGCCCAGTCACAGTGTGAGAAAAGATGCGAATACAACCAATAGCACACAGCTTTTTTGTATTCCATGCAGCTCCTACAAGTTTAGTCTCTGTCAGTGAGGGGTCTGGAGCACAAGCCCTGTGAGGAGCAGCTGAGGGAGCTGCAGTTGCTTATCCTGGAGAAAAGGAGGCTCATGGGGAGCATTATTACTCTCTACAACTTCCTGAAAAGGAGAGTGTAGCCAGGTGGGATTCAGCCTCTTCTCCCACGTAATAAGAGGAAATGCCCTCAAGTTTTGCCAGGAGAGGTTTAGATCGGAAATTTCTTCAGAGAAATGATTGTCAAGCATTGAACAGGCTGCCCAGAAAAGTGGCTGGGTCACCATCCCTGGAGGTATTTAAAAGCTGTGTAGATGTGGCACTTAGGGACATGGTTTAATGTTGGACTTCGCAGTGCTGGGTTAATGGTTGGTCTTGATCTTCGAGGTCTTTTCCAATTTAAATGATTCTATGAATTTGTGATTCTATGTACAGAGTTTAGATAGTTGCTAAAGAAAGTAACAAAATATAATTTTAAAGATTATTCTAGTGAGGTTTAAACTTTACTTGATTTATTTGGGGGCAGATTTCACAACAAAGGAGTTATTTTCAGAATATCTCTATCAGGTAGAACACCAATCTCACGGCAGGTGTTGATGTTGCAAGTTTTTAACCAGCACTGTGCCTTCCCTGGCCTGAACAGTTACTTCTAGTCTGGATATTGAAATTTCTGGGGGAAAGCAGAGCTTTGGGATCATAGAGAGTAAACCTAGTTAGTCCATTTCTGAAATCAAACAAAATGCTGAAATCTTGAAAATTTACAAGAAAAACAGAAGAAAATGCCAGTGAAGAAAGTTAATTTGCAATCACTTTTGCATGTTAATCCAGATGTCTAACACTGGCTGGCAAGGAAGTAAATACTGTATTACCCTGACACCTGTGCAGAGAGATGGTGTTCCAGAAAATTTGCTTTTGTCCTGCTCTGTCAGTTGGTCTGAGGTATTGTTACTGTCCCAGAGAACCAGGGCTGGCCAAGACCCTTTCTCTGCCACAGGGGGATGGTGCTGTCTCTGCTCAGTATGTGGCTAGTCTTCCCACACCAACCATTTTCCCAGAGCTCAGCCTTGGAGCAGGTAGCTGGAGAGCTGATGTAAGTATTTGCAAAGACACTTCCTCCCACTTTCTTCACAGGCAAGGGAGACATGTATTCCTCCATGGTAAGTCAAGCTGTGAGCCTGATTCAGGGTCCTGAAATGGATGGTGCAGAAAATAGGTCTCTCTGCCTTACAAGTGAGGCTACTACACAGGTGGATACAGGAGAGATTACTCTCAGGTGCCTTTAGCATTTGTGAATACCTCAAGAACTCCCCAGTTATCAACATCTGCCAGTGAGGAAAATCAGAGATGATACCTACACTCATTTTGACCCACCTGTTGTGTTTCTGCTGCTGAACATTATTTTGGACTTCAAAATCTTTTAATAGCCAAATATATAATTGAGCAACACTCCTCATGGTATGAGTGCATAGCATAACTCGCCCTGTTATTTGGACCAAGGCTAATGTTTGATGTGTAATAGCCATTTTTATCTAATTACCCCTAGAATTAGTGTTATCAAGAGCAGCACAGGCCATGCATACCCTCTGTGTCTGCAGGTAGGCTGCAGGAGGACCTGTGACACAAGAAGTCTCAGAGTCACCACAACTCCTCACCTCAAAGAGCAGCAGGGTTGTTAACTTGTGGCAGTGATTTTGCAAGGTTTATGCCTACAATCCAGGCTAACATCACTAATTCACTCTGTGGTTGCCACTCAGCAGACAAATTAATGGCGTGAGTCATTGTCAACTCCTACTAAATAAACCAGTGAACTAGAGATGAAAGGCCCTGTATCCAAGTTGTTTTCATTAATTGCACTGTGTGGCAAGGGTAGATTTAATTTCAAGGACGGGAATATTAACCTCAATTCCTTTTCCTTAATTGAGTGTGGAGAAACAAGAGGCGTAAGCAAGGGAAGCAGAGAACAAGGACATGGGTCATTAGCACTGTCATCTGGTCTCCCAGGCAGCAGTGCCTTGTAAAAAATGTCACTGCTGCAACCAGGAGGCAAAAGCTTGTTTGGCAATGCACAGAGCATAAGTAATAGGGAAATTTACATTGTTGATTGAATTTCCACCAGTATTTAGATGTACAAGTCTCAGTACAGGCTTATAATGATAAACCTGTGACTCCAGTGACTGGAGCCCATCTTGCAATGATTCCTTGGGTAAAAACACCAGCAAAATCCTGCAGAACCATCTCCATGGATGATGTTGGCTCCATGGGAACCCTTAAGGGGAAAAGATGTGATCATTAGGGTATTACTGATATATAGCACTTGCAGAGCATTTCCCACCTGAAGGCTTCAAATCACTTTCCAAAAAGCATGATTACAGGAAAAGAGAGGCCCAAGGGAGCAGCACAGCTGACCTTCCAGAAAGGAATAAGACTTTGGGAATAAGATCCATGTTTCCTGCCTGTCATTCCAATAATGTATGTGGTGGACCCCAGTGATTCTGTCACTGAATAATTATCAGTTAAGCAGCAGTTCAGGAGAGGTTTCCTGGATCTAGCTTGCCTAGATCCAGGAAACATCCTTTTAGCTAGCAACAATTGGGTACTATTTTAATTACTCAACTATCTGAGTTGATTAAATTGATGCAAATAGAAATAAACCAATTACATACCAGGTCAGCTGTCATTGTGAAAGTGGGAAAACAGTGAATGAATTGCTACATCTTTTGGGTATGCATAGCAGGGTGTGTGATGAAATTACATCTTAGTATGAGATAAGGTGTTTCCTACATATAAAAGGCTTTAATAAAAGACCCTGAATTTTGGGCTTGCTGCAAACTAGCTGACTGTGCCTAATCTTGTTCAGGATCATAACTGTGAATGAAAAAAACCTAAGAGACAACTTTCTGGTAATGCCTCAGAGAACTTTATGATTCAAGGAGAGAGTAAAATATTCTAAACCAAACACATTGTTACTTGTTAAAAATTCTGCAAATTAATTTTTAAATTAAGGTATCATTTTTTGTTGATGGAAGAGGTTAACAGAGATCTTTTTTATGTTATACACTTCATGATGGTTGGTTGGTACAAGTGCCTGTGCTTAATTACATTTAAATGCTGTGCAGTTAGGAAAGAATGTGCCTAAAGCTGTATCTTCACATGCAGTGCTCAGAAGAAGAAGGAATTTCTCACCAAGCTCAAGTTCTATCTTCTCTGCTATTTAGAATACAGGAAACATAAGATCATCTTTCTTTTATGAATCTAGCAGTGATTGCAAAGCTGTAAATAAAAATGCAGTTCTTTCTTGTGGTGCCATGACTGAGCAAACCAAAATTAAATAAATAAATGTTTCCCTTGCATCTGCAGAAAACCTTTAGGGCTCCAAGAACAGTAAATTGTGGGAGTCTCTTGACTTAGCTCAGTTCCCCTTGGTTCCCTGGAGGCCCATCATTTTGAAAGAACTGTGGCCTACTTGGCTTGAGAAACCAGGTCAAACTTCCTTTACTTGGAAAAAAGTAAAAATAAAATATTAATGCCAGAGTCTCTTGCAATAATCCAAAGCACACTGCTGAATTTGAGAAGGCAGAGCCAGAATCCAGCATGCTGCAGAATGGCACAGTTCTGTGTTCAGTCTCAGTGTATCATTGCTGTGTTAGTGAAGATCTGATTTTTCATCTCTTGCTGGGAGGGTTGACCTCTCCTGGAGGACCTGTTTGAGTCCTGCAGAAATTTCTGTGTGTGCCCAGCTTGGAGTTCTGTTACCCATCCTCAGAACTCCTGGCCAGGGAGCCAGCCAAGGCCAATGTCTGTCCAGAGGAACGTGCCCACCACCTGTGCCACCTATACCCTAAACTGTGACTGAAAGGATCAGTCAATTTTTTGATCAACATCTGCTTCATGGCCAGCTCTGGTCTCTTTTTCCCATATTCTTCATTGTAGAAGCTCAGCTGAGTGCAGAGGATTTACATTGCCCTGTAATCTTTGTTGTAAGTCTGGATATTGGCACACATGGGTTTTAAACTGCCAATCATTGACCTTATTTGCCAATACATGGAGATAAATATATGATAGAAACATGTTTGCCTCTCAGTTCAGACAAAGTTAAAAAGAAAAATGTGCTATTCCTTTTTAATTGAGCACACTAGCACACAAAAGCAGTATTTTTTCACTATGTAAGTGATCATAGGTGCAAACGGTTTTTCTGCAAAATTTCTCAGTGTCAGCTTTGCAGTAGCCAAGACACAGCATTTACACTGGATCTGCAAGAAACTGCAATAAATTTGAAAAAAAAATTAAACAATACTGAGACTGCCAGCAGGGGCTAAATTATGTCATGCCATAACCTGGATTTCCTGGAGGTGAGAGACTTTTGCAGCAGGAGAGCTGAGCAGCAAGACAAAGCCCTTTTTCTGGGCTGTACTGCTCACAGAGCCCTTCAAACTATGGCATTCTGCTCTGTAACATTGATGAGACCCTGAGAAATGACCCAGGGACAGAGAAATGGTGCCAAATATCCCTCATACTCTCTTCTGTGCAAGGCGATTTTTCCCTTGCATTAACATGCCAGAGCACTGAGGACTTCATATTTACTAAGACTTTTTGTCTTGCCATTCCCCTACAGAGCAGTGAATTCTGTACTACTGAAAGCTGTGATTATGCAAAAATACGGCCTTTTTTTCTCCCCCTTGCCCCCAGAGGAATATCACTGCTTCTGAAGAAGCAGCTTTGCTCTGCAAAGAGAACCTGGCAGGCTGGGTAACTTAAAATTTGATTGCCAATGAGCAAGTCTTCAGTTGTGTGCACATTTCATTTCAACACAGTGGCCTGGGAACGTTCTCGAGCTAATTAAAATACACTTAGTCAGCTGGCGGTTCTGAAAGCTGCTTTACCACTTGGAAATGGGAATTGCAGTGGTTTCCTCCTTATGGCCCAGAATTGTTGAGAAGGAACATCACATGGAGCCTATTCAATGCACAAAGCCTCTCTAATGGGTGCAAAATGGTTTGGGGTTTTTTGTGTCTGAAATCAGGCATTGTTAATAATGTAAGAACAAGGAAAATGTGCTCTTGGGGAGATGCTGGGCTTTGCAGCTGCTACAAAGAGCCTACTTAAAATCTAGGCTGACCTTGATTGCTGCTGGACAAGCTTGAACTCAAAAAGAAGTTGAATTATAGCCGTTAAGAAGCATTAATCTCAGAGGTATCTGAAATTAACCTGTATTTGTTTTAATAAATACCTTGTGTGTTTCTTTTGGTTTATAATATTCCACATTTTAAAAAACCCAAACAAACCACAGCACAGCACCTAAGTCACAAAGACAAATCACTAGAGTAGCCTTTGAAATGACCAGAGGGTGCTTGCAGTATTTGCAGCAGCTGCCAAAGAGCAGAAGGACGAGGGCAGGGCTCTCCTGCTCCATCATAAGCCCTGGTGTGAGCCCTGGTGTGAGCAAGTTCAAAAAGCACTTGCTGGAGTCCAGCTTCTGTTTCAGCAGTGGGCAGGGCTCTTTGGAAGGGAGAAGTTTTGCACCACTCTCATCCTCCCACCTGGCACAAAAGATGCAGATGGATCACTTGGAGGTGAAGCATCTCTGCATTTCACTACATGCTCCCTCTGACTACCTTTTTGCAGCACTGCAACCTTTTCAAACTTACCAGCGATTTACTGGAGCGTGACAGAGAGGAAAATGAGGTGTGTTTTTACATTTCCTTCTTCCAAATGAGCACACAGTCTCACAGTCACCTATGGAAACTGGAAGGGTGGAAAAGTGAATTTTCCTTTTCTCATTGCTATTTAAAGAAAGTATATGGAAACTAGTTTGGTGGATCTGCAATCTGTATCTTATTTAAAATTAAAATTGTCCATTGAATAAATTTCCATTTGCTCTAGCAGAACTCTGGTGATTTACATCAGTTAAGAATCAGCTCATCATTTCCTTTAAAGCTACTTATATCATTCTGTGGTTATGAGCACTCTATAGAGCATTTAGGCTGCATTTTTAAAGAGCAGAAACCCTCAGCAAGCTTTCTCTAGCAAATACAAGTTTCAAGTGATATTTTACCATGAAAACAGGGAAAATTTTCCTCTTCCAGAGATTTTAGTGAGGTTTAGTGCTATTTTAAATACAGTGATCTGTTTAATAACATGGAAATGTTTCATCCTGTTGATCTCTGTGTCAGTCTTTGTTCTTTATGTTATGTTTTAGAAAAAAAGTATTATGACGAACCATCTAAACTCAGCATGTTAAACAAGGCTTTCCTGGAGTTCTGATGTAATATCAATTATTCAATAAGCATGGAGGTTGCAACTTAGCTAAAGGTTATTATCTATAACAGATACATCTGCTTGTGTTTTCCTCAAAGCCTTGCACTTTGACTCTTTTACCATACAAAAAAATAAACTGTTTCTGTTGTCTGTATGAGCTATGATGATATTGAGGTTTTCCCTTTAGAGTTTGCACTGCTCACTTTACATGATCTTGAATTAAAAAAAAAAATTGCAGCAGGTTTATGCCAGAAAATAAATACAAACACTGCTGTAATTTCTTGAACATTATCACTATGACATAAAGCTTTAAATTAAAACCAATTTAGCACACTGTCAGACTGCACCACTAAACACTCCTCAGGACAATGTTCCTGTCAGAGCAATTCAAATTTTCTAGCAAATGAGACCATTTCTAATGAGATAACACTTTCTCAAAGAAGTGGATGACTTAAAGATCTGAGCTCCATGTTCAGCAGAGTGTTTGGCACCCTGAAACATATATTTCACTGAAGTGGATGGGACTTGCATTCCTAAAAGATCAAGTTGCTCTTGAAGATGAGTGCCAGTTGACCGAACTATTTTTATCTGGAACAACAGTCCCATTAAAAAATTCAGGTCTTTTGGCAAATGTATCGGTGAAGCCAGGACCACGTTATTATTATTTCTGTGGCCATTGGTGCTCTCAGACTTGGGGTGACACAGACCACAGAAGCTTGACACCTAACTTTCCACAAGAGTGGGCATTGCTGAAAAGTCCAGTGATCCCACAGCCAGGCACTGGGGATGGGCCCCAAACACCATCAGTGGCCAGAAGGATCAGTCTTCCAAGTGCACACATTTATTTTTTTGAATGGGACAAAGGCTATGAAATCATTGGGTGTATGTAAAAATTTTTGCCTGGTCCTACCAGAATTACAATTTGAAAGACATATGAAGGAGTTTTATGTTTGTAATGATAATCCAAAGCTGCTTCATTTTAGTATTTGGGGGTATTTTTATTCCCAACCCACCCCTCTTTCATAACATGAAAAGGAACCTCCCCACTGGGAAGAAAAATTCCTAACCTAGTGCTCAGTACTGTAGTATTTTGGAATTAGATTTTGCATATGGTCAGCTGAGATGTTTCTCTGGCTAACTCTTAAAGGAAGATATAGCCAAGGCTTCATGGGAGAACTCATTGTTCCTTCCATGAGCCTATACTGAAGCAGGTAGGTAGGCAATCCATTATTTTAAAAATAAGATTGTTTAAACCAGAATGCCTGGAAGCACCTTAACTCTAGACAACTGGAAATCATTTTCTAAAACCTCTTATTCACTAAGAATCATTTAATTCTTTGAAATCTAGTCCATTTTCAAGTAATTTTCTACAACAAATGGGACCAGCTCAATCTGTTCTTCACATTTTAGTAATTTAAAAGGACATAACTGAATTTTATTTTAATGGTAATTGCAAACTCATGCAGAAAATGTAAATGCACACTTCCCGATTAGCTTGCAGCATAAACCACGGCTTCTATTAATGTATTCCAATTTGTAATTCTTTGCACAGTATGAGATTTGAAAGCTGTGATTAAAATTAATTAGGTTAAGTAAAGTTTATCCCCCCTGAGCACTGCTATTTGAAGAAAGAAATAGTAAAACACTAGCTACATCTGGCACCGCAGGAGGCAAAGCATCACGAGGCGTAGCAGCATTGCTCTTTCAGAAGAGTTGCTTATGCTGCTTTTCTTGGTGAACCTTAAGCACAGTGCTTCCTCCTCTAAAAGCCAATTTGGAGCTGTTGAGTTATGCTTTGCCTCTTCAAATGCTCTGGAGCTACAACATCTATATGAGCATCTGACAGACCAATTTTTGTAATACAGTGGTTGGTGCTCATTTGTTCATCCCTACCCAGCTCAGCATTACAGTGCTGCCCCACTGCCACTGGAAACAAGCCCCACAAATTCAAGAGGCAGTAGAAATGTTGTCCTCGGGGAGCTCCCAAACCTTCTGCTTGCTGGTGTATTTGGTTGTTCTTGGATGGGTTTTTGCCAAATTCTTTTAGAAGTATTTTCTACCAGAGAAGGAGCATTTGGATAAAAAGGACCTTAAGTGTTGAACATTGAACTTGCTGGGATGAAAAGATAAGAAAGACAAGACAATCTCTTTTTTGAAAGACAAGACAATCATGCCTGATCCCCCCATCCTGGTTCAGAGACGAGGACACTGGTTGGAAGCAGTGTAACTTGTCTGTGAACATCATTTTATGCTCTTGCCTTTGTTGCTCCAGAAGTGGAGAAGTGGCAGCTAACACCTCAAAATCTGGTCTTTGGCCACTCTCTGTTCCTTCAGAGCAACTCATTAACTAATTGAGCAATTCTTCATCAGGTGAAGCCTGATGCCTTTTGCAATCAGCATGTGTCACAGCCAAACTCCTGTGTTAGTTACTGGGTATTGAATATGCTTGACCTAATAACCAGGGCTGTGCCAGAAGCAGGAAGGTATTTTTGGAGACTGATGCCACTGGTGACTCAAGATGAAGCCTTCATACCTCTCTGATGAAGACAGGCTGTTCCCATCAGGGGAAGGTAAGGGCACTGTGCCAGATGACAACTCCTGAAAATGTTTTGCCCTGCCAGTCAGTGCTCCCTTTGCCTTCTCTTCCAGATGGATCTCATTATAAGCTGCACCAGTGGAGCACTTCCAGCTCATGTGAGCCATGTTCCCATGCCTGGAGCCCCTCTGTGTTTGTGTGTTAACCAGGATGCAGCTCAGGAGTTCTGTCAGATGGGAGAGTGAAGGGTGGCAGGAGATGCAGCCCTGCAGAGGGTGAAGCACGATGGGCTTAGCCCAGAGCACCCACCAGGCACCCAGCAGAGAGCAGAGGGCATATTGGCACAGGGATGCCTCCCAAGTCAAGCCAGTACAAAGCTGGATAAACATTTTAGAGGAATTAAAACACTGAAATCTAAAGCCCACTCCAGGTCAGCAGTGAAGTCAGAGAGGAAACTTTCTGCCATGGCATCTGATTAGGAAAGAAATGGAAATTAGTTTTGCTGTTGTTACCCTTGTTCTAGTCCAATATTAAAAAGGATGGCAATAACAAATGCTGTGGTGTCTTTCTCACCCAAACTACTTCATTCTTTCACATATTTAATTGCCTGAAGTCAGGCACTGAGCAGGAACACAGTGCTGGTGGAAGCCTAAGGCCAAGCTGCCACACATGATGGAGAAGCCACCACAGGCTGGCACCCAAGGAAAAGTTGCTTTGTTACTTTGGTGTGAGAGTTGAAAAAGAAGAAATGGGAAATCCCATTAAAATCAAAATACATCACACTGCCTCTCCTGCCAGTAATTTCTTAGCAGGAATTTCTTACTCTCTCTGGTGTTTCTGGGTTAGAAAGAAAGACCAGAGAATACCCAGATGTGTAGCCCTTTAGCTATGCAGCTGCCTGAGATGGTGAAAGCACTGCCACTGGGGTTGTAAACAGAAGGGACTGGAAAATGAGACAACTTTGCAATCCTGTGTAAAGCCACAGGCTCCACAAGGCGATTCATGGTTTCCCAGGCTCACAAGGAAACTCTGCAATCCCCAGGTCTATCATCCTTTCAACTCAGGCCAGGAAGTTACACCCAGTAATTTTTGGTGCAGGCCTGTAATTTACCTGAGCTACTGCTCTGTGCTTTAGCCAAAATGGCAGGGGGATGGAGGGAGTACTGCCAGCCTTGGCACAGCAGTAATTCTGCACGGAGAAACTGTCAGGAAGCTGGGGGCCCATCAGATGTGGTGCCTCTGGGATGGCTGGGATGGTGAGCAGCTCAGGAGGGCTGTAGCTGGCCAAGGTCTGCCATGTCCCCTTGGAAGGATGTCCATTCTGCTGGGCTCTGAGGGTCTTGTTCACCCTCCTGTCCTCAGGGCTGCTGTCACAGGATCAGAGCAGGCATTCAGTCAACAGCAAGGAAGAGACTGCACATAAACCAGAAGCCATGTGAATTGCTAGGGCCAAAGTTCTACTTCCAATTTCCATCCTGCCCCTTCTAGCTGTGCCTTTATCCTCCCTTAGCTCTCTCCTTGGCACAGCACTGATACCATGATGACTCTTCTCTTCCTGCCCTTCTGCTCCTCCCTCCAGTGCAGCTAACACAAGCCAAGCTGGTTGGGTTTGCTGGTTTATTGGAGGAGTCTGAGAGCAGGGGGAGGAAAAGGCATGGCCATCACAGAAAAAGGGAAAAAACAGGACATGGCAACTGGCAGTACTGGCAGCACATAGGTAAGTGGGACTGGGAGCAGTGCATGATGATGGATAACAATGGGAAAAAGAGAAGCATTGTATTTACACGGGACTTCAGCAGCTGTGAAAGATTCATAGAAGTGCAAAAAGTGAAAGCTAGCACGATAAGAGGGGTGTCTGCTCCATAGTATTCATTCACCCATTTGCTTTAGGGAGCATGAGAATGGCCAGTCTGAGCCAGCACAAAGGTTTCCCAACCCTGTCTTTGATGGATACTTAGAGAAACAGGGCACAGATGACAAGATCTTTCTTCTGGCAGGACATCCTGGGCCCGTGTGAGCAGCTTCTGCTTCTCTTGAACTGGAGGTTGCAGCAAATCACCATGTTCCATGAACCTTCATAGCTGCTCAAGTACAAAACAAAACCAACAGCAAAGCAGCTGGAAACCAGCATCTTCCCATATTACACTCACTCTAGAGGGCTCCCTTTTGCCATGTACCTAAAGGAAGAAGGAATATCATCAAGAATTAGGTTGTGAGAATAATTTTCCCATTCCTTTGTAGGGCAGTGTTGTTTTGACATTACATGTTTCCTGTGAGGAGGATCCCTTCATGCACTCCCAGTGCAGAGCTGGCTTTACAAAGCCAGATTGTGAGCTGCTGAGATGACCTGCTGCCTTATCCAGTGCTCTTACATGGCCTCTGCTGTGAGCACTTGAAAATTTCAGGGAGTTGTTGGTTTGTTGGGGCTTTTTGCTTAATATCTGAACGGTGTATTCTGGGGGAAAGCCCATCCTCCAGATAAGAGATCTGAAGAAAGGATGTGACCAGCTGCCATACAGTAGCAACATAGACTCTCACTGACCTGCATGATGTCATGGTCCCTAAGTGCTGGATTAGAGAGGTTACTCTGCATGTGGGACTTTGCATAAGGAGAGGTTAATATGTTTCTGCTGGCCTGGCAAAAATTCATAACAAATCTGCAATTCTGCTTCAAAGATCACCATAAACAATTCAGTGCCCTCGTTAGTGTCTACACCCTGCAAATGTTTAAACCACAAGAAACCACAAACCACAAGAAACCTGCGAACTGAATAAACAGCTGCTGCTCCAGACTCCAAATCAAATTTACAATATTCTGCTAATAGACAGGCATTTGCATTGCAAAATCAGATTTCATATTGCCAATATCTATGTCACAATTAAAGTATAGCTGAGCTTTTAGGTGTTTAAATGAATTCATGATATTATACTCAAGAAAATTATGGCTTCCATTAAAAAAAAAAGGAAGCTTTAAAATGTCAAAAGATAAAGTGGTACAGGATGTGGATGTATTAACATCTCAGGTAAATGGGACTCATTAGCTACAATATTTCATACTTTACAATATAAGGTATGCACATAAGAAAGAACTCCCTTGGGCTTTTGCAGCACATGAGCTTTCTGAGTCTTCCCCAATGTTGTTGCCTGACTTGTTCTAACATTAACATTAATATTAACATTTACTGTGTATAATTCTATCTGTCCTCACACTGAAGAAAACAGCCCCCTTAGTGCTGGTGTCCCTGGACTTGCTTTTGTGGCTGCCTACAGAGCAAGCAAAGAGGAGCAGCCATTGAGGGCACATCCACACTCAGACTGGCCAGTGGGGGATGTTTGGGGAACCGTGCCAGAAACAGAGCAGGTATGAGGTGATCCCCCTCCCACCTCACACCTCCTGGGAATCTCTGAAGAAAGAATGAAGGGCCTGGAGCTCCTTGGTGGGTCTTTCTGGTGTGAGTTATCTCAGGGCTTCCCCAGATGTGTGACACCTTTTTGATAGGCAAGTCAGGGAAGGGCAGGTTTTGTGGGAGCAGCACAGCCATGCCAGTACACCCTTTGTTTGCTGAGAGGAGAGGAGCAGAGAGCTATTCAGAGAGGAATTGTTTCATCTTCTGGCTGGTGAGTGAGTCGTTCATAACATCATTGATCAACCCCATTACAGCTACCTTAGTAAATAAAATGTGCCTGAGACTGCTTTCAGAGTCCAACACCCACCCTCTCACAGGTACCCAGGTACCCAGGTAACATTGCCCAGCTGTTGCAGTTTTCTAGGAATGCTCCTGGAGTATGCCTCAGCCCTGAGCAGAGAGCTCTGGTGTGTGAAGACCTTGCAGATTAACCATACAGACCACACATGCCCTGCTCAAGCCCTGTCCCTTGGCTGCTGGAGCTCTGTAGCAGGGGCATGGCTGCTGTGTCTGACCTTCACAGGAGGAGAGGCTGTAATCCCCAGAATGCCTGTGTCAGTCAAAGCTGTGCTTGTGTAAAAGGAAGAGTGGGTCAAACAGGAGAGATAGTAGGTCACAGCAGAGCTCACTGGTTTTCTTAGAAAAACCTGCTGAGCTCTGCAGAAAGGGGCAGCAGGAAGTGCCACAGGGGGAGAGAAAAGCCTGAGCCAAAGGAGGAGCTGAAATTCCTGGTGTAAGTCTCAGTGCAGGTGGAGAGGCCAGCTAGTGCAAAGATAGATAAAACAGAAGAGGAACCTGCACTGGGAAAACTCAGCATAATATTTCTATTGGTGATGTCCACAGAACTGGAAAGAGACAAACACAGTGGGGGCAGGTTGAGGGGAGGGTAAAGAAATGCCAGGAGCTGTGAGCAGTGAGGAGCTGGCAGGCTGGAGGGCTGAGGAGAGCTAGGGTGACAGCAGCAGGGAAGCTGGGGTCGCTGGCCAAGCTCTCAGAAGGGTCAGGGAAGGCTGCCCTGGAGGCAAGGCCAGCAGAGAGCCAAGAGGAGAGGCAGGAGAGAGTCCCCTCCATGTCAGGGGGCTGCAGATGGAGGACAGGAGCAGGAGACAGGCAGCTGGGCCACGGGAATGGGGTCACACTGACCCCTCACTTTCTTCTTCTGTGCTGTGGCAAGATTTCTCCTTCCAGATTAATCTCTTGGGAGCATTTACTGGGTCCTTTTATCAGCAGCCTGGCTGTCAGTGTCCTGCTAAGGGTGTTCACTGGCAGGAGAAGGCACAGCCCATCTCCCAGCAGATGCCCCAACTCTGTCCCACTGGGTGGACCCCAGGAGGGAGTGTGAGGAGGGGCACAGCCAGAACCCAGCTCACCTGCCCTTTAGTAAACCTGCCCTTGTGGATTTCCCTTTCCTGACTTATTAAAAGTTCACATGAAATAAGAACTTGGATCTGAGCTGCCACTAACTTTCATCAATTTGAACTGCTCTAAATTTTTGTCTTTTCAAAGTTGTCCTCTGTAATTCTGAAATAAAGTGAGAATCTGAATCTGGAACTTGACCTATTTTTTTTTAACGTGCCCTAACCCAACATTAGCCCTGAAGTCTGGGACTCCTCTGACTTCAGTATTGATCTTTCCATTGGTCCATCAGAGAATATTCCAATAAAAAGTGTCAGCACAAGAAAAACACTGGAAAGTCAACCTTGGACACAAGTGTTGGTGTTGCCAAAGGCCCTCCCTTGCAGGATCCTGGAGACAGCTCCATAAACATAATAGCCACTAGGTGCCACTGTAAGCATGGCTTTATATTTAGAAATAAGAAAAAAAAAAAAAAAAAAAGACAAAGTGAACCGTCAGGATTTTCTAATTGGAAAGCAGTCCTCTTTCAGTTGTAGTGCATCTCCTTTGTACAGGACAGCTTTGTTTTAGAATTATCATCTTCCTGGGCAAACCTTCTGTTGCCTTTCTCCATCACCATCACCATCACCATCCTCACATACAATAAGAAAATGTACTTGTGTGTTAATGTGTGTTAATACACCTTTGTGTTTGCTGTTTCTGGGCCATCCTCCTCAGGAACAGCTAAAGCAGAAATTACCTCTGGCATTCTCTCACGTGTCTTTCAAAAGCACTCCTCTGGCCTCCATCAGGGAGACACTCCCGTGTCACCTCGGGCAGAGAAGTGCATTGCAAAACCAGCAGAGTGCTTTGCTGCACAGCATCATCAGCCCCACGCTCCTGTGCACACTGACCCCATTTCCTGCAGCACAGAGAAGGGACACGGCTTCATCAGCTTTCACCCTTGTGTCCCAAAGAGCTGTGTCCATGCAAAACTGGGAACGGCCCAGGGTCCTCTGGGAGAAGGAGCCTTTACATTGTGAAGAGCAGCACATCTGCAGAGAGGGCAGGAGAGGTGGGGTACACTGTGCCAAGACCCCATCACACCCCAGCCATCCCACGTTGTCATCCCCTCCAGTATTCTAGAGAGGAAGAGCCCTATCCCAGGCTGTGCCTCTCTCCACAGAAAGAGGGTTTTTCTGCACCCCAGGAGCCTCATGCTATCAAGGCATCCACCCCACAGTCTCTCCAGCCCACTGCAGAGCCCAGACACCCCCCTGCACCCCGGAGTGCTGAGCAGTCACATCCAATGCTGCCACAAGCACGTTCTGCATCCTGATTAACCTCCTTCCTCCACCAGCTCACACAGGGAGCCAGTGGAAATAACTCTGGTGATGCAGGGGGAAGCCTTGCTGTGACTCCAGCCCAAACCAGCCCTGTGAGCCTGCAGCAGCAGCCACCCTGCTCATCTCATGGGTCCATGGGGCACAGCTGGCCTGGGCCAAGCTACACTCCAAGTGATCCCCAGCAAAGGGGGTTTTCAGAGTGCTGGCTGCCAGTGCTGCAAACTGCACTCTGAGAGCTGAGCAATGGTTTCTCAGCCTCAGTCAGTCATCTAAGACATAGCTATTTTAAGACCAAATGATCCTCATTGTGGATGTGGAGGTGTCCACCATAATAGGTGGGTAAAGGAATGTAGGTCTTGGGAAAAATGCTTCACCTTTTAAACTCCATCACCATTTCAGGAGTTCACTACTGACAGTTGAAAAGCCAAATGGAAACTCCTGCTATTCACTGACAACTCACATCAGGTTTCAGAGCTGTTTTTGAAAAGTAAAAGGGGTATTTGTCCAAGAGCTGGTGCTAAATACTAAAGATTTTGATGGGTTTTCCCACTTGATCACTATTTCATTTGAATGCAGAGATCTGTGCGATTTAGGAGGAAATGTACCATCCTTATTGGTCTTGTACCTCTGTTTTGTTACCATGTTTTAGTTAACATTAAAAGGATGGTTTTCTTCTGATCATTTTCTAGTTATTTTTAAAAAGAAAAGCAGAGTCCTAAAAACGAGGCACTTAAAAAGTTTTCTATTTTTACCTGCACAATTGAGTACTTTAAATCCAGAGCTTTTTCCAAAAGGACATTAATAAAAACTGACAAATTCAAAAATAGATAGGGAGAGCATTGGAGATGAGCACTTGTTGGGTAGACATACAAAAAAATGAGAAAAAGTATCAATTCTAATGTAAGTCCTCCCCTTTGGGGTGGCTGCAGACACCAGCAATCCTCACCACATTTATTGGTTCCTGCTTTACCCTCTAGAGACGTGCCTGCTAGAAGTCCCAAACCTTTCCAAACCATTTGCAAATGCTTCTAAGTGGAGCAACTATCTCTATTAAAGCAATGAAAACTAAGTTTTTTTCCCCCTGCACTCCTGGGATACTCTCTATTTTGGCTTTTATTCAGGAAGGCAATTAAATATGTGCTAACTCTGTGCTCATGAATAGTCACATTGAAATTTAAAGAATTACACATGCCTAAGTGCTTTCTTGAATGAAGCCCAAAGTTTGTATCCCAAAGAGAGCTAGAAACACTGTGGCTGAAAGCCACACACTGCTCTGAAGGCCATGTCAAGGGAGCTACAATTCAGCCCACACTCCCAGGAGGGTGTGGGGAGTAAAGGAAGGGAGTCCAGATTTATGGATGCTGCAAAGGCAAATTCATCATTTTCCATTTGTAGTCGCTGCCCGATCACTCTTCAGGACAGTATATAGTGTTTTTCTTGCATTCCCTGTTTCTCCTTCCCCAGCCTGATGGAATTTAAGTAAGTAATACCTGATGCTCACTACTTTTTGCAAAGCTCACCTATAGGATCCCTCTAGTCCCCAGCCTGGATTCTGCAGAGTGTATGTGAAGAGTATATAAAGAGACCTAAGGAAATCTCTGCAAACAAGACACAGGAATTTGGTTAGATGCTACCTACCTCTGTGGCCTTAGCAAAGGCAGGTAACCCTGCTTCTCATTTTTCCCAGATAATGATAATAATTTCCCGGGAATCAAATTAAAACTCCTTCAAGACAATTTATTTGTTGTAATCTGTGCTCACATTGATATTTGTAGCGTCCTCCCTTGGTAGCAGAGCTCCTGTCAAAATGGAGAATCCTTCCTCACGGGCTGCCATGAGATAGAGTAGCGGACAGTCTTCTGCCAAATGATCTCCACTGTGAAGTCTGAGTTTCCTACCATGGTAAGTGCCAACCCCAAACATGCTGATGCAGCCCAGCAGCTTGTGTGTGCTTGGGTTGGGCTGAATTAGTCAATAACATGAGAGAAATGGGGTTTGCTAGGTATCAAATGTATCCTGACAGTGTTACTAAGTGGTTTTCTGTCACTTCCCTTTTTGCTAGATGGCCTGATACCTCCTGCTTTGTGCAAAATACAGCAGAATGTAGCAGAATTTAGCACAAAAGATGGGGTTTTTCCTCTGCAAAGTCACTGTGGACACACTCTACTAGTAGCTGTTTGGTATTTGCCCTTTTTAAATGCAAAGACTTTATTTTTCTGTTATGCAGAAACATGCTTAGTGGAGTGACTTTTGGTTTCAATTTAGCTAATGGGTGTGAAAAAGATCACTTTCTTCATTTGAACTCATTCATTCACAGTTAAGAAATCAGTTGGGAGTAGAAGAAACAGTAAAGCTCATTTCCTCTTCCAGCCTGTGACTAGAAGCAGGTGGGCAAGGTCAAGACATTCTCATTTTAGAAACATAAAGGAAGTGGGTGAGACTTTCCAAACTGCAGCTCAAGCAGGTACAGTTCCCATTTCACACAACTGTTGCTAATTTCCAGTGAGATGCTTTGGAACATGCCATAGAGAGCTCACCTCTATCTTTAAAGACTTAAATGTCTTTAAATATCTAGTTCACAGTGACCAGTAACAGCCTGCCCATTCATCAAGCACAGTTACTACTTCCCTTTTTAATACATCCATTAGATGTAGGTACAAAACTTGTTTTGATGCTTTGTCTATAGAACCTTCCCCACAAAACACCAGGCACACTTGAAGCAGCTGGGGTTTTGTTTATTAATAGAAAATGTTGGTTAAATGTCTGATTTGGGTACTTTTTGTTGATTTTCTACTTCCACCCATCAACTCCTTGACACTAATAATGGAACTATTAGTTCTAAGAAATGTTGTCTTTTACCTTCTTGTCATACGACACTTGTGTGTCTACATGTACAGTCTTGTTCATGATCAGAGAAATTTGATGTTTACCCTGCTCAATCATCTGTTCCTGTGCCTGAGCATCAGAGAGGGTCTCCTGGTTACCAGCCACCCACTACAACAAGTAAACATTCATGCCCTCTGTGATCTGTCTCTCCAGCATGGATCACCCACTCTCCAAAGTTGGGGATTTTTTGCCAGTGCAAGAATAAAACTGATTTCCTGGAAACCCCTGCAAAAGCAGACCTCAGTGGTGTTCTGGTACCAAATCTAAAAAACCGCGAATGTTTTCTGGAGACTTGGCTGAGTTATGACTTGTCCTTTGTTGAAGTTCCCAAATTATTACCTGACCTGTAACCTAAAACTTCTTTCCGTGAGAAATACTTTCAGTTTGGTTCTTCACTGAGATCTGAAAATAGTGGTCTGGTGCAAACAACCTGCCCAAGTTACCAACCACAATTTTTATATATAGCAAGCACTCCTGTGAAAAAGACTGATAACAGTTAGCCAAAAAGAATTATTTGTACCAGACAGTGAGATCACCTTGTGAGTGTGGAGACTGTTTCGGAGGAGGTTGCTGTTTTAAGCTTCCTTGAGGTGTGCCCACAAGTATGTTTATTCTCATGTATCTTATGTGGTCAGGGTGGTGGTGCTGGAGATTTTCATTTCTGAGCAATTTCTTTTAGTTTATTAAATTAATTTAGTTTCAAATGGAGTTCTGGGTTTTCGTTTATGGTGCTGCTTTTCCTGTTACTGTTGTTGTGGTTTACCGTCCATGCTGGGTTATTCAAAAACTGCTCTTCAAACTTCACCAAACTTGTTTGGTGATTTGTGTTTTTGCAGTTCTGACCATTTTTTATTCCCAGGATTCTGAGCATGGGCTGGGACTCCCTGCAAGACTAATCAGAGTGCTGGGACATCACTGGAGGCTTGTGGCTTCAGGCAGACTAATTTCACGTCCTCTTTGGTCAGGAGCTGAGAGGATGTAGAGATCCATCCAGACAGGGCTTACAGTAGCAGTAAGGCTTTCTTTAATGTACACATGTTGTTAAAGGAGTTGCACTTCCAGATTGGCTTCTTCCCTATATCCAGTAGTGCATTTTAATTGCTAAAGCAACTCATGGAGAAGACAAATAAATAAATAAATAAAGGAGAGATAGAGTCTTTCCCAGGCTTAAGCAATGATTTAAAGGATGATGTTAGGCAGGTTTTGGTACTAATTTTCCTATTTGTAAGATAGAGATCTTGAGATTAATCACAGTGGGCCAGTCCCTCAAGGATGTCATGAAGGTTAACTCCTATTAGAAAGTATTCTGAGCTAATCAAAGAAAAGGTTCTACCCACACGAACATAGTGGGAGGCTTGGCATTTCTCTGCTCAGCTACACTGACGACATTCGAGATCGTGACTCCAGTTCCCAAACATGAGCAATATGGGATTTCATCTGGGTAGGTAGGAGTGAAAGAATGCAAGAACACATCAGGAAAGGGATAACTGAGGGCACCATCTGCTCAGACCCTCAGTGGCCAGCAGAGCAGGACCTCCATATTTTCAAGTGCATATTTACATCAGTATATATATATTTCTGTAGGATTCAAAAAGCTACAGTTTAAACAGTACAAGAAGCACAGAAAAGCAAAAAGATGCCCCCCTTTCCTTTGACAGCAGCTCTGCTGTCAAAGCTGTGTGCTTGGCAAGGGCAACATATCTGACAAAGTCTGCTCAGACAGCACTTGCAATCATAACAAGGTCTGCTTGAATAACGTCACCTCGAGGCTGGGTCTGAGCCTCCCCCACAGATGCACAGCTGCTTCTGCTGGGAATCTCTCCAGTGAGGTGTGCACCATGGGGTCACAGCAGCTGTGGGAAGGCTGCTGCAACCCAGCCACAAATGCCCCCAGCTCTGCCCTTTCCTTACTGTCATGTCATGTCTCTCACAATGGTCCTCTCTGCTCCCAGCCCTGTGTCATGCCAGCAATCCCATGGCCACCCACAAGAGTCCTTGGTGTCCCTTCACCACTACTTATCCCAAACCCATTTATTTCTTGCTTGCTTGAGGATGGACTCATCACAGTTGTCTCTAATGACTCCTCTTGCACAGCCCCACAGCTCCTACCACTATGCCATTTTCTTCACGCCCCAGTCACATCCCAGTCAGTTTTCTAGCACTCTCCCACTCCTAAAGACCATTACAAACAGATGAGTAATCCCCAAACCAACTTTTTATTTGTTTTTAATAGAGATGGTGAGTTCCCTGTGTGATAACTTCTGCATGTGTCATCACCATCTCCATCATTCTTCCCAGTATTCAAAAGCCTTTAAGGCTCTTTGCTTTATGCCAAAACAATTTTGCCATTTAACAAAGGGAGGCAAAACCCTGTCAGGTTTTCAGCTGAAGGTTGGTGCAAAATAAATATTGGAAATCACCAGCATAACCAGTTCTTAATCCTGTGGTAGTCTGCAATATTTTCCAGTGCTCCATGGTCCTCATCATCAGAAAATATTTCTGATGGCTAAAATAAATCTTCCTTGCTGCACATTAAGCTTGCTACATGTTGTGCTATTGCCACTAGATATGGACAATGTTTTATCACAGTCTCCATTGCAGCTATGTTTTACATATTTGAAGACTGTTTCCTTCTCTTTTCCAGAGTAGATACAGTCTCATTTTTTAATTTTTCCCCCGAGTCCACATTACTAGACCTCTAATCACTCTTGTTGCTTTTGTCTGAGCTTTCTCCAGCATGTTAGTAGGGCAGCTAAATATATCACTGCTCTTCTTTGAGATTCAAATCGGTCTTTATGCTATGAATTATCCCCAGAGCTCCCATAGGCTTGGTTAGCAGCCTATTCACCTAAATCCTTTGCTAAACCACCACTTTCTAGGCTAAAGCCCCTATTCCTGTAGGTAAGCTGCCTTTATTTATCCCTAGCTTCATGGTCTTTCATTTGGCTGTCAAAACGTGTACTGTTGAACTGACCTTCCTTTAACAAGTAATCCAGATCAATTTTTATAGCTGACCTATCCCTAATGCTTCTTCACTGGTTTTTTTTCATCTCCAGATCTTCAGCCAGGACCAGAAAGAAAACCTGTGGGACCCTGCAAGGAACAGCCCCCAGGGGAACAAACTCTCATTTACTGGCAACATTTAATCTATTCAGGATGGGCTCTTTTGACTTTGCAGATCTCATTTATTTTCACAGCACCGTGCGCTGTGAAATCACATCTTACAAAACCCTAAATGTGTTGTGTCATCGCATTTACCCTTACCAAACCTGAGATCTGCCCAGGAAGCAATAGCAAACCTGCTATCTGGAAGGAACCTACAGCTTTCTTAGGGAGTGGCAAAGGGTTTGAGAAACAAAAGCTGGTGTGTTGCTTGGAAAAGAAATGTAAAGGTGGTAAAACTATTAGGCACAGGAGGAGTGTATCTGTACTCATTTCGAAGAGACACGAATTAAGTACTGGAACTGACTATCTAAATTGATTGCATCTGGTAAGCATTAACTGAGCACACATTTCTGAACTGTTTGCTGCTTTTTTGATCCCACTGGGTAGTCAGCTTCTGATATTTCCACTGAACCGTGTTTAATCATGTTTAGCAATATTTTAGTGATAAGTGATAGCTCCACTTCCAGCCTTTGATGCATATGATTATATTACCTCCTTCTCCAGTGAATGCAAAAATTCACTGGTAACTGGTACTATTGACGTCTGAGGAAGTCAGGGCTGTTATTGTTTCAGTGTTCAGCATGCTGCTGCTGCTGCTGCTTTGATCCGTGGCCTTACGTGGCTTTTTAAAGCGGAGGAGGGTGGAGGGAGAAGGGTTACTGGGCTTGTAAACATTTCTATTACATCAGATTAGTTTCCCTGCCATGTACAATCTGCTGGTGTGACTCAGACTTTCACATTTTATAAAGTCAGTTATGTCTACCGGGACTACAACCATTCTGAGAAATTCTAGATAAATGTGAATTAGTTTTATTCTTATCTTATTACACAATGTACAATTGTACAAAAAAAAATGCCCTTTTGTTGACATTTAGTGCAGATGTGCAACCACTGGCAGAAAATGAGAACAACATGTTCCCTGTCTCACCAGCTCTTTTATTCTTTGGCTGAAAGTCTTAACCCAGGTTTAGGACTAATCCATGCTCATTCATGGTGTTCTCAGCTGCTCTCCACCCACCTTTCAACTTTTCTTTTTTTCATTGGAACTCCACCACAGTGACCTGAGATAGAAGCCACTAAATAGCTGGAGTCATGTTTCTCAGAGTAGATCATTCAACCACTTTTACTCTGGGAAATAGGGCATGTCTTTTTGCAGTTATAAGATTTGGGCAAGGCAATTTATTTTTGCCCTTGATTTGGTTTAGGGCACCACCAGTAGCATGGGAAAAGTGACAGTCATTACCAGCACAAATATTAATGTCTCATACAAAATAATCTGGGACACCACGTGTAACATTTTCCCTTCAGGACATTCTGGGCAGGATTTTCAAACACTCCATGACAGTCCAAGTTTACAACTGCTTTGTTATTTCCCACACACTTTCTTGCCAAATGTTTCCACAGTTGTCTGCTATTCAAATAGTTTCTTACTAGAGGGGTGGTAATTTTCATTGTGTTAGGGAATAAGCAGGGTTCGTGGTTTGTTTGCAAATATCTTTAGCAATGGCTGTGATTTCTTCAGTACTGGGGTAACCAAAGAGTGCTCTTCTTTTTGGATGACCTACCTGCCTGCCTCACAAAGGCATGTCACCACTTCTAACTTTTCTGGCAACAGTAAATAGGACCCATTCACTAGTCCCAGGCAGAGGAAAAAACTGCACTGCATCCTTGAAAAAACCATGATGATGATTTGAAGGGAGGCCTCAGATACTCCCCCAGGATCCTGCAATGCATCAATGCAGCTCTGCAGCATGGAGAATCAAAACCTATGTTTTTGGAAAGTGCAGGGTGGGACTCACAGACAAATAAAGACAGTGAGGGGGAAAAAACATTCAGGAGATTGTGAATGACCCTTACCAGTCCTTCAAGTAGAGTACCGGACATCATCCTGTAATTGCTACTAAGCAAAGAAGACACTAAAAACCATTCAAGAAACTATTCAAGATACTCACTAGATCAGCCATCACAGTGGGCTGCAGCTCAGAGATGTCTGCTGGGGTCATGCAGAAAAACCATTGGCACACACATCAGGATCTCACATGGGGATGGGAAACAGGACTAGAACAAAAACCAAGCACAAATCTTTCTTTCATTGCCCTAGATGAGTTTCTTGGTCTTTCTTTCTGCACTGTATGTAATCCCACACTCACAGCCAGATCTGAATGCAAAAACCTTTGGGAGGACAGCCCAGTGTACAGCCCCCTTTCCTTCAGGTGAAGGGGGACTCTGGTGTGGGTGGCAGGTGAGGCAGGTGCTGAGAGCCCTCCAGCCAGTGAAGCCCTTTCTCCAGGCTGCAGGGACCATCGGGCTGTGGGACAGATCAGGAAGATTTTATCACCCAGAGGAGTGTGTCAGTGCAGGATATGAGCCTAAGGATGCTCTATTTGTGGAAGAGTGTTTTCTTATTAACTAACCAGTTTTTGGCAGGGTTTTTACTGAAACAACAGCCTCCCCCAGGGCAGGTAAATGTGACTGTGGCAGCAGTTAGCTTTCCCGGGGCCTTCCCGCATCTAGGATACAATTAGATCCATTTGTCTGCAAATGCTTTAAATATTTCAGCTGGTATGCCATTAAGGAATAAGAAAGGGTTTTATGTGAAGCGCAACTCAGAGCACTGCAAGGCAGCCAATATCACAGACAAGGCATAAGAATGATTTGGGATAGATAATGGTTGTGAGTAATGTTATAAATGATCTCATAGACTTTTTATTTTTTTTCATCTGTGAAGTAAATGACCTTCCTTCTCCCACTTAGGGAGCTGTGTGGCCATTACAGTGTGAAAAATGTTTCTCTCAGTCAGGACCACTCAGTACATTTTTACTGAGGTCCACAGGATAATCTTAATGACGTCTGCTCATTCTCACTCAGCTCTTTGTTGTGATCCTGCCAAGACACGGCAATGATGGTGAGGAACAAGGGCTCTCACACAAGGATGCAGCAGGCTTCTCGTCTGGGTCTTCTCTGATGTCTGAAACATCACTTATGCACCTTTGCCTTTTCAGCTCCAGATTCAGCTCTAGTGTTCTTATCCAGAGCAGCAGGAAGATTTACTCATTTTACAGCTAAATTTATAAGCGTTAATGACAACCACGGCATAACATAATGAGACACTACACCCCTGCAGCAGCAAAAGAAAGATCCTTCTTTCCAAGATCTGATGGGCAGTAACATGAGCTCAGCAGGCATGTGAGGATGCAGGCAGTGGCAGTTTCCTGTGAGCAGGAGGCCAGAGAAAGGAGGGTGTGACCCATGGCACCGGTGTGATGCTACCAAGTGGGTTATCAGTGGACATCGCTCAGTGTCAGCAGTTGACTCAGGCTTTCTTCTCACCTTTCCAGGCTGTGTCTTGCAGGTGCCACATCATTCACTCCTGTCACTGTCACTGTATACACTGTCACAAAGCTATTGTGTGGAAATTCTAGTTTGTGACATGCCTAGAGGCAGGGCTGTCCCAAGATCCTGTCTTTGCTCTCTTTCTGTGTTAAGGCCATGACAAATAAGTTCCATTTGGAAAAGAATCCCACCCAGGACCTACTTAACATCTTTCCTCCCTACTTGGTAAAATTTTCCTTCTTTCCATCTCTGTGACATGTGCAAGTGATGTGAAAACAATCCTATCTTCATTATGCCTTTGTTTTCAGAGGATGCTGGCATGGGAGATCTCATGAAAGGAGGCCTTGTGCCTTGGTCAGGTTTTATTATTCTGGATGTCTAGAAATGAGTGAATAGCACGCAAAATCCTTGCAGACTTCTTATAAGTTAAAGCATTTGTAATCATGTATTCAAAATTGTTAGACATTGTGGTTAAAAGTCCAGCTGAGACATCTTTAAGAAGAGCAAAACCCCCATAAGAATATTTCTGTGATACAAATTATCCAAATCCTTATTAGTCTCACCCATTCTACTAGTCAAAGCCTATCTGAAGGATTCCTGCATGGAACAAGATTCAGCACACATGGCAACAATTGTGCAACTTCTTTTGATTCCCAAATTGCTGTATTTACCACAAAAACTTTGTTTCAGACAGTGTCCCCTTGCAAATGTGTTTCAACTTAAAACATCAGTTAAAGCCCTCCACAAAACCTGAAGCCCTGCCTCCTTTTTCATTGAGAATTTGTTCTGGCAGAGCTCCCCTCGAGTCATGCCGAGACTCCACCACTCCGGACAAAAGCTTCACGGTTTGACTCAATAAACTTGTCATCTTCGCATAAAGAAGCGGATAAAGACGCAAACAAGCCATGGTCCCGACACGTCACGTAGCTTTCAGGCAGGACACTTTGTGCAGCTCTGAGCAGGCCACCAGACCAAGCCTGGCAGTGTCAGTGCTGCTGAGCTTAAACCTTCAGTGGTGGCAGTCCTGCAGTGAGTCTCAGACCGCTCTGCCGTGGGGGCCAGGCAGGAACAGATGACAACCCAGGCCAAGCTGGCAAGCTGTGATGGATTCCTGGAGCTCACACCAACACTGTGGTCTCCCAGCCTGCTCCATCTCATGGCGTGGTGGGAGCATGCTTAGCTACATCCACCCTGAGCACTGGAAACCTGCCAGCTATAAACCCACAAGTGCCCATCACTGCTTTATAGCCTTTCTGCCAGGACACTACAATTGCTTCCCAAGGCTTTCTCCCCTTCCTGTACAGCAGCAGAATGAGGGCTGCTTGCAGGTGCCTGGTGAGGGTGGCTCTGGTGCCAGACTGTGAGATGTAATTAAGGCATGGGCAGGTGACTCCCATATGGTGTGGGCTGACCGGTTGTGTGCAGAGACCTCGTGCTAGACTAGTGAATCATCACATCGTGTTTCCAGGGAGAGAAGACGGTGTGCTCATGCCATATCAGAGCACACTCTGTGCTACATTCAACAGAATATTTCTTTCAAGTTTATCCGTGTTTTTCAGGACCTGTAGACCAAAATACCTAATGTAGCTCATTTACCTTACTCTCAACATCATCGAATATTGGTCCCCAAAATTTATGGGCATTCAGCGTGAGAGATTGCCTGGATTTGAGAGAGATGTCATTGTGCAATAAAATGTTTATGTTTGGAGTTGAAAAAGAAAATTATTTAGTGGAATATTGATTTTATAAGGAGAGGGGGAATTACAATTTGTGATTGGAGTTGGTCCAGCTAGAGATGAGTCAAAGCAAATGAGAAGATTCATGCACTTATGTTAGGAACTTAGTTTCCCTTATTTAGATAATTACTTATCTGTCATTGTAGAAAACCTTACAAATGCAAATGCAATGTCTCTGTGAGACAGGGAAGCGTTGTTATCTTCCACTATGCTCATAGCAGGCAATAGCCACACAGTTTGTTGAGGTTTCTCTTGAAGGCCACCACCATGGTCCAAGCAATTAGGACACCCCAGCTGCCATCAGATCAGGGATATGGTTGACCACTCAACCCACTTCAAAGGGTCATTCTCACACTACCCCCATAGCTGACATGTTTGCATCCTCTGATCCCAATTCCTGGAAGTATAGGCACAATTAGGTATCCAAATCCCTGCAGGCCTGCAGCTTCCCACTGACCATGAAGCTACAATAGACTGATATGGGTGAGCAGAAAGGGACCTTTTGGAAAAGGGTATGGTATCATCATCCATGTTGGCATCAAACACAGGGAGCCCCAGGTAGACTACTCTCCCCTATGCCAGGAGCTCTGAAAATTTCTAGAGGCTTTTTCCACCAAGCTCAGACCTGCCAAGCTCAGGGCATGACCATGACCCTCAATTCTCTTTGCCTAGAGGAGATGGAGGACAGTGCATGAACTAAGAGCTTGTCCAAGGCCCTAAATCAAAATAATAAGCAGATGTGGAGTGTAAAACTACTCTGCAATTGTCAAAAGCAAAAACCTTTGTTCTCTAATGCAAGGAAATTATAATGATCCCCTGCAGAGAGGTTATTGCCAAGGGGCAAACCCAAAACCAATCCACATTTAACAGCTTTGCACCATGAATGACTAAAAACAACACTAAACTTTTACAAAAGTTCCAGACTTCCTCACTGGGGAATGCACAGATAATCAAGGTATTTTCATATCACTCTTTTTTAATTTGGGCCAGCTCAGATAAAGCACAGACCACACACTTAAAGACTGGTCACTCTCTGTTACAACAGCCATCTGGAATCCTCTCAGACTAAATGTGCCCAGGCCATCACTGGTTTATGACTGGAACAGGCCACTGCAGAAGAACAGAAAGCATAAAATTGTGACGTGACCTAAAGCTTAAAAATAAGTAAGAAATATAGTCTGTCCTTTTAGCACTTCCTTGGGGTCTGAAGAAGTTCAATAAATAAAGAATGAGAGCCACCAGCCCTTTCTGACTTACTATGTCAGGTGTCAAATTCAGATTATGAGCTATCCATCTTCTTGGTAAAGTGGATCTGTTTCCATCATCTGTAAAAGAACACAGATAGGGCAGTTTTTACCCTACCCTACCACACCCAAAAAGAAAAAAAAAAATAAAAGGGTTAGAAAAATCCACAAAATATCCTGGTGATCTTCCTCAGGGTCCTGTTCATGTTTTTCATGCTGTCCTTTACCAACCTGGAGAAGCACTGCCAGCTCACTTGCCTGGCTCAGAAGCCAAAGTCCCAGAGATGGGGCTGGCTAGTAGGGGCCCCTGGGCTCACAGTGGTAACACCAGCTGCTAACACCTGTCCTGATGCACAGAGGGGGTGTTGAGGATGACTGTGGTTTGTGCATGCATGGTCCTGCATGAGGTGGTACAGAATCAAGACCTGGCAGCCACACTCCTCCTGTCAAACATCCTCAGGATTACCTGCATTGCTACTCCTCAGGGTCTTCCCTTCTCCTTGCAGTGGTGGCTTTTCCAAAGCAGCAATCCTGTACTTAAGCTTTCAGTTTGAAAAGGAGCACCAGGATTCCAGGGAGGCCATGTACAGGGATACACCTTGTGTCCGTGCACCAGTGGTTCTGTGGAGGCCAAATGCAAGATGGTGCAGTCTTGTCAGTTTTCTCACAGCTTCAGGATTCAGAGCAAACTCCAGAGAGGGCACTGCAGAACACCATCCATCTTTCCAAAAGTGGATGCTGTGGAGGGCAAACAGAAGGCCAAGTTTCTTACAGATTTCATGCCTAGAGGTGTTAACTGAAGTGCCCACTGCTTTGGTAGTTGGGCACCCAGGCGACGAAAAAAAAACAGCCTTGAATTTTCCAGCGGGGCCACATTTGTTAGATTGTGTTGGATAGATGTTGAGGATGGCTCAGGAGAAAAGCACAGAGTGAGATGCTGAAATTCAGGTCTCTAAATGCAGCTGCCAATCTCCTCATCTGACTGTCCTCACCACTGCCCCATCCCCTTATGCAGGTGCCTATGCACAAAACAACCCCTATTTTAAACAAAACAGAGCAAACATTTTCTTATCACCCACGGGGCTTTGTAACTCATGGCATTGTTTTTTTTTCCAAGCATAACAAAGGTCTGTGGCAGCACTTATCAGTGCACCAACAGCACTCTGTTCAGCTCAGGTGAGAGAACAAAGCGGTGCCTCCCTGCCTGCCCTCCAGTGCCTGCACAAATATTAGCCATGTGTGTAGCTGTTGCACTGTGCACTTGCAGGGTGGAAGTGTCAGTCTGATCTCCTGGAAGGGTAATTTTCATGATGCCTCATGACATAATAGTCTTGTAGCATCTTTAATTTAAAATAAAAGCTCCTGCAGAGGGTTGCTCTCGCAGCCTTCCCAACCTGCAGAGCTCAAGGGGGAGCTGGCATGCAGACAGCAATACCTCAGAGGATTCCACTCATGGCTCTTTCATTGTTTGTTTGACGGTAATGCAGAAAAGGTGCAATCGAGATCAGCATCAGTCGTGCTGTGTGTCACCCAAATACACAGAGAGATGTAGGTGCAGCTCTGAAAATCTGTAGGCATATTTAACTAGCTGCTTTTGATCTGTACAGCACCGTGAGGCAACAGCAACTCTCACTAGACAGATGAGCAGAGGCTGAAGGAGCCAGAGGTCAGGTCTGTACAGTGTCATCCTCAGGCACATGCCTGACACTAATAAACAGGTGGTGTCAAAGAAAAGCTATCTGATTCATCAAATCATAGACCTGCCCATGCACTGTATCCATTCTGGAGTGATTTTAAATGGGTTTTGGCCTAGGAACCAAAAAAAGATACATTTGCATCCTTCTCCACACAGAAGAAATGCCTGACCTAATTTACAGTGGAGATGCACAAGCAGCACTGTCAGCACAGGTATGGGGAAGAATTCCTGCAGGGTGGAAAAGAGTAGCTGAGGGTGAGATCCCTGATTTGGCATTGACACCAGCACTGGGGAGTCTGCAGAGCTCAGCTCAGGAGCATCAGGTCTGGGTACCCCCACAGCTGCCAGGTAGCATATGTCCAATCACAGCTGTGTCCACAAGAGGATCAGGGGGTAGAAAAGGAGAATTAGAGCAAACCAAGAGAGGAAAGACATCATTGGCTGCACACGAACACTGTTCTTAGGTACTGTCTGCCATTTCTTTTCCTCCTTTTATTCTATTTCTCTGACATGAATAATTTAAAAAATTAATGGATTAAAAATTAATATATGCCGTTGTAGAATGTGCATGAAGGCACATTGCAAGAGATTATCCTTTCCCCATTCATACTGAGGGCCCAAAGCTGACCTTAGCTACCCCACTGGACTCAAACACATTTATTTTTTCCTTTGTGCATTTTGGATCCTACAGCTCAAGGAAAAACTGAACAAAGCTGGGAAATTGAATTACCAGCCTAAAAACAAGACAGACCATGACTGTGACATTTCTACATTAAAAACTGAAAAATAAAAGCACAGAGAAAAGAAGGACTAACTGAAAGGGTACATGAAGAATTCCCCCTTGAGAACCTGTTTCTGTATCTTTTGGGATTAATTTAGTCAAGGAGGGGACTGTGGATACATTATAATGCCTGCTGTTTCTACTGAAGGCTATGCTAAGCAAACAAAATCTTAAAAATACACAAAATCTTAAAAATACACAGAGCAAAGCCATAAGCCCAAGAGAGATGGCTTTGAAGAAGTATTTTTGATCACCCCGTATCTGTTCCAAAATTTTCTATTCAGCTCAGTTTACAACAGTTTAAACAGTGTATTTTTAACAAGGAAGGAAAAGAAAAATAAGATGTTTCATGGTAAGCCACATGGTTAATGATCATGTGCAAGGAATTGCTTTGCACTCATCAGGAGAGCAAGTTTGTGATCCAGACTTTGGGCTTGAGATGAGTTCCAATTTTAGTAGAATCCATTCAATGCTTAATTTTTCCAGGGTAAACTCATGAATACCTGTTCTATCTGTATTTACAGTATTTAGATTCACATCACTGTATTTTCCAAACTGCTACTGTGTGTGAACTTTCACGAGAACTTTCCTTGTTATGTGCCTGATATGGATGTGGAATATTTTGGTCAGGGTGAGGCTAAAGTGTGATACAGTGCACTCAAAATTTTCCACAGTACAGGCTGGCTTTTCTGTGGCATGGGTTGATCAAATCTTTGTTTCAAGTCTTTGCAAACTGTGGTCTGTTCACTTTGGGTTCACCCTCTGCTTTTATCTGGTTTCTCCCATATTTTCATCCCTTACCCCTTTCTCCCACTTGTCTTCTATTTCCACCTGCATTGCAGCTTTCCAGCTGGAGATACAGCCCTACAGAGGAATGCCCCCCAAAACCTAAACCAAGACATAAATCACATAAGAAGTATGCAGTTAGTCTCAGATTTGCTGCCATCACATCATTTGCTGTGCTTAAACATAACATCCTATTTCTTCCTGGATGGAGATCTAGATGAAGGCACTTTGGCAGCTGAGGCCACCCTACTCTCCTTTTGTTTTTGAGCACTGCTTTGTGTCCCTTCTCCTCCTCTGGCACAAGCACTGAGCATCCAGGCTGGAAAACACAGGGAGTGGGGCAATCCATGGGCTGGGGGCCATGTCCTCTCTTTGCCTCTCCACAGTGAGTTTCTCCCCTCTTACAGAGAAATGCAGCAGCAGCAGCAGCAGCAGCAGCAGCAACAGCTAAATCAGGGAAGGTGAGGGCTCAGTGTAAGGTCACCCTCTTACAGCAAGGGACAGCTTTTCTCTCCATTTCTCTATCACAAGTCTTCTCCTGGGTGGCTCTTCAGTGCCTGGACCCTGCAGTGTGGAGAGGTTGGAGATGTGCAGCTCTGTTGGATGGGGAAAGAAGCTGAGGCCTCTCCCTTCTATAGCTCAGTCTGAAAAGCAGGGATGCTGGAAACATGCCCTTGTATTCAGGGCTCATCCTAGAACATTTGGGACCCTCATCCTTAGCCCTGAGGAGACTACAGTCCCACAGGAGCCCTCACAGTCACTACACCCACCAGTATCCCATCATCATCAGAAGACAGAAGGGCTGCAGTATATTCACCTCCTACCTGTCTTCTTAGGGGCAATCAAGGAAAAAGTCTCCAGTCTGCCCATTATCAAGGCTTTTTTTTTTTTTCTCACTGCCTATCTGTCCAGCATAAACCAGTTGCTGTTCTTACAGTGTCTGGCATGCTCAGGTTACAGTTTTGCTGGCACTTCAATAATTTTATTAATAATTATTATGGTTAATTTACATTGTCCCACTGCATGCTGTACACGTTGGCATTGCAGAGCAGTTCCTTGCAAGCCTCGTCCCCAACACAGCTGCATTTTCTGTGGTGTGCCTGATCTAGGTGTAATTCATGGCTCAGCTGGGATTTCTGTGGCACAAATGGCATTACTTTGTTGTGAAATGACAACAGATGCCGGAGCTGTTATCTGTCAAAGTGGAGCCCGAGAGTGCAACTTCTACCAGAGTAGCAGCAAGTAGGTTTGCAAGTGTAACCAGATCCTATTGTTAATCCCAATTCTGTTTGGGCATTTGTAACAACTGGTTATGTTGTAAGAGCACGATGGCTTCCAAGTAAGAAATCACAGCATTCTCATTATGTGCTGAGTGTTCATCACATCAGATCCATTTCTCAGCATTTAATGTTAATTACTAGCTTGGGTTTGTATTAGCTGAGAGCTAAATGATGTAGTACTGCAGAAAACTATTAAGATCTGCGTCACATAGGCAAACATGACCATCCACTTCCAGAATGTGAAATGAATAATGAGTGGGTATAAAGGAGTTCTCAGAAACCCCAGCTGAATGCATTCAAGAGTAGTGCTTCCTCTTTAATGGGCTCTCTGCCAGAATGACACATCACTCTGTCTCACTGAAGTAATTTATAAACAGTCCCTCACAACACTCTTTTCTCTCTTGTGTGTGCTGCTTCTCCTCACAGGGATAGCTGCAGAAGGAGGATGCACCTGACAGTGAAATTCTGCACTGTTCAGAATAGCAAAACTCCTGGAGAAAGCAAGAACCTAACTCTCCCCAGGACTAAGCCTAAAGGAAAAGGGAGGGCAGGGTGATGTGGAAAGCAGAGTTACATAGAAGGAGTTGGCTGTTGACCAAATTCCCAATTCTTTGAGGGTGACTTGGGTTTTCCACTCAAAAGCACCGCCTTGGTTTCAGACTGTAATGCAATATCTGAAAGCATTCTGTGTAGCTCCCTGCATTCCTGGAGAAAGACAGGCCAGAGCTGGAGGCTGAAGTAAAGGTCTGTGAGGTTTGCACATCATTCCCCTCAAGGGATGGTGCTGAGGTGTATCAAAGAGAGGGTTTTAAAGGGAGGGAAAGGAGCTTCTTAAAATCCCCTGTACCTTCCCCTCCCTTCCTCTCTTTCTGCCCTAGCACGCTCCCATGCAATGAGTCACTGGTGGCTGTCACAGGCTTGGGATCCCCACTGCACTGCTCAGTACACAAGAACACAGCCCTTGCTTACAACACAAACATGAAAAACTAGATCCAGAGACACAACAAACCACAGGACATTTCTGCCATCCTGCAGGTCCAGTGAGCTATGGACAAGATTTTGACCTGCAGTGTTCAAATGAGAGTCTTTCTGAAAACAGGAGCTGGAAGAAAGGGAGAGAACATTACACACTTTTAATCAGGATCTCCACCCAAGCCCGAGGAGAAAATAGCAGAGGTGCTTGCTTGTGGGTGATGAAGGTGGAAGTCAGTCTCCTGACAGTGAATGAAGGTTTATGGCAGGGTGGGGACAGGCTCTATTAGAGCTTGCAAGCAAAGAGAAATTATTTCTGCCTGATATCACAAAGGGATGAGAGCCAGCACAGGGATGTGATCACCACAGAGAGAAAGGAGCCAGCAAAGAAAAAGTGATGATTGGGTAGTCTAAGCAATGGGCAAAGGAAATGACCATTGCAGCAAAGTTCCTGCTGCAATAAAAATGCTAAGATGCTGGATGCTGAGACCAGGCTATTAAGCCATCCAGCCAGGAAACATTATATGTAGATGGAGTATGAACAAGAAATCTTTGTGGCATAAACTTGGCACTTTTTTTTAAGAGAAAATACTAATTACTTAGGTTGGAAGTAAAAAGTGCTTCCACTAATATCTAAAAATCCTTATGCCAGAAGGCCTGTTACACCTTTCTCAGGAAAGAAGAGTCAGCTTTTCCTTTGGGTAACTTGCCCATCAATTACCTGCTTCAACAAAGTGATTCCTTTGTCCACTGCTAGCTATTTATGTGATTGTTTATACATGGCCCTACAGATGTTCTCTACTTGCAGTCTAGATGTGAAACTACAGACATCAAAAGCACAGACAGCACTTTATCAGGAAAAAAATTCCTAAACAGACAAATTCTAATCAAAATCCTTTAGAAGAACTTTAAAAGACTGTCCTGCTCTTAACCAGTCCTGTATTGTGAGATACAGCACAGAATCTAAGATACAGCGAATCTGCCAGAAGAGTGCTGGGAGTTACAAGGGAAGCTGTTCAATTGCCAGCTTCATACAGAGAAACTATGTGTATATCCTTCCTTGCTATAGCTTCTTGGGCTTTAATGGCCCTTCCTTTTTGTCCCTTTGAACATGCAGTAATTCTGCCCAGAAGCGCTAGAGTCTCTGTTACTTCAAAACCATTGTTGGGAATTTCCACAATTGCAGCCTTCTCCTACTGTTGGAGGAAAGGATGGCTTCTGACAATGAACTTCACATACATTCAGAAAAGAAGTGCATTGTGTGGCTTCCCACTTGCCTTTGTTTCCCTGTTTTGCAGAATTTGCTTCTCTCATCAACCTGCCTAGGGCTGCCAGGGACTAATGTTGCCAGTGTGGTGTTGGATACATCAGTCAATGCTGAGCTTTGAATACCTTCCTTTACAATTAAAATGAGCTGCTGTCTGGGGAAAGGTAAGGCTGTCAGCTCCAAGGAAATTTACCTTGTCCAGTAATCTCCCTATTTCAAGACTTCATGACCTCTGTGAAAAGACACTACAAATTTCGTTAGTATAGCTCTTAAAGTAATTTGGCTAAATTCCTATTGAACTACTTGAACTACTTCACTTTATCTTTAACAGCAGACCTAGAATCTGGACACTTCTGTAAATTGAAAACAGATGTAGGTTAAATACTCATCAGGGATTTCTCTATCTACCCCAAAAACAACTTAGCACTTTCCCTCCTCCTAGTAGTACCAACAACTTCTTTCTAGGAAAAAATTGCTAAGAACACAGATGAGTTTGCAGCAAACACAACAGGGTAAAACAAAAATGCAACAGCAGTGGAAGATAAAGAGGAGACCATATAGAATAAGAAAACATTTCACATCTTCACAAAAATATCTGGTTCCATCCTTTCCTCAATATCAATGGCTTCAAGGCAGCATAGCTGGAAAGGACAAGGGACAGAGATATTCACAAATACCAGGTTTTGCCTCCTCTCTAGGGCTGACTTCAGAGGCCAGTTTCCCAAGGATCTGTCCAGAGTCAGTGGAGAAAGGCAGGCAACTCCAGAAGAAAATTCATGGGACCTTAAGAGACTTCAGATCCGGAATGTCCTCAGAGCCCTTTCACTCCAGCACAGCAGCAGACAAGTGACACTGGCTTGGGGCAACTTATCAACCCCATCCTGATATGGTAAAGCCAGGGAGAGGACCACAGGGAGAAAATGCAGCTCTTCTCTCTGGGCTGAGGGACAGGGTAGGTTTGCCCTCTGGACTAAATTATTTACCTCTGTGGGCTGTACCCCTCAGGGTGCCTCCTGTGATAACAAAACCAGACACAAGCTTCTATCTGGAGAAAACAAGTTTCTGAGAAACAGCACATTTCTTGTGAAGAACGGATAATTTCCCATACACAGGTGAGGTCCTCAGATTTCCTGACATGAGACAGCATTGTACAAGAGTGGAGTGGCTCTGCTCTCTGCTGTGTGGTGCTGCTGAGAGAGCCCAAACAGTGGCTGAGCCAAAGGCTCAGGTCTTTCAGAGTTGTCCTTTACCCTGTGGGTCAGCTCAGTTAGCTGGGCTGTATGTGAAAAGGAGCATAGCTGAGGGCCACAGGCACAGTGCTCCAAAAGGAAAGAGAAAAGGAAAGGAGGGAAAAGCCACTCCAGTAGAGAAAGCTGATAACAAAGTTCATAGCTAGGAGAAAGGATGTCAAATGTTTCAAGGCTCTTTGACTGTAAGTCACCAACCCAGAATACTCCAAGAAGAGTGAGTGTGGGTGTTCAGCAGAGACAGATGCCCCCAATCAGTAATTATCCATGCTTGAAAGAAAACTTTAAAGTTTGCTGCCTTACAGATTTCACTGGCAGGGTTACTTGTCAAAGGAAGTGCATATGCATAGTACTAATGTTAGCAAGGAGTGGGATTTTCAAATGACATTTATCTCCAGCATTCAAAGAATAATAGCTGAGGAAGTGAAGGACTAAGGAGTGCTTGTTTGGCTATTTCATTACTCTGATATTGTCAAAAACTGGCATACTTATCCCTATGGCTCTTGCATTCTGGACTGTGACAAATCAGTCAAAAGACAAAAATCATCATATATATAGAGAGAGCTATATATAAATGTGTGTGTATATGTGTGTGTGTGTGTTCCAACATACACTGAAAACATTTTCACTGATTCTCCCTGAATCATTACAGTGATCTCTTTTAGTTTGGCTAAAAATATGAACATTGTGTCATCAAATATGGCCAAGAGGTAGTACTATCATAGATATTGCAATCTTACCAGCAGCCATAAACAAACAAAAAAACAAACCAGGAAATCCCAACAGAAAAACAAGAGTGCAAGAACATTTACACTGCAAGAAATGCTGGATGATGAGCTGAGGCATTAGCAGACTGCTAAGAATATTCCTGGACATTTCAGGGCCCTGAGGGAGCTTCTTTTAGGGTTTGTACTTTATTAGAGAAAACCTCCAGCCCCTGGTCATGGTGCCACAGTGAAGCAATCTCCCTCAGTTCTGCTCCTCTGACCTACTTAGTTGGGCTCGGGCTGCTATTTTCATGCAAAGTATTTGAAATCAGCCTCATCATTACAGCAAATAGCATTATCCCTCGCTGTTTTCCATCTAGCCCCAAGAATAACTCTGATGTCAGTGGGAAGCTCTCTCTCTGGCAGCCCTCTCCTTGCTGCCAGCTTGTCAGATAAAAGGTCAGCTGGCTGTGCCAGCTCCTGACAGACCCACAGTGTGGGTGCTCTGCTCACACCCAACTGCCCCAAGCAGAGCTGCCCTGAAGGAAGCCAGCTCCTGCTCTCTGCTTCCGAGATCCCATTCAGTTGCCTGTCCTCAATTACACTAGCCAACTGCAGTTCTCAAAAATGCACACTGCAGCAGGGCTGTGCCAGTGCCTCCTGGTCCAGCTGCTCCTCCTCCACAGCAAATACCCCATGCTGGAGCCCCAGCAAGGGGGAGAACACCCCCACCCTCATGGCAGGGCTTTCCCAGCAAACAGCTGGCATGTGGCTTCCACATCTGTGCTCCTGCAGGACTGATGTGGAGAGAGGGGAAGAAGGCAAAAAGCTGGGACCCAAAGTGCTGGCTGGTAGCCTTGGGGCATGCAGAGGGGGCAAAGGCTCATACTGGCCTCACCAGTGAGAGCTGGGATATTTTGCCTCTTTCAGGAAATTTGTCCTCCAGCTGCAACACAGCCTAGAGTTCCTTACATGAAATCACTCTTCCAGTGAGGATATAAGAAATTACAGGGTGAACAAGAATAAACCCCCAGGAGTCCAGCCCTGAACACACAGTCCTAGCAAACCTCATTCATATCACTAACCACAATGGCCATTTTGCCTGAGGAAAGACAGAGCTAGGACTTCAGAGTTTGGCCCAAATCCTAGACTATATAAATAGATTTCTATGAATCAAAGCTCCATTATGTAAGACATAAAAATAAAAGAACAAATGAGAGGAAAAATAAGCTGAACTTCAGAGTCTGCAGTGAAGCATCATCTTAAGAGTCTGGGCACTGAGTCAAGACACAGATCTTTTTCTTTTATTTTATTTTTTCCCCAGTTTGCCTGCTTTGCTTTAAAAGTGACTCATCCACTCGCTCCCCCTTTCACCACCACTTCCCATGTTGTTTCAAACATGCCTGTACATTTTAAAGCTCTACAGGACCATCCAAATTGCCTGATTATCGACTGCACATCTACATTAGCATTTCCAAATTAGAGGGGAGAAAGGGATGTGCCCAAATGAAAAACGCCTTCAAACACCGTCACCAAGGTTAAAAGAACCGTGGTGTGAGGCATGCTGCAGTTTACAATAAATTGAAATGTGACTAAAGGCAGCATGTGACAGCCTTCTATATTTAGAGGTAGCTTTTGCTTTTACGCTCTTTGAGATACCTGACAGAAAAGCATCTATGTTTGTGCATCTCAGCAGAAGAATGAGCCCCTGAAGGTGTAGGAAATCTCCAACAATGGCTCTGTATACATTCCAGCTGTCGCTGGGGCATTTGTTTATACACACTGCAGGCTCGCCTCCCTCCCCACCTCTGGCACATTCCCATCCGCTCTTTGCTTTGACCACCGAGTATTTTTAGCTGATGTAGAACAGTGATTTCACCACTGGATCTCCTTGTCACACCTTTTCCACAAGCCTTTAAAAGAGGGCAAAGGCTTGAGAGCAAATCAAAGTGCCTATAGAAGTGCTGTGCTTATCATTCCAGTAAGAGAGGAGATACATATTCCATTTGTGTTTTCCTTAATTTATGTTATTTGCCTAGCCAAAGGAGTGAGGAGTCTGTGTTTTGTACAGGGCAAATCCATGCTGAACACAGTTTGGTCTGAAGGGTTTTCTTTTGTTCAGAGAGATTCCACTAGTTATATGTGCAACCTTTCAGCAGAATTTTTTTTTTTTTTTAAGCAAGCCAACTAGATATATATGCTTTTTTTAAAAAAAATACCCTGAGCTGTTGTTTTCTTTTTGGGTGAGGCAGACCCTTTTTGTCTTCTTTTATTGCAGCTTTTACCTACTATTTGGTAAATAAAAGCATTTCTTACGTGCACTTGTATTACATGCATCCCTTTAGGTTTATAAATAGTTACAGAAAATGATACTTTTTTTCACAGTCCCCTTTCTAGTCTGCTTAAAGTCTTGCCTGACTGCTTTTAAAGAGGGCTTAGCAACATTTAGATAACATGGTGATGCATGCATATAAGTACAGCACTAATAGTCTAGCTGGGATAAGCATTAGAGCATTCCCACTATTCCAGATTTCCATAAATAACATAAATTAACCTCCCAGCTATTTAAATGCAGCACCAGCTACAATAGCCTTTTATTTCATTCCCTTTTTCTCACCATTTGCTAAATCAATATTCAGCCAACATTCTGGAGATGGCATCCATTTTTTTTGCAACAGGCTGCACAAGCACAATGGGTGTTGCATAAGTTTAATGGGAAACAGTCACCAAAATGTCTCACTGCAGCCCATTGCTGCTCCTTATAGGCCTCTCCACTGGGAGATTTGCAAAACAAAAGTAAGCCTTGTTTTACAAGAAGCTCCACATATTGCCATTCCCAACCAGGCTGACAAAGTCTGCCACTGAATTCATGGCAACTGTGAGACTCTACAACAGTAAAAACATTTCTCTGCATAGGCCAGGAAAGAGATAAAATGCTCATCCTCCAGACCTTGCAGATTCTTGGTCCACAGCCCAGCTCTAGACCTATACTCCATGTTTCCAGGGTTTGGACATGGTATTTTGTGTGCTACCATAGCAACTGATGCTCACATATCTTCTAGCAGATGGCAGTTCCAGGAAGGAGGCCTGAAAATGTCTTTGTAGCAATAATTACATCCCTTGGACATTGCAGAATTACTCTGTCTTCCAGACTGCTCTTCATGATGTCTCAGGCATCACTGGTTGACATTTGGCTCCACGAAGTAAAGACAGGGCAAACTGGGAGCTGCCTAATCAGTATCAAAGTCAGCTGTACAAAAAAAAAAAAAAAAAAAAAAAAAAAAAAAAAAAAAAAAAAACAAAACCAAAAGCATAAAACAAGTAGATACATGGAAAAATGTGATAGAGAAGAATCATTAAGGATGTTGTGCAGGGAAGCTGTATCTTACAAATTCATCAGTGTTTTCTAGAGTTCACAAACATGCAGCTGTGCCTTATATGGTTGATAAAGTAGGAACAGATTTACAACAAGGTTTCACAATATCCCTTACCAAAGGCTCATAAAGATGCTAAACTAGGGGGAAAGTTCATGAATTAAAGTTAAAAGAAACAAAGAGGAGGAATAAACCTGGAAGTCCTGTGGAGATCTGTTCTGCTGGTGTCATTAAGCATGTTCACTAACCACCAAAAAAAGGCAATGAAGAGTAAGCTAATGAGGTTTATTGATGTTACTAAGCCACTGAAGCTGTAAAAATGAGTGATGACTGTGCAGAATCACAATCCAGTGCTATGATATAAAACAACAGGGCAATAAGATGTCAGACAAAAATTGGTGTCTATGAACACAACATCCATGCATATAAGGAAAAGCAACCCTAAATTCAAGGATAAGTGATGACTTTGGAGGTGCCTGTTAACCCTCAGGAAAGTAATTCTGGTCTTACAACAATCTTTTCTACAAACATTAGCTCAGGGTTTAGAAGCACCAAAGGAGCAACTAGTATAGCTGGGACTATTAGGAAAGGAACAGAACCCCAACTCCTTGTTATTCCTGTATTTTGAAGCATCTGTGGAGTTCCAGTCCTTCATTAATCTTGGGAAAAAAAAAAAAAGGATACAATTACAAAGAGGATAAGCACACACCACCAGTGATTAAAAGTACCAAAGTAAATGTTCAAGATGCAAGTAAACAACCCATGAGTCTTACACCTGGAGAGGTGAGTAGGGAAATGAAAGATAACCTTGAATGACATGGACTAGTTGGATGAGGAATGATTATTCACTCTTTCTATACAGTGGGAAGTACACAGCACCACTCTTGAACTTACAAGGTGGTAGTTTCAAAACAAAGGTGGCAATTTTTCCCAGAACTAAGGATACATTGAGGAATTAATTTCTGTGAGATGCTGTAGCTGCCAAAAGTTTGCATATGTTCCAAAAACCAGTTAGACAAAGTCATAGAAAAATACCATCCTGAGCTATTCTGCATAAAGGTGCCACCTCCAGCTCAAGAAGTTTGTGGGTTAGAGATTGTCAGAAAATGGGAATATACCTATATCACTGGCAGCCCAAAACCAGTTTCCTAGACACTACCAGTCAATACAGAGACAGGATGCTGAGTTAGCTGGGGCCTTGGTCTGGGTGGTCACAGTCCCCCCATACTGGATCATCTGAGCTGTAGAAACTGATCTCAAGCCATGCTAAATATGACCCAGCCTAGAACTTTTGATTGAAAGATAAACTCCATCAGCTGCTTCAGATTTACCATCAATTTATGAGAACACACAGTTATGGTACTATCCATCCTGCCTGGGCATCTTGTGTTCTCTTACTTCAAACTAAAAGGGGCAACACACAGAAAGCATGAAGGGAAGCAGAATATTTTGTATTAGGCTTCTTCAAGCCCTCTGGACCTTACTCTTTTCCCATGCTTTGTTTTCATCCCTATTTTACCTGCAATGTCATAGAAAAAATGAAGATCTGTTGATCTAATAGATTCCCTCACCCATCAGCTTTTTTTCAGCAGGAAATTACTGCCATTAGGTCTGTTTTTCTTGTGGAATAAGGAAGGGCCAGACTCTGAAGACTGGGTTCACCCTAAGTTGTACCTCACTCAAATACAAGTCACATTGCGATCACTGCCACTGTTTAGAGGAATAAAAATTACAAAATTAATAAGAATGAGAATCTGCCCCTAATGTACCAAGTCACTCTTTTAGAATCTTATTTGGTTCATCTTACTGTGGCTGCTGTCCCATTAAAACCTTAAAGAGAGCTCATAAATATAAAAATACCCAAGAGCGTGGCAGAGAATCCTGCCCTGAATAATTGTACTGAAATATTCTAAAAGGAACTTAATTTCCTTCTTGATAGCCTCAGTAATACTTTGAAGAGAGAAGAATGAAAGTGAGGACATGCATTACATTCTGTAGATGTACAAAAAAAAGACCTTTTCTCAGGGAATACGTCAGGGGAATATGTCTGAAAGGGCATATCTGTGGAAATATGACCTCTGGTTTTGCCAAGGTCAGCAAAACCTACTGTGATTCTCTTTGTAAGTGTCGGTCACACAAGTTAAAGCTGCCTCAAGGCAACTTTAACTTCTCTACCCAAATTCAACAAGACACAATGTTTTTGAAATGTTTGCAAAATCCTCCTCTGTACGGAGGAGCAAGATTATCTGGTCCAACATTTGTTTATGATTATTTATGGATCCAAACCAAGTTAGTTTTTTACTATAAATTCATACGGACTGGCAGATCAAAAAGCCACTAAGAGCTGTTAATCTAACATGGAACAAGCTTCTTAATTTGAGATTCCTGGCACATGGTGTTCATGGGTGGGTGCTGTTCTTCTCTTAGCCTCAGTGGCAAGAAGACCCTCATCACACAGGCCTACAGTGCCATTTGTTGAGAAAATCTGTTATAATTCTGGATTAGACCATTTGCTGAATATTTCTTGAGTTAAAGCTGAGAAGAAGAGGGGATGGGTCTTGCACTCTGTCTTGAATGCCTTTATATGGCTGCTCAGAGGCTGTCACAGTGCCTCATAATCACTGTTTTGGAGACAGAGATGGGCATCTGGGGTCATACCATTACCCATTCCTTCAAACATTCCTGGCTCCAACATCCTCTGCACTTGTGCTCACATGGGATTTCATTATTGTGCTAGGAATAAGAGGATTTCCATAGAAGGTTAAAGCATTTTGTGTCCAGCATGAAACTGGCCAGTTCCAGATGTTTCAGAAAAAGGTGTCAGGACCTTATAAAGCAGTTGTGGAGTAGTGTGATATTCAAAACAGTTTCCAATTTACCTGCACTAGGGAGAGAAATCATCTGCAATGTGAGTATTTATCTCCTTAATTTTTCCAGGTATTTTACACAGACTAACAATACGTATTTTTTTATTGATGTAAATGTCTAAATGCCCAATAGTCCCTTTACTTTCTTCATATCTTGTAGCAATGAACATGATTGATTGCTGAAGAAGTATTTACCTTTTACTGGAAATGGTTATCTTTCAGTTTCACTTTAGTTTTATCTCAGCTGGTGTTATATGCATTTTTTGTGTGCCACAGGATGCTCTGTGCCTTTCTATTTACCTCCTGCCTAACAAGAGCAAGCCCTGTTAGTCAACTTTTCATGAGAAGTCTCCCATCACTTCAGTTGTTTTATCACCAGACTTCTGTGTCCTCTCTAGAAAGACTGAGCCATCTCCCAAAGGGCATACCTTACATCACAGATTTATAATGATTTTGCAGATGTGAATGTTATCACCTCACTCATTTTTTAATTATCTGAAGCACATTGCTTGTTTCCTGATAGCTGTAGTATAGCAATGCTGTGTCTTGATGCTCCTGTTCACGAAAATGCTCACAAATCCTTCTAGTTTGGTTGGGGTTTTTTGGATTATTTTGGGTTTTTTTAATTCCAGTTTGGTTAGAGCAGCACACTCAGTGACCTGAATACTCAGCCCAGCCTCTCCCTGGTGATGGGCCACTGAGGAGGCTGAGCTCTGGTGGGGCACCCTGACTGAGCTGGAGTCAGACAGGATCACTCCTGCCAGGGGGTGATGCTCACCTCATCCTCACAACATCCCCACCAGGCAGATGCACTCATTCCCAGCAGTGTTTAATACCTGCAGCACCAGTGTTTCTTGGAACTCTCACTGAGCTGAACCAGCTCCTGAAATGAGAGGGAAATGAACATCAGAAACAGAGGGGATATTCTGATGGATCGGAGAGCTGGATCAGCTCCACAGCCAGCCTGGAAAACAATGTCAGAAGGAGGGTGAGAGTCCTGCTTGGCAGCAGCAGCAGGAGGACGAGGAAGGAGAGAGAAGAGGAAGGAGATGGCATCTGTCAGCAGCACCAAGCCAACAGAGGATCCTCAGCGAGAAGAGAGGAAGTTGTTTGTGATGTGTCTGCTTCAAAATACACATATCCAAAGAGAGAGATACAGTTTAAACTACCTGACCGCTAAAAGCTAAGGGCATGCAGGAGCTCACCTTTCTGTACAGCTGCCAGGCAAGCATCCCAGCAGTGCCAAGCCTCCAAAAGTGTTACACCACAGCTGCCAGCAGCCACCTCGCTCTCTGTCCCAGCCCTCTCTGTGCTCCTCACTGCCCTCTCTTGAGTCATGAACCTGTGGCAGGTTGTGCACACTTGTGGCTGCAGTGGTTTCCCCTTCTCTCCAGAGTGATATATTTCAAACACTTGCTCTAGATAAGGTGTTGGGAGCTTCTCCTTGTTAGCACTTAGCCACACAGAGAACTGCCAGCCTGCTTCTGCCCTGCACTTCCCAGCACCCCTGGTCCTGTAACTACTTCCTCTAGGAACTTTTTGTCAGGGACTTTGTCAAATCCTTCCTGAGAGTGCAGGTCCTAAAGATGACTGTAGAACAACCCCAGCCATGCCTCTAAGAGGTCCATGGAGCTGCAGTGTTTCACTTTTGCTTTAAATTTTTGCTTTCTCCTGTGAGTTTCCTTTATATTAGATGCAGAAGTGATGCAAAACTTCATAGGAGGGAAAAGGTGCACAGCAGAAAAAGATGAGATAGGGAGTGTGATTATGCAGGAATCCTGTGCAACCTGAATTGTAGGAAAGTAATTTTGTCTCCTGCACTGGAATGTCTCCTGCTGCTGGGTGCAACCCTTTCCCAGTGACTGTGAAAATCTTGATAAGGAAAGTGATGAGACACTTAGTGCAGCTAGAGCTCTAAGACTTGGGTTTGCCCTCCCACGCATTTTGGGTGGGCAGGCAAACCACAGAATGTCATCTGTGAAGTCAGAAAGCATTGGGTACATTTAATTACTACATTAGCACTTGCTATCCCTTTGAATGCCAAGAACTGGTTGTGGAGGATTTGGGGCTGTTGTTTGCACTTTGGTTTTACCTCAACATAACTATTGGGGTAGGAGCTCATACATCTGAGAACTGGAGTCAGCCCATTAATAAGCACTTACTGAAATAAACAGGTCAGGAAATAATTGTGGCAAAGCAAAGAGCTGAGTGGCTTTGGCTTATTCTTGTACTTCTCATTGTTTCTTATTCTTGTATTTTCTCACAAGGTTTTCTCCTTGGCAGTTTTCTATTTCCAATCATCTTGTTTATTCTGAAGAAAAATAAAATAATGTAAATAAAGGATCTTTTCAGCTAAAGAAGGTATTTCAGCCCTTGGGAGTTAGGCACCACAGAAATCCCCTCTGAGAATCTGCAGTGACCATTTTAACAGTGTGTTACTCACTGCACAGCCCATTTATCAACAACATCCTGATGACTGACCACAGCCTCATCAGGCACCCCATGGCCCAGGCACTCCCTTCCCCAGAGAGTCGAAGAAGCAGCCAAATCCACCCCCAAGGAGAGCAGCCAGCTGCTACCACCCCCTTTCCCATGAGTGCACAGCCAGGTGACCCTGCCAGCATTGGAGCAGAGAGGGATCCCCACATCCCAAGGAGACATGAAAGATTCTTGCCATCCCAAATTACCTGACTCACCCCAGTACCCGATTGCTCACCCAGTGAAGCAGCTGTTTCAGGTCTTGCTGTACCAGTTCTCTGGGCAAGCCCTGTTGGCTCCCAAAGCCCCTTCCCCTGGGACACACACTCAGCACCCCCAGGACCTTGGCAGAGCCACACACAACTGGAGGCATTGCACAGCACATCTGTGACACCATGATAAACCACATGGCCTAATGACCCAAAAAATTGGGCACCGTTTCTTCACACAAGAAAAGGAAATTACAGTTACATTCAGCAGTTTCCCTGAGAACAAAAACCAAGGCAAGAAGCTGTTCCGATGTGATCTTTATAAATATTTGGGTAGGCAAATACTTGAATCAAAAGGAGGTTTCTGACAGAATTAGGATGTTTCGGTTACTTTTCCATTCTTAGGATATCTGAAATGAGTCAGTCATAAAAATCTCACTTTTGTTTAATGCTGGGGGATCAGTGACAAAAACCACCCTGCCGAAGAGCTCCTCTGTTAGTCAGCATTTCCTTCCTGATCCCACGAGAGGAGCGAGGTGTGTGTGCACTGGGGCTGAGATTTGCCCTCCCTGTGCACGCTTCTCCTGCTCAGCAGGGAAGGAGAGAGCCAGCAGTCCCACCACTGCCAGGTGCTGTCCCTGCCATCTGCCCCGGGGCCATGGAAATGTCCTGACACTGGGCGTCTGTTCAGAGCATGCTCAGGCTTGCTGCATCTGCATTGTCTTGCCTAACTCTGCTCCAAATGTTGAATCAGAAACTAAAGGGTTGCAGTGCTTGTTGTTCAAAGCAGAATTAAAATACTACACAAGTTTGAGTTTTATTGCTGGGTTTAATTTTTTTTTTTTTTTCTTCACAACAGATCTCCCTTTACTAAACTATTTAACTTTGAGGGCATTTTTTTACTTTTATTTCCCCCTGATCGTCTGCCATGCATACCCTTGTCAAGCAGAAACTCCTGCATTGGGACACCATGGCTTTACTCCACAGGGAGTTATTAATGTGATGTAAACACACTGTTGTTTAATATCATCTAGCTTATAGGTGAGATACAGGTTTTGATCAGTATGAATGCATTTTCTCACTGAACTTGGGGTAGATTTTTGTACATGGATATCCTTTACAGGTCTTCACTCAGGCTTCTTCACAGACACAAGGTAAATGGGTATAACCACATCCTAAATCAGTCCAGATAGATTTGTGCTGATGCAATTGAACTCATGGAGGTTTGGGTGTGCACAAACTCCTTAATGGCTAGCAACCAACTTTCTGCAGAGTTGAGATCCATATTCATCTCTATCTTTTTCTAGAGAGACTGAAGGTGGTTGCCCCAGAGAGCACTTTGTGGACACCAATGTCTGCCCACATAACTTGTAATCCCATGTTTTACTGAGTTCAGCTGGCCTTCCAGCTCTTATGAGCCCTGAGCCACAAGAGCCCAGTAACAGAGATCAACAGGACCATGAGCTGTAGACTCTGACCAAGAAGAGTGTGCCCCAGGGCATGGAAAGTGTGCAAAGGTGAGGATGCATCAGTGGCTGTGGTCAGGTTCACCCCCCTGTCGTGTCTGACTCACCCACCCCACATCCATACATTATCCAGGACATTATCACAGTAGGAGCTCTTTTCTACACACTGTCACAGACTAAAGAGAGAAGATAAAGAAGAGCATAAAAATACAGAAAGTCCATGCTTTTTCAACACTGACCTCATAAAAAAAAACATTCAAAAAACTCCCATCTCAAATAGCAGTGAAAAGTCTCTGATAAATTTCTGTTTCACACAAGTTCTCAAGTATTGTCAGCCTGGAAAATGGCTTGGTCTTAACCTGGCCCAACCATCTGTGACAGTATCTAGGAGTGCCAGACTACCTGCAGTGGGGCCACTGGCCCACAGAGACACCAAACACACACCAAGCCTTTGGAGTACGAGGGTCCAAAACCCAGGGTGTGAGACCTGACACCACCAACCAGGTGTGCTCACTCCTAGTGATTGGAGTGGTGTTACCTGGGGCTCCAGATGCCATAAATGTCACCTGAGGTTGGTGAAGAGAAAAGGAAGGGCAGACAATAAAACCAAAAGACACAACACACACATAGCAGATGTTTTTCCCTACATATGACACTGGAGTGGTCAGGAAAATAGTGTCTGCTTATTATATAATGTTGTCACACATTTTATTTTCACTTGTATCATTCTTTCTGGGTATCAAGTTCTTAGAAAGATTTTGTTTAAATCATTCCATGAATGGGAATAATCAAGCTAGATATTTTTTGCTAAAGCTTTTCCCTGCTTACTAGAAACTAGTTCCAGGACAGGATTACTATGTATTCCTTTTACATTTAACCTTCCTGTCACTCTAGTTTTACCACTGTGGGTCTGAAATTCATTCATGTGGAAGCCAACTGCAGACCAGTGGTTGTGTAATGTCCCTTTATTTTATTATTTGCTCTTCTTTTGATCTTGCTCATGTACAATATCTGTGGCTGTATACATTCAGCATGGTTATGAAATATCAGATCACTCTCTCTTTTTCCCAAGAAGGGAAAGAGAAAGGAAAGGGTAGATTTCATCTCAATCCCCTGGTATCAGACTCTGAGTGTTATTCACTGTGCTAATAACTGTATCAGCATGTTTATAAGCTGATATGCTTTTAATTGTTTCTCTCACTCTCTCACACACATGAAGTAAACACACTCTAATGGGTTCTGTACCTTTCATCCTTTATTTTATTGTTAATGGTATCTCCAGTAATATAAAATGACGGATGAGTGCAGTCTGAGAAAAGCAGAAAAATCAATACAAGTCCAGACTCCACATGAGAGAAGAGAGGAGTTGGGGCTGCCAGGCACTGCAATTCCTCTTGGGCCAGATGGCAAGAGCAAGGCAGTGAACAAAGAAAGGCACACCAGCAAACACCTCCTGTAGAGGCACAAGCAGTGCCCTGGGCATCCTGCACTCTGCCCCACCATTCTACCTCCTGTTGTAAAGAAGGGTCTCCAGACACCCCTGATGTACAGGCATGTGCAGCGTGGCTGTGAGCACAGCACTCCTGCCACAGCTGGGGTCACCCAATTCAGGCAGCACACATGGGTGGAGTTACCCAGTGCACACTGGCTGGATTGTCTTCATCCTAGGCTCTCTCCTGAGGTGAGATCCAAGGGGTCTTGAGGAATGAGAGAAGCAATGGTAAGCCTTTTCCTTGAACTCAGAGACAGATTTGTCCATGCAAGCAGGGGCCATGCCCAGACTCAGGTGTGGGCAGACTCACGTGTGCTTGAAATACTCTGCCCCAAAACATGTAATAATGTTAGAGGGTGTCAAGCAGAACAAGCAGCTTCCTACAGCTTGTGAGGAACACCTGACAGTCCTCTGCACGGCTAGAGGAGAGTATCACACACATTCCATAAGAACACAACACACCTGTGTCACATTCAGCCATCAGCCAGAGACCGTGTTAATAATGCACAAGGGCAGCCACTTGCCATTTCCAATTCTCTAGACATCTCTGTTTTCCCTGCAGGAAAACACAGTTTGATCTCTGGCCATCCTGTTTAAAAAAATCAGGATTATCCTTTTTTTTTTTTTTTTTTTTAGAGGAACGGGAACAAAAACATCTAACAGACACCAAGGATTTTTAATGCATTTAGGGAAATAAACCAAAGGTAAGGAGAAGTATTGTTTGTTTTAAAACAAGAGCCCATCCTTCCCATCAGGCTGTAGCCTGGAGTGGGTATCGTACTGCCAAGTTATAAGAGCCTGTAATGGAAATGCTGACAGACCTTCAGCACCATGGCAGCCACAGCCCCCCTATAAATAGACTGCAAATGCTTGGTATGTGAGATGAGTTCAAGTAGCCACTTGACAGACTCTGGCAGTTTGACCAATGATCATTTCAGAAAACAACCACAGATGAGATCTGCTCATCTTTGTACTCATTCTTGCAGGTGGTTTGGGTGCATATCCTACCTATTCTCCAGTGCCAGATACAATGCATTAAGGATGCTGTTCTGGCAGGTACAGTGCTGCCTCTCAAACAAAGCTGTAATATGACCTACTTTGCTCAGTCTAGTACTATTCAATAATAAGTGGCCTCTATTGGGTTTCTACATGTAGGCAACATCAAACACATTTCACTGAAACATTTAGATATTGATTTTACTCAGTCTGGAAACTTCAAAGTGGGTTCTTTCCATGTCATCTTGAAAATGCATCCTCTTGCCCCCATGCTATAGATTCTGTGTTAGTGCACGTGCATGTGGGCTCCCTCAGCTGCTAGTCATCCCTCTGCTCTTTGTTCCTAAATTAAGGGCAATTGCTGTGCTCCTTTATCTCCTAATGGCAATAACTACTTTGTGTAGTAACGTAAGAGCTGTCTCTGCTGCTTGGCTTCCTTACAGTTACCCAGCCATTCCTGGATTTTAACCAGAATGCAAAATAATGCACTGATCCTAAACAGAAGCACTGGAAGTACTGGAGAATTGTTTAAAGTTTGTGAGCCAGTTTCTTAAGCTTCAGGGAATGCGTTTTTATCATGCATTTGCTGATTCCACCCATGTGTTTTGGGGCTCTGTTCTCCAACTAAAACCCCATGGGGATTTGTTTATGTTCTCCACCTATTGGAATTGCACTGTTGGTTTCTTTTCTTTCTGTTTTCTTGGTTTTGGGATAAGATCTCAAACACTTAGATAGAGACCCGAGGGCAACGGGCATCTTGTTAAGAACTAAAACGAAAGTGAGAAAGGGCCATTAGATACACTTTCAGTGGGGGAATTAAAGGCTGAGCTTGTGTCAGATTTCCAAGGACAAGGTGATGCTCTTTTTCCTGAAGTTCTTGAGGTAATTTCAAGCGTGGGAAAAGTGTTCTCTTCCTGACCCAGTTTGTTACATTGTTTTTCTGCACATAATTACACTGCTGCCAAAGTTCCATCCAAAGCCAGTTGCATCCTGAGTCAGCCTGCAGAATGTGGTTGAGGGACTTTAGTTAAGTGTGAGTGTTTAAATGAGCTGTCCTAATAAGCTCTCATGCAGCTAAGGAGACCACTGGCATCAGAGGGATCGATGAAATGGAGCCCATGTTGATGAAATGGTCCATGTTCTTGCCACATATTTGGGATTGGAAAAAATCTTTTCCTGCCCAGAGTCAGGAGGTGCTGGTGTCCTCTGCACTCTGCCAGAGCAGCACAGACCAGATTCCTGTACTCCTTATCTATGAGCCAGTGCACGTGTCCAAGTGAAGTATCCATGTCTCATCATCAGACGCACTCTTCCAAGCTGTGTGTGGTACTTATCCAGAGAAAAAACAAAAACAAAATCAAAACCAACCAAACAAACAAACAAAACAAGTAAATGTTCTTATTTGGTGTCTTTTTATGGAATGTCTTTATGTGATCTATTATTATGGTGTGCCGGGTGTAATATTATTATTATTATTATTATTATTATTATTATTATTATTGTTATTATTATTATGTCTAGAGTAGCATCATTAGGTCAATGGCAGTTATTTTTTTCTAGAGAATTATGAGTTAAGAGCACCACAGCAAATGAAAATCAACAAGTGCCTGAAGCGAAGAAGCAGCAACACTTCCCTGCAGAAGGTCAGCTCTCTTTCAAAATGGCTTTTTCAAACTTTTGCTTCTTGATCAGCACAAATGAGTGTTCTTGACTAAGTGCCATTTACTCAGTAATCTTTCCTCCTAAAAAATTAGGTTAGAAAAACCACATCGCTTACATTCACAGCAATTACTTCCTGTGAGTGTCATTTGTTTGAAAGGCTGAACATAGAAGATGATGTCATATTCCAGCAATACTTGAACCAAAGCAAGACTAATCACATGGAGAACCTCATGAGGAAAATGTTTCACCTGGGTAGCACAGACAAGGTGGGCAGTGGCACTACCCACCACCAGAGCCCTTCACCTGGGGCTCCTGGTGCTTCCCTCAGCTTTCTGCCCAGCCTGCAATAGATAGATTGGTTGTCTGGGGCCCTGGACTTTGCATGGACGCTGGTTTGGGTATTTCTGTGGTTTGGTAGTGCCAAATGTCACCTGCTCAGTCAGCACTGCAGAGCACACCATTCTCACCAGGACTTTGGTGACAGTAGATGGATAAGCAGCAAAAAGTGCCAAAGGCAGAAAGGATGGTGTTGCTGTTTAAGTCTGAATCCTTACAGTGATGGGGGATGTTAGAGCACTTTCAGCACATAAGACTTAAAGGAAAAAAAAATAAAAATAACCCTACAACTATGAGTAAATCTAGACAATTTGATACTGGTGAAGTCAAAAGCTTCTGCTGTAACATTCCTTTATGCATCAGAAATACTCGTTAAGAATTGCATGTTTCTTTCAAAGGAGAACAAACAATCCACTGTGGTTTAAAAAAGGTGGAGGAAACCCTGACAGAGAATAAAGATGAGCTACAAAACCCATAGTAAAGGAATGCCTCAGTGGAGATCACTTTTCTGCATCATTCCTGCTTTCCCCGGAGCTAAGCACAGTGCTGCACTTAACTGGGGACCAGATCCTGTTCATTTTTTCAAGGCCTGTCATCTTCAGTTTCATTCTTTGTATACAGCAATTGGGATTCTGTCCTACATGTTAAAATAAGGATAGCAGCTAGCAGAGAGAATCCCTTCCCGAGCTGTGAGACAGAGATGGAGCCTGCTTTATGAATGCTGAAAGAGAGCGCGCAGTGTCTGGCAAACACCACTGCGGGGTTTGAAACCTGCCTATAAAGTTCTCCTTTCGATCAGATGATCTCAGAGTGGATAAGCCAAACTACGCTCTTCCTAAGTGTCTGCTAATGACCTTAATGGAGTGAAAAGCACAGAGAGGCACCAAAAGGGATTTGAAAGCAGAGAGAGCGGGAAGAGCAGTAATGTCGCTTGGTATATAAAATCTCACACCCCGAATAACAGAGGTGCTGAGCTAGGCAGGAACCTCTGGAGATTGTCTCGTCCAGATCTTAAATGAAACACCCCGATCTACACATTGGCATGCACTCAAAATGGGACGCAGACATCACATCACTATCATTTGACCAAAAACCACGGAGGACCAAAAGCATTTGTAGGAAAAGAGGAGGCTGGAGTCATAAGATGAGATCTGCAAACCAGCCTGAGAGCGCTGGCACACGCGAGGCTGAGTGTGCTCCAGTCCCGGCGCTGCCTGCCTTAGCGGCTCCGATCTGTAGGAATTGTACCCGCAGGGCGGGAGCCCACACTCCCCACAGGCCCAGTGCAGAGGATGGAAAGGCAAGAACTGAGCTCTGGGAACACTGGCAGGGTGAGCAGGAGGGAAAGTAGGAGGCTATTAGCACCCAGAGGAGACTGGGCAAAGCCCCTGAGAGACAGCGATGTCCTTTGCTCCTTTTGGAATTCTCACCTGGAGCTGGCTGCCAAAACTTGCTGAGCCATTTCGTGTAGGATGCAAAGAGCTTTTCTGCTCTGCCCATCAGCCCACAGACACAGCACCTGTGCTGACATCCAGGCATCCGATGTGAGCAGGCTGTGAGTGCAGGACACTCACCATGCCCACAGACTGCCGAGCTATGGACACCTGGAATAGTCTTCCTTTTTTGGGGGCATTCCAGCTGTGATGGCCATACCCTGCTGGGGGAGTTAGGATCCCACAGAACGCTAGCATTCCGAGTGCTTTCTCCAAACCAGGCAGAACAAGAGTTAAGCTCGGGCTTTGTGTGCGCTGGGGGAATACTCTGAACGCTCAGGTGAGATAGGAACTTACATGCAGATCTGCTCGGAGGGTTTTGTCTGTGCTCTTCACAGAGACATTGAAGCAGCAGTGTGTTTTGTCAGGGCTGGTGGGAATGCTCCCCCTTAGGGGGTGGAGAAATCCCACCCAGGAAAACAGAACACACCCAAAGATCCTGCCAAGCCAAGTGACTATAGTGGAAGACATGATCAAGGATCTCCCTGAGGATTTTGAGCACCCAAATTGCTGCCAGAATCTGCGGGGAAATCTCAGCAGCAGTCGGGGTGGGGGAAGTGTAGAAGCAGCGAAGAAGTGCATCAGGCTGGGCCAGCCCCTTTCCTTCAAGAGGCACAGCCAAGCTTTGAAAGACAGAAAACAAAAGGCAGACTGGCAAGCAGGGAGGAAAGTGCTGGGAAGGAATTTGTTACTACAGGAAGCTCGATGGTTTGCCGTAAAACTGACTCTGCAGCTCTGCTGTTTCCACATTAAAGCCCAGAAAGGGGCAGCTCAACACACACTGATTCTCTGGTGCAAAACCAGTGGAGGCTTGAGAAGAATGAAAGGCAACTTGAGTTTCCCAGCTATAAATAATATTTTTTTTATTTTTTCCCCTGTAAAAAATAATAGTGGAGACCAAGTTTTTTTCCCTTTTCTTCTCCTTCCAGAAATTCCCTGGTTTCATCTTTTTGAGCCTTAAATATTGATTTAAATCCAGACTTGCCTTTAAGGAACAAGAAAACGCGTACCAGGCCTTCTAGATCCCAAATCTATGGCAACACTTCCAATTTTCATTACCAGAAATAGCAAAAGGAAATGAAAACCAGGTGTGGGAAGGCTTCTCTAAATGATGCCAGGGCTGTCCTTTAACCTTTACTGGAGGCAAACTCACATCTCTGCATGCCAAGCTATTGCCTTACTGCATAGTTCCCTTACAGTTACAAAAATCTGACAAAAGCAACCAAACACACTCATGTTTTTCTAAGCATGTTGGCTGACAGCCCTTGCCACCAAAATATTTCACTGACCTTTGACAAAGACAGTAAATAAGGTTTGCTAGGCTGTAGAGAGGAAAAAATCAGGTCATTGGGGATCTCAGAGTTAAACAAAGGAAAGGGTAACATGAAAACAACTTTGGAGATCAGTAGGAAGAAAAATAGGCATTTCATTTATCTTTTGATCACACCATGTCCTTGATTTTTTGCATATAGTTGTGGTACTTTCTCCAAGTTACTTGAGATGACATTGGTTAGATCCTGCCAGATGCTGAGCAACAAGCCACAGCCACACTCAGCAGTTTGCAGAGATCGAGCTGAGATTAGTCCCACATTATCTTGGAGCAGCCTGCAAAAGCCAGTCACTCTGTTTTTCATTTCTGTGGCAAAACTGCAAGATCCTGGAATTTGTTCTTTCTGCTCCTATATACCATCCAGTGAAGCAAGAATTGATGCCCTGGAGCTAGCTGTACACTGCCAACTCAAGCCTTTAAAATGAACACAAAAATCACAGCCCAGCCTGAACAGGGAAATGTAAGCCTGAACCTGGCCCCTGCTGGAAAGGCCCCCGGAGGCAGCTCCAGCACTGTAATAACCTACGTAAACAGGGATGGTGTTCTTCCTTTTTTTTTTTATCCTCTGCCTTGCTTCAGTGGAAAGGGGTGGAAAAATAACTCACTTGCGTACACAGTCATTTAGGCCCAGTCATGATTCCTTCAGAGTCTGTGCCAATGGATTTTAGTCATTTTCTGGCAAAGGTTTCCCTTTCAACCACAAATACTGAATAGTTATTGGGTGAGTCACCACCTTGAGTAATCTAATTCTTTGACCAGTACATGCTTGCTTCCTGTGCTGCAGAATGTCTTTCTTCACCAGGATATTTTAACTCGTGCCTTTTGTTCAGGGGTTTTCTTTCCTGCAGTGGCCAGAGCAGAGCTGCAGGGCTGGGAGTCCAGAGGGGTGCAGAGGAGCTCAGAGTTCAGCTTCCAGGGCAATTCCTGCTGCACATCCCAGGCTGCCCCAGGGCTGAGAAAGGCACTACTGGTCTCCCCCACTGCAAATCCAGCCTGTGCTGTCCTTGGGAGAATGGCAACCTCAGGCTTAGAAGGTAATTTTTAAGACAGAGGGCCTTAACTCAGCAACTCTGGCCACAGCTGGAGGTATCACACGGTTCTATGCAGCTTTGCCAGCAAATTGTAAAACAGCCAAACCTGTAACATTTGCCTCATGCCAGTGTGCCAGCCAGCCCCCCAGATCAGAGCCTGAGGGCTGAACTCCCTGGCTTTAGGAAGAGAAAGCAAATAACAACTTCACAGGATGGTGCTGGGATGGTGCTGGTGCTGGTACAAGCTTTTGCAAGGGTTTTGACCTGTTTTCCCTTTCTCATGTACTAGCTTAATAAGAAAACATACTGCTAAAAAATCACACGGGTTTAGAAACAACACAGGAGAAAAATATTTCTTTTTACCTTTAGAATATGCAATGTTTCAAGAGAATTTATATGCTTGAGGATTACATTATGGTGAGTGTTCACAAGACACCTTTTGAAGAATGTTAATAAAATCTTTTCTAGCCTTTTCTTTTATGATTGCAGCTTTCTGTTTCATTTCCTATTTATGGGAGCCCATGCTTTCCTCAGGGCATCTCCTGGCCACTATTTACTGAAAGCTTCTTCTCTTCAGGGGGGAAAAAGAAAAGAGAGGCAGCAAGAGGGGAGGATTAAATTATGCTCTGATATTTTCATGACAAGAAAAGCACACTATCATAAAAGCACTCGGATATAGATTTATGATCCTGGTAGAAAAATCTCAGCATAAGATGTCTTTGTGCATTTATGTACATATAAGCACTGCTGACAAACACAGCAGATCCAACTGTGGCCGTGTCTGATGGCCTGTATGTCTGCTAGAACCACTAGATTCTCTCCTGACCTGAGCTATATGATTCTACAGAATTGCTAGAAGAAAACAGAGCTGTTGAGATGCCCCTGAAGAGCCCAGCTGGCAGAGCCAGCACTGCCCACAACATACTAGTCAATGGAGCCCAGGAAAAACCCTATTTGGTACCTTTTCCTAGGGCTGAAGCTAAACATTTCCATGTTTGATGTGAGACCGATGTAACATGTTGCTGTCTCTGCTCTCACTGTGCTCCTGTCAGCTGATGTTTTTCCATCATTACTGTAGAAGCACACCAAATTGGACTGGAAAGGACAGCATGATATCACCAACTCCAATTCTTCTCAGTCTTGGATGCATTAGGAAGAGTAATGGCAGCAGTTTGAGGGAGGTGATCCTGACCCTCTACTCTGCCCTTGTAAGGCCACATCTGGAGTGCTGTGCCTGGTTCTGGGCTCCTCAGCACAAGAGAGACCTGGAGCAGGTCCAGTGGAGAGCAAGAAGCACAACCAAGAGACTGGAGCATCTCTCTTACAAGGAAAGGCTGAGGGAGCTGGACCTGTTCAGCCTCATCTCAGCACATGAGATGAGACAGCTAAAAGGGGACCTCACCAATGTCTGTAGGTATCTGAAAGAAGGGTGTCAGAGGTTGGAGCCAGGCTTTTCTTGGTGATGCCAAGCAATAGGACAAGAGGCAGAAACTGATGGACGGGAAGCTCCTTGTGAACATGAGGAAGAACTTCACACTGGAACAAGAAGGCCACACACTGGAACAGCTTGGCCAGAGAGACTGTGGAGTCTCCCTCACTGGAGACATTTAAGAGCCATCTGCATGCAATCCTATTCCATGTGCTCTAGGATGACACTGAGTGAGCAGCAATTTTAAACCAGATGTCCCACTGTGATCCCTTCCAACCTTATCCATTCTGTGATTCCTGAACTGTGGGCCTTTAAATTCCTTTCCTGTGATGGCAAGGTCTTCTTCTGAGGTTAGGAGGTGGCATGGGTGAACCTATGTGGCTTTTGAACATAACCTGACATCATACCTAAGGCAAACCATCATCAAAATGAGCAGTCCTTCACCTCATCATCATCCCCATGTGTTACTCATGTCCTCTTTCCTCCAGGGGGCTGGTATTCACATGAGGTCAGGATTCTTCAGTACAGTAGCTGAACAAGCAGGGAGCAACACACCTTTTCTCCTGGGGTTAGTTTTCCCATGGCTTTCTACCCTGGCCAGGTCACTGCAGGGTCAGGCCAGCCAAACACAGGTGGTAGAAGTGAAGGAAGCTGTGGGACCACAAAGAGCCAGAGACAGCAGGGCATTTTGAAGACATTGGCTGTATCAGTTTGGTTATCATAAAACTGAGCTTTGGTTTGCATGGATGTCTCTCAGGACAGCCTGTGAAAACCACTGTGCTCCCTGGTCTGAATCAGAGAGGTTCATGCTTTACAGATAGTTGTCAAAGCTTTTCTTAAATTTACTTAAACTTTCACCCATAAAGTTTACCACCACTTAAAAGTTATCTTGATTTTTCTCCTTAACATTCCTTATAACAAGAATAATTTTTGTCCTGTATATAAACCTTATGTAGCCTCAATAATGTGAGGAGAACAAGGTCTAAAAACTCAAATTGCCCAGTGCAGGAGAAATACCAATTTCCTGCAATGTCTGTGCCACCACTGCAGACAGGAAGCAATCAGGGGGTAATGTTCCAAGGTTCCCAACAGCAAACTTCCACCCCTGATGCAGAGCTCTGAGTTACCAACCTGGCTCTCAACCCTTCACACCACCCAAGAGCTGCATCTCTTCTAACCCTGCCTCCATCACAGCTCAGGTTGATCTCAGGAGCGGGGCTCAGCCTCCTCCCTCCCAAAGCCAGAAACAATTGCATCACCACAGACTTTCTGACAGCAGAGGGCTAAAGATGCATCATTCAGAAAAGCAACTGATCTCATTCTAATGACATGAAGCAGTGTCAAAGCCATCACCATCATGGTAAGCTGTTTCAATATCTGTTCACCACCACTGCTAGGAAGGTGCTTTTATTTCAAGGTTGAATTCATTTAACTTCAGCTTACATCTTGTTATGTTTTTATATATGGCATTAAAATATTTCCCTAGGTCTCATTTCTCTCTGTAAATATCTATAAACACAGATCAAGTCACCTCTCTGCCTGTATAAGCCTTTTCTTTGGGGCTTGCCTTCCAGCCCTTGGGTCATCTCTGTAGTTGTCTTTGAATTTCCTGCAGTATTTCACATCTTCCTTGAAGCATGAAAATGAGAAGTGGACAAAGTATAGTAATAGCTGTCATTAACTCAAAATCACTTTCCTTCTTTTACTTCATATTCCTTTATTATACATTTATGGGTTGCATTGGCCAATTTTTCCCACCACACTGCATTACGTGCTTGTGGTTTGGTAATTATTTGCAATGACCCCCATGTCCTTCTGCTCAGTACCACTTTCCAAGAAAGGGCTCTTCATTCTGTGCAAGTTTCAATCAGAAGATAATGCAGTATGAAGTCAAATGGCTTTGAGAGGTACAAGCACAGATATTGATGCAGCTCTGCAGACAGTAATCCTAACAAAAAAGGGCAAGAGGTTTGTGTGATGAGACATGCCACACCTGAAACCATACTGACTTACATTTGCTATCATTTCAGATGTAACTAGGGCTTGGTTTATTGTTTTTAGAGTCCTGAATTCAATCTTCTAATATTTTGACCATGGTCTCATACTTCCCTGAACTACACTGCTAGCCCCCTGCCTACATATCCAGCTTTTTCAAGCTCTGAGCACTTTGACTCACCTCCTTTCATCCTCTTGGCTATGCATAATCTGAATAGGCTGATTTAAAATTTTGATCTTTAGCAGATGCTGCTTCATGCACTTTTTTTCTGTACTTCAGAGATTTCTACTCTCAGCTCTAACTTTACCTGAGCTGGATATATCCTCCTGCTCCACCCCACCTACAACACAAAAATCTCTTTGAAAATGTCTGCCTTTTTGAGATCAAACTCACACACTTGCAAACAGCACTGGAGCCTTAGCTGACCCACAAATTTTTTCCTTAATATGATAAGACACCTTCTTGTTGCCTTTAGTCATTTAGTACCAAGCTATGCAAGTGACTTCTTCAGATCTCCCTATCCCTTGGCATTTATTTACAGTTTTTAGCTTCACTGTCCATCCACCATTTCAGCCTGGAAATCTTACCAGCAGCACATCTTCCCCGTGTGACTGCAGAACAAAGGCTGAGGGATGCCAAATAGAACAGAACAAAACAAGCCTCAGTTTGAGGTAATGGTTCCCATATTACAAATCGGTCATGTCACCAAGAAGCTTGAGTTTCTGGAAAACTCTCCCTTTTGAAGTTTCAAATATGCATGATGGATGTTGGTACTTTCTTTACAAGGTCAATGAAACCAGGCTGATTTCACTGGTGCAGGCACAGCTGCCAATTTTTAGGTCAGCGATGATCTCATCTTCTTCAAGCAGAATGAGAACCAGTACGCAGAGCTGTCATATGTTCTCCTGATACTGCACGGCTACTGCAGCACCAAGGTCAATACTAATTTAATCTGCTTTTGTGACTGCAGTGAAGCCACAGCACTTCTGCATTAAGAAATCATTCGTCATTTCTGGAAACTCAGGAAATGTTGCTACTGGCCAAGGGAGTCTGTCAGTGTGCCCCAAGAGAAAGGGGTGGGTGATAATGCAGTTTTACTGCACATTACAAAGAAAGATTAAGAGCACGAAGGATAAGATGCACTTTAATAAATGTTCACTAACACCAACATGTCTTTAATTAATTGCTTGAAAGTGTAGCCTATAACCTTTCAGACAGGCTGGTTAGGATCTGTAATGGTCTAAAAGGTACCACTGCTCTTAATGGACAGTGCCTTGGGTGAAGCTAATGTCACTGGTGCAGATCCCCACCACATATATCAACCTGGGATGCCTGACATCAGTGTCCTTTATTATTGTGATGTTGTCCTTCACTTCTGGAAAGCAGAAAACTGCTATGGGATACACCTATTCCTCCAAGAGCCATATGCACTGCCAGCCCCTTTGGATTGATGATTCTCTGCATCTTCTGTCTTGATTGGGACCAGCTGGAAGACCCTTAGGGGCTTTTCTGAGGTTTCTCTGGGTTTAGACAAGCAGGATTTCTCAGCTTCCCACTCAACCCCCTGTGTGTCCCCTCTTCCAGTTGGTTCTTGCAGGTTCTTTGTTCAGATGTCTGACTCAGCAGCTGGTGGTGACTCCATACCTCCAGATGCCATGATAACGTTCCGGTTCTCCTGCTTCTGATCATGACAAATTGCCAGCCTCTTTCTTTGTTTCTTGTGTTCCCTGGGCAACCTGTCTCTGTTGCCAAAGCTTGAAAGATTTGCCATAATACTGGCCAGATCAAGGAAATTTCAGAAGAGCGTTTGTACTTCTGATCTTTTGTGAGATGATCAGCTTTTTCTTTAACTTTCTCTGTTGATCTTGTAGCTCCCACTTCAAGATGACCACAGGTAAGAAACAAACATGATGTAGTAGAGGTAAAAAGAACTGGTAATGCTCTTCCCATCCTGATCACTGCATTTATAGAAGAAAGCTCTCAAATTACCAGAGAAAAACCTCCTATATGAAATGCCTGTGTTCAAAATCTATCTTTTTTCAAGAGTTATTGGTTCAAATAGACATTTCTACATTTTGAGTACAAGTGCTTCTATTTCTAAAAGATATACAAGAAGTCTTAGCAGTGTTTGGCAATGATATAGAGTGAGAAACTGATAATATTAAGGTCCTATTTAAAAAAGTTTTGAAAGGGATTAAAAGATAATTATAATGAGGATTAAGAAAACAAATAGTATTTTTCCCTTCTTTTTATAAATTCAATGCTTAATTCTCCAGAAAGAATTAAAAATACAGACAAAAGACATTTATATTGTATATAAGCTTAGCTATGAAAAATATGCCTACCTTATTTTTATGGTATTTCAGCTTTTGTTTTGGAGCTTTCAGTTAGTTTTTTTTTTAACTACAAAGACAAGCTTTCTATTGTTGTTTAGCACATAAATGTACTTTATGTTGTTATGATCCACAAATCAAAGAACTGACAAAGCTGGGTCTTTTACAGTGCAATAACTGGAAAGAACTGTGGGCCCTGTTCTGGTCTTAAAGCTGAATCAGTGCAGTAATAGGAACTAATTCTGCTCCCATTCAAGTAAACTAGATTTTCACTGTTAACTTTTATCAGAGTAAGATCAGAAAATATATTGCATGGAATTAAATACCTGATAGGTTGGATGTTGTGGAGGGTTTTTTGGGTTGTTTTGGGTTTGGGGAGTTTTTTGTTTTTTTTTTTTTTTCTTAAAGGGCTAATTCTTCACACTGAATTACTGAATGGCTGGGAGCTACAGTGGAAATGGAGAATGAGTTGTTTCAACCTTTCCTGGCAGTGCCCTGGTTTTGATCAGTATTACAAAGGATCACTAAACATGAAGAGGCCTGGTGGCTTTGAAAACCTGCCCCAGAGTGGCTGTGAACACATTTTGCCCCACATCCCACCCACTTTCAGTCCATACAGCTGCCTCACAAACAGTTTACTCTTGGGCTGTTTGGATGCACCTGGAGCATCCTAGCCCGCAGAGCAGGCTCAGGCAAGCACAATCCCTGCAGCTGCTGTAGGGAGCACACCTTGAGCAGACACTGTGCTTACAGACTCCCAGTAAGGAAAAAAGTCAAGTCTGCTCTTGAGGGTGGTGTTGGCATAGTCAATATTGTCTCTAGAGATTTCTGGGGATCTCTGAGTGCTCTCTGTGACCCAGTTCAGTTTCTGTTGCACCGCTGTTTGCCCATAGCATTACCCTGGTGTGGGTGGAAAGAAAAACATGTTGTCTGCCAGGTACAGCTGTTGGAAAGGGCTAGGCCCTCCCTGCTCTGAGAGGAGCATGCCTGCATACTTATAGGAGAGGCCATAAGGAGAAGACTAGAGCTGGGCTGCGCAGCAATTAAGGGCTAAAGCTGCACTAGCACAGATCAGCCATGCTCTAGGGATGTCAGTGATGCTACCCCGCCTGTGCCAGCTGAGGATCTGGCTTCTGGCATCTTTCTCGTCTGTCATAAAGGCACAAAATGCAACACAGAAGTGAGCAAAAGAATAACAAAGGTTTTTGTTAGCAGCAAGGGTTAGAGAGCTGTATCAGTTTCTTCAATCGCTGACGGGGTCCCTGCTGCTGGCCTCATCACCTGCCTGTTTCGGGCAATCTCTTCTCCAGGCTGCCTCAGCCATCTGCTAAGATTACAAACAGAACAAAGCAGCAGCAAAGGAGAAGAAGGAGAAGGGGCAGAGGGAGCTCGTTCATCCTGCCTCCCCCTATCCCCCCTTTTCATCCTCTGAATGTGTAAATCCTGGCTGTGGCCAAGCTCCTAACAAACTGTGTGTGCAGAGGTAGCCAAGGCCATTTGATTCA